>JASDDO010000019.1:946449019-947715685 GCA_030015575.1 Agapanthus africanus
TTTCAAAATCACTAGATTCTACATCGATATCAAGTTCATTACACTCAAGGTTTTCTTAAAAACCTGCGTAGCCCTCCGTCATTTCAGATAGGTGCCATTTTAGTATTCGTGCTACGTTTGTTGGCCTACGTCAAGGCGTAGTGTGCGGTAGCTGAATTAGTGCTTATCTGCAGCATGCGATGTGATTGGATTAGGGTAATCGTGCGACTTGGTTGGCCTGCGTCAAGGGTCATGCGACTTTGTTGGCCTGCGTCAAGGGTCGTGTGGGTAGGTTTAATTCAATCAAGAAATGAACGGGTTGAACTTGACTAACGCCCTATGGTTTGTTGGCCTGCGACAAGGTCATAAGACGTTAAGGGTAAAAACCATTATCGGGAATTTCAAGTGTTGAAATTTGCAATGAGATTGCATACCTTCTATATGATAGTTGGATCCCGATACCCACTGTGAGTAAGAGTTACTCCTGGAAGAGTTTTACACTTTACAATTAGCTAAATATATTAGGTGTCTAGAAAGGTGTCAGCGGGGTTATGCCTCTAGGGAAATGAGGTTTATTTTAATTAGGTCCGTGCGAAAGCACGGGGAACCTCGCTCAAAGTACCGATACTTACCTGGCCGAACGATTGGCGAACCTGTAGGGTGTGGTTAATCCCGGCTAATCTTGCCTTTTAGGGTTTGAAGGAAGATTTGATAAACACAGTGGTAGCCATCCTGATTAGATAAAATAACCAATCTAATCTTGCAAAGAGTGCATGCAAAGTGATTATCCTTCTCTCTCTCCTGGTAGCGACCAATGACATGCCTTAATCAAGATAATAATATGGATGTATTGACCGAACCTACTTATTATACTAGGCCAGGTTCCGCTCTATCTTATGATTATCATAAGTCTGAGTAAGGAATAGGGGAATATTCGGATTCCCACACCACCTAAACGAAGAATAAGTATGTTGATGTATCGTCTTCGGGTGTGTTCGTTACCAAGAACTGTTTCTCAGTCATTTCTACGTCCTTAGTATGTGATACCAGATCAGGATCCCATATATTTAATTTGTTACATGGGCTAAAGAAAGGTAGAGAACTGGGATAGGGTGATATGTCTCTAAATAGTAGAGAATGGTGCAATTGTTGCAGCCAAAGCAGTTGGCAGCTATCACCTGGTGTTACCAACTGGTAATACATTGATTCTTATCGACTGTTATTTCGTACCAATAAATATTGTGAATATTTTCCTAAATCAAGTGTTGATTAGGTAAGGTATGTTGTATAACAGTATACACGTTCTGAATCAAACTACAGTTCTAAACGTAAAGAACACATACAAGAGGAACAGTTCAGAAATGAACGAAGTCTTCTTGTGGCATTGTAGACTGGGTCATTTCGATGAAACAAGACTAGCTGAAGTTCCATAAGGATGCTTTTTTCGAATCCGTTCGAATTTACATCTTATGAAAATTGCCAGTCATGTCTCAAAGACTAGGTGACCAAATCTCCGTTTACTGGAAACAGAAAAAGAGCTACTAAACTCTTGGACAGATACATGGTGATGTATGTAGTCTTATGTCTACATATGCCAGTGATGGTTCTGCGTACTTTATTACATTCACCGATGTTCTCTCAAAATACGGACATGTGTTCTTGTTGAAACACAAAACTGAATCTTTTGAGAATTTCAAGGAATATAAGTACGAAGTTGAGAACTAGATGGGTACAGGTATTCAAATCCTTCGATATGATCGGAGAGAAGAATACTGGAGTACGGAATTCTGAGACTATTTAAAAGAGAATGAGATTCTCTCTCAGCTTACTCCTCCGTATACATCACAACACAACGGTATATCAAGATGGAGGAATCACACCCTATGAGATATGGTGCGCTCTATGATGAGTACTGCTGAGTTGCCTATTTCCTTTCAGGGACATGCACTTGAGAAGCTGCATACCTATTGAATAGAGTTCCGATCAAAACTGTTGCCTACCACTCCATATGAGATATGGAATGGGAAAAGACCATCTCTTAAACGAGTTAAGATATGGGGTTGTCCGGCCTATGTTGAAAAGCAAAATCCGGACAAGCTTGAGGCAAGGTCAGTTCTGTACAAGTTTGTAGGATATCTCAAATATACAGGAGGGAATATCTTTTACCACACCGAGGAACAAAAGATGTTTTGTTTCTCGACATGCCACTTTTTTAGAAAAGGAATTTCTTGTGGAAGAAATTAGTGGCGATGAGGTAGAACTGGAAGAAGTTCCAGCAAGGCAAATTATAACTGACGATTTGGTGGAACCGGAGGATTCAACAGTCCCTGACGAACTGAAGCCACTCCGCAGATCTAGTTGGGTTCCTTATCCACCTAAGAGATACTACGGTTTTCTCGTAGACAGTGAGAGCGAGGATTGCATCATGGAGAGATGACTCAACTAGTTTCGAGCAGGCCATCATAAGTGGAGACTATGTGAAATGGCTGGATGCTATGCGATCTGAGATGGAATCCATGTACACCAATAAAGTATCGACTTTGGTTGTTGCTCCTGAAGGGGTAAAACCCATTGGGAGCAAGAGAATCTTTGAGAAAGATAATTTGGTGTAGATGGAAAAGTTGAGACTTTCAAAGCTAGACTTATTGCTAAGCTTAAGTCCATCAGGATCCTACTTGCCATTGCTGCATACCACGATTACGATATCTGGCAGACTGCACGTTAAAACCGCTTTTCTAAATGGCGATTTAGAAGAAAGTATGTATATGACACTGCCAGAGGGCTTCGTAGACAGTGGGAGCAGCAGAAGCATGTGCAAGCTGCTTAAATCCATCTACGGATTGAAGCAGGCTTCACGGAGATGGAACATCTGTTTAAATGAAGCTGTCAAAGAGTTTGACTTCATCAAAAAGATAGATGAACCATGTATAAAAAGGAAGGTTGTAGAAAGTATGGCTGTCTTCCTTGTATTGTATGCGGATGACATACTCTTGATAGGAAAGGGTGTTCCTATGCTACACTCGGTCAAGCACCTCTTATCACATTGGTTCTCCATAAAAGATCTAACTGCCTGGGATATAGATCTATAGAGATAGATCTAAATGGATTTTGGATTGTCCCAATCCAGGTACATAGACACCATGCTAAAGGGGTTTAGTATGGAAGATTCTAAGTGTGGTAATGTACCCGCTTGTTCAGGAATCACTTTCTCCAAAGAGATATCTCTTGAGACTGATTTGGAGAGGGCTCGCATACAAAGGATATCCTATGCTTTGGCAGACGGGTCAATCATGTATGAGATGTTATGTACCAGACCAGATGTAGCTTACTCACTAGGTGTAGTGAATAGGTATCGAAAAGATCTTTGGGAAAACCACTGGACAGCTGAAGAACATTCTTAAGTGCTTGAGAAGGACTAAAAAGATGTTCTTGGTGTATGGTAACGGTGAAATCCAGATAGAGTCCTTTACAGATTCGAGCTTCCAGAGTGATAAGGATGACTGAAAATCAGTCTCGGGTTTTGTATTCACCCTCAGTGGAGGGACGATATGTTGGAAGGGTTCCAAGCTATATACCGTAGCAAACTCGTTGATAGAGGCTAATTACATCGCTACCAATGATGCTGCCAAAGAGGTTGTCTGGATGAATAGAGTTCATAAGATGAACTAGGTTCCTACCATTAGGCATCCAATACCTGTGTGTTGTGATGACAATGGAGCTGTGGCTTTGGCCTAGGAACCCCGGTCCCGTCAGCGATCCAAACATATTCTTAGACAGGATCACCTGATCAGGGAGATAGTTGTATCTCTGAGAGATCAAGGTCAGGAGAGTTGACACGGAGGATAACACAGAGGATCCACTCACCGAGTCCATTCTCCAGATGCTATTCGAGAGACTTTTGAGACGTTGGGTATGAGATACTACAACAACCAGCTTTAGTGCAAGTAGGAAATTGTTAGTAATATGTATGCCCTAGATGCCATTATTGATGATATAGTGGATGCTTGGACATATATATAGAGGACTTTCTTACTCGATATGATAGTATGCTATCAGGTTACCTTTAATATGCTGACCGGTATTCTTTACTGTCTTGCTCTCACATGTTGATAAAGCCCTTAGGATATGTACTTGACTACCAGGATTATGATGAGCTAATACTAGTGGGGCCAGGGTGGTCCATAAGTACATCCTTTAATTAGTTCTTAGTCGTGGGAATATCGAGACCAGGGCATCAATATTCCAGTATAGACTAGTGTGTACGTTTTTTTTCCCTTAGAGGGCGATGGTTGATCCCACAACCATTGGTGTATGACATCAAATATTGTACACAGGTGCTCATTGGAGAATGGGTACACCGAACAGGACTCGCCGAGAACTCCTATGTGGTAGTATACCTATTGTCAGATAGCAGTCCTCTGGTGATACTGGTACATGTTAATCTGTAGGCCCAAGATCGTCATAGAGCCTTGTGTGGCTCCCACTGTGCTTTGATTTCCTCCCTACCACGGCTCAAAAGAGTCGTACAAACAGGTGGATTTTGGGTACAGTCCCGAGTCACATGGAGGCAATGAGCGATAGGAGATGTTTCGTCTCTTACGGTATTGGGGGTTGATGTTGCGATATGCTCGATTGGCTATAACTGGAAGTCCCTGGCCAGGGCTGCTGCCGAGATTTACTGATAAGTGTTATCAGTAGTTTCTCGAACCGTTATAGGCCAGACATCGGCATGACTTATCACGTTAGTGGGGACTGACGTTTACCACCCCTAGACATGATATGCGACATATCATACGAAGAGACCGGACTGTACGGTAGTGTTACTGATAGGCTTCATGGAGAGTATGGATGAGCTTGTTTGTTGATCTTTATATCGCTCAATTCCCGGATAGCCATTACGTCCAGCTAGTACCGCTGACGGCTTGTAGGTGATTGATGTGATCATCACCTACTGCTGGTATATTGACGAGTCTTTAGATTCCCACACAGAAGTTTCCTGGCTTGAGCGAAATGAAGTAGGGCACATATGTTGATATGTGCGTGGGCCTGATTAAATATGAGTATGTGATACCGTATTGTAATCTGGCAGTTATCTGTTATCGGTCGGTTATATATGATATAACCAGATTGTCGAATCAAGTGTTGATTTGATAATGTAAAATACAGATGAATGATATTAATCGGTCATATGTGATATAACCGAATTATTAAATTAAGTGTTGATTTAATAATGTGATATATATTATATGTGATATAATTATATCTTAACTAATATCATTAGCTCACTAATTATTTTTCATTATATATATATATATATATTTATATATATTTATATATAATAATAATAATGAAGCATGGCTTGATTTTCTATTTTTGAGAAAAATAGAAATGAGGTGTAAATTGAGAGCATGGTTGCAAGCATGGGAGTTATATTTGTTTATTCCTCTTGACTCACTATTCAAGCATGGTTGCAATTTTATATTGTAAAATTTCATGCTTGAATGAGGGGGGGTCAAGAGTTGCCATTCATTCTTTACTCATTCTCAACACTTAGCTATTTTCATGAGTTGCTCTCATGGTTGCCCTCTAGCTTCTTCTTCTTCCACAATTGTTATAGTTCAAGCTTGAACCCTCACATGTGATGTGAACCATGAAGCTTGAACACAAACTAGTGAGCAAATTAAACCCCTACTTCACCATCACATATTAGATTAGCAATTTGATGTGGAGTGTTGCTTTCACTAATGAGATTAGTGAAGGGTTAGCTTGAGCTTGTGGACTTCGGATGGATCTTCTTTGGCGCGAAGATCACGAAGGAGGTTCGTTCAACTCGAATAGGAGCCTAGTAGAGCTATGTGGACTTCAACCCGGAGCTATTGAAGAGAAGGACTCGAACTACAAAGGTTGTATGCTCTTTTCTTCTCTTGAGTTCATCACATCACAAAAGCAAACCCTAATAATCTAGTAAAGATCTTGTTAGTCTAACGTAGCACCAAATAAAAATTAAAATTTGGCATGCTTGATACCTCTAGAACCTCATGGTGGTACTAAGGTAGACTTTCATAGTCTAAAGTACCTAGTTCTCTAAACTAGGTAGCTTAGGAGATGTAGAGTGTTTATTGGAGTATTTAATCTCCAGTGACCCTACAGTTTACAACACATGTGAGGGTTTACGGACTTGAGGAAGAAAGAGAAGAAAAATGGAGAGATAAAGGAAAAATGCAAATGAGCTAAGGATAAGGCAAGTGAAGAATGGCTCATACTCTTTCTCATATCAAGCATGCAATATTTTCCAATTGAAAATATCAACCATGCTTGAATAGTGAAGCCAAACTAATAAACAAAACAATAGGCCATGCTTCACTCCATGCCATAAATATCTCCATTTTCCACCTCATTAATCTATTTGCAAAATAAATCCAAATAATGAGGTGTCCCCTTCTAGAAGCATTTCTTGTAAAATTACAAGAATGCCCTCACCGTATATACATACCCGTATTCATACTCCAAAAAATACGAATATAATGAGATAATAATAATCCAATAATATAATACTAGAATCCGGCTTAAACCAAAGCCCACCAGTATCGTCCGTCCGAACAACATCCGTGCAGCTAGTGCACGCATATGATCAGAACCCTGTCGTAAAACCATACGGCCTCTATATCGTTTCGCCTGAACTAGGGAAACCCTTTGTGTGGGACTCTAAAAACTCGACAGTACGCTGGTAGTAGGTTTAACCACAAGTCCATCAGTGGCACTAGCTGTGCGTAACGGCTACCCAGGTATCTGTCAATAAGAAGGCCGATAAGCAAACTCATCCGAACTCCTACTGAGCCTATCCGTGACAATCTCCGTACAGTCCAGTCTGTTCCTCTGAGAGTATTGCATATCGGGCCAAGGGGGTAGTAACCGTCAGACCCCTAATAGCGCAATAAGTTGTGTCGGTGAAGAGCCCAATACACTCTGAGAAACTACTGGTGTACATTCCAGTAAATCTCGCTTGCCCTAGCCAGGGACCTTGTGTAATGGTTATCCGAACACAGCACGATATCAACTCTCAATACTGGGAGAGACGAATCCCTTCTAACCACTACTACCTCCAAGTGCTTTGGGATTGCACCCAACCACTACCTGTTTGCATGACTCATTTGAGCCGTGGTAAGGTAGTAATCTAAGTATAATGGGAACACACTCGAGACGAATAGTGATGTCAAGTCAATGGACTAACCTACACTTATGCCATCCGGGAATTGCTAACTGACGATAGGTATAATACCAACCAGCAGTTCCTATCGAGTCCGTTCAGTGTAACTCATAACCCAATGAGCACCTGTATACTATCTCCGGTATCGCATACCAATGGCTGCGGGACATGCCCTCTCTTGAACTGGGATGAGAAGCGTATACACTAGTCTATTCTGGAGTATCGATGCCTTGTCTCGATAATCCTATGACTAGGGACAAGTATATAGATGTGCTTATAGACTACCTGGCCCCCACTAGTGTGACTGCCATCATAACACTAGTAGTTAAGCAAACATCCTAAGGGCTCTATTAATATCTATTAGCGATATGTTAAAAGAAACATATACACATATTAAGATAGAATCAAACTAGATAGCATACTATCATTTTAAGCAAGACTATTATTATATCCGTGTATATCACAAGCTTCCAAAATGTAATATACAATCCAGTACTATACAATAATGAACTCTAGGGCATATATCATTTTCAATCCGAACCATCCACATTATACCGACCTCAACCATCATATATTGTACCCGAGCCTTATGTTGCTATGAGTGACAATGATATGGGTGACAGTGATAATGATAAAGCCGGTGAAGATCATCAAGGGAGGATAGCGTGGATTATGCCGCTGGATTGAATGAAGTGGCATTGATTGATGATATGGCTGTGAATAATGATTTTGTTGAACTAGAAGATCCCGGCCTTGATCCGTTGCAAGATGATAGTTGGGTAGACTTAGCTGTGGCAGACGTAAATGCTAAACCTTATTTGGAAGCCAGTGTAGCAAGCGAAAATTGCGTCACTGTTGGAGATATGCTTCCGGAAAAAGGAGAACTTATTTGTGTTGGGTTACCTACAACGGCAGCAAGGTTTCGGGAGGCATCATCCATCCCAAGTTAAAAATTTTCCATTGAAGATAACCCTAAACCTATGAATTTTAACTAGAGAATCAAACAAAACATCAAAGTAAACATCTTTACTTCTAAGAGATAGGAATTACAATCTTTGTAGTTTGTTCCTTCACTTCATTAGCTCCGAGTTGAGGTCTCTTCGCTGCGATCATCAAGTATCCAGACTCTAGAGAGGCTCCATGAGGTGATTGAGGCATCTTGCTTGAAGTCTTCACTTTCTAAGATGATCTACCTTGAAGAAACACTAACCCAAGCTCACACTTCTCTAATGAGGTATTAGTGAAGTGAACACCCTAATGTAAGTGGTTAGAATAGATGAGGATGATGAAGTAGAAATTTTGCTCTCTTTAATTTTCTTTATCTCACTTTAATTCATCACACACAAAATGCTAGAAAAGCTTTTTAAGAGAGGAAGAAGAAGATGAAGTTTATTTTGTGATGAATAATGAATTGTGTTGTGAGATTAGAAGCAACCAAGGTTAAGAATGATAAGCTTAACCCATGTAGAGAATAAACCATAGGCTAGGGTTCAATGGTTAGGTTAACAAATATCTAGATATTATCTAAAGGGTGGACTAAGTCAACATAGCAAAAATATCTCATTTTAAATCCACAATTTAGAATTAACCTTAAATGAATGTTAACCCTAATTGAAACCCTAGCATGGTTTAATCTCAAAACCCTAATTGCATTTGTAACCCTAACATGTTATAATATTATATATCACATATATAATATATAATGTAACAAAAGAAAATAATACAATTGACATATATCACATATATATCAATGTATTATCCAAGTGAGAAAAAGAATCATTTAAGTGAGCTTATATTAGTTAATGTAATTTAATATATCACACATATAATTATACATTAAATTATCGAATCAACACTTGATACGATAACCCGACTATATTACATACAACCGACTAATATAATAAGTACCTTTTCATCGAATCAACACTTGATCCGATGATCCGGCTATATCACATATATCCGGCCGATATCATATATCGCAAGAATCGAATACGGTATCACATACACGTATTATTCTCGGTCCCGCACATATCACATATGTGCTCTACTCCTTTTGCCTGAGCCAGGAAACATCTGTGTAGGGCTTTAAAGAATCATCAATACACCGGCAGTAGGTGATGATCATATCAAACACCCACAAGCTGCAAGCGGTCAGCTAAACGTAACAGCCACTTGGGTATTGAGCGATCAGAAGATCAACAAGCAAACTTGTACATACTCCTGTGAATCCGATCAGTAATACTATCGTACAGTCTGGTCTGCTCGTCTGATATGTCGCATATCTAGTCTAGAGGTAGTAAACGTCATACCCCAGTAACCGATAAGTCATGCCGATGTAAGGCTCATAACAGGTCGAGAAACTACTGATAACACTTACCAGTAGATCTCCATAGCAGCCTTGGCCAGGGACTTCCAGTTATAGCCTATCGAGCATAGCGCAACATCAACTCCCAATACCGGGAGAGACGAAACCCCTCCTATCGCTCATTGCCTCCATATGATTCGGGACTGTACCCAAAAGCCACCGTTTTGCACGTTCTCGTGAACGTGGTAAGGTGGAAATCAAAGCACAGTGGGAATCACACAAGACTCTATGACGATCTCGGGTCTACAGACTAACCCATACCAGTGTCACCAGAGAACTGCTATCTGACGATAAGTATAATACCATCTAGGAGTTCTCGGCAAGTCCGTTCAGTGTACCCAGTCTCTACTGAGCACCCGTACACCATCTTTGATGTCAAACACCAATAGATATGGGATCATCCATCGCCCATCATATGGGTCAAGATACGTATACGCTAGTCTACTCTGGAGTATCGATGCCCTGTCTCGATACTCCCTCGACTAGGAAAAGTTATAGGATGAACTCGTTGACTACCCTGGCCCCACTAGTATGATCTGCATCATAGTCCTAGTAGTCAAGTACATATCCTAAGGGCTTTATCAACATGTGAGAGCAAGACAATAAACCAATATAAGTCAACATGTTAAGACAAAGTAAAACCAAATAGCATACTATCATATCGAGCAAGAAATTCCTCTCTATATTTATCCAAGCATCCACTATAATATACATCATATGTACAACAATGGCCTCTAGGGCATATATATAACTAACAATCTCCCACTTGCACTAAGGCCAGCTGTTGTAGTATCTCATACCCAACATCCCGAAAAGTCTCTCATATTGTATCTGGGGTATGGCCTTCGTTAGTGGATCCGCAGTGTTGTCCTTCGTGTCAACTTTCCTGACCTCGATCTCATGGCGATCAACTATCTCCTGGATCAAGTGATACTGCTTCAGAATATGTCCGGACTTCTGATGGGACCTGGTGTAACATTTCAAAAAAATAAAATATTATTTTTGGGAATTTTCATAATTTAATATTAATTTTTAATGAATATTTTAATAGTCATATAATTAAATACCGATAAATGGTGAAAATTTTGGGAAAAACTTATGGAAATTCTAAAATAGGTTATTTTGTGGAAATATGCCATTTTACCATTTTGATGATGAATTATATGCTATGTTGGTGTTAATCGCGATTAAAAATCGCTAATTGGGTTTTTTGGCTTTTCGTGCAAATTGTGCACCATAACATTTCTACACTTGTTACACTTGTTTCTTATTTTGGTCATGGTAGCCTAGGGTTGGACCATGTTTAGATGACCATGGTGGGTTGAACCATTTGATTAGGTTAAGTGGGTTAGTTAAGGGTTAGCTTTGTTAAGACTTTGTTCAGTTTAAGGTTGACTTGTGTAGGGAGGAAGTGAGCCATGATGGCTTTGTATCTTGTGAGCATTGTTTTGGGAAGAGAGAGAGGTGGTTAGGGTGTGCCATGATCCATTCCACTACATAACCCCTTGTGCTCTTTTACTCCCTCTCACACATCAGCCCAATATCCAAATTCAACCAAAACAACAACTTCAGCAGCAGCTGAAGAAAACATCAGCCACCTACACACTCACATCAGCCACCTACAACAACAGCTGCAGCCACCCTAGCCACTAGCATCAGCTGCAACACCCTAGCCCCTAGCACCATAGCCAACACCTACATCATCAGTTCAGCCACCATCAGCCCCACACCCATCATACATCAGCAGCTTCAGCCCAAAAAATCAGCATCAGCTGCTGCTAAAAGCAACAGCCACATCAACTGCTGCAACAGCAGCTGATATAACACCTTAGCCCCAAATCTGCTCAACACCAGCTGCAACCCCATCATAACAACACCCACCAGCCTTTAACCCATAGCACAACACCAACCACAACAAAATCCTCAGCAACAGCAACAAACTGCTGTTGAAAATAGCTCCATTCAAACAACACCACACCCTCATATACTGCAACCTCACACTTCACTTCAGCCCAACACAACACCCCAACTAATACAACAGCTTCCTTCATCAGCTGCTGCTGTAACAACAGCAACCCACCTTTCCTCCTTCCTCCTCCTTCCCTTCTCCTTTGTTCTAGGATTCCTTGAGGTATAATCTCACAACCCAACTCGGTTCCTGCTCAGTTCTGGTTTTATAGCTGAAATTTAGTGTTTATATTGTGATCTAGTGCTAGTTTTAGTGATTTTGAGTGAGATGTGGCCAAGAGATGGTTTTGAATGTTAGTATAGCCTTATTAGGTGTATTTGAGACTAGTCTAACCAAGATTACCCCAGATTTCCAGTATATCACCTGAAAGTGTAGAATCTGTGTAATTTAGCAACTTTGTCGACTTATTGACTTTTCTGGAAACTGCTACAACTCGAGGTACCCTAAAATAAAATTGACTTGGCAGTGAGATGTGCAGGCAGGTAGAAACCATCACCCAAAACCCTAGCCCCCAACTCTTTACCCCGGCCGCAGTTTTATTCCTTCTGGCCGCAATTTGTGGCCAGAGCTGTAGGGAACCCCCTCGTTTTGTGTGCACAGCCCTATGTCATGTAAACTTGACCCCTGGCATGTCTAGTTTTGACTGATTCTAGTTAGGATAGAATCTGGGTTGATTTTCATGAGTTGGCGTATGATTTACGACTTGTTTTCATATGGATTTTTGGTATTCGATGATTTGTTTCCATCGGGTGGCGTTTGAACGCCAACGACCAGTGAGCATTGGCTGTGTTTGCACGCGAGGCTATAGGTTTTTACTTATAGACGTACCGTGCACCATTTTGGTTCCCGACATGGTTTTCATGTATTTTAGCGTATGATATCCTTGTAGGTACCCCACATGGCGTCAGAGCATTAGAGATGAAAATGGAGACATCGGCACCGGCACGCTTAAAGAAAGGTGAGTAGATTTATATCTATGGGGAGAAGTCGGGTGAATGGCGTATAGCACCCCCGCAGTTCGTGGTGATGTATATGGATGCGTATACACACCAACAATTAATATATGTTATTTGGGATTATTGGGGATGTTTAGGGTGGACATTAGTGTGTTGGACGATTTAGTGTCGCGAAACCCTAGGTAGTGGGTGCACTACACATACATATACACACATACATACTTGCATACATCCTTGTCCATATGTGCTTATGGGATTCTATATAGATATGTGTTCACATAGGTACGGGACTACGTGTTCACATACAGACTTGAGGATGAGACATGGGATTGAGATGAGTCGATGATATTTGATCCAAGATTATGATATCGGTGATATGGTAAAATTCGTATTTGGGATACGTCTTGATACTTTAGCGGATTTTGGGATGATGATGCCATAGGAATAGTGACATATATATGTAAATGATCGACATGTGATTATGATATGAGATAGGATATGATATGATATGACATGATAAGATATTTATGATAGGCCGCCTTGGGCGTTGTTTACTCCTTGAGATGATATGTGCTGATAATATCGTTTTTGCTAGAGGCTGTCAATCGGAAGCTGAATTATGATTATATTGACGATATATGATGATAACATCGATTTATACTAGACTGTCGATCAGTAGTCAGATCGTGACTATAGTGATGATATTAGCATTGTACTAGACGTAGGTCAGTACCCCGATGATGATCTTGATAAAGAGAATACCATATGAGTAATATAAAGATTATGATATTGACCCGTACCCAGATTTGGGGATGTCGTACGACGGATTTACGTACGAACTATAATTTGATGTTTGGTCCGCCTACTTGACTTGGGAATAACCGATTATAGAGATATGGTATCGGATGTGATATGATCGACGCGGGATCACCGACTACATATGTATATATATATATATATATATATATATATATATGTGTGTGTGTGTGTGTGTGTGTGTGTGTGTGTGTGTGTATCGACTCAGAGGTTAGGCGGTTTCCCTTACCTACTGTTAGTTTTAGCTCAGCCTTATAGTGGTGTAGCTATATGACTCTTATGACAGTAAATGCAGTTTAGCTATCTTGGTGTTTAGCATTCAGCTCCCACATATTATTGTTGTTACTCTGCATCGCATACTTATTATGATTCATATTACATTATTGATATCATGCTGTTAGGACACCAGCACCATTACCGATGATGCGTATGTTCCATATACATTTACTTGCCAGCACACACACATCTTCATCGGTAATTGCCATGTCACTACACAGTAGTATTATTGCATCAGGATATAACCCTTGTATGTGCATACTATTATTCCATGTTGCATGATATACTGTTATACTTGCATTTCATTTATATGTCACATACATCATGCTTCCTGATTATATGCATTGAGATATGTTGTTTCTATGATATTTCTGGATTTGGGAACCGTGGATATTTCAAAGAGATCATGTAAATGTTTTAAAAACCCGGTTACCCTTGATATGATATTTCAGTGCGTCCACCATGTGTTTTCTCGGTGCTGAGAGCGACATGTGAAACCCGAATCGAGGAGGCGGATGAGACCGATTGCGGGTACATGGTGGGCCCGGTGCGGTACCCCGGGGCAAGAAGATCGCAGGAGATGGCGTTGAGCCTGGCAGGGGAGTACTACCGACCGGTGATTTTACCCGACACGTCGGATATCCGGAGGATACCGTCGTAGTCATGAGATGGATGGTAGGGGCCGATCTGGACTGACGGCATCCTGGATTTTATGATTGAGATATTGAGATTTGAGATATTGAGGTATAGAGATTGTGATACAGAGATATCGAGATATTGAGATTATGTTTTGTGTCGATGCTGGGCACTGCTTTATGCTGATTTCATTATGATACCTCATATTAAAATACAGAAATCTCACAAATTTATGAAAGCAGTTTTCTTCAGTACATGCATTCTGTTTCATGCATTCATACATCATTCATGTGATACATTGCCACCTGATGCACCGACACGGGCACTTGGGATTACACTTGGGTTTGATTTTTACCCTAGTCTTGTTATAGATTGCTGGTTATATATTTGAGGATTATATTATGATCGTATGACCTAGGATTGCGTCATACATGCGATTTCTGTTCGTAGATCTTTTTCTACTCACGAGTTGGCAACTCACCCCCGTTGTGCCCCAGTTTCTTGCAGGTATCGCCGTACAGGTTTTATTACGGCTTTGCGGGCACGGTTCCTTTCAGGTGACTTGCTTGTAGGTGGATTTATTGTATCGTACCCATCATTATACATTGTATATTATATTTCAGTTGTATCTAGAAGTTCCATCAACCAAACATGTACTCATTTTAGATAGAGACCAGTGATGTTTATTCTTTCGACCTTAGAGTCGCCCGTTATATTTCTGTGGATTTCTTGCTGGTCGGAGTTTCCTTTTCTATTGTGATCCTCGCCTTTAGGCGTTGTATATTATATTGTTAGCTGGTTGATTTATTATGGTTTCCCTATACTCTACTTCTTTTCTTGGTTTGGGTTTCTGGGCTCGGCTTATTTAGAGCACGTACGCCTTGAGATGTTCGTAGCCTAAGTGCCGGTCATGTTCCGTACTTTCGGGACGTGACACTTGGGTTCCTTGGCCAAAACCACAGCTCCATTGTTGTCACAATACAAAAGTATTGGATGCTCAATGGACGGAACCACACCAAGTTCAGTGATGAACTTCTTCATCCAGCCAGCCTCTTTGGCAGCATTGTTTGCAGCGATGTATTCAGCCTTCATCGTCGAGTCTGCCACGGTTTCCTATTTGGAACTCTTCCAACACTCCGCCCCTCCATTGAGGGTAAAGACAAATCCCGAGTGCGACTTAGAGTCGTCCTTATCACTTTGGAAGCTCGAATAGGTAAAGGACTCCACTTGGAGTTCTCCGTTACCATACACCAAGAACATCTCCTTAGTCCTTCTCAAGTACTTGAGAATGTTCTTCACAGCTGTCCAGTGACTCTCTCCTGGATCTGCTTGATACCTACTCACTACACTTAGTGAGTATGCTACATCGGGTCTGATACATAGCATCGCATATATGATAGAGACTACTGCCGAAGCATAGGGTATCCCTTGCATGCGAACTCTCTCCAAATCAGTCTTAGGAGACATCTCTTTGGAGAGAGTGAGTCCAGAGATCGTGGGTAAATACCTACGCTTGGATTCTTACATACTAAATCTCTTTAGTATGGTTTCAATGTACCTGAATTGGGACAATACCAATATCCTTTTAGATCTATCTCTATAGATCTTAATCCCCAAAATGCAAGAGGCATCACATAGATCTTTCATTGAGAATTTATGTGATAAGAAGAGCTTTACCGAGTGCAACATAGGAACATCATTTCCTATCAAGAGTATGTCATCTATGTACAATACGAGGAAGATAACCTCACTCTCTGCAACCTTGTTGTAGATACAAGGTTCATCTACGTTTTTGATGAAGTCAAACTCTTTGACTACTACATCAAAACAAATGTTCCAACTCCGCGATACCTGCTTTAACCCATAGATGGATTTAAGCAGCTTGCACATCTTTCCGCTGCTCCCACTATCTATGAAGCCCTCTGGCTGAGTCATGTACACGCACTCCTCTAAATCACCATTTAGAAAGGCGGTCTTAACATCCATCTATCATATTTCGTACTCATGGTATGCAGCAATGGCAAATAGGATCCGGATGGACTTAAGCATAGCCACTGGAGAAAAGGTTTCGTCATAATCTACACCTGGTCGTTGACGAAAACCCTTTGCAGCAAGTCTAGCTTTGAAAGTCTCAACTTTTCCATCTAGACCAAGTTTCTTCTTAAAGATTTATTTGCTCCCAATGGGTTTTACCCCTTCAGGAGCAACTTCCAAAGTCCATACTTTGTTGGTGTACATGGACCCCATCTCAGATCCCATTGCATCCAGCCATATCACAGAGTCCCCACTCGTGATGGCCTGCTCGAAGCTGTCGGGTCATCATCTTCCATGATGCAGTCCTCGCTCCCGCCATCGATGAGAAAACCGTAGTATCTCTCAGGTGGATGAGGAACCCTATTAGATCGGCGGAGCGGCTGAGGTTCGTCGGGAACTACTGAATCCTCTGGTTCCACCAAATCTTCTATTGTAGTTTGTGTAGCTGTAACTTCTTCTAATTCTACCTCATTGCCACTGATTTGTTTCATAAGAAAACCCTTTTATAAGAAGGTGGCATGACGAGAAACAAACACCTTTTGTTCCTCGGAGTGGTAGAAGATATACCCTCGCGAATGATTGAGATATCCTATAAACTTGCACAGAACCGACCTTACCTTGAGCTTGTCCGGATTTTGTGTTTTCATATGCTGGACAACCTCATATCTTAACGTAATTAAGATATGGTCTCTTTCCTTTCCATATCTCATATGGAGTGGTAGGTACAGATTTGGTGGGAACCATATTCAATAGGTCTGCAGCTGTCTCCAGTGCATATCCGCAAAAGAAAATAGGTAACTCAGCGGTGCTTATCATAGAGCGCACCATATCTAATAAGGTGCGATTCCTCCGTTCCAAAACACCGTTGTGTTGTGGTGTATAGGGAGGAGTAAGTTGAGAGAGAATCCCATTCTCTTTTAGATAGTCCCAGAACTCATTGCTCAAGTATTCTCCTCCTCGATCAGATCGAAGGATTTTAATACTTTTACCCGTTTGGTTCTCTACTTCATTCTTATATTCTCTGAATTTCTCAAAAGCTTCAGACTTGTGTTTCAACAAGAACACATATCCGTATCTTGAGAGATCGTCAGTGAATGTAATGAAGTATGAGGAACCATTTCTGGCATGTGTAGACATGGGACCGTATACATCACTATGTATCAGTCCTAAGAGTTCCGTAACTCTTTCTCCGTGTCCACTAAACGGAGTTTTGGTCATCTTGCTTTTGAGACATGACTAGCAAGTGTTATAAGATGAAAATTCGAACGGATTCAAATATCCATCCTTATGCAACTTAGCTAGTCGTGTCGCATTGATATGACCTAGTCCACAATGCCACAAGAAGGATTCGTTCATTTCTGAACTCTTCCTCTTATGTGTGTTCTGTACATTAAGAACTGTAGTTTGATTTAGAACGTATATACCATTATTTAACGAGCCTGATCCAATCAACTTTTGATCTAGGAAGATGTTCATAACATAATCCTGTACTACAAAACTATATCCCTCTTTACTTAATAAAGAAACCGATATAAGATTGCATATCAGGGTCGGAATGTAATAGGATTCATTCAGAATCAATGTATTACCATTTGGTAATACAAGGTGATATTCGCCAACTGCTTTGGCTACAACATCTCAACCATTTCCTACTCTTACGGAATGATCACCCTCTCCTAGTTCCCTACCTTTCCTTAGCCCATGTAACATATTACATATGTGGGATTCTGATCCGGTATCTAATACCCAGGACGTAAAAAGAACTGAGAAACAGTTCTCGATAACAAACACACCCGAAGAAAATGCATCAGCATACTTATTCTTTGTTTGGGCGGCTTGAGAATCCAGATATTCTCATATTCCCTGTTCGGATTTATAACAATTATAAGTTGGAGCGGGGCCAACGTTCCCCAGCTCAGTATAATAAGCGGGTTCAGTCAATACATCCATATTATTATCTTGATTAAGACCTGACAGGGTCGCTACCTGGAGAGAAAGAGAAGGAAACACTTTAGCGTATGCTCTTGCAAGATTAGATTGGCTATTATCTTATCTAATCAGGATGGCTCCCACCGTTTTCATCAAATCTTCCTTCAAACCGTAAAAGGTAAGACTAACCGGGATTAATTACACTTTACAAGTTTGCTAATCTTTCAGCCAGTTCAGTGTTGGTACTTTGAGGGAGGTTCCCCGTTCTTTCGCACTGACCTAATTAAAATAAACCTTGTTTTTCCAGAGGCATAACCCCGTTAACACCTTTCTAGACACCTACTTGATCGACTAATTGTCATGTGTAAAACTCTCCCAGGAGTAACTCTTACTCGCAGTGGGTATCAGGATCCAACTATCTCATAAAAGGTATGCAATCTCATTGCAAATTTCAACACTTGAAATTCATGATAATACTTTTTACCACTAGCGTGCTATGACCTTGACGCAGGCTAAACAACCCATAGTTCGCTAGTCAAGTTCAACCCGTGCATTCCTGATTGAATTAAACCCACCCGTACGACCCTTGACGCATGCCAAATAACGCCGTACGAATACCCTAATCCAATCGCATCTTATGCTACAGATAAGTACTAATCAGCTACCGTACACTACGCCTTGACGCAGACCAAACTACCGTAACACGAATACTAAATATTACTTATCTGAAATGACGGAGGGCTACGCAGGTTTTTCAGAAAACCTTTGAGCGTAATGAACTTGATATCGTTGTAGAAACAAGTGATTTTGAAAAAGAGTGTTTTTGAGGCTTTTATTAGTTTCGCTAAAGAGGTCACTCCCGGTGAAGGGATCTCGGCTCTTTCCTTATCGAATAAGGTGCATGATATTTCATAAATACTACTATACAAAGCAAGAACTATAGAAGCAATCAAAAAAAACCGAATGAGTTGTAGCATTTGCTAGTTTTGCTAAAGAGGTCATTCCCGGTGAAGGGATCTCGGCTCTTTCCTTATCGAATAAGGTGCTGGATATTCTACAAGGAATACCGCTATGCAAAGCAAGAACTATAGCTACCCTTTTTGAAAATTTGATTCTACAATATCTTTTAGGTTTCTTTTCTTTCATTAATCTCATTAATGAATTCAATCAATTATGCTTCCTAAGCATCACAGAAGAAACGAAAATACAACATACGTTTATGCCATCCGCATTCGCCACAATGTTCCATTATGCACCGTTAGGTTACTTAACTAACGGCATACCGGGACGGGACTAGTACGGGTGAAAAACATAAGCAACATCTATTATATATCTTATATATAATATATATCCATTTGTCTCAGAATCCACAGTGATCACATCACAGAGCAACAGAAGATAACATATGAAATATTGGATATACTTGGATTTCCGTGTTTTATTTTTAGCTTGTATAAAACACGGATTCCACGGTCGTGATGAATAGCCAAACCCACATCCCTAGACCCCTACGAGAGCGGCAAGAAACCCTACCAATTCGAGGGTTAGGAGACCCGGTCTCGACTCCTCGAGATGGCCTCCCACTGGACCCTAGAACCCGGTTACTTGTGCTCCCCTTCTTGGGTCTATCCTAATGCGGAAAAGTAAATAATATACAATGGTGACACCATCCTGAACCCGGAAGTGCCCCAATAAAAGAATATTACATACAAATGAATTTTAAATGAATGAAAATAAAAACTCTCATCTCACATAAAACCCCCCAGCTATTCAGAACACGACGATCCAATATAACATATCACAGCAACACATAACATCACATGTCATCAACGTAAGTAAATATGCGTATCCCATTTGTCATTGATGTATAGCAACGAAACCGGCGATACACCACATATTACACTTATGGTCGCAGAAAAGCAAATATAAAACTACAACATTTGGAATCCACAATCTCCTTAGACATCATAAATCCGAAATATCACATACTTCGCATTTCATGCCTAACTGTATGAATTCCACATATTGTATCACATTACTGAAAAAGTTAGACAATGTTAAACATTCCGATCGAATCAACAAACACCCAAAATTTCCCAAAATGCTCAACACTTGAGCGTAGTTTAGGAGAATCCATCACAAGCCACAGTAGCAATGAACCAGCCATAGAAGGGTCAACCAACGCCTCACTTGTGGCACCGCCAAACTACCACAAACCCTAGGGTTCCGTGGCGGTTTTGACGGTCACAAAATCGATTTAAGGTTTTGTTCTTCTAGAGGGTTCACCACATCACTTGCACGATATTTGAATGTTCTTTAACTAAGGAAAAATCCAACACTTGGAAATTTTCCGGCAGGGGAAAAGGTGAGTTATTGATATCCGTTCGAACTTTTTAACACTATCTAAACTATCCGAAACAAAACTAGATTGCGAATACGAAACACTCCGAATTACCTTTTTAGTAAATAAACATCTCATATAAATTTAGAAAAAATAAACAATACCAAAAGTACCAAACCCCAGAGACTTGAACACCACCAAAAACCAAACCCTAGCTCCCTCAGAAATCTGAGCAGGCCGGATTTTCTGGCCTTCTGGCTGGCCAAAATCCAAGAAGAGGGTTTGGGTTTTTGTGTGTGTTCATATTGTATCCCATACAACATTCTGCATCTGTTTGAAAAAAATTTTGACACATAAAATAATTCGACAGAAACTAGGTTTTGCATCGGGTGTTTCGGAGTTGTTTCGGTTTCGTAATCCTACACTTATCCGTCTAATTCTCTAGCTAGGCTCTGATACCACTGTTGCGTTACCTACAATAGCAGCAAGGTTTCGGGAGGTATCATCCATGCCAAGTTAAAATTTTGCCATTGAAGATAACCCTAAACCTAGGAACTTTAACTAGAGAATTAAACAAAACATCAAAGTAAATATATTTACTTCTAAGAGATAGGGATTACAACCTTTGTAGGCCGTTCCTTCGCTTCATTAGCTCCGAGTTGAGGTCCCTTCGCTGCGATCATCAAGTACCCGGACTCTAGAGAGGCCCCATAAGGTGGATGAGGCATCTTACTTGAAGTCTTCACTTTCTAAGATGATCTACCCTGAAGAAACACTAACCCAAGTTCACACTTCTCTAATGAGGTATTAGTGAAGTGAACACCTTAATCTAAGTGGCTAGAATAGATGAGAATGATGAAGTATGAATTTTGCTCTCTTTAATTTTCTTTATCTCACTTTAATGCATCACACACAAAAAGCTAGAAAAGCTTTTTAAGAGAGGAATAAGAAGATGGAGTTTCTTTTGTGATGAATAATGAATTGTGTTGTGAGGTTAGAAATGCAACCAAGGTTAAGAATGACAAGCTTAACCCATGTAGAGAATAAACCATAGGCTAGGATTCAATGGTTAGGTTAACAAATATCTAGATATTATCTAAAGGGTGGACTAAGTCAACATAGCAAAAATATCTCATTTTAAATCCACCATTTAGAATTAACCTAAAATGAATGTTAACCCTAATTGAAACCCTAGCATGGTTTAATCTCAAAACCCTAATTGCATTTGTAACCCTAACATGTTACAATATTATATATCACATATATAATATATAATGTAACAAAAGAAAATAATACAATTAACATATATCACATATATATCAATGTATTATCCAAGTGAGAAAAAGAATCATTTAAGTGAGCTTATATTAGTTAATGTAATTTAATATATCACATATATAATTATACATTAAATTATCGAATCAACACTTGATCCGATAACCCGGCTATATCACATATATCCGGCCGATATCACATATCGCGAGAATCGAATACGGTATCACATATGTGCTCCTAATCCTTTTGCCTGAGCCAGGAAACCTCTGTGTAAAACTCTAAATAATCGTCAATACGCCGGCAGTAGGTGATGATCATATCAAACACCCACAAGCTGCAAGCGGTCAGCTAAACGTAACAGCCACCCGAGTATTGAGCGATCAGAAGATCAACAAGCAAGCCTGTACATACTCCTGTGAATCCAATCAGTAACACTACCGTACAGTCCGGTCTGTTCGTCTGATATGTCGCATATCTAGTCTAGAGGTGGTAAACGTCAGACCCCAGTAACCGATAAGTCGTGCCGATATAAGGCTCATAACAGGTCGAGAAACTACTGATAACACTTACCAGTAGATCTCCATAGCAGCCTTGGACAGGGACTTCCAGTTATAGCCTATCGAGCACAGCGCAATATCAACTCCCAATACCGGGAGAGACGAAACCCCTCCTATTGCCCATTACCTCCATGTGATTCGGGACTGTACCCAAAAGCCACCGTTTTGCACGTTCTCATGAACGTGGTAAGGTGGAAATCAAAGCACAATGGGAATTGATTGGTACGAGGTTTTGCGTGTGCATTTTTTGAAATCAAAGAATTAACCGCAATCAAGAACGGTGTCGCTTGGTAGCTAGCCGGTTGAATACGGGTCGGTCCACAGGGAAAACATGTATTTTCTAGTTGTTCTAACGAGTCAATTCCTATTTGTGGTAGGTTTTGATTTTCAATAAAAACTGAAGTTGAGTTTGATTAGGATTAAAACCTTGCGAAGCTTAGGATTGGATTAGTTTGGAAAGTCAATTATTCTCACCGCTTTCTTTGTCCTAATTAAGAACTTTTAGGTGTTAAGGTAATAGTTAACAAAGGGGATTAGCACGATCGGGAAGAAACTAGGTTTCTTCCCTTTGGTCCTTATCCGTCCTTTCTTAACTCTTAGCCTAACCTCTATGGAAATCAAACACAACCGGTCTTTAACTATGGAATCACCGCTACCTCGTGGGATAGGGTGCCGTAGTGAGCGATGTGTATGTTTGCATAGAGTCCTACTTTAAAATATTGAACGGGAAAGAAAGGGGTGAGAGATTTTCATCACTCAAATCTTCCCCAAAGCTAACCCTAACAAGTGAGGAACTACTCACTCATTAGGGAATAATTAATAAAGGAATTCATTTTTATGGTTTTTATTTAATAGCCTAATTAACTTGCGGAAAATAACTACGGCAGAGAAATAAAATTGCTAGATAAAAAATTCAAGATAAAGGAAACTTACTTTTTTATTGATGCACTCTTTGACAATTACAAGGAATGAAAATTTTTAACTAGAGAAATAAAAAGAGATATGCCCTAAAAAGAGCTGTGGGATTCCTATTTATAGATAATAGAAACCCTAGGGTTTACATCTGATCCATATCTAGAATTACAAAAATACCCTAAGAAAACCGGGTCAATGCACCGACACGCACCGACACGCGCCGACACGTGCACAGCACGGGCGCGGATCCGCAGCCATATGCCTTGTTTGGCCGCGGATCCGCGACCATTTGATGGGCTTGCTGGCCCATTTCTTCAGGGCTTCTTTCTGTTGCTTTTTCCTTCTATTTTCTTCACTTGGTTCTTCAAAATCTTTTCTAGTTTCTTCCAGATTTCCAAAGTGCGGAATGTTGTGGACTTTTACCGTTCGCTTCGTGTTGAAGTCTTGAATCTTATGCCCCCTTTGTACCTCGTGCAATTGAACTGTTCATTGATCTTCACTTGTTCCTTAAACTATGGGCGGTATCATAAACATTCTTCTATTTGTTGGTCGTAGTCTCACTTTTGTAGCGTCTTTTCACCATTTTCACTGTATTGTTCCGAGAACCTGTAACCTGCAACATTTAACAGACATGGATCAAAAGCACCTATTTATTTGCAATATGATTAAGAATGGGGAATATAATAATGCAAAATTATGATATGAACAAATACCCCCAAACTTATCTTTTGCTCGTCCCAAACAAAACTAGTTTTATTCTCGAAAAAGCCTAACCTCACTCGCAGGGAAACGCGATTGCACTGAGCTCGTGCAGCAAGCCGTTAAACCTCTAGGTGTCCCTAGTAGGAGGAGTGTTGCCTCCTGAGGGTTTTCAGCGGATACTACCCACAAAATCCTATCAATCTGGCCTATTGACTTTCATCCTTCAATTCGGTGTTCTAGCAACTACTTAGAAATCATCAACCCATATTTTTCACGCTTCCTTTTCATTTAACTTAAGATTATATATGTTCTGTAAATTTATTTAGCTTTCAGTATCTTTTGAATTTTCCTTCTAAGGTTCCATCTCAACTTAGGAATTTTTATCATCTTTACTGAAGATATAAGTCCTATTTTTCATTCCTATCTCTCATCCAAACCCCATTCATATACCCCTACATGTGTGTGTATCACCCCTACACTTGGAATTCAATTCAAGCTCTTATACTCTTGTCCATCGTCCAACGTATTTTTAGTTGGTGAATTTTTAGATGAAATTGCTCACACATCTTTTATGCGACCGTTAATACTTCTTGAGATACTAACGACCGATTACAAAATGTGTTTGCGCATTAAGACGTAATTCCTCGTCTTGTAATACTTAAGGCTTTAGCAGTGACTCCCAATCCAGTTGGTCTAAGGCACTAGATGATAAAGCACCCTCGCTATATATTTTTTATTTTACGCAGCCTTAAGTAATTACAAAACCAGTGTTTATTTTTTTTATCTCTTTATTCACGCTTATAATTTTATTTTCCTTCATACTAAGGATTTTAGATAAGAGCATTTCAAGGTATTCTCTACTATTCCAAGTTTCAAGGTTCGTATTTGTGCAAGTTGTAGGGTATATAGTTTTAGAATTTAGACTTAAGCTTCGGAATTATTTTTCAGACTTACATTTCAATAAAAATTTCAATACTCTTCCCTTATTTTAACTTAGCCCAAGAAGTGAACTCAAAATTTGCCTATTTCTAAGTAAACTATAAGGACATATATTTTCTACCGTTAAATTTTAAGAAAGGTTATTTTTAGGGTTTTTAATTTACTAAGTTTAGGATCTAGTTTTTCCTAGCTAGTTAACCGTCTTGTCAAACTTAAGTCAATTATGGCCAAAATTGAATTTTTCAATTTTTATAATTTTTAAAAATTTTCATTTTTTATTTGATTTTTTCTTTATATATATATATTTTTAATTTTTTTTTCAATTTTTATAATTTTTTATAAAGATGCAATGCAGAATTAAACATGCAAAAGAAAAAGAAAAAATACATACAAATTTTTTTTAAAAAATATGCAATGCAATGATAACTATTTACAACCACCTCTCAAAAAGTGTTGGCTATTTGTAAAAAACCCCTCTCAAAAAGAGGAAATTATTTGCAAAAAAAATTTTATTTTTATTTTATTAAATATGGAAATTTACAAAAATACCCAAATTTTTTTATTTATTTTCAAATTTTTATTTTTTATGTTATTTTGTATTTATATAATTATAAATGATACATACCCCCAAACTTGTTTAAAACAATGTTTTGGCTAGATGATCGAAAATTTAGGGGTAGATGGAGGAAGATCAGTCAATATAAATCGGCTCCTGTAAAAACAGGAGCTCCTCCGACGGGTCCGCAGTGAGGAACGGTTTAAGTCGATATCCGTTTATTTTAAACAGTGTATCGTCCTCCGGGTTTTCTAGATCTACCGCACCGTGCGGATATACGGTGCGTACCAAAAATAGCCCTTTCCATCGAGATTTGAGCTTACCAGGATGGAAATGTAACCGAGTATCGTAAAGCAAAACCTGTTGAACAGGTTTGAAGGTCTTGCGCATAAGGTGTTTGTTGTGGAACACCTTCGTTCGGTTTTTAACAATTACTGCGTTCTCATAGGCTTCATCCCGCAGCTCGTCAAATTCATTCAATTGCAGCTTTCTATTGCTGCCCGCATCTCCCAAAGATAGGTTCAACTCTTTAATTGCCCAAAATGCCTTGTGCTCTATTTCAATAGGAAGGTGGCAATCCTATCTATAAACAAGCCTGTATGGAGACATGCCAAGATCGGTCTTGTAGGCAGTACGGAATGCCCATAGTGCATCAATCAGTTTTGATGACCAATCTTTACAGTTTTTGGAAACCGTTTTCTCCAATATTTGTTTAATCTGCCGATTAGAAATCTCGGTTGCCCACAAGTTTGGGGATGAGATGGCGTTGACAGTTTGTGAGTAATGGAGTATTTGCGCATTAAGGATTCAAAAGTCCTATTACAAAAGTAAGATCCATTATCACTGATAATCGCGCGAGGATGCCCAAACCGTGAAAAATGTTTTCTTTGAGAAATCTAACGACAACCTTGTCGTCATTAGTTCGGCTGGGCACAGTCTCGACCCATTTTGAAACATGGTCAACAGCAAATAGAATATACATTTTCCCAAAAGAGTTGGGAAATGGTCCCATGAAGTCTATTCCCCAAACATCAAAAATTTCAACAACCAAAATTGGTTGGAGCGGCATTTCATTTCTCCGAGATATCCGGCCCAAGTGTTAGCACCAGGAGCATGTCTTACAGTATTCGTATGCATCTTTAAAAAGTTATGGCCAGTAGAAGCCACACTGCAAGATTTTTATTGCTGTCTTTTTGGGGCCAAAATGCCCGCTATACGCTTGATCGTGGCAGAATGACAGCACACTCTTAAACTCGTTGTCGGGGACACACCGATGAATGATTTGGTTGGAACAGTATTTAAAGAGATACGGTTCATCCCAGTAAAATGTTTTACTTGGGACAGGAATCGGAGTCTGTCCTGATTCGACCAATCGTCTGGTATCAGTCCGGTGGCCAAATAATTTACGATATCAGTGAACCAAGGTTCACATGGCACGGTTAAGAGCTGCTCATCGGGAAAAACGTCGTTAATAGGAGTTTGAAGTGTAGGCGAAGAAGGGAGTCGTGAAAGGTGGTCGGCGATTACGTTTTCACAACCTCTTTTGTCTCTTATGACAAGGTCAAACTCTTGTAGAAAGAGGATCCAACGTATTAGCCAATATTTAGCATCCTTCTTCACGAAAAGATGGCGAAGAGCTGAGTGGTCCATGTAAACAATGACTGGAGAGCCGATTAAATAGGGCTTGAATTTTTCTGGTGCAAACACAACAGCTAAGAATTCTTTTTCTGTTGTTGTGTAATTCAATAGGGCTTCGTTTAATGTTCGGCTAGCGTAATAAATTACGTGCGGCATCTTATTTATGTGCTGTCTAAGGATAGCACCAATGGCGAAATCAGATGCATCGCACATAATTTCAAATAGATGCGTCCAGTCGGGAGATGAAAGAATGGGCGCAGAAATAAGTGAGTGTTTCAATGACTTGAATGCCTTCATGCAGCTTGAGTCAAAATCAAAAGTTGTGTCCTTGGCCAACAAAAGAGTCGAGGGTCTAGCTATCTTGCTAAAATCCTTGATGAACCGTCTATAGAAACCGGCATGGCCAAGGAAGGCTCGGATGACTTTGACACACTTGGGAGGAGGAAAATTGGAAATGACTTCAATCTTGGCTTTATCAACCTCAATGCCGTTTTGCCAGATGATATGTCCTAAGACAATACCTTCTCGTACCATAAAGTGGCATTTCTCCCAATTTAAAGTGAGGTTCTTATCCCTACAGTGGGTAAGAACTGCGTCTAAGTGTAGCAAATACTCATCAAAGGAGTCGCCGAAAATGGAGAAATCATCCATAAAAATCTCCAAGAATTTTTCCACCATGTCTGAAAAGATCCCTATCATACACCGCTGGAAAATAGCGGGTGCATTGCATAACCCAAAGGGCATGCGACTGTAAGCGAATGTATCGAAATGACAAGTAAATATGGTCTTGTCTTGATCCTTTTCGGCGATGGGAACTTGATTATCGCCGGAGTAGCCATCCAAAAAGCAGTAAAATTCATGCCCAGCCAATCGTTCTAGCATTTGGTCAATAAAAGGTAACGGAAAGTGGTCTTTCCATGTCGCAGCGTTGAGTTTTCTATAATCGATGCAAACTCGCCACCCAGTTTGGGTGCGAGTTGGTATTAACTCATTCGCCTCATTAGTTATGACCGTTATGCCCGATTTCTTTGGGACAACGTGAATGGGGCTAACCCACTGGCTATCAGACATAGGATAAATGATACCAC
Source organism: Agapanthus africanus (assembly GCA_030015575.1). Taxonomy (NCBI): domain Eukaryota; kingdom Viridiplantae; phylum Streptophyta; class Magnoliopsida; order Asparagales; family Amaryllidaceae; genus Agapanthus; species Agapanthus africanus. Next base: position 946,477,198 of record JASDDO010000019.1, read on the forward strand.
TATCAGGACATTTTACAATCTCCTTTTTAACAGCCTCTTTCATTATGGGGTTGAGGCGTCTCTGTGGATCCCTTACTGGCTTGGCATCATCCATCATATGTATTTGATGTTCAATTATGAGGGGACTAATTCTCTTGATGTCCGCCATAGGCCAGCCAAAAGCTTGCCGATTATTTTGTAAGACCATTAAAAGGGCTTTCACTTGCTCGAGAGCTAGAGATGCCGATATGATAACGGGAAGGGTCTCATTCTCACCTAAGTAAGCGTATTTAAGGTGAGACGGCAATAGCTTGAGTTCGAGTTTTGGAGGTGAAACAATTGAAGGTAAAATTGGTGAAACTGTCTCAAACTCGAAGGATTCCAACAATGGTTCAAAGCGAGTGTAAGCAACCGAGTCGGATGGTTCAGCTAACTCATCCGAAAATTCAAAGGACTCAAACTCGGGTGGTGATTCTTCAAAATCGTCCGAAAAAGTGAAACACTCGTAATCGTTATCGGTTGTAAAAGCTGTGTCAGATTCAAGGAGGAACGCACTAGTGGCGTCAAAACTGCTGTGATCGAACAGAAATTTTTCGAGCTCACAGTCCTCCTGCGTGATCTCTTGGATCGAGCAAACATCAAGTATACTAGCATTAGGCTCGGAGGGCTGATTCCCCAACTTAAAAATGTTGAGTTCAATTTGTAGGGTGTTTTTCGTCACCCCAATGAGATGGGAATACGCGTGCGCTTGTCAGGCGTACTACAGATTCCGCCTGCCTGGGGTAGGCCGGGGTTTATTGATTGTGGGGATCCGAATCTCCGGCAGCCGCGGACTAAGTTGCCGTTAATTACCCCTCGCATTTGGGGTGAGGGAACCTCCGATTAACGGGTTAAACTGGTCATGCGAACTCAATGTGCAGTGTACGTGCGTTTTGTTTTGGAGGGGGGCTTGGATATATCGAGAGCCACACAGAGTTTTTACGGGGGTTCCGCTACCCGGATAGCGGGCTGGGGGTCAAGGGGGCTAGCAGCCCCCTTGCGGGGTGTGGGGCAGCGCCCCGGCCCAAAAAAGTTTTTGGGAGGGAGAGTGTTGTAGAGTATGTGTGTTTGTGTATATTTATATATACATATATATAAAAAAAAGAAAGGGAAAGGGCATCTAAAGGATACGTGGGGTCAGCGACTTGAGCGCTGTGCGCTTAGGTGCTGTGCGCTCAGGCGCTAGCACTCCATGTGTCGGCATGTGGGCGCTTTGCGCTTGAGTGCAAGCATGCCACGTGTTGGCATGTGGACGCTTTGCGCTTGAGCACAGGGCGCTGGAGCGCAAGCGCGCCACTTGTCGGCACGTGGGCGCTTTGCGCTCGAGCGCTGGGCGCTGGAGCACAAGCACGCCACGTGTCGGCACGTGGGTGCTTTGCGCTTGAGCGCAGGGTGCTGGAGCGCAAGCGCGTCACGTGTCGGCACGTGGGCGCTTTGCGCTTGCGCGGGGCGTTTGAGCACAAGCGCGCCACGTGTCGGCACGTGGGCATTTTGTGCTTGAGCGCAGGACGCTGGAGCGCAAGCGCGCCACGTGTCGGCACGTGGGTGCTTTGCGCTTGAGCGCAGAGCGCTTGAGCTCTAGCGCGCCACGTGTCGGCACGTGGGCGCTCTACGCTCGAGCGCTAGCACGCCACGTGTCGACACGTAGGCGCTCGGCGCTTGAGCGCTCGGGCGCCGGCGAGAAAAAGGGGCTTTTAGTCCTAGAACCAGAAGCTATGGTTCAGAAAGGAAATATTTATTATATATATATGTGTGTGTGTGTGTGTGTATGGAGTTAAACTCCTAGGATGTTTTGAAGCTGATGAAGGGGGTTCTTCTTCTTCCTCATGTTGTTTGGCCGGATCTTGAAGATCAAGAAGTAGGAGATTTTAAAAATCACTCCTTTTTGAGATCTGATGGGAGATCTGAGTTCCCCTTTATGGGTTTTGTGGTGGAAAACTACTTAGTTTTGGAAAAGAAAAGAGTAAAACTCTTGATTTAATTCAAAAGAAATGAGAAGGTTTAGAACCTTGGAAAAGGAGCAGGAGGCACAAAGAACCCTAGTTTTTTGGGGGAATCAAAAGTATTCCTTTATTCATCATCATGTTGCCTTTTATAGGCTTACATATTTACATATAGCCCCTTGGGCTTTACAAAAATGCCATTTTGCCCATCCCATGGCTCATGTGCCATTTCAATTTTGCACATAAGCCATGGGCTTAAAAAATATTGGCTTTATGCCCATTTTGCATACATTCATGTATAAAAAGTTACATGGGGAGGCTGGCCGCGGGCTCGACTTGGGCATGGGCCAGCTTGACCTGGGCTTGGGCCCACCTAGCTTGGGGGTTGACCTTGACTTTGACTCGGTCAACCAGGGTGCAAATTTTGACCCCAACAAAGTGCCCCCCATCAATAAATGCACACCGCACATTTGAGTTGTGTGCATGAAATTGATGGATCTTGAAGCTGGACTTCAAGGTGGAACATCATTCCGGGGGCGGAGCATCATTCGGGGAGCATGATTCCCGGGGATCGGAGCATCATTATGATTTGCGGACCATAATTCCAGGGTCGGAGTATCCCTCAGGGAGCATGATTCCCGGGGGTCGGAGCATCATTCCGATTTGCGGAGCATAATTCCAAGGATCGGAGCATCATTCCGAAGGGCGGAGCATGATTTCAGGATTCGGAGCATCATTCCGAAGAGCGGAGCATGATTCTAGGGATCGGAGCATCATTCTGATGAGCGGAGCATGATTCCAGGAATCGGAGCATCATTCCGAAGAGCGGAGCATGATTCCAGGGGTTCGGAGCATCATTCCGAAGAGCGGAGCATAATTCCAGGATTCAGAGCATCATTCCGAAGGGTGGAGCATGATTCCAAGGATCCAGAGCATCATTCCGAAGAGCGGAGCATGATTCCAGGGGTCCGGAGCATCATTCCGAAGAGCAGAGCATAATTCCAGAATTCGGAGCATCATTCCAAAGGGTGGAGCATGATTCTAAGGATCGGAGCATCATTCCGAAGAGCGGAGCATGATTCCAGGGGTTCGGAGCATCATTCCGAAGAGCGGAGCATAATTCCAGGATTCGGAGCATCATTCCGAAGGGTGGAGCATGATTCCAAGGATCGGAGCATCATTCCGAAGAGCGGAGCATGATTCCAAGATTCGGAGCATCATTCCGAAGAGCAATAGACATTCTAACCGAAGCATAATTTCGATGCAGAGGTCGATTCCCAGGCGAAGCATAATTCTGACAGGGAAAGCAAATACTCCGAGGTGAAGCATGATTTCGACACGGGATACATTCTAAGAGGGAGCTTGATTCCGGCGCAAAGCTTGTTGGCTGACTTGATTCAGAGACGAAGGATAATTTCGACAGGGAAGGCAGATACACCGAGGCGAAGCATTATTTCGACACGGGGTGCATATTCTGAGACGAAGCATGATTCCGATGCAGTGCTTGCTGGTTGAATTGATTCCGAGGCGGAGCATACTTCCGACGAGGAGGTCGTTGGTTGATTCCGAGCCGAAGCATAATTCCGACAGGGAAGGCAGATACACCAAGGCGAAGCATCATTTCGACACGGGGTGCACATTCTGAGACAAAGCATGATTCCGACGCAGAGCTTGCTGGTTGAGTTGATTCCGAGGCGGAGCATACTTCCGACGAGGAGGTCGTTGGTTGATTCCGAGCCGAAGCATAATTTCGACAAGGAAGGAAGATACACCGAGGCGAAGCATCATTTCGACACGGGGTGCATTCTGAGACGAAGCATAATTCCGACGCAAATCTTGTTGGTTGATTTGATTCCGGGGCGGAGCATAATTCCGGCAGGGAAGGTCGTTGGTTGATTCCGAGCCAAAGTATAATTCCGAGAGGGAAGGCAGATATCCCGAGGCGAAGCATGATTTCGACACGGGGTAAATTCTGGGACGGAGCATGATTCCGGCGTAGAGGTTGTTGGTTTGTTTTGATTTGGGTTGACATCAGCATCGCTACACTGGAATATGGTACCAGGAGCGAATCATCACTTGTCATGAGAGGATTTGGGAATTGGTTTTTTTGTTTGGCATCAGCATCGCTACACTGGAATATGGTACCAGGAGCGAATCATCATTTGCGTTTGCTTATTAGAAAACGATGGCTTAGGAGACAGGTTTTAGGTCCCTATTACCTAAGACTTTTCAATTTTGTGAGCCATAAGGGTCTCACAAAGCATTTTCTCCCTACGGGTCGTAAGGATCCCGTAAGTGTATTTTCTCCTTAGGAGTCGTGGGGACTCCTAAGTATGTTGCTCCTTTGTGAGTCGTAAGGATCTCACGCGGGAATTTTCTCCTCACAAAGTCGAGAGGACTTTGTGAGTGCATTCCATCTCTTTTTCACGAGTTTGCGCCCTTTCGGGTTTTCACAAACTCGCCGGCAGTCCTGCTGTTTTTACTCACGGAGCCCTTTCGGGTTTTCAACCGTGCCCATTTTGCTTGTGGACATACCTTCTTTTTTTTCTTTTTCTTTTCCCTTTTTTTTGAATCTTCCCTGCCGGCGGGACTTTGAATGTGGTCTCGCCGGTAGGACTTGGGAGAGATTGGGATCGTTTTACGCCCGTGGATTGTATACGGTTTTGCAGGATGTATGATCTAGACCGTAGGGCCATTAAAAATTTCGGGACTTTGTTGGCGTTTGCATCGCTGCACTGGAATATGGTACCAGGAGCAACTCATCATTCGCCACTTGGGGATTTGGATTTGGAATTTGGCTGGCGTCTGCATCGCTGCACTGGAATATGGTACCAGGAGCGACTCATCATTCGCCATTGGGGTATGGGATTTGGAATTTGGCTGGCGTCTGCATCGCTGCACTGGAATATGGTACCAGGAGCGACTCATCATTCGCCACTTGGGGATTGAGGAGCGATGGCTTAGGAGACAGGTTTAGATCCCTATCGCCTAAGGCTTTTCAATCTTATAGGCCGTGAGGGTCCCATAAAAGCATTTCTCCCTACGAGTCGTAAGGATCCCGCAGGTGCATTTTCTCCTTATGAGTCGTGAGGACCCCCAAGTGTGTTTTTCCTTTATGAGTTGTAAGGATCCCACGAAGGTTTGTTCTCCTCATGCATCGTGAGGACACATGGGTGGGTCTTCTCAATGGAACATAATTCCAAAGGCGGAGACCAGCCGCGTAACTGGTGATTGCGGTGGGGCATAGGTATGATAGGAATTATTTGAGCTCATGGATTGTATACGGTAGTCAATTTGGGGACTAACCGTAGGGCCGGGAGAATTTTGGAAATTTGAATTTTTTTTGGTGTCTGCATCGCTGCACTGGAATATGGTACCAGGAGCGACTCATCATTCGCCTTTTTTTTTACCGCGATTGTTCTATCATTTCAGCTTTTCTTATCGCGAAGGTCGCGATTGCCCTATCATTTCGGTTATTCATTCGCGGTTGCTCCATCATTTCGGCTTTATTTTCATTTTCATTTTTACTCGCTGGTTTTTATTGCGAGTTACCCCATCATTTCGGCTTTTCTTTATTTTTCTTTTATTTACACTTTTTTTATACACACACATTTTTTTTACATTCCCAGTTTATCGACTTAGAGGTCGACTGTTCCTAATTTAATGACGTGGTGGTCGATTGTTTTCAGAGAGAGGCGGATATCTGAGAGAATGAGTTTCACGAAGAACTTCGGTCTCCGTTTGTATGAAATTGGCGGTCGCAGCTGGACTGTTTGTTAACACGCCTTTAGACAGTTCTATCTCTCCTGCCTTGTATTGTTTTTCGAGCCAATCTTTGAAGACGAAGCAGTCCTCAATGGTATGACCTATCAGTCTGTGATAGGGGCAGTATTTGGGGTCGTCGGTCCTATTCGCTTCCTGCGGTCTTTTTGACTCTGGCAAATGTAGACCGTTCTTCAGGGCATCTTTGAATATTTTACGAATTTTGTCCCTTCTGAAGGAATAGACCTTATCCAGCTTCTCTTTCAGTGGAGATTCTCCTCCCTCTCCGAACATTGGCTTCCGAAGCAGGTTGGCATTAGGCCCGCTCGACCCTTGCTTATTTCGGTTAGCCGAGGCATTGAAAGATTCAGTATCGTCGGAATTTCCGTCTTTGCGATTTTCGTCCTTTCGGTTTCTCCATTATTTTGGGAGTCAGAGGAGGACTCCTGCTTTGAGCGCTCCAGCATCTGAACCTTCCTGGTCAGCTCTTGGAATGTTTTGAGACCCGCGGTGCATAGAAACGAGGCCATCCAATTGTTAAGATTTTCGACGAGGTAGATTGGTCTTGCTCTATCGGCGGTTCGCATTTGACGGAGTGATTGCGCCATCGGGTTATAAATTCCGTATTGCTTTCGTTGTTCTTGGGCTTGGTCCTTACGAGCTCGGCAATGGTGATCTTATCGCTGACGCTCATGAATCTTTGTCGAAACAAAGATTCCATTTGGACGAAAGTAGTAACGGAGCCATCCGTTATGCTCGCGTACCAGTCGAAAGCAACATCGGTCAAGCTATTAACGAACTGGCGGAGGAGAAGCGCATCATTTCCCCCAGTATTCCCGCATGAGGCTTTGAAGTGGGCGATGTGTTGATTCGCATTTCCCGTCCCATCGAATCTTCCGAATTTGGGGATGACATAGCCGCTAGGAAATTCTACCAGATCATACTGAGCAGGATATGGTCTCTCACTACTGCTGATATCTTTTTGCGCTTCGGCTTCGGCCACCAATGTTTCGACTTTGCTGGCAACCAAATCCATGATTTGATCTTGAGTTAGCGGGCTACTGTCATCAGTAGCCAAGACATTTCCTGAGATAGGATGCGATTGACTTTCATGCGGTCCGCCCACCTTTGGATTTGGGGGAATAGGCACCGGCTGTCTCGGGACAATGTTTCCCGGTTTATGAGCAGAGCCCTGTGCTTGATTGGGCGGCTGAGAGGCAAGTTGGGCCATAAGCCGTAAGACAACATTTGTTAAGTCGTCGATCTTTGAGTAGAGCTTGGCCATCTCCTTGTCTTTGCTTCTGAGCTATTTTCGGAGCTCTTGGAGAAGTTGCTGCTCCGCATTCTTAGGCTGGAAAGTTGGCTCATCTTCACCTTCCGAGCCCGACTCCTCATGGACCGAAGGGTCTTTCCGCCTATCATCCTCATCGAGAAGGTTTTCATCACCCAACGGGGGCGGATGTTCTTGGGAAGCGGCAACCACATTCAAACCAGATTGGATTTGAGATGTGGTGGCCCCATCCTTGCTCTTGCTGCGCGTGCCCACCATGTAGACAGTGTGGACCACATACCCAGCCATTTCCCTATCTTCGTCGGGGTAACCCTGTTCTTCGAACCTCATGAGATTCAGCTTAGAAAGAGCCCTAGCCCTTTTGTTGGCTCTATATCTGAGCCTTTTGCTGCCTTAACTTTTCAATTTTAAGGGCTCGGCGGGCATCCATTTCCTGGGAAGCCACCGTGAGTCGATTAGCGGGGAGCTTAGAGAAAACACTCGATCGAGCAGTTGTCAGGGGCACCGCCGGAGCTTGCTCGAGAGGCCCTGTTGTTTTGTTGGTGTTGATGGCCTTGCCCCCAGCTGGGGACAGAGAGAGTCGTTCAAACACCAATTTGCGTTTGAGTTGGGGCGCCTTCGAGACCACCACATTTGGCCTCTTGCCTTTCGAAACCGGTTTGTCTGTCACCGGGGCTTGAGGAGCTGGGATGGCGCCAACTGGCATGAATATAATAGAGCCAAATGGTAGTAGCAGCTCCTCCTATTGTCGCCCGAGACTGGCCGAAAGGACTGTCCTGGAGTCTATCTTCATCGTGTAGGAGATGGGAGCTGAGTTCATCTTAGGAGATATTGTTGAAAGGTGACTGCTTGAAAACCTGCATGAAAAAGCATTATTTCAGTATAAATATAGGTATGTATATTGACTGAGTTTGCATGAATGCTTAACCCGAAATATGGGAGGAGAGATTGATCCCACCGGGAGTGCCAGAATCTGTAGGGTGTTTTTCGTCACCCCATTGAGATGGGAATACGCGCGCGCTTGTTAGGCGTACTACAGATTCCCCCTGCCTAGGGTAGGCCGGGGTTTATTGATTGTGGGGATCCGAATCTCCGGCAGCTGCGGACTAAGCTGCCGTTAATTACCCCTCGCCTTTGGGGCGAGGGAACCTCCGATTAACGAGTTAAACTGGTCATGGGAACTCAATGTGCAGTGTAAGTGTGTTTTGTTTTGGAGGGGGGCTTGGATATATCGGGAGCCACGCAGAGTTTTTATGGGGGTCCCGCTACCCGGATAGCGGGCTGGGGGTCAAAGGGGCTAGCAGCCCCCTTGCGGGGTGCGGGGCAGCGCCCCGGCCCAAAAAATATTTTGGGAGGGAGAGTGTTGTAGAGTATGTGTGTGTGTATTTATATATACATATATATATATATATATAAAAGAAAGGGAAAGGGCATCTAAAGGATGCGTGGGGTCAGCGCCTTGAGCGATGTGCGCTTAGGTACTATGCGCTTAGGCGCTAGCACGCCACGTGTCGGCATGTGGGCGCTTTGCGCTTGAGTGCTGGGCGCTTGAGCGCAAGCATGCCACGTGTCGGCACGTGGGCGCTTTGGGCTCGAGCGCAGGGCGCTGGAGCGCAAGCGCCCCACGTGTCGGCACGTGGGCGCTTTACGCTAGAGCGCAGCGCGCTGGAGCACAAGCGCGCCACGTGTCGGCACGTGGGCGCTCTGCACTTGCGCGGGGTGCTTGAGCGCAAGCGCGCCACGTGTCGGCACGTGGGCGCTCTGCGCTTGAGCGCTGGGCGCTGGAGCGCAAGCGCGCCACGTGTCGGCACGTGGGTGCTCTGCGCTCGAGCACTAGCACATCACGTATCGACACGTGGGCGCTCGGCGCTTGAGCGCTCGGGCGCCGGCGAGAAAAAGGGGCTTTTAGTCCCAGAACCAGAAGCTATGCTTCAGAAAGGAAATATTTATTATATATATATATATATATATGTATGGAGTTAAACTCCTAGGATGTTTTGAAGCTGACGAAGGGGGTTCTTCTTCTTCCTCCTGTTGTTTGGCCGGATCTTGAAGATCAAGAAGTATGAGATTTTAAAAATCACTCCTTTTTGAGATCTGATGGGAGATCTGAGTTCCCCTTTGTGGGTTTTGTGGTGGAAAACTACTTAGTTTTGGAAAAGGAAAAAGTAAAACTATTGATTTAATTCAAAAGAAATGAGAAGGTTTAGAACCTTAGAGAAGAAGCAGGAGGCACAAAGAACCCTAGTTTTTTGGGGGAATCAAAAGTATTCCTTTATTCATCATCATGTTGCTTTTTATAGGCGTACATATTTACATATAGCCCTTTAGGCTTTACAAAAATGGCATTTTGCCCATCCCATGGCTCATGTGCCATTTCATTTTTGCACATAAGCCATGGGCTTAAAAAATATTGGCTTTATGCCCATTTTGCATACATTCATGTATAAAAAGTTACATAAAAATTATTTATTACATGATTTTGTTGTTGGCATGGGGAGGCTGGCCGTGGGCTCGACTTGGGCATGGGCCTGCTTGACCTGGGCTTGGGCCTACCTAGCTTGAGGGTTGACCTTGACTTTGACTCGGTCAACCGAGGTGCAAATTTTGACCCCAACACAATTGTCATATTTCCAAAAGATAGGTTCATCGAACCATTTCGACAATTGATCACCGCATTAGAAGTCGCAAGGAATGGTCGACCGAGCATCACCGGAATTTGACTCCGGGGGTTAGCTACAGACTGTGTGTCCATAACAATGAAATCAACGGGGAAAATGAAGTCCCCTACTTTAATTAACACATCCTCTAACCCACCCCTAGGATGGGTGATGGATCGGTCGGCCATTTGGAGAGTACAATGTGTGGGTTTAAGCTCTCCAACGCCTAATTGTTCATATACTGAATAGGGAAGCAAATTAACACTGGCACCAAGATCTAAAAGTGTGAGATTGATGTTATTATCCCCAATTGTTATTGAAATTGTAGGACAGCCAGGGTCCTTATGTTTTTGGGATAAAAGTTGTGTAAGAGCATCACTTACCGCACTAGCTAAGAAAACTTTCTTAGGTACCTGCGATTTCCTCTTCTTGGTGCATAAGTCCTTTAAGATTTTAGCGTAAGAGTGGACTTGTTGGATTGCATCCAAGAGAGGTATGTTAATGCTAACATGTTTGAATAACTCCACAATCTTCTCCATTTGGGAACTAGGTTTATTGGATCTCAACCTGTTTGGAAATGGAATATTTTGAAATTTTGTTGAGTCCAATGTTTGTGGAGTAGATTACGGAGTTGGAACAGATCCCGGAGTTGGAACGGATCCCAGTGTTGGTGTTGGTGTTTTCATGGAGTGAGATGTGGGTCCGTTCGAATTATAAGAAGTAGAGCCTTGTGGAGAATGAAGAACGGGCTCTGAAGAAGACGAAGAAGATGAAGAAGAAGAAAAAGAAGAAGCGGCGGCCGGGGTGTCATCATTATTACCAACATTGTTGTGCAATACCTTTCCAGATCTCAATGTAGTCACGGCACTCACTGTAGGGTGTTTTTCGCCACCCTATTGAGATGGGAATACGCGCACACTTGTCAGGCGTACTACAGATTCTCCCTGCCTAGGGTAGGCCGGGGTTTAATGATTGTGGGGATCCGAATCTCCGGCAGCCGCGGACTAAACTGCCGTTAATTACCCCTCGCCTTTGGAGCGAGGGAACCTCCGATTGACGGGTTAAACTGGTCATGCGAACTCGATGTGCAGTATACGTGTGTTGTGTTTTGAAGGGGGGTTTTGGATATATCGGGAGCCACGCAGAGTTTTTACGGGGGTCCCGCTACCCGGATAGCGGGCTGGGGGTCAAGAGGGCTAGCAGCCCCCTTGCGGGGTGCGGGGCAGCGCCCCGTTAGAAATTTTTTTCTAACAGGGACAGTGTCGTAGAGTATGTGTATGTGTACATATGTATACATATGTATATATATACATGTATATATAAGTAAAAGGGGAAAAAGACATCCAAAGGATGCGTGGGGCCAGCGCCTAGGCGCTTGAGCGCAAGCGCGCCACATGTCGGCATGTGGGCGCTTTGCGCTCGAGTGCAGAGTGGTGGAGCGCAACGCGCCACGTGTCGGCACGTGAGCGCTTTGCGCTCGAGTGCAGAGTGTTGGAGCGCAACGCACCACGTGTCGACACGTGGGCGCTTTGCGCTCGGACGCTGAGCGCTTGGGCGCAAGCGCGCCACGTGTCGGCATGTGGGCGACTTGCACTCGAGCGCTTGCGCTGGAGCGCAAGCGCGCCACGTGTCGGCACCGGGGCGACTTGCACTCGAGCGCAAGAGCGCCACGTGTCGGCACGCGGGCGCTCTGCGCTTGAGCGTCGGCAAGAAAAAGAGGCTTTTAGCCTAAAAAAATTCTCGGAAGAGAAATCAGAGAAGAGTTGGACTCCTGAGTGTGTTCTTTTTTGGGGGGGTTAATGGGAGGGGTTCTTCTTCTTCCTCCTCTGTTAGCTGGATCTTGAAGATCAAGAGATATGGGATTTTAAAAATCACTCCGTTTTAAGATCTAATGCAAGATCTGAGTTCCCCTTGATGGGTTTTGTGGTGAAAAACTAATTTGTTTTATAAAAAGGAGAGTAGAACTTTTGATTTAATTCAAGAGAAAGAAGAAGGTTTTGGAACCTTGAAGAAGGAGAAAGATCTCAGATCTGGAAAATTTTTAGAGAGAGAAAAAAAGTTGTTGAGATATTTCACTATCTTTGCCTTTATAGGCCATACACTTTACACATAGCCCCTTGGGCTTCACAAAATGGCATTTTGCCCACCCTATGGCTCATGTACCATTTCTTTTTGCATATAAGCCACGGGCTTTACAAAAATTTGGCTTTATACCTATTTTTCTTACATTTATCCATAAAATAAAATAAAAGAAATACAACAAAATTGTTTATTACAAAATTTTTATCTTGGCGTGGGGGGGAGGCCGCCCGCTTCATATTCGGGCTAGACCCGGGCATGGGCCTATTGGATCTGGGCTTGGGCCCACTTGGCTTGGAGTTGACTTTGATTTTGACTTGGTCAACCGGGGTGTAAATTTTTACCCCAACAAATTGCCCCCTATCAATAAATGCACACCATATATGTGGGTCGTCTGCATGAAATTGATGGATCTTCTTTCACGTGGAGGCGACTTGATTCGGTTCCCACCTTTTGGGAAGCTGGCACTGCCCTTTTTACGACATGGACGGTCGATGCTGCCCTTTTAGCGACTTGGACGGTCGGTGCTGCCCTTTTTGCGACTTGAACGGTCGATGCTGCCATTTTAGCGACGTGGACGGTCGATGCTGTCCTTTTTGCGACTTGGACGGTCGGTTCTACCCTCTTTGCGACTTGGACGGTCGGTGCTGCCCTTTTAGCGACGTGGACGGTCGGTGCTGCCCTTTTAGCGATGTGGACGGTCGGTTCTACCCTTTTTGCGACATGGACGGTCGATGCTGCCCTTTTAGCGACTTGGACGGTCGATGCTGCCCTTTTTGCGACTTGGACGGTCGGTTCTGCCCTTTTTGCGACTTGGACGGTCAGTGCTGCCCTTTTTGCGACGTGGACGGTCGGTTCTGCCATTTTAGCGACGTGGACGATCGGTGCTGCCCTTTTAGCGACGTGGATGGTCGATTCTGCCATTTTAGCGACTAGGACGGTCGGTGCTACCCTTTTAGCGACGTGGACGGTCGGTGCATGATTTGACTTGCTCTGCTTCTTGCAGTGTCAGGGGTAGACTTGACTTGCTCCGCTTCTTGCGGTGTCGAGATTGGATTCTGACTTACTCCGCTTTCTGCGGTGTCGGAGTGGAAGTTGACTTGTTGATTTTGATTTGGGTTGACATCAGCATCGCTATACTGGAATATGGTACCAAGAGCGAATCATCATCTGTTATTGAGAGGATTTTGGGATTTTGGTTTTTGTTTGGCATCTGCATTGCTGCACTGGATTAATGCTAGGAGCAACTCATCATTTGCCCTGGGAGGGTTTTTTTTTTTGGACTTTGAATGTGGTCTCACCGGTAGGACTTGGGAGAGGTTGGGATTGTTTTACGCCCGTGGATGGTATACGGTTTTGCAGGATGTATGATCCAGACCGTAGGCCGGAAAAATTTCGGGACTTTGTCGGCGTCTGTATCATTGCACTGGAATATGGTACCAGGAGCGACTCATCATTCGCTATTGGGGTATGAGATTTGGAATTTGGTTGGCGTCTGCATCGCTGCACTGGAGTATGGTACCAGGAGCGACTCATCATTCGCCATTTGGGGATTGGGGAGCGATAGCTTAGGAGACAGGTTTAGATCCCTATCGCCTAAGGCTTTTCAATTTTATGGGCCGTGAGGGTCCCATAATAGCATTTTCTCCTACGAGTCATAAGGATCCCGCAGGTGTATTTTCTCCTTAGGAGTCGTGAGGACTCCTAAGTGTGTTTTTGTTTTATGAGTCGTAAGGATCCCACAAAGGTTTGTTCTCCTCATATGTCGTGAGGACACATGAGTGGGTCTTATCAATGGAGTATCATTCCCCAAAGCGGAGACCAGTCGCGTAACTAGTGATTACGGTGGGGCATGGGTATGATGAGAATTATTTGAGCCCGTGGATTGTATACGATGGTCAACTTGGGGACCCACTGTAGGGCCGGAGAATTTTGAGAATTTGGATTTTGGCTGGCGTCTGTATCGCTACACTGGAATATGGTATCAGGAGCAACTCATCATTCGCCGTTTGGGGACTTGGAATTTGGATCTTGTTTGGCATCAGCATTGCTGCACTGGAATAATGCCAGGCAACTCATCATTTGCCTTGGGAGGACTTGGGATTTGGGTTTTTGGTCGGCATCAGCACCGCTAACACTGAAGCGAAATGCCAGGAGCGACTCATTATTTGCCGTTGCCCGTTGGGGAACGATGGCTTAGGAGACAGGTTTGGGTCCCTATCACCTAAGGCTTTTCAATTTTATGTGTCGTGAGGGTCCCATAAAAGCATTTTCTCCCTACGAGTCGTAAGGATCCCGCAGGTGTATTTTCTCCTTAGGAATCGTGAGGATTCCTAAGTGTGTTGCTCCTTTGTGAGTCGTAAGGATCTCACGCAGGGGTTTCCTCCTCACAAGGTCGAGAGAACTTTGCGAGTGTATTTCATCTCTTTTCATGAGTCTGTGCCCTTTCGGGTTTTCACAAACTCGCCGGTAGTCCTGCTGTTTTTACTCACGGATCCCTTTCGGGTTTTCATCCGTGCCCGTTTTGCTTGTGGACATACCTTTTTATTTTTCTTTTCTTTTTTTTTCTTTTTCTTTTTTTTTTCTTTCTTTTTTTTTGCCGCTGGTGGGACTTTAAAAGTAGTCTCACCAGTAGAATTTGGGAGAGATAGGGGTCATTTACGCCCGTGAATTGTATACGGTTTTTCAGGATGTATGATCCAGACCGTAGGGCTAAAGTGCTCAATTCACCTGCGACTTGGAGCATTCACGTGTAGTATTTCTTGAGGTATCGGCCATTGATGGGTGGCATGGGCCTTTCTCCCTCGGCACTTATTAGTTGGTAGGATCCTCCGTCGAACACTTTCTCGATGACGCATGGTCCTTCCCAGTTTGTCTCGAATTTTCCCTTGGTATGTCGATTGGGGATGATCGGTCTTTTGAGGACCAACACCAATTCACCTTTTTTGAAAGCGCAGAGACGGGTTATCTTGTCATAGGCCCGTGACATTTTGGCTCGTTATAGTTCCAGACTTTGCTGCACCGCGAGCCTCTTTTCTTCGAGGGCATCGAGTTCTTCAAGTCGAAGGAGCACGTTTTCCTCCTCCGTCAACTCATGCTGAACGGCCATTCTTAAGCTTGGAACTTCGACTTCGAAGGGGAGGACTGCCTCCACTCCGAAGAGCAATGAGATGGAGTGGACTGAGTTGGAGTACGGTGCGTGGTACGATATGCCCACAATGCCTCATGAAGCTTGAGATTCCAGTCTCTCTTGTTGGCTGAAGCATTTTTCCTCAGAAGCTTGCATAGAGTCTTATTGAAGGCTTCGGCTAGCACATTGGCTCTTGGATTATAGATGGAGGAATATCTCCAGTCTATCTTGTGCTGAGTAGCGAACCTTGAGACATTGAAGCTCTTGAAAGAAGGCCCGTTGTCAGAAATGATTCTTCTTGGTGTACCGAAGCGGTATAGAATATTACGCTGGAAGAATGTCAGAATATCTTTTGTCTTGACTTCTTTTAGCGGGACAGCTTCAGCCCATATGGAGAAGTAGTCTGTCGCGGCCAGTATGAACCGGTGGCCTTTAGATGACGGAGGATCAATTGGGCCAACAATGTCGGTGCCCCAGACTTCGAAGGGCCACGACGCCACCGTAGGATGCAACGGATTGGGATGCCTGTGAATGAAATCACCATGGATTTGGCAGATCTGACATTTCCTTGCATGTTCTCCGCAATCCCGTATCATGGTGGGCCAGTAATACCCAAGCCGTTTGATTTGAAGTCGCATCTTGGGGCCAGATTGGTGAGCACCGCAAACGCCTGAGTGAACTTCTTTCATGACTTTTTGGGCTTCGGCCGATGACAGGCACCTGAACCAGAGTTGGTCATATGACCTGCGGTATAGCGTGTCATTTACAAACACGTATCGGAAGCTCTCTTCTTCAGCTGAATCCTCGCAGATTTTTCTTCGGGCAGCCTGTCGTATCGGAGGTACTCTATGAAGGGTTCTCTCCAATCGGGCTTGTCTTGGATGATCGAAGCTTCTTCGGCAGGACTGCTCTTCTGTTCCGCGCTTTCCTCTTCTCCTAGAGAGACTGGGGGTAGAATTTGTCGGCTCCTGACTGTGATCAGAATTTCATCCATGTCAGGATCAGCCAGCTCCTTAGCTAAGCGAGCGAGTACGTCAGCCTTTCCATTCAACACTCTAGGGACTCTCATTAGTTCAATGTGAGTAAACCGTTTCATGAGTTCCACCACTTGGCCTCTGTACCGAGCTAATTCGGGTTTGTATATCTTATAATTACCGCTCACTTGGTTGACAACAAGCTGGGAGTCACCGTAAACCCGTAGCCGAAGGATTTCCATTTCTATGGCGAGCTCCAAACCAGCTATCAGAGCTTCATACTCAGCTTCGTTGTTCGTTCGAGGCTCGGTGAGAGTGAAAGAACGCCGTAGGGTTCCCATTGATGGCGTGATGAACACCAACCCTATCCTCGGTTTTACCTCCGGGACGCTTGATCTGCCGGAGCTCCTTATTGATGAGGCTCCATCGAAGTAGAGCTCCCAACATGGCCCGTCTTCCTCGAGGTGCAGCACTTGTTCGTCGGGTAACTCACAATTTAGCAGCGACCCTTCTGGTATGGGATGAGCAGCGAGAAAGTCTGCAAGAGCTTGCCCTTTAACTGCTTTCTGAGGAGTATAAACAATGTCAAACTCAAGTAGCATGACATCCCATCTTGCCATCCTGCCGGCTAGGCTTGCTTTGGTCATCAAGTGTTTGAGCGGGTCGACCTTGGAGATCAGCATAACCCGATGAGCCAGCAGATAGTGCCTCAGCTTCTTCACAGCAAATATCAGAGCCAGGCATTGCTTTTCGATTGGGGAATAGTTGTGTTCCGCCCCGACTAGAGTTCGACTGAGCTAGTAGAGGGCATTTTCCTTTCCTTCCTCGTTATTCTGGGCGAGGAGTGCACCGAGTGACTCATCTAGCACGGCAGTGTAGAGAATCAATGGTTTATTTGGAATGGGAGCGGCCAGCACTGGAGGGTGCAACAAGTATTGTTTGATGCTTTCGAACGCTGCTTGACATTCGGCATCCCAGATAAAAGGAGCTCCTTTCTTCATGAGCTTTGAGAAGGGCCTACATCTCCCCGATAAATTTGAGATAAACCTCCGTATATAAGCAAGCTTGCCTTGAAAAGATCTTAGCTTCGTCAGACTCTTCGGAGGGGGCAGGCCTTTATCTTTGATGGGTTAACTTCGATCCCTCGATGTCGAACTATGAAGCCCAAGAATTTTCCCGATGACACGCCAAAAGCGTATTTCAGAGGATTCATCTTCAGATCGTATTCCCTCAATCTGGTGAGAACGGTCCTAAGATCTTGGATATGATCGGCCTTGGTTTTAGTCTTAACGACCAGATCATCAACATAACATTCGACGACTTTATGAATTAGGTCATCGAAGATATTGGTCATTGCCCTTTAATATGTAGCACCTGCATTCTTCAGTCCGAACGGCATCACCTTGTAGCAATATATTCCGATCGGGCTTCGAAATGCTGTGTGCTTCTCATCCTCAGGCGACATCTTGATCTGATTGTATCCGGACGAGCCATCCATAAAGGTGAACAGTTCGTAATTTGAGGTGTCATCGACCATCATTTCCATGACCGGTAGCGGGAAGTCGTCTTTAGGACATGCTTTGTTGAGGTCCCTGAAATCGACACGAACTCGGATCTGCCCATTTTTCTTCTTCACTGGGACTACGCATGCGATCCAGTCCGCATATTTCTCTTCTCTGATGAAGCCGGCATTGATGGCTTCTTAGTTTCCTCGATGACCTTTTCTTCTAGTTCCCTCCTCATTCTTCGGGGAGCTTGTTTGACTGGCTTAGCATCAGGAGATATAGCCAACTTATGTACGGCCACTTCAGGGGAAAGGCCAGGCATTTCTTTGTATGTCCACGCGAAGCAGTCGACGAACTCATGCAGCAGGGCAATTATCTGCGCTTTCATTTCCTCTGACAAGAGTGAGCTGATGTAGGTCGGCCTTGGATTATCGGGCGTTCCTAAGTCAATCTCGGTTAGCTCGTCAAAGGTTGCTTGTCCGCCATCTTCGAGCTCTTGAGGAGCTTCTTCTGGCTCGGCTATCTCGTAATCATCATTTGATCTTTCGCTGGCCTCACCAACATGGATCATGTAGCACACTTTGGAATCAGGTTGAATGTAGCCTATGCCCCGTCTATCTGGAATTCGTCCATCGATGAGTGCTCGGACCTGGGGCGGATACCATAGGCCTTCGTAAAACTTTGTTTCGGACTCCGTTTGATATAACCGGCATCCGCACTTCTTAAAGTATTCCCGCATCTCGGGCGCATAGTATCTAGGATTGAGGACGGCTCTTATGCCTCTCTCATAGGGAAGGCAGGCGACAGAAAGATCGTCCGGGTGCACAACGGGGTTTGACCTGTAAAACAGGATGCCCTTCTGTCCATTTTTCCTCCCGGGCACGTAGAAAGTTTTCAGCTGGTCCACGGTAGAGACTGACAATGCATCGAGCTCTTTGCACATCCGTTCCGGCACCCTTATGATGGCCAGGGACCCTTCTGCGACTTCGAAGGTCTCTCGTAGTTTCGCTTGCTGCATGGGGGGCCAATCTGCACAGCTGTTGCACGGCAGGTCCTCTTCTTCTGACTCTTCAGTGTCACTGCCAAGATGAGGGCGGACTTTGCTGCTAGATGGGCCTTCAGTAACAGATTCATCCGTATCGCTGCCGAAATGAGGGCGAGTTTTACGGAAGGATGGGCTTCCAGCGTCGGACTCATCAGTATCGCTGCCGAAATGCGGGCGCACTTGGGTATTTTTGCTTTTGAAAGTGACAGCCGGCGCAGATTTATTTTTGAGTCTTGGGGCCGGTCTATCCTCAGTCAGTTGTGGCTTAACATTTTGGTGGTTCATAAAGTACCGAGAATCTTCATATCGGACTTCATGCACACCGAACGGCTGGATGTCTCCGTTAATGCGTCTTTCATCGCCATTTTTAGTATACTTCATGCATTGATGGAGAGTTGATGGGACGATGCCGTAATCGTGGAGCCACGTCCGTCCCAAGAGAATCTTATAAGACGTGTCGGCGTCGATCACGTATATCTTAGCTTCAGTTTGCAGATCCCCGAATTTGATTGGCAAAGCTATAGACCCCAGAACTTGCTGGCAGTTTTGATTGAAGCCTTGAATGACAATCCTTTCCCTTGACAGGTGTCGGACGTCCATTGAAAAACTCTTTAGAGTTCGCAAGTTCATGATGTTCACTGAGGACCTCGGATAAATCAATATGCGATTAATTCGATCTCCATCGCTGTACCCGTCACGTAAAGCGGCCGATTATGCTCAGCAGTTCCCAGTAGCAAGTCATCATCCTTAAATGTGACTGCGGCGGCATGCAAAGCATGCTGGGCTTCTTTCATATTAATTTCAGCAAAGTGAGCCTGATACCGCTCGGGGTTTTGTAGAGCGTGAATGAGAACATCTCTAAGCTCCTTAGATAGGACCAAAGCGTCGTAGATGCTCAGGAGAGATGGAAGCTTCCGGAGATGTGTCAAGACATTATAGTCCACCGAGGAAGGACTTATGTTTTCATCAGCCGGTTCTCTGCCATCTTCTTCATTAGCAACTAGTTTTTCCTTCCCTTTTGGGGCGTTGCCTTGATTTTGCGGTAGAGCCCTGCCGCTTCTAAGCTGGATTTGATTGGCCTTTGTGGTGAGCTCCTCGTCCTCTTCGGGAAAACAGAACTCATCATCGGAGTCGCTGCCAAGATGGATGGCGTAGCAGGTCACTACTGGGATCTCTTCATTGGAGTCTTCTTCTAACTCCTCCAGAATTTCAGCCGCTTGTACAGGGAAGAACTCCTTCAATTGAATCAATGTTCTTTCCTTTTGTTCATATTCTTCGAGAGAATCGATATATTTTTGAATGGTCGATCTCCCTGCAGACTCTTTTTCGCGCCGAGCTGCACTTTTCTTCTTCTTGAGCTTCTTGGATTTTGAGCCTGATGGAGCCGCATTGGCAGCTGGACTGGTAGGCTTCTTCTGCCCTTCCCATTCCGTCCTGGGTTCTTTCCGAAGTAGCTTTATCATCTTCTTCGTCTTATTAGACATGTGCGTACTCCACAGAGGCCGCAATGAGTCAGTTTCGTTTGTCAGGGCAGCAGGTTCAGCTGTCTGCTCCCAGAAGGCTTCAACTTCTGTCTGTATAAAGTTGGCGGTTGCAACTTGATTATTCACCAACACGCTTTTGGATAGCTCGATCTCTCCAGCCTTGTACTGCTTCTCGACCCAGTCTTTGAAGATATAGCAATCCTCGATCGCTTGGCTCACTATTCGGTGGTACGGGCAATACAGGGGATTGTCGGTCATTTTTGCTTCTTGGGGTCTTTTCGACTCCGGCAATTGTAGGCCGTTGTTCAAGGCATCTTTAAATATCTTACGGACCTTGTCCCTTCTGAAAGAGTAAACCTTGTTCTTCTTCTCCTCTAGGGAAGGCCCATCTCCTCCCAGCAATGGCTTTTGAGACCGGTTGGTTTTGGATTCGCCCGCCCTTCGCTTTTCTTCATTGTCGGACGCATTGAAAACATTGGTACTGCTAGAACTCCCGCTTCTACGGTTGTCGTCCCGCTTGCTTTTCCAAGTTTTGTCTCTCTGAGAGTCTGGCGGGGACTCTTGTTTCGAGCGTTCCAGCATTTGTACTTTCTTGGTTAGCTCCTGGAATGTCTTGAGGCCCGCTGTACATAAGAATGGGACCATCCAATTACTGAGGTTCCCAATAAGAAGGCTGACGGACTGGTCCTGCTCCAGTGGCGGTTCGCACTTGACCGTAAGATTACGCCATCGGGCGATAAAGTCAGTGTTGCTTTCATTCTTCCCCGGCTTGGTCCTCACAAGGTCGGCAATGGAGATTTTATCACTGACGCTCATGAACCTTTGCCGAAACAGAGACTCCATTTGGGCAAAGGTAATGATGGACCCGTCTGGTATGCTCGCGTACCATTCGAAAGCGACACCGGTCAGGCTGTTGAAAAACTGACGAAGAAGGAGCGCGTCATTGCCCCCTGTATTTCCGCGCGATGCTTTGAAGCGGGCGACGTGCTGATTTGCATTCCCCGTTCCATCAAATCTTCCGAACTTAGGAATGACGTAGCCGCTTGGGAACTCAATCAGATCGTACTGCGCGGGATATGGCCGCCCACTACTGCCGATTTCTTTCTGAGTTTCGGCTTCGGCCACCAATGTTTTAACCTTGCTGGTGACCAAATCCAATATCTGATCCTGTGTTAGCGGGATAGTGCTATCAGGGGCCAAGGCGTCCCCAGAAGTGGAGTGTGGCCGGCTCTCATGTGGCTCGACCAGTCTTGGACCCGAAGGAACAAGCATTGGCTGCCTCGGATTGTCATCACCCGGCTGATTAGTAGCGGCTTGTGCTTGATTGGGAGGCGCTCGAGCAATTTGAGCCGTAAGCTGCATCACCACGTTCGTCAAGTCGTCAATCTTCGAATAGAGCTTGGCCATCTCTTTATCTTTGCTCCTGAGCTGTTTTCGAAGCTCTTGAAGCAGCTCTTGCTCCGCAGTCCTGGGGCGGAAAGCCGGCTCTTCCTCGCCGTCCGAGCTTGACTCTGCATGGACCGAGGGGTCTTTCTACCTACCATCCTCATCGAGAGGGTTTTCTTCATCCAGCGGGGGCGGCTGTTCTTGGGCAGCGGCAACCACATTCAGGCTAGATTGGGCTTGGGATGTGGTGGCCCCATCCTTGCTTTTGCTGCGAAGGTTGTCGCTGGGGCGCCCGCCCGCCATATAGACCGTATGGATGATATATCCAGCCGTCTCTCTATCATTGGCAGCTGATTTCACGGATCGCTGTCTTGACCCCCTTGTTTCGATAGCTGGTAGTCGATTGAAGGCGGCTGGCCTAACCAGGTTCTTGAATGGTGCTGGCGCTTCTTTTCTGGATTTGCCCCGCTGCTTTCGTGCTGCACAGAGCACCTGATAGACCCTTGAAGAGACAGTGTCATACTTTTTCTGTTGGGGCCGGGACACGTCTCTTTGTAGAACTGTTCGGACCGCCGTCTTCTTGATTCTAGCGGTCATGGCATTTTTCTGAACCCACTTCAGAGGCTCGAAGGAATTGCTGATTCTTACGTCCGACTCAGCCGTCGTCGCAGGGCAACCCTGCACTTGGAACTTCACACGATTCCATTTGGCTGAAGCCCTGGCCCTCTTGTTGGCTCGATACCTGAGCCGCTTCTGCCTTAACTTTTCTGTTCTAAGTGCCTGGCAGACTTCGGCTCTTTGGGAAGACACCGCAGACCGGGCAATGGAGGGCCTTGGAGATACGCTTGATTGTGCATTTGTTGGAGTCATCGCCTGAGCTCGTCCACAACATTTGATATTGCCCTTTGTACCGAAGTTCTTGCCCCCCACTGGAGCACCAGGGAGTCGTTCAGACACCATCTTAAGTTTCAGTTGTGGTGCCTTGGCGATCACGACATTCGGCCTCTTCCCCCTTGAGACCGGCTTGGCTACCTGTTCCGCCGGGATCTCCGCCCGATGAGCGCTTCCGGCAGGGTAGATGATGATGGAGCCGAACTGGCGGGGCGGTTCCTCCCACTGTCGACTGAGGCTTGCGGGGAGAACCACACGAGCGTTGATCTTGACTACGTACGGAATTGGGGTTGCATTGGAAGTTGAATTCATCTGGGGAGACATTATCGTCGAAGGTTGATTGCTGCACGAAAAAAAAACATCATTTCAGTATAGGCAATCGATATGTATATTGATTGAGTTTGCATGAACGTTTAACCCGAAATATGGAAGGAGAGATTTGTCCCACCGGGCGTGCCAGAATCTGTAGGGTGTTTTTCATCACCCTATTGAGATGGGAATACGCGCACGCTTGTCAGGCGTACTACAGATTCCCCCTGCCTAGGATAGGCCGGGGTTTAATGATTGTGGGGATCCGAATCTCCGGCAGCCGCGGACTAAACTACCGTTAATTACCCCTCGCCTTTGGAGCGAGGGAACCTCCGATTGACGGGTTAAATTGGTCATGCGAAATCGATGTGCAGTATACGTGTGCTGTATTTTGAAGGGGGGTTTTGGATATATCGGGAGCCACGCAGAGTTTTTACGGGGACAGTGTCGTGGAGTATGTGTATGTGTACATATGTATACATATGTATATATATACATGTATATATAAATAAAAGGGGAAAAAGACATCCAAAGGATGCGTGGGGCCAGCGCCTAGGCGCTTGAGCGCAAGCGCGCCACGTGTCGGCACGTGGGCGCTTTGAGCTCGAGCGCAGAGTGTTGGAGCGCAACGCGCCACGTGAGCGCTTTGCGCTCAAGCGCAGAGTGTTGGAGCGCAACGCGCCACGTGTCGGCATGTGGGCGCTTTGCGCTCGGACGCTGAGCGCTTGGGCGCAAGCGCGCCACGTGTCGGCACGGGGGCGACTTGCGCTCGAGCGCAAGCGTGCCACGTGTCGGCACCGGGGCGACTTGCGCTCGAGCGCAAGAGCGCCACGTGTCGGCACGCGGGCGCTCTGCGCTTGAGCGCCGGCAAGAAAAGAGGCTTTTAGCCTAAAAAAATATTTCTCGGAAGAGAAATCAGAGAGGTGTTGGACTCCTGAGTGTGTTCTTTTTTTTGGGGTTAATGGGAGGGATTCTTCTTCTTCCTCCTCTATTAGCTGGATCTTGAAGATCAAGAGATATGGGATTTTAAAAATCACTCCTTTTTAAGATCTAATGCAAGATCTGAGTTCCCCTTGATGGGTTTTGTGGTGAAAAACTAATTTGTTTTATAAAAAGGAGAGTAGAACTCTTGATTTAATTAAAGAGAAAGAAGAAGGTTTTGGAACCTTGAAGAAGGAGAAAGATCTCAGATCTGGAAAATTTTTAGAGAGAGAAAAAAGTTGTTGAGATATTTCACTATCTTTGCCTTTATAGGCCATACACTTTACACATAGCCCCTTGGGCTTCACAAAATGGCATTTTGCCCACCCCATGGCTCATGTGCCATTTCTTTTTGCACATAAGCCATGGGCTTTACAAAAATTTGGCTTTATGTCTATTTTTCTTAAATTTATCCATAAAATAAAATAAAAGAAATACAACAAAATTGTTTATTACAAAATTTTTATCTTGGCGTGGGGGGAGGCCGCCCGCTTCATGTTCGGGCTCGACCCGGGCATGGGCCTACTGGATCTGGGCTTGGGCCCACTTGGCTTGGGGTTGACTTTGATTTTGACTTGGTCAACCGGGGTGTAAATTTTTACCCCAACACTCACATTATGATTTTGTTGTTCATGAGCAGCATATGTATTTTGTGTGTGACCGGGATTTGGTAGTGGTTGAGATGGAAGTTTTCCCTTCTCTCGCTCGCTTAACGTAGCATTCAGTTGTGCAATTTGGGCTTCAATTGTTTTGATACTCTGATCATGTGAAGCAATATGTTGCACCAAATACTGAATGGACGATTGGATGCTGGCTGAGGATTGCGTAGATTGTTTTAAGAATGCATCCAAACTTCGTTCTAGCAAGGAAACCTTATCGTTATTTGGATGAACAAAATTGTTTTAAGGATAAGAGTTGTTTGGTACAAAATTGTTCATTTGGTTTTGGTAAGGTTGGGGTTGGAAAGATTGTTGATATTGAGTTTGTTGAGGGGCTTGTTGTTGTGGAGGAGGCCTTTGAAAGTTGTTATTGCCTTTGAATTGTTGATAATTTTGATTCCAAGCAAAATTTGGGTGGCTCCTCCAACCAGGATTGTAAGTTGAAGAGTATGAATCATTTCTTTATCTTTGCTGAAAGGCAGTATTGACTTGATCTTGTCCTTGAACAGGTGGGTTGTAAGGACACTCTTCGGTTAGATGGGACGGATCCGAACAACAAGCGCAAACAGTGCGTGGGAGTAAAGCTGGGGCAGGAGAAGACGATGAGAATTTGCTCTCAATTGCTTCTAGTTTTTTCGTGAGTGCAGCCATTTCGGCCTTCATTGCGATCGACATATCAAGTTGATGTATACCTGCCCTAGACTGATCTGATGAAGTAGATGAAGTAGTCTTAGTGCTTTCCCACTGAAGTGTTTGTTCCGCAAGATCGTCGAGAAATTGCCAAGCTTCCTCGCTTGATTTTGTAAGAAAGTGACCTTGACAAATGGTTTCCAACAACTGCTTAGTTGCTGGGTTCAGTCCTTCGTATAAAGTTTGGCAAAGTTGCCAATTCTCGATACCGTGGTGAGGGCACTGAACAAGTAGGTCCTTAAATCTTTCAAAACACTTCCAAAAAGGTTCGGAAGGAAGCTGGGAAAATTGAATAATTTCGTTGCGAATTTTCGCGGTCTTGTGGTGTGGGTAAAACTTTTTTAGAAAAGCCTTAACAAACTCCTCCCAATTTTTTATGGAGTGTGATGCTGTTGTTGGGGTACAAATTTACACCCCGGTTGACCAAGTCAAAATCCAAGTCAACCCCAAGCCAAGTGGGCCCAGGCCCCGACCCAGTGGGCCCATGCCCGGGTCGAGCCCGAACATGAAGCGGCCGACCTCCTCCATGCCAAGATAAAAATTTTGTAATAAATAATTTTGTTGCATTTCTTTTATTTTATTTATGGATAAATGTAAGAAAAATAGGCATAAAGCCAAATTTTTGTAAAGCCCATGGCTTATGTGCAAAAAGAAATGGCACATGAGCCATGAAATAGGCAAAATGCCATTTTGTGAAGCCCAAGGGGCTATTTGTAAAGTGTATGGCCTATAAAGGCAAAGATAATGAAAATATCTCATAATTTTCTCTCTCTCCAAACAAAAAAGTCTCAGAGCTGAGCTCTTTCTTCCATCTTCAAGGTTCCAAAACCTTCTTCTTTCTCTTGAATTAAATCAAGAGTTTTACTCTTCCTTTTTCAAAACAAATTAGTTTTTCACCACAAAACCCACAAAGGGGAACTTGGATCTATCATTAGATCTGAAAAAGTAGAGATTTTGAGATTTCATATCTCTTGATCTTCAAGATCCAGCAAGCAACAGGAGGAAGAAGAACATCGTTCACTAAACCCAAAAAAAAAAAGAAAAAAAAAGAAAAAACACACACACTCAGGAGTCCAACTCCTCTCTGATTTCTCTTCTGAGAAATTGGTTTTAGCAGCGCGCAGCGCAAGTGCGCAAAGCGCCAGCGTGCCGACACGTGGCGCACGCGCGCTTGCGCAAGTACGCAAAGCGCCCGCGTGCCGACACGTGGCGCGCGCGCTTGCGCACCTGCGCGCTTGCGCAAGGGCGCAAAGCGCCCTCGTGCCGACACGTGGCGCGCACGCGCGCTTGCGCACCTGCGCGCTTGCGCAAGGGCGCAAAGCGCCCGCGTGCCGACACGTGGCGTGCGCTTGCGCACCTGCGAGCTTGCGCAAGTGCGCAAAGCGCCCGCGTGCCGACACGTGGCGCGCGCGCTTGCGCAAGTGCGCAAAACGCCCGCATGCCGACACGTGGCGCGCTTGCGCACCTGCGCGCAGCGCTCATGCGCAAAGCGCCCACGTGCCGACACGTGGCGCGCTTGCGCCTGAGCGCACAGCACCTAAGCGCACAGCGCCCAAGGTGCTGCCCCACGCATCCTTTGGATGCCATTTTCCCCTTTATTCATATATACATGTATATATATACATATGTATACAAATGTACACATACACATACTCCGCAACATTCTCCCCCTCAAAAAAATTTTCGGGCCGGGGCGCTGCCCCGAACCCCGCAAAGGGGCTGCTAGCCCCCTTGACCCCCAGCCCGCTATCCGGGTAGCGGGACCCCCGTAAAAAGTCTGCGTGGCTCCCGATATATCCAAAACCCCCCTTTCAAAACAAAACACATGCACACCGCACATTGAGTTCGCATGACCAGTTTAACCCATTAATCGGAGGTTCCCTCGCCCCAAAGGCGAGGGGTAATTAACGGCAGCTTAGTCCGCGGCTGCCGGAGATTCGGATCCCCACAATCATTAAACCCCGGCCTACCCTGGGCAGGGGGAATCTGTAGTACGCCTGACCAGCGTGCGCGTATTCCCATCTTAATGGGGTGACGAAAAACACCCTACAGATTCTGGCACGCCCGGTGGGACCTTTCTCTCCTCCCATATTTCGGGTTAAACGTTCATGCGAACTCAATTAATATACATATCTATTGTCTATACTGAAGTGATATTTTCTTTTCTATGCAGCAATCAACCTTCGACGACAATGTCTCTCCAGACGAATTCAGCTTCCAAAGTGACCCCGATTCCATACGTGGTCAAGATCAACGCTCGGGTGGTTCTCCCTGCAAGCCTCAGTCGACAGTGGGAGGAACCACCCCGCCAGTTTGGCTCCGTCATCATCTACCCTGCTGGAAGCGCTCATCTGGCGGAAATCCCGGCGGAACAGGTGGTCAAGCCAGTCCCAAAGGGCAAGAGGCCGAATGTTGTGATTGCTAAGGCACCACAACCGAAACTTAAGATGGTGTCTGAACGATTCCCTGACGCTCTAGCTGGGGGCAAGACTTCCGGTGCGAAGGGCAACAACAAATGTCGCGGACGAGCTCAAGCGATAACTCCAACAAACGCACAATCGAGCGTATCTCCAAAGCCCTCCATCGCCCAGTCCGCGGTGTCTTCCCAAAAAGCTGAAGTCTGCCAGGTGCTTAGAACAGAAAAGTTAAGGCAGAAGCGGCTCAGGTATCGAGCCAACAAGAGGGCCAAGGCTTCAGCCAAATGGAATCATGTGAAGTTCCAAGTGCAGGATTGCCCCGCGACGATGGCTAAGTCGGACGTAAGAATCAGCAATTCCTTCGAGCCTCTGAAGTGGGTTCAGAAAAATGCCATGACCGCCAGAATCAAGAAGACAGCGGTCCGAACAGTGCTACAAAAAGAGGTGTCCCAGCCCCAACATAAAAAGTATGACACTGTCTCTTCAAGAGTCTATCAGGCGCTCTGTGCCGCACGAAAGCAGCGGGGCAAATCCAGAAAAGAAGCGCCAGCACCATTTAAGAACCTGGTTAGGCCAGCCGCCTTCAATCGATTACCAGCTACAGAAGCAAGGGGGTCAAGACAGCGATCCGTGAAATCAGCTTCCAATGATAGAAAGACGGCTGGATACATCATCCATACGGTCTATATGGCGGGAGGACGCCCCAGCGACAACCTTCGCAGCAAAAGCAAGGATGGGGCCACCACATCCCAAGCTCAATCTAGCCCGAATGTGGTTGCCGCTGCCCAAGAACAGCCGCCCCCGCTGGATGAAGAAAACCCTCTCGATGAGGATGATAGGCAGAAAGACCCCTCGATCCATACAGAGTCAAGCTCGGACAGCGAGGAGGAGCCGACTTTCCGCCCCAGGACTGCGGAGCAAGAGCTGCTTCAAGAGCTTCGAAAACAGCTCAGGAGCAAAGATAAAGAGATGGCCAAGCTCTATTCGAAGATAGACGACTTAACGAACGTGGTGATGCAGCTTACGGCTCAAATTGCTCGAGCGCCTCCCAATCAAGCACAAGCCGCTACTAATCAGCCGGGTGATGACAATCTGAGGCAGCCAATGCCTGTTCCTTTGGGTCCAAGACTGGTCGAGCCGCATGAAAGCCGGCCACACTCCGCTTCTGGGGACGCCTTGGCCCCAGATAGCACTATCCCGCTAACACAGGATCGGATAATGGATTTGGTCACCAGCAAGGTTAAAACATTGGTGGCCGAAGCCGAAGCTCAAAAAGAAATCGGCAGTAGTGGGCGGCCATATCCCGCGCAGTACGATCTGATTGAGTTCCCAAGCGGCTACGTCATTCCTAAGTTCGGAAGATTTGATGGAACGGGGAATGCAAATCAGCACGTCGCCCACTTCAAAGCATCGTGCGGAAATACAGGGGGCAATGACGCGCTCCTTCTTCGTCAGTTTGTCAACAGCCTGACCGGTGTTGCTTTCGACTGGTACGCGAGCATACCAGATGGGTCCGTCATTACCTTTGCCCAAATGGAGTCTCTGTTCCGGCAAAGGTTCATGAGCGTCAGTGATAAAATCTCCATTGCCGACCTTGTGAGGACCAAGCCGGGGAAGAATGAAAGTAACACTGACTTTATCGCCCGATGGCGTAATCTCACGGTCAAGTGCGAACCGCCGCTGGAGCAGGACCAGTCCGTTAGCCTTCTCATTGGGAACCTCAGCAATTGGATGGTCCCATTCTTGTGTACAGCAGGCCTCAAAACATTCCAGGAGCTAACCAAGAAAGTCCAAATGCTGGAACGCTCGAAGCAAGAGTCCCCGCCAGACTCTCAGAGAGACAAAACTTGGAAAAGCAAGCGGGACGACAACCGTAGAAGCGGAAGTTCCAGCAGTACCAATGTCTTCAATGCCTCCGATAATGAAGAAAAGCGAAGGGCGGCCGAATCCAAAACTAACCGGTCTCGAAAGCCATTGCTGGGAGGAGATGGGCCTTCTCTAGAGGAGAAAAAGAACAAGGTTTACTCTTTTAGAAGGGACAAGGTCCGCAAGATATTTAAAGATGCCTTGAACAACGGCCTACAATTGCCGGAGTCGAAAAGACCCCAGGAAGCAAAAATGACCGACAATCCTTTGTATTGCCCGTACCACCGAGTAGTGAGCCATGCGATCGAGGATTGCTATATCTTCAAAGATTGGGTCGAGAAGCAGTACAAGGCTAGAGAGATCGAGCTGTCCAAAAGTGTGTTGGTGAACAATCAAGTTGCAACCACCAACTTTATACAGACAGAAGTTGAAGCCTTCTGGGAGAAGACAGCCGAACCTGCTGCCCTGAGAGATGAAACTGACTCATCGCGGCCTCCGTGGAGTACGCACATATCTAATAAGACGAAGAAGATGATAAAGCTACTTCAGAAAGAACCCAGGACGGAATGGGAATGGCAGAAGAAGCCTACCAGTCCAGCTGCCAATGCAGCTCCATCAGGCTCAAAATCCAAGAAGCTGAAGAAGAAGAAAAGTGCAGCTCGGCGCGAAAAAGAGTCTGCAGGGAGATCGACCATTCAAAAATATATCGATTCCCTCGAAGAATATGAACAAAAGGAAAGAACATTGATTCAATTGAAGGAGTTCTTCCCTGTACAAGCGGCTGAAATTCTGGAGGAATTAGAAGAAGACTCCAATGAAGAGATCCCAGTAGTGACCTGCTACGCCATCCATCTTGGCAGCGACTCCGAGGATGATCTCTGTTTTCCGGAAGAAGACGAGGAGCTCACCACAAAGGCCAATCAAATCCAGCTCAGAAGCGGCAGGGCTCTACCGCAAAATCAGGGCAACGCCCCAAAAGGGAAAGAAAAACATGTCGCTAATGAAGAAGATGGCAGAGAACCGACTGATGAAAACATAAGTCCTTCCTCGGTGGACTATAATGTCTTGGCGCATCTCCGGAAGCTTCCGTCTCTCCTGAGCATCTACGACGCCTTGGTCCTATCTAAGGAGCTTAGAGATGTTCTCATTCACGCTCTGCAAAACCCCGAGCGGTATCAGGCTTACTTTGCGGAAATTAATATGAAAGAAGCCCAGCACGCTCTGCATGCCGCCGCAGTCACATTTAAGGATGAAGACTTGCTACTAGGAACGGCTGAGCACAATCGGCCGCTTTACGTGACCGGGTACAGCGACGGAGATCGAATTAATCGCATATTGATTGATCCGGGGTCCTCAGTGAACATCATGAACTTGCGAACTCTGAAGAGTTTGTCAATGGACGTCCGACACCTGTCAAAGGAAAGGATCGTCATTCAAGGCTTCAACCAAAATTGCCAGCAAGTTCTGGGGTCTATAGCTTTGCCAATCAAATTCGGGGATCTGCAAACTGAAGCTAAGATATACGTGATCGACGCAGACACGTCTTATAAGATTCTCTTAGGGCGGCCGTGGCTCCACGATTACGGCATCATTCCGTCAACTCTCCATCAATGCATGAAGTATACTAAAAATGGCGAAGAAAGACGCATTGACGGAGACATCCAACCGTTCGGTGTGCATGAAGTCCGCTACGAAGATTCTCGGTACTTTATGAATCACCAAAATGCTAAGCCACAACTGACTGAGGATAGACCGGCTCCAAGACTCAAAAGCAAATCTGCGCCGGCTATCACTTTCAAAAGCAAAAATGCCCAAGTACGCCCGCGTTTCGGCAGCGACACTGATGAGTCCGACGCTGGAAGCCCGTCCTTCCACAAAACTCGCCCTCATTTCGGTAGCGATACGGACGAATCTGTTACTGAAGGCCCATCTAGCAGCAAAGCCCGCCCTCATCTTGGCAGTGACACTGAAGAGTCAGAAGAAGAGGACCTGCCGTGCAACAGCTGTGCAGATTGGCCCCCCATGCAGCAAGCGAAACTACGAGAGACCTTCGAAGTTGCAGAAGGATCCCTAGCCGTTACAAGGGTACCAGAGCAAATGTGCAAAGAGCTCGATGCATTATCAATCTCCACCGTGGACCAGCTGAAAACTTTCTGCGTTCCCGGGAGGAAAAGTGGACAGAAGGGCATCTTGTTTTATAGGTCAAACCCCGTTGCGCACCCGGACGATTTGTCTGTCGCGTGCCTTCCATATGAGAGAGGCATAAGAGCCGTCCTCAATCCCAGATACTGTGCACCCGAGATGCGGGAATACTTTAAGAAGTGCGGATGCCGGTTATATCAAACGGAGTCCGAAGCAAAGTTTTACGAAGGGCTATGGCATCCGCCCCAGGTCCGAGCACTCATCGATGGACGAATTCCAGATAGACGGGGCATAGGCTACATTCAACCTGATTCCA
Organism: Agapanthus africanus; assembly: GCA_030015575.1. Lineage (NCBI taxonomy): Eukaryota > Viridiplantae > Streptophyta > Magnoliopsida > Asparagales > Amaryllidaceae > Agapanthus > Agapanthus africanus. The sequence continues at coordinate 946,508,746 of JASDDO010000019.1, forward strand.
AAGCGTGCTACATGATCCATGTTGGTGAGACCAGCGAAAGATCAAATAGTGATGACGAAATAGCCGAGCCAGAAGAAGCTCCTCAAGAGCTCGAAGATGGCGGACAAGCAACCTTTGATGAGCTAACCGAGATTGACTTAGGAACGCCCGATAATCCAAGGCCGACCTACATCAGCTCACTCTTGTCGGAGGAAATGAAAGCGCAGATAATTGCCCTTCTGCATGAGTTCGTCGACTGCTTCGCGTGGACATACAAAGAAATGCCTGGCCTTTCCCCTGAAGTGGCCGTACACAAGTTGGCTATATCTCCTGATGTTAAGCCAGTCAAACAAGCTCCTCGAAGAATGAGAAGGGAGTTGGAAGAAAAGGTCATCGAGGAAACCAAGAAACTCATCGATGCCGGCTTTATCAGGAAAGAGAAATATGCGGACTGGATCGCATGCATAGTCCCAGTGAAGAAGAAAAATGGGCAGATCCGAGTTTGTGTCGATTTCAGGGACCTCAACAAGGCATGTCCTAAAGACGACTTTCCGCTACCGATCATGAAAATGATGGTCGATGACACCTCAAATTATGAGCTGTTCACCTTTATGGATTGCTCGTCTGGATACAATCAGATCAAGATGTCGCCTGAGGATGAGAAACACACAGCATTTCGAACCCCGATCGGGATATATTGCTACAAAGTGATGCCGTTCGGACTGAAGAACGCAGGTGCTACATATCAAAGGGCAATGACTAATATCTTTGATGACCTAATCCATAAAGTCGTCGAATGTTATGTTGATGATCTGGTCGTCAAGACTAAAGCTAAGGCCGATCATATCCAAGATCTCAGGACCGTTCTCACCAGGCTGAGGGAATACGATCTGAAGATGAATCCTCTGAAGTGCGCTTTTGGCGTGTTATCGGGAAAATTCCTGGGCTTCATAGTCCGACATCGAGGGATCGAAGTTGACCCATCAAAGATAAAGGCCATCATGGAGATGCCCCCTCCGAAGAGTCTGACGCAGCTAAGATCTTTTCAAGGCAAGCTTGCTTATATACGGAGGTTTATCTCAAATTTATCGGGAAGATGTAGGCCCTTCTCAAAGCTCATGAAGAAAGGAGCTCCTTTTATCTGGGATGCCGATTGTCAAGCAGCGTTCGAAAGCATCAAACAATACTTGTTGCACCCTCCAGTGCTGGCCGCTCCCATTCCAAATAAACCGCTGATTCTCTACACTGCCGCGCTGGACGAGTCACTCGGCGCGCTCCTTGCCCAGAATAACGATGAGGGAAAGGAAAATGCCCTCTACTACCTTAGTCGAACTCTAGTCGGGGCGGAACACAACTATTCCCCAATCGAAAAGCAATGCCTGGCTCTGATATTTGCTGTGAAGAAGCTGAGGCACTATCTGCTGGCTCATCGGGTTATGCAGATCTCCAAGGTCGACCCACTCAAACACTTGATGACCAAAGCAAGCCTAGCCGGCAGAATGGCAAGATGGGCTGTCATGCTACTTGAGTTTGATATAGTTTATACTCCTCAGAAAGCAGTGAAAGGGCAAGCTCTTGCAGACTTCCTCGCTGCTCATCCTATACCAGAAAGGTCGCCGCTAAATTGTGAGTTACCCGACGAACAAGTGCTGCACCTCGAGGGAGATGAGCCATGTTGGGAGCTCTACTTCGATGGGGCCTCATCGATAAGGACCTCCAGTAAATCAAGCGTCCCGGAGATAAAGGCAGGGATAGGGTTGGTGTTCATCACACCATCAATGGGAACCCTACGGCGTTCTTTCGCTCTCACCGAGCCTCGGACAAACAATGAAGCTGAGTATGAAGCTCTGATAGCTGGTTTGGAGCTCGCCATAGAAATGGAAATCCGTCGGCTACGAGTTTACGGTGACTCCCAGCTCGTCGTCAACCAAGTAAGCGGTGATTATAAAATATACAAACCCGAGTTAGCTCGGTACAGAGGCCGAGTGGTGGAACTCATGAAACGGTTCACTCACATTGAACTAATGAGAGTCCCTAGAGCGTTGAATGGAAAGGCTGACGTACTCGCTCGCCTAGCCAAGGAGCTGGCTGATCCTGACATGGACGAAATTCTGATCACAGTCAGGAGCCGACAAATTCTACCCCCAGTCTCTCTACGGGAAGAGGAAAGCGCGGAACAGAAGAGCAGTCCTGCCGGAGAAGCTTCGATCATACAAGACGAGCCCGATTGGAGAGAACCCTTCATAGAGTACCTCCAATACGACAGGCTGCCCGAAGAAAAATCTGCGAGGATTCAGCTGAAGAAAAGAGCTCTCCGATACGTGTTTGTAAATGACACGTTATACCGCAGGTCATATGACCAACTCTGGCTCAGGTGTCTGTCACTGGCCGAAGCCCAAAAGGTCATGAAAGATGTTCACTCGGGCATTTGCGGTGCTCACCAATCTGGCCCCAAGATGCGACTTCAAATCAAACGGCTTGGGTATTATTGGCCCACTATGATACGGGATTGCGGAGAGCATGCAAAGAAGTGTCAGATCTGCCAAATCCATGGTGATTTCATTCACAAGCATCCCAATCCATTGCATCCTACGGTGGCGTCGTGGCCCTTCGAAGTTTGGGGCACCGACATTGTTGGCCCAATTGATCCTCCGTCATCCAAAGGCCATCGGTTTATACTGGCCGCCACAGACTACTTCTCCAGATGGGCTGAAGCTGTCCCGCTAAAAGAAGTCAAGACAAAAGATATTCTGACATTCTTCCAACACAATATTTTATACCGCTTTGGTACACCAAGAAGAATCATTTCTGACAATGGGCCTTCTTTCAAGAGCTTCAATGTCTCAAGGTTCGCTACTCAGCACAAGATAGACTGGAGATATTCCTCCATCTACAATCCAAGAGCCAATGGGCTAGCCGAAGCCTTCAATAAGACTCTATGCAAGCTCCTGAGGAAAAATACTTCAGCCAACAAGAGAGACTGGAATCTCAAACTTCACGAGGCATTGTGGGCATATCGTACCACGCACCGTACTCCAACACAGTCCACTCCATACTCATTGCTCTTCGGAGTGGAGGCAGTCCTCCCCCTCGAAGTCGAAGTTCCAAGCTTAAGAATGGCCGTTCAGCAAGAGTTGACAGAAGAGGAAAACGTGCTCCTTCGACTTGAAGAACTCGATGCCCTCGAAGAAAAGAGGCTCGCGGTGCAGCAAAATCTGGAGCTATACCGAGCCCAAATGTCACGGGCCTATGACAAGATAACTCGTCTCCGTGCTTTCAAGAAAGGTGAATTGGTGTTGGTCCTCAAAAGACCGATCATCCTCAATCGACAGGCCAAGGGAAAATTCGAGCCAAACTGGGAAGGACCATACGTCATTGAGAAAGTGTTCGACGGAGGATCCTACCAACTAATAAGTGCAGAGGGAGAAAGGCCCATGCCGCCCATTAATGGCCGATATCTCAAAAAATACTACACATGAATGCTCCAAGTCGCAGGCGAATTGAGCACATCAGCCCTACGGTCTGGATCAGACATCCTACAAAACCGTATACAATCCACGGGCGTAAATAACCCATATTTCTCCCAAATCCTGCCGGTGAGACTACTTTTAAAGTCCCACCAGCGGCAAAGAAAAGAAAAGGAAAGAAAAAGAAAAAAAAAGAAGAAGAAATAAACGGTATGTCCACAAGCAAAACAGGCACGGATGAAAACCCGAAAGGGCTCCGTGAGTAAAAACAGCAGGACTACCGGCGAGTCTGTGAAAACCCGAAAGGGCGCAAACTCATGAAAAGAGATGAAAAACACTCGCAAAGTCCTCTCGACCTTGTGAGGAGAAAACACCTGCGTGAGATCCTTACGACTCACAATGGAGCAACACACTTAGGAATCCTCACGATTCCTAAGGAGAAAATACACCTGCGGGATCCTTACGACTCGTAGGGAGAAAATGCTTTATGGGACCCTCACGGCCCATAAAATTGAAAAGCCTTAGGTGATAGGGGCCCAAACCTGTCTTCTAAGCCATCGTTCCCCAACAGGCAACGGCAAATGATGAGTCGCTCCTGGCATTTCGCTTCAGTGTTAGCGGTGCTGATGCCGACCAAAAACCCAAATCCCAAGTCCTCCCAAGGCAAATGATGAGTTGCTCCTAGCATTATTCCAGTGCAGCAATGCTGATGCTAAACAAGATCCAAATTCCAGGTCCCCAACCCCAAAGTGGCGAATGATGAGTCGCTCCTGGTATCATATTCCAGTGTAGCGATGCAGACGCCAACCAAATTCCAAATCCCATACCCCAACAGCGAATGATGAGTCGCTCCTGGTACCACATTCCAGTGCAGCGATGCAGACGCCAACAAAGCCCTGAAATTTTTCTGGCCCTACGGTCTGGATCATATATCCTGCAAAACCGTATACAATCCACGGGCGTAAAACAATCCTAATATCTCCTAAGTCCTAACCGGTGAGACCACATTCAAAGTCAAAAAAAAAAAAAGGTATGTCCACAAGCAAAACGGGCACGGATGAAAACCCGAAAGGGCTCCGTGAGTAAAAACAGCAGGACTGCCGGCGAGTTTGTGAAAACCTGAAAGGGCGCAAACTCGTGAAAAGGAGATGAAATGCATTCTCAAAGTCCTCTCGACTTTGAGAGGAGAAAATTCCCGCGTGAGAGCCTTACGACTCGCAAAGGAGGCACACACTTAAGAATCCTCACGATTCCTAAGGAGAAAATACACATGCGGGATCCTTTCGACTCGTATGGAGAAAATGCTTCAATAGGACCCTCACGGCCCATAAAATCGAAAAGTCTTAGGTGATAGGGATTTAAACCTGCCTCCTAAGCCATCAATTCCCAAATCCTCTCAGGGCAAATGATGAGTTGCTCCTGGCATTATTCCAGTGCAGCAATGCAGATGCCAAACAAAAACCAATTCCCAAACCCTGTCATGACAAATGATGATTCGCTCCTGGTACCATGTTCCGGCGTAGCGATACTGACGTCAACCCAAATCGAAATCAACAAGTCAACTTCCACTCCGACACCGTAGAAAGCGGAGCAAGTCAGAATCCAATCTCGACACCGCAAGAGGCGGGGCAAGTCAAGTCTACCCCTGACACTGCAAGAAGCAGAGCAAGTCAAATCAAGCATCGACCGTCCAAGTCGCTAAAAGGGCATCACCGACCGTCCACGTCGCAAAAAGGGCATCACCGACCGTCCAAGTCGCTAAAAGGGCAGCACCGACCGTCCAAGTCGCTAAAAGGGCATCACCGACCGTCCAAGTCGCTAAAAGGGCCGCATCGACCGTCCAAGTCGCAAAAAGGGCAGCATCGACCGTCCACGTCGTTAAAATGGCAGCACCGACCATCCACGTCGCTAAAAGGGCAGCACCGACCGTCCACGTCGCTAAAAGGGCAGCACCGACCGTCCAAGTCGCTAAAAGGGCAGCATCGACCGTCCAAGTCGCAAAAAGGGCAGCATCGACCGTCCAAGTCGCTAAAAGGGCAGCATCGACCGTCCAAGTCGCAAAAAGGGCAGCACCGACCGTCCACGTCGCAAAAAGGGCATCATCGACCGTCCACGTCGCTAAAATGGCAGCACCGACCGTCCACGTCGCTAAAAGGGCAGCACCGACCGTCCACGTCGCTAAAAGGGCAGCACCGACCGTCCAAGTCGCTAAAAGGGCAGCATCGACCGTCCAAGTCGCAAAAAGGGCAGCATCGACCGTCCAAGTCGCTAAAAGGGCAGCATCGACCGTCCAAGTCGTAAAAAGGGCAGCACCGACCGTCCACGTCGCAAAAAGGGCATCACCGACCGTCCAAGTCGCTAAAAGGGCATCACCGACCGTCCAAGTCGCTAAAAGGGCTGCATCGACCGTCCAAGTCGCAAAAAGGTCATCATCGACCGTCCACGTCGCTAAAATGGCAGCACCGACCGTCCACGTCGCTAAAAGGGCAGCACCGACCGTCCAAGTCGCTAAAAGGGCAGCATCGACCGTCCAAGTCGCTAAAAGGGCAGCATCGACCGTCCAAGTCGCAAAAAGGGCAGCATCGACCGTCCACGTCGCTAAAATGGCAGTATCGACCGTCCACGTCGCTAAAATGGTAGCACCGACCATCCAAATCGCAAAAAGGGCAGCATCGACCGTCCACGTCGCTAAAAGGGCAGTATCGACCGTCCAAGTCGCAAAAAAGGGCAGCGCGGGATTTCTACAAAGCGGGAATCAAATCGCTCCGGGCCAGGGAAACGTCTATCACGGACATTCCGTCTCGGAGACATGTCAAGCAATGACCGTCCATGTCATAAAAAGGGCAGCGCCGGCTTCCCAAAAAGCGGGAACCAAATCAGGTCGCCTCCAAGTAAAAGAAGATCCATCAATTTCATGCACACGACCCACATATGTGGTGTGCATGTATTGATGGGGGGCAATTTGTTGGGGTAAAAATTTACACCCCGGTTGACCAAATCAAAATCCAAGTCAACCCCAAGCCAAGTGGGCCCAGGTCCCGACCCAGTGGGCCCATGCCCGGGTCGAGCCCGAACATGAAGCGGCCGACCTCCCCCATGCCAAGATAAAAATTTTGTAATAAATAATTTTGTTGCATTTCTTTTATTTTATTTATGGATAAATGTAAGAAAAATAGGCATAAAGCCAAATTTTTGTAAAGCCCATGGCTTATGTGCAAAAAGAAATGGCACATGAGCCATGAAATAGGCAAAATGCCATTTTGTGAAGCCCAAGGGGCTATTTGTAAAGTGTATGGCCTATAAAGGCAAAAATAATGAAAATATCTCATAATTTTCTCTCTCTCCAAACAAAAAAGTCTCAGAGCTGAGCTCTTTCTTCCATCTTCAAGGTTCCAAAACCTTCTTCTTTCTCTTGAATTAAATCAAGAGTTTTACTCTTCCTTTTTCAAAACAAATTAGTTTTTCACCACAAAACCCACAAAGGGGAACTTGGATCTATCATTAGATCTGAAAAAGTAGAGATTTTGAGATTTCATATCTCTTGATCTTCAAGATCCAGCAAGCAACAGGAGGAAGAAGAACATCGTTCACTAAACCCAAAAAAAAAAAAAAAAAAAAAAACACTCAGGAGTCCAACTCCTCTCTGATTTCTCTTCTGAGAAATTGGTTTTAGCAGCGCAAGTGCGCAAAGTGCCAGCGTGCCGACACGTGGCGCGCGCTCGCTTGCGCACCTAGCGCCCGCGTGCCGACACATGGCGCGCGCGCTTGCGCACCTGCGCGCTTGCGCAAGGGCGCAAAGCGCCCTCGTGCCGACACGTGGCGCGCGCGCGCTTGCGCACCTGCGCGCTTGCGCAAGTGCGCAAAGCGCCCGCGTGCCGACACGTGGCGCGCGCGCTTGCGCAAGTGCGCAAAGCGCCCGCGTGCCGACACGTGGCGCGCTTGCGCACCTGCGCGCAGCGCTCATGCGCAAAGCGCCCGCGTGCCGACACGTGGCGCGCTTGCGCCTGAGCGCACAGCGCCCAAGGTGCTGCCCCACGCATCCTTTGGATGCCATTTTCCCCTTTATTCATATATACATGTATATATATACATATGTATACAAATGTACACATACACATACTCCGCAACATTCTCCCCCTCAATGGGGTGACGAAAAAACTCTGCGTGGCTCCCGATATATCCAAAACCCCCCTTTCAAAACAAAACGCACGCACACCGCACATTGAGTTCGCATGACCAGTTTAACCCATTAATCGGAGGTTTCCTCGCCCCAAAGGCGAGGGGTAATTAACGGCAGCTTAGTCCGCGGCTGCCGGAGATTCGGATCCCCACAATCATTAAACTCCTGCCTACCCTGGGCAGGGGGAATCTGTAGTACGCCTGACCAGCGTGCGCGTATTCCCATCTCAATGGGGTGACGAAAAACACCCTACAGCTGTGCTATATAACCATTTTTCAGCTAGGTCACATAAAGTGAATGGAATGACATGTAGCCTTATAGCATCATCAGAAAATTGCGTGGTCTTCATCATTGCGCAAACATTATGGAATTTGTTTATGAAGATATAGGCATCTTCGGATTTCAGCCCGTGAAATTTGGGCAACATATTGATGAAGTGGGGTTTAATTTCAAATTTATCCCCATTAGCCGGTGGAAGTTAAAGACAAGTAGGAAGTGCAGTGCGGATGGGATAGAAAAGATCCTGGAGCGCGATTCATTGGGGCGCTTCGTCAGGAGGGTGTGGTGGGTTATTCGGACCTAATGGAGGTGGAATCAGTCCCGCAGGTAAGGGGCTGTTAGGATTGAATGCCGACATCTCCTTGGAAGATGATGAATTTGAAGATGAAGGTAAAGAAGTGGATGGAATTTCGACTTCGGAGTCGAAAGCGTCGTCAGTCTGCACTAACGAGATACGGACTAAACGGGCGCTAGTGTCCCTAGTCCAACTAGACATACACTAAAGAGATGTAGTGTCGTCAAAAAGGTAAAAACAAAAGGTGGGGGTAAGAAAATGTTAATGAGAGAATGTGGGGTGCAATGGATTTCTAGCGACAAAAATGGTAAGTCTTTTTGTAAAAATTTTTTGTTTTGTGTTTTTTTTATAAAGAGTTTTTGCAAAAGATTTTTTTATAAGGAGTTTAGATACACGTTCAAGCAATCACAATATGCATAATCAAGCCTAGAGGTAGGGTTTCCTAAGTCAACTAGACTGCTCCTAATTGTTCCAAAGGGCAAGTTGTGAAATCCTCAAATCACCTCTTCACCGCGAATTGTGGCCAGGTAAGCACAAGTAAAGAAATGAGGGATCCGCTCAAGAATCACCATGAGACGGGCTTTTTAAAATTACCTTTCCCACTTGTCTAGCCTAAGCACCACAAAGTCAGGTTTAGATAAACGACCGATGCCTACAACTTTTCCTTTGTCCTAATGAGCATGACAGTCCTATTGGCTGAGTCTAATCTTTTTTAATTAACTCGATGGTTGATGCGAATGCTTTTTGTGATTTTTGGGGTCCTAGGAAGGGTAATGAAATCCCCACCCAATCTGGATTGGTGTTATAGCCCCTTAAAAGTCCGTTTTAAAAAATGCAAAGCAATAAACACACAAAAATCCAAAACACTTGCCAAAATTTTTTTTATTGCGGCGCAAAGAATCCTGCACAAGATCAAGTTATTGGAGAAGGGGGAGAAGATCAACACTTACCAGTAGATCAGAAGATCAACAAGCAAGCATGTACATACACCTGTGAATCCAATCAGTAACACTACCGTACAGTCCGGTCTCTTCGTATGATATGTCGCATATCTAGTCTAGAGGTGGTAAACGTCAGACCCCAGTAACCGATAAGTCGTGCCGATATAAGGCTCATAACAGGTTGAGAAACTACTGATAACACTTACCAGTAAATCTCCATAGCAGCCCTGGCCAGGGACTTCCAGTTATAGCCTATCGAGCACAGCGCAACATCAACTCCCAATACCGGGAGAGACGAAACCCCTCCTATCGCTCATTTCCTCCATGTGATTCGGGACTATACCCAAAAGCCACCATTTTGCACGTTCTCGTGAACGTTGTAAGGTGGAAATCAAAGCACGGTGGGAATTGATTGGTACGAGGTTTTGCGTGTGCGTTTTTTGAAATCAAAGAATTAACTGCAATCAAGAACGGTGTCGCTTGGTAGCTAGCCGGTTGAATACGGATCGATCCACAGGGAAAACCTGTATTTTCTAGTTGTTCTAACGAGTCAATTCCTATTTGTGGTAGGTTTTGATTTTCAATAAAAACTGAAGTTGAGTTTGATTAGGATTAAAACCTTGCTAGGGTTAGGATTAGGTTAGTTTGGAAAGTCAATTATTCTCACCGCTTTCTTTGCCCTAATTGAGAACTTTTAGGTGTTAAGATAATAGTTAATAAAGGGGATTAGCACGATCAGGAAGAAACTAGGTTTCTTCCCTTTGGTCCTTGTCCGTCCTTTCTTAACTCTTAGCCCTAACCTCTATGGAAATCAAACACAACCGGTCTTTAACTATAGAATCACCGCTACCTCGTAGGATAGGGTGCCGTAGTGAGCGGTGTGTGTATGTTTGCATAGAGTCCTACTTTAAAATATTGAACGGGCAAGAAAGGGGTGAGAGATTTTCATCACTCAAACCTTCCCCAAACCTAACCCTAACAAGTGAGAAACTACTCACTCATTAGGGAATTAATAAAGGAATTCATTTTTATGGTTTTTATTTAATACCTTAATTAACTTGCAGAAAATAACTACAGCAGAGAAATAAAATTGCTAGATAAAAAATTCAAGATAAAAGAAACTTATTTTTTTATTGGTGCACTCTTTGACAATTACAAGGAATGAAAATTTTTAAACTAGAGAAATAAAAAGAGGCATGCCCCCAAAAAGAGCTGTAGGATTCCTATTTATAGATAATAGAAACCCTAGGGTTTACATCTGATCCATATCTAGAATTACAAAAATACCCTAAGAAAATCGGTTCAATGCACTGACTCCACCGACACGCACCGACACGCTCCGACACGTGCACAGCACAACCGCGGATCCACGGCCATATGCCTTGTTTGGCCTCGGATCCGCGGCCATTTGATAGGCTTGCTGGCTCATTTCTTTAGGGCCACTTTCCGTTGCTTTTTCCTTCTATTTTCTTCACTTAGTTCTTCATAATCTTTTCTAGCTTCTTCCATATTTCCACAATGCAGAATGGTGGACTTTTACCGTTCGCTTCGTATTGAAGTCTTGAATCTTGTGCTGCCTTTGTACCTCATGCAATTGAACTGTTTATTGATCTTCACTTGTTCCTTAAACTATAGGCGGCATCATAAAGATTCTTCTATTTGTTGGTCGTAGTCTCACTTTTGTAGCGTCTTTTCACCATTTTCAATGTATTGTTCGGAGAACCTGTAACTGCAACTATTTAACAGACATAGATCAAAAGCACCTATTTATTTGCAATATGATTAAGAATGGGGAATATAATAATGCAAAATTATGATATGAACAGGAATCACACAAGACTCTATGACGATCTTGGGTCTACAGAGAACTGCTATCTGACGATAGGTATAATACCATCTAGGAGTTCTCGGCGAATCCGTTCAGTGTACCCAGTCTCCACTGAGCACCCGTACACCATCTTTGATGTCAAACACCAATGGATATGAGATCATCCATCGCCCATCATATGGGTCAAGATGCGTATACGCTAGTCTACTCTAGAGTATCGATGCCTTGTCTCGATACTCTCTCGATTAGGAAAAGTTATAGGATGTACTCGTTGACTACTCTGGCCCCACTAGTATGATCTGCATCATAGTCCTAGTAGTCAAGTACATATCCTAAGGGTTTTATCAACATTTGAGAGCAAAACAATAAACCAATACAAGTCAACATGTTAAGACAAAGTAAAACCAGATAGCATACTATCATATCGAGCAAGAAAGTCCTCTATATATATATCCAAGCATCCACTATAATATACATCATATGTACAACAATGGCCTCTAGGGCATATATATAACTAATAATTTATAAGCTGAAGTCGTGGGCTATTGAAAAAAATGTTACATTTAAAACCGAAGAGTTAAATAAGATGTATTATACCGTGATATGTACGAGCTTCTGAATGTAAGTAGAGATTGCATGCATGTTGTTTCAAACGAGCCAAAACTTGGAAAGTTACGAAATACAACCGGGAACACACTTGTATCAATTCGATTATGTTAAAAGATCACAGAAATTGCACTTCATCATACATTTGCTCACTTATCATGTCACTTATCATGTCACTTATCCGTAAAGATGTGGCGATGACTCTTCGAGATACGGCTCTATGTAAGTGGAAAGCACAAAATTCAGATTTCGTATGTGAAGATATGGGATGTTCGTTGGAAGGCTTTATACAAGATATTTGGGGATTGGGAAAGCTCATACAACTCGCTAGTCCCTTTTATGGAAGCCGTGAAAGTATCAAATCCGGGGTCTGTATACCAATTAAAAACCACAGAAACAGATGTCGATGGCTATGTCAGGTTACAAAGAATTTTCTGGTGCTTTACTATTTGTGCGGCTGATTTCACACATTGTCGGCCGGTATTGTGTGTGGATGAGACGTATCTATATGGTAAATACAGAGGTTGCATATTAATTGCTACAGGTGTTAATGCTAATAACGGTATATTTCTGTTGGAATTTTCTATTGTCGATGGTGAAAATACATCATCTTGGTTATGGTTTTTTCGTCAACTCAAAAGTATCCCATCTGTTATTGATAAAACAGATTTATGCATCATATCTGATAGATATCTTGGAATACTAGTTGCAATAAGAACTGTATTTCTGACAACACCACATAGGTTTTGCCTGCGATACTTCAGACAGAATTTTAATGGATAATTTAAAAATTCATATCTAGATAAGCTTATGTACAAAGCCGGTAAAGCGTCTGACCTTAATGTTCATGACATGTATATGGCAAAAATTGGAGAGATGGGTCAAGCAGTGAAAGCGTGGTTAGATGAGTATCTAGCACGCATATGGACACAAGCATATGATAATGGATGTACGTATTTACTAATGACCACTAATATGTCTGAAAGTTTCAACAAGGTCTTTAAGGGTGTTAGAGACTTACCGATACAGGGATTGATTGTTCGAACCGTTTTCAGAGAGAATACTTATTTTGTGCAAAGAAGGGAAACTTCTTTGGCGATGGAGACTCTACTCACCACGTATTATGAAAATATATTTCGGAAAAGAGAGCGCAGATCACAATACTACAGATCTGAAAGGTTTGACACAGCGGAGGTTCAAGTTACAGGGAGTAATGTGAATCAATATACCATAAATTTTAGAGACGAATGGGCTCTCTTCATGCACTTGTGGTGTTTTCCAGTAACAACATTTACCGTGTGCCCACACAATTGCTGTTGTGAGTATCATGCATAACTCACATTACAATTTTGTTTCACGTTACAATACGGTTTCAAGTTACCAAGGCGCATACGATCCAAAATTCATCCTATACCAGACAATCGCTATTGGCACTATATACTGGGAATAGATAAACACGGGCGGTATTACCATCGGACAAAAATATAGGACCCGGAAGATTTAAGGTGCGTTGAGATCGAATTACAATGGATGCTAATCCTCAGTAAAGGCACGTCGGATGTAGCTTATGTAAACAACCAGGTTATTATAGGACCATATGTTCAAGACAGATATCAGGGGCGGGACCTTCGAGATCGCGAAGAAGAAATAACGGAAAGAAAATCAATTATCATTTGTAAGGAAACTTGTGCAATTTTAATTTTAGTATGATCTTTTTGCATTATTCGCTGGAGGCTAATTTACTGTAAACTAACGTTAAAATTGCAATATGTAAATTGAGTAGCGAATAACAACACTTGAATTTACGTTTTTTCAACTGAAATAGCTTCTGCGGCATACTGATTTTCTACTACAGGTTTACAAATTTGTGCTACGACACATACATCAATTAAATATTATACAATAATATTAAAGAAGTAGATAATACACGGTTTGTGATATTGGATTGAATGCCGTTCCGAGAAGGCTAAAAGATCGTGTCCCTATATGAGCCCGTTTCCTCCCTTGAGCTTCCGCGGCATACGATATTGCCCTCTCCAACGAGTGTCGTGGGTTTAGATTGGCAATGAGATGGACTTCCAGTATTAAGAAATTACGTTAGTAACCGCTTAGAAATTTCGAGTCATTCTACCCTCATATCTTTCTCCCTTTAGTAACTACTTAGAAACTCCATAGCAACTGCAGTTGTATTCTTCGTATCTTCTCTAATTCTTCCATAAGAAAACAGAACTTGAAACTCAAACTTGTTTGCTTTACTTTCATTACTGAAGTGTTCCTCATTCATATTTATAGAATGATCCAAGTATTGGATTCCTTCTATATAAACAGTAACAACTCTTATCCCATGTCATTAACAGCAAAAAGCCATATATGTCAATCTTATCCAATATTTGTCCGAAAGCGGGTTTTTAGAACCTGCCCTCTCTGCCATTTGCTGAAGGGCGGGTTCTTGTATCCCGATTTACTCATATTCAGGGTACAGATGAAATTATTTTTTTAAGGATTTTTTTAATTTAGTAATAATTTTATTTTAATTTTTAATTTTTTATTTAGAACCCGCCCTCTCCTTTAAAAGAGGGCGGGTTCGGGGGGGCCTCCCCATAGAGGGGTGGGTGAGTTCTAGGAGGGGGAACCCGCCTTCAATGCGGAGGGGTGGGAGGGGTTGGGGGTTGGGTGGATGCCTGCGTGGGGTGGGATAGAACGATGGGGGTAATTAGGGTGGGTTGGGATGTTAGCAGGGCGGGTATTGAGAATCCATTTTTCCCAAACCGTTCTATTCCCATAATTATAATTTAAATCGTCCTATTTTACTAATTTTAATAACTAACCATCCTACTTTGAAAAAAAAAACCTTGCTTATTTTCAATCCACTTGGTGAGTGATTTTGGGATTGAATGACAACAAATTTGCAACCTTATATGTTGCGTAAATACAGGTATTCAAATATTATACAACAATATCTTAAAATAAAAGGAAAAAAATAAAAAATAATAAAAGGTTAATAGACCGTTGAGTAACATTTACCAGTAGATCAGAAGATCAACAAGCAAGCCTGTACATACTCCTGTGAATCCAATCAGTAACACTACCGTATAGTCCGGTCTCTTCGTATGATATGTCGCATATCTAGTCTAGAGGTGGTAAACGCCAGACCCCAGTAACCGATAAGTCGTACCGATGTAAGGCTCATAACAGGTCGAGAAACTACTGATAACACTTACCAGTAAATCTCCATAGCAGCCCTGGCCAGGGACTTCCAGTTATAGCCTATCGAGCACAGCGCAACATCAACTCCCAATACCGGGAGAGACGAAACCCCTCCTATCGCTCATTGGCTCCATGTGATTCGGGACTGTACCCAAAAGCCACCGTTTTGCACGTTCTCGTAAACGTGGTAAGGTGGAAATCAAAGCACAGTGGGAATTGATTGGTACGAGGTTTTGCGTATGCGTTTTTTGAAATCAAAGAATTAACCGCAATCAAGAACGGTGTCGCTTGGTAGCTAGCCAGTTGAATACGGGTCGGTCACAGGGAAAACATGTATTTTCTAGTTGTTCTAACGAGTCAATTCCTATTTGTGGTAGGTTTTGATTTTCAATAAAAACTGAAGTTGAGTTTGATTAGGATTAAAACCTTGCTAGGGTTAGGATTAGGTTAGTTTGGAAAGTCAATTATTCTCACCGCTTTTTTTGCCCTAATTAAGAACTTTTAGGTGTTAAGGTAATAGTTAACAAAGAGGATTAGCACGATCGGGAAGAAACTAGGTTTCTTCCCTTTGGTCCTTGTCCATCCTTTCTTAACTCTTAGACCTAACCTCTATGGAAATCAAACACAACCGGTATTTAACTATGGAATCACCGCTATCTCGTGGGATAGGGTGCCGCAGTGAGCGGTGTGTGTATATTTGCATAGAGTCCTACTTTAAAATATTGAACGGGCAAGAAAGAGGTGAGAGATTTTCATCACTCAAATCTTCCCCAAATCTAACCCTAACAAGTGAGGAACTACTCACTCATTAGGGAATTAATAAAGGAATTCATTTTTATGGTTTTTATTTAATAGCCTAATTAACTTGTGGAAAATAACTACGGCAGAGAAATAAAACTGCTAGATAAAAAATACAAGCTAAAAGAAACTTATTTTTTTATTGATGCACTCTTTGACAATTACAAGGAATGAAAAATTTTTAACTAGAGAAATAAAAATAGGCATGCCCCAAAAGGAACTGTAGGATTCCTATTTATAGATAATAGAAACCCTAGGGTTTACATCTGATCCATATTTAGAATTACAAAAATACCCTAAGAAAACCGGTTCAATGCACCGACTCCACCGACACGCACCGACACGCGCCAACACATGCACAGCACGACCGCGGATCCGCGACCATATGCCTTGTTTGGCCGCGGATCCGCGGCCATTTGATGGGCTTGCTGGCTCATTTCTTCAGGGCTTCTTTCTGTTGTTTTTTCCTTCTATTTTCTTCACTTGGTTCTTCAGAAACTTTTCTAGTTTCTTCCAGATTTCCACAGTGCAGAATTGTTGTGAACTTTTACCGTTCGCTTCGTATTGAAATCTTGAATCTTGTTGTAACGTCTTCAAAATAATAAAATATGATTTTTGGGAAATTTTATAATTTAATATTATTTTAATGAATATTTTAATATTCTGGTATAATTAAATACAGATAAATAGGGAAAAATTATGGAAAATTCTAAAATAAGGTATTTTAAGGAATTGCCTCGTTTTCTGTGCATGCCCCCATTTCCTCTAGTTTTGACCCTGAGTATGTCTAGTTTTGACTGATTCCATCTAGGGTGAAATCTGGGTTGATTTTCCTATGTTGGTGTATAATTTGGGACTTGTTTTAGCATGGATTTTGGTATTTGGTGATTCATTCCTGTCGGGTGGCGTTTGGACGTCAACGACAAGTGGATTTTGATTGTGTTTACATGCGAGTCGATAGGTTTTTACCTATGCGGGTAGCGTGTGCTATTTTGGTTTCCGATGTGATTTTCATGTGCTTTAGCATTGTGATATACTTGTAGGTACCCCGCGTGATGTTGAGGCAAAGGAGGTGAAGATAGCGACATCGGCTTTGGCACACGAGAAGCAAGGTGAGTAGATTTATATCTACGGGGAGAAGTCGGGTGGATGGCGTATAGCACCCCCGCAGTCCGTAGTGATGTATACGAATACGTATACACACGTATATTTATTATGTGTTGTTTAGGATCATTGATCGTAATAATGGTATTTTTGATGCTAAGATTATATTGGTGTAGTATAGTGCGAACCCTAAAGCAGTGGTTGCACTCACACATACATTTACACACATACTTGCATTCATTCTTTCATTTATTAGAGTGCATATGATGGTGCGTATATCTACACATGGGTATAGGACTATGTGTTTATATACGGGATTTGAGGATGATACGTGGTTTGAGATGATACTTGATGTGAGGCCGTGAGATCGGCGATGTGACATAGCTTGTCTTCGAGGTGCGATATGATAGTTTTAGCGGGCCTTTGGACATGTGCTTTACCCGCATTCATATTTTTATAGATGGTATCGATTTGTACTAGACTTAGAGTAGTACCCCAGATTATGCGATCTGATGATAGTGATGCCTGATATGTGATGAGGTACTGTGATATTGACCCCTACCCAGCTATTGGGATGCCGTACGACGATCTACCGTACGAGCCGATATTGATGATAGATCCGCACTCATGACTCGAGAATATCTTACGATATGTTATTGAGGCGGGATCACCGACTATCATATCTATATATATTGACTCAGATTATGTGGTTTCTTACCCCTCCTGTCTAGATTATTTAGTAGACATTAGACTAGACCGAGTCATACCTATTTCAAAACTAACGAATCGGGGATATTTTAAAGATAAGCAGAAGGGTTATACGGATATTTTCAAATGATGTATCTTTTCTTAAAACACCGTAGCCCTTACTTTACCAAAAGCCCTGATTCGTCTTATTTCAAAAGGCAAGGTTGCATGACATATCTATTGGGGCAGGTTCTGTACTTTTGCGTTGATCATTCGTTTCCGCATATTCCTGCTATTTGCATTGCATCGCTTGTATTGTTGTGACATTCAGTCATGCTGCTAGGACACCAGCACCATTATCGATGATGTATATGTTCCACGTACACTTGTTGCCGGCTCACACACTCATCATCGATAAGTGCCATGTCACTACACTATAGTACTATTGCATTCATGATATGATTCTGGCATGGCATATTGTACACTTATACCTATACACATATATAGATGATTCTAGCTTGATTGGGGATTTGGGAACCGCAAGATACTCTTTAAAAACAGATTCCTTTTAAAAGAGCGGTCTCCCTCGACATGTGCACATTATTATTCCATGTTGCATGACTTACTGATATGCTTGCATTACTGTTACATGCCGCATACATCATGCTTTGACTGTACGCATTGAGATATGTTGTTTCTATGATATTTCTGGATTTGGGAACCGAGGGTATTTCAAAAGAGAATATGTCATTTCTTTAAAAACCCGGTTACCCTTGATATGATATTTCAGTGCGTCCACCATGTGTTTTATCGGTGCTGAGAGCGACATGTGAAACCCGAATCGAGGAGTGGATGAGCCGATTGCGGGTACATGGTGGACCCGGTATGGTTCCCCTCGGCAAGATGATCGATGAGCTTTGCCGATTGAGCCTGGAGGCGGGCGAGTACCTACCGGTGATTGGTTGGACCTGGCGGTTATCCGGAGGATACCGACCAGAGTCGATAGATGTTTTGGGCATACTGCCGGGGCCGAGGGCCGATACCGCAGACAGAGCCCGCGGGCCGATCCGGACCGACGGAGCCCGATATATGAGGATTTACGTGCCGATGCTGGGCACAGTTTTCATGATGTTTTCGGGTGTCGATGCTGGGCACCCTGGTTCCATGATTTTGATGTGTCGCGAGGGACACGGGTGGTTATATCCTCATATTATTTCCCATGCACATGATTCATGATATTTACATGCATGGTGGTTATTGTCAGTGGGTGACGAGTGGACGGGATCCACGAGTGTGCAGATTTGATTACATCGGTTATACCTCATATTCATGACATGCTATTACCTGAGGCACTAGCACGAGCACTTGGCACTACACTCATGTATAGAGATTACATTGCCAGTTTAGCATGCTTCAGCTTTATTCATATTGAGCTTTATGTATATCTGATCGTTTTGACCTAGGATGGGTCATGCATTTGATTTCTGCTTGTAGATATCTTTCTATTCACGAGTTGGCAACTCACTCCCGTTGTGCCCCAGTTCTTGCAGGTTTGCCGTACAGATTCCATAGCGGCATTTCTGGCACACTGCTTCCTTATGGGTGACTTGCTTGGATAGGTGGGTTCTTTTGTATCAGAACCGCCCTTGTTCATGTATTATTTATTGTATCTAGAATTGTCCATCAACCAAAACTTGTAGTTTATTTCAGACTTAGAAAACAGTGTTGTTTTATTTCGACCTTAGAGTCGCGCTAGTAGTATTACGGTTTTCTGGCTGTTTTGAGTTTCTTTTTTTTGGGTTTTGATCCTCGCCCTTTGGCGTTGTATATTATTATTGCTTGCGTGGTTGTGACCGTCGATGGACAAAGAGCTAGCTCCCGCTTGGGGATGCTTTTTATCATTTCATATATATTATTCTTGTTGTACCCCGTTCGGGGCCAGTTTTTACAAAGGAAACTCTGCCGAAATTTTCAGGAAAGGTTACACATTTTAAAAAAATGCATATTCGGCTTAGTTATTTAAAAACTTTGATTTCCAAACATGATTTCCTTACTTTTCAAAAATAGTTTTTCCTTATTTACTCTTTAAATGGTTTTAGATTGCTGGGCTTTTGGCTTACTTGGATCAGATGGGGTCCTATAGACTTCATATGGTTCAAGGGCCAGTCACGTGCTCTTTCGGGTCGTGACACTTGTGCTGCCTTTGTACCTCGTGCAATTGAACTGTTCATTAATCTTCACTTGTTTCTTAAACTGTAGGCGGCATCATAAAGATTCTTCTATTTGTTGGTCGTGGTCTCACTTTTGTAGCGTCTTTTCACCATTTTCACTGTATTGTTCCGAGAACCTGTAACTGCAACCATTTAACAGACATGGATCAAAATTACCTATTTATTTGCAATATGATTAAGAATGGGAAATATAATAATGCAAAATTATGATATGAACAGGAATCACACAAGACTCTATGACGATCTCGGGTCTACAGACTAACCTGTACCAGTGTCACCAGAGAACTGCTATCTGACGATAGGTATAATATCATCTAGGAGTTCTCGGCGAGTCCGTTCAGTGTACCCAGTCTCCACTGAGCACCCGTACACTATCTTTGATGACATACACCAATGGATATGAGATCATCCATCGCCCATCATATAGGTCAAGATGCGTATACGCTAGTCTACTCTGAAGTATCGATGCCCTGTCTCGATACTCTCTCGATTAGGAACAGTTATAGGATGTACTCGTTGACTACCCAGACCCCACTAATATGATCTGCATCATAGTCCTAGTAGTCAAGTACATATCCTAAGGGTTTTATCAACATGTGAGAGCAAGACAATAAACTAATACAAATCAACATGTTAAGACAAAGTAAAACCAGATAGCATACTATCATATCGAGCAAGAAAGTCCTCTCTATATATATCCAAGCATCCACTATAATATACATCATATGTACAACAATGGCCTCTAGGGCATATATATAACTAACAATTTGTAAACTGAAGTCGTGGGCTTTTGAAAAAAATGTTACATTTAAAACCGAAGAGTCAAATAAGACGTACTATACCGTGATATGTACGAAAGCTTCTGAATGTAAGTAGAGATTGCATGCATGTTGTTCCAAATGAGCCAAAACTTGGAAAGTCACGAAATACAACCGGGAACACACTTGTATCAATTCAATTATGTTAAACGATCACAGAAATTGCACTTCATCATACATTTGCTCACTTATCATGTCACTTATCCGTAAAGTTGTGGCGATGACTCCTCGAGATACGGCTCTATATAAGTGGAGAGCACAAAATTCAGATTTCGTATGTGAAGATATGGGATGTTCGTAGAAAGGCTTTATACAAGATATTTGGGGATTGGGAAAGCTCATACAACTCACTAGTCCCTTTTATGGAAGCCGTGAAAGTATCAAATCCGGGGTCTGTATACCAATTAAAAACCACAGAAACAGATGTCGATGGCTGTGTCAGGTTACAAAGAATTTTCTGGTGCTTTGCTATTTGCGCGGCTGATTTCACACATTGTCAGCCGGTATTGTGCGTGGATGAGACTTATCTATATGGTAAATACAGAGGTTGCATATTAATTGCTACATGTGTTGATGCTAATAACGGTATATTTCCGTTGGAATTTTCTATTGTCAAGGGTAAAAATACATCATCTTGGTTATGGTTTTTTCGTCAACTCAAAAGTATCACATCTGTTATTGATAAAACAGATTTATGCATCATATCTGATAGACATCTTGGAATACTAGTTGCAATGAGAACTGTATTTCAGACGACACCACATAGGTTTTGCCTGCGGCACTTCAGACAGAATTTTAATAGATAATTTAAAAATTCATATCTAGATAAGCTTATGTACAAAGCCGGTGAAGCGTCTGACCCTAATGTTCATGACATGTACATGGCAAAAATTGGAGAGATGAGTCAAGCAGCGAAAGCGTGGTTAGATGAGTATCCAGCACGCATATGGACACAAGCATATGATAATGGATGTACGTATTTACTAATGACCATTAATATGTCTGAAAGTTTCAACAAGGTCTTTAAGGGTGTTAGAGACTTACCGATACATGGGTTGATTGTTCGAACCGTTTTCAGAGTGAATACTTATTTTGTGCAAAGAAGGGAAACGTCTTTGGCGATGGAGACTCTACTCATCGCGTATTATGAAAATATATTTCGGAAAAGAGAGCGCAGATCACAATACTACAGATCCGAAAGGTTTGACACAGCGGAGTTTCAAGTTACGAGGAGTAATGGGAATCAATATACTCTAAATTTTAGAGACGAATGGGCTCTCTTCATGCACGTGCGGTGTTTTCCAGCAACAACATTTACCATGTGCCCACACAATTGCTGTTGTGAGTATCATGCATAACTCACCTTACAACTTTGTTTCACGTTACAATACAGTTTCCAGTTACCAAGGCGCATACGATCCAAAATTCATCCTATCCCAGACAATCGCTATTGGCACTATTATACTAGGAATAGATAAACACCGGCGGTATTACCATCGGACAAAAATATAGGACCCGGAAGATCTAAGGTGCGTCGAGATCGAATGACAATGAATGCTAATCCTCAGTAAAGGCACGTCGGATGTAGCTTATGTAAACAACCAGGTTATTATAGGACCATATGTTCAAGACAGATATCAGGGGCGGGACCTTCGAGATCGCGAAGAAGAAATAACGGGAGGAAAATCAATTATCATTTGTAAGGAAACTTGTGCAATTTTAATTTTAGTATGATCTTTTTACATTATTCGCTGGAGGCTAATTTACTGTAAACTAGCGTTAAAATTGCAATATGTAAATTGAGTAGCGAATAATAACACTTGAATTTACGTTTTTTCAACTGAAATAGTTTCTGCGGCATACTGATTTTCTACTACAGGTTTACAAATTTGTGCTACGACACATACATCAATTAAATGTTATACAATAATATTAAAGAAGTAGATGCTACACTGTCCGTGATGTTGGATTGAATGCAGTTCCGAAAGGGCTAAAAGATCGTGTCCCTACATGATCCCGTTTCCTCTCTCGAGTTTCCGCGGCATACTATATTGCCCTCTCAAACGAGTGTCGTGGGTTTAGATTGGCAATGAGATGGACTTCCAGTATTAAGAAATTACGTTAGTAACCGCTTAGAAATTTCGGGTCATTCTACCCTCATATCTTTCTCCCTTTAGTAACTACTTAGAAACTCCATAGCAACTGCAGTTTTATTCTTCGTATCTTCTCTAATTCTTCCATAAGAAAATAGAACTTGAAACTCAAACTTGTTTGCTTTACTTTCATTACTGAAATGTTTCTCATTCATATTTATAGTATGATCCAAGTATTAGATTCCTTCTATATAAACAGTAACAACTCTTATCCCATATCATTAACAGCAATAAGCCATATATGTCAATTTTATCCAATATTTGTCCGAAAACGGGTTTTTGGAACCTGCCCTCTCTGCCATTTACTGAAGGGCGGGTTCTTGTATCCTGATTTACTCGTATTCATGGTACAGATGAAATTATTTTTTTAAGGATTTTTTTAATTTAGTAATAATTTTATTTTAATTTTTAATTTTTTATTTAGAACCCGCCCTCTCCTTTAAAAGAGGGCGGGTTCCGGGGGGGCTCCCCATGGGGGGTGGGCGAGTTCTAGGAGGGGGGAACCCGCCTTCCATGGGGAAGGGTGGGAGGGGTTGTGGGTTGGGTGGATGCCTGTGTGAGGTGGGATGGGACGATGGGGGTACTTAGGGTGGGTTGGGATGTTAGCAGGGTGGGTATTGAGAATCTGTTTTTCTCAAACCGTTCTATTCCCATAATTATAATTTAAATCGTCCTATTTTACTAATTTTAATAGCTGACCATCCTATTTTGAAAAAAAAACCTTATTTTCAATCCACTTGGTGAGTGATTTTGGGATTGAATGACAACAAATTTGCAACCGTATATGTTGCGTAAATACAGGTATTCAAATATTATACAGCAATATCTTAAAATAAAAGGAATAAAAATAAAAAATAAAAAAAGGTTAATAGACCGTTGAGTACCTTAACGCGGCACAGCTTTGTATGCGACAAAGCCCAACGGTCGGCGGCTTCCTCAATCTCCTACTCGATCCAATTATTATTTTTAATCGAATTAAAAATATTTTTAAAAATTAAGAAACCAGTTTGCTCAAACTCCCTATATAAACCCCTTCTTCTCCTCTCCATTCTCTCTCACTAAAGATCTCAATTCCTCTCTCTCTCTCTCATCACCATCGCGTCTCCGCAATCAAATCTTTTCTCTCAATCGATCCCTCGAAAGTCTTACAAGCAATGGCTTTCTCTCAAATGCTCGTCCTCGCGTTACTCGTATCGCTCGCCGTGACATCACTCGCCCAGGCACCAGGAGCGGCCCCCACCATCTCCCCTCCTAAACCCTCACCCTCACCCGCAGTCCCACCCACCGTCGCCGCACCCAATTCCGCCCCCATTTCTCCACCAACCACCATCACACCGGTATCCTCACCGCCCGCACCGGTCGCCGGCGCCATGCCCCCCTCCATCGCCCTTCCGCCGACACAGAACTCCGCCGCATCCTCCGCCGTCAGCTTCATCGCCGTCGCCGCAGCGCTCGCCGTCGCGCTCGCCTTCTGAGATTTGTTGGGGAGAGAGAGCGCCTTGAATTCTCTTTTATTTTTTTCCCCATCTGATCATTTGACTCGCTTTCCATTTATATTTTCTTTTTCTTTTATAATTTTATATGTAGAGTTTGAGATATTGGTTGTGGTTTGGGAGAGGTGCGGAATTCATTTATTTTATATATCGGTATTTTGCACGTACTATGCACGGGTTTGATACCATCTAATTAATATACTGTTTATTTGCAAATTTTTATACACATGCAACATATGATGAACATAATTGAGTTAGAGATGATAATTATATAATAAGGAGATAAAAGATAATATGTTGAGATCATAAGATAAATTAATTCTTTTCATATCTTTTTATTATATTTAATATATAAAATAACTGTTATCTATCATAATGCTCATAGTATTTGGATTGGTCGTTGAGACCTTGAGTTTAATTAATTCTTCTCATATCTTTTAATTTATTGTATTTAGATATAAAATAACATTTATATTTATAATAAGGATTTGAGTTCTTAAGGTAAATCAATTATTATCACATATAAAATAACTTTTATTTACCATTATCATTTTATGTTTGTCAATATCAAATCAATTCTTTTTTCAATACAGCCCAAAACATTTGTCATATCAAATCTAGGATATAGTTACAATATCATAACAAATCATATTGAACATTTACAGTTAATTTTGCTCTTTGCATTATAATGGAAGATGTACTATTAAGGTTATGATTTGTTGCTAAGACGTGGTTACTGGATCTTATTTTTAAATTTTTTGTTGTTATTTTTCTTCTTTGCATTATAATATGATTATTAAATCTTATTTTTAAAATTCAACTAAGATCGGTAAGGATTTCCCTCATTTTTAAAATTCAACTAATATAAATATTGTTAAGATAGGGATTTTTTGGTAAGTGTGATCCAGAATTTAATTGTATGAAGATTTTGTTGAGTGTAATCTAGGATTTTATTATATGAAGCAATGCCCATAACAAGATTTGAAAATTTTCTTTATGCATAAGTAATAATATGATGATAAAAATTCTTGACATTTTTGGAAAAGAATAATATTAAATGAGAAGAGAGAAGAGAACAAATAGGATTTATAAACCTACATCATTTTTTCACGTCGGTAACTATCAAAAGTTACCGATGGCGCTTCAGTAATCTAGGCTTTAGAATACAAATATATATTTAAAGCAAATCTTCGCCATTTTTATGGTTTATGCTCGGCATTCCCTTTATTTCTCCAATACTTATTCACAATCATATTCAGGAGTCTTGTTCGGAATACTTTTCCTCTAGCACAAGAAGTTCACCAAGTCATCCTATAAACTCGAGTTCCCCGAAGGAAAAGAACATTTTTTAGTGCTCAGTTTCCACTAATCCAAGAAAGATTCAACAATTCAACATTTTTTTAAAGAAATCGGAATATCATATGTAATAACTTAATTTAAAGAACAAATCATTAAAAAATCACAACTACAGAAAAATATTTACCTGGCAATCATATTTGAACACCCAAAATAGATAGAAATTATTACTCTAATGTCAGTCATGATTTCTTCATATATAAAAATATTTTTAAAATAAATATTAAAAATTTCCTAAATCCCCTAAACCTTACCTGAGCTGCCGAAAATGTGAGCTTGATTTTTAACTCTGGCTTTGGATCAATTTATACTACTCCATGATTGTTTTAGTTTCTATATAGTATAGCTATAAAATCAACGATATAAACAAAAGATAAATTAGGGATTATTTAGACAGGATTTTGTTGTGATATTTGTGAATCTTTATTAGTTTTAATTAAATTGTTTTTGAAATTTATTCTATTTTATTTTTCTTAAAAAATCTGCCCATAAACTAAATCGGATATTTTAAAAGCAAATAAATCAATGAATTTGTTATCATGTTTTGTGATTTAAACCATCACAACCTTTATAATTTTGATTATTCTTTCCAATTTAATTGTTTGGATCTGAGAATTTGTTATGATGTATGTGATTTAACATATCACAAACTTAATTTGTTATAATTGTTTAGGAATTTAATCTCTTTTTTCTTTTAATTTTTAAAGACAAAGTGAAATTTTAGTTATAAACTAAGCTTCATATTTTAAAAGCAAATAAATCAATGAATTGGTTAGCATGTTTTGTGATTTAAACCATCTCAATCTTTATTAATTTTGATTATTCTTTCTAATTTAATTGTTTGGATTGGGGAATTTGTTATGATGTATGCTATTTAACTTATCACAAACTTAGTTTGTTGTAATTGTTTAAGAATTTAATCTTGTTAGATATGCATCACATTTAGATCCCTGAAGATTTCCTATTTTGAAGATCCGGAATTATCACGAAGAACTCGAAAATTTGGTGTTATCAGCAAAGCAAACGTCTGAAGCTCATCTAGACAGACGTCTGCCTCCGTCTTGTACGTATGATCTTCCCTTATGCAGACGTGTTTCCCGTTGAGGTTCAGACGTCTGCCAAGCGCTTTGTTATTTCGACGACAACACCAGACGTCTGATCTATTTTTGTTCAGACGTCTGGATAGTGCTCTGAAGTTTCATGACTATAAAGATAGACGTCTGCCAATCTCTTTTACAGACGTCTACCGTATGTCCGGGCCAGACATTTCCCTTATTAGGAAATTAGTTATTTGTGGAAATCTTTTATATGCTATATATATGATAGCTTATTTAGACCTAGATCTGATAGCCTTTTGTTAATTTGAGATAACCCATTGTTATTTTGAGAGAACTAGGGTTTTGAGAGGGGGTTGTATTCTCCCACTGATTTGTACCCTCCGCTTTTGGTTATTGATAAAATTTCGCCTTCGCCAATTAGTAAGTTCTCATATTCTCTATCTTACTTGTGGTTTGATTTTCTTCTCGTTATCAATCGTGTGTTTGCCTTATGATCGTCTGTTAAACGCAACAAACTGGTATCCGAGCTATTATTGCATTGCTGTAGGATTGTTTGGTTGAACCGTTAAGTCTTTGATTTTGCGATCTAGGTAAACGGTAGGTAAGAACAACTACATCCTTTTCCCCACTTTCTTAGATTGTGATTTTGAAATTTAGGGTTCATTAGTACTCAAGGTATTTTGATCTCACATCATGTCTTCGATAATCATGAAGTTCGATATCGAGAAGTCCGATGGAAATATGCGTTTTAGTTTGTGGTAAGTCTGCAAGGTCACCGTTTTGACCCAAAACAGTTTGAAAAAAGTGATTCATGGGAAGGATAAAAAGCCTTCCACTATGACGGAGGAAAATTGGGAGGAGATGGATGAAAAGGCTCTCACGGCTATCCATTTGTGTATAACAAACGAAATTCTACAAGAGGTTTTGGTAGAGAAGAAGGTTCTCACGGCTATCCATTTGTGTATAACAAACGAAATTCTACAAGAGATTTTGGTAGAGAAGACAGCGACTGATTTGTGGAATAAATTTGAGGAGTTATATTTAAGGAAATCTCTCACGAATCGACTCCTGTTGAAGCAGCGTCTCTACACACTTCGTATGTCAGAAGGCTCTCCAATAAAATCTCACGTTGGTGAGTGTAATGCATTCATTACAGATCTGGGTAAGATCATTATTAAAATTGATGATGAAAATCAAGTTCTTCTTTTGTTGTGTTCGTTGCCATTCTCTTACAAGCACTTCCATGATACCATGGTTTATGGACGAGACACGATCTCAATCAAGAATGTCAAGGAGAATTTGATGAATAAAGGAAGATCGACAAGGATTTGACTTCCACTGAAGCAAATGGTTCATCGTCTGGCCTATTTGTTCAAGGGCGAGCAGAAAAAAGAGATCCGAAAGCAAATAAGAAGAAGTCGCGGTCAAAATCCAAGGCTAAAAATGTTTCCTGCAATTATTGTAAGAAGAAGGGGCACTTCAAGATCGACTGTTTTAAGTTGCAGAATAAGTAGAAATATGAAGACATATCAAAGAAAGAGTCTTCGGCTGAAGCGAGCATAGCGGAAAGAAATTTTCTTATGGTCCTCGACAATACACAGCGATACAAGGACGGGTGGAACATGGATTCAGGTTGTTCTTACCACATGTGTGAAAGTTCCTAGTGCTCTCGTCGCTAACCCGCGGCTAATGCGGAATTCATGAACAAAAATTTTCTTGGCACTAGAAACTTAAACCTCAAGAATCTAACAAACACCTAAACTAGAACAATAACAAGATAGAAATCACAACCTTTGTAGCGTCTTCATTTGCTCCAATTGGGTTGACTCTGTATGCTCTCAAGTGCTCCGGATCGCGCTTACAAGCCGATCTTCCTTCGCCAAAGATGATCCATCCGAGAGAACTAATCCAAGCTCCAGCTTCACCTAGTGAAGCAACCGACGCTCTAAGCTCGCTAGGAATGGAGAGTGAGGATTAAGGAATTTTCCACTATCTTTTTCTCTCAAATCTAAAGCTCGTGAGAGCATGTAAAGAAGAGGAAGGAGGTGAGGAAATATAACCATAAGCAAATATTGAAAGAAAATGAGTGAATGAACGAAAAATGATAGAACGGTTTCATATTTTTCACCACCATGCAAATAAAAAATCTCACAACATTTTGTAATAAACTAATGAAGCCCATTCCTCTTTAGATATCCTCAACCATGCTTGATGCCACCTCACCCTCCACCTCATATTATGAATATTCATAAATGAATATTCACAAATGAGGTGTTCATCTTCTAGAATAAATTCCGTATGAATACGGAATACAACTCGATATACGTATCGAAATACATATACGCGCATTCGTAAAAATATAGCTAAGAGAGAAAACGAATAGTAAACAATAATACTAGAATACATATATATATATATATATATATATATATATATAAACTACTAAATCAAAACTTGATTTAATAATCCGACTTAATCCTAAGCTGCTAGTATTATCAACCATCTGATTAAACTCCGTGTAGCATGTACACATATTTAATCGGACACCTATATATACCAACATACATTATCTATATTATATCGCCTGAACTGGAAAAAATCTCTGTGTGTGAATCTAAAGACTCGACAATACGCCGGCAGTGATTACTAGATAAATCCATAACCACAAGCACGTCAGCGGCACTAGCTGTACGTAACGGCTATCCAGATATTGAGCGAAAGGAAGGCCGACGAGCAAACTCATCCATACCCCTATTGAGTCTATCTGTGACAATCTCCGTACAGTCCGGTCTCTTCGTCTAAGAGTATCACATATCGGGTTTAGGAGGTGGATAAAGTAAGACCTCTAATAACGCGATAATTCGTGTAGGTGTGAAGTCTATCACCCACTGATAAACTACTGATCCAAATCAGTAATTCTCGTCCACCTTGACTAAGAATTTCTGATGATGGCCACCCGTACACAGCGCGACATCTACCCCTAATACGAGATAGACGAATCCTCGACGATCCGCTCACTGTCTTCATATGGCTCGGGATGGTACCCAACTAAAACTTGTTTGCACGACTCCTTTAAGCCGTGGTAGGGTAGTAATCAAAGCATAGTGGAAACTCACACGAGACAAATGACGATCTTAGGTCGACAGACTAGCCTGTACTCATGTCACCTGAGAACTGGTATCTGACATTAGGTATAATACCATCTAGCATGTTTCCGGCGAATCCGTCCAGTGCAACTCATAACCCAATGAGCACATGTATACTATCTTTGGTGACTAACTGACATCAGTGGTTGTAAGACCGGCCATCGCCCCTCGTCAGGGTCAAGAAGCGTATACACTAGTCTACTCTAATATCGATGCTCGGACTTGATATTCCCACGACTATGGACATTTAAGGATTTGCTTATAGACTACCCAGTTCTCACAAGTGTGATTGACACAATAACCCAGGTAGTCAAGCAAGAATCCTATGGGCTCTATCAACATGTAATAGTGATCTGTAATACCACATTATATATGTACATGATGATAGTGATGGACCAGATAGTATACTATCATATCGGGTAAGACTGTTCTACCCGTATAGGTCATCCCTCAATTATCATAATCGAATGTTTGCGATTACAATAATTTCCTTGAGGGCACTATATCTAACAATCCCCCGCTTATACTTAAGGCTAATTTTTGCGGTGTCGCATACTCACAGCCCGTGTGTTACTGAACACCGAACTTCTGTACTAATCAGTTTCGCAAAGCATGTTTGTGAAATATTCGCGTTCGAGAAATAGTTTCAGTAAGTGGATCCGCTCCAATATTTCTATCTTTATCTCTCTATATCTCAATTTCACGGAGAACGACTATCTACCGAAATTAGCGATACCAGACTTAGAACTTGTCTGGATATCTGATAGGACCTTGTTCATAAAATGAATACCAAATCCAACAAGCTTTTTAGACTGTATCCATTTGCTGATGTAATCAGCACACAGGGCCATAACCACCTTAGTATCCTGCTTGGAAACCTATCCAACACACTGCATCTCAAAAGAGGGAAAATTAATAACTCTGACAGCCACTCTGTCATCCAGTTCATCTTGGAAGCCTGAAATGATAACCGCTTCTTTAAGGAGGCTGCTATTACCATATACTAAGAATATCCTTTTATGTTCATAACCGTTTCCCTATATTTTTCCGGGATTAGATTAATATATGCTTATTGCAGCTAGTGAAAAAAGCAATATCTGGTGTGGTACTTGACATCTCATGATTGACTCAATTACCAAAGCAAGTGATATGTAAATCATCCAAATCTCTCTCCGCATCAGTCTAGAAGACATCTCTTTAGAGAGAGTGACTCCCTCACCTGCGGGTACACCACCACGCCAGAAGTCGTCCATTCTAAAACACTTTAGAATAGTGTCAAACTACACGAATTGGGACACTTCCCAAATCTAGATCTAAAACCATATATCTAGTCATCAGAATCCCTGATATTTTGTCCAGATACTATGCAGAGAAAACACCTTGTGACAACCACAATATAACCGATCGTAATATAGGAACATCACTTCCTATCAGGAGTACGTCATCCAAATACCAGGACATCACTCCCTACTACTGTCATTCCCCGCTTCCCAGTGTATGGGGAAGGAGACGTGACGAGGCCGCGACGTATTTACTCAGAAGTAAACACGTTAAGCGTAAATAAGCAATATAAGTAAAAGCATAAGAAATGACAATAGATATAAATAAACAGCAACTTTTTATTGATAGCCCTTCTTTACATACAACTGAAAAGTAAAGTACAATGAAAGAAAGCGATGCCTAAATAATAGCATATGAACTAAAAGAAAGTAAGTACAAGTAGGAACTAGAACTCTGGCTCCTCTGTGAACTGCTCCAAATTGTCTTGGCTGGGCTCGATCTCCTGAGAGTCGGGTCCTCCTAACAACATTCCAAAGATAGAAAAGACAGGAATGTCATCAGCGAACTAGCATTCGGTAAGTCCTAATAGATAGAATAGAAATAGACAGGTAAAGAGAATAGAACTGGTAAATTATAAGTTTGTTATGCTACCGTAGTTGTTTGTAACTTGGTACAGAATATACCAGTGTATACGAGAGGAGTCCAACTTGCTCCGTGGACTATGGTAACATGTAAGTACAAGGCCCCGTCAAAACCCATGGGACAACGGTATGGGATGTTCATGCAGGTGTCTTTTAGTGACCGTCTCATTCCACTTCAAATACATTCCGTACCAATCTACCCCGTTAAAACCCCGTAGTGTATATTGTATTGATTTGAAGTTATCAAACTTGCCGAGACCATGATATAAGTTGTTCATGTAAACGGATTCAGAATGTAAATAGTAGTCATGTAGGCAAGTCAAGATATAGCCATGGTTTGGTCAGGTCAAGTCATGTTGATATTGTTCTGGTATTCATGTTCAAGTTCAAGTGTTCATATTTGGTATATTGGATTTATTTTGAATTGGAGTTATATTTGGATTCATGTTTGGATTGTATTTAAATTAGATTGAGACTCAGATTGAGTCAGACACTTAAACAGAATTGAATCCTGAGTTAGGTTTTGGAGTTATCGGTAACTGCTGCACATGGACGGCAGGATTTATGTCTTTTTCAGGACAATTATCATTGATAACTCCGTTTTAGTTTTTCTACCTTAAATAGGCAAGCACCCACTTTCTCCGGCTCCCTGAGGCTCAAAAGAATTGGTCCCGCTTAAACCTATATTTACTAGAGTCCTTAATGTAAATTAATATAACTTGAGGGGTTTTATGAAAAATATTTTACATATACTTTCAAAAAAATGCTCAAGTATTTATTTATATTTTTTTGAGTTGTCATGGATGTGAATTTTATAGAATGAGATATATTAGTGAATATATATATATATATATATATATATATATATATATTGAATAATTCAGGGTATTTTAGTGTAAACTTGACTTGTAATGATTCATGATGGTATTTTTCATGAAACTTGTATTTCTTTTATTTTGTTTAGAAAACATGGAATTTTATTATATATTAAAAATAGAAGGTTTGATAATATTTATATAATTATTAAAAACAAATTTTTACTATTAAATAGAAATCCACGTTTTTCTTAAAAATTGTATTAAAAATTCCATCGAGATCGTATGCTCCGTGAGGAGGTCTGCATCTCGCCCTACTAGTCCCGAGAATGTGCGATAATCTGCACCATCCAAACCGGGTTCCCCGAAATGGGTTGTAGAGGCATAATTGTAAGGAATTTAAATAATACTATTTACAAGAAAACGGGTTTTTATAGTTCGAGGTATTTTGATGAAAAGTCGTATTTTGCCACAAGATATTGGTTTCAAGAGAATCGTGCTATGTCAAGATGTGTGTATATGAGAGGTAGGTCATTACCTCGTGAGGTTTTCTAAAGGTATGCTAAGCAAAAGTATTAAAAGATGCAGTATGTAAACTTCATGGTATTAAACTGTAAAAGCTTAAATAAAGTTGTTTTACATGGAGTTTTAAAGTGAAACTTGTTTCAAAATATAAGTTAATGATTAAAAAGCAAGGTATAATGATATTGATGAGTGATTTTTAAGAAAAATTGTAGTTTTTCAAAGTTTTAGAAACAAAAGCCGGCATAACTCCACTTACCGACATGTTTTGAAAATAGATCATTTTAATGTAGGAAGAGGAGAAGAGAGATGTGACTTACTTGCTAGAAAATTAGAGGAGAGGTATAGGAAGAAATTGGTAGTTTCGTAGAGTCGCGGGGTCGCCGGAAGTGTTTCGAATCCTCGACGGAAATGGAACCAGGGCTAACTCCACTTATACTCTTCTTTGACTTAGAAAATTTTGAGAATTTTGGATATGAGATTTCAGAATGAAGAGGGATAGGGTATACGGTTGTATTTATATGGTAAAATTAGGCTTTTGGAATTGAAGAGAGAATTAAAAATGCATTAAAAATAGGATTAAATGGTGGATTTAAAGTCTCTGTTAATTTGCAGAGAAATCAAATAAAACAGGGGTAGTGGGGTAGGCCAAGGGGTTTAGTGGGCAAAACACGGGGACTTTTCCCCATGGTTCACCCGTCGGCGCCGGCCCTAGGCCTCATCTCGCCGGCCACGTGTGTGAGGTGAGGGCTTGTTTGTGCCACGTGTCCCCTTCAGTTAGTACAGTATTTAATATATGTTTGACTTTCTGTGACTTTTCATTTTATGTGAAGAGCACGTGTAAACTTTTAGGCTTCCAAAAAGTTTAAAAGAAAAATCAGTAAAAATATATGTGGCTGATGGGATTCGAACACATGGGCTATGTCACAGCAGTGCAAGGGCTTTACCAATAAGCTACAAGTGGCTTCTTGCTGTTCTTAAATAAAAACAACATTTAATGTATACTCAGGCTTGCAAATACTCCATTATGTACATTAACTTTAAAAAAATTGTACAATAAAAACAAGGTCGTTACATTCTACCCTCCTTAAAAATTTCCGTCCTCGAAATTTACAATTATATAAGAACTAGTTTACAAATAAGAAAGGGTGTCTTGCACGCATATCAACCTCACGTTCCCACGTTGATTCTCCTGGCGAATCTTTTCTCCACATCACTCGGACCAAGTTTACTTCCTTATTCCGTAGTGTCTTTACCTTTCTGTTCAGGACCTTAACGGGTTGTTGCTCACAGGATAGATCTGTCTATATAGTGAGCTTGGAGTGATCAAGGATGTGGCTGGGGCCGCTCACATATCTTCGAAGCCGGGATATGTGGAACACGTTGTGCATCCCTTCCAATGAGGGTGGTAGTGCCAAACGGTATACCACTTCTCCGGCTCGTTCGAGAATGTTGAACGGTCCAATATATCTCGGACTGAGCTTACCCCTATTGCGAAAGCGGATTACTCCACGGTTTGGAGAAATCTTTAAGAAGACATGATCTCCCGGTTGGAACTCCAGGTGTCGGCATTTTGCATCAGCCCAATGCTTCTGTCTGTCTTGGGCTATGCGCATTCTTTCCCTGATCGTGCGAACTACGTCCACAGTTGCCATGATCATCTCTGGTCCAAGGAGTTCCCTATCTCCGATGTCGTCCCAATTTAATGGTGAACGACACTTCCTTCCATAGAGCGCTGCAAAGGGTGCCATTCCAATACTCACTTGGTAGCTGTTGTTGTATGAAAACTCCACAAGATGCAGGTGATCTTCCCACGATCCTCCGAAGTCCAACATACAATCTCTTAGCATGTCTTCAAGGATCTGGATCGTTTGCTCAAACTGTCCATCTGTTTGTGGATGGTAAGTTGTGCTGAAGTTCAGACCCGTTCCCAAGCTAGCTTGCAGACTCTGCCAAAACTATTATCGGAATCTGATGTCACAATTTGAGACAATACAAACCGGTACTCCATGTAATCTCATGATCTCCTGCATGAGTTCATGGGTATCAGAAATAGTACACTATAAAGAGTTAAATCTTACTTAGATTCAGACTTACCTCCATGTACTTCTTTGCTAAAGTCTCGGTAGATTGGCCAACTCGAAATGGGATGAAGTGAGCCGACTTGGTGAGTCGATCCACAATAATCCATACCGCATCGTTACCTTTCGTGCTGCGAGGAAGAGTAGTCACAAAATCCATGGTAATGTGTTGCCATTTCCATTCTGTGATTGGTAACGGTTAAAGTAAACCAACAGTCCTTTGATATTCAGCCTTTACTTGCTGACATGCCAAACACATGGCTACGCTTCTGGCTACTTCATGCTTCATTCCATACCACCAGTAATGTTGTCGTAGATCTTTGTACATCTTTGTACCATCAGGGGTACTGAGTAAGGAGAGCTGTGAGCTTCTTTCATCAACTCTTCCCGAACAGGACCTTATGGTACACACAATCTGCTTCCGTATGTTACGCCCCGCTTCCCAGTGTACGGCGAAGGAGACGCGATGAGGTCCGCTACGTATGTACTCAGAAGTACATATGCTAAGCGTATCTAAGCAATATAAAAGTAAACCAAAAGAGACAAGAGATATAGAAATAACAACTTTATTAATAACATTTTTTGTACAATGCATGAAAAGTAAATACAACTAAAATGAAAAGCGATGCCTAAACAGTGGCATAACAGGAAATGAAAATACTGAATAGAACAAGGTACAATATCTAGAGCTCGAGGTCTTCGTGAAACTGCTCCAAGTCTTCACCGGTGGGCTCGATCTCTGCTGGGTCCAAAGCACCTGACGACATTCAAAGAAGAAAGAAATAGAATGTCGTCAGCGAACAGGTCGCTCGGTAAGTCTAAAGATAAAGAAGAATTAGAAAAGACAGAATAACAGATATTTTCTAAAGAGATTGTAAAATATTGTAGAATATTGTGTTAACGCTGTTGTTTATAGCTTGGTACAGAAGGATGCCAGTGTATACGAGAGGGGTCTCTATATGCTAGAGACCAGGGCAAACGGAATGTACAAGGAACCGTTAAGCCACGGTACAACAGCAACGGAATATATGTTAGGTGTCTTAATCTGACCACCTCGTGCCACCTTTAACACCTTCCGTACCAATCTATCCCTTAAACCCCGTAGTATTTTGATAGTATTGTAGTATTATATTGTGTAAGTTGGATGACTGACCAAAACCATGATATCAGTAAACATATTGTAACTGCATAATCAGGTAAATGGAATAACGGAATAATAGATGTATATCCATGGTTTGATTCAGTCAAGTTGTATGGATTGTTAACTGGATTCTGGGATTCACGTGTTCATATTGAGTTGGAATATTTAAGAATATAGATTGACTTGAATCATATTCAAGTCAGAAATAATCAGACTCAAACCCGCGTCATACTAAAAGAAATGTACGTCGAAGTTCTATATTTGCTAGGGTCCTTATTGTAATTTATAAAACTTGAGGTTTTTTTATGTAAAAATACTTTTGTATAGTTTTCAAGATACACCTCAAGTATTTATTATTCGTCTTTATGGTTATAATGAGTGTGATTTTATTTTGTCTTATTCCTAGTGAAAATATCCTAATTACATAAATAAAGGTATTAATTTGTAATATTGATTTAATTGAAATTCATGGTATTTTAATGTAACTTTTAATCTTGTAATTTTTAGAAAAAGGTGGAAACTTTATTTTATAATAAAATAGGTGTTTAAATGATAAATATACATATGTTTATACAAGAATAATTTTTAATAAATATTTTATTTTCCAAAATCACATTTTTTTTAAATGTCGTATTTTAAACCTTTCGAGACCGAATGCTCCTTGTGCAGGTCTGAATCTCACACTACTAAGCCCGAGGGTGCACGATAAACCGTACAATCCCTAACGGGTTCCCCAAATGTGGGTTGTAGTGGCACTTTGCAAAGATTTTATAAATACTAATCATTTAGAAAACGGTTTTATAAAGATAAGGTATTTATTTGTAGAAGGGTGTAAATTTCCGTATTTTAGATTCTAGGGTTTCCTAAGCCAACTAACTTATTTCTAAATGGTCTAAACGATAAGTTGTTAGAAGCCTCAAATCGCCTCTTCACCGTCAATTGCGGCCAGATAAGTGACAGGTGAGTGGGAGGCTCTCCACTACAAGTAGTGGTCCTAATTAAGTAACCACTCGCCTTAGACACACTTGCCTAGACACCACAAAGTCAGGTTTAGATAAACGATCGATGTCCACGACATATCGTATTTTCCTATTAAAAGATATTGTTTTAAAATTGTTTAAAACTTAGAACTTTTAGAAAAGGTTTTATTAAGAAAAGGGTATTTAAATGTAAAATCTTGTATTATCGTATTCTAAGTTTTGATGATATCAATTAGGGTTGTATTTGCGTGTGTGTGGAGGTAGGTTATTACCTCGTGATCTTTTTTAAGGTATAGCAATGTTAAAGGGTTAAATGTGATAAACTAAACATGGTGGTATTTAAGTGCAAAAATACGGTATATTACAAAAGCTATCATTTCTTGTGTGAAAACTTGTTCAAATTAATTTTGAAGTGATTAGTAATCAACATGAAGATGTTTAAGTATTATGGAATTGGTGATAAGTGAGATTTGATAGAAAACCGAATCGGAAATCGGTTTGTTCCGATTTCCGTCGGGTTTGAAAAGTCGTATTTTAATGGAAGAAAAGAAAGGTAGAAAAGAGGGACTTACAGTTTTGGACAACGCTAGAGAGTGAGAGGAAGGTAGTGGGTTTGCCGGTGCGTCGAAACGTCGTGAAGAGGACCTAGTACGATCGCCGGGATTTCGCCGTCAATTTCGTCAGCGCTTCGCCTTTCGCTCGTTTTCTCACGTACCAAGTTCTCTTGGAATTTTGGGAGAGTGGACTTAGAAAAAGTGATGAGAGGGTAGAGCGTATGGGGGGTTTATATAGGGTTAGGCTAGGGTTAGGGTTTTTAATAAAAAAAAATATAAAAATATATAAAAACTCATTAAACCTAAGATTAAAAGGGATTTATTGGCCAAATGATAACCGATCCAATCATTTAGAGTGTGTAGGAGGGTTGACCACTTCAAGACCCAACTTTTCTCTGTTGCTGACTCGGCCGTCCGGCCTAGTCTGGCCGGCGGCGCCGGACCGAGTCGGCCGGTTCGCCGGCCGGCGGTGCCGAGTCGGGCCGAGTCAGGCCACCAGAGGCCGGGGAAACTTCGGGGGTACAATTTGGTATATTTACTTTTTGTTGTCCAGTACATATTTTGGGAGTTATGGCCTTTTGACTGTTGACTTCCAAAAGAAATTAAAACAAAATAAATACAAAAATAATGTGGGGCATGAGATTTGAACTCTGGTGGCTTGGTTCAGCAGTGCAAGGTATTACCAATGAGCTACAAGCTCTTTCTTGTAATTATGGAGTGAAATAAATACTTAAAGAGATATCAGCCGCAATAAATACTCCAAGTATACATTGAATTTAAATCAATTCTTTGTACATTAAAAATGGAGTTGTTACACCGTATCTCAAAGATCCGTCTTCGTGGATGATAAATTCGATTCGAAGTCCACTTTCTACTTATTCTCGGATCTTTTGTAGCTTGGCATCACTTACTTGAGTTGCTTTTGTTACTTATATATATGCCCTAGAGGCCATTGTTGTACATATGATGTATATTATAGTGGATGCTTGAATATATATAGAGAGGACTTTCTTGCTCGACATGATAGTATGCTATTTGGTTTCACTTTATCTTAACATATTGACTTGTATTGGTTTACTGTCTTGCTCTCACATGTTGATAAAGCCCTTAGGATATGAACTCGGCTACTAGGACTATGATAAGATCATACTAGTGGGGCCAGGGTAGTCAACGAGTACATCCTATAACTGTTCCTAGTCGAGGGAGTATCGAGACAGGGCATCGATACTCCAGAGTAGACTAGCATATACGCATCTTGACCCATATGATGGGCGATGGATGATCCCATATCCATCGGTGTTTGACATCAAAGATGGTGTACGGGTGTTCAGTAGAGACTGGGTACACTGAACGGACTCGCCGAGAACTCCTAGATGGTATTATACCTATCGTCAGATAGCAGTTCTCCGGTGACACTGGTACAGATTAGTCTGTAGACCCGAGATCGTCATAGAGTCTTGTGTGATTCCCACCATGCTTTGATTTCCACCTTACCACGTCCAAGAGGGCGAGCAAAACGGTGGCTTTTGGGTACAGTCCCGAATCACATGGAGGCAATGAGCGATAGGAGGGGTCTCGTTTCTCCCGGTATAGGGAGTTGATGTTGTGCTGTGTTCGATTGGCTATAACTGGAAGTCCCTGGCCAGGGCTGATATGGAGTGCTGCTGGTAAGAGTTATCAGTAGTTTCTCGACCTGTTATGAGCCTCACATCGACACGACTTATCGGTTACTGGGGTCTGACGTTTACCACCCCTAGACTGGATATGCGACATATCAGACGAAGAGACCGGACTGTACGGTAGTGTTACTGATTGGATTCACAGGAGAATGTACAGGCTTGCTTGTTGATCTTCTGATCGCTCAATACCTGGATGGCTGTTACGTTTAGCTGACTGCTTGCAGCTTGTGGGTGTTTGATATGATTATCACCTACTGCCGGCGTATTGACGATTTTCTAGAGTCCTACACAGAGGTTTCCTGGCTAAGGCAAAACGGAGTAGGAGCACATATGTGATGTGTGTGGGACCGAGAATAATACGATATGAGATACCTTATTCAATTCTCGCGATATGTGATATCGGCCGGGTATATGTGATATAGCCGGGTTGTCGGATCAAGTGTTGATTCGATGAAACGGTACATGTTATATTAGTCGGTTATATGCAATATAGCCGGATTGTCGAATCAAGTGTTGATTCGATAATTTAATGTATATTATATATGCGATATATTACATTACGTTAACTAATATAAGCTCGCTTTATTGATTCATTTTCTCACGGGATAATACATTGATATATATGCTATATATGTTAATTGTATTATTTTCTTTTGTTACAAAATATATTATATATGTGATATATAATATTGTAACATGTTAGGGTTACGAATTCAACATTGGTTTAGGGTTTAAACTTGGTTAGGGTTTGGATTAGGGTTAGCTTTTGGATGAAGGTTTCATGAAACTTCATGAAGGTTTGACTTTTGTCATCTAGCTTGATATTTTTGTGTTGATATTTATTAACCCAACCCAAACCTTAACCTCTAGTTTATTCTTTACAAGGGTTAACTCTATCATTCTTAACCCATGGTTGGATTTGTAAGCACAACAATAATTCATTATTCATCACAAAAGGATTATTATCTTCTTATTCTTCCTTGAGTTCTAAAAAAAGCTTCACTAGGATTTTCTTTTGTG
This sequence comes from Agapanthus africanus, assembly GCA_030015575.1. Taxonomy (NCBI): domain Eukaryota; kingdom Viridiplantae; phylum Streptophyta; class Magnoliopsida; order Asparagales; family Amaryllidaceae; genus Agapanthus; species Agapanthus africanus. The sequence continues at coordinate 946,549,086 of JASDDO010000019.1, forward strand.
ATGATATTGAGTGAGAATTTGAAAACAAAAGAGAGCAAAATTCCTACTTCATCATCCTCATCTATTCTAGCCACTTAGATTAGGGTGTTCACTTCTCTAATAAGTTATTTAGTGAAGTGTAAGCTTGGGTTAGAGATTCTTCAAGGTAGATCTCTTAGATCATGAAGACTACAAGCAAGGTATCTCATTTACCTCATGGAGCCACTCGAGAGTCGGAGTTCATGTTGATCGCAGCGAAGGGACCTCAACACGGAGCTTATGAAGCGAAGGAACGGACTACAAATGTTGTAATTCCTATCTCTTTACTTCTTTGTATGTGATACAAATTTGTTACCCTAGAAATTCTAGCAAGATTCATGGTTAGTTAGTTTTGCACCTCTCTAAATTTTAAAATGGCATGAGTGATGCTACCAAACCCTAGACTAGGTGCAAGAGTAACTCAACAGCTTTGATCTGGTTGACAATAGTAGAATGAACTTGTAAGTTCATCAAGTACGAAGTGTTACCTGGCATAATCACTTCTATCTCCATCTTGTGCAATTCCTGCTGTAGCTTCCACTGTATGGTGAGATTCATTGATAGAGGTTGGCGACTAAGTGTATCATGAACTACATTCATCTTTCCTGGATGATATTGTAGGTTGACATCGAAGTCCGCCATAAGTTTTAGCCATCTTCTCTGTCGCATGTTCAATTCCTTCTGAGTAAACACATACTTCAGACTTTTGTGGTTTGTGTATATATCTACCCATTCTCCAAGAAGACAATGGCGCCAAATCTTAAGTGTAAAGATAATGGCTGCCCACTCCAGATCATGCGTTGGATAATTGCTCTCGTGATCTTTCAGCTGTCTTGATACATAAGCTACAACTTTTCCATGCTGGTGTAGAACACATCCTAATCCCTTACCGGATACATCGCAGTGCACAACGAAACCTCCAGATTGGCCCGGTATTACGAGAATAGGTGCTGATGTCAATCTTGACTTGAGTTCTATAAAAGCTTGTTCACATGCTTCTGACCACACGAATGCTTCGTCTTTACGTGTGAGCTTGGTCAGGGATGCTGCAATCTTCGAAAAGTCTTCGATGAATCTTCGGTAATATTCTGCTAATCCCAAGAAACTTCGAATGTCCTTCACTGTCTTTGGTGTCGGCCATTCGCTTACTGTTGATGTCACGCCCCACTTTCCACTGTACGGGCAAGAGGACGCGACGGGGACGCGGCGTATTTACTCAGAAGTAAACACGTTAAGCGTAAATAAGCAATATAATAAATGTACACAAGAAATGACAAGAGATATAAATAAACAACAACTTTTTATTGATTAAACATTCTTTACATACAACTAGAAAGTAAATACAATGTTGAAAGCGATGCCTAAACAATGACATATGAACTGAAAGTAAAAGTATGTACAAGTAGAATAGAGCTCTGGGTCCTCAATGAATTGCTCCAAATCGTCCTGACTGGGCTCGACCTCCTGTGAGTCGGGTCCTCCTGATAACATTCCAACGAAAGAAAAAGAAAGGAATGTCTTCAGCGAACAATCGCTCGGTAAGTCCCAAAAAAGAGATAGATCAAGTAAAAGGAATAGATCTGGTAATTTATCTATTTTTGTTATACTAACTTAGTTGTTTGTAGCTTGGTACAAAATATATCAGTGTATATGAGAGGAGTCCAACTTACTCCGTGGACTAAGACATATGGAGTATAAGGCCCCATCAAAACCCGCGGGACAACGACAACGGATATTCAGGTCAGGTGTATTATAGTGACCATCTCATTCCAGTTCTAATACATTCCGTACCAGTCTACCCCTTAAAATCCCCGTAATGTATAATGTGTTGTTTGTAATGATTTGTTGTATAAGGCATGCTGAAACCATAGTATAAGTTGTTCATGTAAACGGATAAGTATGTAAACGGATAGTCATGTAGTCAAGTCAAGATATATCCATGGTTCGGTTAATTCAAGTCATGTTGGTATTGTTCTGGTATAGTTCTGGTATTCATGTTCAAGTTCAAGTATAGATTGGATTCATGTTGTATTAGAATTAAGATTGGATTGTGTTCAGATTAGACTGAGACTCAGATTGAGTCAGACACTTAAACAGAATTGGATTCCTGAATTAGATTTTGGAGTTATCGGTAACTGCCGCACATGGACGGCATGATTTGTGATTTTTTCCAAGCTAATTAGCATTGATAACCCCGTTTTAGTTTTCTACCTTAAATAGGCAAGCACCCACTTTCTCCGGCTCTCTGAGGCTCAAAAAAATTGGTCCCGCTTAAACCTATATTTACTAGGGTCCTTAATGTAATTTAATATAATTTGAGGGGGTTTAATGAAAAATAGTTTTAGTATACTTTCAAAATAAACCTCAAGTATTTATTTATTGTATTTAGGGTTTTCATGGATGTAACTTTTAAAAGTGAGGTATTCTAGCGAATATATATCTAGTTGAATAGTTCATGGTGTTTTTTGTGTAAATTTGACTTGTATGGATTCTTGATGGTATTTTCTTGAAACTTGTAATTCTTTTATTTTTGGTTTAGAAAACATGGAATTTATTATATATTTAAAATATATGGTTTGATAATATTTATATATAATTATTAAAAATAAAATTTATTTATTAAATAGAAAATCACGTTTTTCTTAAAAGTTGTATTTAAAAATTCCATCGAGATCGTATGCTCCGTGAGGAGGTCTGCATCTCGCTCTACTAGTCTCGAGAATGTGCGATAACCCGCACCATCCCGATCGGATTCCCCAAAATGGGTTGTAGAGGCACAATTGCAAGGAATGTGAATAATACAAATTTAAAGAATACGGTTTTTAGTAGTTTATGGTATTTTAATGTAAAAGTCGTATTTGTCCCGAAAATATTGTTAAAAGAAAACCGTGCTATGTCATGATGCGTGTTGTAAGAGGTAGGTCATTACTTCGTGAGATTTTTCTAAAGGTAATACAAGCAACTATGATAAAAGATGTCGTATGTAAAGTTTGTGGTATTTAAACGTAAAAGTGCAATAAAAGTGGTTTTATATGGAGTTTTGAATTGAAACTTGTTTATAATTATTGTTTAATATTTAACAAACAAAGTACAATGATTTAGATAAATAATTCTTAAGAAAAATTGTTAGTTTAAGAAGTTTTAGAAATGAATGTCGGTATAGCTCCACTTACCGACATCATTGAAAAGAAGAAGTTTTGAGAGGTGAAAAGAAGAGAGTAGAGAGGACTTACAAGATGAAATGAGAGAGGGGAGGTTGAGAAAGGATTTGGAAACTTCGTGGAATCGCGGGGTCGCCGGAATCGTTTTGAATCGTCGCCGAAACTTGACATTGACTAACTCCACTTGTACTCTTCTTTGACTTGGAAAATTTTGAAAATTTTTACAATAGATTTCAGAATCAAGAGGCTAGGATATGATGTGGTATTTATAGGAGAAATTAGTGTTTTGAGGATTGAAGAAAGTAATTAAAAATGCATTTAAAATAGAATTAAAGAATAAAATTACACTCTCTAGATAAATGCAGAGAAATCAAACATAATAGGAGTTAAGGGGATAGGCCAAGGATCAGGTGAGCAAAAATTGGGGGCATTTCCGATGGGGGGCCCAGCGGCGCTGGCCCAATTGGCAATCTCGTCGGCCACTTAGAAGGGGTTGGGATCTGGATGTTTGCCATGTATCCTAGTCTGTCTAAATACCCATTTTCTTATGTTTATTTAATCTGACTTTTCATTTTTACGTGTATTGCACGTGTAAACTTTTGGGCTTCCAAAAAGTTTAAAAGAAAAATCTGTAAAAATATATGTGGCTGATGGGATTCGAACACATGGGCTATGTCACAGCAGTGCAAGGCTTTACCAATGAGCTACAAGTGCTTTTTTGCTGTTCTAAAACAAAAATAATACTTAAAGTATACTCTGGTTTGCAAATACTCCATTCTGTACATTAATTTGAAAATTTTTGTACAATAAAATTGGAGTTGTTACAGCAGATACTTTAGCTGGATCTACTGAGATTCCTTCCCCCAAAACAATATGTCCAAGAAATCCGACTTGATTTAGCCAAAATTCATACCTGCTGTACTTAGCATAGAATTGATATTGTCGAAAAGTCTCCAGGACAATCCTTAGATGCTCAGCGTGTTCTTTGAATACACCAGGATATCGTCGATGAATATGACAACAAACCTGTCTAGGTACTCTCGAAAAACTTGGTCATCAGATTCATGAAAATAGCAGGTGCATTGGTCACTCCAAATGGCATCACGAGAAACTCATAATGACCATAACGAGTCCTGAATGGCATTTTAAGAATATTAGACTTTTTGACCTTTGCCTGATGATAATCCGGACGAAAGTCTAATTTTGAGAAAACACAAGACCCACTTAGCTGATCGAACAGATCGTCGATGCGTAGTAGTGGATACTTGTTCTTTATCGTGACTTCGTTCAGAGCTCGGTAATCTATGCACATTCTGTATGAACCTTCCTTCTTCTTCACAAGCAAAACTGGAGATCCCCAACTTGAAATACTGGGACGAATCCAACCTTTCTGCAGAAGTTTATCCAACTGAGTACGGATCTTCTTCAAACCTTCTGGACTTAACCGGCACGGAGCTTTGATAACCGGTTGCGCACCAGGTACTAAATCAATGCTGAATTCAAGAGCTCGATCGGGAGGCAAACCTGAGATGTCTTCAGGAAATACATCTTCTAACTCTCGAACTATTTCTGGCTTGTCTTCTTCCGCCTGTAGTGTAGCAATCATTGCCTTCTTCGGTTTAGCTTTGTAAGTGCTAGGCTCCAGGGTACGGTCTCCACTCTTGTAATAAAAGACCGGATGATCTGGATCTCAAACACTACCCTCCTTTGATGACAGTCGATGGTAGCGAAGAAAGTTCCTAGCCAATCCATACCCAAGACAACGTCGAAATTCGGTATATCCAGCACCTTGAAGTCTGCATAAAATTCTCTGCTGCAGACGACCACTGGACAGAGTTTATATCCCATAGTTGCTTTTAGAACGCCGTTCCCTGAGCTGACATTCTAGCTGGATACGAGCGATTTGACTGGAATCGTATTAGTTCGGACGAACCATTGCGACATAAAGCAATATGATACTCCAGTATCAAAGAGTGCTAAGACAGGTAGGGAAGCTACTAAGATTGTACCTAAGTTGTGTGGAATATGTATAGATATAGGAAAAGATATCTTGATATGTATAAGGATTGAAAGAAAGTTTGAAAGACAGGAAGTTACCAGTGATGAATTGGCCAGTGGCTTCAGCTTCTTCCACAGTCATTGTGAAAGCCTGTCGTCTAGGTACATTTCTCCTTGCTGGGGCGCATTTCTCTGTCCGTTCCTTTGTCCTTGCGGCATATTCCTCTATGCCTGATGGAACTGACGAGGAGGCGGTGCAGTAGGTCCACGAGGAGGTGGAGCTGGAAGAGAAAGATGAGGTGCGGATGCCTGGATAGTTGGTCACTGCGGAAAGGTGAGTGTTGGTTGGGGGGCAGGAGCTGGGGTAAGACGATATGGGCAATCCCCAATGGAATGAATGGATGAGCCACAAACTAAGCACAGGCGGTTAGCACGCCTGCAGTCCTTCGCCAGGTGCCCATTCCTTTTGCAGTAAAAACAAAAGTCTGGACTGGACCGGTTAAAAGTTACTCCCGGCCTCCTGGGTACAAACGGTGGCCTGGAAGAGGCTCCTCCTGCTATCTGAGTAGCAGGACGCTTCACACCGGCAGATTGAGGTATGCCCTTCTTCTTCACCACTGCCTCATATCTTCGGGCAGCCATTAGAGCTAAATCATGGGTTGGGAAATCCTCTGTAGCTAAAGCAGCTTGGATCTCCTGGTCCAACCCTTGCTGAAATCTTCGAGCTCTGATCTCAGTAGTCGGTATGAGATGTGCCGCAAACCTGTTACAGTCTTGTGTTAGCAGTATAGTAAATGATATTAGAAAATTGAATATTGAGACATATCTTACCTGCTAAGCATGGTGAACTCAGCATCATACTCATTTGTTAGTGATATGTATGCCCTAGAGGCCATTATTGTATGATATAGTGGATGCTTGGACATATATATGGGGGACTTTCTTACTCGACATGATAGTATGCTATCTGGTTGTCTTTATCTTAACATGTTCACAGGTATTATTATACCGTCTCTCATATACATGTTGATAAATCCCTTAGGATGTTGGCTTGACTACCAGGACTATGATGCGGATCATACTACTGGGACCTGAGTAGTCCACACGCACATCCTTCAATTGTTCTTAGTCAAGAGAATATCGAGACAGGACTCGCCGAGAACTCCTAAATGGTACTATACCTATCGTCAGATAGCAGTTCTCTGGTGACACTGATACATGTTAGTTTGTAGATCCCAGATCGTTGATTGATAGCAGAAAAACCGCGATATGTTTTATGATATGCGTTCTACTTTCGTTCTCTATTTACCGCAATCAAGTCGGTTTCGCTTGTAAATAGCCGGTTGAGCACGGGTCGATCAACAGGGAGATGATTGTATGTCCGTTCTTGTCTTAGACGAGTCAATTCAAGAATGTATAAGTGTGTTCAATTCTATCCTATATGTTTGTATTTATGTTTAAGTAAGCTTGTCAGGGTTAAGGTTGGTTAGTAGAGTTAGGATTAGTCTTGTGCTTTTCTTTTGCCATTCTTAAAATGAAATTGGGATAATAGAAAGCAGCGGGTATTAGGAAGACATAGGAATGGGATTTGCGAGTTTAAGCAAGCTTTCCAACGCTAAATCCATTCCTAGTGCCCCTTGTCCGTCCGCTACTTGCGCTTATTTCCAACCTTAGGCCAAATACCCGCAACCATATATCCAATTAAGTCACAACTATATGTCACGTTGTAGTGCGTCCAAAGGACTTCTCGACTTAGGTCGCGGCTATATGTCGCGTATAGCACGCCTAAGTGAGGGGGTTGCGTTTGTTTGGTCTAGGTTTGTTTTAGGATGTTTGGCGAAGAGAAGCACAAGGGATTTTTCCGTCCCTCATGCTAACCTTCCTTAGCCCCTAACAAGTGTGGAAATTATTCACACATTTAAATGAAAATAAAAACAAAGCAAGAAGGAAGCAAAGAAAGAAAGGAAAAATATGGTTTTACAAAGATGCAAGCTAACTACTTGGGTCCTCATCTAAGTAAGGAACTCCATCGAGTATCATGGCTTGAAAATATGGATAAGAAGAGAAAGAAAACAAAATAAGAAAAGAAAAGAAAAGAAAACCAACAACTACTTAACAACAATAAATAAAACTACACTAAGAATTAAAATTACAAGACAACACGCGTCCTCGCCCATCCTTGGAGGAAAGACTAGGACGCGCTTACTCGTTTCCCCACGACAAGACGAAGAGACTGTTCGAATTGGCAATGCGTAATAAACACATCACATTGCCAGACACGAGGCGTCCACCGCAACCCAGCGACGTTAATAACCCTAACTATTGCTCCTATCACAGAATGGTGAGCCACCCAATTGAAAATTGCTACATCTTCAAAAAATGGGTTGAAAACCGTATCAACAGGGGAAATTCGCGTTGTCTGATAACTGGAGGGTAAACCCACCCCAGAAGCACACTCCCAAAAAAGTGGATGTGCATGGGGCATCATTCTCACTCGTGGAAGAAACTCCATGGGAAGTCGTTCTCTCAGCGAAAACCAAAAGAATACTGAAATATCTACAAGCATGTCCGGCAGTCCCGTGGAAAATCCCACTTGAACCTGAAATCATCGAAGGGATGCTGAAACCACGTCCCGCACCGAAAATTGTTGATGAGAGGAAAAAACCCCAAGTCAAGCCTTCAAAATTTTCGAAGAAAAAGAAGAAGACCAAGAAGCCTGTGCAGCCTGCCAAGTATAACGACAAGCGTACAGATCTACAAAAATACATTGACGTGCTGGAGGAGTACAACCAGAAGGTGCGGACACCGGTCACTCTCGAAGAGTTCCTCAAGCATATTCTTGAGGACGAAGATAGTGACAACGATGAGGAAAATGACTCATCAAAAGACACTGAAGAACGTGTAGCAAGTTGCCACATGGTCTCCTATTCGTCGTTATATGATGAAGAAACTCTCTCAGCATCAGAAAACAACGCAGAAGAAATAGGGGCAGAATCAGTGCTAAAATCCCCGGAACTGCCAGAAGACCCGATCGATAAACTGTTAAACGAAACCTTTCAAAAAAGAAAAGTTGACGAAGAACGCGAAACAGCCATATATGAAAAGGCTAAGCTTCAGCGTCAGGACAAAGAAGTTGTAGCAAGGATGAGTCGTAAAGCACTCCAAGAAAACCATAGCATACCTGCTACAAATAAGTGCAGGATCAAAACAGAGAAGCGGTTCGCCAAAGCCCTGTCAATAGGGATGAAGCTGCAACCTCTCGTAAGGAACACTCTCGGGGCCATATGCCTCGATGGAGAAGATGCATGCCCAAACTACTGCTTATATCATCGGAGGGTCACCCACCCATCGAGGAATGCAATGCCTTCAAGAAATTAAAGCAAGGATACGTTGCCCATCAAAAACACTTCAAGAGGATGAAGCGCGAAGGTCATTCTCGTCGACGGCAAAATAGTGCGACGAGCACACCTGAAGAAATGACTGACAACTGTCATATGGTTGGTACCAGTTCGGAAGGGAAAAAACCCCAAGTTCTTACCTTCGGGAGCGATTCTGAGGATGAAATACCCCACAGCCCTCTCTTCAAAGACTCCACCTCCGAAAAAGAAGAGGAGGAGGAGAACTGCAAAAATACTCAGCTGCGTAATCGCACGCTGCCTGAAAGGAATCTCGGACCTACAAACAAAGGTTCGAGCAAAAAAGACAAAGGGAAAGAAAAAAATCTCTGAGGAAATTGCCCTCGACGATGGAGTTGTCAAAGAGCTCGTAGTAAGGGGCCCGCCTAAGAAAAACAAGCTAGATTACAATGCCCTAGCACATATAAGGAAAATACCCTCGCAACTGAACATATTGGATGCTCTCCTCCTGTCCAAAGAGGCACGAGATTCCCTGATCAAGACATTGCAAGAGCCCGATCAGTTCCAAACTTTCTTCGCAGAAGAGAAGATGAAGGATGAGCCGGCAGAAGTCCACACGGCTGACATTACATTCAATAATGAAGATCTTCTCCTCGGTACATGTGAGCATAATCGTCCGTTATACGTCACCGGGTACTGCCATGACATCAAGATAGGAAAAATCCTTATCGACAATGGATCCTCCGTTAACCTTCTCAATGTAAAAGTGCTAAAGGAGATTTGCATGAACGTTCAGCACTCGCCCGAGATAAAATTACCATTTCTGGGTTCGACTCACAATTATTACGGATGCTTGGGTCCGTAATACTGACACTACGCTTCGGGCTGCTCATTACTGACATCGAATTTCATGTCATTGACGCCAAGACTTGCTATAACGCTTTGCTCGGCAGGCCCTGGTTACACGAGTACAACGTCGTCCCTTCTACCCAACATCAGTGTATAATGTATTTCAAGGATGGCTCGGAGTACACCGTCATGGGAGAGCTAAACCCGTTCTCGGTAAATGAAGTCCGGAAATATGAAGACGCAAAGTACTTCCTACCAGACTTCGAAAATACGGAAAGGTGTCATAAGCCGGAGGAAAACAGAAGTCCGTCGCTACTATCCCGATATTTAGGAGCGATACCGAGAAAGACGAAGAAATAGTCTATTCGGGGCAACCCTGTTTACCCCAATCAGAGCAAAACTCTGTTCAAATTCCAAGGCGGAAGATGAAGCAACGCTTCTGCTTCCCCAATCAGAGCAAGGCTCTGTTTTCAAATAAAATTCAAATTTTAATAAAGAAGCAACGCTTCAGCTGACTTGCGTTTTGCGCTGCGCGACACGTGGCAGTGCAGTTGCGCTGCGCTCTGCGCTGCATGACACGTGTCAAGCGCTGAGGCGTTTGCGCCAAACAGAATTAAAAGTCTAGTAAAGATCTTTCTGTTCTTGTTAAAACAAGAAGATTGTCTTCTGTAAAACAGAAGCCCTTGGATCAAAGATCCAACGGTGGGGAAAATTCCCCAAATCACTCAGAGAAAGATCTCTTTAACAAACTTAACAAACCTATGGGTACTATATAAAGACCCCTAGACCCCAATTCAAAACATCATCAACATCAAGAAACATCAAGAACTTCAACTCTAAAGAAACTTGAAAAGAAATTCAAGAAAAAGGTAAAAACCTTTAAAATAGAAGAATTTCTTCTAATAGATTATTGATCTAAGAACAAGATCAATGATCTTCAGTAAAATATAAATAACAGTGCCTTGCACTTTTTTATGAACCACTGGTTTTCTGAAAACAAGAAAAACTTGTTTTACTTGATCTAAATTGGATCAAGAAATTAAACAGTGCCCTGCACTTGTAAAATTTGCACTGTTGCGCTCTTGGGTTGGCGCAAGCCACCAGAGAGCGCCACGTGTCAGCACCTGAACCACTTGCGCTATGCGCTTTTAAGATAGAACCTTGCTCTTTGAAATTGGCGCAACTCACCAGAGCGCGCCACGTGTCAGCAGCGCAACAACGCAGCGCACTGGCCAAGCGCACTGCGCTTGCGTGACACGTGTCATCACCACAAGCGCTTACGCTCAGTGATTGGCGCAAAGCGCCTGACAAATGCACTGCATTGTTTATTGAAGGGCCAGGCCCAAATCAAAAAGACCTAGTACGACAAAATAAATTGCAATGCAATAAAAGGGGCAGAGCCCAAACAAAATTGATGCTCTGCATCATTTATAAAAGGGCAGACCCAAACGAAAATAAAATGCAATAAAAGGGCAGAGTCTAAGCAAAATTGATGCTCTGCATCATTTATAAAAGGGCAGAGCCCAAATAAAATAAAATAAAATGCAGTGCATTATTTAAAAAAGGGCAAAGCCCTAGCACAGGCCTAATAGGCCAAAGCCAAATAAAAGCGTTGAACATTTTTCAACTGGACTTAGTCCAATCATGGCCGTAAGTCCTCAAATTAAATTGACTGAGTACGGCTGCTCTCCTAAATCAATTTACACTTGGTCCAAGGGTACATCTCTGAACTCCTCTGACACCAATCGTTGTAATCCTCCAACGACGTCAGAGAGGTGACGGGTCCCGACGGCCATACATGCCATGGACCGCAATGTCCTTAAACTACCTATGGACCACTACGTCCCTAAACTGGAACAATAAAGCTCCCAAATGCTCTTTTGCCGGATCTAAACGATCCCGTTTAAGTTGATCTTAGTCTCAAATATGGCTAACGTATCCTTAAACATTCAAACAGACTTTAGTCCCAAATTGGACTATAAGACCCCCAATCAACTTTGGTTCAAGGGTACATCTCCGAACTCCTCTGACATCTATCGTTGTAATCCATCAACGACGTCAGAGAGGTGACGGGTCCCGACGGCCATAAATAACATGGACCACCATGTCTTTAAACTGGTAATGGACCACCATGTCCCTAAACTGGAAATCAACCGCAACGTCATTAAACTAAACAATAGAGCCAATTGCTCTCTTGTCGGATCTAAACGATCCCGTTTAAGTTGATCTTAGCCTCAATATGGCTAACGTATCCTTAAACTGAAACACCAAACCCAAATCTAAGTAAATACGTATTTGGATTAATCCACGTCCTACGGACGACAGCATAACTTAGTCTCCGTATACAATCCATGGGCAACCACAAACAAAACAAACACACACGACACGAAGTGAAATTCTGGAGAAGGAGAAAGTTGCTACCGCTATGCGGTAGCGTAATTAACTGCAGGGGCTTGCGCCTGCAGGGAAAACCGTCCCCACAATCAAAAAGCCCTCAAGCGAGGGGGAATCTGACGAAGTCTGCTACATCGGCCGCATCCGTCTAAACCTCCGATACACGGTACCATAAATGAACTTGGCATCTTCGGAGAGGTGGACGGATAAAACCAATTAGCATCTGCCCCGAATCTCAGGCAAGACGTCTTCACGTCGTCGCCGTCTTTCGGAGGGGAGCAAACCCCATAAAGAAAACAATAAGCCCGGACCGTCTACTCCTATTCTGGTCTTTGGCAGCGACTCTGAGGACGAGGCCAACGTAGTATTCTCCATCCGCCCATCAATGCAAACCTTCGTCGGAGCATATCAGAGTCTGTAAATCACAATGGCTCCACCTTGGAAATTTAAGGAACTTGATACGCTTGATACATACAGCATACAAAAACTGCAAACTTTCTATGTCCCTCCCAGACGAAGAGGTGAAAAGGCGATCCTCTTCTACCAATCTACGGAGACCAAAGTAGAAAAAGAAGTCTGGGGTGGTGCCTATTTTGCACCCGACAAGTTTCAACAAATCCGTCTGCCCAGATATTACGCAGAGGGATTGAAAAAGCTGTTAAGATGCCAAGGTGTACCCCTCGAACAAACCGTTCGACAAGCCCAATTCAACAAAAAGATTTGGAATATTCACGGGACCCAGCGAAAGATGACCAACGGAAAGATGGAGAAAAGCGGGCTCGGATACGTTCGGTCGAAGAAACAGGAGCAGATCCACAGTTGTCGCGTCGTAAATAGTTCAAGTGAAGGGGAAAACGCTCTTCTAAATAGTCGTAACGTCAAATCGGAGCGAGATCCCGCTTTAAAAAAGTTAATTCCGTCGCTGGAAGAGCAAATTGACAGGTTAATAAAAGAAGCTTGTCAAAAGAGCCGGGACAATCACAGCCGCAAAATGGCCATTTATGAAAAGGCTAGGACGCAGCGTCTCAGTCGCTGATGCATATGGTTGTGAGATTATATACCACGGTATACCTGATTTGGATTTGGATTGGAAGGTGTGGTATACCGTCGATTTCAATTTTGATACTCGATATTGTTTTGTGCACCTTGTGCACCCGATTGGATTTTTGTGCATATCAGATGCACCCGATATTGTTGTCGTGCACACCCGTTGCACTGGACAGATGCTTTTGTGCACACCCGTTGCACTTAGTTTTACTTTGTGCGTATAGTGGCACCTGTATTTGGGTTTGATTTCCATGCGCACCAGACGCATGTGATTATTGGATACGCCTTTTAGGGCAGATTTGCTTTCGAGCACTTTGTTTTCACGGTGGGCACTATATTGTGTAGTAGCCAAACAGGACTGATCCGAGAATAGTGCCTGAGTACTTTGCATGCATTAAAAGTTTACCAAGAGGTTTTTGAAAAAGTGCTATAGTCTCGCTATTTCCTACGTGTCCGTGAGCAACACGGACGTTATAAAGGAAAACCTTTTGGGATATTTTGAAGAAAAAAAGGAGTGGAACGTATATTTGAGCAAAAACATATATGGACATATACTATTATTTCACAAATGAGTGTCCGTCACTTGGGTCATGAGTTACGCATCACACGGCGAGTTAGAAATTTTTTTTGCATGAGTTTTATTTAGTTCTTGAAAGTTTTCCGAAGATGCGTACTATACACGTATTATAATATTTGACTAGTGTATATTGGATTTCAGTAGTAGATTTCGAGATCTGTATCTCTATTGTAACTCCGAGGATATGCGTGCAAACCCGATAATTTGCGTAACGCTTGACGGAGTTCGATTTTGAGTTTTGTACTCGTTTTCATGCGCACTTGACGCGCTGTGTTATTTCTGCGTTTTCTATGATTTCGGAGCTCGTTGTTTTGAGCTGATTATTCAAATATTTTAGATTTTGGGGGCTTAAATTTAAATTCGGGGACCGAATTTATTTAAGGGGGGAAGATTGTAACATTTCAGAAAATATAAAATATTATTTTTGGAATTTAATATTAAAATAATATATTTCCCGAAAACTGCCGATTTGCGAAATTGGGGTTTTCGAAAAAGGGTATAAATATATACCAATAATTGTGAAATAATTGGAAATTAAAATTATTTATTCATTTAAAAATATATTTAAAGGATTTGACATTTTTAAAATTTATTATATGCAGTTTTGATAAAAAACCTATTAGTGCACTGCTTATCGCGATTAAACCAAATCCGTGTTTCTACAGTTTTCATGGTTAGTGCATCATGACATATTACATATTATTTCATTTGTATTATTTTATGGGTATTATATGATTTGGTTTTGAAATTTAAAAGAGAAAAGATAAAGGAATGGCAAAAGGGTAATTTAGTGAAAATAGTGACTTGGAAAGTGAGTGGGTGAGAATAAAAGTGAGAGAGAGGGGGAGGCTGCTGCCCACACATTCCCTATCATTTTCTTTTCTCACCTTCATCTTCCTCAACCCCACTTACCTCCACTTAAATCCCTAGATCCATCTTTAAATAATCCCCATAACCCTAAACCCCTTTCACAAAAATTAATCCCCACCTCTTCCTCTACATATGGAACCAAGCAAAGTGGGATTGTGATGACAATGAAAAGCTAGGGTTTTCTTGAGTGGCCTTGATGATATCGTGTTTTAGTTTCGTTTTGTGATGTCGCTAATCTGCTGTGACTCCGAGTGTTCACTGTAAAAATAAACAGTGTAGTAATGTTGTAATTCTTACCCTAAGCGTGCACTTGTGACCCCGACCCTGCCTGACCGGATTTGACCTGCGACAATGGCGGGATTTCCGGAGACCTCGGGTGAGTAGAGGGAGTTAGGGCTCGGTTTTGTAGGGTAGTTACCTGAAGATATGTAGACGTGTTTGGTCTTATTAGATTTTCCTGTAATGAATTTAGGTAAAATCTGGGAACATTGGTGAGTGTTTACATGACCTTGGTGACACGTTTCCTGACCTAAGCCATAGATCTGAACCCTATGCACGAACTCAGGAATTGTTCCGTAGCAGTTTTGTGACTTTTAGTGTGCCTATAGGGTACCTGGAGCAACCCATGGAAATTTTAAGAGTAGCAAACAATATGTCACGCCCCGCTTCCCGGTGTAGGGCGAAGGGGACGCGACAAGGTCCGCTACGCATATACTTAGAAGTACATACGCTAAGCGTATCTAAGCAATATAAAAGTAAATCACAAGAGACAAGAGATATAGAAATAACAACAACTTTATTAATAACATTCTTTTGTACAATGCATGAAAAGTAAATACAACTGGAATGAAAAACGATGCCTAAACAATGGCATAACAGGAAATGAAAGTACTGAATAGAATAAGGTACAATGTCTAGAGCTCGGGGTCTTCGTGAAACTGATCCAAGTCTTTACCGGTGGGCTCGATCTCTGCTGGGTCCAAAACACCTGACGACATTTAAAGAAGAAAGAAATAGAATGTCGTCGGCGAACAGGTCGCTCGGTAAGTCCCAAAGATAGGGGAGAAATAGACAAAGAGTAGGAGAGAGAGAGTAGTTTTTAATGTTGTATTGTATTGTTGTAATGTTGTATTAACGCTGTTGTTTGTAGCTTGGTACAGAAGAATGCCAGTGTATACGAGAGGGGTCTCTATATGCTAGAGACCATGGCAAACGGAATATAGAGTATAAGGCTCCGTTATACAACCTGGAACAACGACAATTGGATTCATGTTAGGTGTCTTAATCTTACTGCCTCGTGCCACCTTTAACACCTTCCGTACCAATCTACCCCTTAAACCCCGTAGTATTTTGATTGTATTGTAGTATTGTATTGTGTAAGTTGGATGACTGACCAAAACCATGATATCAGTAAACAGATTGTAACTGCATAATCAGGTAAATGGAATAACGGAATAATGGATGTATATCCATGGCTTGATTCAGTCAAGTTGTATAGATTGTTAACTAGATTCTGGGATTCATGTGTTCATATTGAGTTGGAATATTAAAGAATAAAGATTGACTTGAATCATATTCAAGTCAGAAATAATCAGTCTCAACCCCGATTCAGACTAAAAGAAATGTAAGTCGAAGTTCTATATTTGTTAGGGTCATTATTGTAATTTATAAAACTTGAGGGGGTTTTATGTAAAAATACTTTTGTATAGTTTTCAAGATACACCCCAAGTATTTAT
The DNA here is from genome assembly GCA_030015575.1 of Agapanthus africanus. Taxonomy (NCBI): domain Eukaryota; kingdom Viridiplantae; phylum Streptophyta; class Magnoliopsida; order Asparagales; family Amaryllidaceae; genus Agapanthus; species Agapanthus africanus. Next base: position 946,565,092 of record JASDDO010000019.1, read on the forward strand.
TATTCGTCTTTATTGTTATAATGAGTGTGATTTTATTTGTGTTATTTCTAGTGATAATATCCTAATTACATAAATAAAGGTATTAATTTGTAATATTGATTTAGTTGAAATTCATGGTATTTTAATGTAACTTTTAATCTTGTAATTTTTAGGAAAAGGTGGAAACTTTATCTTATAATAAAATAGGTGTTTAAATGATAAATATACATATGTTTATACAAGAATAATTTTTAATAAATATTTTATTTTCCAAAAATCTCATTTTTCTTAAATGTCGTATTTTAAACCTTTCGAGACCGAATGCTCCTTGCGGAGGTCTGAATCTCGCACTACTAAGATAGAAGGTGCACGATAAACCCTACTATCCCTAACGAGTTCCCCAAATATGGGTTGTAGTGGCGCTTTGCAAAGATTTAATAAATACTAATCATTTAGAAAACGGTTTTATAAAGATAAGGTATTTATTTGCAAAAGTCGATTTTTCGGTATTTTAGGTTTTAGGGTTTCCTAAGCCAACTAATCTATTTCTAAATGGTCTAAACGATAAGTCATTAGAAGCCTCAAATCGCCTCTTCACCGCCAATTGCGGCCAGGTAAGTGCCAGGTGAGTGGGAGGCTCTCCACTACAAGTAGTGGTCCTAATTAAGTAACCACTCGTCTTAGACACACTTGCCTAGACACCACAAAGTCAGGTTTGGATAAACGATCGATGTCCACGACATATCGTATTTTCCTTTTAAAAGATATTGTTTTAAAATTGTTTAAAACTTAGAACTTTTAGAAAAGGTTTTATTAAGAAAAGGGTATTTAAATGTAAAATCTTGTATTATCGTATTCTAAATTTTGATGATATCAATTAGGGTTGTATTTGCATGTGTGTGGAGGTAGGTCATTGATTGATCTCGAAAACTATCTATTAACCGCAATTAAGAACGGCGTCGCTTGATAGCTAGCCGGTGAGTACGGGTCGGTCCACAAGGATGTTGTGAATTTCCTATTCACTCAAACGAGTTAATTCCGATGGGAGCCGGATTGATTATTAAATCTAAGAACTGAATTAATCTATATCTAAATCTTGCTAGGGTTAGGTCTAGGTTAAGTTTGGAAAGTCTATAAATCTCACCGCTTTCTATACCCATATGAAGATCTAATTAGGTGTTATGGTAAATATTAATAAAAGGGATTAGGATGATTGGGAAAATTGTTCTTCCTCTAGATCCTTGTCCTTCCTTTCTTAATCTTTACCCTAACCTTCATGGAAAACTTTAAAATCCGGGACCTTAGACTACGGTATCACCGCTACCTCGTGGGTAGAATGCCGTAGGGAGCGGAATAAGAAGGTATGCATGGAGTTTTATGAAAATATATGACGGGCAAGAAAGGGGATGAGAGATCTTCGTCTCTCAAACCTTCCCCAGATCTAACCCTAACAAGCGAGGAGACTACTCACTCATTAGGGAATTTAAGAACATTTATCTAGGGCAGAGAATGAAAATTACCTAAGGCAAGAATTGAAATCTAAACTAGAGCAAGGAATTAAATCTACTTACAGATGCATCTCTCCAATCATCAACGCAGGGTTGTCAGATCTGAATTCATGAGTTGAAAAGAAACACCGATGCTCTCCAAAAGAAATCTGAATTTTATTAATGAAGAGAAGCATAGGGTTTACAATGATTTAGAGTTCTATTTATAAGAAATAGAAACCCTAGGTTACATTTTGATCCGCATGTCTACAATTACAAAAATAGCCCTAGGTTGACTAGTCAAAACCGCAAAGAAATTGGTAAAATTTTTGTCTTCTGAAAGCCCTAGGTGGCCGCGGAATCGCGGCATAGGTGGAGGTTGGGCCGCGGTTCCGCGGCCCTATAGTTGGTTCACAAGCTGAAATTTTCAGGTATTGTTTTGGGCTTTCTGGGCTTTAATATTCTTTGGTTCTTTCTTCACTTGAGCTTCTTCATTGGTTCCAGATCTTCAGTGAACAATTTGTAGTGGACTTCTACCCGTTCGCTTTGAGTCGATGTCTTGAATCTTGCTTTGTGAATTGTTCCTTATGTCGGCTTGATCAAGAGTCTTCTGTTTGTTGGTCAAAGTCCACTTTTTCATCGTATTGTCATCGTTTTCACTGTTTTTTGTCCAAGAACCTGTAACCTGTAACCTGCAGCAGACATGCATCAAAAGCACCTGTTTATTTATAAAAAGAATAAGAATTGGGAATATAATAATGCAATATTATGGTGTGAACAAATACCCCCAAACTTATCTTTTGCTCGTCCTCGAGCAAACTTATTTTTATTCACTAAAATCCTAACCGCACTTTCGCAGGGAAACGCGATTGCACTGAGCACGTGTAACAAGCCGTTAAACCTCTAGGTGTCCCTAGTAGGAGGTGTGTTGTCTCCTGAGGGTTTTCAGCGGATACTACCCACAAAATTCTATCAATTCGGCCCATTAACTTTTGTTCTCCAATTAGGTCTTTTAACAAGGAATTCTATTATCGTCGACCCATAAATTATCCACCCATATTCTTCACACTTCCTCATTATTTAACTTAAGATTATATATGTTTTATAGACTTACTTAGTTTTCGGTATCTCTTAAGTCTTCCTTCTAGGTTTTCATCTCCACTTAGGAATTTCTATCAACCCTTACTAAAGATACAAGTTCTATTCTTCACTCCTTTCTCTTATCTAAATCCCAATCACATACCCCTACGTGTGTATATAAATCACCTCTATACTTGGAATTTCAAATCAAGCAATCATACCCTTGTCCGTTGTCCAAAGTACTAATTAGTTGGTGAATTTAATTGAATTTTGCTTACACATCCTTCATGCGACCGTTAATACTTCTTGAGGTACCAACGATCGATTACAAGATGCGTTTGCACTTTAAAGCGTAATTTCTAGTCTTGCAACACCCAAGGCTTTTTAGCAGTGACTCCCAAACCAGTTGGTCTAAGGCACTAGGTGATGAAGTACCCTCGCTAAATATTTTTCTATTTTTGTAGCCTTAAATAATCACAAAACCAGTGTCCATTTTTTTATTCTTTATTCACACTTATATATATTTTTTTCATTTTCATTATACTAAGGACTTTAGACAAGAGCATTTCAAGGCCTCTTCTACTATTCCAAGTTTCAAGGTGCGTGATTGTGCAAATTGTAGGGTATACGTTTTCAGAATCTAGATTTAAGTTAGGAACTATTTTTCAAACTTATACTCTAATAAGAATAGCAATACTCTTCCCTTATTTTGACTTAGCCCAAGAAGTGAACTCAAAATTTGCCTATTTCTAAATAAACTACAAAGACATATACTTTCTACCATTAAACTTTAAGGAATGTTATTTTTAGGGTTTTTAATTCACTAAGTCTAAGATCTAGTTGTTCCTAGCCAGTTAACTTATTTGTCAAACTCAAGTCAATTAGCCAAAATTGAATGCAATAATTTTTATAATTTTTGAAATTTTTTCAATTTTTATGGGTTTTCAAATAAGTATGCAAATGCAAAAATATGTACAAATGAATGCGAAGGAAGAAGACGTACCGAGCATACCCCCAAACTTGAACTTGACAGTGTCCTCACTGTCATGCTAAACCAAGAGGGTCAAAAAATGCCGGTACTCCCCTGTTTATTTATTTAAAAAAAATTATTTTTTTAAGTGTTTTGAATTTTTTTTTTATTTTTTTTTATAGAAAAAGAAAACAAAAATATATATACATATATACAACAAGGTTCCCCCCAAACTTAAGCTTGGCCTTACACAAGCCAAAGGTTAGCACCAACCATTCAAACATTTTATCGTGGTAATGGTATAGTAGGTGAAAGGAGGAAGTGGAAAGAAGAGAAATGAGAAACACGCGAGACCGTGTGGAAAGAAGAATGGTAGAATATGGTCTCGGTGGGGGAGAAGAATGGCGGAAAGGAGAAAGAAGGGTCGCGCGATCTTGAGAGTGTAAATCGAGTGAATAAATTAGCGCAATTTGTGATGACCGATATATTAAAAGCGATTGCGCTAACCTATCAACCCGTCGAGAAATGGGATCAAATCCCTCAAGATTCGCAAGAAAACATGGGTACGCCGAACTTGGTATATGAGATGAAAGCGTAACGGTTATTTGCCTGGTCGGAACGATAGGACGGACGAAAGGGAGTGAATCAGGGATAGTCTCATTCTCACCGTAGTAAACTGTCTCGAACTTGAAAAATTCCATTAATGGTTCGAAACTACTGTAAGCAACCGAGTCTGATGGTTCAACTAACTCATCTGAAAATGTAAAGGACTCAAACTCGGGCGGTGAGTCATCAACATCGTCCGAAAAAGTGAAACACTCGTAAGTATTATCGTTTGTGAGGACTGTGTCAGATTCAAAGGAAAATTATTTTTCAAGGTCACAGTCTTCAAGCGTGGTCGGAACGATGGAAAGGAGGGAGGGTGATTTAGTTAAACGTTCAAGAGGATGAATTGGAAAATCAGACACATCAAACAAAAATGATTCAACCTCAATATTATCCTCAAGACTCTCCTCAATACTATCCTCAATATTCAACTCATCCATGCCATTATCATCAAAATCTAGACGCATATGAGATTCGGGAGAAACATTTAATAACTCAGGATGATGATTTGAACATAAAATTTCAAGCAAATCGACAGGTTCATCATCCGAAATATTCCTGGCGTCTATATCCTCAATCAAGTGAAAATCAATTTCTTTAGACACCTCATCAAAAGCATGGATATTTATCAATTTAGGTTCTAGAGTGGAGGTGTAAAGGTCAAACGGATTATGTGCGGTTTCACTCGAAAGAGGTTCTTCACAATTTGGCAACTCAAACACTACAACATCACACAACTCATTTTTATTTTCAACAGTTGAACTATTTAGGGCAATCGATGGAAAACAGGAGTTGTGAGCTTCAATTGGGTAAGGGTAGGTTTGATTTGAAAATCCTCTCTCATTCTCACTCTGTCCAACCGCCTCCTTATACATTGAAAAATTCGAAGCTAGTGGGAAACTAGCTGCCGCTCCACTAGGTTGCATAAGGGCGGCCACGGACGCTTTCACATTCCTAGTCATTTTATTTGTTGCTGTGATATACGCCTCCAACGACTCTTCCAAACTAGACTTAGGTGGTGAGGGGGTTTCGGTAAAAGATTCAAAATGGTGTGGATATGCAAAACTCCCAACAGGCTGTGTAGAAACGGTGTCTAGTGAAGGTAGGAAGGTCGGGTAGGACTGATAGGAAGTGGGTGGTAGGACAGGGGTAGGGTCAACATCTAGATAAAAAGGTGAATAATCTTATGGATCCCTAGAACTAGATGTGTGGAGAGGGGTGAAAGATCGGCTGCGAGATTGAGCAATATGCTCAGCAATGGATATCGGTTTAGGAGTGACAGAAGGACTTGAAAAAGTAGTATCAACATATGGAGGTGGTAAGGGTTGACTTGGTTGACACAAAGTGGGTTGAAAAGTCAAACTGTTTCTCCTAGACGCCTCTATTTGATCTTTCAAAGATTTTTTTGGCAAGGAAGTATCGTCTTTAAATTGACCGAACAAATTGACGTACGACGCAAAATTAGGTTCGGGATACCAAAGTTCGGCAAGTGATTTATTATGTGGGGTACCCATGTTGTAAGAAAGGGGAAAGAAAGAAAGTTTGTGGAGCAAGGATCTAATAGTATAGTGGTGAGTATTCCCGCCTGTCACGCGGGTGACACGGGTTCGATCCCCGGCAACGGCGCCATTTGATTGATCTCAAAAACTATCTATTAACCGCAATCAAGAACGGCGTCGCTTGATAGCTAGCCGGTGAGTACGGGTCGGTCCACGGGGATGTTGTGAATTTCCTATTCGCTCAAACGAGTTAATTCCGATGGAAGCCGGATTGATTATTAAATCTAAAAACTGAATTAATCTATATCTAAATCTTGCTAGGGTTAGGTCTAGGTTAAATTTGGAAAGTCTATAAATCTCACCGCTTTCTATACCCATATGAAGATCTAATTAGGTGTTATGGTAAATATTAATAAAATGGATTAGGATGATTGGGAAGATTGTTCTTCCTCTAGATCCTTGTCTTTCCTTTCCTAATCTTTACCCTAACCTCCATGAAAAACCTTAAAATCCGGGCCTTTAGACTACGGTATCACCGCTACCTCATGGGTAGAATGCCGTAGGGAGCGGAATAAGAAGGTATGCATGGAGTTCTATGAAAATATATGACGGGCAAGAAAGGGGATGAGAGATCTTCGTCTCTCAAACCTTCCCCAGATCTAACCCTAACAAGCGAGGAGACTACTCACTCATTAGGGAATTTAAGAACATTTATCTAGGGCAGAGAATGGAAATTACCTAGGGCAAGAATTGAAATCTAAACTAGAGCAAGGAATTAAATCTACTTACAGATGCATCTCTCCAATCATCAACGCAGGGTTGTCAGATCTGAATTCATGAGTTGAAAAGAAACACCGATGCTCTCCAAAAGAAATCCGAATTTTATTAATGAAGGGAGGCATAGGGTTTACAATGATTTAGAGTCCTATTTATAGGAAATAGAAACCCTAGGTTACATTTTGATCCGCATGTCTACAATTACAAAAATAGCCCTAGGTTGACTAGTCAAAGCCGCAAAAAAATTGGTAAAATTTTTGTCTTCTGAAAGCCCTAGATGGCCACGGAATCGCGGCATAGGTGGGGGTTGGGCCGCGGTTCCGCAGCCCTATAGTTGGTTCACAAGCTGAAATTTTCAGGTATTGTTTTGGGCTTTCTGGGCTTTAATATTCTTTGGTTCTTTCTTCACTTGAGCTTCTTCATTGGTTCCAGATCTTCAGTAAACAATTTGTAGTGGACTTCTACCCGTTCGCTTTGAGTCGATGTCTTGAATCTTGCTTTGTGAATTGTTCCTTATGTCGGCTTGATCAATAGTCTTCTGTTTGTTGGTCAAAGTCCACTTTTTCATCGTCTTTACATCGTTTTCACCGTTTTCTGTCCAAGAACCTGTAACCTGTAACATGTAGCAGACATGCGTCAAAAGCACATGTTTATTTATAAAAAGAATAAGAATGGGGAATATAATAATGCAATATTATGGTGTGAACAGTCATTACCTCGTGATCTACTTTAAGATATAGCAATGTTAAAGGGTTAAATGTGATAAACTAAACATGGTGGTATTTAAGTGGAAAAATACGATATATTACAAAAGCTATCATTTCATGTGTGAAAAATTGTTCAAATTAATTTTTAAGTGATTAGTAGTCAACATGAAGATGTTTAAGCATTATGAAATTGGTGATAAGTGAGTTTTGATAGAAACCGAATCGGAAATCGGTTTGTTCCGATTTCCGTCGGGTTTGAAAAGTCGTATTTTTATGAAAGAATAGAAAGGTAGAAAAGAGGTACTTATGGGTTTGGACAACGCTAGAGAGTGAGAGGGAGATAGTGGGTTTTGCCGGTGCGTCGAAACGTCGTCGAGAGCTCCTAGCATGATCACCGGAAAGTCGCCGTCGATTTCGTCAGCGCTTCGCCTTTCGCTCGTTTTCCGACGTACCAAGTTCTCTTCAGATTTTGGGCGAGTGGACTTAGGAATTTAGGATGAGAGAGTAGAGGGTATGGGTGTTTATATAGGGTTAGGCTAGGGTTAGAGTTTTCAATTAAAAAAATATTAAAAATGTATAAAATCATTAAAAAATCATTAAACCTAGGAGTAAAAGGGATTTATTGGGCAATTGATAACCGATCCAAGCATTTCGAGTATACATGAGGGTGGACCAGGTCAAGAGACAACTTTTCTCTGTTGGTGACTCGGCCGTCCGGTCAAGTCCGGCCGGCGGAGCCGGACCGAGTCCGCCGAGTCGCCGGCCGGCGGCGCCGAGTCGGGCCGAGTCACACCACCAGAGGCCGGGGAAACTTCGGGGGTACAATTTGGTATATTTACTTTTTGTTGTCCAGTACATATTTTGGGAGTTATGGTCTTTTGACCGTTGACTTCAAAAAAAAATTAAAACAAAATAAATACAAAAATAATGTGGGGCATAGGATTTGAACTCTGATGGCTTGGTTCAGCAGTGCAAGGAGTTACCAATGAGCTACAAGCTCCTTCTTGTAATTATTGTGGGAAAATAACTATTTAAAGTGGTAACAGCAACATTAAATACCCCAAGTACACTTAAATTTTAAAACAATTTTATGTATACTAAAAATGGAATTATTTAAAAACAAAATAATTAATTATATATATATATTGTGCTCAGGTTAAAATACTCCTTTATGGATTTTAAAAAATTTTAAAAAAATTTGTATAGAAAAGTGTATAGGAAAATTAGGGTTGTTACATTTTACCCTCCTTAAAAAAATTTCGTCCTCGAAATTTGAAAAAGGAAAGTGTAACAGTTTCAAGGAAAGTCTGGTTCTTGTGTACTGACAATATGTGAAAAAAATAACATGGTGGTGCAAGGGTTTTAAAAATGTGAAGAATGTGTGAAGGAATGAAAGAATGCGAAGGTTTTGGTAAAATTGTAAAAGAGGTGAGGGAATTTTGTGTTAAGATAGATTCAAAGTATATGATTTAAGGAATATGAAATGATGGGATTCAAGGAACATGATTGTAAAGAATGTTTTAGTTGCTGGTTCTTGTGTTATATTGCTTAGGTTATTCACGCAGACCAAACCTGCATGATAGGGATTCATACAACTCTGACCTGCATGGGCCACCAACAAAACCTGTCATGTCCCGCTTCCTGATGTATGGCGAAGGGGACGCGACGAGGTCCGCTACGTATATACTTAGAAGTACATACGCTAAGCGTATCTAAGCAATATAAAAGTAAATCACAAGAGACAAGAGATATAGAAATAACAGCAACTTTATTAATAACATTTTTTGTACAATGCATGAAAAGTAAATACAACTGGAATGAAAAGCGATGCCTAAACAATGACATAACAGGAAATGAAAGTACTGAATAGAACAAGGTACAATGTCTAGAGCTCGAGGTCTTCGTGAAACTGATCCAAGTCTTCACCGGTGGGCTCGATCTCTGCTGGGTCCAAAACACCTGACGACATTTAAAGAAGAAAGAAATAAAATGTCGTCAGCGAACAGGTCGCTCGGTAAGTCCCAATGATAGGGGAGAAATAGACAAAGAGTAGGAGAGAGAGAGGAGCTTTTAATGTTGTATTGTATTGTTGTAATGTTGTATTAACGCTGTTGTTTGTAGCTTGGTACAGAAGAATGCCAGTGTATACGAGAGGGGTCTTTATATGCTAGAGACCATGGCAAACGGAATATAGAGTACAAGGCTCCGTTATACAACCCGGAACAACGGCATTTGGATTCATGTTAGGTGCCTTAATCTTACCGCCTCGTGCCACCTTTAACACCATCCGTACCAATCTACCCCTTAAGCCCCGTAGTGTTTTGATTATATAGTAGTATTGTATTGTGTAAGTTGGATGACTGACCAAAACCATAATATCAGTAAACAGATTGTAACTGCATAATCAGGTAAATGGAATAACGGAATAATGGATGTATATACATGTCTTGATTCAGTCAAGTTGTATAGATTGTTAACTGGGTTCTGGAATTCATGTATTCATATTGAGTTGGAATATTAAAGAATAAAGATTGACTTGAATCATATTCAAGTCAGAAATAATCAGACTCAACCCCGAGTCAGACTAAAAGAAATGTAAGTCGAAGTTCTTTATTTGTTAGGGTCATTATTGTAATTTATAAAACTTGAGGGGGTTTTATGTAAAAATACTTTTGTATAGTTTTCAAGATATACCCCAAGTATTTATTATTCATCTTTATTGTTATAATGAGTGTGATTTTATTTGTGTTATTTCTAGTGATAATATCCTAATTACATAAATAAAGGTATTAATTTGTAATATTGATTTAGTTGAAATTCATGGTATTTTAATGTAACTTTTAATCTTGTAATTTTTAGAAAAAGGTGGAAACTTTATCTTATAATAAAATAGGTGTTTAAATGATAAATATACATATGTTTATACAAGAATAATTTTTAATAAATATTTTATTTTCCAAAAATCTCATTTTTCTTAAATGTCGTATTTTAAACCTTTCGAGACCGAATGCTCCTTGAGGAAGTCTGAATCTCGCACTACTAAACTTGAGGGTGCATGATAAACCGTACTATCCCTAACGAGTTCCCCAAAGATGGGTTGTAGTGGCGCTTTGCAAAGATTTAATAAATACTAATCATTTAGAAAACGGTTTTTATAAAGATAAGGTATTTATTTGCAAAAGTCGATTTTTCTGTATTTTAGGTTTTAGGGTTTCCTAAGCCAACTAACCTATTTCTAAATGGTCTAAACGATAAGTCATTAGAAGCCTCAAATCGCCTCTTCACAGCCAATTGCGGCCAGGTAAGTGCCAGATGAGTGGGAGGCTCTCCGCTACAAGTAGTGGTCCTAATTAAGTAACCACTCGTCTTAGACACACTTGTCTAGACACCACAAAGTCAGGTTTAGATAAACGATCGATGTCCACGACATATCGTATTTTCCTTTTAAAAGATATTGTTTTAAAATTGTTTAAAACTTAGAACTTTTAGAAAAGGTTTTATTAAGAAAAGGGTATTTAAATGTAAAATCTTGTATTATCGTATTCTAAGTTTTGATGATATCAATTAGGGTTGTATTTGCGTGTGTGTGGAGATAGGTCATTACCTCGTGATCTACTTTAAGATATAGCAATGTTAAAGGGTTAAATGTGATAAACTAAACATGGTGGTATTTAAGTGCAAAAATACGGTATATTACAAAAGCTATCATTTCATGTGTGAAAAATTGTTCAAATTAATTTTTAAATGATTAGTAGTCAACATGAAGATGTTTAAGCATTATGGAATTGGTGATAAATGAGTTTTGATAGAAAACCGAATCGGAAATCGGTTTATTCCGATTTCCGTCGGGTTTGAAAAGTCGTATTTTTATGAAAGAATAGAAAGGTAGAAAATAGGTACTTACGGGTTTGGACAACGCTAGAGAGTGAGAGGGAGATAGTGGGTTTTGCTGGTGCGTCGAAACGTCGTCGAGAGCTCCTAGCACGATCACCGGAAAGTCGCCGTCGATTTCGTCAGCGCTTCGCCTTTCGCTCGTTTTCCGACGTACCAAGTTCTCTTCAGATTTTGGGAGAGTGGACTTAGGAATTTAGGATGAGAGCGTAGAGGGTAGGGGTGTTTATATAGGGTTAGGCTAGGGTTAGGATTTTCAATAAAAAAAATATTAATAATATATAAAATCATTAAAAAATCATTAAAGCTAGGAGTAAAGAGGATTTATTGGACAATTGGTAACCGATCCAAGCATTTAGAGTATGCATGAGGGTGGACCAGGTCAAGAGACAACTTTTCTCTGTTGGTGACTCGGCCGTCCGGCCAAGTCCGGCCGGCGGAGCCGGACTGAGTCGGCCGAGTCGCCGGCCGGCGGCGCCGAGTCTGGCCTAGTCACACCACCAGAGGCCGGGGAAATTTCTGGGGTACAATTCGGTATATTTACTTTTTGTTGTCCAGTACATAATTTGGGAGTTATGGCCTTTTGACCGTTAACTTCAAAAAAAATTAAAATAAAATAAATACAAAAATAATGTGGGGCATGGGATTTGAACTCTGGTGGCTTAGTTCTGCAGTGCAAGGAGTTACCAATGAGCTACAAGCTCCTTCTTGTAATTATTGTAGGAAAATAACTACTTAAAGTGGTAACAGCAACATTAAATACCCCAAGTACACTTAAATTTTAAAACAATTTTATGTACACTAAAAATGGAATTATTTAAAAACAAAATAATTAATTATATATATATTGTGCTCAGGTTAAAATACTCCTTTATGAATTTTAAAAATTTTAAATTGTATAGAAAAGTGTATAGGAAAATTAAGTTTGTTACACAATACTAGGGACCAAATTAAGTCACTAAGAGACCACTCTGACCTGATGAACCCAAATAGAGACCCATGGGCCGGCGACCTCGGATTTTGGGTGGTAGTGGCCGGCCACTTGGTGAGGGTAGGGGTCTAGGTTGGTCCAGTAGGTCATATATACTATACATATCACCCTAGACTTGTTTGCTTAGATTTATTTGACCTGAGTCAAAATCTGGGAGCATTTTAGTGGGATTTTAGCTATGTTTTCCGTATTTTGAAATGCTAAGTTTTGATATTTGAATTTGACATCGGTTGTTGGGGGTTCGTACATCAACAACGAGGGTTGTTTGGTTGATTTTGTACGTGTAAGCTATATGTTCTAACCTATGAGCAATGCGTGTACCGTTTTAGTTTCCGGACATGATTTTTATAGCATTGCGATTGTGTATTGTTGTAGGTACCATCACGTGGAATCCGAGACGACGGAGCATGGCGTCATCGACTTCGGCAAATAAGAACCAAGGTGAGTAGATCTATATCTACGGGGGAAGTCGGGTGGATGGCGTATAACACCCCCGCAAAGTTTTGGTGGAAACCGATTTGTAGCATATGGTTAAGAAAACCTAGATTAGGAAACTAGGGTTAGAGTTAAAAGATTATTAGTGAAACTAGATTAGAAACTAAGGATAGTTAGAAGTGATACGATACGACTAGTATGTGATGACGGAACTTGAGGATAATATTTGACGATATTCCCGTTTAGGGTACTATAGGACTAGATAGTCGACGTAGATGTGTCATCCGAACAAATACATATTTCTAAACTGAGGAATCGTATGCATCTTTTAAACAGTTACCTTGAGGTACGTTACGGATTTTCAAATGATATCTTATCTTTAAAAACACCGTAGCCCCTACTTTCAAAACTACGATTCGCATCTTTCAAAAACCGTCGTATGGTTCGGGTGTGTAGGTTAGATTAGATACTTATACTTATAGTAGAGATAGAATGTTTATATAAACTCGACTTGATGTGAGGTATAAATGCGATGAAAGAATATACGACGGATATGATGATATGTTGGTATACGGATGCGAGTCGATCGAGATGATTTATACCCTGCCGGTCCCCTGATATGAGATTATTGCAGATGCGGCCTGGGACATTGGTATATAGAAATATTTATATATGTTGTGAATCGTGAGTGATAGTCGTACGAGACGTTAGGTCCGTACCCTCTGTAGGGTTCCTAGGCACACTCATGATGTTCCACAAGGCATCAACCATGCCAAAATCAAATTTTTCTTGTGCCGAGAAACCCTAATGCTAGATCGTTAACTAGAGGTAAGGCGAAACATGCAAGCAAACTACTTTGCCACTAAGTGAAAGAGACTACAACCTTTGTAGATCCGGTCCTCCACTTCTCTAGCTCCATGATGACGTCCCTCCGCTGCGATCATCGGATCCCGGACTCTATTGTCGGTTTCATCGGAGAAATAGGCGGGCTAGGTCGATGACTTCGATGCCGAAGATGATCTACGTTGAGGCAACTCTAACTCAAGCTCCATCTTCACTAGGTCATGAAACTTGTGAAGATAACACACTCTACTACATAGCAAGTGGTAGAGGATGAAGAAATAGGAAGTGGGTTCACTTTGGAATTGGATTTCTCACTTGGATTCATCACTTGATAATTTTCAAGCAAGCTTTCTTCACCTCTTGAAGAAGATGAAGAAGAAGAAAGAAAATCAAAAGATAATGAAATAAGAATGAAACTTATCCTTTTAATTATGGTACCATGGTTAAGTTAAGCCCTCATGCTTAACTTGTGTAGAGAATTAACCAAAGACTTGGGTTAAGGGTTGGGTTAAAGAATTATCAAAAGAAATGACAAAAGAGTGGACTTTGTCAAGATTTCTCCAAGCTTCTTCAAGCTTGACAACTTTGACCAAGTTCATTTCTTTTGTTAATTCTCTTGATAAAACAATACCCTAATATTAAACTTAATCTTGATATAATTCTCATACACACAACTTGTATGTATCATCAAACATGATACAAACATATGTACACAAATATATATCATATATACACTTATGCACAAACTAGTGAGAAAACAAATCTTAAGTGAACCAATACTAGTTAATGTAAAGTAATATATCAAATATATAATTATACATTAAATCATTAAATTGATACCTGATTTAATGATCCGGTCATATCGCATATAACCGACTTATATCAAGTGTATCAATGTATCGAATCAACACTTGATTCGGTAACTCGGCTATATCTTATATAACCGTCCGATGATACAAATCGCGAGAATAGAATCCAGTATCACATACTGGTATTATTCTCAGTCCCGCACATATCTCATATGCGCTCCTATTTCGTTTCGCTTGAGCCAGGAAACCTCTGTGTAGGACTCTAAAGACTCGTCAATACGCCGGCAGCAGGTGATGATCATATCAAACACCCACAAGCCGCATGCGGTCTGCTAAACGTAACGGCCAACCGGGTATTGAGCGATCAGAAGATCAAAGAGCAAGCCCGCTCACACTCCTGTGAATCCAACCAGCAACACTTACCGTACAGTCCGGTCTGTTCGTCTGATATGTCGCATATCTCGCCTAGGGGTGGTAAACGTCAGACCCCAGTAGCTTGATAAGTCATGCCGATGTAAGGTCCATAACATAGCATGAAACTACTGATAACTCTTACCAGTATATCACTGCAACCCTGGCCAGGGATTTCCAGTTATGGCCAGTCGAGCATAGCGCAACATCAACCCCCAATACCGGGAGAGACGAATCCCCTCCTATCGCTCATTGCCTCCATGTGAATCGAGACTGTACCCAAAAACCACATGTTTGCACGACTCAGTAGAGCCATGGTAGGGTGGAAATCAAAACACAGTGGGAGACACACAAGACTCTATGACGATCTCGGGTCAACAGACTAAGCTGTACCAGTGTCACCAGAGAACTGCCATCTGACGTGAGGTATAATACCATCTGGGAGTTCTCGGCGAGTCCGTTCAGTGTACCCAATCACCACTGAGCACCCGCATACCATCTCTGATGTCAAACACCAATGGATATGGGATCATCCATCGCCCATCACATGGGTCGAGAAGATATACGCTAGTCTACTCTGGAATATCGATGCCCCGTCTCGATATTCCCACGACTAGGAACATTGAAGGATGTACTCATGGACTACCCAGGCCCCACTAGTATGATCTACATCATAGTCCTGGAAGTCGAGTACACATCCTAAAGGCTTTATCAACATATAACAGAGAGACTGAAAGTATACATGTTAAGATAAAGAGCAACCAGATAGTATACTATCATGTCGAGCAAGAAAGTCATACCTATATATGTCCCAGCATCCACTACAATATACATCCAATGTACAGTAATGGCCTCTAGGGCATACATATAACTAACAATCTCCCACTTGCACTAGGGCCATCTGTAGCAGTGGTTGCAGTATCTAATACTCAACCATCCCATATAAGTCTCTCTCTGGGAAAAGGCCTTTGTGAGTGGATCTGCCGTATTGTCCTCTGAGTCTACTCTCCTAATCTCGATCATCCTGGAGATCAACTATCTCCATGATCAGGTGATGTTGCCTCAGAATATGTCTGGGTCACTGATGGGATCGGGGTTCCTGAGCCAAACCCACACTTCCATTGTCACACAATGGTAGGAACCTAGTTCATCTCATGAACCAATATACACCCAAACTTCCTTTTTGGTCGTATCTTTAATAGCGATGTTACCAGCCTTTATCGTCTAGTCTGCCACGGTATCTAGCTTGGAACACTTCCAACATACCGTCCCTCCACTGAGGGTAAAGACAATGCCTGCGACTGACATTCAGTCATCCTTATCACCCTGGAACCTTTCCAGTGATTCTCTCTAGGATC
Organism: Agapanthus africanus; assembly: GCA_030015575.1. Classification (NCBI taxonomy): domain Eukaryota; kingdom Viridiplantae; phylum Streptophyta; class Magnoliopsida; order Asparagales; family Amaryllidaceae; genus Agapanthus; species Agapanthus africanus. Next base: position 946,580,935 of record JASDDO010000019.1, read on the forward strand.
GATTGATACCATCTCACTACAACTAGTGAGAATCCTAACATCCATTTAGATCTATCTCATAGATCCAAAACCCAGGATTTAGGAGGTATCACTTTGATCCTATATGGAGAACCCATGTGATAAGAGAAGATTGACCGTGCGTAGCATAGGAAACTCTTTTCTTATCAAGAGTATGTTGTCCACGTACAATACGAGGATGACCACCTTACTCTCTACTACCTTTTTGTATATACAAGGTTCGTCTACCATTTTGATGAAGTCAAACTCTTTGACTACCACATCAAAACAGACGTTCCAACTCCGTGATGCCTGCTTTAATCTATAAAGCAACTTGCACACGTTTCCGCTGCTCCCACTGTTTACGAAGCCCTCTGGCTGTGTACTTATAGACGTTCTCTTCTAAATCAGTATTCAGAAAAGAAGTCATGATACCCAACCACCAGATATCGTATTCATGGTATGTAGCCGTGGCAAGTAGGATCCTGATGGACTTAAGCATAGCCACTGGAAAAGGTTTCATCATTATCCACGCCTGGTCGATGACGAAAAATATTTAACAAGTCTAGCTTTGAAAGTCTCAACCTTTCCATCTACACCAAGTAATCTTCTCAAGATATACTTGCTCCTGATGAGGATTTAACCCTTCAGATATAGCAACCAAAGTCCATACTTTGTTGGTGTACATGGATTCCATCTCAGATCGTTAAGCATCCAGCCATTCTTACAGAGTCCCCACTCTTGATGGCCTGCTCGAAACTAGTTGGGTCATCATTTCATGATGCAATCCTCGCTCCCACTGTCATCGAGAAACCGAAGTATCTCTCAGGCAGGTGAGGAACCCTGCTAGTTTGGCGGAGAGGCTGAGGTTCGTCGGGGACTATTGAATCTTTTGGTTCCGTCAAATCATCAGCTGCAGTTTGTATCGCTGGAACCTTTCCAGTTCTACAGAACTGACATTGCCTCGATCTTGTCCGGATTTTGCTTTTGACATAGGCCGGACATTCCCAAATCTTAACTTACTTAAGAGATGGGCTCTTCCCATACCATATCTTATATGGAGTGGTAGGCACTGATTTGATTCGAACCTAATTCAATAGGTATGCAGCTTCTTAAGTGCATAACCTCCAAAAGGAAATAGGTAACTTAGTAGTACTCATCATAGAGCGCACTATATCATATAGGGTGCGATTGCTCCTCCTCGATACACCGTTGTGCTGTGGTGTATTCAGAGGAGTAACACCGAGAGAGAATCTCATTCTCCTTTAGAATAGTCCAAGAATTCCATGCACAAGTATTCTCCTCCCTGATCTTATCATAGGACATAATACTTCTACCTGGTTCTTGGTTCTCTACTTCTAACTTATATTCTGTGAATATCTCAAAAACTTTGGACTTATGTTTCAACAGGAACATATGGCTGAATCTTGAGAGATCATCAGAGAATGTAATGAAGTACAAAGAACCGGTCCTGGCATGTGTAGACAGGGGACTTTGCACACATCACTATGTATCAGTCCCAAGAGTTCACTAACTCTTTCTCCGTTTCCATTAAACAGAGCTATGGTCATCTAATCTTTGCGACATGACTGGCAAGTTTCACAAGATGTAAATTCAAACTGATTTAAATATGCATCTAAAATGTAACTTAAGCTAGTCGGATCACATTGATATGACCTAGTCTACAATACCTCAAGAAGAATTCGTTCATTTCTGAACTCTTCCTCTTGTGTGTGTTCTGTATACTAGGAACTGTAGTTTGATTTAGAACGTCAATACTTTTAGATAACGTGCCTGAACCGCTCAACTTTTGAAATGTTCAAAACAATATTCAACAATACAAAATTATATCCTTCCTTTACTGATAAAGAGACTGATATGATTTTGTATATCAGGTTCGGTATCTAATAGCATTTGTTCAGAATCAATATATTGGTAATACAGGGTGACAGTGACCAACAGACTTAGCTGCAACACTTGCACCGTTTTCTGTCTCATGAAACTTATCACCCGTTCTCAGTTCTCTACCTTTCTGTAGCCCTATGTAACTGATTACATATCTGGGATCCTGATCCAGCATCAAATACCCAGGACATAGAGAATGCTGAGAAACGGTTCTTTGTAATGAACACACCCGAAGGAGATGCATCATATGCACTTTCTTCGTTTGGGCGGCATAGGAATTCTGATATTCCCCTATTTCCTGCTTTGTCTTATTACAATTATAAGTTGGAGCGGGACCAACGTTCCCCAGCTCAGTATCACAAGCGGGTTCGGTCAATACATCCATATTATTATCTTGATTAAGGCGTGATATGGTCGCTATCTGGAGAGAGAGAGAAGAAAACACTCTGCGTGCGCTCTTGCAAGATTAGATTGGTTATATTTTTTATCTAATCATGATAGCTCCCACTGTTTTTATCAAATCTTCCTTCAAACCCTAAAAGGAAAGACTAGCCGGGATTAATTACACTCTACAAGTTCACCAATTTTTCAGCCAGGCCAGTGTCGGTACTTTGAGGGAGGTTCCCCGTGCTTTCGCACGGACCTAATTAAAGTAAACCTCGTTTTCCCAGAGGCGTAACCCCGTTGACACCTTTCTAGACACCTACTTGATCGGCTAATTGTAAAGTGCAAAACTCTTCCAGGAGTAACAATTACTCGCAGTGGGTATCGGGATCCAACTATCATATAGAAGGTATGCAATCTCATTGCAAATTTGAACACTTGAAACTCCCGATGATGGTTTTTACCCCTAGCACCTATGACCTTAACTATGGTCAACAAATCATAAGTACTAGTCAAGTTCTACCCGTCATTTCGTGATCAATTAGATCCACCCACATGACTCTTAACTAAGGTCAACAAAGTCACGCGACTGTCCTAACTAATCGCATCATATGCGGTGTAGGAAGACATCACTTAGCTACCGTACACTGTGCCTTGACTATGGTCAACAAACACAGCATGAATACTAAGTACTCTATTTCCTAAAATGACGGAGGGTTGCGGATGGTTTTTAAGAAAACCTTTAACGCTTTGAACTTGATCTCGTTGCAGAATCAAATGGTTTTTAAATGGAGTGTTTTTGAGGCTTTTCTAGTTTTGCTAAAGGGGTCACTCCCGGTGAAGGGATCGTCGCCCATTTCCTCATCGAATAAGGTGCAGGATATATCATATATACCACTGTGCAAAGCAAAAACTATAGAAGCAATCAAAGGACAAACCGAGGGTTGTAGCATCTGCCAGTTATTGCTAAAGGGGTCACTCCCGGTGAAGGGATCTCGGCCCTTTCCTTATCGAATAAGGTGCAGGATGTTCTACAAGAAACACCGCGATGCAAAGCAAGAACTGTAGCTACCTGATTTTATTTTTGAAATTCGATTCCACAACATCTTTTAGGTTTATTTTCTTTCATTAATCACATTAATGAATGTCCCATCATTTAAGTCCACCTAAACATCACAGATAAATATAACGTACGCTTATGCCATCCGCATTCGCCTCGATGTCCCGTCTGCACCGTTAGGTTAGGTAACTAACGCCAGAGCGAGGCAAGACTAGCGCGGGTGTAAAACATATGCAACGTCTATATAATATATCATATATACTATATACTATATCTATCTGAACAAATCATATGATCACATCACAGATAACGCAGCAGAAAATATCATATGAAATATTGGATATACTAGGACGTCCGTGTTTTATTTTGAGCCTGTATAAAACACGGATTCCACGGTCGTGATGAATAGCCAAACCCACACCTCTAGACCCCTACGAGAGCGGCAAGCAACCCTACCAATTCTAGGGTTAGGAGACCCAGACTCGACTCCTCGAGATGGTCTCCCACTGGACCCTAGAACCCGGTTACTTGTGCTCCCCTCGTTGGGTCTATCCTAATGCGGAAAAGTAAATAATATACATCAACGGTGACATCTTCCGCAACCTGGAAGTGTCCCAATAAAAGAATATTACATACAAGTTTTTACATGAATGAAAATGAAAAACACTCATCTCATATAAAAAAAACCCGGCTATTCAAACACGACGATCCAATATAACATATCCAGCAACACATAACATCACATGTCATCAACGTAATTAAATATGCCCATCCCAATTGTCGTTGACATATAGCAACGAAACCGGCAATATCACATATTACACTTACGGTCACAGAAAAGAAAGTGTAAAACTACAACAGTTGGAATACGCAACCTGCTGCGAGTAATTGTTACTCTTGGAAGAGTTTTGCACTTTACAATTAGCCGATCAAGTAGGTGTCTAGAAAGGTGTCAACGGGGTTACGCCTCTGGGAAAACGAGGTTTACTTTAATTAGGTCCGTGCGAAAGCACGGGAAACCTCCCTCAAAGTACCGACACTGGCCTGGCTGAAAGATTGGCGAACTTGTAGAGTGTAATTAATTCCGGCTAGTCTTTCCTTTTAGGGTTTGAAGAAAGATTTGATAAAAAAAGTGGGAGCCATCCCGATTAGATAAAATATAACCAATCTAATCTTGCAAGAGCGCACGCAGAGTGTTTTCTTCTCTCTCTCTCTCCAGGTAGCGACCATATCACGCCTTAATCAAGATAATAATATGGATGTATTGACCGAACCCGCTTGTGATACTGAGCTGGGGAACGTTGGTCCTGCTCCAACTTATAATTGTTATAAGACAGAGCAGGAAATAGGGAAATACCAGAATTCCTATGCCGCCCAAACGAAGAAAGTGCATATGATGCATCTCCTTCGGGTGTGTTCATTACAAAGAACCGTTTCTCAGTATTCTCTATGTCCTGGGTATTTGATGCCGGATCAGGATCCCAGATATGTAATCAGTTGCATAGGGCTACAGAAAGGTAGAGAACTGAGAACGGGTGATAAGTTTCATGAGACAGAAAACGGTGCAAGTGTTGCAGCCAAGTCTGTTGGTCACTGTCACCCTGTATTACCAATACATTGATTCTGAACAAATGCTATTAGATACCGAACCTGATATACAAAATCATATCAGTCTCTTTATTAGTAAAGGAAGGATATAATTTTGTATTGTTGAATATTGTTTTGAACATTTCAAAAGTTGAGCGGTTCAGGCACGTTATCTAAAAGTATTGACGTTCTAAATCAAACTACAGTTCCTAGTATACAGAACACACACAAGAGGAAGAGTTCAGAAATGAACGAATTCTTCTTGAGGTATTGTAGACTAGGTCATATCAATATGACCCGACTAGCTTAAGTTACATTTTAGATGCATATTTAAATCAGTTTGAATTTACATCTTGTGAAACTTGCCAGTCATGTCGTAAAGATTAGATGACCATAGCTCTGTTTAATGGAAACGGAGAAAAAGTTAGTGAACTCTTGGGACTGATACATAGTGATATGTGCAAAGTCCCCTGTCTACACATGCCAGGACCGGTTCTTTGTACTTCATTACATTCTCTGATGATCTCTCAAGATTCAGCCATATGTTCCTGTTGAAACATAAGTCCAAAGTTTTTAAGATATTCACAGAATATAAGTTAGAAGTAGAGAACCAAGAACCAGGTAGAAGTATTATGTCCTATGATAAGATCAGAGAGGAGAATACTTGTGCATGGAATTCTTGGACTATTCTAAAGGAGAATGAGATTCTCTCTCGGTGTTACTCCTCTGAATACACCACAGCACAACGGTGTATCGGGGCGGAGCAATCGCACCCTATATGATATAGTGCGCTCTATGATGAGTACTACTGAGTTACCTATTTCCTTTTGGAGGTTATGCACTTAAGAAGCTGCATACCTATTGAATTAGGTTCGAATCAAATCAGTGCCTACCACTCAATATAAGATATGGTATGGGAAGAGCCCATCTCTTAAGTAAGTTAAGATTTGGGAATGTCCGGCCTATGTCAAAAGCAAAATCCGGACAAGATCGAAGCAAGGTCAGTTCTGTAGAACTGGAAAGGTTCCAGCTATACAAACTGCAGCTGATGATTTGACGGAACCAAAGGATTCAATAGTCCCCGACGAACCTCAGCCTCTCCGCCGAACTAGCAGGGTTCCTCACCTGCCTGAGAGATACTTCGGTTTCTCGATGACAGTAGGAGCGAGGATTGCATCATGAGATGATGACCCAACTAGTTTCGAGCAGGCCATCAAGAGTGGGGACTCTGTAAAAATGGCTGGATGCTTAGCGATCTGAGATGGAATCCATGTACACCAACAAAGTATGGACTTTGGTTGCAATATCTGAAGGGTTAAATCCCCATCAAGAGCAAGTATATCTTGAAAAGATTACTTGGTGTAGAGGAAAGGTTGAGACTTTCAAAGCTGGACTTGTTAAAGGTTTTTCGTCATCGACCAGGCGTGGATAATGATGAAACCTTTTCCAATGGCTATGCTTAAGTCCATCCGGATCCTACTTGCCACGGCTACATACCATGTGATAAGAGGAGATTGACCGTGCATAGCATAGGAAACTCTTTTCTTATCAAGAGTATGTTGTCCACGTACAATACGAGGATGACCACCTTACTCTCTACTACCTTTTTGTATATACAAGGTTCGTCTACCATTTTGATGAAGTCAAACTCTTTGACTACCACATTTCTTTTGTTAATTCTCTTGATAAAACAATACCCTAATCTTAAACTTAATCTTGATATAATTCTCATACACACAACTTGTATGTATCATCAAACATGATACAAACATATGTACACAAATATATATCATATATACACTTATGCACAAACTAGTGAGAAAACAAATCTTAAGTGAACCAATACTAATTAATGTAAAGTAATATATCAAATATATAATTATACATTAAATCATCAAATCGATACTTGATTTAATGATCCGGTCATATCGCATCAACACTTGATATAACCGACTAATATCAAGTGTATCAATGTATCGAATCAACACTTGATTCGGTAACTCGGCTATATCTTATATAACCGTCCGATGATACAAATCGCGAGAATAGAATCCAGTATCATATACTGGTATTATTCTCGGTCCCGCACATATCTTATATGCGCTCCTATTTCGTTTCGCTTGAGCCAGGAAACCTCTGTGTAGGACTCTAAAGACTCGTCAATACGCCGGCAGCAGGTGATGATCATATCAAACACGCACAAGCCGCAAGCGGTCTGCTAAACGTAACGGAAACCCGGGTATTGAGCGATCAGAAGATCAACGAGCAAGCCCGCTCACACTCCTGGGAATCCAACCAGCAACACTTACCGTACAGTCCGGTCTGTTCGTCTGATATGTTGCATATCTCGCCTAGGGGTGGTAAACGTTAGACCCCAGTAGCTTGATAAGTCATGCCGATGTAAGGTCCATAACATAGCGTGAAACTACTGATAACTCTTACCAGTATATCACTGCAACCCTGGCCAGGGATTTCTAGTTATGGCCAGTCGAGCATAGCGCAACATCAACCCCCAATACCGGGAGAGACGAATCCCCTCCTATCGCTCATTGCCTCCATGTGAATCGGGACTGTACCCAAAAACCACCTGTTTGCACGACTCAGTAGAGCCGTGGTAGGGTGGAAATCAAAGCACAGTGGGAGACACACAAGACTCTATGACGATCTCGGGTCAACAGACTAAGCTGTACCAGTGTCACCAGAGAACTGCCATCTGACGTGAGGTATAATACCATCTGGGAGTTCTCGGCGAGTCCGTTCAGTGTACCCAGTCACCACTGAGCACCCACATACCATCTCTGATGTCAAACACCAATGGATATAGGATCATCCATCGCCCATCACATGGGTCGAGAAGATATACGCTAGTCTACTCTGGAATATCGATGCCCCGTCTCGATATTCCCACGACTAGGAACATTGAAGGATGTACTCATGGACTACCCAGGCCCCACTAGTATGATCTACATCATAGTCCTGGAAGTCGAGCACACATCCTAAGGGATTTATCAACATGTAACAGAGAGACTGAAAGTATACATGTCAAGATAAAGAGCAACCAGATAGCATACTATCATGTCGAGCAAGAAAGTCATACTTATATATGTCCCAGCATCCACTACAATATACATCCAATGTACAGTAATGGCCTCTGGGGCATACATATAACTAACACCCTCCTCGTCTAATAGGATGATAGGATCTCTGATAGCTTAATGCCGCCGTATGATAATTTTCCGTACGTGATGAGTTGGACTTGAGGTTTGATACATACCCTTGACTAGAGGATGTCGTACGATGGATTATACCGTACGTGACATTATGTGTCTAGATGCCGATTGATAGATTCACCTACTCAGACGTATGATAGTTACGTATACCTTATAGATTTTAGCTGATGATTTACCTTATGCTGCATTCATGATATTATTATTGCATTGTATATACCTGTGTTAGTACACTTACACCATTATCGATGATGCGTATGTTAGACGTACACAGATTTTCCGGCTCATACACTTCATCATCGATAATTGCCATGTCACAACACAGTAGGTTTCTGCATCATGATATGACTCTTTGCATAATTTACTTGCTATAGTTACCTGTGCACTTTTATACGATGTTGCATTTGACTTTGGAGATATTGGGAACCGCAAGACATGTTTTCAAAACTGGAGTTATTTAAAGGAGCGGTTTTCCCTTAATATGATATATCAATGTTCCTTGTTGCATGATATACGGATATACTTATATTTCCATCATATGTCGCATACTTCATGCTTTATGATTTTACGCATTGAGATGTGATGTTTTCATGAGATTTCTGGATTTGAGAACCGTGGTCATTTTAAAAGAAAGTATGTATTGTTTTAAAAACCTGGTTTCTCTTGATATGATATTTCAGTGAGTCCACCATGTGTTTTCTCGGTTCTGAGAGTGGCATGTAAAACCCGATTCGAGGAGCGGTAGGCAGCGTCTGCGGATACATGGTGGACCCGGTGAGGTACCCCGGGGCAAGAGGACTCGTATATGTTAGACGGTGAGCCTGGCAGGGGAGCACTACCTACCGGTGATAGTATTTGGACTCGGCGGTTATCCAAAGGATACCGACCGGAGTAGCGAGATGGATATGAGGGCCGACCAGGGTGTGCGGCGCCTAAGGGCCGATCTGAGGATACGGCGCCTGAGATATATAAGGATTTACGTGCCGATGATGGGCACGGTTTTCATGATGTTTTCGAGTGTTGATGCTAGGCACTCAGGTTCCATGATTTTGATGTGTCGTGAGGGACACCGTTGATTTATATTCTCATACTTTCATGCACGCTCTTTTATGATATTTACGTGCATACAGACATTAATTATATTGGTGGACGAGATCCACATGCATACATACATTGATTATATGGGTGGGCGAGATCCACATGCATACATGCATTGATATTACTGTTGGATGTTATCCGCATGCTTATAGGCATTGACTACCTTGTTGGCACATATACGACCTGGTCACCCTAGATATCATAGTATTACCTTTTTGATATAGTTGACCTAGGAGCCGTTGTTTATTCGATTTCTATCTGTTGATATTTTTCTACTCACGACTTGGCAACCCACCCCCGTTGTGCTACAGTTCTTGCAGGTTGACCGCTTGGATCAGTAGCGGCTTCGCTGGCACACAGTTGCATTTGGGTGTTTTGCTTTGGTAGGTGGGACCTTGTATTGTACCCACTCTTGTATTTATATTTCATATTGTGTCTAGTTAACTCCACCAATCAAAATTAGTAAATTGTATAAGTAATGAGACTTAGTGAGACTAGTAGTTGCGAGATTTGAGCGATGGGTTTTATATTCGCTTTTGGAGTTATGTCTTGCTTATTTCTTTATCTTTTGTGGTGATTTTCGCCGTTGGGTGTCGTATACTGATATTTACTGTTTTGCATGGTTGTGATCCGCCGATTGGCGAAGAGCTAGCTCCCGCTTGGGGATGCCTTTATTATCTTCATGTATTTGTGGTTTTTGATCGAAAAATACAAAGGAGGTGCTGCCCAAAGTTTTAAAAGTCGAAACACGTTTTCAAACTAATAAATTTCACTTGCATTTTCATGCCTCTTTTCTATGTATTAAGAAAACTTGATTTCATTTTACCTTTATTTCAAAACTTCACCTCCTTTATTTTTCTTAAAAAGGTTTAGATTTCTGGGTTTCAGCTTACTTGAATTACGTTACGCCTTTAGACGTTGCGTGATTTAAATGCTGGTCACGAGCTAATATTTCGGGTCGTGACACCAGCCTTACAAAAACTCCCAGAGGCTTACAAAATTTTAGTGTAAAGAAAATAAGGAGGCGAGGAAGTTTAGGCCTCGGGTCCGGGAAGGACATCAATGAGCAGCTCTTCTACTGCGACAACCGAGGTGGCATCTTGAAGGTTGGCGCCCACAGCGGATGCCTCGGCACCGGTGGTCGGGACGACCGACTTATCCCCAACGCTCTTACTAGGGGCCTCTTCCCTTGCAGCACTCCCGGCGGCATCCCCCTGCGCCTCATCCCCGAGGGGGTACTCACCCCGGAGCTCGCCATCAGGGAACTCCGGCATCAAGGCCTTGACGGTGTCGAGGGTGTCGTGCCAAACGACGGTGGCAGCTCCAGCAAGGTCGATGTAGAACTGATCAGACTTCTTGTAGCTCTCCGCCGCCTTCGAAGCTCGTAGCTCGGCATGCCTCGTTCCCTCCTTCGCCGCCTCGTTCTCCCTTCGGATGGTGCTCACCGTCTTCTTCAGGGTGGCGACAAGCACCCTGGAGTCTTCTAACTTGGCCTCGGCGGCTCAGGCGGCCTCTCGGTACTTGGCGATCTCCCGATCCCTGGCCGCCACCCGGTCTTCGAGAGCAGCGACCCTCTCCATCACCGCCTCCATCTCCGGCCTTGAGCTCTCCTCCCGCGAGGAGAACACGCCCGCGGCCCGCATCGCTGGGGCAATTTCCTCGTCTTCCATATTGACAACGAGGGCGATGTGCTGGATGACCTGAAGAAAACAAAGGAAGGTTAAAAAGAAAAAAGGGGCACCCGATATCGTGAACAAAAATGCTGAACGAAAAACCGAGTGGGGTGTGAACACTAACCTGCACGGCCTCTTGAGCTATGGCCGCCATTTGGGTCCGGAGGGTCCCCCGAGGGATTCTGCCCCCGGCCGACCTTTCCATCTTCGAGAGCAGGCTGTCGGTGACGGAAAGGCCCGAGGGCACCTCGAAGCGGAGCTCCTCATCGTCCACAAGGATCGAGGAAGCCAGGGAGAGGGCGACCTCCTATGAAACCTCTTGAGGAGCGCCACATGGGAACCGGTCTCTCCTCCTACCTCCGGAGCCCGGGGCTCTTGCTCCCGAGCACGTTTTCGGCTCGGCGCACGGCTGGACTCCGGGGCCCGGGGCGCGCTTGTGTGCCCGGATGGAGCTGCCGTAGGTGGAGCCGGAGCCGACGATGGGCGAGAAGGGCCGGAGCCTTCGGCCTTCTTCCCCTTCTTATGTTCAACCAGGGCTGACCGAAATTTGCCTAGGTCCATGGGTTCTGCATAAGACGAAAATACACAGGAATTAGCAATGCCAGAAATTTAAAGAATGCGCGAGTCTAAAATAGGTCGTCTAAAAACTCCTAATTTACCCGCGAACTGGGCGGGGCTGAGCCCGGCCCAACTGAGGTCCCGCTCAGACAGCAACATATCAGCCCGGGGGAGGGGCTCCCACTTCGACACTGCCAACGCGTCGGGATCATTCGACCGACTCACCCGCAGGCAACTGGCCCCGTGCCACTGGATGGGCACAAGCCAATCCTCACCCTCAGGGCGGCTTAACAAACTAAAACTTCTTCTTCCAGTCATGAATGGAAGAAGGTACTACGATGACCCCTGACCCGGCAGCACCCCCCCCTGTGTTTTCTAAAAGAGATGTACACCCAGCTAGGCTTCCCCTGCGAGCGCCGTGGTGGTTTTTGTAGCAAAGAGAAGAAACGAGAAGGCCCCAGCTGAAAGGGATCAAATGTAATTTCAAACGGACCAAGAACCCAAGGAGAATCCTCCAAGAGTTCGGCACTAACAGGCCCGGGGCTAACCCAAAACAATTCAACGCCGTGCTCACCTTGGAGGAGAAAGGCAGGCGCATCCCGGCCCAAAAGGCTTCCAACTACAAGGCAATCTTCTTGCCCCGTACCTGGTCTGCCCTCTCCCCCTCCTCGGCCAGACGATGCAAGTAGCCAGGAGGAATGTGGAAATGAGTCCGGATGGTGGCGAGCTCATCCGCGTGCCTCAACGTGGATGACGCACCTAGGGTATCCGTGATCTGCGCTCTGGGGACCGCTCCCGTCGCGCGACCCCGGGGAGCATGACTAACCCTAAGTTCCCGGGAGGACTCCGACTCAGACAAGAAAGAAAAAGAGGAGGAAGCTGCAGAAGACTCTCTAAACTCTACCCGGACTATTTCTACAGACTCCTCGGCAGAAGACATCTGACCTGATCAAAGGGACGAGTCCTCGGAATAGAAAACGCAAGGAATCCGAGCAGCCAAATGAAGAGCGCCGAGCTAACATGACTAGGGACGAGGAAATTATGGTGAGGTATGGGCCCTGTTAGGGATCCCACCTCTATTTATAGCTGCCGGCGTACACATCCTACGGCTCCGATCGCCTCCCGCTAAAATGACGCTTCGCAACCAACGGCTGACACCGTTCCACCTGTCGCACTCACATTGGGCGCGTCCCATCGGGCGCGGGAACACCTGCGGCTCGTCTCGTCAGCCAACCAGCGCCAGACACGTGGGCTGTCGTTTCAACAAACGTACGTGCAAACCGGCGCTTCCTCTTTAATGCGAGATCTCTCCCCTGATCCGCTAACGTCATCAAGAAAATACGGCTAATTGCCCGGGAATACGCATCGACGATTTCTTCAAGTTAGAGCTCACCCCAGATGACCGGTCAGACCACTCTCGACCCGACCCAGGAATGGGTCGGAACGAGAGTGGGGGATAATGATGATGCTCGATATCGGTGACTCCCCAGATCATGACATGTGGCAGATGACATGTCCCAGAAGATCAAGAAAGTTACGTTGTAAACACATCCCGGGCCTCCGATATGAGGATGAACCCAACCTTCGGTGGGTTTCCAGACCACCCCCCGGCTCGCTTCTGAGCTATCACAGAACCAAGATGCCTCGGCCTCCCGCTCGTTCCCGAGCCTCCCGCCGAGCTAATCTTCCTCGGTCTCACCGACCGACCCACAGCACCGATCTCAGGCGCCTCCACCACGGCTCCGCAAATCTCTCCATGCGCGAGATATTCGCCGCCCATGACCCCGCGTTCCTCGCCATCACGATCCCCCATTAACGAGCGTGTCTCGCTATTAATAGGGGATCCCTCCTATCACGCGGACGTGACGCCAGGGGCATAATGGCCGGCGTGAATCTCGCGCCCGCTTGCCCATGGCTGCCGCTATATAAACCTCTCTCAGACGACTTAGGTAAGACAAATTCACCCCAATAGGCCATTACTCTGCCAAAATATCCCGTCTAACTTGATTGTCGGAGGGTCCTCGGTGGCACAACCATCCCGGGACTTCTTTGTAGGTAGCTCGGCCACAACCACATAAAACCCATTGAGATCCACACGCTTCAGGAGGCAGCCCTCCAACTCAATCTCAGCCGTCCATCAGCGCTCGCACCAGATCAACGGAAGATAACATCTGAAGGAGATCCAGAGATCCATCAGTTAGGGACCTGGATTTTAGGATCAAGCTCTTTATCGGCTGAATCCAGGCCGGGATAGTGTCACCCATTCCGGAAATGATAAGTATGTGTTAGGGATTTTTTCCCAGCTTTTTAATCCTCACCGATCTAAACCTACAGTCTTTTTACTGGAGAAAACATTTTTCCCAAAATATAATCATCTCAATTCTTAATACATTTTTCAAGAGAGAAAAAAGTGAAAATAAAGACAAAGTGGTGTCTCAAAAGTGTAGGGACCAACGAAAAGTGACTCGTTATTGTAGCAGCCGCATCATAAACAAAGGGATAACGATGCCAATGATTTGACTGCGAATGTATTGTAACCATTGGTTTAATTTGAAGACTAACCAATCAATTAACAAACCTTCATCATATATTCCCCGTTAACTACAAAAATTTGTGGCTTTTTTCAATTGCTCTTGACGTAAACCAATTTGGTTTTCGCACTATATGATAAAAATAGCCAAGGCCTTTATACCAAAATAATAACCGTTCCTCAGTTGGTGTGGTTCGGATCCAACCTGATAGTTGGATTCCCTTAATTTGTAGAGGATGTAAACGGATAGAGATAATTCGGGCTGGCTCCATATCCGTACCCGATTCTTATCAACTAGTGATAGTAATTTTCACTTCTAATAATAAGATAAGTATCATAATCCTTATCCGCGTCAACTAATAGCCCATCGGATCCGGATATGGTAACACTTACATCCATTCCACATTGGTATCCGATACAAAAAATATTAATTTTTTTTTCTTTGGATATATTATTTTTCCATTATTCTTTTCATACTTGTATGTGAAGTTTTAACTATCCATATTCGTAATCGAATCCGATTAGAATTATGCTGTATAGGTATTGGAACACCTGTGCATCTAATCCGACTGTAATCCAATACAATTAGACCCACAGTAATTTACAGCTGTCCTCCAACTCCTAATCAAACCGCACGCATTTTGTGTGAGCTTGGTAACCTGACCTCCTTTCTTCTTGTTCTCCAAGTTTCATTCTGTTTTCTTTTTCCCAAAAATGTTCATTGGATACCAGTCCATTAATAATAGATGAACCTATTTTTGTAGTGGGTAAGAGTCACCTAATTCCTATGATTTGTTTTTAGGTCCTCCAAATCTAATAAATTGTTTCACATTTATAATATTTTGTGAAAAACTAAGCATGCGTTTTAAGGTAATTTTCTCCTTATGTTTCTTGTTTTATGCATTATATTGTTTTGTATGTGATGCGCATGTAAATATTTTTATAGGATTAACCGTTTTTTTAGTAGGAGAGAAAATTGTGTTTGATTTTGGATAATAGAGAGAGTGTTTTGATTTTGAAAGTTGAGAGGGATTAATTACCATTTTGAGGATTTGTGGTAGAACGCTGTTATGAATATGAATATGACATGTAAATTTATGTTTTTTCTTTGTATTTTTTTAAAAGCACAGAATGCCACATATGCAATCAACCGGGAAAAATTTGCACCTCTCCTTTTAATTAGTATTATAATTAGAGACCGCTGTTTTGCACGTGCGATGCATGTTAAGTGTAATTTAAAAAAAGAATTTGTATAATTAAAAAAAATGTATAGAGTTGGTTACTGAAAGAAATTTATGGAGTTGGTTATTGAAAGAGATGTATGGGATTAGTTGCGGTTAATTACAACTCTCCTCCTAAATTCACTATTGCCAGTCCCAAATCCGGATGAGAAGAGGTGAGAATTGCGGTAGACTTGTAACAGCCAACATAAAACTTTTTCACATTCTATAACATGAACCATAATAAGAATATCGTTGGAACATCCCCAACGCAGCGACGCGCTACATCGGATCCCGGGTGTAGTGTGAAGTATGCAAGGGCTTCTAGGTCGTCCTCCGGAAATGGCGCGCTGCATCGGACCCCGGGTGTAGTAACAATAAGCAAGGTTTTCATAAGATCCGTCTAGCTTCTTGGAACATAAATTCCTTTACGGGTAGACTAACGGAATTAACGGAGGTGATGATTAGAAGGAGAGTTGGTATTATGTGTTTGTAAGAAACTAAGTGGGTAGGTGAAAAGGGTAGAGTCATGGAGCCTTGGGGTTATATGGTTTGGTGTACAGGTAGAGATAAAATCGTAATGGAGCAGGCATAATCATAAATAGAAAGTTGCTTGAGAATGTAGTTGAAATTAGGAGAAAGGGTGATAGAGTTTTACTGGTTAAGCTTATTCTAGATGATAAGATTCTTAATATTATTAGTGTTTAGGCACCACATATAGATCTTGATGACACTAGTAAGCGTCTGTTCTGGGTGGATTTAGACGAGATGGTGCAAAAGATACCTAGTAGAGCGAAGTTATTTATTAATAGTGATCTCAATGGACATGTAGGTATCAGTCGCAGTGGGTTTGATGCTATCCATAGAAGTTTTGGTTTTGGACAGAAAAATGAAGTAGGTAGCTCGATTCTAGATTTTGCCTTGTCTTATGACTTGATCTTAATAAACACTTGGTTTAGGAAAAAAGAGTCTCGCCTTATCACCTTTAGGAGCGGATCAAGTGTAAGTCAAATAGATTTTTTTGTGACGAGAAGGATAGATAGAGGTTGTTGTTTCGACTGTAAGGTAATGTTAGGTGAGAGTGTAACCACTCAATATAGACTTTTAGTTCTAAATTTTCGATTTAGAAGAGAAACTAGAAAGATTAGACATAAGGTGGAGCCTAGAATTAAATGGTGGCAATTGAAGGAAGGTAACCAAAAAGATTTTATAGATCATGTAGTTTAAGAGACGGATTGACAGTCTGAAGATGATTCAGACAGAACATGGAACAAAATAGCTAGTTGGATCAAGAGAGTAGTTAAAGATCTACTTGGTGAGTCGAAAGGTGGTGCTCCACCATCTAAGGACACTTCATGGTAGAATGAAGAAGTAAAGGCTACTATTAAAATTAAGAGGGGTTCTTATAAAAATTTGAAGAAAAGCAGAGATGAGGAGAGATTTGAGAAGTATAGAATGGCTAAAAAGGAAGTTAAGAAAGCTGTTCAGGAAGCTAAAAGTAAAGTCTATAAGGAGATGTATGAGAAGTTAGACACTAAGGAGGCTGAAAATGATATATACTAGATTGCTCGGATGCGAGAAAAGAAGACCAGAGACTTATGTGCAGTGAAGTATGTCAAAGATGAAGATAAAAAAGTTTTAGTTCGAGATGAGAATATCAAGGAAAGGTGGAGCGATTATTTTGACAAATTGTTAAATGAGAGCTTCACTAAGAATTTAGATGAACTTGTCATTCAATCTCAAGATATAAACCGTGATTTCATGCGTAAAATAAGACCACCTGAGATTAAAAAAGTTTTGAAGAGAATGAGATCAAGAAAAGCGATTGGTCCAGACGGGATTTCTATCCAGGTTTGGAGATACTTAGGAGAAATAGGCCTTAAATGGCTGACAGATCTATTTAATAAGATTTGGCAGACCAAAAAGATGCCAAATGAATAGAGAAAAAGTACCCTTGTACCTATCTACAAGAATAAGGGTGACATTCAAAATTACTCAAACCACCGTGGAATAAAACTTATGTGTCACACCATGAAATTTTGGGAGAGAGTGATTGAACACAGGCTAAGAAAGGATGTTACGATAATAGAGAACCGGTTTGGGTTCATGCCTGGATGATCGACGACAGAGCCTATTCATTTGCTTCGTCACCCTGTCGAGCGTTTTCAAGAGAGGAAAAGAGATTTGCATATGATATTTATTGATCTAGAGAAAGCGTATGACAAGTTACGGGGGACAATGATGAAGAAGGTGGTCCCCGTCAAGTACATTGACATAATCAAGAACATGTACGATGGAGTAGTGGCAAAAGTCAGAACTTGCGGTGTAACAACTCCAATTTTAAAGTACAAAGAATTGGTTTAAATTCAATGTATACTTGGGGTATTTATTACAGCTGATATCACTTTAAGTATCTATTTCCCTACAATAATTACAAGAAGGAGCTTGTAGCTCATTGGTAATACCTTGCACTGCTGAACCAAGCCACCAGAGTTCGAATCCTATGCCCCACATATTTTTATATCATTTTGTTTTAAATTTTTTTGGGAAGGTCAACAGTCAAACAGCCATAACTCTCAAAATTTATACTGAACCAAAAAAGTTAAGTATACCAAAAATCCCCCCATGGAATTCCCCACCCAACGGTGCCCCGACTCGGCCCGACTCGGCCGGCGCCGCCGGCCGGACGGCCGAGTCGTCAACACAGAATTTTTCCGTGTTGACTTGGTCAACCCCCTTATATACTTTATTTTCCTTGTTCGGTTACCAGATTCTCAATAAATCGCTTTTATTCCAAAATTTAATGATTTTTAATGATTTTCTTATATATTTTTATATTTTTTTAATTAAAACCCTAACCCTAACCTAGCCCTATATAAACACCCCTACCCTCTACCATTTCACCTTACAATTCTAAGTCCACTCTCTAAAATTCTCAAGAGAACTCGGTACGTTAGAAAAAGAGCGAAAAACGAAGCGCTGCCGAAACCGACGACGAATTCCGGCGACCGTACTAGGACCCTTCACGACGTTTCAACGCTCCGACAACCCACTACTTTCTTAACCTCCCTAGCTTGTCCAAACTTGTAAGTCCCACTCTTTCTATCTTTCTTTTCCTTGAAAAAAAATACGACTTTATGAAACCCGACGGAAATCGGAACAAACCGATTTCCGATTCGGTTTTTCTACAAAATCCCACTTGTCACCTAATCCATAATACCTAAACATATTCATGATGACTATTAATCACATAAAAATCAAATTGGACAAAGTTTCTTACATGAAATGATAAGTTTCTTGTAATATCGTATTCTTTTCACAATAATACCATAAAGTTTATTTTTCTTCTTCTAATCAATTCCTTCATTCCTAAACATGTTCATCTTGATCACTAAACTTGTAAAAATCAATTTGAATGAGTTTTCACACATGAAATGATAACTTTTACAAATACCGTATTCTTACACTTAAATACCCTCATGTTTAATTTATCATATTTAACCTCCAAACTTCACTAAACCTTAAAATAAGTCACGAGGTAATGACCTACCTCTACACACACACAAATATAACCCTAATTGATATCGTTAAAACTTAGAATACGAAAATACAAGACTTTTCACTAAAATACCATTTTCTTTATAAACCTTTCCTGAAAGCTTTAAGTTGTACACAATTCTAAAACAAAATCTTTTAAAAGAAAATACGATATGTCATGGACATCAATCGTTTATCTAAACCCTGACTTTGCGGTGACTAGGCAAGTGTGTCTAAGGCAAGTGGTTACTTAATTAGGGCCACTACTTGTAGTGGAGAGCCTCCCACTTACCTGGCACTTACCTGGCCGCAATTGGAGGTGAAGAGGTGATTTGAGGCTTCTAATGACTTGTCGTTTAGACCTTAGAAATAGGCTGGTTAGCTTAGAAAACCCTAGAAACTAAAATACGGAAATTTATACTCTTTTACAAATAAATACCTTATATTTATAAAACCGTTTTTCTAAATGAATGGTATTTATTAAACCTATGCAAAGCGCCACTACAACCCATCTTTGAGGAACACGTTAGGGATAGTACGGTTCATCGTGCACCCGCGGGCTAGTAGTGCGAGATTCAGACCTCCGCAAGGAGCATTCGGTCTCGAAAGGTTTAAAATACGACATTTAAGAAAAAATGAGATTTTTGGAAAATAAAATATTTATATAAAATTATTCTTGTATTAATATATATATGGAATTATCATTTAAACAACTATTTTATTATAAGATAAAGTTTCTACCTTTTTCTAAAAATTTCAAGATTAAAAGTTACATTAAAATACCATGAATTTCAAATAAATCAATTAATACTTTTATTAGGATATATTCACTAGAATAACACAAATAAAATTTACACTCGTTATAACTATAAAGACGAATAATAAATACTTGAGGTGTATCTTGAAAACTATACAATAGTACTTTTAACATAAAACCCCCTCAAGTTTTATAAATTACAATAAAACCCCTAACAATTACAGAATTTCAAATTACTTTTCTTTTAGTCTGACTCGCGTTAGAGTCTGACTATTTCTGACTTGAATATGATTCAAGTCAATCTATATTCTTTAATATTCCAACTCAATATGAACACATGAATCCCAGAATCCAGTTAACATTTTATATAACTTGACTGAATCAAACCATGGATATACATCCATTATCCTGTTATTCCATTTACCTGATTATGCAGTTACAACATATTTACTGATATCATGGTTTTGGTCAGTCATCTAACTTACACAATACAATACAACACTACTGTTAAAACACTACGGGGTTAAGGAGTAGATTGGTACGGAAGGTGTTAAAGGTGGCACGAGGTGGTCAGATTAAGACACCTAACCTGAATCCCATTGCTGTTGTACCGTGGCTTAACGGTTCCTTGTACTTTCCATTTGCCCTGGTCTCTAGCATATAGAAACCCCCCTCGTATACACTGGCATCTTTCTGTACCAAGTTACAAACAACAGCGTTAACACAATATTCCATAATATTCAACAATATAATACTTTAGAAAATACTTTTACACTGTCTTTTTAATTCTTCCTTATCTTTGGGACTTACCGAGCGACATGTTCGCTGAAGACATTCTATTTCTTTCTTCTTTGAATGTCGTCAGGTGTTTTGGACCAAGCAGAGATCGAGCCCACCGGTGAAGACTTGGAGCAGTTTAACGAAGACCCCGAGCTCTAGATATTGTACCTTGTTCTTTTCAGTATTTTTCATTTTCTGTTATGCCACTGTTTAGGCATCGCTTTTCATTTCAGTTGTATTTACTTTTCATGCATTGTACAAAAGAATGTTATTAATAAAGTTGCTATTATTTCTATATCTTTCGTCTCTTGTGATTTATTTTATATTGCTTAGCTACGCTTAGCGTATGTACTTCTGAGTACATACGTAGCGGACCTCGTCGCGTCCCCTTCGCCGTACACTGGGAAGCGGGGCGTGATAGGTTTTGTTGGTGGCCCATGCAGGTCAGAACTGTATGAATCCCTATCATGCAGTTCTGGTCTGCGTGAACAACCTAAGCAATATAACACAAGAACCAGCAACTAAAACATTCTTTACAATTCATGTTCCTTGAATCTTGCAAATTTTTATTCCTTGAATCTTATCATTTCATGTATTTGAATCTGTCCTAACCCAAATTTTTCTTCAAGGTTATGGATTCCCCGAACAACACCAGCACCAACGTCAACAGCACCCCTTCAGCACTACCTCTCACACCAGCTGTTCCTGCACCACCCACTGAGCAAACAATGCTATTTGAGGCGATACGCAGCCTTCTCAAGGGACAGCAATAACTTCTGAACCGTCCTGAGATTGACGCACCGGGAGTAAAGCAATTCAGGGCTTTACATCCCAAACAGTTCTCTGGTAAAGGAAGCCCTCTTGAAGCGGAAGAATGGGCACAAAGTATCGAAGACGATCTAGCAGCAGCTCAAGTGCCAGACAACGCTTGGGTCCGTGTAGCAAAACTACAGCTCACGGATAATGCTCGCAACTGGTGGAAGGCGGAAGAAAGCCGACTGGTACATCCGATTGAATGGAAGACCTTTCGTGAGAAGTTCGACGCAAAATACTTTCTCGTGACTGCCAGGTTTGCAATGGAGCAGCAGTTTATTCATCTACAACAAGGTTCAATGTGGGATAAATCAGTAGATGAATACGATGCTGAATTCACCATGTTAAGCCGGTAAGATATGCCACAATAATTCAATTTTTAATTATCACATACTACACAGCTAACACAATCTTTAAACAGATTCGCGGCACACTTGATACCGACGGACGATATCAGAGCCCGTCGCTTTCAACAAGGTTTGGACACGGAGATTCAGGCTGCTCTAGCCACAGGAAACTTTTTGACTCATGAGGATGCTCTAGAAGCTGCCCGAGGCTATAAGGCAGTAATAAAAGCAAGGGGCAGACCTCAGTCTGCAGGAGTCAAACACCCTGCCAACCAGATGGCAGGTAGAGCCTCGTCCAGGCCACCTTTCGTGCCAAGGCGACCCGGAGTACCAACCCATCGTCCTAGCCCAGCCTTTTGCACCTACTGCAAGAGAACTGGACATATGATGAAGGACTGTCGTCGAGCCAACCGTCTTTGCTTAGTCTGCGGCTCAGCTACTCACAATATTGGGTCTTGTCCCCAAAGGCAAAACCCAGTTGCTACACCCAGGCCAGCAATTACCTATCCGCAGCGACCAGCTTTTCAGGCACCTGCTCCCAGACCTGCACTCCCTGCACCACCTAGAGGATCACAAGCTGCACCACCTCCTCGTCAGTTCCATCAAGCTCAAAGGAACGTTCCGAGGAATGCTCCTCAGGCCAGGAGGAATGTGCCAAAACGCCAGGCTTTCATGATGTCTGTGGAAGAAGCTGAGGCCACTGGCCAAGTCATTACTGGTAAACTTTCTTTCTCAAACTTATCTTTTAGTCTTGGTTACCTACCCACTTTCCCTATACCTAAAACCTATCCCATATACCTTAGGTACAATCCTAGTAGCTTCACTACCTGCACTTGCACTGTTTGATACTGGAGCATCCCACTGCTTTATGTCGCAACGGTTTGTCCGAACCCATGCGATTCCAGTCTCACCGCTTGTATCCAGCTGGAACGTCAGTTCCGGAAATGGTGTTCTAAAGGCAACTATGGGATACAACATGTGTCCAGTCGTCGTTTGCAGTCGAGAGTTTTATGCTAACTTCAAGGTACTGGACATACCAAACTTCGATGTGGTTCTAGGAATGGACTGGCTTGGAACCTTTTATGCTACCATCGACTGTCGTCAAAGGAGGGTAGTATTTGAGATTCCAGATCATCCGGTCTTCTATTTCAAGAGTGGAGACCGTACACTGGAGCCAAGTACATACAAAGCGAAGCCAAGGGAAGCAGTAGTTGCGGCAGCTCAAGCAGAGGAAGAATCAAGACCAAAGGTAGTTCGAGAGTTCGACGATGTATTTCCTGACGATATATCGAGTTTGCCTCCCGATCGAGCTCTTGAATTCAGTATTGATTTAGTACCAGGAGCACAACCGGTGATCAAAGCACCGTATAGACTAAGTCCGGAAGGATTGAAGGAAGTTCGAACACAGTTGAACGAATTACTGGCGAAAGGATGGATTCGTCCCAGCACATCAAGTTGGGGAGAACCTGTACTACTGGTAAAGAAGAAGGAAGGTTCATACAGAATATGCATCGACTATAGGGCCTTGAACGAAGTTACTATAAAGAACAAGTATCCACTCCCGCGCATCGACGATTTATTCGATCAGCTAAGTGGATCTTGTGTTTTCTCTAAACTAGATGTTCATTCAGATTATCATCAAGTGAAGGTCAAGGAAGCTGATATTCACAAAACAGCTTTCAGAACTCGTTATGGACATTACGAATTTCTAGTGATACCATTTGGAGTGACCAACGCACCTGCAATATTCATGAACCTTATGAATTAAGTTTTCCGGGAGTATCTAGACAGGTTTGTTGTCATCTTCATCGACGACATCCCAGTATATTCTAAGAGTTGGAAAGAACATGCAGAACATCTACGAATTGTTCTGGAAACTCTTCGACAACATAAGCTTTATGTCAAGTACAGCAAGTGCGAGTTTTGGTTAAATCAAGTTGGTTTTCTTGGACACATCGTATCAGGAGAAGGAATTTCTGTAGATCCAGCAAAAGTTTCGGCAGTTAGCGAATGGCCTACACCAAAGTCAGTGAAGGATATTCGAAGTTTTTTGGGTTTAGCTGGATATTACAGAAGGTTTATTGAAGGCTTTTCGAAGATAGCAACACCCCTGACCAAGCTCACACGAAAAGATGAAGAATTTGTGTGGTCAGAAGCATGCGAGCAAGCTTTCGTAGAACTCAAGTCAAGACTGACATCTACACCAATTCTCGTCATACCGGATCGATCTGGAGGATTCGAAGTGCATTGTGATGCATCCGGTAAGGGATTATGATGTGTTCTACATCAGCACAGTAAGGTTGTGGCTTATGCTTCAAGACAACTGAAAACTCATGAGCGCAATTATCCGACGCATGATCTGGAGTTGGCAGCCGTCATTTTTGCTCTCAAAATTTGACGCCACTACTTACTTGGTGAACGAGTGAACATCTACACAGATCATAAAAGTCTGAAGTACGTGTTTACTCAGAAGGAGTTGAATATGAGGCAGAGAAGATGGTTAGAACTCATGGCGGATTTTGACATCAACTTGCAGTATCACCCAGGAAAGGTGAACGTAGTACTTGATGCTCTTAGTCGCCAACCATTAGCAATGTATCTCACCGCCCAGTGGAAGCTTCAGCAAGACTTACATCAGATGAAGATTGAAGTAGTCATGCCAGGTGATACTTCAAGTTTGATGAATCTACAAGTTCAATCAACCATTGTCAATCAGATCAAAGCAGCTCAAGCCAGCGATGCTAAGTTGCAAAAGATCAGAGAACAAGTGGAGAATGGACTCAGAACAGATTTCATCATCCATGAAGACGGATCTTTGAGATACGGCAGCAAATTGTGCGTACCAAAAGGACCTGTTCGGGAAGAGTTAATGAAAGAAGCTCATAGCTCTCCCTATTCAGTACATCCTGGAGGTACCAAAATGTACAAAGATCTACGTCAGAATTATTGGTGGCATGGAATGAAGCGTGAAGTAGCCAGAAGCGTCTCAAAATGTTTGGTATGTCAGCAAGTAAAGACTGAACATCACAGGACAGCTGGACTACTTCAACCGTTACCAATTCCAGAATGGAAGTGGCAGCACATCACGATGGACTTTGTAACTGCTCTTCCTTGCAGTACGAAAGGTAACGATGCGATATGGATCATTGTGGATCGACTCACAAAGTCGGCTCACTTCATCCCATTTCGAGTTGGCCAATCAACTGAGACACTAGCCAAGAAGTATATGGAGGTAATAATCTAATTTAGATTTAAAAACTCTTCATAATGTACTATCTCTGATACCCATGGACTCATACAGGAAATTATGAGACTTCATGGAGTACCGGTCTGCATTGTCTCCGATCGTGACACCAGGTTCCGATCGCAATTCTGGCAGAGTCTGCAAGCTAGCTTGGGAACAAGTCTGAACTTCAGCACGGCTTATCATCCACAAACAGATGGTCAGTCGGAACAAACTATTCAGATCTTGGAGGATATGCTCAGAGCATGTATGCTCGACTTCAAAGGATCGTGGGAAGATCACTTGCATCTTGTGGAGTTTGCGTACAACAACAGCTACCAAGCAAGCATAGGAATGGCACCTTTTGCAGCATTGTATGGCAGGAAGTGTCGATCGCCATTAAGTTGGGACGACATCGAAGATAGGGAACTCCTTGGACCAGAGATGATAGTAGCGACCGTTGATGTGGTTCGTACTATCAGAGAAAGAATGCGCATAGCCCAAGATAGACAGAAACACTGGGATGATGCAAAGAGACGACACTTGGAGTTCCAGCCAGGAGACCATGTATTCTTGAAGATATCTCCGAACCGCGGAGTGATCCGATTTGGAAGACGGGGAAAGCTAAGTCCGAGATACATTGGATCGTTCGACATACTCGAACGAGTCGGTGAAGTGGCATACCGTTTAGCGCTTCCACCCTCATTGGAAGGAGTGCATAATGTGTTCCACATATCTCAACTCAGAAGGTATGTGAGTGACCCCAGCCATGTACTTGATCATTCCGAGCTCACTATACAGCCCGATTTATCTTGTGAGTAACAACCTGTGGAGATCCTGGACAGGAAAGTGAAGACACTTCGGAACAAGTAAGTTAACTTGGTTCGAGTGATGTAGAGGAAAGACACTCCAGGAGAGTCCACTTGGGAAAGGGAGGATGAAATGCGTACTAGATATCCATACCTCTTTGTAAACTAGTTCTCAAATAAAAGTTGTAAATTTCGAGAAAGAAATTTTTGTAAGGAGGGTAGACTGTAACAACTCCAATTTTAAAGTACAAAGAATTGGTTTAAATTCAATGTATACTTGGGGTATTTATTACAGCTGATATCACTTTAAGTATCTATTTCCCTACAATAATTACAAGAAGGAGCTTGTAGCTCATTGGTAATACCTTGCACTGCTGAACCAAGCCACCAGAGTTCGAATTCCATGCCCCACATATTTTTATATCATTTTGTTTTAATTTTTTTTGGAATTGTCAACAGTCAAACAGCCATAACTCTCAAAATTTATACTGAACCCAAAAAGTTAAATATACCAAAAATCCCCCCATGGAATTCCCCACCCAACGGTGCCCCGACTCGGCCCGAGTCGGCCGGCGCCGCCGGCCGGACGGCCGAGTCGTCAATACGGAATTTTTCCGTGTTGACTTGGTCAACCCCCCTGTATACTTTATTTTCCTTGTTCGGTTACCAAATTCTCAATAAATCACTTTTATTCCAAAATTTAATGATTTTTAATGATTTTCTTATATATTTTTATATTTTTTTTAATTAAAATCCTAACCCTAGCCTAGCCCTATATGAACACCCCTACCCTCTACCATTTCACCCTACAATTCTAAGTCCACTCTCTAAAATTCTCAAGAGAACTCGGTACGTTAGAAAAAGAGCGAAAAACGAAGCGCTGCCGAAACCGACGACGAATTCCGGCGACCATACTAGGACCCTTCACGACGTTTCGACGCTCCGACAACCCACAACTTTTTTAGCCTCCCTAGCTTGTCCAAACTTGTAAGTCCCACTCTTTCTATCTTTCTTTTCCTTGAAAGAAAATACGACTTTATGAAACCCGACGGAAATCGGAACAAACCGATTTCCGATTCGGTTTTTCTACAAAATCCCACTTGTCACCTAATCCATAATACCTAAACATATTCATGATGACTATTAATCACGTAAAAATCAAATTGGACAAAGTTTCTCACATGAAATGATAACTTTCTTGTAATATCGTATTCTTTTCACAATAATACCATAAAGTTTATTTTTCTTCTTCTAATCAATTCCTTCATTCCTAAACATGTTCATCTTGATCACTAAACTTGTAAAAATCAATTTGAATGAGTTTTCACACATGAAATGATAACTTTTACAAATACCGTATTCTTACACTTAAATACCCTCATGTTTAATTTATCATATTTAACCTCCAAACTTCACTAAACCTTAAAATAAGTCACGAGGTAATGACCTACCTCTACACACACACAAATATAACCCTAATTGATATCGTTAAAACTTAGAATACGAAAATACAAGACTTTTCACTAAAATACCATTTTCTTTATAAACCTTTCCTGAAAGCTTTAAGTTGTACACAATTCTAAAACAAAATCTTTTAAAAGAAAATACGATATGTCATGGACATCGATCGTTTATCTAAACCTGACATTGCGGTGACTAGGCAAGTGTGTCTAAGGCAAGAGGTTACTTAATTAGGGCCACTACTTGTAGTAGAGAGCCTCCCACTTACCTGGCACTTACCTGGCCGCAATTGGAGGTGAAGAGGCGATTTGAGGCTTCTAATGACTTGTCGTTTAGACCTTAGAAATAGGCTAGTTAGCTTAGAAAACCCTAGAAACTAAAATACGGAAATTTATACCCTTTTACAAATAAATACCTTATATTTACCTGATTATGCAGTTACAACATGTTTACTGATATCATGGTTTTGGTCAGTCATCTAAGTTACACAATACAATACAACACTACTGTTAAAACACTACGGGATTAAGGGGTAGATTGGTACGGAAGGTGTTAAAGGTGGCACGAGGTGGTCAGATTAAGACACCTAACCTGAATCCCATTGCTGTTGTACCGTGGCTTAACGGTTCCTTGTACTTTCCATTTGCCCTGGTCTCTAGCATATAGAGACCCCCCTCGTATACACTGGCATCTTTCTGTACCAAGTTACAAACAACAGCGTTAACACAATATTCCATAATATTCAACAATATAATACTTTAGAAAATACTTTTACACTGTCTTTCTAATTCTTCCTTATCTTTGGGACTTACCGAGCGACCTGTTCGCTGAAGACATTCTATTTCTTTCTTCTTTGAATGTCGTCAGGTGCTTTGTACCAAGCAGAGATCGAGCCCACCGGTGAAGACTTAGAGCAGTTTAATGAAGACCCCGAGCTTTAGATATTGTACCTTGTTCTTTTCAGTATTTTCATTTCCTGTTATGCCACTGTTTAGGCATCGCTTTTCATTTCAGTTGTATTTACTTTTCATGCATTGTACAAAAGAATGTTATTAATAAAGTTGCTGTTATTTCTATATCTTTCGTCTCTTGTGATTTATTTTATATTGCTTAGCTACGCTTAGCGTATGTACTTCTGAATACATACGTAGCGGACCTCGTCGCGTCCCCTTCGCCGTACACTGGGAAGCGGGGCGTGACATGCGGCGGCCTAACGAGTTATTTTTCAATTACAATTGGTTTATATTAAGGATTTGCATTAAGTCCATTCTTGTTTACTATCATGATGAATGAGCTTACTAGAACTGTTCAAGACAAGGTACCTTGGTTATACTATTCGTTGATGATATTGTTCTAGTAAATGAAACAAAAGCAGGGGTTAATGTCAAATTGGAGTTATGTAGACAAACGTTGGAATCTCGGGGGTTCAGATTGAGCAGGTCCAAGACAGCATATATGCATTGCAAATTTAGCAAACAAAAAAGTCAAAACCATATTGGTATAATATTGGAAGGGTAAGAGATATCACCGAGCGATCAGTTTAGATATTCAGGTTCCATCATCCAAAAGAATAGGAAAATCGATAGCGATGTTCATCAAAAGATCCAAGCTGGTTGGTTGACATGGAGGAGTGCAACATGGATTTTGTGTGATCGTAACTTTCCGTTAAAGTTGAAAGAGAAGTTTTATCGGAACGCTATTCGACCTGCCTTATTATATGGTACAGAATGTTGGGCTCCTAAGAAGCATCATACACAGAAAATGCACGTAGCGGAGTGTAACATTTCAAAAATATAAAATATTATTTTTGGAATTTAATATTAAAATAATATATTTCACGAAAACTATATGATTTGCGAATTTGGGGTTTTCCTAAAATGGTATAAATATATACCAATATTTGGGAAATAATTGGAGATTAAAATGATTTACCCATTTAAAAATATATTTATCAGATTTGGGCATTTTTATAATTAATTATATGCAGATTTAAATTAAACTCGATTAGTGCACTACTAATCACGATTATGCCAAATCCTTATTTTTAATTAACCATGGCAAGTGCACCATATTATGTTGCATTGTTGCTGCATGTTGTGTTATTTTGTTTGTTTCATATTGTACTTAGTTTTTTTTTGTAAGAATTAGAAAAGAGATATTATGTGAGAATAGAATAATGAGTATGGGCATGAGAGATTGTAGCATGGTATGTGATGAGAGAGAGAGATAAGAGTATGGCACGCTACCCCCTTGACCCTTCTTCATTTCTTTCCTTCATCATTTTATTTCCTCAACTCCTCCTTCATCTTCTTCATCTTCCTCCTCCACCTCCTCCACCCCCATGAAAGCATCTCCAATCCTTCACCAAAATCCTATACTCTTTTCACTAAAATTATCCCCACCTCATCCTACACCCTATAGACCAGGTTTGGATTTTGGAGACTTTGGACATCTAGGGGTATACTTGAGTTGCATCCATGAGGTATAACTCCACTTCCACCTTGTAATTAGTTTCTTAGATTTCTAGTTTAGTTTAGAGTTTGATTAAGTATGGATTTGTGATCTTAGAAATTTCCAAGTTAAGGTTTAGTGAGAAACTTGACTTGTGATTGGTAAATTGAGCTGTAGTGAGTGTTTGCAAACCCTTAGTGATATTTTACTGGCCAATAACAAAGATTAGAATCCGATACACGAACTTAGGATTTGTCCCGTGTCGGTTTTGTGACATTTTGTTGGCCTACAGGGAATCTGGTTCTATCTGGGATGTTTCTGAGATAAACATACAAGTCTATTAACCTAAATAAACCACTAGAAACCAACCACCAAAGTACGAGCCCCTTTATCCCTAGTATGACCGGCGTCGCCGGAATTTGTAACCATCTCGCCGGACCAAATTGGTAGGCTGGTGTGGTGGTTTTTTCCAGTATCACACTCCCTATAATCCATCCTCCGTACTTACTTGTTTAGTCCCAATTAACCTGAGCTAAAATCTGGGAGCATATTGGGTTGGTTTTGGTTAAGTTTTTCCGATTTTTGAATGCTTGGTTTTGATATTTGAGATATGATTTGGTCGTTAGACGTTTGTACGTCAACGACGAGAGTTGTTTGGTTGTTTTTGCATACGTAAGCTATAGGTTCTAACCTATGAGCTCTTCGTGTGTCGTATCGGTCTTCGGACATGGTTTTCATAACGATGCGATATGTGCTGATTTGTAGGTACCTCGCGTAGACTTCCAAGACGACGAAGCACATCGACTTCTGCTAAATGAGGAGTTTGCATGTGAGTAGATTTATATCTACGGGGAAGTCGGGCGGATGGCGTATAGCACCCCCACAAATTATGAATGGAAACTGATATATAGAATATAGTCGGAGAAACCTATATACTAGGAAACTATGGATATGGTCAAAATGTTAGTTAGAGATGATATGAATGATTGAATATATATATATATATATATATATATATATATCGAGATATGAGATGAAAGCTATAAGGATATGACATGAGATCGATGAATATGATAAGATTTTGATAGATGTGTTATGGGATCGGTAAAATATGATAAATATATATAAGATTACCTGATGTGAAATGCTAATGCGATGAAATAAGATGACTTGGCTTGTTATGCCGATATACGGATGCGAGGTGATATGAGAATATAGATACTGTTGCCAAGACATGATATGAGATTGATACGGATGTGACTAGAGAGATATGTATATATCTATATTTATGAGAATAATGAATGAGATACCGTACGAGACGTTAGATCTATACCCTCATTGTTGTATAGGTTGATGGAATCCCTATTAATTTAATACCGTCGTGCGATGGATTACCGTACGCGGTGAGTTTTACCTGATGATTGATCCATACCCTTGACTCGAGGATGTCGTACGATGGGTTATACCGTACATGATACTGTGAGGCTGGACTGCCGATTGATAGATTCATCGAATCGGATATGTTATAGATATTGTAAATCTCTGTCTACACTGCTTAGTTTAGCCTTTATGTAGATGTTAAATTAGATACGTAACATTGCGCTCATGATTTACCTTCTGCTACGTTTATGATATTCTCATTGCATTACATATACATATGCTAGTACACTTGCACAATTATCGATGATGCGTGTATTACACCTACACAGATTTGCCGGCTCACACACTTTCATCATCGGTAATTGCTATGTCACATACACAGTAAAGTTCTACATCATGCTATTACTCTTAATTGTCCAGTGCTATCACATGACTTGTTGGCGTGATATACTTGCTATGCTCATATTTCTATTCTATATTTGCATACATCATGCTTTATGATTATACACATTGAGATATTATTTTCATGAGATTCTGGATTTGAGAACCGTGGTTATATTTCAAAGGAAAGTATGTATTGTTTTAAAAACCTGATTACTCTTGATATGATATTTCTATGCGTCCGCCATGAGTTTTCTCGGTTCTGAGATTGGTTTTAGAAACCCCATTCGAGGAGATGGACGATCCGTTTGCGGGTACATGGTGAACCCGGTATGGTACCCTGGGGCAATAAAGATATGTTGTGCAGTAGACGATGAGCCTGGCAGAGGGATTACTACCTACCGGTGATAGTTTGGATCCGGCGGTTATCCGGAGGATGCCGACCGGAGTCGTGAGATGGATATAGGCCGATCCGTACTGACGGAGCCTATGGGCCGATCCGGACTGACGGAGCCTGAGATATGAGGATTTACGTGTCGATGATGGACACGGGTGTAAACATCCTAGTTCATTTATAGCAGTTCTAGTTCAAGTAATTCTTTATTTATGGTATTTTCCTAATTTACTGTGTTTTGGGTGCGAATAGTGTATTTGACATCTATATTTGCATCCTACCCGACCTGCTTGCTGGAAACACGTCTTGATTCATGTTTATGATTTATCCTGGATTGTTATATGGATCCGTGCACTTTCATTATTGTATACTGCATACTGGCATTATATCTGGCATCTGCATTTATTAATATAACATTTAAAGTCAAGTAAAATACTTTAAAAATATCTTGCATGGCCTACAACATACCCCTAACTCTGTCGTAGTATCCGCGCACCTTGTTCTTGTCCCGTTCAGTGAAACGGACCTGTTTGGATGGCTATGTGCACGTGCGTGCATCCGTTCTTGGGGGTATGCATTTTCGTTACCCGGATATCCTATTTTAGTTTTGGTCGACACTTATATATTTCATATTTTAAAACTGGATTTTTAGACCCGACCCGGGAGTGTTTTGGACTAAATTTGTATTTACCAGAATATCAAATATTTTATTAATATAATATTTATTAAACTGTTACATTTAAAATTTAATTAACCAAAATATATTTTTAAATTTTAATCTTAACTAATAAAAGATTTCTCTCTCCCTTTTCTTTCTTAATCTTTCTCTCTCTGTTCTCTCTCTCTCGCAGACTCACTCTCTCTCTCCTCTCGAACGCTCTCTCTCTCTCCTATCGCGATTACTGTGCGCTTTTCGCATCTAGTCACCGCCCTCTTCCTTAGCGCCACCTCCCTTCTTCCTTTCCCTATTTAACCCCACGAGAAACCCATGCAAGCTTAACCCTAGCCGCATCCTCTGCCCTCGACGTCACCCCTCGTCGTCGTCTAACCCTTGTCCTCGTCTTCATCTCACCGACCTCCTCCACCATCTCATCGCCATCCCTCTTCTCCACCTTCCTCTTCTCCTCTCCTCTCTCCTCTCCATCCCCTGCCGCCCACATACACAAGAACCCAGAACCCAACTCTAGAACCCAATACACGCGACTCATCATCACGCCCTTGTCAACTCCCTGACCCCAGAGCACCAAACCCCAGAAGCACCCACCTCCTCTCTCTTCTTCTTCTCTTCTCTTCTTCTTCTTCTTCTTATTCTTTCTTCTCTTGACTTCTTGGATTCCGGTCGTCGCCGAAGCCGTGCTCGTTGCCGACGATCCGGGTGACCCAGCAAACGTTCTCGTGTAGCGTGGTCACTTCTTGCATTGGCTGGTTCCGTTCCGTGCACGCGTGGGTGCATCGCAACTTTTACTGACATCCGACGTGCCGTACGCATCCGTCGTGCGATCCGTTCAGGCAAGTTTATCTTGCTACATGCTATGATATATACTACATCCATATTAATAATAATAATTCATGTTTAGTGTATTGTACATCTCCTGTTATCATTTTACTGTTTTACGACGTCCATTTGCATCCGTACAATTTATTTCATATCTAGTTGCATGCAAGTTCATCTTACTACATGCTATGTATATTATTATGCATCCATATGAATAAAATGTTACATGTTTATCATATTATACATCCATATTAAAGTTTTACCGTTTTCTAATACCCGTATGCATCTATATCATATAATATATACGTAACTGTATCTATAGATCACATTACTTTATACATTAACACCCCATGCTTGATATTGTGCATCCTACTTAGTCTTAGAGCTGTAAATGCAACCCCTAATCGATATTTGTGCATCCATACCATTAATTATATATCTAGTTGCATGCCATGTCACGTTATTTCATTTTACTGCTACATTAACACCTCATACTAGATAATGTGCATCCTACATAGTAATGGAACTATAATTGCAACCCCTGATGGTTATTTATGCATCCATGTTTTATTGTGTATCCATACCATTAATCCTGCATATCTAGTTGCATGCCATGTCACATTAATCCATATTACTGTTACATTAGTAACCCATGCGTGATAATGTGCATCCTATATAGTAATGATGCAACCCATGATAGATAATTGCGCATCCATGCTTTTACTGTACATCTGTACTTTTACCGTGATTCGATACTTGCTACATCTTACTGTTGGACACCCACTTGATACATGTACACTACCTGACATGACCTGATACACCATTACTTGACATGTTACCTGATCCTGTTTCTAATGCCGACAATCATGACATGTTGCCCCGATGGACATATCCTGTTGTCTGTATAGAAAAACCTGTTCCTGCTTGATCCTGTGTTGGCATTAGTCTTAGATTTATCAATACCTGACTTGAACACATAACTTGGGGGTATGGGAAAATCAATGATAAAACCTGACTTGTAACTCGACAGTTCAATACTTATACTGATCAGTTTTAGGGGTTAGGCCAGCCTTGGGATGATGTTGCTGACATCATTCATCTGTACATGTTTCCTGTTTAGTGCCTAGCGGCATGTCTCGGTTTCAACCCGTGAATCTGGACCGTGGTCCTGGGCATGCATGGGATACTATTGAGTTATATCGATAATTCATTAAATTGATTTCACAGACATGAGAGTGTTAACCCGGCAGTTTAGTTCAGATTACTCACCGCACGTCGCATGTGCTTATACCCTTCACTGTTCCTTATTCGTGTTACTGTTATACTCTTATTACTGTTCATACTCATGCCTGCATGTCTTGTTATCTCCTGATTATATTATTGTTGATATTATGACGCACTGACGTCTGGGTTTTGCATGGCCCAGATCCTCTACCTTTGTCGCAGGCTGAT
This sequence comes from Agapanthus africanus, assembly GCA_030015575.1. Lineage (NCBI taxonomy): Eukaryota > Viridiplantae > Streptophyta > Magnoliopsida > Asparagales > Amaryllidaceae > Agapanthus > Agapanthus africanus. The sequence goes on from JASDDO010000019.1 coordinate 946,615,454, forward strand.
CAGGAGTATTTCCGCCGACAGGCCGAGCAGTGAGGATCCTGTTAGTATCCAGTTAGTTTAGTTATTTCCGTACTTTCCAGATGTTACTATTTATTGGATTTATTGCTTCTGTGTATTATTTCTTGACTCGTTTATTCTGGCATATGGACATGTACTATCACGCCCCGCTTCCCAGTATACGGGCAGAGGACGCGACGAGGCTGCTACGTATTTGCTGTGAAGTAAATACACTAAGCGTATCTAAACAATATAAAAATAAGTACAAGAGATAAGATATAATAAAAACGGCAACTTTATTTATTCACATTCTTTCTGTACAATGCATGGAAAGTAAATACAACTGAAATAAAGCAATGCCTAAACAATGGTATAACAGAAATGAAAAGTACTGAATAGAAATTGTACAATGACTAGAGCTCGGGGTCTTCACTGAACTGTCCAAGTCTTCAGTAGTGGGCTCGATCTCTGAAGTGTCCAGATCACCTGACGACATTCAAAGAAAAAAGAAAGAGAATGTCGTCAGCGAACAGGTCGCTCAGTAAGTCCCAAAGATAAGGGAGAAATAGACAGAATAAGAGGTATATTTTAAAGTTGTATTATATTGTTGTAATATTGTGTTAACGCTGTTGTTTGTAGCTTGGTACAGAAGGATGCCAGTGTATACGAGAGGGGTCTCTATATGCTAGAGGCCAGGGCAAACGGAATGTAAAAGGAACCGTTAAGCCACGGTACAACAGCAACGGAATATAGGTTAGGTGTCTTAATCTTACTATCTCTTGCTACTTTTAGCACCTTCCGTACCAATCTACCCCTTAAACCCCGAGATGTCTTGTTTGTATTGTATTGTATTGTAAATTGTATTGATTGTATAATTAGATGACTGACCGAAACCATGATATCAGTAAATGGCTGTAACCGTAGAATCATGTAAATGGAATAACTGGAGAACCGTATAAATGGATGTATATTCATGGTTCGGTTGAGTCAAGTTGATAGATTAAATATATGGAATAATGGAATAATGGATTCATGTTGAATTGTAAAATTGTAAATTGTAGATTTTAGATTGTAGATTGTACTTGAATCATATTCAAGTCATATTATAATGAGACTCAAACTGAGTCAGACAATTAGAAAGGTAAATTGAAGTCCGGATTGTTTTGATGTTATCGGTAACCGCTGCGCATGGGCGGCAGGATTTGTGTCTTTTTCAAAAACAATTACCGTATTGATAACACCGTTGTTAAGTTGTCTACCTTAGATAGGCAGGCACCCACTTCTCCGGCTCCCCGAGGCTCAAGAGATTGGTCCCGCTTAAACCTATATTTATTAGGGTCGTTAGGGTAAATTATAGAACTTGAAGGGGTTTTATGTAAAAATACTTTGTATGGTTTTCAAAATACACCCCAAGTATTTATTCTCATCTTTAGAGTTGTAATAAATATAGATTTTATATTTGTGATATTTCTAGTGAAAATATCCTAATTTCGTAAATAAAGGTATTTATTTGTAATATTGGTTTTGTATGGAATTCATGGTATTTTAGTGAAAAATTGATTCTTGTTATTTTTAGAAAAAGGTGGAATATTTATAATACTTCAAAATAGATATTTTTATGTTACATATTCATATATTTATATGAAAATAATTTTTGTATATATATAATATTCTAGAAATCTCGTTTTTCTTAAGATGCCGTATTTTAAATCTTTCGAGACCGAATACCCCTTGCTGAGGTCTGAATCTCGCACTACTAAGCCCGAGGATGTGCGATAATCCGCACCATCCCGAACAGGTTCCCCAAAATGGGTTGTAGCAGCGCTTTGCAAAGATTTTATAAATACTAAATACTTTAGAAAACGGTTTTATTAAGTAAATGGTATTTATTTGCAATGATGTCGTTTTCCCGTATTCTATATTCCCAAGGGTATTATGCTATTTTGCATATGAGTGTGTGAGGAGATAGGTCATTACCTCGTAATCTACTTAAACATATAGCAAGTTTTGTTATGTTAAATGTAGAATCGAAACTATGTGGTATTTAAATCAAAAATACGGTAAAATGAAATAGCAATTATTTTTATGATATGAAACTTGATCAATTTGGTTGATTAGTGTTTAATAGTCAACATGAATTGGTTTAAGCATGATTGTATTAAAGAAAAGTGGGGTTTTATAAAGAATCCGAATCGGAAATCGGATTTGTTCCGATTCCGTCGGGTTTTATAATTCCGTATATCTAGAATAGAATAGAGAAGTTAGAAATGGGACTTATAGGTTTAAGACAACAAGGAGAGGGAGATGGATTGGGAGGAGTCACCGGTGCGTCGTTTCGTCGCCGGGAACTCCTAGAATGGTTGTTGGAAGTTCGCCGGAAAATTCGTCGTAACTTCGTTTCTTACTCGTTTTCAAAGTACACAAGGTTTCTTGAAAATTCTTGAGAGTTGGCTTAGAGTTTAGGATAAGGGGGTAGTGTGTAGGGTTGGTATTTATAGAGTTATGGTAGATGAAGGGTTTTAATTTAAAAAATATTAAAATATGTTAAAATGCATTAAAAATGGAGTAAAAGGGACTTTATGGCTTTTCCGGAACCGATCTAAATAAATGGAGTATGCAGGGGAGTAGGGGAGACTAAGAGCCAGATTTTTCCTGTTGGGGACTCGGTCGTACGGCCGAGTCAGACATGGGGAAGGTGGGGGGTCGTCTGATGTACACACTGGTATATTTACTTTATTGGGTGTAGTGGGGTTTTGGGGATTATCACGTGTTGACTGCTAGTATTCTAAAAATTTCAAAACAAAATAATATTAAAAATAATATGGGGTATAGGATTTGAACTCTAGTGGCTTGGTTCAGCAATGCAAGGTATTACCAATGAGCTACAAGCTCTTGCTTGTAATTAAGGAGTGAATTAAATATTTAAAGTGATAACAGCAGAAGTAAATACTCCAAATATACATTAATTTGAAACCAAATTTTTTTGTACACTAAAAATGGAGTTGTTACATGTACTAGATAGTTTACTATATTTTCCTGTTCTTGATATCTTCAAGACAGCCGTAATGTGACTGTGGAGGGATGTTTCCTAACTACAGGTAGCATGGTTAGCTCTGTCACGTGCCGATCTTAGCGCACTCTGGGAAGCGGGGCGTGACAACGGGTTTCATGAGATTTCGAGTGTCGGTGTTGGGCACTCAGGTTCTATGATTTTGATGTGTCATTTATGGACACACGTTGGTTGTTATCCTCATATATATATGCTTATGCTTTCATGATATTTCGAGTGTCAATATTGGACACTCAGGTTCCATGATGTTGATTGTGTCATTGATGGACACGTGGATGATATCCACCTGCATATAGGCATATGGTTCAGATGTTTATTTGAACATGTTATTAGCATTGATTATACCGTTGACATATATGCATACATGGTCACCCTAGATATCATAGTATTACCTTCTTGGTATAGTGACCTAGGAAATCGTTGTTTTGTTCGATTTCTACCTGCTGATGTTTTCTACTCACGAGTTGGCAACTCACTCCCGTTGTGCCACAGTTCTTACAGGTTTGACCGCTTGGGATCAGAAGCGGTAACGCTGGCATACAGCTTGCATTCGGGTGCTTGCTATAGTAGGTGGGACACATTGGATCATGCCCACTCTTATATTTATTGTTCTCTATTGTATCTAGATAACTCCATCAATCAGAAACTAGACTTTGTATATTTAGTGGACTTGGACGGATTTGTGGTTGCGAGACTTAGAGCGAGGGATTGTATGTTCGCTTATTGGGGATTTGACGTCTCGCTTTATTTATCATTCCTTCTGTGCTGATCTTCACCGTTGGGTGTCGTATATATATATTGCTTACTTGCGTGGTTGCGATTCCGCCATTTGGCGAAGAGCTAGCTCCCGTTTGGGGATGCCTTTCATATTGTATGTATATGTGGTTTCGGTTCAAAATATACAAGGGAGGTGCTACCCAAAATTTTAAAGACGAAAAATGTTCTCAATTTTAGTATATTCTACTTGCATTTTCTTATATCATTAGTTATGCATTTATAGATAAACTTTATTTCATTATATCTTTATTTCAAAACTGCACCCCCACTATTTTCCGTAAAAAGGGTTTAGATTTTCTGAGTTTCGGCTTACTTGAATTACGTTACGCTTTTAGACGTTACGTAATTTAAGTGTCGGTCACGTACTAAATTTCGGGTCGCGACAAAATTTGTATCAGAGCATTAAGTTTAACCTTGGTTTGAGTCTGAGTTTGACTATGCGGAGTCTAGGGCAATTTTGTGTGATCGTAACTTTCCGTTAAAGTCGAAAGATAAGTTTTATCAGAGCGCTATTCGATCTGCCTTATTATATGGTACAGAATGTTAGGCTCCTAAGAAACATTATACACAGAAGATGCACGTAGCGGAGATGCGCATGCTTCGTTGGATGTGTGGTAACACTAGAAAAGATAAGGTGTGAAATGAGGATATTCATGCAAAAGTTGGTGTAGCATCTGTGGAGGAGAAGATGCGGAAAAACCGGCTAAGATGGTTTGGTCATGTGCGACGCAGACCTATGGAAGCACCTGTTCGACGAATGGATTCTCTCGATATAGGCAGTGTCAAAAGAGCGAAAAGGAGACCGAAGAAAACATGCTTGGAGGTGATACGGAAAGATACGGTTGCCAAAGGCCTCAATGAAAGTATATTGTTCGATAAGATTGAGTGGAGATGGAGGATTCATGTGCTGGACCCGGCATCACTAGTAAAATAAGGGGTTGCCCCTACGGATAACAACATCCGTAGGGGCAGATAAAGTTTGGCCCTACGGATTAATCCGTAGGGCCAAACGGTTGCCCCTACGGTCCTTCCATATTTATTTAAAAATTATTAAATCTTAAATTGTTGTTTGCCCCTACGGAGCCGCAAACCAAGCACCTACGGGTATATCCGTAGGGGCATATAAATAGAGATTTAAGTGATCGATCCCTACGCTGATTATTTCTTATTCCCTTTATCGTTGCGCGCGAACCCAAATCCCCAAACCCTCGACGTTCCCGCCGATCTCCGTTCTCGTCGTCGCCAGCGCCGGCCGAATCGTCGTCGCCACCGCCGGCAGTGATCTCGTCGTCGCCACCGCCCTCCGTTCTCGTTGTCGCCACCGCCCTCGTCGTCGCCGATTGCGTCTCCGTCGTCTCTTCCACCGCCTAGCCTACAGGTTAGTTAAACATTATTTTAATGATGTTAGGGTAGCGATGAGGGTTAGGGTTAGGTATCGATTGGGGTTAGGGTTAGGATTAGGGTTAGGGTACGGGTTCGATCGGTTGGGGTTCGGCTGGTGTTGGAGTTAGGGTTAGGGTTAGGGTTCGGTTGGGGTTTGGTGTTGGGGTTGGGGTTCGGCTGGGGCTGGGTTGGGGTTAGGGTTAGGCCGGGTTAGGGTTTGGTGTTGGGTTGGGGTTCGGCTGGGGCTGAGTTGGGGTTAGGGTTAGGTCGGGTTAGGGTTTGGTGTTGGGTTGGGGTTCGGCTGGGGCTGGGTTGGGGTTAGGGTTAGGCCGGGTTAGGGTTTGGTGTTGGGTTGGGGTTCGGCTGGGGCTGGGTTAGGGTTAAAAAGGTGAAATTTTAGGGGATTGATCTGGAAAATAGTGAAAGTCGATACTGTTTATTTGTGAATAACACAGTCCATGGTTTTTATATGAGAAAAAGGTCCATGAAAGTCTATGGGATTTATCTAAAAAACGCTGAAAGTTCATGTATTTATTTGTAAACAACAAAGTTCATGGTATTTATCTGGAAAACGTTGGAAGTCAATGGTATGTATTTGTAAACAACAAAGTCTATGGAAATTATGTGAAAACGTTAAAACTTCATGGTATTTATTTGTAACAAACAAAGTCTATGGTATTTGTTTGAAAAATTTTGAAAGACCATGACATTTATATGTAATGGGTCAAATTCATTTGGGTTATGTCAATCTTATTGGCGATGCTTTCTTTTTGTGCATATCCAAAAACTTTGAAAGTTCTTGGTACCTGTTAGAAAATATAAAGGGTTTTGTAGTGAAAGGAAAGAATTGGATTTAGAAAAACCGTGTGTAACTTTTAGAAATTCTATACACCCAAGTATATAGAAAAGGGTTAATTGCGGATACAGCCTATGTACTATGGGGGTCAAGCACTTATAACCTCTGAAGTATAATAATAAGCACTTTTGTTTGATTTTCATTAGTGATTAATTTTTAGTTTGCTAATTATTCTTTTTCAGTATGGATACTTGATAGAATTACAATTGCTTTACTATTGTTTGCCTTTTTTCTTTTGTGTAGAAAATATATCCATTGTGTCATATGGACACTATTAATTTCACATCGATTCAAGGGAAAAATTGAGGAAGATTGTGTTTGTTATATCAAAAACCTTTTTGTTGAACCCAACAGGTGAAACTTTAGAGTTGTTATAGATAACTCTTACATGTTTAATGCATATACTATTGTTAAGAGAGTGCAAGGTGGAGAACAATAATTTGTTTCAACGACACGATTTTCAAGTTATAACCAATATATGATATTCGATGATAATATGAAACTTTCATATTCTCATCGATACTCATATATGAAACTCAAAGCGCCACTTAGTCCCCGTCTATCGGTTAACATACGTTCGATATTCGTCGTGACATAGAACTATACGAAGGTTGTTAAATATCGGATGGTATAGCTCGATACTAACAATCGTCGTATAGTCTATGCGACGAGAAAATTCAATCGTATGGTAACCCATAAATTTGTCCCGTGTGGACAAGTTAAGAATGTATAAAGCAAACGCCTTCATTCACTTGTGTTTTCATCCGTTTCGAGATATTTCGTCGGTACTTTTCCGCTGGTTCTCCGTGTACAAAGATAGATTAGATGTTCATTTCAACGTTGTTTCACGTCTTTGAAATGATTATCTATTCTATTACAGTGTACTCGGAGAACAGCGGGGAGCTACTGCCGAAATTTACTCGAAACGGTTGAAAGCACAAGTGATGGGCGTTCGCTCTATACATTCTTAATGGGATAGAAGCCTACCCCCGACAGCCGGAACACACACATACAATAAGAATACACAACAAACGCATAATTAGAGAGCGATTCGAGATGTTCGGGTTAAAACCAATATATGATATTCGATGATAATATGTAACCTTCATATTCTCATCGATACTCATATATGAAACTAAAAGCGCCACTTAGTCCCCGTCTATCGGTTAACATACGTGCGATTCTCGTCGTGACCTAGAACTATACGAAGGTTATTAAATATCGGACAGTATAGCTCGATACTAACAACCGTCGTATAGTCTACGCGACGAGAAAATTCAATCGTATGGTAACCCATAGATTTGTCCCGTGTGGACAAGTTAAGAATGTATAAAGCAAACGCCTTCATTCACTTGTGTTTTCATCCGTTTCGAGATATTTCGTCGGTACCTTTCCGCTGGTTCTCCGTGTACAAAGATAGATTAGATGTTCATTTCAACGTTGTTTCACGGCTTTGAAATGATTATCTATTCTATTACAGTATACTCGGAGAACAGCGGGGAGGTGCTGCCGAAATTTACTCGAAACGGTTGAAAGCACAAGTGATGGGCGTTCGCTCTATACATTCTTAATGGGATAGAAGCCTACCCCCGACAGCCGGAACACACACATACAACAAGAATACACAACAAACGCATAATTAGAGAGCGATTCGAGATGTTCGGGTTAAAACCAGTATATGATATTCGATGATAATATGTAACCTTCATATTCTCATCGATACTCATATATGAAACTAAAAGCGCCACTTAGTCCCCGTCTATCGGTTAACATACGTGCAATGCTCGTCGTGACCTAGAACTATACGAAGGTTGTTAAATATCGGACAGTATAGCTCGATACTAACAACCGTCGTATAGTCTACGCGATGAGAAAATTCAATCGTATGGTAACCCATAGATTTGTCCCGTGTGGACAAGTTAAGAATGTATAAAGCAAACGCCTTCATTCACTTGTGTTTTCATCCGTTTCGAGATATTTCGTCGGTACCTTTCCGCTGGTTCTCCGTGTACAAAGATAGATTAGATGTTCATTTCAACGTTGTTTCACGGCTTTGAAAAGATTATCTATTCTATTACAGTGTACTCGGAGAACAGCGGGGAGGTGCTGCCGAAATTTACTCGAAACGGTTGAAAGCACAAGTGATGGGCGTTCGCTCTATACATTCTTAATGGGATAGAAGCCTACCCCCGACAGCCGGAACACACACATACAACAAGAATACACAACAAACGCATAATTAGAGAGCGATTCGAGATGTTCGGGTTAAAACCAATATATGATAATATGAAACCTTCATATTCCCATCGATACTCATATATGAAACTAAAAGCGCCATTTAGTCCCCGTCTATCGGTTAACATACGTGCGATAATTTATTCTTTTCAACGATAAACGCACACACAAAGCATATACACGGATTTTCTCCTTTGTCAGTAACTATCCCGTTCTTATATTTCTCAATATAGTCAGCATAACCTACAATTTATATGTTATACAGTCTAACATGGCCCATGAGTACGTCAGAGTTAAGGACTGGATGTATGTGGATTGAAAACAACGTATGCAACCTAAGTTTGTCGCAGGAGTTGCTGCTTTCCTTGAATTTGCACGCGCACATAATAAGATCATAATAGAGAAGATTCTCTGTCCGTGCGATAAATGTGGCAATAAGTACTGGCAGAAGGTAGAATTGGCAGAGCTTCATATTGTAAAACATGGGTTTACTAGACTTTATAAAACTTAGAAATATCACGGGGAAGGAGAAGAATGAAGTACTGCGGCAGAAGAAGAAGGAGAACACGATAATGCGGCAGGAGAAGAAGAATTCGGTAATGCGGCAGGAGACGGAAATTTATTTCCATCAGAAGAAATGGAGGATATGGTAGAGGCTGCCCTAGATGAATCTATTCGTACCGAAAATGACATTCCTGTCCGGTCAAGGACCGCGTGCAGATAAATATGAAAATTTTATAAATGATGCTAGAAAACCAATTTATGAGAATGCGAAGTATTCCACCCTCTCATGGTTCATCCAACTTTTCCAGATTAAATGCCTAAATGGATAGAGTAACAAGTCATTCACAATACTTCTTTCGTTCTTTAAAGATTCTATGCCTCCGGGAAATAATGTGCCCGAAAGCTGGTACGAAGCCCAGAAGATGATGTCTAATTTGGGTCTAAAGTGCGAGAAGATTCAAGCATGTCCTAAAAATTGCGTGTTGTACCGGAAAGAGAATTCAGATTTGAAAGAGTGTCCAACATGCGGAGAGGCCAGGTATAAGCCGAAAGATTCTGATAAGAAGCCTGATATACCTGTGAAGATAGCAGGATACTTTCCCATAACACAGAGGCTACAGAGGCTATTCAGGTGCAAGAAAACAGCCGAGGCAATGATTTGGCATCACCGTGCTCCTCCAAGCGAAAATGGAAAAATGAGCCATCCAAGAGATTCACCGGCATAGAAGGATTTCGATAGGAGGCACGCAATATTCAGTAGCGATCCTCGCAATGTCCAGCTCGGACTGGCTACTGATGGCTTCTGCCCATTCAACTATATGGCTGGAAGTCACAGCACATGGCCCGTTATAATGATAATTTATAATCTGTCGCCTTGGTTGGCTATGGATCAATCATACTTTATGATGCCTCTTCTTATCGGCGGACCAAACTCACCGGGGAACAATATCGACGTCTATCTCCGACCTCTGATCGAGGAGTTGAAATCTTTGTTCATTGATGGTGTAGAGACATATGATTCAAACACAAATACAACCTTCATACTGCGTGCGGCTTTAATGTGGACAATTAATGACTTTCCTGCGTATGGAATGCTATCAGGTTGGTCCGTACATGGTCACAAAGCATGTTCTCATTGCCATGAACACACAACATCAAAATTCTTGAATTTTAGCAGGAAGGCTTGTTATTGCGGCCATCGACGTTTTCTGCCTCCAGACCACCCCTATAGGTTAGATACGGTTCACTTTGATGGTCATCAGGAGCTTTATGGACCTCCATCCCCATTGTCCGGAGAGGACGTGACTGCTAAATGGGATGGTTACAATAACGTGACCTTCGGGATGGATCCGACGAAACAGGTCAAACCACAATATTGGAACAAGTTAAGCATTTTCTTCGAGCTTCCATACTGGTCTACAAATTCAGTGCGTCATTGTCTGGACGTCATGCATATAGAGAAGGGAGTATCAGAGCACATACTTAACTTGCTTCTTTGTAAAGACGGGAAATCGAAAGACAACATGAATGCTCGGATGGATCTACAAGAGTGGGGAATAAGAAGTGAATTGCACCCTAGACCGGTAGCGGGTAAACCGGGCAAGTTTGTACTTCCCAATGCCGCTTATCATATGTCACAACCGGAAAAGAAAAGATTCATGCAGGTGTTGCATGATTTGAAAGTCCCCACAGGTTTCTCAGGATCATTCAGCAAGAAAATAAAAATTGTGAAGGGCAAGATCGATGGGCTAAAAAGTCATGATCACCATGTTATCGTGGAGCACCTTCTTCCATTAGCCCTCAGGACTTCTCTCCCCGACTTGGTTGGTCTAGTAATCAACGACCTATGTTGTTTTTTCAGGGAGTTGTGTGCTAAAACACTGGAGGTTGCGACGCTGGATAAACTAGAAAATTCTGTTGCGTTGATACTTTGCAAGTTTGAGCGTATTTTCCCACCGTCATTCTTCGATATCATAATACACTTGACGGTTCATCTTGCAACTGAGGCGAAGTTAGCCGGACCGGTACAATATCGATGGATGTATCCCGTCGAGAGGTACGTGTAATTTTTCGTTTCGCGCAATTTATAAATTTATTGTTGTCCTGTATGCCTGTATTTATTTATTCAACATATTCTCATTAGGTACCTCTACACTCTTAAGAAGTATATACGCAATAAAAATTGACCAGAGGGTTCTATCATGCAAGGTTATCTTCTTGATGAAGCAACCACATTTTGTTCCCGCTATCTGGACGAGAACATTGAGACAAGGCTTAACCGACCACGAAGAATTCAAGACGGGCCATATGGTAAAGCCGAGTATAAGAGGGTAGACACTATGTTTATCAACAAGATATACCGGTTTATCTTGCTTAATTGCGCATGTCTTGAACAAATTAGAGAGTAAGTTCTTTTGGATTAATTGTTATATCTGTGTTTGTGTGTGTATGAAATGATATAATATTAATGTCACAATTATTTGTCGAAAACAGAATTCATTTTAACGAGGTACGTGAGGGGCATCCTGATTGGAACGAAGAACGTTTGGAAAAATACCATCAGGATAATTTTTGTGATTGGGTCACAGATCATGTAAGTTATTCGAATAACATTTTATTGCTATCAGTTTTAATCTAAACTTGTATCGTTATGTATTTGTCGTAAAATTTGTTTTGTTAGATCCACGATCCGAACTTGTCTGCATCATTTGAGAGTGATTCAAGATGTTTAGCTCAATTTTCTAGTATGGAAGTTGCATATTACAAAGGATTTGGTGTCCTTGGATATAAATTCGAAGTTAAGGACATAGAAACATCTAGAACCACTCAGAATAGTGGGATTGCGACGGTAGGATCGGACGGTGTGATTTACTATGGGTACTTAAATTGTATACTCGGCATCCACTATCCCGGACGATCAGAACCCTTTTATATATTCCAGTGTACTTGGTACGATCCGCGAACCGATACGGATAAGTGGAGAAGCAGTCTTGGGACTTGGAAAGATGAATATGGATTGACCAGTGTGAACACACTTCGATTTTACGGTCAGGACGATCCGTTTATCTTTCCGAACCAAGCGTTCCAAGTATACTACTCACAGTGTTTGAAGCATCCGGGGTGGAGTGTTGTATGCCGATGGAAACCCAGAGATGTGTACGATGTCCCAGAATACGAGGACAGCGATGAGGACGAAGAAGAGAGAAGGCTTAAAGTGCTCCGACCGTCTGTTGCGAAGGACGAGTTGTCTTCGACCGATCATGAAGTTACGTGGGTTAGAAATGACATCGACGATGAAATCCAAGTAGATATGTATAATGTGCCCATGAAACGAAAAAGGTTATCAGTAATGTTATATTATTACTTCACATTTTACGCTCTATACATATATAGTCAATACTTTTAATGATTGTCTAATGCGTCCACGAACCGTTTATCTAGATTTGATGACGATGTCGGGAGCAGCGAGGGGCGGCAAGAGCTCCAGCCGCTGCAGAGGCAGAGGCAGAGCGGTTCTGCCGCCCGGAGAGCTCCGTAGGGAGCTTCAGAGGGCCGGTCTTGCACCCAGATCGGAGACCCCTTCGGATGCCTCCTTCCGTGTGGATTTTGCCACATCTCCAGGTATACTGCACGCATATCCATTTTGAATGTAAAATTACAGATATTCATGCCTATTTATGTCAAAATTACTTATATTGTCAATGTTTGATTGTCTAGTTGTTGGTGATGCGTCCACATCTGGGACAGAGGCCACCCCCGCTCCTCCAGGTATGTTTATATATCATATAGTGTATGTATATTGATTTAGAATGCTATATCATAAATACACACATTCCTTTTGCTCTTACTTAGAAATTTTTATTATTGTCTAGCTGTAGATGATGACACCACCGCACCTGCGGGTATGTTTATATATCCTATAGTGCATGCATATTGATTTAGAACGTTATATTATTGATCTACACATTCTTTTTGCAATTACTTATATAATCTATTTTTAATTGTCTAATTATAGGTGGTGCGTCAACATCTTCCACAGGGGCCACTCCTGCCGCTTCCATACCCTCCGCATCGTCTGCAGGTTAGTATGAATAAATTTAAAATATTTATTCATTTTACATATGCTCTATAGAATAAATATGAACTTCATGGAAATTTAGCGTCGATATTTATTTTCTAGTTGGAGGGGATGCGTCCACATCCGGGACCCCAGTTGTTCCTCACCAGAGGAACTATCATCCCGCTCGTGTTGCTGCCCGGGCCCATGCTCGTGCGATAGTCACCGGAGGTATATATCACACTTGAATTTTCGTTTAACCTTGATTTCTTAATACAACTATGTCTTATTATTGATTGTCTTGATATTTCGTGCAGACGCAGGGCCTCCCTATCCCCAGAGGGGGACTCGAGGTCCGAATCAGTCCCATAGGCTGAGGCCTGACAGAGCTAGGGGGGAGGCAGCATTCCCCCTTTTTTTTACCCTTGACTATCGCTATACCGGTCCTCATGCCGAGAGGTTCGGCCGGTATTTGGGGGACGAGAGCCGGCTCGTGAAGAACTATCCACTTCACGTTGAATGAGGCGAGCAGCACCAGCGCTCATTCGCCCTCTTCTTTGATCAGGCTCGGGTATGTATTAATATATATTTTCATTTGATCTATCCAATATATTTATTATTAACACTTGCAATCTAATAACAATATTTTTTTTGTATTTTCAGTTGGATTACGATTTTCAGCCTGTAGCCGACCCTGATCACCCGGGGAGGGTGCTCGACCTTCATGCTCTGTACAATGGCCTGATGAAGAACATGCAGGCTAAGGTCCGATACAACAGGAATGAGCTGAAGGCCGACTGCTACTCCCTGTAGATGGCGACCCCCGAGACAGAGAGAGCGGCCCTCCTATCTACTCCGGCGTTTGCGAGAGTCGACGTAGAGACATGGCCTCTATCGTGCGCTTATTTCGACTCCCAACGTAAACAGGTATGTATTTTAAATGTAATTCATTATTTATGATATAATTTATTTCTTTGTGTTTCTTAATTAGAAAACTAAATGTTAATGCGTTGTGCAGAAACAGGCCGCTCAGAATACAGAGAACAGGAAGTCGGCGAAGAAGGGTCGCCCCACTTACACAGGTGGCTCGAGAAACATTACTCGAGCTATGGAGTTATCGGTAAATTACAATAGACCGACCTTTGTGATATTCTGCAATATTAAGAGTTATTTTCTAATATTTCTAATATTAAGAGTTACTTTCTAATATTGCAGACATCTCGGACCGTAGCGTCAGGTGGTACACCGAGCGTGCTGTCCGCATATCTTGTCGTCCACGGCACCTCGACAGATCCTGCCACGGGCGAGCTTCGATATCCCGACGTCGCTACCCAGGAGTACTGCGTAAGTGTTAATATTTTTTCTACCCAAATTTGAAATTTTAGTTTTGGAAGGTTCAAGTTTAAATTTTATACCTATACTTTACTGCTTAATGTAGGTGTAGGAGCGGGTGGTTGAGCAGGCCCAGGCCTCGGGGATCGTTTTTACCGGATAGAGCAATCCGAGGCTGCTAACCCCTGTTCTGGACACCGTACACGGAGGGCACCACGGAGGTTGGGAGAGAGGCCGGGGACTGGGCCCTAGCAGGGCCTATATGAGGTTGGACTCCACCCCGACGGTTACTTCCTCCGTCTCCAGTGACCAACGTGTCCATCAGGAACTGGAGAGCTTGAGGGCCACCGTTCAGGAGTTGAAGGAGATGCTGGTATGTATACTGCTTTATAGTAAAATATCATGTCATATTATATAGATATCAACATATCCATAATTAGTACGTAGCTTGAGCTTATTTGGTTTTAGACTTAAGTTTGATTAATCATACATACAAATGTAATTAAAATAAATAACAACCTAGATATCCAAACGGGGTTTCGAAATAACTTAATAATGATACGAATTCGAATAATACACAGTTCTTACACGGTTATTACACACGTTAGGTCCAGACGTGACAGGGTACATCGGCCGAGCCTCCACATGCATCTCCTTCGGCTGCGGCTCCGCAAGCCACTATATCGGCTGCGGTTCCGCAGACAGCTCCTGTAGCTCCACCGCCCACTCAGACGCCCGCAGCCGCGGCTCCGCAAGCGACTACCTCGACGGCGGCTGCGCAGACCACATCGCCAGCTCCACATGCCGCTCAGACTCCCGCTCGCGCCGAATTGCAGAGTTTATTGACCGAGGAGCAGGCGCGCGTTATTCTATCGTTATTCAGAGGTGGAGCTGGACCGAACTAGGGTAGTTTTTTTGTTCTTATTTTTTGAAACATGTATTTATTTATATCATACACATTGTACTACATTTTGAAACGATATTGATATTGGTTTATATTTATATCATATTCAGTTTTTGGGTTTCTTTTGTATATTATATATATGCGTGGGATGTGATTATGAATACTGCGATATATGTTGTGTGGTGATTAATTTTATATTTGATTGATGTATATATTATTGTGCACAGGGCGGGAAAGAATCAGGCAGCCCTTTTTTTTAAAAAAAATACAGATAATGTGTACCTACGGATTAATCCGTAGGTACACATGTTGCCCCTACGGCTATATCCGTAGGGGCACAATATCGGCAGTAACTGATATTTCCCCCCTGATTTCAGTACCAGGGGGTTGAGAGTGCCCCTACGGACATATCTGTAGGGGCCAGGCCTCTTCCTTACGGTGTTATCCGTAGGGGCAACATATCAGGATTCCTGATATTTTGTCCCTACGGATAGGTACCTACGTAGATATCCGTAGGGGGTAGTACATGGACCTACGGTTATGTCCGTAGGTACATGTAATATATTTAAAAAAACCGTAAATAATATAAATTTTTTTACCCTACGGACTACTCCGTAGGGGCAACAGGAGCTACACAGAAATCCGTAGGGGCAAGAATTTGCCCGTAGGGGTAAGTTCAGGGCTTCAACTTGCACCTACGGCCTTTGCACCTACGGGGTATTTTCTTGCCCCTACGCATATATCCGTAGGGGCAACCCTTATTTGTAGTAGTGCATGATTCTCATGTTGGTTCATGTAGCCTACCCAATATGTTTGGGATAAAAGGCTCACTTGTTGTTGTTGTTTATGAATTTCTCTTACGAATTAGACAACCAAAGCTCCGAATTGATTTCAAAATTGGAGGCCCTCTCCCTTTTGCACTATAATAGTGATAATTAGAGATACATTCTATGCTAGCCCAATCGAGCTTATCATCAATCCTGCTGAAGAACGATAGGATTTCTCGTTTTAATTAGCAAAATGGATGTAAAGAATATGTAATCAGAGGGTTTCTCAAGTAATGGAAGAAATTTTATTAAATATTTCTTAATGTACATAAAAGTAAAAATATATACAACGGATTTAGCTTTAGGGATTTACTGAGATAGCGGCTAACATTGAGATTTCAAGGGCTAGTAAATAAATGTAGTTATTTTCCACGCTCAATGCACGCATCTTTATTATTAATGCAAAAAGTAGGGATGGAAACGAACCAAATTTAAACAAGCCGAGGTTAGCTCGAGTTTGGCTCGAGTTCATTTCTATGTAGCTTGGCCGGCTCAAATTATGTTCAACTAATTTACCTTAACTTGTATTGGACTCATTAACGGGTTGATGAACAAACAAAACAAGTTTGGCCCTAGCTCATTGGAAAGTTCCGTTCGATTACAGTCCACTGGCCGATATTACCAATGATATCATCAATTCAAAAGGAAAAATCTAGGTATTGTGGCATGATTTCAGGGAATGTATGGCTTTGTTGGATTGATAAATATGTATTGGAAAATTTACCATTATTTCAAAATATATTGAATATAGTATTATTTGTAGAGGAGCCAACTCAATCTATTAACAAATGAGCGGGACGACCTGCTCAAGTTCAACTCATTAACCGAAAGCGAGCCTTTTTTATTCTCAAAATTCGTGTTGTTACTAAATGGACCGAACTTGAATGAGCTCTAAACAAACCAAACCTGTGATAATCAGCCACCCCTAACAAAAAAAGGAAGAGTTCTTTGTGAAAAATCTGATTCAAAAAACAGCACACGATTTGAGAAAAAGATATTTAAGAAATAATAACTAACTTTTCAACCTTTAATAAACATCTACTAAATGTAAATAAAAGTATGAGTTTAATGGGCGTGTGGACGTTCATATCCGTGTTAGCTAAGAACAAAAAAAGAAAATAAAGAGGATGTGGGCTCTTGATTTATGTTGAGGCAGGATCCATGTCCAGGGGCTATTAGTGCGGTTCACAGTCAAACTGGCTGTGGCTTTCACAGCCCCTTTTTGCTTAAGATTATATAACTAACTTTTAAAACCTTCTCATATCTTCAGAAGAACGCAAGTCCGTAACTTTTTTTAATGTAATTTTCACTCTATAAAAAACATATCAAATCATTACCCTTGAAGTTAACAAATGCACCGTTAACAAATGCACCGTTAACAAATATGTGAAGAGCTCTAGTATATATAATTTGCCGTAGGTATTAAATACACGATAGGTCGTGTGTGATTTGAATTGGCTCGTGCTCTAGCATATATATATATAATTGATTGGATGCAAACTTTTGCAGCATTGATATATGAAGCCGCCATTGTGTACCGTTGGCAATTTGGAAGATAATGCTATTTTGTAAGCTATAACACCGATTTACCCAAGGATTTCAAAAGAAGCAACCCGCATTTTTTTTATTTAACTTCCGCTTCTTGCAAATCTCATTATTCCTTCGCAGGTAAAAATTTCATATAGGTACATGAAGTTTTCAATTTGGAATTCCAATTTACTTCTTCTTCAGTATGCATAGACCGGAGAGGGAGACGGGGGGGGGAAGGAGGGGCGGGGGGGGGGGAGATTTTCAAAAGGGCTATTTGACAAATAATGAGAGTTCGCAAACTTTTGGTCACGATAAAGAATTATTTCGCCGAGATTTGACACATAATTTAATTTAGGTGGCCTCCCAGTCCGACAAAATAAATAAATATGATTGATTGATTTCAATTGGTAAGCGTCTTCCAATTCATTTTTTCTACACAAAACCAAGAGTAAAGAAATGATCACTTACATCAATTCACATCAGCTAAATAAAAAGAAAAGAAAATTTCTTGTAATTTCCTCAATATATTTTCTCCGAAGTGAAGGGGTGGACCTCAAGATCTTCTTCAGATGTTATCTTCCGTTGATCTGCTGCGAGCGCTGATGGACGGCTGAGATTGAGTTGGAGAGTTGACTCCCGGAACGTGTGGATCTCAATGGGTTTTGAGTGATTGTGGCCGAGATACCTATAAAGAAGTCCCGGCGTGGTTGTGCCACCGAAGACCCTCCGACGATCAAGTTAGACCGGATATTTTAGCAGAGTAACGACCTAGTGGAGTAAAGATGGCTTACCTCGATCGTCTGAGAGAGGGGTTTATATAGCGGCAGCAATATACAGGCGGTCGCGAGAATCTCGCCGGCCATTACGCCCCTCGCGTCACGCCCGCGTGATAGGCGGGGTCCTGTATTAATGACGAGACAGGCTCATTAATGGGGGATCGTGATGGCGTGGAACGCGGGATCGTGGGCAGCGGATATCTCGCGCGTGGCGAGATTCGCGGAGCAGTGGCGAAGGCGCCTGTGGTCGGTGCTGGCGAGACCGAGGAATATGAGCTCGGCGGGAGGTTCGGGAACGAGCGGGAGACGGAGGCATCTTAGGTCTGCGATAGCTCGGAGGCGAGCTGGGTGGTCTGGAAGGCCACCGAAGGTCGGGAGAATACTCGGGTCGTAGGCCCGAGGTGTGATCCCAACCAAAGTTCATGGTCCTGTCTTGTAGGTTTCGGGACACGTCACATGCGACGTGTCAGCATCTGGAGAGTCACGATATCGAGTCTCATCATTAGCCTCCTACTCTCGTCTCGACCCGCTCCTGGGTCGGGTCGAGAGTGGTCTGACCGATCACCCGAGGTGAACTCTCATTAGAGGATATCGTCGGTTTGCATTCCCGGACAAAAAGTGGTATTTTCTTGATGATGTCAGCGGATCAGGGGAGAGATCTCGCATTAAAGGGAAAGCACCGGATTGCGTGTACGTTCGTCGGAGCGGCAGCCCACGTGTCTGGCGTTGGTTGGATGATGAGACGTGTCGCGGGTGTTCCCGCGCTCGAAGGGATGCGTCCAATGTGAGCGCGACAGGTGGAGCGTTGTCGGCCGTAGGTTGCGAAACGTCATTTTGGCGGGAGGCGATCGAAGCCGTAGGATGCGTACGCAGGCAACTATAAATAGAGGTAGGATCCCCATCAAGGCCCATACCTCTTCATAATTTCCTCGACCTTGATCGTGTCAGCTCGGCGCTCTTCCTCTCAGGTCGGATTTCTTGCGTTTGATTTCCCGAGGACACCCCCTTTGATCAGGTTAGATGTCTTCTTCTGAGGAGTCTGTAGATGTCATCCGGGTAGAGTCTAGGGAGTCTTCTGGAGCTTCCTCTTCCACTTTTTTCTCTTCCTCCTCTGAGTCGGAGTCCCCTGGGAGTTAGGGTTGGTAATGCTCCCCGGGGTCGTGCGACGAGGGCGGTCCCCAGAGCACAGGTCGCGGGTGTTCTTGGCGTGCGATCCTCGCTGAGGCGTGCGGAGGAGCTCGTCAACATCAAGACTCGTATCTTTATTCCTCCCGGCTATTTGCTTCGTCTGGCCGAGGAGGGGGAGAGGGAAAATCAGGTACGGGGCAATGAGATTGCCCTATACCTGGAGGCCTTTTGGGCCGGCTTGCGTCCGCCCTTTGCCCCCGAGGTGAGTGCGGCGTTGAACTGTTTTGGGTTAGCCCCGGGCCAGCTAGTGCCGAACTCTTGGAGGATTCTTCTCGGGTTTCTGGTCCGGTTGAGATTGAGTCAGATCCCGTTCGGCCTGAGCCTCCTCGTTTCTTCTCTTTGCTAAAAAAACCATACCGGCGCTCGCAAGGGCGAGCCGAGCCGGGTATATATTTCCTTCAGAAAACAACGGGGAGACGCTGCCGGGTCGGAGATTGTCGTAGTACCTTCTTCCATTCATGAATGGAAGAATTTTTTCTTTATTGCGCCGCCCGAGGGTGAGGATTGGCCTGTGCCCACCTTGTGGCAAAGGGCCAGCTGTCCACGGGTGAGGCGGTTGAATGATCCCGACGCGGTGGCGGTGTCGAAGTGGGAGCCCCTCCCTCAGGTTGATGTGCTCTTGTCTGAGCGGGCCCTCAGTTGGGCCGGGCTCAGCCCCACTGAGTACGCGGGTAAGTTGGGAGCTCTCAGGCGACCTGTTTAGACTTGTGCATTTTTTTCATTTTTCCTGGAATCGCTGACTCCTCGTATTTTTGTCTTATGCAGGACCTATGGATATGAGTAGTTCCGGGCGGCAGTAGTTGACGTGAAGAAGGGGAAGAAACCCAAAAGCACCGGCCTTTCTCGCCCGCCGTCTGCTCCAGCTCCGCCGGTGGCCCTTCCACCCAGACGCCCAAGCGAGCCCCAGGCCCCCAAGTCCAGTCGTGCGCCGGTTCGAAAGCGTGCTCGGGAGCAAGAGCCTCGAGCCCTCGAGGTGGGAGACGAGGAGGGTTCTCCCGCGTCGGCCCTCAAGAGGTTTCACAGGAGGGCGCCCCGCTCCTCGGCTTCCCAAATCTTTGTGGATGATGGGGAGCTTCGCTTCGAGGTACCCTCGGGGATTTCCGTCCCCGACAGCCTGCTCTCAGATATGGAGAAGTCGGCCGGGGGCAGGATCCCTCAAGGGACCCTTCGGGTCCAAATGGCGGCAATAGCTTAAGAGGCCGTGCATGTTAGTGTTCGCACTTCACCTGGTTCTTCATTCAGCATTTTTGTTCGTGTGATCGGGTGCTTCCCTTCCCCTTTTTAACCCTCTTTCTTTCTTCAGGTGCTCCAGCACGTCGCCCTCGTCGTCAACATGGAGGACGAGGAGATAGCTCCGGTGATGCGGGCCGCGGGCGAGTTCTCCTCACGTGAGGAGAGCTCAAGGTAGGAGTTGGAGGCGGCGATGGAAAAGGTCGCTGCCCTTGAAGACCGGGTGGAGGCCGGGAGCAGGGAGGTCGCCCGGTACCGAGAGGTCACCCGAGCCTCCGAGGCCCAGTTGGAGGACTCCCAGGTGCTCGTCGCCACCATGAAAAAGACGGCGAGCGCCCTTCGGAAGGAGAATGGGGCGGCGAAGGAGGGGATGAGGCATGCCGAGCTTCGGGCATCGAAGGTTGAGCTTCTGGCGTCGGAAGCGGTGGAGAGCTACAAGAAGTCGGACCTGTTCTACGCCGACCTTATTGCAGCCTGCAGTGTTATTTGGCACGACGCCCTCGATGCTGTTAAGGCACAGATGCCGGAGTTCCCCGACGACGATCTCCGGGCCGCGTACCCTCTCGAGGATGACGCGCAGGGGAACGCCCCTCGAGACGATGTCGAGGAAGAGGCCCCCAGCGGGAGCATTGGGGAGAAGTCGGTTCCCCCGGCTGCCGGCGCCGAGGCTCCTGTGGTGGGTGCCGACCCTAAAGATGCCGCCCCGGTGGTCGTAGTGGACGCGCGGCTCGTCGGGGTTCTCCCCGGCCCTGAAGCCTTAGACCCCTCGCCTTCTTATTTTCTTTTGTTGCTCTGAAATTTCGTAAGCCTCCGGGCATTTTGTAAGGATGGGGAGCCCATAATACCCTTGTAAAGACTTTTGACTTTATGAATAAAATCTTTTTGCAGTAGTCTTTGAGTGCACATTTTCCTTTTGTTTGTGGTAAACACTTGCATTTGCACGGTATTGCTTTCATGTTAGGCCGATTTTTCGATAATCGATCACACGTCGAGTTGAATTCGACCGTTTGCCAAGTGTGTGAAGACCGGTGAAAGGACGGTATCTCCATGGCCCCGAAGTCGAGGTGGAGATCGTCCTGGCACTTGTCATGGGCTTAATGAAGCTGCGGCACTATTTCTAGGCGCACACCGTCCTTATTCTTACCGAGCGCCCATTCGGGGCTATCCTCGCCTCACCCGAGTCCTCTGGCCGCTTGGAGAAGTGGAGATGAGAATTGTCCCAATTCGATATAAAATACCGCCGGAAGCAAGCCATCAAAGCACAAGCCCTAGTCGATTTTATCGTCGAGTGCACCATCCCCAGCAAAGAGCCGGAGTCAACAACGGCTCCCGCAGCTCAAACCTCGGTCGATGGGAAGCCCGACTCCGTCCCTGATTGGATCCTTTACGTCGACGGGTCCTCGACCGAGGAAGGCTAGCGTGGGAGGGGCCGTAAGGGGCCTGCTAAGGACGGGCCGGGCAGGGTTGCTGTCCGGTGCCTCTTGGCGAGGGCTTTAATCCCTGGCGTCGTGGGGGAGGGGATGACCAGCCAGGGATAACCGAGCAGGGTAGTTGCCCCAGTTGCCTCTGGATGAGGGCTTCGATCCTTGGCGTCGTGAGGGAAGAGATTACCAGCCAAGGATGGACCGAGCAGTGAAGCTTCCCGGTTGAGCCGTGAGGTTCTGTCCGATCTTCCCCGGTGATTGAACATCGGGAAGAGTGAACGTCGCGGTCGACACGTATCATTAACGCGTGAGGGAGGCGAAGCGCAAGAGCCGCGTCATTCCGATTTTGCCGAGAAAGGCGGGATGTCCACCGCGTGGCGATACAGTTGTGGAAAACACGAGCGATTGTTGGACTCTTGAGGGCGCAGTGGGGTTATAAAGCGGAGGGCCTGTTGAGCACTTCTTTCTCCATCTCCAAAATGTAAGAATGGACACTTTCCCTTTCACCATCCCTGATATCATAACTTTACTGGACGTGTACCTGTACGACCAGTATTGCACCGAGGATACGGTGCAAGTAGTCATAGGCCGCATTGAGGACCATTTTGGCCGACTGCTTCCCCGGCGCTCACCCCTCCTCCAGCTGTTGATGTACTCAATCTGGAGGGCGTCGCCGGGGCTGCACAACCCCTTATCCGAGCAGCTGAAGGATGAGGCGGTTGGTAAGTTGAGGTCTTTATGCCGCTTCGGCCTGATTTCGGCGGGTCGGCGGGATCGCTCGGCGGCGCTCGTCCTCGAGTGCTACCAACTTAGGCATCATGCCGGCGTTCGTGGACGGCATCAGAGGCAGAGGTCCGAGACGGCGAGGGCTTGGTTGGCGGAAATATCCTCAGAGTACCACGAGCAATGTTTCCTGCACCCCCTTCCCCCGCTACTGTAAATTTTTTTAATTTTTTTTTCAATGTACGGCTGAGGAGCCTACAATACTTTCTTTGAATCAATAAAAATTCTTCATTTTAGCGTGCAGTTCTCGACTGCTTTGTCCTTTTTGTTTATTTAAATAAAAAGAACTTAGGAGAATTTACATTGCCTTGTTGAAGAATTCAAGTAGTGGTCTGCGAAGGATGGACCGAGCAGGGTTAATGCCCGGTTACCTCTTGGCGAGGGCTTGATCCCTGGCGTCGGTGGGTAGGGAACTACCAGCCAGGGATAACCGAGCAGGGTAGCTGCTCGGTTGCCTCTTGATGAGGGCTTTGATCCTTGGCGTCGTGGGGTAAGTGATTACCGGCCAAGGATGGACCAAGCAGGGTAGCTGCTCGGTTTTGTGAGGTTTCGTCCGACCCTCCGTTGGTCTGTGAGCGTTGGGAGAAGCGACCGTCGCAGGGTGCACGTGTCAGGAAAGCTTGGGGAAGACGTGACGTTTCGTGAAGCTGCGTCAGTTCTGCCACGTGACGGCGCAGCATTGGAGTAATCTTGATGGATCCCGGGATTCACGCCCATGCGCGCGCAAATCTGGGCCCTCAAGGATTTTGTTTGAGGTTATAAATAGAGAGGAGACGGCGACTCCTTCGGCAACGTTTTCTTTTGAGATGACTAGGCGCATGTATTCGATCGAAGAGATTATCACTTTTGACGATGTCTCTTTGTATGATCGGTCCCTGGCCGAGGATGGGTACCGGGGAGTAGTTCAGCGTCTCGAAGGTCACTTCGGTCGGCTTCTCCCTCGGAAGTCGTCCCTCCTACAGTTGTTGATGTACGCAATTTGGGGGAGGTCCCCGGGTTTGGACAACCCTCTCTCCAAGGAGTTGCTGGACAAGGCGCTCGATAAGGTGCGTTCGATCTTCTTGCTCGGCCTTATCTCGAAAGCCAGGCACGACCGATCCTTGGCCCTCATTCTGGAGTGCTTCAAAATGAGGTACGTCGTGAGCCATGGTGTAGAGGGTGGAGTGTCGGGTGATTCCGTGGCGTCCCGAGTTAGCGTGCAGCATCGGCGGGAGCGGGCTGCAGAGGCTAGGGCTCGGCTAGCGGAAATCCGCTCTGAGTATTACCGGGAGTACTTTCTTGATCCCGTTCCTCCTCTGTTGTAACTTTTTCTTTATTTTTCTATAAGGCCGAAGAGCCCATAATACCCTACGGAATAAACAAACTCTTCTTTTTTGCAATGTGTTATTGTTCCCTTCTTATTATATAAACTGAAAGAACTTGACAAAAGTTTACATTGCCTTAGGGGAAAAAGAAATACACGCTAGTAGGTATTCTTTTTATTGGTACAGTTTGAACTTCTCAGTGTTGTAAGGCCGTGGAAACTTGCGCCCATTTGCGTCTTGCAAGCGGTAGGCTCCGCCAGACAGGGCCTCGAAGACGAGGAAAGGACCGTCCCACTTTGGAGAAAATTTATGCAGCTTGCCTTGATCGACAAACTCATTCCGCCTCAAGACTAAATCTCCGATCTTGAAGAAGCGACGCTTGACTCGTGCGTTGTAGTAGCGGACGGTTTGTTGTTGATAGGCGGCAGCTCTGATCTGAGCCCGGTCTCGTTTCTCCAACAAGATGTCTAGGTTAGTTCGGAGTGCCGAGGTGTTCGTTTCATCGTCGAAGTGCTCGACCCGGTGACTGGGGAGCCCGATCTCCGCTGGGACCGTTGCTTTTCCGTAGCAGAGGCTGAAAGGGGTTTTCCCGGTAGGGGTTTTCTTCGACGTGCGGAGGGCCCATAAGACCCAGGGCAATTCTTTGACCCAACTACCTTGGCGCCCTTCTAGGCATGTCCGAAGACCTTGGAGGACGTCCCGATTAGCGACCTCGGCTTGTCCGTTGCATTGGGGATGTGCGACCGCGGCAAATTTTATGAGAATGTGGTATTCGCTGCAAAATTCCTTAATCCTTTCATTTTCGAAATTTGTTCTGTGGTCGATGATGATGCACCTCGGGGAGTATAACATTGTTCTGCAGGAACTTAATAGTCGTGGTGGCGTCCGGTTTCCTGATGGGAACGGCCTTGATCCACTTCGTGAAGTAGTCCACCGTGACAAGGACGTACTTATGTCCGCCAGTACCGGTAGGGAACTGGCCTATCATGTCCATTCCCCACTGGGCGAACGGCCATGGGGAGGTTAGGGAAGTTAGCTCGGTAGCGGGAAGGCGAGGTATGCTTCCGTGGAGTTGGCAGCTCTTGCATCTTCTGACCAGCTTCTCGGCGTCCTGATGAATGGTCGTCCAGTAGTACCCCTGGAGTAATGCCTTCTGGATTAAGGTTTGGGCCCCTTAGTGCGTGCCGCCGACCCCTTCGTGGATCTCACGAAGGACATAGTCAGCTTCGTGGGGGTCGACGCACCGGAGCAGGGGCTGAGTGAAGGACTTCTTGTAGAGGTTCCCATTGCTCCAGACGAAATGGCGAGCTCTGGCTCGGAGATGGCGGGCTTCTCCCCGGTCTTCCGGGAGCGTACCTTCCCTCAGGAATTCCACGAGGGGCTTTCTCCAGTCCCGGTCTTCCTCACGGGTTGTATACACTTGAAGTATTGTTGCCCCATCTTCCACGCTGGGCGGTGGCAAGACCTCGAAGAGGATGCTTCTCTTGTTGTTGGCCAAGTAGGATGAAACCAGCTTACTCAAGGCGTCGGCTTGGGCGTTGATCTGTCTGGGGATCTGCTCTACCTGGACTTCGTTGAAGTCCTTTCACGGTCTTCTTATCTCGGCCAGATACTTCACCATCATAGGCTCCCGTGCCTCGAATCGGCCGGTAACTTGGCCAACGACTACGGCGGAGTTGCTGCGGATCCGGATCGTTTTCAGCCCCAGTCCGGAGGCTATGCGTAGTCTGGCCAGCAAAGCTTCGTATTCCGCCGTGTTATTTGAGGCCTTGAACCCGAGCTTTACATTTGTGCCTCGTTCGGACCCAGAATGATGAGTCCGGCACCACAGCCTTTCTCGGTCGAGGACCCGTCGACGTAAAGGATCCTATCAGGGACGGGGTCGGGCTTCCCATCGACCGAGGTTTGAGCTACGGAGGCCGTTGTTAACTCCGGCTCTTTGCTGGGGATGGTGCACTCGACGATAAAATCGACCAGGTCTTGTGCTTTGATGGCCTGCCTCGGGCGGTATTTTATGTCGAATTAGGACAATTCCCATCTCCACATCTCCAAGCGGCCAGAGGACTCGGATGAGGCGAGGATAGCCCCCAAAGGGCGCTTGGTAAGAACAAGGACGGTGTGCGCCTGGAAATAGTGTCGCAGCTTCCTTGAGGCCACGATGAGTGCTAGAACGATCTTCTCTATGGCTGGGTACCTCGTTTCTGCGTCCTTGAAGACGTGGCTCACATAGTACACTGGCTTCTGAACTCCGTCGACCTCTCGTACGAGTACTGTGCCCGCTGCTTGGTCGGATACCGCCAGATATAGCGATAGCTCGTCCCCTTCAATCGGTCGGGTGAGCAGTGGTGGAGTCGCAAGGTGCCTCTTCAATTGGTCGAAGGCAGTTTGGCACTCCTCCGACCACTCGAACCTTGGAATTTTTCTTAGAGCCTTGACAAACGGGAGGCACTTCTCCCCAGACCTCGACATGAAACGTGACAGAGCGGCTACCCGTCCTGTCAGCCGCATGATCTCGACGTTGGTCTTTGGCGCGACCATGTTAAGGATGGCGTTGATTTTCTCCGGGTTGGTTTCGATCCCGCGGTGAGTGACCATGAAATCAAGGAACTTTCCCCCGGTGACTCTGAATGCGCACTTGGCAGGGTTCAGTTTCATCTTGAATTTGCGGAGGACGTCGAAGGCCTCGCCCAGATCCTTGGCGTGGTCGACCGACGAGATTGACTTGACGAACATGTCGTCGACATAAACTTCCATGTTTTTGCCGATCTGGGGTTTGAACATGCGATTGAACAAGCGTTAGTACGTAGCTCCGGCATTTTTGAGGCCGAAAGGCATTACTTTATAGCAATATACCCCCCGGTCCGTTGTGAATGCGGTGAGATCTTCGTCTGTCGGATTCATACGGATCTGATTGTAGCCGGAAAAGGCATCCATGAAGCTAAGTAGCTCGTAGCCCACCGAGTTGTCGAGGAGCCGATCTATCCGAGGGAGGGGATAGTTGTCTATAGGGCAGGCCTTATTGAGGTCGGTAAAGTCGACGCACATTCGCCACTTCCCGCTAGAATTTTTGACTACGACAACATTCGCCAACAATTCGGAGTATGGCACATTCCGAATGAAGTCGGCGGCAAGGAGCTTGTCTACCTTGTCCTCGATTGCCTTCTGCTTGATCGGGACGAAGCTTCGCTTCTTCTTCCTAACAGGTCGGGCCGTAGGATCTACTCCGAGCTTGTGAGATATAATTTTGGGTTCGATCCCAGGCATGTCAGCAGGTGCCCAGGCAAACACGTCGGAGTTGTTCCTTAGGAAATGAACTAGATCGTCCCGCTGAGCCCCAATCAGAAGTGACCTGATCTTTATGGTTCGTTCGCCGTCCTCTTCAACGAGGGGGACCTCTGCCAGTGGCTGCATCGGGCTCCCTCGGACCTCTTTCTGCTCGTCTCGAGTATCCAGAGAACCCTTGATGTCACCTTCGCCCTCAACATCGTTTTTTGGCCGCTCGGTCGTAGAGGTTGCAGTGAAACAAACCTTCGCAGTTCGTTGGTCTCCGTAGGCCCGACCTATCCCTCCTTGGTCGAGCAGGAATTTCATCGCCAGGTGGTAGGTCGATATCTGGGCCCTGAGGGAGTTCAGCGTTGGGCGGCCGAGAAGGATGTTGTAGGCTGACGGGATTCTCGCTACGATGAACTCTACAGGCACGGTGAGCGTACGGCCGGCCTTCCCGATGTTGAATTGGAGAGTGATTACCCCTTCCGCCGGGATGGGATGGTTGGTGAACCCTGACAGGATGTGGGTGGTCGGCCTTAGGTCCATGGGGTGAGCTCCATTTATAGGAAGCAGTCGTAAAACATGATGTCCGCCGAGCTTCCAGAGTCCACCAGTATCCTCTGAACCTCGTAGCGGTGGACCCGGGCTGTGATCACTAGCGGGTCGTTGTGGGGCAGGGATATATCATGGAGGTCCTCGTCGTTAAAAACGATCGGCTTGGTTGCCCTGGCCTTCTTACTCAGATGGCCATCAGCCCCGTCGATCGGTATGGGGCGCTGAGCCTCGTAGGTATTCGTCGTACCCCCCGCGGACATGACCATGATTTGGCCGATTGTTAATTCACAGGGAGGGGACGTTGCTCTTGTTCACGGTCAGCTTGCCGCTTTTCCCATAAGTACACTGCCAGGTGCCCCGAGCAGATTAGCTCCTCGATGTAGTCTCGGAGCTGCTTGCAGTTCTCCGTGGAGTGGCCTTGGGACCGGTGGAAGCCGCAGAAGGGGCCACGGGTGTGCTTTGCCGCTATGCGCGCCACTGGGGGGAGCTTAAAGAACCTCTCGCCCTTTTCCTCCTTCAGCAGCACCGTCTGGGAGACGTTGAGCGGGGTATACTCCTGAAACTTCGGGGAGTAGGGCTTCGACCGCTCAAGCCTCCTTTTCTCTTCGCGGCCCCTTTTCTTCTGATCAACTTGTTCTGTCCAGGGTAGGTTGGAATTCACCTCGGATTCAAGCGGGATTTCTCGTTCGGTCCAGGCCTTCACCTCGGCCATGGTCTTAGGTTGCGTTAATGCAAAGAAGCGTAACCACCCCTTGTGCCTAAGACCCGACCTAAGAGCCATGATGACCATCTCATCCTTGTGTTCTGGGACTTCGAAGATGGCGTTGTAGAAGCGGGTAACGTACCCTTTGAAGCTTTCTTTATCCCCGCTCTTTATTTGTGAAAAGATGGTCGACGGTCCGCTTCTGACGTCTGTTCCCGACAAAGTGCCAGAGGAATTGGGTGGCCAGCTCATCGAAGGTTGAGATCGCGCGTGGTGCAAGTCCTCGAAACCAATCTCGTCCGGAGCGAATGAGAGTGGCTGGGAAAGCGTGGCATTGGGCAGCATTGGAACAGTCTTGTAAACTCATCCCGGCCGTGAAAGCGCCTAAATGGTCCTTCGGGTTGGACTTCCCATCGAAGAGTGAAACCTTCGGGGGCTTGTTCCGGGAGGAGACATGGACGGCGAGGAGCTCCTCTGTGAAGGGCTTCATGAGCGAGTCGGCGGCGTACTTAGCCCCGTCGCTCAAATGAAGACTTTCCCAGTGCATGCCCTCGATCTTCTTTTCGAGGGCGTCGAGTCGGTCGTGGTATCCAGATGAGTCGGCATACTCCGATCTTTGGCCCCTGCCGCTGGAGGCCTCTGCCTGGCCACGGCCCCAATTCCGTTCGATGACATTCCGCAGGTCTTCTGGCGAAGTCGTTTTCGAGCTGCCGTGATGAGTCCCGTGCGCGCGACCCTGTCGAGGGAGGGGGCGTCAGTCATGCCTGGGTGCAGGCGAGCCGACAGACACCTCCTCGGGAGGGACAGGGGTGCGACGGGGCTCGAGGCGAGGCGCTCTGGCGTAAGACCTCGGAGTTAAGCTATGAGGCGCCCACCGGGTCATTGAGTACGTCGCCCCGGGGGACTTGTGGCCGTTGGAGACAGCAAGGCAGTGATCGGTCGTGCCAACGTGGGTAGAATCTTCTCTCCCTCTGTAGGGTCCCGGTCACACGGAGGGGGAGCGACGACCTAGGGAGCTTGCCCGGCCGCTAGGACACGGACGAGCGCATCCACGACGGACGTGAGGCGATCTATCCACGCGGATAGAGCATGAATGGCGTTCGGGGGAGGAGGGGAATGTCCCTCGTCTCCGCTGCGGGCAGGACGACTGCTGGTGCTTGGATTGTCGCGGTGACCACTCTCTATGTAGTCGAGATCGGAAGATGAACTTTTGGTTGAGTGGAACTACGTTTCCGATTGATGGTGCCAACTGATGGATCTCAATATCTCCTTCAGATGTTATCTTCCGTGGATTTGCTGCGAGCGCTGATGGATGGCTGAGATTGAGTTGGAGAGTTGACTCCCGGAACGTGTGGATCTCAATGGGTTTTGAGTGGTTGTAGTCGAGCTACCTGTAAAGAAGTCCCGGGGTGGTTGTGCCACCGAGGACCCTCCGATAATCAAGTTAGACCGGATATTTTAGCAGAGTAATGGCCTACTGGAGTAAATATGGCTTACGTCGATCGTCTGAGAGAGGGGTTTATATAGCGGCAATAATGGGCAGGCAGGCGCGAGAATCTCGCCGGCCGTTACGCCCTTCGCGTCACTCCCGCGTGATAGGAGGGGTCCCGTATTAATGACGATATAGGCTCATTAATAGGGGATCGTGATGGCGTGAAACGCGGGATCGTGGGCAGTGGATATCTCGCACGTAGTGAAATTCACAGAGCCGTGGTGGAGGCGCCTGTGGTCGGTGCTGGCGAGACCGAGGAATATGAGCTCGGCGGGAGGCTCGGGAACGAGCTGGAGACCGAGGAATCTTAGTTCTGCGATAGCTCAGAGGCGAGCTGGGTGGTCTGGAAGGCCACCGAAGGTCGGAAGAATTCTCGGGTCGTAGTCCCGAGGTGTGATCCCAACCGAAGTTCATGGTCTTGTCTTGTTGGTTTCGGGACACATCATCTGCGACATGTCAGCATCTGGAGAGTCATGATATCGAGTCTCATCAGGGGGAGAAATACGAATTCCAACCAGACAAAAAAGGCTAGAATTTATGATATTAATTTCGTGCTTGCTGGGTGTCATTGATGGAGGGCTTGATCTCCTTTAGATGTTGTCCTCCGTCGATCTATCGCAAGCGTTGATGAAGAGTTGAGATTGGTGTTGATGGTTGTCTTCTTGAGCGTGTGGATCTCAATGGGTTGATTTCGAGGTGAAGCCGAGCTACCTGCAAAGAAGTCTCGAGATGGTTGTACCGCCGTGGACCCTCCGACGATCAAGTTAGCCGAGGAATTTGAGCAGAGTAGCGGCTTGTTGGATTGAAAATTTCCTTACCTGAGTCGTCTGAGAGAGGGTTTTTTTATAGTGGTCGCTTGGAGCGAGATAGCACGAGATCTTCGTCATCGGTTACGCCCCTGACGCTACACCTGCATGAATGACGGGATCCCCCCATTAATGACGAGATATGCTCATTAATGGGGGGATACGACGTTGTGGAACACAGGATGTTGGGTGGCAGATATCTCGCTTCTGGCGAGATACACGGAGTCGTGGCGGAGGCGCCGGGCTCTGCGTTCTTGGTTGCTCGGTAGAACCGGGAGGCTTAGCTCGGCGGGAGGCTCGGACGCGAGCGGGAGGGTGAGGAAGCTCGGTTCTTGTGATAGCTCGGAGGCGAGCAGGGAGGGCTGAGGAAGCTCAGCGTGTAGGTTGGCTCGGAGGCGAGCCGATGGTTATTTGTAAGGCAAGCATAGGAGTGTTCTGGGAGGCCATCGAAGGTCGGGTCAATCCTCGGGGCGAAGGCCCAGGAAATGCCTTCAATGTAACGTGTTTGCTCATGTCTCGTGAGCCCCGGGACACGTCATCTACCATGTGTCATAATCTGGGGAATTCCCACTTATGAGTATCATCATTAGCTCCCCACTCTCGTCCCGACCTATTTATGGGTCGGGTCAAGAGTGATTTGATCGGTTCCTGGGCGCAGACTGTTGCCAAAAATCTATCGGCGCGGATTTCCAGGGTGACTCGGTGTAGGGCAATTGCGTCGTTCTAATTTATGAGCCCGCATGGCGTATCCCGGCCGCTTGGATCTTCGCCAGCATCTTTGATGACATCAGCGGATCAGGGAAAGGATCGTGCCTTAAAGAGGGGGTGTCGATTCGCTCGCACGTATGTCGAGGTGTAGGTCATGTGTCCAACGCGGATTGGGGGATCCGACAGGCTGTCACTGTCGCCTGCGGCCGAAGGGACGTCTCCAATGGTCGTTCGACACATGGGGCTTCGATGGCTGGCAGATGCGACGCTTCGTTTTGGTAGGAAATGATCGGGGCAGTCGGATGCGTCCCCTCGAGTTGTATAAATAGGAGGGGAACCCTCCTAGGGTTAACACTTCCCCACTATTTTCCTTCGTTGCGAAAGATTGCTCAGCGCTCCTTCTTCTTTTCAGATCAGACCTCCACCGCCTTTCCTCGGCGAAACCTTCTATTTGATTCAGGTTAGATGTCTTTCTCTGGGGAGTCGGTAGAAGTTGTTAGGGTCGAGTCGGGCGATGAGGTTCCAGTAGTTGGAGCCGAGCCTAGGGTGTCTTCCCTTGCCTCTTCGGTTGCTCCATCTGCGTCGGTTCCCCCTAAAGAGTTAGGGCTACCCGCGCTGCCTGTCGCCAGGCGACGGCAAGGGCCCCAAAGGTGCGCATCGGGAACGCTCGCGATGCGGCCTCTATCTTGAGAAACATGGACGAGCATACCGGGATTCAGGCTCGCTTCCACATTCCCCCTAGCTATTCGCTTCATTTAGCCAGGGCGGATGAAAGGACGAATCAGGTGTAGGGTAAAGAGATTGCCCTGTACTTGGATGCATTCTGGGCTGGAATGCGTCTGCCCTTTCCACCCGAAGTATGTGGGGTACTTCGTTGCTTCCAACTCGTCCCGGGCCAGCTGGTGCCGAACTCGTGGGGAATTCTCCAAGGGTTCCTGGTCTGGTTGAAACTTGACGACATCCCTTTCAACTTGACCCTTCTTACTTCCTTCCTCTGTTACAAAAATCATCCTGGCACCCGCAAGGATGAGCCGAGCTGGGTGTATATTTCTTTCAAAAAACGCAAGGGAGGGGTGGCCGGGTCGGGAGTAGTAGTCGTTCCTTCTTCCATTCATGAATGGAAGGAGAAGTTTATATTTGTCAGGCCACCTGAGGGCGAGGATTGGCCTGTGCCTATACAGTGGCATAGGGCCGACTGCCCGCGGACGAAGCAGTCATCATCTGTCGAGGCGAGGGCGGTGTCCATGTGGGAGCCGATCCAGCGGACCGACGTCTTGCCTTCCGAGCAGGTCATTAGCTGATCCGGGCTCAGCCCCGCGTGTTTCGTGGGTAAGTTAGGAGCTTGGACGGTCTGTATAAACTTGAATAATTTCCCTTTGCCCTTCTTGCATTACTAAATTTTCTGTGTATTCTCCTTTTGCAGGACAAATGGACTGATCCAGGATCCTAGCTGCCATAGCCGCTACGTCCTAGAAGAAGGTTGGGGGTGTGACCACGTCCCGAGCCAGCCCGAGCTCGGCCCTGAGACTGTCACCATCGACGAGGCCTTTCGCATCGCCCCGATCCCCCGATGACAGCCGTGGGGGTAGCCAGAAGCACGCGCGGGACCCGGAACCCCGGGCGATGGAGGAGGAGGGGGGAACCGAGGTTCCCCTCAAGAGGAAAAGGACGGTCTCCCGCACGCCGTCGACTGATATCCCCAAGGGGATTCCCATGAAGGAAGGGGACGTCTGCTTCGTGGTCCACTCGGGGCTTTCCGTCGCCGACAGCCTGCTCGCGGACATGGAGCAGTCGGCCCGGGACAAAATTCTCCGGGGGACCCTGAAGGCCCAAGTGGCCGCCATTGCTCAGAAGGCCGTTCAAGTTGGTATCCGTTTAAGTATTATCTTAAGTGACCTTTCTTGGTCTGAACATCCCTAAATCCATCTGTTGCTTTCCTTAAGTCCTCCAACATTGCACCCTTATCGTTAACATGGAATCCGAGGAGATTGCCCCGGCCATGAGGAAGGCTGGAGAATCATCTTCGGAGGCGGAGGATCTGCGTCTTCTGCTGCGGCAGGAGAAGAAGATGACGGCCGCCCTCGAAACCCGGTTGGCCGCCGGGGAGCTCATGGTCTCCAAGAGCCAGGAGTCCTACCGACTTCTGAGTGAGTCCCACCGAGCCGTCGAGGCCAAGTTGGAGGAGTTAGGCAAGCGCTACGCCATAATGAAGAAGGCGAGGGACGCCAACAAGATGGAGACCGAGGCCGTGCTTAAGGCGGCGAAGATCGCCGAGCTCTGGGCTCGCAAGTCGGTGGACATATAAAAGGCGTCAGACCAGTTCTACGCTGACATTGGCGAAGCCTCTGCCATCATTTGGCACGAAGCTCATGATGCTTTCAAGGCGTTAATACCTGAATTTGCCGACGGTGAGCTCTGCACTTGGGTCCCGCTTTCGGTGGACACGCCGCAAGGGGCTGGCGTCGGGGGAGGGCGGTTACGGAAGTAGGAGCTCCGGCCCCTGCAGGAGGTGCCGAGCAAGGTGAGATCCGGGCAGAGCCTGCAACCTGAGCTTTTTGTTTTTCTCTTTTATTTTTCTCAAGTTTTGTAAGCCTGCAGGCACTTTTTGTAAGGATGAGGAGCCCAGAATACCTTGTAAAAAATTTTGGAACATGAATAAAACTGGGCCTTTTTCTTTTGCGTGAAAATGTGTTTCTTGCGTGAGTACTTAAGCTTGTCGGTCTTTTCCTCGATGCAAGTGTTAGGTCATAGGTCGTTGACCGGCCTTTTAGATGACGATGCCGCGTCGAGTGTAAGTCAATTAATCGCCAAGTGCAGGATGGTCGGTGCCTTCCCTCCCCCGGAGTCGAGGTGGCGATCGTTCACTTAGAATACATCAGGAGATCCCTCAGTGCAGGAAGATCGGTATCTGCCCATTCTTTTGAGTCGGACTGACGACCACGTCTCTTAGCTCGAGTTGAATAATAGCCAAGATAGAATTGGTCGGCGTTGACGTAGTTCCTAGACCCTCATCTTGGGATGGTAAGAACTTATCACTCGGAGGTTAGCCGAGCCGGGATCTGCGCGGTTGCCCCTTGGTGGGGCTTCGATCCTTATCGTCGGTGGGTAGGAAGTTACCCGCTAAGGATCGACTGAGCATGGAAGCCGCTCGATGGTCTCTTGGTGAGGGCTTCAATCCGTAGCGTAGGTGGGTAGGAAGTTACCCGCTAAGGATTGACCGAGCAGGAAAGCCGCTCGGTGGCCTCTTGGTGAGGGGTTCGATCCTTAGTGTCGGTGGGTAGGAAGTTATCCGCTAAGGATTGACCGAGCAGGGAGGCCGCTCGGTGGCCTCTTGGTGAGGGCTTCGATCCTTAGCGTCGGTGGGTAGAAAGTTACCCGCTAAGGATTGACCGAGCAGGGAGGCCGCTCGGTGGCCTCTTGGTGAGGTCTTTAGATCCTTGGCGTTGTTGGGTAGGGAACTACCCGCCAGGGATTGACCGAGCAGGGAAGCTGCTCGGTGGCCTCTGGGTGAGGGCTTCGATCCTTAGCGTCGGTGGGTAAGAAGTTACCCGCTAAGGATTGACCGAGCAGTGAGGCCTCTCGGTAGCCTCTTGGTGAGGGCTTTAGATCCTTGGCGTCGTTGGGTAGGAAACTACCCGCCAAGGATTGACCAAGCAGGGAAGCTGCTCGGTGGCCTCTAGGTGAAGGCTTCGATCCTTAGCGTCGGTGGATAGGAAGTTACCTGCTAAGGATTAACCGAGCAGGGAGGCCGCTCGGTGGCCTCTTGGTGAGGGCTTTAGATCCTTGACGTCGTTGGGTAGGGAAATACCCACCAGGGATTGACTGAGCAGGGAAGCTGCTCGGTGGCCTCTAGGTGAGGGCTTCGATCCTTAGCGTCGATGGGTAGGAAGTTACCCGCTAAGAATTGACCGAGCAGGGAGGCCGCTCGGTGGCCTCTTGGTGAAGGCTTTAGATCCTTGGCGTCGTTGGGTAGGGAACTATCCGTCAGGGATTGACCAAGCCGGGAAGCTGCTCGATGGCCTCTTGGTGAGGGCTTCGATCCTTAGCGTCGGTGGGTAGGAAGTTACCCGCTAAGGATTGATTGAGCAGGGAGGCTGCTCAGTGGCCTCTTGGTGATGGCTTTAGATTATTGGCGTCGTTGGGTAGGGAACTATCCGTCAGGGATTGACCAAGCCGGGAAGCTGCTCGGTAGCCTCTTGGTGAGGGCTTCGATCCTTAGCGTCGGTGGGTAGGAAGTTACCCGTTAAGGATTGACTGAGCAGGGAGGCTGCTCGGTAGCCTCTTGGTGAGGACTTTAGATCCATGGCGTCGTTGGGTAGGGAACTACCCGCCAGGGATTGACCGAGCAGGGAAGCTGCTCGGTGGCCTCTAGGTGAGGGCTTCGGTCCTTAGCGTAGGTGGGTAGGAAGTTACCCGCTAAGGATTGATCGGGCAGGTAAGCTGCACGGTGTCCTCTTAGTGAGGGCTTCGATCCTTAGCGTAGGTGGGTAAGAAATTACCCGCTAGGGATTGATCGAGCAGGGAAGCTGCTCGGTGGCCTCTAGATGAGGGCTTTAGATCCTTGACGTCGGTGGGTAGGGAACTACCCGCCAGGGATTGACCGAGCAGGGAAGCTGCTCGGTGGACTTTTGATGAGGGCTTTTTAGACTTCTTTTCGCCTTCGTGGGGCCTCGTTCAATCTCCCTTGACCCGTAGAATCTAGAAGAGTGACTGTCGCAGACAACACATGACAGAAACGCACAGGCAAGGCGCGACGCTCCGTGGTTCACGTCGTTCCAACTCCCATTGACTGCTTAGGGGCTCATGAGGATTGGCATAGCCGCCACGTGGCGGCTCTGTATTGGGAAATTTGAAAATATCCTATGATTCGCGTTGCTGCACGCGCGAATTTCGGCCTTTAGGGATTCTGTTGGGGGTTATAAATAGCGAAGGCATGTTGGTTTCTTTTAGCCTTGCATTTCTGAAGATGGTTAGGTGACCGTGCATGCTCATCAGCGAGATGATTTCTCAGGATGATGTGTACCTCTACAACCTCGACCGGTCCGAATAGACGTACGAGACGGTGATAGACCGCGTGGAGGCCCACTTTAGGCGCCTTCTTCCTCGGCGATCTCCACTCCTCCAAGTGCTTATTTATGCAATTTGGAGGAGGTCCTCGGGTTTGCACAACGCCTTGTTTCCGCAGTCGAGGGATGAGGCGATCGAGAAGTTGCACTCGCTTTACCATCTCGGCCTGATCTTGAAGAGTAGGCGGGACCGATCAGCGGGCCTTCTTCTGGAGTGTTTCCAGAAGAGGCTGATCGTTAATTTTTGTCCGGCGGGTGGCGCTTCCAAGGCGGTCGAGGAAGGTAGGGCTCGGCTGGCGGAGATCTCGTCGGAATATCTTCAACAATGCTTCCTCAATCCCCGGCCCCCTTTACTATAATAATCCCCTTTTTCTCTTTTTTTTGAAAGGCTGAGGAGCCTATAATACCCATTAATAAATAAAATTCTTCTTTTCCGATGTGTTTTATTTTCTTTTATCCTTTAGCACTTTTTACATATTTTCTCAAAATGAATCTAGGGATCCGGAACCTGAAGGAGAAGAAAATATATCGAAGAAGTCTCTTCTAATTCAGGAGACTTAAGAAAAATTACATAACTTTGAAAAGAAGAAAATACATTCATTTGTATAGTTTAAGTTTTTCAGCCTTGTAGGGCCGAAGAAACTTGAGTCCCCTGGCGTCTTGTAAGCGATAGGCTCCACCGGGCAATACTTCGGAGACGAGGAAAGGGCCATCCCACTTCGGGGAGAACTTGTGCAGTTTGCCCTGATCTACGAATTCGTTCCGCCTTAAGACCAAATCTCCCGTCTTAAAGGTGTTGTGCTTAACTCGTGCGTTGTAGTAGCGATAAGTTTGTTGCTGGTAAGCAGCTGCTTTGATCTGTGCTCAGTCCCGCTTCTCCAGCAAGATATCCAAATTGGTCCGGAGCGCCGAGGTGTTGGCTTCATCGTCGAAGTGTTCGACTCTGTAACTAGGCAGTCCGATCTCCGCTGGGACCATTGCCTCGATACCGTAGCAGAGGCTGAAGGGGGTTTCTCCCGTGGGCGTTTTCTTCGATATGCGTAAGGCCCACAGTACCCACGGTAGTTTCTCGACCCAGCTGCCCTGCTTTCCTTCCAAACGAGCTCGAAGACCTCGGATGACGTCTCGGTTAGCTACTTCAGCCTGTCCATTGCACTGAGGATGCGCGACCGCGGCAAACTTCATTAGTATGTGGTATTCATTACAGAACTCTTTGATTTTGTCTTTTTTGAAATTCGTCCCGTGGTCAGTAATGATGCACGTTGGATCTCGAATCGAGAGATTATGTTGTTCTGCAGGAACTTTATGGTAGTGGCGGCGTCCGATCTTCTGATGGGGACGGCCTCAATCCACTTCGTGAAATAGTCTACTGCGATGAGGATGTACTTGTGCCTGTCCGTACCAGTGGGGAGTTGGCCTACCATGTCCATCCCCCACTGGGCAAACGGCCAAGGGGAGGTGAGGGCCGTTAGTTCGGTAGCCGGAAGACGGGGTATGCTGTCGTGGAGTTGGTAGCTTTTGCATCTTCTGACGAGCTTCTGAGCGTTTAGGTGTATCGTCGGCCAATAATCTCCTTGGAGCAGCGTCTTCTGGACCAAGGTACGGGCCCGTTGATGCGCTCCACCGACCTCTTCACGTATTTCATGCAGGACGTAGTCGGCTTCGTGAGGGTCGACGCACCGAAGCAGAGGCTGTGTGTATGACTTCTTGTAAAGGTTTCCATTGCTCCAGATGAAATGGAGGGCTTTGGATCGGAGGTGGCGCACTTCCCCTCGGTCTTCCGGAAGTATGCCATCCTTCAGGAAGTCCACGAGGGGCTTCCTCCAATCCTGGCCTTCCTCCTAAGCATTGTATACTTGAAGCGTTACCTCTCTGTCCTCCACGCTGGGCCTTGGCAAGATTTCGAAGAGGATATTCCTCTTATTGCGAGCCGTATAGGAAGAGGCAAGCTTGCTCAGACCGACGGTGTTTCCCACCAATAAAAGAGCAAAGCTCTGTTCAAAATTTGAAAAGAAGCAGCGCCTTACGTGCCTTGCACGAGGGCGCCAGCGCCAAGAGTTAAAAACTCTGAGGCAGCGCCTCACGTGCCCTGCATGAAGGCGCCGGCACCGGAACTAAAAGTTCTCTGCCGTTGGATCTTCGTGCGGGGCACCAGAACTAAAAGTTCTCTGCCATTGGATCAAAGATCCAATGGAGATGATAAATCATCAAAATATAGAATTAAATTCTGTTGAGGAAATATTCTTCAAATCTTTCTAAACAAGAAAGATCACGCTCTGTAAAACAGAACACCGTTGGATTAAAGATCCAATAGTGATTAAAAATCACCAAGCTACAGAATAAGCTCTGTATGGAAAAATATTTCCCCAATCTTTCTAACTAAGAAAGATCACGCTCTGTAAAATAGAGCACCGTTGGATTAAAGATCCAATGGTGATTAAAAATCACCAAGCAACAGAATAAGCTCTGTATGGAAAATATTTTCCTAATCTTGTTAGAAAAACAAGAAAAATATCTTCTGTAAAACAGAAGTCCTTGGATAAAAGATCCAACGGTGGATAAAATCCCCAAATCAATTAAGGATCTCTCAATGAGAGATTTTTTTAACTAAATCAACAAACTTGCATCCACTATATAAAGGCCCCAAGACTTCAAGTCTTGTACGGAGGACCCCCCCATAAACTTCAAGTTCAAAAAGAAGAGCAGGAAAAAAAAATAAAGCTTTAAGAGAGAAGAAGGAAGAAGAACTTTTTTCAAGGTAAATAAAGACAATAGAGATCATAGTATCTCATCTGCATATCCAAGGGTTTAACCCTCATAAAGAACATAGTTCTTTCCCCTGAATCCGAGACCCATGAGACAAGTCTTCCACAAATGAGAATTTAATTCTCGTGGGGACAAATTTGTTCTTGGGGATCGAAGATCCAGGGGAGAACAGAGAACTGAATATATTCAGAAAAATGCACAAAGAAAGAAACAGCACCAAGCACCTCACGTGCCCCTCACGTGGGCGCTTCTCAAATAAAGAGTGCTTAGCATTCAATGGTTGGCGCTCAGCGCCAAGCGCCTCACGTGTCCCTCACGTCGGCGCTGCTCAATAAAGAGTGCTTAGCACTCAATGGTTGGCGCTCAGCGCCAAGCGCCTCACGTGTCCCTCACGTGGGCGCCGTTCAATAAGGAGTGCCTAGCACTCAGTGGTTAGCACTCAGTGCCAAGCGCCTCACGTGTTCCGCACATGGGCGCCATAAAGAGTGTTTAACACTCCATAAAAAACAAAAAAAGAGAGGATAAAGTAAAGGGTGAGCGTCGGAGCCCATATCAATGCTCAGCACTGTTTGCACAGAAAAAGGACCGAGCCCAAACAAGTGTTTAACACTTTATTCAAAGACTGAGTGAGCTGAGTCTAAGTTGACCAAATGTCCCTAATTTAGATCAGCCGAGCCTATGTGCTCACCAATTTTTCAAATTGGTCTTAGTCCCAAACACAACTATTGATCTTCCAATGGACATTGGTTCAAGGGTACATCTCCTCACACCTCTGATAAATGTCGTTGTAATTTTTCAGCGTCTTCAGAGAGGTGATAGGTCCCGATAACCAACAATTCTTTAGTGTACTCCCAAATTGACGGGCACATCCCAATACGGACCGCAACGTCCTTAAATTAGCTATGGACCGTAACGTCCTTAAACTACAATGGATCGTAATGTCCTTAAACTACAATGGACCGCAACTAGCTATGGACCGCAACGTCCTTAAACTGAAACAATATAAAATCCAAATGCTCTTCTGTTGGGTCTGAATGATCCCAAAATCATGCTGGGTAGATCTTAGTCCAAGATTGGACAAACGTATCCTCAATAAACATTTAAGTTGATTTTAATCCCAAATAAAATTAACGATCCTTAAATCAAACCAAACCCAAATCTAAGAAAATTCAGATTTGGACTAATCCACGCCCTACGGGCGACAACATAAATTAGTCTACGTATACAATCCACGGGCAACCAAAAATAAAACAAACACACACGACACGAAATGGCCTTCTGGAGCAGGAGAAAGTGGTTACCGCGATGCGGTAATATAATTAACTGCAGGAGCTTGCGCCTGCAGGGAAAAGCGTCCCCACAATCAAAAACCTCTCGCAAACGAGGGGGAATCTGACAAAGTCTGTTACAACAGCCGCATCCATCCAGACCTCCGATACACGGTGCCATAAATCAACTTGGCATCTTCGGAGAGGTGGACGGATAAACCCAAATAGCATCTGCCCCCAAATGCAGGCAAGACGTTTGTCTTTCCCGGTTTTCGGCAGTAAACAGACGGCTTGGGCGTTCAGGTACCAGGGAATCTGTTCCACTTAGATTTCGTCAAAACTTTTCCGTGGTCTTTTCACCTCGG
The DNA here is from genome assembly GCA_030015575.1 of Agapanthus africanus. Classification (NCBI taxonomy): domain Eukaryota; kingdom Viridiplantae; phylum Streptophyta; class Magnoliopsida; order Asparagales; family Amaryllidaceae; genus Agapanthus; species Agapanthus africanus. The sequence continues at coordinate 946,656,627 of JASDDO010000019.1, forward strand.
CCAAGTACTTTACCATGAGCGGCTCTCGGGCCTCGAAGCGCCCGGTCACTTGGCCGACGACTAGGACGGAGTCGCTGCGAATCTGGATCGTCTTCAGGCCCACCCCGGAAGCGATTCGTAACCCGGCCAGCAAGGCCTCATATTCCGCGGCGTTGTTTGACGCTCTGAACCCGAGCTTCAAAGAGTACTCCTTCTCTGCCTCATTCGGACCTCGAATGATAAGGCCGGCACCGATCCCTTCCTCGGTAGAGGATCCATCTACGTAGAGGACCCAATCGGGGACGTGTTCATATCATATTTTGCATTATTATATTCCCCATTCTTATTCATTTTACAAATAAACAGGCGTGATTCCCCAATCAGAGCAAAGCTCTATTCAAATTCCAAGATTTGGAATGAAGCGACGCTTCCTTTCCCCCAATCAGAGCAAGGCTCTGTATTGAAATTCTAAAGGCAAAATTGAAGCAACGCTTCAGGTTCCGCGCCAGGCGCGCTGCGCGCCACGTGTCAAACACGGGTGCGCTAGCGCTAGGCGCGCCGCGCACACGTGTCAAATATGTGTGTACTAGCGGAGTTGCGCTGCGCTCTGCGCTACGCATCTCAAATTAGAGCAAAGCTCTGTTTCCAAGATTGGAAAGCGAAGCAACGCTTCATGAAAAGTACTAACATCAAATACGCCTACAAAAAGAGTCAAAGACTCTGAAGCGGCGCTCACGTGCAAAGCACAGAAGCGCTTCACCCTTATAAGAATTACTTGCACCTTATTATAGCAAATCAAATTATGTAGTGCATAGCCATAACAAAGAATTAAAAAAAAGGGAACACTTAACGGATAATAAAATACTTAATTAAAACATTTGTTTATTATTATATTCAAAAAAGATCACCAAACAAAGGATCAGTGGCACAAGAGTGAACAAAACAGTATACAAAATTTTCTAACCCCCTCGCCGCCTTCTCCAGCACATCAAAACGACGATTTTCACGAGGAGTGGCTCCCCACCGGTTGGCGCCATGTTCATCCGTAAAAGCAGACATAATAGCCCGCCGGGCTCTTATTTGGCCCAACAGGCGAACCGAGCAATTTTTCAGAGCCTGAGTAATCAGGCATGCCTCATGAAAACACTCGAGCTTGTCTTCAGCCGTATCAAGCATCGCCAGGGTCATCTCCGCTGGGTGAGGAGGGATGTTATCGTGCACAGCAAGAAGAATCATCCGGAGCCAAATGGATCCCATTGGAAGAGGGGACCCCTTACGGATCATAAGTTCATACATCACCGCATCACACTCGGCATCCGTGAGAGAAGGATCCACCAAGCGCGCAGCAAACCGAGGAACAATGTTCTCAATGGGCACTTCCCACGATTGTCGACGGGCATGTAGGCGGTTACAAGCCATAATTGGGAGGGTTCTTTGGAGATGAGGAAAGAAAGAAGCTTTGCTTCGAGTTATAAAGACTAGGCACAGAAAATTTTGTGTACAGTGGAACTATTTCCAAGACTTGGGAAATGAAAGTTCTAGGGAATACAAGTTTGACTTAAAAAGGAAGGTGAAAAGACACCTCTGTTGAAGCAACGCTTCAGCGCTAGCGCAGTTGCGCTGCGCTCTGCGCTGCGCGCCACGTGTCGAACGTAGGTGCGCAGGCGCAAGGTGCGCCAGCGCTGAAATTAAAAATTCCCACCGTTAGATCAAAGGATCTGATAATAATGATAAATCATTAATCAACTAGAATTAAATTCTGTTAAGAAAAGATTCCTCAAAATCTTTCCAAACAATAAGATTGTGCTTTAAGCACCGCTGGATCAACGATCCAATGGTAAATAAAAATTACCAAAGACAGAACAAATTCTGCATGAAAAGATTTCTTAATCTTATTAAAACAAGAAGATTATCTTCTGCGAAACAGAAGCCTTAGGATCAAAGATCCAACGGTGGGAAATATTCTCAAATCAATCAGAGAAAGATCTCTTAAACTGATTCAATAAATCATTTGGCCCTATATAAAGGCCCCTAGACTTCAAGTCTCAAAAAATAAAGAAATATAGAGAGAAAACCCTCTGCAAATTTTGAGAAAAACTCAAAGAGAAAGAAGAGCAAGCTCTTAGAAAAAAGAACATCATTTCTTCATCTTCAAGGTAAAGAACTAGTTCTTGAACAACAGAGATGAAACCATCTCGTAAAAAGAAAAACCATCTTCTAAAAAGATCATAGATCTAATAAAGACCAAGGTCTTTGATAAAAAGAAAAAGATCAAAAGACCTAATCATAAAAAAATTAAAAGAAGTATTTTACTTCATCCACAGATCCTTGATCTACAAAGGCAGAGCCCTTTTATAAAACAAAAACTTTTGTTTTTGAATCTTGAGGCAAAGCCTCATTTAAGAAGAACATAAATTTGTTCTTTGATCTTAAATTTGATCAAATGTGCTTGGCGCTATTAGAAAGTGCCTCGCACTCATGAATTGCGCTTTTGCGCTTCTTGGACCAGCGCTCAGCGCCAAAACATGCCACGTGTCAACCAAAGACACAATCTGCGATTTGCGCTTCTGAAACAGCGCACTGCGCTCATGGACTGGCGCTCAGCGCCAAGCGCGCCACGTGTCACTCACTGGCGCGCCAACAAACTAGCGCAACGCGCTCATAAATCCAAAGCGCAATGCGCTAATGAACTAGCGCTTAGAGCTAAGCGCGACACGTGTCCTTTTCGTGTGCGCTACCCGACAGAAGCGCAATGCGCTCTTTAACTGGCGCAAAACACCTGGCGCGCCACGTGGTGCATTGTCAGAACACACTTTGTTCTGATGAAGACAAAAGATGTCAGAACTCAATACTTAGCATTATTAAAAGGGCCGAGCCCAAATAAAGGCTTAACAGCTAAAACACAAAAAGGAAAAAAAAATTTACAAAAACTTGCAACTTGTCGCTAAGAAATCCGTACACCCCACTTACACCCACTTTCTTCTCATTGACGTTTTCTTACCCCCACCTTCTGTTTTTCACCTTTTTGACTACACTATCTCTTTAATGTATGTCCGGTTGGACTAGGGACATTAGTGCCCGATTAGTCCGTATCTCATTGGTACCGACTGACGACGTTTTCGACTCCGAAGTCGAAATTCTTTCCACTTCCTTAGCTTCACCTTCACATTCTTCATCTTCTAAGGAGATGTCGGGATTTAATCCTAACAACCCCTTACCCGCGGGACTGATTCCACCTCCACTAGGTGCGAATAACCCACAATACCCACCTATTGAAGCGCCCCAACGAATCGCGCTCCAGGATCTTTTTTACCCTATCCGCACTGCCTTACCTACTTGTCTTTCACTCCCACCGGCAAATAGGGACAACTTTGAGATCAAACACCACTTCATCAAAATGTTGCCAAAATTTCACGGACTGGAATCCGAAGATGCCTATATCTTCATAAACAAATTCAAAACGTTTGCGCAATGATGAAGGCAACACAACTTTCTAATGATGCTATAAGGCTACGTGTCATTCCTTTCACCTTATGTGACCTACCCGAGAAATGGTTGAATAGCACAGCATCACACTCGATTAAAAATTAGGAAGAGTTTATTAAACCTTTTCTTAAAAAGTTTTACCCACATCACAAGACCGCGAGAATTCGCAATGAGATCATTCAATTTTCCCAGCTTCCTTCCGAACTTTTTTGGAAGTGTTTTGAAAGATTTAAAGACCTATTTGTTCAATGCCCTCACCACGGTATCGAGAATTGGAAACTTTGCCAAACTTTATACGAAGGATTGAACCCAGCAACTAAGCAGTTGTTGGAAACCATTTGTCAAAGTCACTTTCTAACCAAATCAAGCGAGGAAGCTTGGCAGTTTCTCGAGGATCTTGCTGAACAAACACTTCAGTGGGAAAGCACTAAGACCACCTCATCTTCTTCAACAGGTCAGTCTAGGGCAGGCATACATCAATTAGATATGTCGATTACAATGTAGGACGAAATAGCCGCACTTACGAAAAAGCTAGAAGCAATTGAGACCAAAATCTCATCGCCTTCTCCTGCCTCAGCTTTACCCCCACGAACTGTTTGTACTTGTTGTTCGGATCCATCCCACCTTACTGAAGAGTGTCCTTACAATCCACATGTTCAAGGACAAGATCACGTCAATGCTGCCTTTCAGCAAAGACAAAGAAGTGATCCATACTCTTTGACTTATAATCCTGGTTGGAGGAGCCACCCAAATTTTGCTTGGAATCAAAATCAACAATTCCAAGGCAACAACAACTTTCAAAGGCCTCCTCCTCCACAACAACAAGCACCTCAACAAACTCAATACCAGCAACCTTTCCAACCACAACCTTACCCAAACCAAATGAACAATTTTGTGCCCAACAATTTTTATCCTCAAAACAATTTTGTTCAACCGAATAACGATAAGGTTTTCTCGCTAGAACAAAGTCTAGATGCGTTTTTAAAACAATCTACACAATCCGCAGTAAGGTTGGAAACTTCCATTCAATCTTTAGTGCAAAACAGTGCTTCACATGATCAGAGTATCAAATCAATTGAGGCCCAAATTGCAAAACTGAATGCTGCGTTGAGCGAGCGAGAAAAGGGAAAGCTTCCGTCTCAACCATTGCCAAATCCCGGTCATACACACAACGCACATGATGCTTATGAACAACAAAATCATAATGTAAATGCTGTGACCACGTTGAGATCTGGAAGAGTGTTGCACAATAACGTGGGTAATAGTGATGATACCCCTGCCGGTGCTTCTTCTTCATATTCTTCTTCTTCTTCTTCATCTTCATCTTCTCCGTTAGAGCCTATTCTTCATTCTTCACAAGGCTCTACTTCTTCTAATTCGAACGGACCCACATCTCACTTCACGAACACACCAACACTGGGATCCGCTCTAACTCCGCAATCTACTCCAAAGAAATTGGACTCAACAAATTTTCAAAATGTTCTATTTCCAAACAGATTGAGATCCAATAAACCAACTCCCCAAATGGAGAAGATTGTGGAGTTATTCAAGCAGGTTAGCATCAACATACCTCTCTTGGATGCAATCCAACAAGTCCCTTCTTACGCGAAAATCTTAAAGGGACTATGCACCACGAAGAGAAAGTCTCAGACACCCAAGAAAGTGCTCGTAGCTAGTGCCGTGAGCAATGCTATTACCCAACCTCAACCCTTGCCCCAAAAACGAAAGGACCCTGGCTGTCCTACAATTTCAATAACAATTGGGGATAAGAACATCAATCGAGCACTTTTAGATCTTGGTTCTAGTGTTAACCTGCTTCCCTATTCCGTGTATGAGCAATTAGGTGTTGGAGAGTTGAAACCCACTCATTGTACTCTCCAAATGGCTGATCGATCCATCACCCATCCTAGGGGTGAGTTAGAGGACATGTTGATCAAAGTAGGGGACTTCATATTCTCCGTTGATTTCATTGTTATGGACACACAGCCTATGGCTAACCCACGGAACCAAATTCCGGTGATCCTAGGTCGACCATTTTTGGCCACTTCCAATATTGTAATCAATTGTCGCAATGGCTCTATGACTCTATCCTTCGGGAAGATGTCAAGTGAGTTCAACATTTACAAGATAGGAAGTCTGCCCTCTGTGCCTAAAGCTAGTATACGTGATATTTGCTCGATCCACGAAATCACGCAGGAGGACTGTGAGCTTGAAAAATTTCTGTTCAATCACAGCAGTTTTGACGCCACTAGTGCGTCCCTCCTTGAATCTGACACAGTTTGCACAACCGATAACGATTACGAGTGTTTCACTTTTTCGGATGATTTTGAAGACTCGCCGCCCGAGTCTGAGTCATTTGAATTTTCGGATGAGTTAGTTGAACCATCCGATTCGGTTGCTTACAGTGATTTCGAACCATTGATGGAATCCTTCGAGTTTGAGACAATTTCACCAATTTTACCTTCAATTATTCCACCTCCAAAACTCGAACTCAAGCTGTTGTCGTTTCACTTTAAATATGCTTACTTAGGTAAGAATAAGACCCTTCCTGTTATCATCTCGGCATCTCTGGCTCTCAAGCAAGAGAAAGCCCCGTTAATGGTCTTACAAAACAACCGGCAAGCTTTTGGCTGGACTATGGCGAATATCGAGGAGATTAGTTCCTTCATAATTGAACATCATATACATGTGATGGATGATGCCAAGCCAGTAAGGGATTCACAAAAACACCTTGAGGATTTTGTGGTTAATCAACCTCCACCTATAGAAGTTGAACCACCACCTTTTCTTCTAATAAAATATGAGAATGCCAATATTCCACTCATAAATGATCATTCGCATTCTCGTTTTTATTTATCATCACCTCTTATCTCCTCATATTCACATTCACGCAAACCCTTTCCTGACCACCACGTATCTCTTCACCACTTCTTCTTCCCTCTGTACAACATGTTCTTCCACCGACCAACACTTTACACTGATAAATTCCTCAACTGGTTGGTGTTGACTTTTGGTCTTTGCAAAGCTTGGCATTGACTTGTAACATTATTTAACTCAAGTTTGGGGGATATAATTTGGCTTTCAAAAATAACATAAAAAAATAATAAAAATCTAAAAATAAAAATGAAAATAAAAAAAATTGGGTATTTTTTGTAAAATAAAATAAAAATTTTATTTGCAAATAAATTCCTCTTTCTAGAGGGGTTTATTTGCAAATATCCATAAATCTCCTCCTTTATAAAGACCCCGACCCCTCTCTGTGTTTCTAAACCCTAAAAAGAATTTCCTCAGAAACCCTAGCGCCGCCGCCTCATTTTCGCCGAGAGATCTCGCCAGAGCGCCGCCGAAGGAGCCTTCCCGCCGCACTTCCGCCGCGCCCTACAGTCTTCGCCTTCTGAAATTTTCAGAGGAGGTTCGATATCTCATAACCCTCTCTGTTTTTAATTTTATAAATCTGTAGATCACCTAATGGCATACAGCATGCAACTTGAACGTGATTTTTCATAAGTATTTTCACACGAGGTGTACGGTAATTATTTTGCGAACGAATAGCGCGTAGGGGTTGGAACTATTTGATATACAATCACCCTAATGTTTATGCACTACCGGAATTAGTCACTCGTTTTTACGAGTGTATGGAAGAAGGGTGTCTCACCCAATTTGGGTTTATAAAATTACAGTGGGGTGATCGGAAATTATCATCGATAGGGATATTATACACGAAGTCACATTAACCCCTCGCATACCCGTACATGACCAAACTTTATAATTTGAGGATTACATGCCCTTGATGGGCAACGATTTCTCAAGGGAGCCGCGAAAGGGTATCCAAGCGAGAACCCTTTTCGCAAATGTCTTAACTGTGTGTCGATGGGCATAAAATAATATTTTCGATAGCTCCCACAACACAACATTTTTTACACTCTCATTACATATTGTGCATACCCTCATGACAAGAAACCCCCATTTCGACATGTGCAGAGTTTTGCTAAACTCCATAGGTGCTGGCAAACGAGCCGCAAATTACCCTTGCCCCATGCTTGTTACACAACTCTGTCGATATTTCCTCCCCGTGGAGGAGTTCGAATTTTACATGCATGGAGGTATACCTGTCAGGCCTCTTATTGACGGCGTTTCTACGTCCTATTCACGATTGACAGACGTATGGTCGAGGACTGAACCGACGGAGCACGTGCCCGCCCGCACACCTAGCTCTAGCTCGACTGCGAGCGAAGGAGAAATGACCCCTCTAGAACATGCACAATTGATGCGGAGAGCTGTGAGGGGCATAGAGGAGTTGAGGGCAACATCGAGGGAGCACGACTGGCTTTTGACTGATTGAGCAGGGGATCCGAACCCTGCTGGGTAGGGCTGAGCGTTCACGTTCACGCTCGAGAGTGCGGCGTGGGGCTGAGCAGTGAGGGCACTGCTTTGGATAAGTTTGGGGGAGTTGGTGGTTGTATACAGTTATCTTTTGCATCGAATACTTTTTTAAATTTTTGTATATATTTTTTTTCTTTTTCTTTTGCATGTTTAAATTCTGCATTGCATCCTTATATAAAATTCATAAAAATTGAAAATAAAAAAATATAAAAATATAAAAATCAAATAAAAACTGAAAAATTTGAAAAATTATAAAAATTAAAACATTCAATTTTGACCATAACTGACTTGAGTTTGACAAAAAGGTTAACTAGCTAGGAACAACTAGATCTTAGACTTAGTAAATTAAAAACCCTAATAATAACCTTTCTTAAAATTTAACGGTAGAAAGTATATGTCTTTGTAGTTTATTTAGAAATATGCAAATTTCGAGTTCACTTCTTGGGCTAAGTTAAAACAAGAGAAAAATATTGATAGTTTTATTAAAGTATATGTCTGAAAAATAATTCCTAAGGTTAAGTCTAAATTCTGAAAATATATACCTTACAAATTGCACAAACACGAACCTTGAAACTTGGAATAGTAGAAGAGACCTTGAAATGCTCTTGTCTAAAGTCCCTAGTATGAAGGAAAATAAAAAAAAATATACAAGTGTGAATAAAGAGATAAAAAAAATGAACACTGGTTTTTGTAATTACTTAAGACTGCATAAATAGAAAAAATATTTAGCGAGGGTGCTTTATCACCTAATGCCTTAGACCAACTGGTTTGGGAGTCACTGCTAAAACCCTTAGGTGTTACAAGACTAGGAACTACGCTTTAATGTGCAAACATATTTTGTAATCGGTCGTTGGTATCGCAAGAAGTATTAACGGTTGCATGAAGAATGTGTAAGCAAATTTCATCTAAAATTCACCAATTGAAAAGTACTTTGGATGATGGACAAGAGCATAATAGCTTGATTTGAATTTCCAGGTGTAGGGGTGATATACACACACACGTAGGGGTATGTGATTGGGGTTTAGATGAGAGATAGGAATGAAATATAGGACTTGTATCTTTAGTAGAGATGATAAAATTTCTAAGTTGAGATAGAACCCTAGAAGGAAAACTTAAAAGATGCTAAAAGCTAAGTAAATTTACAAGAACATATACGGTCTTAAGTTAAATGATAAGTGAGTGTGAAAAATACGGGTTGAAAATTTCTAAGTCGAAGATAATAGAGTTTCTTGTTAGAAAACCTAATTGGAGAATAAAAGTCAATAGGCCGAATTGATTGGATTTTGTGGGTAGTATCCGCTGAAAACCTTCAGGAGACAACACTCCTCCTACTAGGGACACCTAGAGGTTTAACGGCTTGTTGCACGAGCTCAGTGCAATCGCGTTTCCCTGCGAAAGTGAGGCTAGGTCCTTTTCGAGAATAAAACTAGTTTTGCTCGAGGACGAGCAAAACATAAGTTTGGGGGTATTTGTTCATATCATAATTTTGCATTATTATATTCCCCATTCTTATTCATTTTACAAATAAACAGGTGCTTTTGATCCACGTCTGCTACATAGTTGCAGGTTACAGGTTCTCGGAACAAAAACAGTGAAATTGATGAAAAGATGATACAAAATTGAGACTACGACCGATAAATGGTAGAATCTTAATTATGCCTACATTTTGAGGGACAATAAAGATCAATGAACAAATTCATAAAGTACAAAGGCAGCGCAAGTTTCAAGACTTCGAAACGAAGTAAACGGTAAAGTCTACGACATTATGCACTGTGGAAATCTGGAAGAAAACTAGAAAACAATCTGAGAAACCAAGTGAAGAAACAAGAAACCAAATGCAACCAGAAGAAGCCCAGGAAAACACAGCCCGAGAACCCTCTGTATGGCCGCGGATCCGCGGCCAAACATGGCTTTTGGCCGTGGTTCCGAGGCCATGGTAAGCCCGTGTCGGTGAAAATTCTTGACGGCGTGGCAGTGCGTTGACTAGGCTTCTTTAGGGTAAAATTGTAAATGCAGATGTGAATCGAATGTAACCCTAGGGTTTCTATGATCTATAAATAGAAGCCCTAAAGCTCTTTTTGAAGTATGCCTCTTTTCATTGATCAAAATTCAGAAATCCATTGTAATGTTTTGAGAGTATCAAATAAAGTAAGTAGATTTTTTTTATTGCCCTAGTTCTTAAATTCCTTTCTGCCTTAGTATAGATTTTAATATCTGCCCTAGTTAATTAGTTTAGCACTTTTATTAATCTGCGATAGTTTAAATAGTTAGTCTTTTTAAATTGAAAACTCATAATCAAATGTCTTTTATCAATCCCCTAATGAGTGAGTAGTTCCTCACTTTTTAGGGTTAGGAATAGAAAAAGGTTTGAGAGATGAAAATCTCTCACCCCTTTCTTGCCCATCACATATTAATTCATAGGACTCCATGCATACATACACACACCGCTCCCTACGGCACCCTACCCCACGAGGTAACAGTGATACCGTAGTTTAAAAGACCGGTTGTGCATGTTTTCCATGGAGGTTAGGTAAGAATTAAGAAAGGAAGGACAAGAACCTAGAGGAAGAAACCTAGTTTCTTCCCGATGGCACTAATCTACTTTATTAATTATTACCATAACACCTAATAGATCTTAATTAGGGCATAGAAAACGGTGAGGAATATTGACTTTCCAAACTTAACCTAAATCTAACCCTAGCAAGGTTTTAATCCTAGTTTAAATCAACTTAGTTTTTAGTGATAATCAATCCAACACCATTTGGAATTAACTCGTTAGAACAAATTGAGAATACACAAAATCCCTGTGGACCTGATTGGTCTCAAAAACTATCTATTACCGCAATCAAGAACGGCGTCGTATGTAGCTAGCCGGTGAATACGGGTCGGTCCACAGGGATGTTGTGAATTTCCGATTCGCTCTAACGAGTTAATTCCAAAGGGTGTTCGGATTAATTATTAAATCTAAAAAACCTAGATCTATCGATAAACTAAATTAATCTAAATTAAAGTCTTGCTAGGGTTAGGTTTAGGGATGGTTTGGAAATGTAATTAAATATCACCGCTTTCAATACCCGAATGAAGATCTGTGAGGAGTTATGGTAATTATCAATAGAGGGGATTAGATCCGTTCGGGAAGGTGTTCCTTCCTCTAGGTTCTTGTCCTTCCTTTAGAGATCCTTACCCTAACCTCCATAGAAAACACGCGCAACCGGTCCTTTATACTACGGTGTCATCGTTACCTCGAGGGGTAGGATGCCGTAGGGCGCGGTATGTGCGTGTATGCATGGAGTCCTATTGTAAATATTTGGTGGGTAAGAAAGGGATGAGAGATCTCATCTCTCAAAATCCTTCCTCAAAGCTAAACCCTAAACAAGTTCCTAGGGCATGAAATTAAATCTACCTAGGGCAAGGAATTGAAATCTACACTAGGGCAAGAAATTAAATTACTTACAGATGGCTCTCTCCAAGCATCAACGTAGGGTTGTCAGATATGAATTCATGAAGTGAAAAGAGGCACCGATGCTCTCCAAAAGATTTCTAAATTTTATTCATTAAAGGGAGGCATCAAGAAATTACAATGTTTAGAGTTCCTATTTATAAAGAATAGGAAACCCTAGGGTTACATTTGTCTCGCATGTCTGAAATTACAAAAACAGCCCTTAGGTTGACTAGTCAGCACCGCCAACAAATTATGGTAAAAAGTTTAGCTTCTAATTGCTCTGTATGGCCGCGGAACCGCGGCCCAAGGCCATGTTTGTCCGCGGTTCCGCGGCCCAATAGTGGCTTTGGAATATCATTTTTCTTGGGCTAGCTCTTATTGACTTGGTCTTCCTGTTTCCATATGTCCTTTTCCATTTGGGCTTTTAGGTTGGTTCCAGATTTCCAGTGAACAATTTGCAATGGCTTTTTAACCGTTCGCTTGTAATCTTGGACCTTGCGTTGTCTTGTACTTTGTGAATTTTATCTTTGATGTAGGCTTGATCAAGATCTTCTGTTCATTGGTTAAAGTCCACTTTTTCATCATCTTTATATCGTTTTCACTGTTTTCTGTCCAAGAACCTGTAACCTGTAACATGTAGCAGACATGCATCAAAAGCACCCGTTTATTTATAAAAAGAATAAGAATGGGGAATATAATAATGCAATAATATGGTGTGAACAAATACCCCCAAACTTATCTTTTGCTCGTCCTCAAGCAAACTTATTTTTATTCACTAAAATCCTAACCACACTTTCGCAGGGAAACGCGATTGCATTGAGCTCGTGCAACAAGCCGTTAAACCTCTAGGTGTCCCTAGTAAGATGAGTGTTGTCTCCTGAGGGTTTTCAGCGGATACTACCCACAAAATCCTATCAACTCGACCCATTGACTTTTGTTCTCCAATAAGGTTTTCTAACAAGGAATTCTATTATCTTTTGACTCGCAAATTATCCGCCCATATTCTTCACACTTCCTCAATATCTAACTTAAGATTATATATGTTATGTAGACCTACTTAGCTTTCGGCATCTCCTAAGTTTTCCTTCTAAAGTTCCATCTCCACTTAGGAATTTCTATCAACCCTACTAAAGATACAAGTTTTATTCTTCATTCATTTCTCTTATCTAAACTCTAATCACATATCCCCACGTGTGTGTAAATATCACCCCTACACTTGGAAATTCAAATCAAGCAATCATACCCTTGTCCGTTGTCCAAAGTACTTATTTGTAGGTGAATTTTTAATTGAATTTTGCTTATACATCCTTCATGCGACCGTTAATACTTCTTGAGGTACCAACAACCGATTACAAGATGTGGTTGCACATTAAAACGTCATTCCTAGTCTTGCAAAACCCAGGGCTTTTAGCAGTGACTCCCAAACCAGTTGGTCTAAGGCACTAGGTGATGAAGCACCCTCGCTAAATATTTTTCTATTTTTACAGCCTTAAGTAATCACAAAAACCAGTGTCCATTTTTTTTTCTATTCACTCTTTTTTTTCCCATTGTACTAAGGACTTTAGACAAGAGCATTTCAAGGTCTCTTCTACTATTCCAAGTTTCAAAGTGCGTGATTGTGCAAATTGTAGGGTATACATTTTCAGAATCTAGACTTAGGTTAGGAACTATTTTTCAAACTTATACTCTAATAAAAACATCAATACTCTTCCCTTGTTTCGACTTAGCCTAAGAAGTGAATCCAAAATTTGCCTATTTCTAAATAAACTACAAAGGCATATACTTTCTACCGTTAAATTTTAAGGAATGTTATTTTTAGGGTTTTTAATTCACTAAGTTTAAGATCTAGTTGTTCCTGGCCAGTTAACCTATTTGTCAAACTCAAGTCAATTAGACCAAAGTTGAATACAATAATTTTTATAATTTTTGAATTTTTAAATTTTTATGGGTTTTCAAATAAGTATGCAAATGCAAAAAATATGTACAAATGAATGCGAAGGAAGAAGACGTACCGAGCATACCCCCAAATTTGAACTTGACAGTGTCCTCACTGTCATACTAAACCAAGAGGGTCAAAATGTCGGCACTCCCCTGTTTATTTATTTACAAAATTTTTTTCCTTTTATTGTTTTGAATTTTTTTTAAATTTTTTTATAGAAAAAGAAAACAAAAATATATATACATATATACAAAAAGGTCCCCCCAAACTTAAGCTTGGCCTTACACAAGCCAAAGGTTAGCACCAACCATTCAAAAATCTTATCGTGGTAATGGTATAGTTGGTGCAAGAATGGGGTGGAAAGAAAAGAGATGAAAAGCACACGAGACCGTGTGGAAAGAAGAATGGAAGATGATCTCGGCGGAGGAGAAGAATGGCGGAAAGAAGAAAGAAGTGGAGTACGATCTTGAGGGTGTAAATTGAGTGAATAAATTGTTAGTTATATGTATGCCCTAGAAGCCATTACTGTACATATGATGTATATTGTAGTGGATGCTAGGACGTATATAGGGAGGACTTTCTTGCTCGACATGATAGTATGCTATCTGGTTACACTTTACCTTAACGTGTACCCTGACTGTCTCTCTGTTACATGTTGGTAAAGCCCTTAGGATGTGTACTTGACTACCGGGACTATGATGCAGATGATACTAGTGGGGACAGATAGTCTATAAGTACATCCTTCAAAGTCCCTAGTCGTGGGTGTATCGAGACGGGGCATCGATATACCAGAGTAGACTAGCGTATACCTTCTCGACCCATACAGATGGGCGATGGATGATCCCATATCCATTGGTGTTTGACATCAGAGATGATATACGGGTGCTCAGTAGAGACTGGGTACACTGGACGGACTCGCCGAGAACTCCCAGATGGTATTATACCTCACGTCAGATGGCAGTTCTCTGGTGACACTGGTACAGAGTAGTCTGTTGACCCGAGATCGTCATAGAGTCTTGTGTGGTTCCCACTGTGCTTTGATTTCCATCTTACCACGTCCAAGAGGGCGTGCAAAACGGTGGTTTTTGGGTACAGTCCCGAGTCACATGGAGGCAATGAGCGATAGGAGGGGATTCGTCTCTCCCGGTATAGGGGGTTGATGTTGCGCTGTGTTCGATTGGCTATAACAGGAAATCCCTGGCCAGGGTTGCTGAGATTTACTGGTAAGTGTTACCAGTAGTTTCTCGAATTGTTATAGACCTCATATCGACACGACTTATCAAGCTATTGGGGTCTGACGTTTACCACCCGTAGGCGAGATATGCGACATATCAGACGATCAGACCGGACTGTACGGTAGTGTTACTGGTCGGATTCACTGGAGTGTGAGCGGGCTTGCTCGTCGATCTTCAGATCACTCAATACCCGGGTGGCCGTTACGTTTAGCAGATCGCTTACGGCTTGTGGGTGTTTGATATGATCATCATCTGCTGCCGGCGTATTGACGAGTCTTTAGAGTCCTACACAGAGCTTTCCTGGCTCAAGCGAAACGAAATAGGAGCGCATATGAGATATGTGCGGGACCGAGAATAATGCGTGTATGTGATACCGTATTCTATTCTCGCGATGAATGTGTCGAATGGTTGTATGCGATATAACCTAGTTATCGAATCAAGGATTGATTCGATAAATCGATACATTGGATATTAGTCGGTTATATGTGATATGACCGGATCGTTAAATCAATTGTTGATTTAATGATTTAATGTATAATTATATATTTGATATATTACTTTGCATTAACTAATATTGGTTCACTTTAAATGGATTTTCTCACTCGGACGTGCGCATTGCATATGCGATATGATTTTGTGCACTTGTTTGTATCATGTTTGATGATGCAAGCATGCTAGGGTTTTGTGTAATGAGTTAAACCTAGGTTAAGTAAATGATTAGGGTTTTCTTTTATTAATTCATTTATCTTTTCATTTGGATATAAAAGATAAATGAGAAGAAGAAAACAAAAGGGTTTCTTTCATGAAGCTTAGTGAAGCTTCATGAAGCTTTGACCAATCTAACCCTTTTGTCTTCATCTATCAAACCCTAACCATTCATTTAACTATGGTCAACTCTCTACACATGACCATAGTTAAATTATGATAAGAAATGATTATTCATTTTCTATTCTATTCTATTATTCTTATCATAATTCTTTATCATCTTCTTCTTCTTCTTCACTTGAAGAAACCTTCCTTCATCAATGATGGATTGATGAAATGAGTGAGAAATCCAATTCTAAAGTCTACCCACTTCCTATTTCTTCATCCTCTACCTCTTACCAAGTAGTAGAGTGTGTTTCCTTCACAAGTTTTCATGGCAAGGTGAAGGTGGAGCTTGATTTAGCGATGCCTCGACGTAGATCATCTTCGGCATGGACATCGACGACCTAGCTCGCTTATTCTCCGACGAAGCCGACGCTAGAGCCCAGGATTGGTCTTGGACAGCGAGGAGACTTCATTGCGGAGCTATGTAGGTGGAGAACCGGATCTACAAAGGTTGTATTTCCGTATTCTTCTAGTTTAGTTGTAAACTAGTTTGCTTTTTCGCCTAAATTTCTAGCCGACGATCCGTAGTCGGGTCTCTCGGCACCTAGATTTTTTGAAATTGGCATGGTTGATGCCTTGTGAGACCTCACTAGAGTGCCTAAGAACCCTACAGTGGTATCAGAGCCTAGCTAGAGCCTTAGGCGAAGTGTAGACGGAATTTGAAGTCCGAACGAACCGAAAACCCAACCCGGAACATGCTCTCTGTCCTTTTTCTAAAATCTGGGATTTTTCGAAAATAAAAATATGCAGAAAAATCAGCAGGGAATCCTAAGAATAACTGTGCAACACGAGTCCATAATTCCATCATTCCGCCGCGGTTCCGCGGCACGAGCATGGCTCGTGCGGCGGATCCGCGGCATGTTTGTCGTTTTGTGCGTATAATTCTGCACAGTAATTCTTAGTTTTGTGTGCTGGTTTTCCTGGGAATTTTTAATATTTTTTCCAGAGTTGAATTTTCTGGGTTGATTTGGGGATTCGGTGTTTCGATCGGAGTATCAGATTTTGTCTATGTTGCTTTCCGGATAAATTTTAGAATATGTTAAAAAGTTCGACCGGATATAAATACCCAATTTTTCCCCTGTCGGGAAATTTCCAAGTGTTGGATTTTTCCGTAGTTTAACGACGTTCTAAGTAATGCAAGTAACGCGATGATCCCTCTAGAAGACAACAAACCTTAACTCGATTATGTGACCGTCTTGAACTGCCCTTTGAACCTTCGGGTTTGGGGCAGTACGGCGTGCCACATGTGAGGCGTTGGCTTGACCCTTCTACGGCTGGACCGTTGGTACTGAGGCACGAACTGAATGTTGTTAGACTTATTTCATGTGTTGGATTGTATCGGGAAAACTTGGGTGTTCGATTGTTCGATCGGAAAGTTTAACATTTTCTGTTTATCTGGAATGTGATACAATAATTGGAATTCACAAGTAGTTATGTGATAACTGAATGAATGTTATAAACATAGCAGTTTAGTCTCACTTGATCGGTTGCCACGGAATTTTGATGCGATCAAAAGTCCGTCGCAATCACGTAGCGTACGCGGATACTCGCCGGATAAACTTAATAGACAGCCTCACTCCATAGCCCCGACCAAGTGACTGTAGGAGAACCCCGTCGCCGAAAGCATCCGTTCGGGTGCTCGCGGTGGCGGTGTTCCGCCTTGGTGCACTTCGTCGACGGTATCAGGGGTGCGGCCGCCTACTAAAGTTTGCGACGAGCATTCGATCAAAATGTCGGGAATCTTGTTGAATTGCCCGACTTGGTATTGAAAAGTGTTTTCGATAAAGAGACTAAAATGTGGGGTTTATAATTGTTAGGCATGCGATGTCTAAAGAATTCATTTGGTCAGGCATGCGATGTCTGAGGTGGTTGCGGATTCCAACTGTTGTAGTTTTACACTTTCTTTTCTGTGACCGTAAGTGTAATATGTGATATCGCCGGTTTCGTTGCTATATGTCAACGACAATTGGGATGCGCATATTTACTTACGTTGATGACATGTGATGTTATGTGTTGCTGGATATGTTATTTTGGATCGTCGTGTTTGAATAGCCGGGGGTTTTTATGTGAGATGAGTGTTTTTCATTTTCATTCATGTAAAAACTTGTATGTAATATTCTTTTATTGGGACACTTCCAGGTTGCGGAAGTTGTCACCGTTTGTATATTATTTACTTTTCTGCACTAGGATAGACCCAAGGAGGGGAGCACAAGTAACCGGGTTCTGGGGTTCAGAGGGAGACCAACTCGAGGAGTCGAGTCCGGGTCTCCTAACCCTAGAATTGGTAGGGTTGCTTGCCGCTCTCGTAGGGGTCTTGGGGTGTGGGTTTGGCTATTCATCACGACCGTGGAATCCGTGTTTTATACTGGCTCGTATTGAAAACACGGACGTCCTAGTATATCCAATATTTCATATGTTTCTTCTGCTGCGATATCTGTGATGTGATCATGTGATGTTCTGTGATAGATACAGTATATAGTATATATGATATATTATATAGATGTTACTTATGTTTTACACCCGCGCTAGCCCTGCCCCGCTCTGTCGTTAGTTACCTAACCTAACGGTGCACGAGGGGACATCGAGGCGAATGCGGATGGCATAAGTGTACGTCGTATTTATCTGTGATGTTTAGGTACTTAAATGATGGGACTTCATTAATGTGATTAATGAAATAAAAGAAACCTAGGATGTTGTAGAATCGAATTTCAAAATAAAACAGGTAGCTACAGTTCTTGCTTTGCATAGCGATATATGTGATATATCCTGCACCTTATTCGATGAGGAAAGGACCGAGATCCCTTCATCGGGAGTGACTCCTTTAGCAATAACTGGCAGATGCTACACACTCGGTTTGTCTTTTGATTGCTTTTAAGTGTTTTTGCTTTGCACAGTGATATATGTGATATATCCCGCACCTCATTCGACGAGGAAAGGACCGACGATCCCTTCACCGGGAGTGACTCCTTTAGCAAAACTAGAAAAGCCTCAAAAGCACTCCATTTCAAAATTCATTCGATCCTACAACGATATCAAGTTCATTACGCAATAGGTTTTCAGAAAAACCTGTCGTAGCCCTCCGTCATTTCAGATAAGTTGTATATAGTATTCGTGCTGTATTTGTTGGCTTTCGTCAAGGTGCAGTGTGCGGTAGCTATATGCTGCTTATCTGCTAGAATACGATGCGATTGGATTAGGGTAGTCGTGCGGCTTTGTTGGCTTTCGTCAAGGGTCATGCGGATGGGTTTAATTCAATCAAGAAATGTACGGGCTGAACTTGACTAGCGGGCTATGGTTTGTTGGCTTTCGTCAAGGTCATAGCACGTTAGGGGCAAAATATTATCGGGAATTTCAAGTGTTAAAATTTGCAATGAGATTGCATACCTTCTATGAGATAGTTGGATCCCGATACCCGCTGCGAGTAAGAGTTACTCCTGGGAGAGTTTTATACATTACAATTAGCCGATCAAGTAGGTGTCTAGAAAGGTGTTAACGAGGTTACGCCTCTGGGAAAACGAGATTTACATTAATTAGGTTCGTGCGAAAGCACGAGGGACCTCCCTCAAAGTACCGACACTGGCCTGGCTGAAAGATTGGCGAACTTGTAGTGTGTAATTAATCCCGGCTAGTCTTTCCTTTTAGGGTTTGAAGGAAGATTTGATAAAAAGCAGTGGGAGCCATCCTGATTAGATAAAATAATAACCAATCTATTCTTGAAAGAGCACACGCTGAGTGTTTTCTTCTCTCTCTCTCCAGGTAGCAACCATATCACGCCTTAATCAAGATAATAATACGGATATTGACCGAACCCGCTTGTTATACTGAGCTGGGGAACGTTGGTCCCGCTCCAACTTATAATTGTTATAAGACAGAGCAGGAAATAGGGGATTACCAGAATTCCCGTGCCGCCCAAACGAAGAGAGTGCATGATGATGCATCATCTTCGGGTGTGTTCATTATACAGAACTGTTTCTCAGTATCCTTTACGTCCTGGGTATGTGATACCAGATCAGGATCCCAGATATGTAATCTGTTACATAGGGCTACAGAAAGGTAGAGAACTGAGAACGGGTGATAAGTTTCATGAGACAGAAAACGGGGCAAGTGTTGCAGTCAAGTCTGTTGGTCACTGTCACCCTGTATTACCAATACATTGATTCTGAACGAATGTTATTAGATACCGAACCTGATATACAAAATCATATCTCTCTCTTTATTAGTAAAGAAAGGATATAATTTTGTATTGTTGGATAATGTTTTGAACATTTCCTATATCAAAAGTTGATCGGTTCAGGCACGATATCTAAAAGCATTGATGTTCTAAATCAAACTGCAGTTCTTAGTATATGGAACACACACAAGAGGAAGAGTTCAGAAATGAACGAATCCTTCTTGAGGTATTGTAGACTAGGTCATATCAATGCGACCCGACTGGCTGAGTTACATTTAGATGCATATTTAAATCAGTTTGAATTTACATCTTGTGAAACTCGCCAGTCATGTCACAAAGATAAGATGACCATAGCTCCGTTTACTGGAAACAGAGAAAGAGTTAGTAAACTCTTGGGATGATACATGTTGATGTATAAAGGTCCCCTGTCTACATATGCCAAGACCGGTTCTTTGTACTTCATTACATTCTCTGATAATCTCTCAAAATTCAGACATATGTTCCTGTTGAAACACAAGTCCGAACCTTTTGAGATATTCACAGAATATGATTTAGAAGTAGAGAACCAAAATACGGGTATAAGTATTATGTCCTATGATGAGATCAGGGAGGAGAATACTTGTGCATGGAATTCCTGGACTATTCTAAAAGAGAATGAGATTCTCTCTCAGCATTACTCCTCTGTATACACTATAGCACGATGGTATATCGGGACGGAGCAGATACACCCTATTTGATATGGTGTGCTCTATGATGAGTACTACTGAGTTACCTATTTCTTTTTGGGAGTTATGCACTTGAGAAGATGCATACCTATTGAATAGGGTTCAAATCAAATCAGTTGCCTACCGCTTCATATGTGATATGGAAAGGGAAGAACCCATATCTTAAGTTGGTTAAGATTTGGGGTTGTCCGGGCTATGTCTAAAAGCAAAATCCGGACAAGCTCGAGGCAAGGACTGTTATGTAGAACTGGAAATGTTCCAGCTATACAAACTGCAGCTGATGATTTGAAAGAACCAAAGGATTCAATAGTTACCAATGAACCTCAGCCTCTCCGCCGATCTAGTAGGGTTCCTCACCCACCTGAGAGATACTTCGGTTTCTCTATGACAGTGGGAGCAAGGATTGCATCATGAGATGATGACCCAACTAGTTTCGAGCTGGCCATCAGGAGTAAGACTCTGTAAGAATGGCTGGATGCTTAGTGATCTGAGCTGGAATCCATGTACACCAACAAAATATGGACTTTGGTTGCTATATCTGAAGGGTTAAATCCCCATCAGGAGCAAGTATATCTTGAGAAGATTACTTGGTGTACATGGAAAAGTTGAGACTTTCAAAGCTAAACTTGTTAAAGGTTTTCGTCATCGACCAGGCGTGGACAATGATGAAACCTTCTCAAGTGGCTATGCTTAAGTCCATCCAGATCCTACTTGTCACGGCTACATACCATGACTACGATATCTGGTGGTTGGGTGTCATGACTGCTTTTCTAAATGATATTTTAGAAGAGTACGTCTATAAGTACACAGCCAGAGGGCTTCGTAGACAGTGGGAGCAGCGGAAACGTGCGCAAGATGCTTTATAGGATAAAGCAGGCATCGCGGAGTTGGAACATCTGTTTTGATGGATTAGTCAAAGAAGTTGACATCATCAAAATGGTAGATAAACCTTGAATAAACAAAAGGGTAGTAGGGAGTATGGTGATGATCCTCGTAGAGTACGTGGATGACATACTCTTGATAGGAAAAGAGTTTCCTATGCTACGCTCGATCAATCTCCGCTTATCACTAGGATTCTCCATATAGGATCAAAGTGATACCTACTAAATCCTGGATTTTGGATCTATGAGATAGATCTAATTGGATGTTAGGATTCTCACTAGTTGTAGTGAGATGGTATCAATCGATCCTGGGGAGAATCACTGGAAGGGTTCCAGGGTGATAAAGACGACTGAATGTCAGTCGCAGGCATTGCCTTTACCCACAGTAAAGGGACGGTATGTTGGAAGAGTTCCAAGCTAGATACCGTGGCACACTAGACGATAAAGGCAGGATACATCGCTACTTAAGATGCTACCCTAGAGGCTGTTTGGGTGTATATTGGTTCATGAGATGAACTACGTTCCAACCATTGTGAGATAATGGAGTTGTGGCTTATGCCAAGGAACGTCCGTCCCATCAGTGATCCAGACATATTCTAAGGCAGTATCACCTGATCATGGAGATGGTTGATCTCCAAGGAGATCGAGGTCAGGAGAGTAGACTCAGAGGACAGCACAGCGGATCCACTCACAAAGGCCTGTTCCCAGAGAGAGATTTTTATGGGATGGTTGAGTATGAGATACTACAACCACTGCTACAGATGGCCCTAGTGCAAGTGGGAGATTGTTAGTTATATGTATGCCCTAGAAGCCATTACTGTACATATGATGTATATTGTAGTGGATGCTAGGACGTATATAGGGAGGACTTTCTTGCTCGACATGATAGTATGCTATCTGGTTACACTTTACCTTAACGTGTACCCTGACTGTCTCTCTGTTACATGTTGGTAAAGCCCTTAGGATGTGTACTTGACTACCGGGACTATGATGCAGATGATACTAGTGGGGACAGATAGTCTATAAGTACATCCTTCAAAGTCCCTAGTCGTGGGTGTATCGAGACGGGGCATCGATATACCAGAGCAGACTAGCGTATACCTTCTCGACCCATACAGATGGGCGATGGATGATCCCATATCCATTGGTGTTTGACATCAGAGATGATATACGGGTGCTCAGTAGAGACTGGGTACACTGGACGGACTCGCCGAGAACTCCCAGATGGTATTATACCTCACGTCAGATGGCAGTTCTCTGATGACACTGGTACAGAGTAGTCTGTTGACCCGAGATCGTCATAGAGTCTTGTGTGGTTCCCACTGTGCTTTGATTTCCATCTTACCACGTCCAAGAGGGCGTACAAAACGGTGGTTTTTGGGTACAGTCCCGAGTCACATGGAGGCAATGAGCGATAGGAGGGGATTCGTCTCTCCCGGTATAGGGGGTTGATGTTGTGCTGTGTTCGATTGGCTATAACAGGAAATCCCTGGCCAGGGTTGCTGAGATTTACTGGTAAGTGTTACCAGTAGTTTCTCGAATTGTTATAGACCTCATATCGACACGACTTATCAAGCTATTGGGGTCTGACGTTTACCACCCGTAGGCGAGATATGCGACATATCAGACGATCAGACCGGACTGTACGGTAGTGTTACTGGTCGGATTCACTGGAGTGTGAGCGGGCTTGCTCGTCGATCTTCAGATCGCTCAATACCCGGGTGGCCGTTACGTTTAGCAGACCGCTTGCGGCTTGTGGGTGTTTGATATGATCATCAACTGCTGCCGGCGTATTGACGAGTCTTTAGAGTCCTACACAGAGCTTTCCTGGCTCAAGCGAAACGAAATAGGAGCGCATATGAGATATGTGCGGGACCGAGAATAATGCGTGTATGTGATACCGTATTCTATTCTCGCGATGAATGTGTCGAATGGTTGTATGCGATATAACCTAGTTATCGAATCAAGGATTGATTCGATAAATCGATACATTGGATATTAGTCGGTTATATGTGATATGACCGGATCGTTAAATCAATTGTTGATTTAATGATTTAATGTATAATTATATATTTGATATATTACTTTGCATTAACTAATATTGGTTCACTTTAAATGGATTTTCTCACTCGGACGTGCTCATTGCATATGCGATATGATTTTGTGCACTTGTTTGTATCATGTTTGATGATGCAAGCATGCTAGGGTTTTGTGTAATGAGTTAAACCTAGGTTAAGTAAATGATTAGGGTTTTCTTTTATTAATTCATTTATCTTTTCATTTGGATATAAAAGATAAATGAGAAGAAGAAAACAAAAGGGTTTCTTTCATGAAGCTTAGTGAAGCTTCATGAAGCTTTGACCAATCTAACCCTTTTGTCTTCATCTATCAAACCCTAACCATTCATTTAACTATGGTCAACTCTCTACACATGACCATAGTTAAATTATGATAAGAAATGATTATTCATTTTCTATTCTATTCTATTATTCTTATCATAATTCTTTATCATCTTCTTCTTCTTCACTTGAAGAAACCTTCCTTCATCAATGGTGGATTGATGAAATGGGTGAGAAATCCAATTCTAAAGTCTACCCACTTCCTATTTCTTCATCCTCTACCTCTTGCCAAGTAGTAGAGTGTGTTTCCTTCACAAGTTTTCATGGCAAGGTGAAGGTGGAGCTTGATTTAGCGATGCCTCGACGTAGATCATCTTCGGCATAGACATCGACGACCTAGCTCGCTTATTCTCCGACGAAGCTGACGCTAGAGCCCGGGATTGGTCTTGGACAGCGAGGAGACTTCATTGCGGAGCTATGGAGGTGGAGAATCGGATCTACAAAGGTTGTATTTCCGTATTCTTCTAGTTTAGTTGTAAACTAGTTTGCTTTTTCGTCTAAACTTCTAGCCGACGATCCGTAGTCGGGTCTCTCGGCACCTAGATTTTTTGAAATTGGCATGGTTGATGCCTTGTGAGACCTCACTAGAGTGCCTAGGAACCCTACATAAATTAGCGCAATTTGTGATGACCGATGTGTTAAAAGCGATTGCGCTAACCTATCAACCCGTCAAGAAATGTGGTCAAATCCCTCAAGATTCGCAAGAAAACATGGGTACGCCGAACTTGGTATAGGAGATGAAAGCGTAACGGTCTCTTGTTCGGTCGGAACAATAGGAAAGACGAAAGAGAGTGAATTAAGGATAGTATCTTTCTCACCGTAGTAAACTGTTTCGAACTTGAAAGATTCCATTAATGGTTCGAAACTACTATAATCAACCGAGTCTGATGGCTCATCTGAAAATGTAAAGGACTCAAACTCAGGCGGTGAGTCATCAGCATCGTCCGAAAAAGTGAAACACTCGTAGGTGTTATCGTCTGTGAGAATTGTGTCAGATTCAAAGGAAAATGTTTCAAGCTCACTGTCTTCAAGCGGGGTCGGAACGATGGGAAAGAGGGAGGGTGATATAACAGTCAAAGGTTCAGGAGGATGAATTGGAAAATCAGACACATCAAACAAAAATGATTCAACCTCAATATTATCCTCAAGACTTTCCTTAATAATATCCTCAATATTTAACTCATCCATGCCGTTATCATCAAAATTTAGACGCATATGAGATTCCGGAGAAACATTTAATATCTCAGGATGATGATTTGAACATAAAATTTCAATTAAATCGATAGGTTCATCATCTGAAATATTCCCGGCGTCTATATCCTCAATCAAGTGAAAATCAATTTCTTTAGACACCTCCTCAAAAGCATGGATGTCTATCGATTTAGGTTCTAGAGTGGAGGTGTAAAGATCGAAAGGATTAGGTGCGGTTTCACTCGAAAGGGGTTCCTCACAATCTGGCAAATCAAGCACTACAAGATCGCACAACTCATCATTTTGGACACATGTTTGAAAATTGGAGTTGTTGGATTCAATTGGGTATGGGTAGGTTTGATTTGGAAATTCTCACACATTCTCTCTCTGTCCAACCGCCTCCTCATACATTGGAAAATTTGGAGCTAGTTGGAAACTAGCTACCGGTTCACTCGGTTGCATAAGGGCGGCCATGGACGCTTCCACATTCCTCACCATTTTGTTTGTTGCAGCAATATAAGCCTCCAACGACTCTTCCAAACTAGACTTGGGTGGTGAGGGGGTTTCGGTAAAAGATTCAAAATTGTTTGGATATGTGAAACTCCCAAAAGGCTGTGTAGAAACAAGGTCTAGTGACGATGGGAAAGTCGGGTAAGACTGGTAGGAAATGGGTGGTTGGGCAGGGGTAGGGTCAACATATGGATAAAAAGGTGAATAGTCGTGTTGATCCCTAGAACTGGATGAGTGGAGAGGGGTGAAAGATCGACTGCGAGATTGAGCAATATGCTCGGCAATGGACATCGGCCTAGGAGTGACAGAAGGACTTGAAGAAGTGGTATCAACATATGTAGGTGGTAAAGGTTGACTCGGTTGACAAAAAGTGGGTTGAAAAGTCAAACTATTTCTCCTAGACTCCTCTATTTGATCTTTCAAAGATATTTTTGGTACGGAGGGATCGTCTTTAAATTGACCGAACAAATTGATATACGACGCAAAATTAGGTTCGGGATACCAAAGTTCGGCTAATAATTTATTATGTGGAGTACCCATGTTGGAAGAAAAGGTGAAAAGAAAGAAGGTTTGTGGTGGTGCAAGGATCTATTTGCGGCCAAAAATTGTGCAAGTTTCTATAAAATATTTGTCCTTTTTATTTTCATTTTTCATTATTATTATTCTTTCTCTTTATTTGGAAAAATTTTGTTGCAAAAAGATTTTAGAGCAAAGATATGCAACAGCAAAATATTTTATAGAAAAGATATGCAACAGCAAAATATTACTTGCAATCAATTTAGTTCAAGCGGGGCCCAAAAATCCTGCACAAAATTGTTATATGGAAGGCAATATATTTTATAGCTCACAGAATCTTGCAGGAATTTCCAGAAAATATATTTCAAAAATTACAGAGGAGGAACAGAGAAGCTTACAGAAAAATTTTCATAAGAAGATGCCACTAGATCGCCGCCCTTCCGCGGCAATAGAGCATTAACACCGCGGTTCCGCGGCCCTCTGGACAGAACGGATCCCCAAAATTTTTTGTAAGCTCTGATTCGACTAGATGGTCGCGGTTCCGCGGCCTAAGGTGGGTTTTGGCCGCGGAATCACGGCGAGATTGGGGATTTGGGTCTGCAGAAAATTTTCACTGTTCTGTTATTTAATTTCCCTTCTGTTTCGATATTTGGTTTTCTGTTTCACCTTCTGGAATTTTCCAAATCCTATTTTGTATATCCTGCAAAAATTTAAACAACAAAGTATCCCTTCTAAAAATAACAAATTATATATTTTTATATTTTTTTTTGATTTTTCAGATTTTTATGATTTTTTAAATTTTATGATTAACCCGAAATTGTGAAAAGAAAATTCTACGCCATCCCCGGCAACGGCGCCATTTGATTGGTCTCAAAAACTATCTATTACCGCAATCAAGAACGGCGTCGTATGTAGCTAGCCGGTGAATACGGGTCGGTCCACAGGGATGTTGTGAATTTCCGATTCGCTCTAACGAGTTAATTCCGAAGGGTGTTCGGATTAATTATTAAATCTAAAAACCTAGATCTATCGATAAACTAAATTAATCTAAATTAAAGTCTTGCTAGGGTTAGGTTTAGGGATGGTTTGGAACTGTAATTAAATCTCATCGCTTTCAATACCTGAATGAAGATCTGTGAGGAGTTATGGTAATTATCAATAAAGGGGATTAGATCCGTTCGGGAAGGTGTTCCTTCCTCTAGGTTCTTGTCCTTCCTTTAGAGATCCTTACCCTAACCTCCATGGAAAACACGCGCAACCGGTCCTTTACACTACGGTGTCATCGTTACTTCGAAGGGTAGGATGCCGTAGGGCGCGGTATGTGCGTGTATGCATGGAGTCCTATTGTAAATATTTGGTGGGTAAAAAAGGGATGAGAGATCTCATCTCTCAAAATCCTTCCTCAAAGCTAAACCCTAAACAAGTTCCTAGGGTATGAAATTAAATCTACCTAGGGCAAGGAATTGAAATCTATACTAGGGCAAGAAATTAAATTACTTACAGATGGCTCTCTCTAAATATCAACGCAGGGTTGTCAGATCTGAATTCATGAAGTGAAAAGAGACACCGATGCTCTCCAAAAGATTTCTAAATTTTATTCATTAAAGGGAGGCATCAAGAAATTACAATGTTTAGAGTTCCTATTTATAAAGAATAGGAAACCCTAGGGTTACATTTGTCTCGCATGTCTGAAATTACAAAAACAGCCCTTAGGTTGACTAGTCAGCACCGCCAACAAATTATGGTAAAAAGTTTAGCTTCTAATTGCTCTGTATGGCCGCGGAACCGCGGCCCAAGGCCATGTTTGTCCGCGGTTCCGCGGCCCAATAGTGGCTTTGGAATATCATTTTTCTTGGGCTAGCTCTTATTGACTTGGTCTTCCTGTTTCCATATGTCCTTTTCCATTTGGGCTTTTAGGTTGGTTCCAGATTTCCAGTGAACAATTTGCAATGGCTTTTTAACCGTTCGCTTGTAATCTTGGACCTTGCGTTGCCTTGTACTTTGTGAATTTTATCTTTGATGTAGGCTTGATCAAGATCTTCTGTTCATTGGTTAAAGTCCACTTTTTCATCATCTTTATATCGTTTTCACTGTTTTCTGTCCAAGAACATGTAACCTGTAACATGTAGCAGACATGCGTCAAAAGCACCCGTTTATTTATAAAATGAATAAGAATGGGGAATATAATAATGCAATAATATGGTGTGAACAGGACCGACCTGTACTCACCGGCTAGCTACCAAGCGACGCCATTCTTGATTGCGGTAATTAATTCTTTGATCACAAAACTTAGCATAAAATCAGGACGGAGTCGGGTATTCCCTGGACTGAGGACCGGGACCCAGGGACGTGTGCCGATGTTGCTTCCTTGGTGGGAATAGTGCACTCGACCACGAAGTCTGCCAGGACTTGTGCTTTGATGGCTTGCCTGAGGCGGTATTTGATGTCGAATTGGGATAACTCCCACCTCCATTTCTCCAGACGACCAGATGACTCGGGGGAGGCAAGAATAGTCCCAATAGGCTGCTCGGTGAGGACGATGATGGTGTGTGCCTGGAAGTAGTGTCGTAGCTTCCTTGAGGCGACGATAAGTGCCAAGACTATCTTTTCTATGGCCGGGTACCTTGTTTCCATGTCTTTGAAGACGTGGCTCACGTAGTAGACCGGCTTTTACACACCTTCGGCTTCCCTGACGAGCACCGCGCCTGCAGCTTGGTCGGAGACCGCCAGGTACAATAATAGCTCGTCTCCTTCGATTGGTCGAGTGAGCAGTGAGGGAGTTTCCAGGTGCGCTTTGAGCTGCTCGAAAGCTTTATAACATTCTTCCGACCATTCGAACCTTGGGATCTTTCTCAGGGCTTTAAAGAATGGGAGGCACTTTTCTCCAGATCACGACATAAAGCGACTCAGAACTGCCACTCTCACCGTGAGTCGTATGATCTCAACATTGCTCTTTGGTGTGGCCATGTTGATAATGACGTTGATCTTTTCCGGGGTAGATTCGATTCCTCGGTGGGTAACCATGAACCCGAGGAAATTCCCGCTAGTGGCTTCTAACGCGCACTTGGCCGGATTCAGCTTCATTTTGTATTTGCGGAGGATGTCGAATGTCTCGCCAAGATCTTTGGTGTGCTCATCCGATGAGGTAGATATCACGAGCATGTCGTCGACGTAAACCTCCATGTTCTTCTCGATCTGCGGTTTGAACATTTTGTTAACTAGGCGCTGATATGTAGCCCCAGCATTTTTTAGGCCGAAGGGCATCACTCTGAAGCAGTATACCCCCGGTCCGTAGTGAACGCGGTAAGTTCTTCATCTGCCGGGTTCATACGGATTTGGTTGTAGCCGGAGAAAGCGTCCATGAAGCTGAGCAATTCGTGGCCTGCCGAGCTGTCGACTAGCTGGTCTATCCGAGGGAGGGGATAGTTGTCTTTCGGGCAGGCCTTGTTCAGGTCTGTGAAGTCGATGCACATGCACCACTTCCCGTTCGCTTTTTTAACTATGACTACATTCGCCAGCCAGTCCGAATAATCAACATTTCGAATGAAGTTGGCTGCAAACAATCTATCGACCTCGTCCTCAATCGCCTTTTGCTTTATCAACGCAAAAATCCGCTTCTTTTGTCTGACGGGTCGGGCCTTCGGGTCGACCCCGAGCCTGTGCGAGATTACTTTGGGGTCGATCCCGGGCATGTCAGCAGGCGCCCAGGCGAACACGTTCGAGTTCTCTCGGAGAAAGCGGATCAAGTCTTCATGCCGAGCTCCCGTTAAAAGGGATCTGATCTGGACGGTTCGTCCCTCATTCTCCTCGACGAGGGGGACTTCTGTTAGCGCCTCCACCGGGGCTCCTCAGATTTCTTTCTGTTCATCGCGAGTATCCAAGGACCCCTGGAAATCACTTGCGTCTTCGATGTCGTCGCCCTGCTCTCCGGTGGTGGATGTTGTGGTGAAGCAAATCTTGGCGATTTGCTGGTTTCCGTATGCCCGGCATATTCCCCCTTGATCTAATGGAAATTTGATCGCAAGGTGGTAGGTTGAGATTTGATCCTGGAAGGTGTTTAATGTCGGGTGTCCCAAAAGGATGTTGTAGGATGAGAGAATCCTAGCGACGATGAATTCCACCGGTATGGTCCTCGTATGGACAGCCTTCCCGATGTTGAGGAGGAGGGTGACCACTCCCTCGGCCTGGATGGAGTAGTTGGTAAACCCTGATAAGACGTGGGAGGTTGGCTGTAGGTCGAAAGGCCTTAGCCCTATACGCTGGAAGCAGTCATAGAAGAGTACATCTGCCGAGCTT
This sequence comes from Agapanthus africanus, assembly GCA_030015575.1. Classification (NCBI taxonomy): domain Eukaryota; kingdom Viridiplantae; phylum Streptophyta; class Magnoliopsida; order Asparagales; family Amaryllidaceae; genus Agapanthus; species Agapanthus africanus. Next base: position 946,686,650 of record JASDDO010000019.1, read on the forward strand.
CTGGAATTGACCAATATCCTTTGAACCCCGTAACGGTGGACCCGTGCCGTAATCATGAGAGGGTCGTTGTGAGGCAAAGATATACCATGGAGGTCTTCATCAGTGAAGATGATGGGCTCGGCGGTCCTGCATTTCTTCTGGGGCGGGTCGCTTGTTCCTTCGACGGGTAGGAGGCGGTGAGTCCCCCCGACTCCATGGGCAGACCCCGAGGAAACTATCATGATTTGGCCGATCGTTAATTCCCCGGGAGGGGGCTGGTTCTCACGCTCCCTGTCTGCCTGTCGCTTGTCCCGCAGGTACTTCGCCAGGTGGCCAGAGCGGATCAACTCCTCGATGTAGTCGCGGAGTTGTTTACAGTTCTCGGTCGGGTGGCCCTGCGACCTATGGAAGGCACAGTACGGGCCCTGGGTTCGTTTAGCCGCCCTATGGGTGACCAGTGGGAGCTTGAAGAATCGCTCGCCCTTCGCCGCCTCTAACAGATCGGTCTGGAAGATGTTGAGAGAAGTATACTCCTGGAACTTTGGGGAGTATGGTTTTGGCCGGTCGACCTTCTTCTTCTCTTCTCTGCCCCTCTTCTTTTGGTCGGCTTGGTCACCCCGAGGCATGTTGGCGTTCACCTTAGATTCGAGTTGGATCTCTCGCTCGGTCCAAGCTTTTACCTTGGCTGTGGTCTTAGGTTGCGCTAATGCAAAAGAGCGGAGCCACTCTTTGTGCCTGAGACCCGACCTTAGAGTGGTGATGACAGTTTCATCTCGTTGACCAGGGACTTCGAGGAGAGCGTTGTAGAAGCGAGTGACATATCCTTTAAAGGATTCTTTGTCCCCGCTCTTTATGGTGAACAGGTGTCGACTATTCTCTTCTGTCAACTGTTGCAGACGAAGTGTTCGAGGAATTGGGTGGCCAACTCATCAAAGGTCGAGATAGAGCGTGGCGCCAATCCCCGGAACCAGTCCCGGCCTGCACGAACGAGGGTGGTCGGGAAAGCTCGACACTGGGCTGCATCCGAGTTATCCTGGAAGCTCATGCTTGCCGTGAACGCAGGTGGTCCTTCGGGTCGGACTTCCCATCGAAGAGGGCCACCTTGGGCGGCTTATTCTTAGACGAGACGCGTACAACGAGCAACTCCTCGGTGAAGAGCTTCATAAGTGAGTCGGCGGCATACCTAGCCCCTTCAGCGAATGGATGATCCTCCCGATATATACCCTCGATTCTCTTTTCGAGGGCATCGAGGCTGTCATGATACCTAGAGGATTTGGCGCAGTCGGAGTGGTGTCCCTTCTCGGTTGTGGTCTGCGCCAGGCTGCTACTCCGATTCCGTTCTATCAAATTCCTTAGGTCCTCTGGCGAGTTCCTTCTTGAGTCTTCGCGGCGAGTGTCGTTCATGCGATCCCGTCGAGAGAGAGGGAGTCGGTCATGCCTGGGAGCAGGCGAGCTGATCGATACCTCCTCGGGAGGGACGGGAACGTGATGGGCCTCAGGGCGATGGGCTCTTTCGTGAGACCGCGGCGTGGGGCCGTGTGGCACCCAGCGGGCCATAGAATCGGTCGCCCTGGGGGAGCCGCGGCCGCCGGAGTGAGCACGACATTGTTCAGTGGTTCCAGCGTGGGTAGTGTCATCCGCCCTCCTGCGGAGGTCGTGATCCCTAGGAGGGGGAACGGCGACCTGGGGGGTTGGACCCGCCGTTTGGACACGGACAAGGGAGTCGACTATAGACACGAGCCTATTGATCCTTATCGAGAGGGCGTGGATGGCGTTCAGAGGGGGAGTAGATCCGTCAACGCCTCTGTTGTGGGGAGGGCGGCGGCTTGTACTGGGATCGTCATGGTCTTCGCTCACCATGAAGTCGAGAGCGGAAGATCAACTTTCGATGGGTGGTTGCCATGGATGGCGCCAACTGATGGAGGGCTTGATCTCCTTCAAATGTTGTCCTCCGTCGATCTGTCACGAACGTTGATAAAGGGTTGAGATTGGTGTTGATAGTTATCTTCCTGGGCGTGTGGATCTCAATGGGTTGATTTCGAGATGAAGCCGAGCTACCTGCAAAGAAGTCCCGGGGTGGTTGTACCACCGTGGACCCTCCGACGATCAAGTTAGTCGAGGAATTTGAGCAGAGTAGCGGCTTGCTGGATTGAAAATTGCCTTATCCGAGTCGTCCGAGAGAGGGGTTTTTATAGTGGTCGCTTGGAGAGAGATGGTGCGAGATCTTCGCCGTCGGTTACGCTCGTGACGTTACGCCTGCGTGAATGACGGGATCCCCCCATTAATGACGAGATACGCTCGTTAAAGGAGGATACGACGGTGTGGAACGCGGGATGTTGTGTAACAACCCTAATTTTCTTATACACTTTTTCTATACAAATTTTTAAATTAATTTTTTCAAAATCCATAAAGGGGTATTTTAGCCGGAGCACAAGATATAAGTAATTATTTTGTTTTTTTAATTACAAGTTACAAGAATGTAATAACTCCTTTTTTAGTGTACAAGAAATTACTTTAAATTTAATGTATACTTGGAGTATTTATTCTTGCTGTTATCATTTTAAATAATTAAATACCACAATAATTACAAGAAGGAACTTGTAGCTCATTGGTAATACCTTGCATTGCTGAACCAAGCCACCAGAGTTCAAATCCCCTGCCCCACATTTTTTTTATATTGTTTTTGTTTTAAATTCCTTGGAAGCCCAACAGTCCACACACCGTAACTCCTAAAACTTGAACTGAACTTTAAAAAGTAAATATACCAGTTTCTTAACTCCGAGACTCCCCACCTCCTCGACCCCCGACTCGGCCGGGATTGTCCGGCGCCGCCGGCCGGACTCGGCCGGACGGCCGAGTCCCCAACACGAAAGTTGGGGCTCTTCGTCTTCTGTACACCCCTGTATACTTTAAATGTTTGGATCGGTTCCAGAAACACAATTATACCTCATTTACTCCATTTTTTATTACTTTTTCTATATTTTTTATTTAAAAAGACCCTTCACCTACCCTACCCTTAACCTACCCTATAAATACACCCCTTACCCTCTACCCTCTCATCCCAAAACCCTAAGCTCACTCTCTCAAAATCTTCTCAAGAGTTGTGTACTTTGAAAACAAGTTTGCGGCGAAGCTCCGACGAAATTCCGACGGAAATTCCGGCGACGTTTTTAGGAACAACTGGTGACGAAGCAACGCCTCGGCAACCCCTTTAGTCCCCCCTTCACTCCTTTGCTTAATCAAAACCCGTAAGTCCCATTCTATCTCTCTTTCTATTTCTCTAAAATACGAAATTACAAAACCCGACGGAATCGGAACAAATCCGATTTCCGATTCGGTTTTCTATAAAATTTCACTTCTCACAAATACATTCATGCTTAAATATCTTTATGTTGACTATTAAATATTTAACAAACAATTTGAACAAGTTTCATCACATAAAATGATAGCCTTTCCAATTTACCGTATTTTTCACCTAAATACCACAATGTTTCGATTTCACATTTAACCCCTTAATTTTGCTATACATTTAAAGTAGAGCACGAGGTAATGACCTACCTCCACACACACGCATATACAACCTAAAACGATATCATCAAAAATTTAGAATACGATAAAACAATACTTTCATTTAAATACCATATTCTTAATAAAACAATTTCTAAAAGTTTTAGCTTTGATACACTTTTAAATAAGTACCTCTTATTAGGAAAACACGATAAGTTATGGACATCGATCGTTTATCTAAACCTGACTTTGTGGTGTCTAGGCTAGGCAAGTGAGAAAAGGTAACTTTAAAAGGCCCGTCTAACGGTGATTCGTGAGCGGATCTCTCCTTTCCTCATTTGTACTTATCTGGCCGCAATTGGCGGTGAAGAGACGATTTGAGTATCTAACAACTTGTCGTTTAAACCATTTAGAAATAGGCTAGTTGACTTAGGAAACCCTAGAACCTGAAATACGGAAAACTGACATTTTTACAAATAAATACCTTTTACCTTATAAAACCGTTTTCTAATGGATTTAGTATTTTACAATCTTTGCAAAGCGCCGCTACAACCCATTTTTGGGGAACCCGTTCGGGATGGTACGGATTATCGCACATCCTTAGGCTTAGTAGTGCGAGATTCAGATCCGCAAAGAGCATTCGGTCTCGAAAGGTTTAAAATACAACATCTTAAGAAAATGAGATTTTTAGAAAATAAAATATTTATTAAAATTATTTTTGTATAAATATATGTATATTTATCCTTAAAATACCTATTTTATTATGATATAAATATTCCACCTTTTTCTAAAAATCACAAGAATAAATTTTTCACCAAAATACCATGAACTTCAAATAAATCAATATTACAGATAAATACCCTTATTTATAAAACTAGGATATTTTCACTAGAAATGTCACAACATAAAATCCACCCTCATTACAACTCTAAAGAGGAACAATAAATACTTGAGGTGTATTTTGAAAAGTATATAAAAGTATTTTTATATAAAACCCCCTCAAGTTTTATAAATTACCCTAAGGACCCTAGAAATTATAAGACTTCGATTCACAGTTTTGATTGTCTGACTCGGGTTTGAGTCTGATTATTCTGACTTGAATATGATTCAAGTCAATCTATAATCTACAAGATTCCAATTCAATATGAACACATGAAACCTTGAATCCAATTATCAAATTATACAACTTGACTGAACCGAACCATGGATATATTTCTTTTACATGATTCTTAGTTATTTCATTTACATGACTCTACGGTTACAACCGTTTCCTGATATCATGGTTTCGGTCAGTCAGTCAACCAATTATACAATCAATACAATTTACAAGACAAACAATACAACCAAAACACTACGGGGTTTAAGGGGTAGATTGGTACGGAAGGTATTAAAAGTGGCACGAGACGGTAAGATTAAGACACCTAACATGAATCCAATTGCCGTTGTTCCGGGTTGTATAACGGAGCCTTGTATTTCCATTTGCCTTGGTCTCTAGCATACTAAGACCCCTCTCGTATACACTGGCATTCTTCTGTACCAAACTACAAACAACAACGTTAACACAATACTGTAACAATATAATAATATAATACAACCGTAAAAGCAACTCTCTCTCTCTCTCTTACTCTCTGTCTATTCTATTTCTCCTTTTATTTTTGGGACTTACCGAGCGACCTGTTCGCTGACGACATTCTATTTCCTTCTTCTTTGAATGTCGTCAGATGTTTTGGACCCGGCAAAGATCGAGCCATCTCAAGAAAACTTGGAGCAGTTTGCCGAAGACCCAGCACTTTAGTTTCATTGTACACTTTTCCATTCTGTACTTTTCATTTCCTGTTATGCCACTGTTTAGGCATCTTTTTATTTCAGTTGTATTTCATTTTCATGCATTGTACAAAAAAATGTTAATAAATAAAAGTTGTTGTTTTTATTATCCTTGTCTCATGTGTATTCTTTTTATATTGCTTAGATACGCTTAGCGTATGTACTTATGAGTATATACGTAGCGGACCGGTCGCGTCCCCTTCGCCGTACACTGGGAAGCGGGGCGTGACAGGTTTTGTTGGTGGCCCATGCAGGTCCGGGCTGTATGAATCCCTATCATGCAGTTTTGTTCTGCGTGAACAACCTAAGCAATATAACACAAGAACCAGCAACTAAAACATTCTTTACAATTCATGTTCTTTGAATCTTGCAATTCCTTGAATCTTATCATTTCATGTATTTGAATCTGTCTTAACCCAAATTTTTCTTCAGGGTTATGGATTCCCCGAACAACACTAGCACCAACGTCAACAACACACCTCTAGCACTACCTCTCACACCAGCTGTTCCTGCGCCACCCACCGAGCAAACAGTGCTACTTGAGGCGATCCGCAGCTGTCACGCCCCGCTTCCCAAAATACGGAATACGAGGGGTAGACAAGGCCAGCCATGCTCCTACGGTCAAGGAAAAGTCCTGCCGTAGTCACACTTCGGTTTCTAGTTTATCATGGTAAACAGTAAACGATGCGCAGGTAAAGAGAAATGCAGTAACTGAAAGATACAATAATATAAACTGACCTGAAGTGGAAATAAACGAAAGTAACTCGGAGTAGCGAGTCAGAAAGTCTGTGATGCACGTCTAGTACTGATCCAAGCTAGATCTTCTCCTCACACTGAGCATGCATACTCAGGTCGTCAGAGCGACACAATAGCAATATATTATGTATAAAATCAAGTGACAGTTCTAACAGTGATAATAGGTATGTGAAGCAGTTAATAAATAACATCATGAATATGCATGTGCAGTAATCAACGCAGCGGAACAGTAAAGCAGTATAACGATATGTCACGTATGTCAACACGGTATAAAAGTAATATAAATGCCAGCATCCCTATCAGTCTCTAAGTCTCACTGTACAGGTCACTAAGCCTATCGTCAGTCCAAGTGTGAGAGTCAACCACTCGTGAGTGTCCTCCACCCAAGGGTAGAACCCAAGGGCAAGGGACCACGGGCCCAACAAGTAACAAGAATATCACGGTGTATATATCACGTACCATGTAAATCTCCATATGACTCCCTAAATATATAAGCCGGCATGGGACTCCCGAGATTCTGTTGAACTCATACTTAAACTACTCCACACCCCGTGGTCTACATCAAACGCTAACCATCACCCTAAATATTAATCGATCCGTGACAAGTCTGCGCGAGAACTGGAGGCAGGACCTCCATCAAGAACGTCCCGACCAATACCTAAGATAAATGGCAGTGTCGGATGCCTTATCTGTGACATCCGTGCAAGCGCTTCCATAAGTGTCCCATACCACTTATAGTCACACGTACACGCATCCCACAGACGTCGACAATGCAATAGAATAAAAGGGACACTGATTGTGCACAAGTACGTATCACTTTCACTTAATCACGGATACACGAACACTGACGTACTTGCCACAATCACCACTAAAATCTAACATTGGGTAAATGCACGATGTCACTAGGTTATCACTATAATGATATAAGTATGATATGATGCATGAACAGTATAAGAAGCACAACTAAGGTATCATAAAACAACAGTCTATCACTTGCACGATTTATCATGAAACATATGTATAAAATTTAGCGAAATGATAAACAGGTGGTAATTAATATGTTCAGTTAGCTATCCATCTAATTTGGTTTCGAGCCAATCGGGTTTCAGGATCATTAGTTATAACTGTTTCATTTTAAGCGCATGCGGCTGGAAATCCGGTTTCAGAATCAGGAATCCATTTCGCAACGCATTTTAACCCTAGTTGGGATCATAATTTAGCGACGCTACAGTTAGATGATTTCTAGGGTTATCAGTAAAGTTTTCAACGCAACAAACGGATCTTCAATCGCGTCTGTACGTTAGGAGTTATAATCTGTTTAATATCAACATGTCAATTCTGATTCTGCTGGGACTGTTATGTGTCCCGATCTTCTAAATTACAGATTAAATATCAAACGGTAACGAAACAGGATGAAATCAATTGTGTTGTCTAGATAACAGATTTATCTATAATAAACAGTGGAGTTACGCAACTTACGAGTTAAGTAAATTCTATGGTATCCACTGCGAAACAGCAAGCAAAGACTGGAGTCTCTCTGGACTGCAGTCCAGAGTCGCTCTCCGATCAAATTTTCATCACGATTTAAGTACAGAAATGTCTGGAAACTAGCATAGGGTTAAAGGTCGTCGAGTTAGCTTCGATTTGAGCCCTCGAACGCACCATTCTACTATGTATATGATTTATGGTGAATTTAACGATTTTCAGGTGCAATAAAATTTACAGTTTTACGATTAAACTTGGGGGTGATTGTTTTAGTCGCTAACGATCAAATTATCCAACGAAAATCACACACTATGTTCACAGCCCTACGGGCCAACCTACACCATTGAGTTCCGTCAAATTTGATAATGTTTTCCTAAGAGAACAAGCATCGAACAGTGGTGTTGCAATATTTAACATAAGGCAAACAAGGGATATATATACGATGTTGATTTGTAACATATATAAAATAGCATGAAAGCAAGTAAAAACTTGCCTGGACAAGTCTCGGGGTTGCACGGTGACGGCAATGTCAAGAACGCGCGACGAACGGCGTGAATTGGCTCAAACGACTTTGGCTCGAGTTTCAGTTTCGTCGTCGGATTTGTCCGGGGCGACTTGTGAATGTTGGAAGCGGGGAGGTGCTTTGTGGGTCTCCTGGGTGTGCTGGAATCGTTGCCGCTGTCGAGGCCGGTGTGAGGAATTAGCAGATGGGGGGGGAGATGCAGGTTGAGAGAGAGAGAGAAGATCGAGAGAGAGAGAGAGAGAGATGCAGAGGGGATTGAGAGAGAGAGTATAGGCTGATAGAGAGAGAGAGAGTAGGCTGATAGAGAGAGAGTGGGTCTGAGAGTTAGAGAGAGAGAGAGGGAGGGATACAGAGAGAGGGGACAGTGTTAGAAAGAGAATGAGAGAACTGAGAAAAAGCAGAGGTAAAGAGAGAGAGAAATTGCAGCGAGAGCGAGAGGGGAGGCAGATGAGGGTGCTCGGGGATGATGGTGGCGGTGGTGGCGATTGCAAGTGCGGGTCGAAAGGGTCGGAGCTCGAGTGAGGGGTGTGAGAAGCTTGTATGGGTGCTGTGAGGTGCTCGACGAAGAGTGACGAGGGTGGTCGGATGCTGGCGTGCGAGGGAAGAGAATGAAGGTGAGATGAGGGGGTACGAGGTTCGTGACGAGGCGACGGTGATGGTGATGGAGGGGGTGGCCGGTGATGGGTAGCGGGAGGCGAGAGGGGGAAAGAGAACGAGGCGGGTCGATGGATTCTTGGGACTATGGGCGAGAGAAGGAGGGGATGTGAATGGGATCCAAGAGACGAGGGGGCGCGTCGTGGGGGAAAACGGCACGCGAGCGCGTGGGCGCGAGTCGCGGCGGAGAAGGCGGAGGAAACGCGCGCGCGAGATCGGGAACTAGCCGTTGGAAAAATTGAAGGAAGATGAACAGGAGAGGGGAGCGGGTCGGGTTGAGGGCGAAGCGGGTTGGAGGCTGGTAGTGGGCTGCGGCGTAGTGGGCTGGGCCAACTAAAAAAGAAATTGGGGAAATAAGGAGATGGGCCGCAGCAAAAAATATAATTAAGGAATTAGAAAAGAGATGTGGGTTGGCTATTGAGCGGGCCGGGAAAATTATATAAAAGGTTTTAAAATCAACTATGTGGGCTGAGCTCGGGGTTGGGCTAAGGAGAAGGAAAAATAAAAAGAAAAGAGATTAATAGGGAAAAGAAAGGAGTGGGCCGGTACTAGAAATAAAGAAAAATGGTTTAAATATATTTTGTGGGCTCGGGCTTAGTTCTTTATAACACTAGGTAAGAAAATGGGTAGTGGCTGAGGGGAAAATAGGTTAGAAATAGGATGTGGGTTTAAAGAAAAGGGTTTTAATAAATAAATAATTTTTAAATAAAACACATAAAATTGTAAATGGAATAAATGGAATTCTGAAGTAATAAAATACGGACTTCGGTATAAAAGGGACCGGGTGTTACAGCAGCCTTCTTGAGGGACAGCAACAACTCCTGAACCGTCCCGAGACTGACGCACCGGGGGTAAAGCAATTCAGGGCTTTACATCGGAAGCAGTTCTCCGGAAAAGGAAGCCCTCTTGAAGCTGAAGAATGGGCACAAAGCATAGAAGATGATCTGGCAGCAGCTCAAGTGCCAGATATAGCTTGGATCCGTGTGGCGAAACTACAGCTCACGGACAATGCTCGCAACTGGTGGAAGGTGGAAGAAAGTCGTCTTGTACAGCCTATTGAATGGAAGACCTTTCGCGAGAAGTTCGACGCGAAATACTTCCCTGTGACTGTCAGGTTTGCCATGGAGCAGCAGTTCATTCATCTACAACAGGGTTCGATGTGGGACAAATCAGTAGATAAGTACGACGCTGAATTCACCATGCTAAGCCGATTCGTGGCACATTTGATACCGACGAACGAGATCAGAGTCCGTCGCTTTCAACAAGGTCTGGACACGGAAATTTAGGCTGCACTAGCCACAGGGAAATTTCTGACACACATGAAAATGCTTTGGAAGCTGCCCGCAGTTATGAGGCAGTGATAAAGGCGAAGGGCACACCCCAATCTGTCGGTTTGAAACGCCCTGCCACTTAAATGGCAGGAGGAGCCTGTTCCAGGCCATTGTTTGAACCCAGGAGAACTGAAGAAATTTGCCACTACTTCCATAGAAAGGGACACTTGTGAAAGGACTGTAGGTGCGCAAAAGGCCTGTGTCTAATTTGTGGCACATCCAGCCACGGAATTGGGAACTGTCCTTACAATAGCAACTCAACTCATTCACCCACCAACTACCCGCAGCGGCCAACCATCCAGGCTCCTGCAGCTCGTTATGCACTACCTGCTCCACCACCTACACAGCCTACTCGTCAATTCCAACAAGCAATGAGGGACATGCCTAGGGGGCAGAGAAACAGGCCCCAAAGGCAGAATGTGCCTCCAGCTAGAAGGAATATACCACGGCGACAGACATTCACATTAGAAGCCGTAGAAGCCGAGACTGTAGATTAAGGTAACATCGGTAAGCCTTTTTCACCATCGTATCACTTTTATATACTATCTATACTACAGTCACCAAACTTCCTTGTACTGTTACACTTTCCTTTTACAAATTTCGAGGACGAAATTTTTATAAAGAGGGTAGAATGTAACAACCCTAATTTTCTTATACACTTTTTCTATACAAATTTTTAAATTAATTTTTTCAAAATCCATAAAGGGGTATTTTAGCCTGAGCACAAGATATAAGTAATTATTTTGTTTTTTTAATTACAAGTTACAAGAATATAATAACTCATTTTTTAATGTACAAGAAATTACTTTAAATTTAATGTATACTTGGAGTATTTATTCTTTCTGCTATCATTTTAAGTAATTAAATACCACAATAATTACAAGAAGGAGCTTGTAGCTCATTGGTAATACCTTGCATTGCTGAACCAAGCCCACCAGAGTTCAAATCCCCTGCCCCATATTTTTTTTATATTGTTTTTGTTTTAAATTCCTTGGAAGCCCAATAGTCCACACACCGTAACTCCCAAAACTTGAACTGAACTTTAAAAAGTAAATATACCAGTTTCTTAACTCCGAGACTCCCCACCTCCTCGACCCCCGACTCGGCCGGGATTGTCCGGCGCCGCCGGCCGGACTCGGCCGGACGGCCGAGTCCCCAACACGAAAGTTGGGGCTCTTCGTCTTCTGTACACCCCTGTATACTTTAAATGTTTGGATCGGTTCCAGAAACACAATTATACCTCATTTACTCTATTTTTTATTACTTTTTCTATATTTTTTACATTTTTTATTTAAAAAGACCCTTCACCTACCCTGCCCCTAGCCTACCCTATAAATACACCCCTTACCCTCTACCCTCTCATCCCAAAACCCTAAGCTCACTCTTTCAAAATCTTCTCAAGAGTCGTGTACTTTGAAAACAAGTTTGCGGCGAAGCTCCGAGGAAATCCCGGCGGAAATTCCGGCGACGTTTTAAGGAACAACCGGCGACGAAGCAACGTCTCGGCAACCCCTTTAGTCCCCCCTTCACTTCTTTGCTTAATCAAAATCCGTAAGTCCCATTCTATCTCTTTTTCTATTTCTCTAAATTACAAAACCCGACGGAATCGGAACAAATCCGATTTCTGATTCGGTTTTCTATAAAATTTCACTTCTCACCAATACATTCATGCTTAAACATCTTCATGTTGACTATTAAATATTTAACAAACAATTTGAATAAGTTTCATCACATGAAATGATAGCCTTTCCAATTTATCGTATTTTTCACCTAAATACCACAATGTTTCGATTTCATATTTAACCCCTTAACTTTACTATACATTTAAAGTAGAGCACGAGATAATGACCTACCTCCACACACACTCATATACAACCTAAAATGATATCATCAAAAATTTAGAATACAATAAAACAATACTTTCATTTAAATACCATATTCTTAATAAAACCATTTCTAAAAGTTTTAGTTTTGATACACTTTTAAATAAATAACTCTTATTAGGTAAACACGATAAGTTGTGGACATCGATCGTTTATCTAAACCTGACTTTGTGAAGTCTAGGCTAGGCAGGTGAGAAAATGTAAGTTTAAAAGGCCCGTCTCACGGTGATTCGTGAGCGGATCTCTCCTTTCCTCATTTGTACTTACCTGGCCAGTGGTGAAGAAGCGATTTGAGGCATCTAACAACTTGTCGTTTAGACCATTTAGAAATAGGCTGGTTGACTTAGGAAACCCTAGAACCTGAAATACGGAAAATTGACATTTTTACAAATAAATACCTTTTACTTTATAAAACTGTTTTATAAAGGATTTAGTATTTTACAATATTTGCAAAGCGCCGCTACAACCCATTTTTGGGAAAACCGTTCGGGATGGTGCGGATTATCGCACATCCTCGGGCTTAGTAGTGCAAGATTCAGACCTCCGCAAGGAGCATTCGGTCTCGAAAGGTTTAAAATACAACATCTTAAGAAAATGAGATTTTTAGAAAATAAAATATTTATTAAAATTATTTTTGTATAAATATATGTATATTTATCCTTAAAATACCTATTTTATTATGATATAAATATTCCACCTTTTTCTAAAAATCACAAGAATAAATTTTTCACCAAAATACCATGAATTTCAAATAAATCAATATTACAGATAAATACCCTTATTTATAAAAGTAGGATATTTTCACTAGAAATGTCACAACATAAAATCCACCATCATTACAACCCTAAAGACGAACAATAAATACTTGAGGTGTATTTTGAAAAATATATAAAAGTATTTTTACATAAAACCCCCTCAAGTTTTATAAATTACCCTAAGGACCCTAGAAATTATAAGACTTCGATTCACAGTTCTGATTGTCTGACTCGGGTTTGAGTCAGATTATTCTGACTTGAATATGATTCAAGTCAATTTATAATCTACAAGATTCCAATTCAATATGAACACATGAAACCATGAATCCAATTATCAAATTATACAACTTGACTGAACCGAACCATGGATATATTTCTTTTACATGATTCTCAGTTATTTCATTTACATGACTCTACGGTTACAACCGTTTCCTGATATCATGGTTTCGGTCAGTCAGTCAACCAATTATACAATCAATAAAATTTACAAGACAAACAATACAATCAAAACACTACGGGGTTTAAGGGGTAGATTGGTACGGAAGTTGTTAAAAGTGGCACGAGACGGTAAGATTAAGACACCTAACATGAATCCAATTGCCGTTGTTCCGGGTTGTATAACGGAGCCTTGTACTTTCATTTGCCATGATCTCTAGCATACTGAGACCCCTCTCATATACACTGGCATTCTTCTGTACCAAACTACAAACAACAACGTTAACACAATACTATAACAATATAATAATATAATACAACCGTAAAAGCAACTCCCTCTCTCTCTCTTACTCTCTGTCTATTCTATTTCTCCTCTTATCTTTGGGACTTACCGAGAGACCTGTTCGCTGCCGACATTCTATTTCTTTCTTCTTTGAATGTCGTCAGGTGTTTTGGACCCGGCAGAGATCGAGCCATCTCAAGAAGACTTGGAGCAGTTTGCCGAAAACCCAGCACTTTAGTTTCATTGTACACTTTTCCATTCTGTACTTTTCATTTCCTGTTATGCCACTGTTTAGACATATTTTTATTTCAGTTGTATTTTCTTTTCATGCATTGTACAAAAGAATGTTAATAAATAAAAGTTGTTGTTTTTATTATCCTTATCTCTTGTGTATTCTTTTTATATTGCTTAGATACGCTTAGCGTATGTACTTCTGAGTATATACGTAGCGGACCGGTCACGCCCCCTTCGCTGTACACTGGGAAGCGGGGCGTGACAGGTTGGGTGACGGATATCTCGCTTCTGACGAGATACGCGGAGCCGTGGCGGAGGCGTTCGGGTTCTGCGTTCTTGGTTTAACGGTAGAACCGGGAAGGCTTAGCTTGGCGGGATGCTCGGACGCGGACGGGAGGCCGAGAAAGCTCGGTTCTTGTGATAGCTCGGAGACGAGCTGGGAGGGCTGAGGAAGCTCAGCGTGTAGGATGGCTCGGAGGCAAGCCGATGGTTATTTGTAAGGCGAGCATAGGAGTGTTCTGGAAGGAAGGTCGGGTCAATTCTCGGGACGAAGCCCCGGAGAATGCCTTCAATGTAATGTGTTTGCTCCTGTCCCGTGAGCCCCAGGACACGTCATATACCACGTGTCATGATCTGGAGAATTCCCACTTACGAGTATCATCGGTCATGCACACACAAAAAAAATTCCCACTCAATTAATTTGAAAACAGACAACAGTTTATTCATTACATTTTCCTCCATTTACAAATGTTCCCAGCATTATTTCCTCTTTCATGCCAATTCAACCCTGCAAAAGTTTTATTGTCTTTTCCAAAATATTTATCATTTTGTAAACTAATACTTTTTTGCCAAACTCTTGACAAAATATCAAGAATAGAAAGTTGTTGTGAAGAGTGTACCCTTGGATGCAGCCATTTCCAAAAGTTTACTCGTATTTTTAACCATCTATCATTTTAATATATAAAATTTGGACCTTTGAGAAAAAAATGATTATGGTCATATTTTTTCACTCTAAAATATTTGAAATTAGCGAGGAGGAAAGGATTTTTTCTTTATTACATACCTGATTCAAAACTTTGACCTTGAACCTGAAACCCGTTTGAACTTTATGGATATACCATATTGCACACCCAAACCCTCACATTTGGCTTCGGACGGATGTGCCGTATTTTATCGGGTTGCGGGTTTTACCCATTCATCATATGTAAATTATAACGTATAGAAGAGTCGATTTATTCGGTTCGGATGGGTTTGGGCAATGGATAGGTTTGTATGGATTTGTATGGGCTGGTTTTCTGTAAAACCCAATCTCAATCCAAAATTTTTGACTTAGAGTTAAACCAGCCTAGATGTGTAAAACCTGAAACCGAGTCCAGCAGGATTTGGGTCAAACCCGAACCGGCTTGCAACCCTATTTGAAATAAAAGGAATAAAAAAACCTCAAAACACAAACTCAACTTGTACCCAACTACTAAACTGCACATGACCGGTAATTTGGATCCAAACTATAACTCATTGCAAGTCTATTGGGTACCGATCAAAACTAGTATCAGGACCATTTGTAATGGATCCAAATCAAACCAGCTAGCTAGATTCTCATTTATTTAGCGTTGTCCACCATATAATTAAATTCATGCAATTTGTGTTCACTTGTCTAACCTTACTCTTTAGCTATTGTTCTCCATGTTTCATATATATTTTTTAAGCTTGAGCAAAAAGTTTCCTTATGCAAGTACATTGGATCGCTCACTAAGTTTCGTATCTTTTCACCCTTGCACCCCACCACTTTTGATAGAAGTGCATTGAATGGAACCTGTTTTGCTACTATTAGTCCTTATATATCAATATTTGTTATTGGGTCCATGAAATCGAGCAATTTCTTTACATCAAAGATGTTTTGCGAAAAAATATGCGCGAGTTATGGTAATGTTTTGTTCAGATAGAGGGGTGTCTATTTGACTGTTTAACCTTCATTCACCTTTTTCTTTTTTGAATGCATTATAAACTAACTCAATAGCTAGAATCATTAACTAAATCATGATAGGATTTTCGGATTTAGCTAAAGCAAATGGCGGTGAGGATTACATCGTTATTGTTATATTTACCGGAAGAAAAGTTATAGTTGTATGAAGGTGGAGAAGAAATTAGAGATTATTAATTAGGAAATTATCTACTTTCCTTGTCTGATGTTTAAGAAAGAGGACGGATAGAACATTGAATTCTTTTAACTTTCCAAAATATATATTCTCTTATACTATGATTTTGTTAAAATTATTTCTCCACATGATCACCAGCTAATCAACTTTTAAACTTTCTTTAACACCCAAACAAACTGCTTTCGAAACAGTTGCTTTCGAGTTCATCTTCGCTGCTTATTTAATATTTTAAAAATAGAATGTACAAAATGATTATGACCGATAAGATTAACCGGTGACCGACTCAACCTGCCGCCAATCTTTATACATGTGCAGTCAAAGAAAGAGAAAACTGATATTGACACGTGTCCGTTTATGGTTAACCGCCTCGAAAAACGCCCAGCATCTACTTTACCGCACACAGTTTTCGAAAGAAGCGGGGGGAGTATTGAAGTATTTCAAATTACTTTCTTGCGAGTTGTATCTATTTTCCTTGACCTATATTATTTTTCTTTTTATTTTCCAATTGCCCAAAAAGTTGCCTTTTATTGGACTTATGGACCCAGCAACAAATTCTATGATATCAAGGGCTAAGTTATAAACATCTCAACAAATTCTATGCTAAAAAATCATTTACCCCCTTAAAACCACCACCTATAAATCTTTTCAAATCCCCATTCTCTCTCCTCCCCTTAACTTCTCCTTTCTCTCTCCTCTCTCTCGACCCTCTTCTCTCGCCCGCGCTTTTCCGTCGCTTTTTTCCAGCAAAAAAACGAAGCTAGGGTTAGGGTTGCCGATCCCCAGCTCTGGACGCCGACGAAGATGCAACGCCACGGCTACCACCACCACGACGACCGCGGCTACCGCCCTAATCCCCATCCCCCAAACTTCTACCGCCGCCCTCCGCCGCCGCCGCCGAAGTTCGCCGTGCTCCTCAAACGCATCCCCAAAGACCCAAAGCCCTTCAGTTTCCGCGCCATCGAAGACCTGATCGCCTCCCTCCCCTCTCCCCCCAAAGACACCCCTGTCTTCCCCGACGGGCGGACCGTCGTCGCCAAGCTCTTATTCCACTGCCGCTCCGACGCCCTCGACGCCGCCGCGTTCCTATGGCGCCGCCGGCTGGATGGGGCCCACTTCCTCGTCCCTGAGATCGAGATCAACGGCGATCGCTCTCTCAAGGCGGAGGAGCTGCGGCGAGTGAAGCGGGTTTTCGTCGAGCACGTGGAGTCTCTCTTGAATGGGGAGAGAGTGAGCGAGTGTGCGAAAAAGGCCGAGGAGTTCGGGTCGGAGATTAAAAAGATAACGGCTTCGCTTACACGGCCGATGGGAATTAAAGCTTTGATGGAAAAGAGGGAGCAGAAGGCGAGGCTGGAGGTGGAATTGGAGCAAATCAATGGAAGGTTGGAGGAGTTTAGGGTTTCGATGCAGAGCGTGTTGCATTATCTTAATGAAGGGAAAGATAGGGTTTTGGAATCAAGGGAATTCGACGTGTTCAAGTTTGGGAGAATCTTGGATTTGAATTGTTTTGCCAGGGTTCAGTCTATCGTGACGAGGGAGTGTTCGAGGCTGAATGACGGATTGCCCATCTATGCTTGGAGGAGGAAGCTTCTGCAGACGATGCTTTTCAATCAGGTATATAAAAGATATGCTTGTTTATCTAGTGGGTTTCGATAATTTTGGTTTTATTATTGAATTAGGAAGTTGTGGACTTGGTTAATGTACCGTGATACACTGATACCCTTGTTAATTGCCGACTTTCAAAAAGTTCACTTTTTTCTGGTGCACATGCTTTGCTTGTGGATTCCAGCTATCTGCTTTATAATATGTGGCGAAATAGTTCCATGAAAGATTAGTTTTTATTCACAGACAATAGGTAGAAGCAAGAATCATCCGAACATGGGGAATAAGCAAGTTTATAAATGATATTAAGTTTTTCTCCCGAGGAAATCGGTTGTATGACAGTGTTAAAAACCACTCACGCCACTCACGCAAAAAAGCGCAATTTTCAGTGGATTGTAATTTTAAAACGATATATTTCCATCTAACTCAAAGATAAATTTAGAGGAATTTTCTTATTGTAAAGGATTATATAAAGGACCATATCAGTGAACGTATGGATCTCTTTGAGTGTGAACAGACAATCCTCTGCAGTTTGTAAAATCATTTTCAGTAAATATGCAGAAGCAATTCTTATAATTCAGGGCCGAATTCTTTCTTAATTTAAAATTTCTTATCACTCGTGTGGTTTGCTCTGTAAGTTTTCTTGTACAATATTGCATAGGAGTGATACACATTTAACAAAAATAATAAATTAATTAAATAATTACTAATAAAGAGTTCCATATTAAAGTAATTTTCACAATACGTATTATTATTTAAGGCTTATATTTGTAAATGAATCGATGCAACGTGGGCCATCAATTCTATTTAACAAAAACATGAGAGACATGGTTTTTCTTTACTTTTATATGCCATGCCCTTCATAGCAAGCCTCTTGGCATCCAAAAAAGTTGTTTACGATGCAAAACTGGAAGCCTAATTGCATAACCATGGTGGAGTTTGTGCCATAACGCTGGAGATTAGCATTGATTGTGCATTTGTAAATCATTGGTTCTCCACATAAAAAAAACTCTAGGAGAAAATATGAGAATTGGCGGTTCTTTCTTGTTATCATCTTATATGGATGGCCAATTCAACATTTTACATATTACAGCTGAGCTGTGAATGATTTTCTGGTAAATATAGGCTGTTTAGTTTCTTGCAAAATAGCACTAAGCTAATTTATATTTGGACTTCTATGTTTTAAAATTGCTAAACATCACATTGCAGTGTTTATTATGCTTTCTCCACTGCTCAATGATTTGTTGCTTTTACTTTAGTTTCATTTCGTTTAACAATTATCTGCCAACTCGATCTATTTGTCAAAAATGCCATTGAAGTCCTTGGTATGTAATAGTTGTTAGTATTGAGCTGTTGAGTGTTCTTATCCATGGTTAATATCAGCACATGCCATCCATTTGTGCCTAGAATAGCTTTCCGTGAGTAACTATTTGTGGTGGCTCCATCTAGTTTCATGCGGTAGACTCTCAGAGATGTCTCTGCTGCATGTAAATTGAGTTAAAACATATAAAATATATGTTGATATGTTCTAGTTTCTAAATATTTGTTCAACTTCCTTTGTGATAGGTTACGGTGGTAATTGGGGAGACTGGTTCTGGAAAGAGTACCCAATTGGTCCAGTTCATTGCTGATTCAGGACTTGCTGCTTCAGAATCAATTGTTTGCACGCAGCCTCGCAAAATTGCTGCCATTTCTGTAGCAGAAAGGGTTAGGGAGGAAAGTGGTGGATGCTATGATGATATTAAGCCTGTTGTTCCTTATCTTGCATATTCATCTTATCAAGGTTTCGACTCAAAGATAATATTTATGACGGACCATTGTCTCTTGCAACACTACATGGGGAAAAAGACTTTTAAAGGCATTTCGTATATAATCGTAGATGAAGCTCATGAAAGAAGCTTGAACACTGATCTCCTTTTGGCTTTGATTAAGAAAGAACTGCTTCAAAGCGATACAAGGGTTATAATTATGTCCGCGACGGCTGATGCAAGCAAGCTTGCAGATTACTTTTATAGCTGTCCTACCATCTATGTGAAGGGGAGAAATTATCCTGTCGAAATTAAATATGTTCCTAATGTAACTACTGAAGCTGCTTGGTCTAGAATTTCTAAGCCAATCTCTGGTAACTGTGCTTCATATGTTTCGGATGTTATCATGGCGGTGAAACTGATTCATAAGACTGAAGCAGACGGTGCGATTCTTGCTTTCTTGACCTCTCAAATGGAAGTAGAATGGGCTTGCGAAAACTTCAGCGATCCCTTAGTGGTTGTCTTGCCAATGCATGGGAAACTTTCGCATCACGAACAAAGTCGGGTAATGCAAAATTACCCGGGAAAGAGAAAGGTTATATTCTGCACGAATGTAGCGGAGACTTCCCTTACTATTAAAGATGTTAAGTATGTGATCGACTCTGGCATGGTGAAAGAAAGCAGGTTTGAACCCAGCACTGGCATGAATGTTCTCAAGGTTGGCAGAATCAGCCAAAGTTCTGCTAATCAACGAGCTGGCCGAGCTGGCCGAACAGGACCAGGAAAATGCTACAGATTGTATTCCAAGAATGACTTTCAATCAATGAAAACACATCAGGAGCCTGAAATTCGCAAAGTGCACCTTGGCATCGCTGTTCTGAGAATTCTTGCTCTTGATATAAAGAATGTCCAGGACTTCGATTTTGTTGATTCTCCGGACCTGAAGGCAGTTGAAAAGGCTGTGCAGAATCTTACCCACCTAGGTGCTATAGAAACAAAGTGCAATATTTATGAAATTACTGAAACTGGTCGTAGGTTGGTCAAATTGGACATTGAACCACGGCTTGGGAAGATCATTCTTGATTCTTTTGGTTGCGGTCTTAAAAAAGAGGGGCTCGTTCTTGCTGCTGTAATGGCAAATTCTAGCAGTATATTCTGTAGAGTTGGTAGCATGGAGGACAAGCATAAAGCCGATTGCCTTAAGCTTTCATTCTGCCATCGTGATGGCGACCTATTCACTCTTCTTTCTGTTTACAGGGAATGGGATGAAGCGAATCAAAATAGAAATAAATGGTGTTGGCAGAACAGCATCAATGCAAAATCAATGAGAAGATGTCAGGACACTGTAGAGGAGTTAGAAAAGTGTTTGCGTTATGAACTCAACACAATCATTCCCAGTTACTGGTTTTGGAATCCACACAAACCTTCTGAATATGATGTATTATTGAAGAAGATTATACTCTCATCTCTCATGGAGAATGTTGCCATGTACACTGGGTCGGAGCAACTTGGTTATGAAGTTGCCTCATCAGGGCAACAACTGCAACTTCACCCTTCTTGCTCATTGCTAGCATATGGCCAGAAGCCAAGTTGGGTAGTATTCAGTGAAATTTTATCTGTGGAAAATCAGTATTTGGTTTGTGTAAATGCTGTGGACTACAATGACTTGCTAACTATTGACCGGCCCTTATTTGATGTTGTTCAGTTGGAGAGCCGAAAGATGAGCACAAGTGTAATTTCTGTAGTAGGCACCAATCTTCTTAGGAGATTCTGTGGAAAATCCAATTCAAACTTACAAAGTATAATCTCAAATATCAAAGAAGAATGCATGGTTGACCGAATCAGTATTGACGTTGACTTCGGTAGAAGAGAAATACAGATTGCTGCTGCTGCAAAGGATATGGAGATGGTCTCGCATATTGTTTCTGATTATTTGGAGAATGAAAAGAAATGGTTGAAAGACGAGTGCATAGAGAAAAACTTATTCCCTGGTGGACCTGGATCTCCTCCTTCTATGGCTTTGTTTGGTTCTGGTGCTGGAATTAAGCATTTGGAACTTGATAACCGGTATCTCACTGTAGAAATATTTCATCCAATTGCACACGATCTAAATGATAAAGAGCTTCTAATGTTAGTTGAACAATATGCGCCTGGAATTGCAAACTTTCACAAACTTGCAGGAACTGGATTAAAAGCTGCGGGCTCAAATCAGTGGGGCCGGGTAACATTTGTTTGTCCTGAATCCGCTGAAAATGCCGTGGATAAGCTGAACGAGATGGAATTTTATGGCTCCTTGCTGAAGGTAATCCCGGTGAGAGCACATGATCACAAACCATTATTGGGCTCTGCAGTACAAGCAAAAGTTTGTTGGCCACGTAGACACAGCAAGGGAGTTGCACTTGTTCAATGTGCTGAGCAGGATGCAAGCTATATTGTTAATGACTGTTCCAATTTGGAGATTGGAGGAAAGTTTGTAAACTGTGAAGTCAGCTTAATGTTCAGAGCTTGTGTCTTTGTATGGGGGATTCCGAAAGATGTATCGGAACGAGAAATATTCACAAAATTTGAAAGCATGACAAAGCGCAGAATTCTCAGAGTTCAACTGTTGAAATATGATGCTGTCACCACTGCCCCAGAATCTGCTTGTGCTGAAGCACTAACAAGAGAAATTGCTCCTTTCATGCCGAACCAGAATGGCACAAGCCAACATTTCAAGGTTGATGTCTTTAGCCCTCAACCAAAAGATCATGTGGTGAGAGCTATGTTAACTTTTAATGGAGATCTTCACTTGGAGGCTGCAAAGGCTCTGGACCATCTTCAAGGGAAAGTATTACCTGGCTGTTTGGAATGGCAGAAAATACAGTGCCAGCATGTGTTCACCAGCTCGGTTTCTTGTCCTGCTCATATCCATGCAGTAATTAGGGAAGAGCTTGATTCCTTACTCCAAGGCTTTGAATTTAGAAAAGGTATGCTTCTTTTTCTTTCTTTCTTTGCATTCAAATATACTTTACCCTTCATCATGTTTCCTTTGTTAAAATGGTAACCTAATCATGTTTGTCCATTGAAACACACAATTTGAATTCATAATCGTTGCATGCTATTATTACGGATATCAAATCGCAACAACTTATTTAGATTTGGTGTATGGTGAACTTTGTTCATAGGGGAAAGCTGGCATGGGTTTAAGAAACCTCAACAACTCCACATATTCTTGACCATAAATTTTTTATATTTGATGATTATGATAGCCCAGATCCAAAGTTAATCAGCGAGCCAAGGCAACAATGATTTTTCGATATACCGTACACTTTCCTTTGCAGAGCTATAAATATATTCCCGGTGATCAGAAATTGAATTTTCTATTTGGACAAAAATGGAGCTGCAGTTGTCTGCAGCCTCATTAGGTGCAGTTGTCACAGCCGCATAATGAGGTAACCGGTGGCGGGGACCTCCCCCCACGTAGGGACCCCTTGTTTTCCCCTAATGTGGCTGTGGCCACGTCAGCCACAATAACCCCTTTTTAATTTGGTTGAAAACCTCAAATTGCACAGGAATAATGCATGATCAAAAGACATGCATAGCCTAGGCCTTCTCAGAATTCAGAAACAAGCCGAACCCTAGACCGTCTATGGTTTCAGCTTACCTAAGATTCCAGACTACCCTATGATTGGCCATGGCGTTACTTAATCCCATCTAGGAGGTAGAGATAAGGTTGTGGAGAGAAAATACATCGCAATTCAAAACCAGCGACACAACAATCTTTGGAATAGAACACATGACAAGGATGGGCATACAATGATCATCACATTTATTAATTTAAATACATTGAATATTATATTTTACTTTTATCTATTTGTCTGGAATCTAATTAAAAGTGTTAAATTATTGGTTGAACACAGTAACACATATATAAGAGAGCATACAATTGAAACTTGCAATTGAGTCTGGAATCAGGATTAACTGAAGCTAGATAAAAACTGGACCGCATACGCTCTATATATCAGAGAAGCCTATGGCAAGCTATCAAAGAAAATGAAATATGAAATAATTTGTATAGTTTAAAAATTATAATTTAAACTTAAGCTACATATGGATTATAAATAGCTAAACATAGTAAGAAAGAGAGGTATTACTTTCATCTCGGGACTCCTTATGGATTGTAAATAGCAAAATACAGAAAGAAAGAGAAGCATTGGTTTCATCTCAGTGTAGAGCATAGTTTGTGTCACAACTCACAGCTGCTTTAGGCTCCTGGCTGCTATGTGTGGTGATGTCCGAGTCTAATAGGAGAATGGTAGTGAGCAAACGAGAGAACGAAACCACCGGCTGGGCAAGCAAGATGTTTTAACCCTTATATTACTCTGGAGTAGTTATTGTTCAAAGTTCAAACTTGGTTGAAAATTGAACCGTGATCGACTTGATCCAAATTTAATTAGGTCATGATTTTTAGCCCAAGTTGAGTTTGATTGGATATTGGCCTCAATCCAATCCACCACTTAATTCCTATCTTCCTAGACCTGTTGACCCGACCAAAGAAAAATAAGTCTTAACCCAAAAATATCATCGTCCGGCTCCATACCCAGTCATTCCTGAGAATTGCTGAGACGAGCCAACATATAAGTGATTAGGCACATCCGGACAGTTGTAGACACTAATTCCATATGGATTAGCTTGTGTTTATATGAATCCAAGTTGGGCTCCTGCCCTACAAGGAAGTAGCGTGAAATGGCCATGCTTGTGCTTGTTCAAACTTAGAAGCCTGGCTTTGCTTAAACTCAAGAAGGCCAAATTAATTATGTCAGTGCATGAATTTTTGTGGTGTGATATAATTATATAACATAAGGTTAAAGTACACTAACCCCACTTTTGCCTTGTTAGCAAAACCGTTCTCTGTTTAAAAGACCTGCACTTGGCCTCTGGTTTAACCTCAGTTATCCATTTTCGTTAATGTCAAAATTTTATTACTAAAATAGTAAAATACCCCTTACTAAAAATATTAACTACAAGTCTTTAATGAAACAATGAGAAAAATAATATAAGTTCAAGGGTATTTCGGGAATTAAAAATCTACTTTAATGGAAAGAATTATGATGTTAAAATTAGAAAGGTAAAATGCATGATCTTAACACAAGTTATCTTAATTATATAATGATTTTTTGGTATCGAGTGGGTCAAGAACTCTAGAAGTCGGTGTTGATGTTTGAAACTTTGTTTGAAATACTGGGTGATAAACAGTTTTTGGTTTCCTTGAGAATAACAATAGTTTCATTAAAAGTCGAAAGTGCCATAGTGTAAATGCTTAGGTTGTGCGTCTATATACTTCATCAATTTTGTTAACTTACAGAATGATAATGAGATGCTCAAATTTCATTCCCTCTTACAATACAGAAAAAACTCCTCATATACGATCCAGCCAAGGTTGTAAAAAGCGCTAGACGGAACTGAGTGTTTGGGCTACCGCCGCTTAAGTGTCGTCTAGGCGGTTTTTTAAATTTTAGGTAAAATTATATTTAATATATATACATATTAAAATTTCAACAGTATAAACATAAATATATTGATAATTTAGTATGATAATACGTGACATATTGATATTTTAATAGTAAAATTCAGCAAAAAATAAATTGAGCTATATAATTCAAAAATTATTCAGAAAAAGGTAACAAAATTGACTGCTTTTATTTCGTTAAGTATGGGTTTGGGTCAGGTATGGTGAAAAGAGAACAAACCCGTCCATGATACTTAAAAAAGGACTAATTTTTATTCCATTAAGTGGGTTAAGTCTTCCTAGATGCCCGTTTAAGCGCCTAGGACTGTAACGGAGTGGTTCCACACTGCTTCCGTCTAGTCGGCCGTCTACACCGCTTCCGTCTAGTCAGCCGTCTACACCGCTTTTTAGAACATCTGACCCAGCTTTACGGTCCGTTGTCACCCTGAGTCAGCTCTTGGTAAGTTGGAACTAAATTCATGGTAGGAGAAAGTATGCATAAGAAAGCAAGCAGGCGGATTACCTTTTCTTTAGTCATTTGCAATTGCTCGCTTTTCTACTCTTTGTTGGATAGGAAATTTTTATGGAGCGTTAGGGAAAAGCTTAGCATTCACGAAGCGGTTTTTATTTTTACTTTTATCATGGACACCATTTCATAATGAAATAGTAGAGAGACCGAAAAAGCCTCTCACAACTTGGATATATTACTTAATTATCCGTGCTCGAAGAAAAATGCGCCATGCCTTCTGGTTTGAGAGGTAGCTATAAATTATAACATTAGCCGGAATTGTTATTTATTTATTTATTTGTACGATGTTACCTATTTGTCTTCTTGTTTATGTTTGCTCTGCAATGAACATTATATAAAATCCACAACTGGATTGTGTGATGCAGCACCGCTGGCCCGTCTGTTCATATTGAACCGTTTTAATTTTAACAGGGAAAATGACCCTTGACAGAGTAGAATTGAAAAGAAGGATTCATATAACCGACCCCAAAAATTTGGGATGAAAGCTTGTCGTCATTGTTTAATTTTAATGCAAACATTATATATGTTTTTCCTACATGACTAACAAATTTTGTTGCAATAGACTGCAATTAGCTGCTGTTATTCTTAATGTACTGCCTTATTACCGGTTGATCGCTTGTGTACTGTTTTCTCACGGATAAGGTATCAATATGCTCTTCAATGGGTTAGGTAGGATTTATTTAAAACTTTTAATCGGATCAGTAGTTTATCATGCACACCACATATCTCCACTGTGAAAATTATTTTTACAGTATATAACTAAAGAAACTGTTTTTCCTTTGTTCGAATATTTATTCCTTTCTTTTCTTTAGGGAGCCTAAAATTTATTAGCAGAGCCTTTGCCAAAATGCTTATTAATCAATCACTACTCGTATATATTTCCAGGCGTGACCTGTACACTAGAGAAGACCATCACAGGCACCTTCCGTGTGAAGGTCTCTGCCAACGCAACAAAAATCGTTGCAGACGTACGAAAGCCTCTTGAGCAACTAACTAGAGGCAAGACCGTAACCCATCCAGGCATCAACCCTTCTGTTCTCCTTAACCTAGTCACCCGCGTTGGCATCCAGCTCCTCCGATCGATTGAGCGAGAGACCGGCACCTACATCCTCTACGACCGTCAGTACCTAAACGTTAAAATCTTTGGCTCACGGAGAGCAATCGCCAATGCCGAGGCCAGACTCGTCAAATCGCTCCTTTCAATCCATGAAAACAAACCTTTGGAAATTTGTCTCCGAGGCCAAAATCTCCCTCCCGATCTCATGAAAGAGGTCATCCTAAGGTTTGGCCCCGATCTTGAAAAACTAAAGGAAAAGGTTGGTAACGGAGTCGTGCTGAGCCTCAACACCCGTCGCCACATTCTCTCAATCCGCGGGCCCAAGGATCAAAAGCAAAAGATTGAAGAGATCATCTCTGAGGTCGCTCTCTCTCTCGGAGTTTCGTCTCCAACAGAAGAATTATTACTATCATCGTTGTCTTCAGAATGCTCGATATGCCTGTGTGAGCTTGACGAACCCTACCGGCTCGAAGGCTGCGGTCATGAATTCTGTCGCTCGTGTTTGGTCGATCAATGTGAATCTGTCGCTCGATCGCGTGAAGGCTTCCCGCTTTGCTGCACCAAAGCCGGCTGTTCTCAGCCATTCTTGCTCGTTGACCTCAGGACTCTGTTGCCAAACAATAAGTTAAACGAGCTCTTCAGGGCATCACTAGGGGCTTTTGTTGCTTCCAGTAACGGTCTCTACCGTTTCTGTCCTTCTTCTGACTGTCCATCTATTTACCGCGTTGCTGACTCAGATCTGCATGGGGCCGAGGCGCCTTTTCTGTGCGGGGCCTGCTTGGCCGAGACGTGCACACGGTGCCATTTAGAGTACCACGCGTTTATATCTTGCGAGCGGTACAAAGAGTACAAGGAGACGCCTGACAAATCGCTGATGGAGTGGCGAAAGGGGAAAGGGCACGTGAAGGATTGCCCGTGCTGCGGGCACACCATCGAGAAGTTTGAAGGATGCAATCATGTCGAGTGTCGCTGTGGGAAGCACATTTGTTGGGTGTGCTTGGAGTCCTTTAGCACCAGTGAAGATTGCTATTCTCATATGTCAGATGCCCATGTTAGTTAATATGCATCATGTTGCTGCTAATGTGTATATATGTATATCTCTATATGCATGGGTCATTAGGCTTTTGCAATATTGACATTTTTAAATAGTTTGAGATATGAACTCCTTATATATAACTATATAAGTTCAGTTTCCTTATGATTGTTTGGATTGTGATGCTGGTGTCGGTTCATAGATAGTTGAGTACTTATCATCTGTTGGCTAAATTATTTTCATGGCTATGATAGAGGAGGATACAGGGGCAAAATTAAACTTTGGAACAGGATCAGGAATTGATACATCAATTTGCAGTGATTGCTAAAGTTAGCGAAAAGAGAAGGAGAAAAAGAAAAAGGATCAAAAAATGTGGAGTGCCAATGCGTGTAGATTAAATTTGGGTGGGTGATGAGTCGAGTTTGATTGTTGAGTGAGAAAAGTAAGCAATGGAATCTTTGGCGTTGCTTGCATGATGAGTTGAGCCTTAAACAGCGTAGATGGATTATTAGTACCCATGCATTTGCAAGACAAATGTGTTGTGTTTGTTTGTGGGTTACCCCATAGAATTCATTGTATAGTTTTGTTGTCGGTTTTGGAGTGAAAGAAACAAGGCTGGCTCCAAACTATGTGTACCTTTTTTTGGATAATAATAAATCTATGTGCATTTGAGGGCAATGTTCATGTGTTGTGAATGGCAACAAACACTCATGGGACACATGTCCTATGCTTATAGACCATAGCTAGGATTATGTTATTAGTTCATGAGACATTTGATTATTGTGTATTTGACATATGTATTGCAGAGGAAACCTCGTATACATTGATCATATATGTGTCTTGTGTGATGGGATAGAAAGATATACAACAATTGGCCACACAATAGGCTATTGAAAAACGTCTCCTCTGAGTAGATGCATTTGCCGGTAGTATACTGAATTCTTTGTGTTTATGTTTTGAAGCATGTATTATGACCTTATGGTTTTAATGGAACGTCAATGGTAGTATTGTGCGCCTTGTTGTATATATTACAATAATTTGAAAAACTCATCTGATCCGTCTTGCATCTGTTTCTTTCAAATAATTATTTCCAGGTTCCGCTGCCTGAACAGTGGGCTAATGATCAAGAGGGCCAGTGGTCCGTTTGTGGAGCACAGGTAGAGGCATGGTAGAATTTTTTGTAAGAAATAATTTTAGATCTTAAAAAATTAAATTGAAAAAAAGTAAAATATTTACAAAACAAAAAAAATTGTGCATCGCAGATAACCAATTATTAAAATGTGAGTTAGTGTTTGACCCAGTTATTAAAATGTGAGTTGGTGTTTATTTCGGTAAATTACAATTAGAAGATTTAGTTCTCTTCAGATTCTATTCCAGCTAATTTTTGATCTATTAAAATTTCTCATTATGTAATCCCCTTTTCAAAATCTATTTAACAAATCTTTTTCTATAGAAAAATAAAACAGTCGGAAAACCTTTCCTCTCATCTTGTCTTCTCAAAACTTTTCTTTCTTTGTCCGACGTTGGTAACACTTAATAAGAAATTTAAACGTCGAAGGTTTTTGAGAAAATTGGTAATGACCCACTATGTTAAAACTTGAGACCCCGTGTTTCTTTTTCCTTCTTTTTTTTATACTGGCATGTAATCACTAATTTATACATACAATACACAAGACATACCCATGCACCTATCACACACACATCGAGGGGACTCATGAATTTGCCCCGAAAACATTAATTTGTGGCCACTTCCCCTCTGGGGTTCCAAGAGTTTGAACCTCGCACTCTTCCCCCAAAAGGAAAAGTGCCCCTACCATCTGAGCTATTGCTCATTGTTAATATATCCCATCATTTCTATCAAACAACAACTTAATGTAAAGTATGATTTTATTGAAGAAAGAAGACCCTCTTTGCTTTAGAGGGTCAATGGTATACAAAATATACACATGCAACCATTGCAAGTTATTATCAAAATTATTTACAACAAAAAATCAATTGAATTATTTGAGATTTCTTGATAATTTACAAATATAGTATATATTTCTAATCTTCATGGCTTTTTATGTCTATCCACAAGCTTCTCAATTTCTTCAATGGGATCGATTAACATCTCTACTTCCTCCTTCAATTCCTCCACCTGCACAAATGAAATATAAGCTTATGAACATCATATCCATTATATTAAGTGGGGACATTTTACTTCCAAGTATAAACTTCAATTTTCTCACATTTGTTTCATCTTTTTGTTTCACCTAACAAATTAATTTTGAAATTTAAATGTAGCATATCAATTATATTTCTTTTAACATTACCTTTTTCGAAGAAAAACAATATTCTGTGGGTTAGAGATTAGAATATTATTGGGATATTCTTGCTAATTCAGCTAAAAATTCGGAAATTTTTAGTGCACTTCAACCTAACTTACTTCCACTTGTACCTCTACTAAACACTACACAATGTACGTAGAATATTCCCTCAGAAAAAAAAATTTCTTCTTAAGAATTTTCTCAAATTAGCCAACCTTTTGAACTGCTTTTGATCTTTGAGAAACAAAGTAGACAATTTAATCTTTGATTATTCTATTTCCCTGTTCAGTTTTAATTTTTCTATTCTCTGTTTCAAGTAACATAAAGATTTAGCTTTTTTGGGTAAACTACACTAAAACACCCTTTATTCTAGCAGTTTTTCACTAAAATACCTTGAGTTTTTTTAATTACTATAAAATACGCTACTTTTAAGGGTATTTTATTGAAGAAACCTTTCAAACCATAGTTTCAGGTATTTTAGTGTAATGAAAATTTTAAAGATATTTTAGTGGAAAATCCTTATATTTAAGGGTATTTTAGTGCAATTTAACCCTTTTTTTCTTTTTTCAAAAAAATTGTTACTGCATGCCATATTTTCTGATAAATGAAGGGTTTCGACGTGACAAACCTTGTGAATAACATCTACTGTGAGATGGGCCTCCTCCGCAACTTCTTTAGATACATTTTCCACAAAGATCGCCGCGCTTTTCAATTTTGCATCTTCAGGCATGTTCTGTGCGGCGTCTGCAGCCATTTTTTCAGCCACCGTCGCAACTTTTTCCACCGCCTCCGCCGCATGTTCGACTACCTCTGCAGCCATCTCAACTTCGCCTACAAAACAAAATTAATTTACGGTTAGATACTAATTAAGCTACACGATTGATGCAATTTTTTCTTTTATTCTAGCAAAATATTAAATGCAACCTTCAAGTCTCAATAGGCTTCTCCATTTCTTGTCAAAAAAAGGCAGTGCAATGGCAAGAATAGAACTCAATACCCATTTTGCCCTGCAAAACAATATAATTATTAATAAAAACGTATTTATGAGAAATTTGATACATAAATTTACAATTTCGAAGCCAGTAACATTTACCACGTAAAGTAAGGAAATCGAGGCGTTGGATGTGGCGGCAACGATGGCTCTGAATCCTTTCCAGCACCATTGCTATCCCTAAAACAAATTAAAGGGCTCGACTTTAGTATTTAGCCAAAAAAATTGTCAAAATAACATGTACTAGGAAAAAACAAGAAGGTTACATTTTTGGCTCCGTTGCGATTTCACAGCGGTGAGGGACGACGAATGCACGGGGTTGAATTCCATTATGAAGGTGTTGCATACGATAATATGAAGCCAGCGATTTGAAGAATGACATCTTCGACGAGCAACTAGTTTTTAGTTGAGATGAATCTTAAGGAGACATGGCAATGGCTCTTAAATATAATAAATACATGAGCCTTGTTGATGAATTATAAGCAAATGACTTCAATTATGAAGGGTTTTTTTTTTGCGTGTTCAGAAGACATTTTTGAAAACGTTACGTTTAAGGAGAGATTTGGCGTGGTGGAATTTGGGCTTTTTAAGACTTGCAAGCAAAGACCTCATTATGCTAAAAATGAATTATAGCAATTGCATGCGATGGTTTTAATTTAAGGAAGAAGGAATCAAATGCTCGACACAAGTCAATTGTAACGTGACATGTAATGCAAGCAGACTAAGCTAGGTCCCTTAAGGGGGGGGGGGGGGCATAAGACTTTTTGGGAAATTAATTAAATTACTACCAGGAATGAGCGAGGCTTGTCGATAGGCCGGGTCTGAACCTGTATTCAAAACCGAAATGGTTATAAATCAGGCTCTACGCAGGAGCGCAAATCGCTTGGGTATGGACCGTCCCTGATCCTACCCATTTTGATATTCAATGATATCCTAGTTGTATATATTCGTCCGAACATGTTTCGTTTGTCTATTTTATAAAAAAATTAAGAAAATAAAAATAATGGTGTGGAGTAAGCGTGTAAATGAGTAGAACTTGAAGAATATCAAGATTTTTATGTGCTATAGACATATTGAAAAATCGAAAAAATGAAAGAAAAAAAAATTCAGTGTCAAAATTTCACGATTTTCAATTTTTTTGGCACTAGCTTGTAAGGCCTAACCTACGACTAGAGGTGGTAATTGAACGAGCCAACTCGGATTCGATTAAGGTTCAGCTCGGTATCAGCTCGTTCAAATTCGGTTCATTTATTAATGAGCTGGACATGAGCCAGAAAACCTGGCTCGTTTATTAAATGAGCCGGACTCGAGCTCAGCCATGCTCATTCGGTATTGACTCGGGTTCGGCTGGGTTACACAGTTTGAAAAAAAAAGTAATATGTAATATATAACAGATTCTATACAACTCTCAGAACACTTAATTCAATTAAATGACAGTATATTAAGTGTACCGAGATAAATATAAAACTCAGCACTTAGACCTATTCAATGCCCTAGATATTAATGTTTTTTAATTTTTCCATATCTCAAAACCCTGAGTTTTAGGAATTATTGTTATTATGTTTTTTTTCTTGGAAGATGCTGTTAATATGAGTAAATGAGCTGAAAACGAGCCGAGCTCTCGTGAACTCGGCTCGTTTATTTAATGGGCCACAAATGAACCGAACACGAGCTGGGCATGTTTAATCGAACTGGACTTGAGCTGAGCATCTCTAGCTCGATTAACTAAACGAGCCGGAGTTGGGCCGACAAAAATAACCCTGAGCCGAACTCGAGCTGAGCTTGGCTTGCTCAAGCTCGGCTCGTTTACACCCCTACCTACGACATAACACACCACACACAAGCACACAACACACACACAGACTCAGGGGACCATCGATTTTGCCCCAAAAGCGTTAGTTTGTGGTCACGATTTTCATTTGGTATTGCAAAAATAACATAGAAAAACCAAGAAAACATAAGGTTTTGACATTTTTTAAAAATTCGCTATTTCTTTGTGCTGAATAGCATGTAAAATATAGATAAACGGAAGGAAAAATTGAGAATTTCGTGATTTAGCATATGCTACAACAAACAAAAAATATTGAAAATAAAAACTTAGATGTTTTTAAAAAAATTGTGATTTTCATATTCAGTAGCATGTTTAAAAAAAATTAGGATTTTAAAAAAATTCGTGCTTTACATGTGTTGCCAAGAGTTTCCAATCATATGGAGTCTCAATCACTTAGACTGAATGTTTTCGTTCTGTTAACTTCTTATTAGCAGCCAAAGAGCCTTTGGTCGAACGATATTGACACCCTCCCATTTGGTGAGAGATCCTGAGTTCAAAACCTTCAATTTGAAGTGACAAGAAGAATTTTCAACTGATTATGTGGAGAAAAGTTCTGAGGGGCCCAACCCGTCTCCTCCAAACCTTAAAAGCTATTGAAAAGAAAAGAAAATTTCTTATTAGCAATTGATATAGCATTTTGTAAAAAGAAAAATTTCTTGCATAACATTTTGTTTTCTTAATACCTGAAGGTTCTCTAACACTATGACCAAGTAAAACATTGGAATACTAAATAAAATATAAAATTCTAAGATTTTCGAAATTACATGAAATTTATGTGCTATACAACATGTAAAATAAAAAAAAAAAACAGAATTTTTGAAGAATTGTTGAGAATTTTGCAATTATCATGTGCTATATATAGGATGCAAAATAATGAAAAACGAAGAAAACAATTTTTTTTTAGACTTTTGAAAATTTAGAAAATTTTGAAAAATGAAGAATAAAGAAACTTTTTGAGATTTCTAAAATTTTTAGGATGTTCATTTGTTATAGTAAGCAAAACGTTAAGGAATCAACGAAAACAGATAATTTTGGGAATTTTTAAAAATATTGCAATTTTCATATCTTATATAATAAGAAAAATGATTAAAAAACCGAATAACACAATTTTTTTGAGATTTTTGAAAATTTCTGGATTTTTTATGGTATATAGGATACAAAAAATTGTGAAATTGAAATAACAATTTTTAAATAAAGGTTTAACGATTATCGTGTATTATGAAAAGCAAAATATTAAAAAATGGAAAAGCAGAAAATTTTGATATTTTGGAAAAGTTCACAATGCTTAAATGCTATAGCAAGCATAATATTGAAAAGTTGAATAAAATAGAAAAAATTATGATTTTTAAAAATTTCGTAATTCTCTAGTGTGGCATGCAAAATATTAAAAACTAAATGAAAACAGAATTTTTAAAAATTCACGATTTTCGTGGGCTATGTATGCAAAATATTAAAAATTTAAAGAAAACAATAAATTTTGGGAATTTTGAAAATATCATAATTCCTATAGCAAAATATTAAAAAATCAAAGAGCATAAAAAATTTGAGATTTTTAAAAATTTCATGATCTTTCGTGCGTTATAACTTGCAAAATATTGAAATATAAAAAAATGCTAAATATTTTTGAGATTTTTGAAAATTTTAAGATTTTTGTATGCTTACATAGCAAGGAAAATATCGGGAAAAAACAGATAAGTTTTAGATTTTTTTAAATTACGCAGTTTTCTTATGGTGGCGTGCAAAATATTGTCAATTTGAAGAAAAAAATAAATTTGGATTTCTTATAAATTTTGCGATTGTCATGCGTTCAAAATATTAAAAAACAATAGGAAATAGAAAACTTTAAGATTTTTGAAAATTCGATGATTTTCGTGTGTTATATATATAGCATGCATAATATTGGAGGGTGGGGGAAATTTTAAAAAAAAGAAAATTTTGAGATGGTTTGAAAATTTTGTGGTTTTTCATATATTATATCATGGAAAATATTGAAGAAATCAAAATTTATATCATTTTTCAAATTTTCTTATACTATATTAAGTAAAATATTGGAAAACTGATGAAAATGAATTTTTTTAA
Organism: Agapanthus africanus; assembly: GCA_030015575.1. Taxonomy (NCBI): domain Eukaryota; kingdom Viridiplantae; phylum Streptophyta; class Magnoliopsida; order Asparagales; family Amaryllidaceae; genus Agapanthus; species Agapanthus africanus. Next base: position 946,721,116 of record JASDDO010000019.1, read on the forward strand.
ATTTTAAAGTATCGCCATATTCACGTGCTAATGTTGAAAGTGTGTCTTAACACCTGTATTACGTTTTCACATGTATCAAGTATGCAATTTAAAAAAATATAGAGGTCTAAACTACACTAACCTAGAATCTAACTAAAGTATTAGGGTTTACTAGACATGTAAACAAGTTTTACACTAAGTGAATAGGGTTACAACCATTGTAGATCAAGTACTTCACTTCAATAGCTCCAAGTAGTGGTTCCTAGAACTCTTCTTGGCTCCACTTGAAGAAAAGATCGAGCTTGCTACGTCATCTTCGAGGCCGAAGATGATCCATCTTGAAGTTTCTCTAACTCAAGCTATCTCTTCACTAATCAAGAAATTAGTGAAGCAAACAAGCTAATCTAATGGGCTAGAAAAGAGTAGCTTGATGAAGTTGGAATTTTGCTCACTTTAGAAATTCTTTTCTCTTTTTATTTTTCCAACTCAAGAAAACTAGAGAGGAAGAAGAACTTGGGTGAAGAAAATATCTCAAATGGTCAATGAGAGAGTTAACCATGGGGTTAAAGATAATGGTTGGGTGATAAAATATCTAGAATAAGACAAAATAAGTGGGATGAGTCATGGCTTCTACATGTTTCTACAAGTATCTAAGGCATGCTCATTTCCAACTTATTTCTAATTTTCCTCTTAATAAATAATCACCCTAATTATCTTTATTCTTGGTGTGAATCTCATACACCCATGTTCTATGTATCATCCACCATGACACTATATATATATATATAGTAAGAGAAGAATATCATTAGTGAGCAAAATATTAGTTAATGTATAAATACATATTAAATTATGAAATCAACACTTGATTAAATAATCCGGTTATATCATATATAACCGACTAATATCATTTATATGTATATCAAATTATCAAATCAACACTTGATTCAATAACCCGGTCATATCACATATACCCGACAAATATTCAATACTACATTAAATCAACACTTGATTCAATAATCCGGTCATATCATATATAACCGGCCAGTATAAAAAATATATATACATATAACACATCATTGAACCAACACTTGATTCAACAATCCGGTTATATCACATATAACCTAACCGATATCAAATATCGCGAGATTAGAATACGGTATCACATACTCGTATTTAATCAAGCTCCCGCACATATCACCATATATGCTCTACTTCGTTTCGCTTGATCTAGAAAACCTCTCTGTGGGATTCTAAAGACTCGTCAATACACCAGCAGTAGGTAATGATCACATCAGTCACCCACAAGCCGTCAACGGTACTAGCTGGACGTAATGGCTACCCAGGTATTGAGTGAATAGAAGATCAATAAGCAAGCTTGTCCAAACTCCCGCAAAGCCTATAAGCAACACTTACCATACAGTCCGGTCTCTTCGTCTGATATGTCGCATATCGAGTCTATGGGTGGAATCGTCAGACCCCAATAACTTAATAAGTCATGCCGATGTGTGGCCTATAACCTTTCGAGAAACTACTGATAACACTTACCAGTAAATCTCATCAACCCTGGCCAGAGACTTGCTGTTATAGCCAATCGAGCATAGTGCAACATCAGCTCCCTATACCGGGAGAGACGAAACCCCTTCTATCGCTCATTGCCTCCACGAGACTCGGGACTGTACCCAAAATCCACATGTTTGCATGACTCCTTTGAGCCGTGGTAGGGAGGAAATCAAAACACAGTGGGAATCATACAAGACTCTATGAAGATCTCGGGTCTACAGACTAACCTGTACAAATGTCACCAGAGAACTGCTATCTAACGATAGGTATGATACCAATTAGGAGTTCTCGGCGAGTCATGTTCGGTGTACCCATTCTCTAATGAGTACATGTATACAATTTTTGATGTCAAACACCAATGGTCGTAGGATCAACCATCGCCCCATACAGGGTCAAGAAACGTACGCACTGGTCTACTCTGGAATATCGATGCCCTATCTCGATATCCCCTCGATTCGAAACTGTTAAAGGATGTGCTTGTGGACTACTCAAACCCCACTGGTATGATCTGCATCATAGTCTTGGTAGTAAAGCCAGCATCCTAAGAGCTTTATCAACATGTATCAGAGAGACAATATAATAATACTAGTGTACATGTTAAGATAAAAAGCAATCAGATAGCATACTATCATGTCGAGCAAGAAAATCCTCTCTATATATATCCAAGCATCCACTATATCATACAATAATAGCTTCTAGGGCATGCATATTCTTAACAATCTCCCACTTGCACTAAAACTAGTTGTTGCAGTATCTCATACCCAACATCCCAAAAAGTCTCTCAAATTGCGTCTGGGGGAGGGCCTTCATGAGTGGATCCGCTGTGTTATCCTTCATGTCAACTTTCCTGATCTCGATCTCCCGGCGATCTACTATCTTTTAGATCAGGTGATACCGCCTAAGAATATATCTGGATCGCTGATAGGACCGGGGTTTCTTGGCCAAAACCACAGTTCCATTGTTATCACAATACAAGGCTATTGGATCCTCAATGGATGGAACCACACCAAGTTCAGCAATGCACTTCTTCATCCAGACAGCTTCTTTGGCAGTATCGTCGGCAGCGATGTATTCAGCCTCCATCGTCGAGTCTGCTACGATATTTTATTTAGAACTCTTCCAACATATCGTCCCTCCATTGAGGGTGAAGACAAAACCCGAGACCGACTTACTGTCGTCCTTATCACTCTAGAAGTTCGAATCGGTAAAGGACTCCACCTGGAGTTCTCCGTTACCATACACCAAGAACATTTCTTTAGTCCTTCTCAAGTACTTAAAAATGTTCTTCACAGCTGTCCAGTGTTTCTCCCCAGGATTTGATTGATACCTACTTACCACACTAAGTGCGTAAGCTACATCCGATCTGGTACATAATATCGCTTACATGATTGACCCAACTGCAGAAGCATAGGGTATCTCTTGCATGCTAGCCCTCTCCAAATCAGTCTTGGGAGACATCTCTTTGGAGAGAGTGATTCCTGAGCAAGCGGATAAATTACCACGCTTAGAATCTTCCATACTAAATCTCTTTAGTATGGTGTCAATGTACCTGAATTGGGACAATCCCAACATTCTTTTAGATTTATCTCTATAGATTTTTATCCTCAGGATGTATGAGACATCACCCAGATCTTTCATGGAGAACTTTTATGATAATAAGAGCTTGAACGAGTGTAGCATACGAACATCATTTACTATCAAGAGTATGTCATCTATGTACAATACGAGAAAGACAACCTTACTCTCTACTATCTTCTTATATGTACAAAGTTCATCTACGTTTTTTATGAAGTCAAACTCTTTGACTTCCACATCAAAACAGATCGTCCAGCTTCGTGATGCCAACTTTAATCCGTAAATTTATTTAAGCAGCTTGCACACCTTTCCGCCGCTCCCACTATCTACGAAGCCCTCTGGCTGTATCATGTACACGCTCGCTTCTAAATCACCATTTAGAAAAACGGTCTTGACATCCATCTGCCAGATTTCATAGTCATGATATGCGGTAATGGCAAGTAGGATCCTGATGGACTTAAGCATAGCCACTGGAGAAAAGATTTCATCATAGTCGACACCTGGTCATTGAAAAACCTTTTTTTACAAGTCTAGCTTTGAAGGTCTCAACCTTTCCATCTACACCAAGTTTCTTCTTAAAGATCCACTTGCTCCCAATAGGGTTTATCCCTTCTGGAGCAATTTCCAAAGTCCATACTTTGTTGGTGTATATGGATTCCATCTCAGATCGCATAGTATCCAGCCATTTCACAGAGTCTCCACTTGTGATAGCCTGCTCAAAACTAGCTGGGTCATCATCTTCCATGATGAAATCCTCACTCCCACCGTCTACAAGAAAACCGTAGTATCTTTCATGTGGATGAGGAACCTTACTAGATCTGCGGAGTGGCTGAGATTCGTCTGGGGCTATTGAATCCTCCGGTTCTACCAAATTGTCGGTTATAATTTGTGCGGCTGGAACTTCTTCCAGTTTTACCTCATTACCACTAATTTTTTTCACAAGAAGTTCCTTTTCTAAAAAGGTGGCATATTGAGAAACAAACACTTTTTGTTTCTCAGTGTGGTAGAAGATATATCCATGTGAATTCTTTGGATATCAAAGAACTGATCGCATCTCGAGTTTGTCCGGATTTTGTTTTTTAACATAGGCCGGACAACCCCATATCTTAACTCGTTTAAGATATGGTCTCGTTCCACTCCATATCTCATATGGTGTTTTAGGCACTGATTTAGATAGAACTTGATTCAATAGATATGCAGCTGTCTTAAGTGCATAACCCCAAAAGAAAATAGGTAACTCAGTATTACTCATCATAGAGCGCACCATATCTAATAGGGTGCGATTCCTCCGCTCCGAAACTCCATTGTGCTGTGGTGTATACAGAGGAATAAGCTGAGAGAGAATCCCATTCTCTTTTAAATAGTTTCGGAATTCCGTGCTCAAGTATTCTCCTCCCTGATCAGATCGTAGGATTTTAATACTTTTACCCGTCTGGTTCTCTACTTCGTTCTTATATTCCTTGAATTTCTTAAAAACTTCAGATTTGTGTTTCAATAGGAACACATGTCCGAATTTTGAGAGATCATCGGTGAATGTAATGAAGTATGAGAAACCATTCCTGACATGTGTAGACATAGGACAGCATACATCACTGTGTATCAGTCCCAAGAGTTCAGTAGCTCTTTCTCCGTGTCCAGTAAACGGAGTTTTGGTCATCTTGCCTTTGAGACATGACTCGCAAGTTTTATAAGATGTAAATTCAAACAGATTCAAATATCTATCTCTATGTAACTCAGCTAGTCTGGTCGCATTGATATGACCAAGTCTACAATACCACAAAAAGGCTTCATTTATTTCTGAGATTTTCTTCTTGTGTGTGTTCTGTATGCTTAGAACTGTGTTTTGATTCAGAACGTATATACCGTTACACAACGTACCAAACCCAATCAATATTTGATTCAGGAAGATATTCATAACATTTTTCTCCAGTGCAAAACTATATCCATCTTTATCTGATAAAGAAACGAATATGATATTGCACATCATCGACGGTACGTAATAACAGTTGTTCAAAATCAATGTATTACAATTTGGCAATACAAGGTGATATTCGCTGACAGCTTCGGCAGCAACAATTGCTCCGTTCCCTATTCTGAGAGATATATCACCATTTCCCAGTTCTCTACTTCTCTTTAACCCTTGTAACTGATTACAAATATGGGATCCTGATCCGGTATCTAATACCCAGGACGTAGAGCAAACTGAGAAACAGTTCTCAGTAACGAACACACCCGAAGAAGATATATCAGCATACTCTTTCTTCGTTTTGGTTGCATGGGAATCCATGCATTTCCCAATTCCTTGCCCAGACTTATGACAATGATAAGATAAAGCGGAACCAACGTTCCCCAGCTCAGTATAATAAGCGGGTTCGGTCAATACATGCATATTATTATCTTGATTAAGGCGTGTCATGGTCGCTACCTGAAGAGAGAGAGAAGAAAACACTTTAGCGTGCGCTCTTACAAAATTAGATTGGTTATTGTCTTATCGAATCAGGATGGCTCCCACTGTTTTTATCAAATCTTCCTTCAAACCCTAAAAGGTAAGATTAGCCGGGATTAATTACACCCTACAAGTTCGCCAATCGGTCATCCATGCAGGTATTGGTATTCCGAGAGAGTCTCCCCATGCTTTCGCATGGAACTAATTAAATAACCTTATTTCGGCAGGGGCGTAACCCCGTTAACACCTTTCTTAGACACCTACTGGATCAGCTAATTGTAAAGTGCAAAACTCTCTCAGGAGTAACTCTTACTCGCAGTGGGTATCGGGATCCAACTATCTCATAAAAAGTATGCAATCTCATTGCAAATTTCATCACTTGAAATTACCAATATCTGTTTTTACCCCTAGCGACTTATGACCTTGGCTATAGTCAACAAATCATAAGCACTAGCCAAGTTCAACCCATCATTTCGTGATTGAATTAAACCCACTCGTACGACCATTAGCTATGGTCAACAAAGCCGTACGACTACCCTAATCTAATCACATCATATGTTGCAGATAAGCACTAATCAGCTGCCGTACACTATGCCTTGGCTATAGTCAACAAACGCAACACGAATACTAAATAACACTTATCTGAAATGACGGAGGGCTACGACTAGTTTTGAATAAAACCTTTAACGTAATGAACTTGATATCGTTGTAGAATCCAGTGATTTGAAAAGGACTGGTTTAAGCTCCCCTTTTGAAATCGAATAGTTTTCAAAACAAACCGAGTGGGTTGTAGTATCTGCTAGTTTTGCTAAAGAGGTCACTCCCAGTGAAGGGATCTAGGCTCTTTTCTTATCGAATGAGATGATGGATATTCAAAATGGAATACCGCTATGCAAAGCAAGAACTAGAGCTACCTTTTAAATTTTTTTTATTTCTACAACATTTTCAGGTTTCTTTTCTTTCATTAATCTCATTAATGACGTCTCATCATTTATGTTTCCTAAACACCACAAAAGAAACGAAAATAGAACGTACGCTTATGCTATTCGCATTCGCCATGGGGACCCGTCATGCACTGTTAGGTTACGTAACTAATGGCAGAGCGGGGGCTGGACTAGCGCGGGTGCAAAACATAAGCAACGTTTATTATATATATCATATATATATAGCATTCGTCTTACGCAGTTATATGACCACATCACAGAACTCAGGCAGCCAAATTAAACATATAAAATATAGGACATACTAGGAGGTCCGTGTTTTAAAATAAGCCAATAACGAAAAACACGGATTCTACGGTTGTGAAGAATAGCCAAACCCACATCCCTTGGCCCCTACGGGAGCGGCAAGTGACCCTGCCAATTTTAGAGTTAGGAGACCCGGTCTCGACTCCTCGAGAAGGTCTCCCACTGGACTCTAGAACCCGGTCACTTGTGCTCCCCGTCTTGGGTCCATCCTAATGCGGAAAAGTAAATAATATACATCAATGGTGACATCATCCTCAACCCGGAAGTGTCCCAATAAAAGAATATTACATACAATTATTACATGAATGAAAATATAAAAAATCCCATCTCACGTAAAAAAAACCTGGCTATTCAATCACGACGATCCAATATAACATATACAAGCAACACATAACATCGCATGTCATCAACGTAAGTAAATATGCGTATCCCGAATATCGTTGACGTATAGCAACGAGATTGGGATACTCCACATATTACACTTACGGTTGCAGAAAAGAAATTAAAACTACAATAATTAGAATCTGCATATTGCTTAGACATCATAAACCCGGAATATCTCATATCTCAGATTTCATGCCTGACCCTTTAAATCTTGCATTTATGTCTCGAATTGAAAACACTTTTCAATGTCAAGTCGGGTAATTCAACAAGATTCCCGGCTAAATGATCGAATGCTTGTCGGGAACTTTAGTAGATTGCCACACCCCCGATATCGTCAACGAAATGCACTTGGGCAGAACAGCGCGACTGCGAGCACCCGAGTGGATGCTTTTGGCTACGGTGTTCTCCTATAGTCACTTGGTCGACACAATGGGACGTGGCTATCTAGTAATGTTTTCCAGCGACTATTCGCGTACATTATGAGATTGCGATGGAGTTTTGATCCGAATCGAAACTCCGTGGCAACCAATCAAATGAGACTAAAATACTAGATTTGCAAAACACAAACTAGTTTTCACATAACTAATTAACGTAGATTCCAAATATTGTATCACTTATCATAATGATTTAGACAATGTTAAACATTTCGATCGAATTATGAAACACTCACAAATCATAGAGACCTCAACAATTTGAGCCTCACTAAAAATACCTAGAATGTGCCAAATATCACAATGGAGCAGCACAAGAAGGACGATCCCTCAATCCCACAAAATTGCAGCGGAACCGCGGCCAAAAAAGGGTTTAGGCCGCGGTTACGCGACGCTTAGAGCGAATTGGGGCCTCGTACTTCTTGGAGCTCCATAAAATACCCTGCACAATTTTTTGACTATTTTTAATCTGAAAATTTTCAACTTTTGAAAAATGGACAGAAACTTGATAAAACCCGGGTTTCGAAACTCGATCGAACACTTTAATATCGTATAGACCTTACCTAATACTCTAGCTTGGCTCTGATATCATGAAAGTGTGTCTTAGCACCTCTACTAGGTTTTCACATGCATCAAGTATGCAATTTTAAAAAATCTAGAGGTCTAAGCTACACTAACTTAGAATCTAACTAGAGTATTAGGGTTTTCTAGACATGTAAACAGGTTTTACACTAAGTGAATAGGATTACAACCTTTGTAGGCCAAGTCCTTCACTTCAATAACTCCAAGCAGCAGTCCCTAAGCTCCCAATAGTGGTCCCTAGAACTCTTCTTGGCTCCACTTGAAGAAAGGATCGAGTTTGCTACGTCGTCTTCGAGGCCGAAGATGATCCACCTTGAAGTTTCTCTAACTCAAGCTACCTCTTCACTAATCAAAAAATTAGTGAAGCAAACAACCTAATCTAATGGGCTAGATGAGATTAGGTTGATAAAGTAGGAATTTTGCTCACTTTAGAAATTCTTTTCTCTTTTTATTTTTCCAGCTCAAGAAAACTAGAGAGGAAGAAGAAGAATTTGGGTAAAGAAAATATCTCAAGTGGTCAATGAGAGAGTTAACCATGTGGTTAAAAATAATGGTTGGGTGATAAAATATCTAGAGTAAGACAAAATAAGTGGGATGAGTCATGGTTTCTAAATACTTCTACAAGCATCTAAGCCATGCTCATTTCCAACTCATTTCTAATTTTCCTCTTAATAAATAATCACTATAATTATCTTTATCTTTGGTGTGAGTCTCATACACCCATGTTCTATATATCATCCACCATGATACAATAGTATTATACACACGCACACACATAATTATATATAGCAAGAGAAGAAAATCATTAGTGAGCAAAATATTAGTTAATATATAAATGTATCATATATAAATATATATTAAATTATTAAATCAACACTTGATTCAATAATCCGGTTATATCATATATAACCGACTAATATCATTTATATGTATATCAAATTATCAAATCAACACTTGATTCAATAACCCGGTCATATCACATATAACCGACAAATATTCAATACTACATTAAATCAACACTTGATTCAATAATCCGGTCATATCATATATAACCGGACAGTATCAAATATATATACATATAACATATCATTGAATCAACACTTGATTCAACAATCCGGTTATATCACATATAACTTAACCGATATCAAATATCGCGAGATTAGAATACGGTATCACATACTCGTATTTAATCAAGCTCCCACACATATCACCATATGTGCCCTATTTCGTTTCGCTTGAGCTAGGAAACCTCTATGCGGGGCTCTAAAGACTCGTCAATACGCCGGCAGTATGTAATGATCATATCAGTCACCCACAAGCCGTCAGCGGTACTAGCTGGACGTAATGGCTACTCAGGTATTGAGCGAATAGAAGATCAACAAGCAAGCTTGTCCAAACTCCCGCAAAACCTATAAGCAACACTTACCATACAGTCTGGTCTCTTCGTCTGATATATCGCATATTGAGTCTAGGGGTAGAATCGCCAGACCCCAGTAACTTGATAAGTCATGCCGATGTGTGACCTATAACCTTACGAGAAACTACTGATAACACTTACCAGTAAATCTCATCAGCCCTGGCCAGAGACTTGCTGTTATAGCCAATCGAGCATAGCGCAGCATCAACTCCCTATACTAGGGGAGATGAAACCCCTCCTATCGCTCATTGCCTCCATGTGACTCGGGACTATACCCAAAATCCACCTGTTTGCACGACTTTTTTGAGCCGTAGTAGGGAGGAAATCAAAGCACAGTGGGAATCACATAAGACTCTATGACGATCTCAGATTTACAGACTAACATGTACAAGTGTCATCAGAGAACTGCTATCTGACAATAGGTATGGTACCAACTAGGAGTTCTCGGCGAGTCATGTTCGGTGTACCCATTCTCTAATGAGCATCTGTGTACAATCTTTGATATCAAACACCAATGGTTGTGGGATCAACCATCGCCTCATACAGGGTCAAGAAACGTACACACTAGTTTACTCTGGAATATCGATACCGGTCTCGATATCCCCTCGACTAGGAACTGTTAGAGGATGTGCTTGTGGACTACTCAAGCCCCACTAGCATGATCTGCATCATAGTCTTGATAGTCAAGTCAACATCCTAAGGGTTTTATCAACATATATCAGAGAAACAGTATAATAATACTAGTGTACATGTTAAGTTAAAGAACAACCAGATAGTATACTATCATGTCGAGCAAGAAAGTCCTCTATATATATGTTCAAGCATCCACTATATCATATAATAATGTCCTCCAGGGCATACATATTCCTAACAAATGTAAAGTGTTGAAAACATGAAGCAATTTTTTTGGGATATATATATATATATATATATATATATATATATATATATTGTGATTCTGGAGTTAGCAATATATTGTAAAACTGCCAATTTTTGTTTTGATATTTATAAAAATTTCATGATTTTTGTATGTCATATAGCATGGGAAATATTGAAAAAAAAAACTGAAAATAATACCGAAATGTTTAAATGTTAATCTATCATATACGTTGCATATAAAGTGCATAAATATAAGATATTTCAACTTACAAATCATAAAACAATAAACTTATAAACTGATATGATTTTTTCTTGAGTTCGGACTTGGTCGGTTGCACCGTAATTTCTTAACTTGTTTCACCAGTCCGAGAAACCCCCTGCCCTCCCCTCCCCACAAAAAAAAATAAATTAAAAGAAAAAATCGATCTTTTCTTTTTCCTTTATTTGTCTTAAGGATTTGTATAGCATCAAAAAGGTGCTGACATGATAAAACATTTTATCAAACTTATTACATGGTATAAATTGCAGAATAAAAATAGAGCAAACGGGTTATCAGCTAATAAAGCTGATATTAAACAGTCCGCTAGCCTATTACATAGTCTAATCCGGCCGTCAAATCGATGATCTGCTCCAGCCACCTTGTTCCACATATGGATTGATCCATGTGTGTGAAATTTTGATTGATATGATGCATTGCAGGTGATGGATCAAGCATTTAAAAAATGGATAGCTGTTAAACACAATAAAAATGTCATATACTGAAGACACTTGATCGAAGACATGCATGGTGTCAAAGCGACTAAAATTTTATACACATAGATCATTATGCGTGGAACAAGATGGCCGGAGTGGATCGTCGATTTGACGGTTGGATTGGGCTATGTAATACGGTTTAATATCAATTAGTTAGCTGAAAACCCATTTCCTCGCGAAAATAACATGATAAAAAATATAGCATATGAATCTATTCACGATTGATGGCAGCCACTTCCTGTTTACGAGGAGTTGAGATTGACGACTGTCGCATCAAATGTTCCTGCCGGAACTGCAGGATTCGAAAAATCTTTGTTGATTCGATCAATTTCAATATAGGAAGGAGATCTCAAAAGAAGATTTAGGGACTGAACCGGGGTTCTCCCAACTGCGGATAGTACCGGTCTTCGAGGGACCAACGCATCTCGCAAAGCGCACATGGGTGGTTTTTTCCGGCCTCGGATTCCGGTTCCGGCAAGAGAGCGAAGCGAACGGTTCTTTGACGGACAAGCCTGGCTAAAGCCCTGCAGGGCCGAGCGCAGCGAGTTGAGTTAAAACTCGTCAAGTCAGTGAAGCGAAGCGGAACGGCGAGGCACTAGTCTTCTAACGGTTATCCCGGCAGGTGTTATTGATAGTAGCCAGACATCTAAGCATCCGATCAAGAGTTGTAGCCGAACGGTTGGGACCAATAATCGGATAAACACGGCTTACAAGGATATGGAGTCGACGGTTGATGCATCAGACTTGACCCTGTCTTTCGTAGCATGCATTCCCATCCGTAACATTTCAAGAAAGATAAATAACATTAAATGACTCTACTATTATCAATTTTATCCACACAAATAATTGTTAGTATATACTAAATTGCTAATAGATTCATTGTCTATTTCGTTGGACTTTGGGCCGTCGCCTGATTCAAACCCGCCCAACTAAATGGGCGGGTGGGTTGGAGTGAGAGATCCAACCCGCTTGCAAGCCCAATTCCGTTACAGCACATGTTCAAAAAAGTTGCATGTAGGAGTATCTGTTTGGTTTTTTTCTCTAGACCAGACGAGACTGGACTAGACTGTAGACATTTCCGCACAATTAATTAGCAACATGTAAATTCAATTTTAAAACGACGCTGAGGGCCTGTTTGGTTGCCAGACTATGAAATTTGGATTCCAAAATAGTATGGTTGAAAATTTCTGGATTTGGTAATTTGTTGTTTGGTTGGTATTGGATTCATAGTATTGTATTTGTAGATTCTTCTAATCTTTGTTTGGTTGGTGAAAAGAAAGTGGGATTTGGATTTGAGGATTTTAGAGAGAGACAGAGAAATGAGGGATTTTTTAATAACTAAAGTACATGTGGGGGCCACCAAATAGTGAGAAATCTTTAAAAATCCATTCATTTTTCAAGGATTTTGGAATCCATCTTTTTTGTAGGCCCCATCACACAATCCATACAAATCCATATTTGTAATTCAAGCCAACCAAACACAAAACTTATAAATCCAAGGATCTACAAATCCAAAGCTCAAGAATCCCATAAAATCCTTCAAACCAAACAGCCCCTGATAGTTAGTTAATTGCATTGTATGTGACTATCAGCATCATCATGATAGTAATCAATCAAATTAAATCATTAAATAACCATAAATGATGAGAGCGCAAAACACGTACCCACTTGCTTGCCGGGGCATGTGGGCCCCTTCCAATCCCTCTCATCCTGACTTTTCAGCGCCCCCCCGAAACGCTCCATCCCCAGTGGGCCCCACCTCCAGCGGCTGGCAGCGGGAGCAGGTGAGAAAAATCTCTCTCCCTCTCTTTCCTGCTCCATTCCGTTGACTTCCGCAACCTCCAAATCGAACTAATCTCCCTCTCTCTCTCTCCCTCCCTCCCTCTCTTTCTCTCTCATCGATCGCCTCCGATGGCTTCGCCGCCGTCGTCTCGCTTCCTCTACTCCACCTCCGGCGAGGACAACATCACGCCCCTAGTCACGAACTGCCTGTATCCGCCCCCTTCCCTTCTCCCTCCCTTTCCCCTCCCCGACCCCGCCGACGCCATCCCCATCGACGTCCACCACTCGAACCGCCTGCTCCCAAACTTCCTCATCACCGCCGCCTCCCTCCTCGCCCTCTCCTTCCTCCTCCTCCTCCTATTCTACTCCCTCCTCTGCCTCCGCCGCCGCCGACGCAGATCCATATCCCTCAACCCTACAAGCCCTAACCCTAACTCCGACGAAGACCCCGATCTCTTCGAAGACGGCGGCGGCGGCGGCGTCGTGCCGCACCACGTGTGGCTTATCAGGACCGTGGGGCTCGACGACGCCGTCATCAAGTCGATCGCGGCCGTGGTTTACAAGGCCGGCGATGGATTCGTCGAATGCGGCGACTGCTCCGTTTGTTTGGGGGAGTTCAAGGATGGCGAGGTCGTGAAGCTGCTGCCCAAGTGTAGCCACGCCTTTCACCTCCCGTGCATCGACACGTGGCTCAGGTCGCATGTCAGCTGCCCCCTTTGCCGCGCGCCTGTCGTGGCTCCGGCGATCTCATCAGCGGCGGCGGCGGATGGTTCTAGTACACCGTTGAATGCGCAGATGGAAATCGAACGACCAAATCAAGAAGAAGCCCAGATTTCGATCGATTCGACAGCTGGATCGTCATCATCATCATCATCATCCTTGATTGAAGATGAGAATGACGATGAGAATGGGAATGAATTCCAGCCGATCCGAAGGTCGGTTTCGATGGACTCTTCGCAGCTGGGGATGCTTATGATTAGGGTTGAATCCGAGGCACAGAAGAAATCGGAGGATGAGACTAAAGAGATTGAATTACAAGGAGCTGTGGTTTCGAAAAATAGTGGGAAAGGAGGTGATGAAGAAATGAAGAGGTCTCTTTCGAGTAGGAGCGGGAGGATTTTCTTTCCGAGATATGGAAGGGGTCGGGGTCGTTGTCGGGGCCGGAGTGCGTCGGTTCTTCCCTTGTGATGAATCTTAAATCTTGGATCTTTTTCAAGTTGGGGTTTTTAGAGGGTGTTGAGTTTTATGGGAGTTCTTCGGCAAATTCGGGAGCTAACCATGGTGTATCGATATTACTTATGGATAATGCAAAGGTAAAAATGCTACCTTCTATAGTTATATAATGAATAGTTTGGAGTTTATGTTTCAGCTTGGGACCATGAATGATATGATCTTGTGAGTTGAATCGGCTTTGTATATTTTTTGATCTGGCAACTAAAACTTGAAGTTGCGCTAGATTTTTAATCAATGAATGCTTTTTGTATGTCAATCTTCTTATACATTACATCTATGTTAATTGCAAATTACTATAGCACAGTTCATAATGCTTACTGCTATGGTACACGTTAAATATTATCTTCTAATACTGTTTGCTTGCTTAATCCCAATTTTGCCATGTTTATTGACGAATAATTAATGAGCACAATATATGAATAGCTTTAATATGTTTTTTAATACTAGAATGGAAGAAAATTCCCCCAAAATCCATTAATGGAAAGTTAACAAAACTAGTTCAAAGAAAAACGAGAAAATGTACATCTGAACAATAAAGACCATAAGGTGCAGCACATGTCCATAAACAAGTAAATGCTAAAAAAAAAAGCATCGTCTGCATGATCGATGAAGGAACTGTGGCAGCCACTCAGCTGATTAGGCAGACACAAACTCCTACTCTCCTGCATAATCGACATGTCTGCACCATAGGCCTAGGAGTCACTTTGGTCTCCTCGTAACCCTGCCCCAAAGCATTGTCCTGCAGAAATGTTGGCTTTCTACGTAACCTTAGACGGTTCCGCGCATAAAGCATCCATGTCAGTCGAATTGTCCTTTTTTTTATTGGGCTCCCTCTTCGCCGAATTGGACTCTAAGTACTGGAAACTTAGTCCTTATTCGGGCCACCTAGCTTCAATATCTTAATTAATACATCATGCTAGTAGTTTCACTTTATTATTTACTTTTATGCAATGCAGTTACTTGACCAATGAGAAGGTGAGTAAGAAAACTAGTGGCATGGATATAAAAGAGCAAGTTTAAAACCTTTTGCTGCTTTCACTTTTATGGCTACATTTTACATTATAGCTTCTAAAAATATTAATCTTGCACAGTAAAAAATCTAAATACCCTTAATTCTTAAAGTTGCCGAAGATTGAATGTCTATCATGGACCTTATAGGAGACTTATTTAAATGCTTTTGCAAGAGTTAGATTGTGCATTCATTGAGATATGAATGGAATTGTGTTATTTGCCATTGTGTTGATTTCTAGATTCCCATTCATTGAAAAGTTGAAATAATTATTGTTCATCGACCCATCATGTCTTCTAAGGTGTGTTGTGAATTTGGAAACATTTCACTAGGTTTTAATGGAGTAAAGTATTTCTTTCTTTAGCTTTCCTGTTTACTACACGAATCTTTGAGAATCTAATGCATATAGAAATACAAGAGATCATGCTATCAGGAAAAAAGATTGGTCATTTATAATTGAATGCCAACGTCAGAAGCTTGCGGTTGTGCAGGAAAACATTGTTGTTTGTTCTAAGATTATAGTTGCTTTTTCCGGCAAGCTAAACTTGTTAAGTTGTTTCATTATTACTTTGACTAATGCAAGTTTACTTAGAATTAACTAGTTCTCAAGTGCTTCAATGCATTTAGCTACTCTTTATGCTAATAAATGCATTAAGATCTGAATTAATAGCATGAGCTATGTGGGCTTTTGATTAATTCATATGATTAGTTTTTCATATTTTGACTAGGATGGTAGGAGATTTCGCTTTGGTGCATCTTTTGATAATGTTATCATTTGCTGGGCTGCGCAGAAAATACTTTTCTTTGATATGAACTTTACACATGCCATGTGCAGTAACTATCGGGTCAGTCATAAAAATAGGAGAAAGCGAGTGTCATGCTTCATGCATGTGTTCCACATATGCATCCGTGACATGTATGGATTATGCCGCAACATATGTGTAGAGTGTTTTTCGTCATCCTATTGAGATAGGAATCCGCGCGCTTGTCAGGCATATACAGATTCCCCCCGCCTGGGACAGATTGGGGTTTATTAATTGCAGGGATCCGAATCTCCGGCAGCTGCGGACTAACCTTCCGTTAATTACCCATCGCTTTTGGGAGCGAGAGAAACTCCGATTAACGGGTCAAACTGATCATGCGAACTCAATGTGCAGTATGTGCCTGTGTGTTTTGAGGGTGTTTGGGCGTATCGGGGGCCTCACAGAGTTTACGGGGTTCCGCTATCCGGATAGCGGGCTGAGGGTCAAGAGGGCTAGCAGCCCCCTTGCATGGTGCGGGGACAGTGTCCCATTAAAAAAATTTCAAACAGGAGAAGTGTTTTGAGTGTGGGACGCATATATTTATTATATATTTTCCTCTTTTTTAAAAAAAAATAGATGAGTGAAGGGCGCTCTAGGGGGCATGTGCAACATGTGCCCACTGGCGCGTGCGTGTGGCCGCTGGGCGCCGGTGTGGCGCTTGAGCGGCGTGTGGCCGCTGGGCGCCGATGGGCCACGTGAGCGGCGCGTGCCCACTGGACGCTAGTGGGTCACGTGGGCAATACATGCCTGCTAAGCGCCTACGGAGCACCTGCGGAAGAGGGGTTAAGCCCCCAGGTTTGGAGTTGAACTCCTGAACAGAAAATGGATATAGACTTGGGTTCCCAACGAATCTGAATTTGGAGTTAAACTCCTAAAAGATTTGGATTTGGAGTTAAACTCTTAATAAATCTGGATTGGAGTTAAATTCGAAGAATATTTAGATTTGGAGTTGTACTCCCAAAGATTTATTTTTGAGTTAAACTCCCAAAAGATCTGGATCTTAGATGATACAAAAAGATCTCATTTCTTCTTCTTCAAGCCTTGGACTTTCCTAAAAATGGATTTTTTTTGAAGTGATTTCTCCTTCCTCATCTTCTATTTTAGGATCTTGAAGGAAGGAGGGGATGCGATTAAAAATCTCGTTTTTCTTGGATCGTAGGTAGATCCTTTCTCTATTCAGTGGGTTTTATGGTCACAATCTACTTGTTTTTGAGGAAAAAAAAGTTTAACTCTTGATTTAATTTTTTAAGAAAAAGAACCTTGAAGGAGAAAGAGAGAAGAGAGGCACAAAACCCTATGTTGATTTTTGAGAGAGAATGTTAGTTATCATTCATCATGTCTTTTATAGACTTACACTTTTACATATAGCCCCCCTGAACTTTATAAAATGGTACGTGTGCATTTCCTATGCCATGTGCTTTTACAAAATTGGCTTCTTGCTCATTCATTTTACATCCATTTCCTAAAATTGCCTTTACATAATTTTTTCCCTTTTCATGGCATGGACCGGCTTCTCCCTTGCTCGGGCTTGACTTGGGCTCGAGCCAATTTGTCTTAGGCGTTGACTTTGGCTTTGACTTGGTTAACGAGGTATAAATTTTGACCCTAACAAAGTGCCCATCATCAATAATTGCATACCACGTGTATGAGTTGTGTATATGAAATTGATGGATCTTGTTTTATATGGAGGTTGTTTTGATTTGGTGCACTTTTCGCGATGTGGATGGTCAATACTGCTCTTTTAGCGACATGAAGGTTGATGCTGCCAATTTTGTGATTTGGACGGTCAATATTGCCTTTTTAGTGACGTGGACGGTCGATACTAATAGTTTTATGTCTTGGACGGTCGATTCTGCCCTTTTAGCGATGTGGATGGCCGATACTGCCAGTTTTGTGATTTGGACAGTCGATGCTTAGCGATGTGGACGGTCGATACCACCCTTTTAGCGACGTGGACGGTCGATACTGTGCTTTTTGCGACCTGAACGGTCGATACTGCCATTTTTACGACCTGGACGGTCGATGCTGCCATTTTTGCGACTTGGACGGTTGATACTTGATTTGACTTGCTCCGCTTTTTACGGTGTCAGGGTTGAAGTTGACTTGCTCTGTTTCTTACGGTGCCGGGATTTGATTTGACTTGCTCCGCTTTCGCGGTGTCAGAGTTGGATTTGACTTGCTCCGATTTTTGCGGTGTCGAGATTTGATTTATTTTGGAGTTTCTTGTCTGTTCCGCAGAACTTTTTGAGCTTGGAAGCACTGCCAGATGGGATATTCATTTGATTTGTTTGATTCCTGCTTTGTTCGGCGGAACTTTTGAGCTTGGAAGGACTGTCGAGTAGAACTTGAAATCTGGACTTTTGTTTGGCATCGACATCACTACAATGGAAGCGCCAGGAGCGACTCATCATTTGTCCTGGGGAATTTGGAATCTTGATTTTGGTTTGGCTTCAGCACCGCACACTGAAATAGTGCCAGGAGCGACTCATCATTTGCCGTGGGAGGAGTTGTGATTTGGGCTTTAGGACGACATTAATACCGCTATTACTGGAGTGTAGCGCTAGGACCGACTCATCATTTGCCTTGAGAAAACTTGGGATTTGGGTTTTGGATCGGTATCAGCACTGCTAATACTGAAACGTGGTGCCGGGAGTGACTCATCATTTGCCCGTTGGCTTAGGAGACGGGTTTAGATTACTGTCACCTATGGCTTTTCAATTTTATGAGTTGTAAGTGTCTCATAAAAGTATTTTCTCCCTACGAGTCGAGATTATCTCGTAAGTGTATTTTCTCTTTAGGGGTTGTGAGGACCCCAAGTGCGTTTTTCCCTTGTGAGTCGTAAGGATCCCACGAAAGTGTGTTTTTCTTACGAGTCGAGAGGATCTCGTAAGCTCCGTTCTTTTCATGTATCGTGATGACACATGAGTGGTTTTTTTAGGCAGCCGCAAGGCTATTGATCGCAGTGGGACTTGGGAGTGATTTAGTTTGTTTACGCCTGTGGATTGTATACGACGTGCGCGGAACGTCGAACCCGTAGAGCAGTGTAGCGGAACTAGGTTAGGATGAAGATTATTTATGCTCGTGGATTGTATACGCTAGTCAATTTAGAGACCGGACGTAGGGCTGGTGTGCTCAATTCGTCTGCGACTTGGAGCATTCATGCGTAGTATATCTTGAGATTTCGGCCATTGATGGGTGTCACGGGCCTTTCTCTCTCGGCACTTATCAGTTGGTAGAATCCTCCGTCAAATACTTTCTCGATGACGTATGGCCTTTCCCAATTTGTCTCGAATTTTCCTTTGACATGTCGATTGGGGATGATCGGTCTTCTGAGAACTAACACCAATTTGTCTTTCTTGAAAGCACGGAGACGGTTCATTTTGTCATAGGCCTGTGACATTTGAGACCTGTACAGCTCCAGATTTTGTTGTACCGTGAATCTCTTTTCTTCGAGGGTGTCGAGCTTTTCGAGCCGAAGGAGAGCGTTTTTCTCCTCCGTCAGGCCGTGCCGGACAACCATCCTTAAGGTTGGAACTTCGAATTCAAGAGGGAGGATTGCCTCTATTCCGAAAAATAGTGAGTATGGAGTGCCGTGCGTGGTACGCTATGCCCACGATACATCGTGGAGTTTGAGATTTCATTCTGTTTTGTTGGCCGAAGCATTTTTTCTCAGGAGTTTTCATTGAGTTTTATTAAAGGTTTCGGCTAAGCCCATTGGCTCTTGGATTATAGATGGAGAAATATCTCCAGTCTATCTTGTGTTGAGTAGCGAATCTTGAGAGTTTGAAGCTCTTGAAAAAAGGCCCATTGTCGAATATAATTCTTCTTGGCGTACCGAAACGGTATAGAATATTATACCCGAAGAATATCAGAATATCTTCTTACTTGACTTCTTTTAGCATGACAGTTTCAACCCAACTGGAGAAGTAGTCAGTTGCGAACAATATGAACCGGTGACTTTTGGATGACGGAGTATCAATCGGGCCGACTATGTCGGTACCCTAAATTTCGAAGGGCCATGACGTCACGGTAGGATGCAGCGGATTGGGATGCTTGTGAATGAAGTCACCGTGAATTTGGCAGAGATGGCATTTCATCGCATGCTTTTCGCAATCTCTTGTTATGGTAGGCCAATAATATCCAAACCGTTTGATTTGGAACCGCATTTTGGGGCCGGATTGGTGAGCTCCGTAGATGCCCGAGTGAACTATTTTCATGACTTTTTGGGCTTCGCTCGGGACAGATAGCTGAGCCAAAGCTGGCCGTACGATCTGCGGTACAACGTGTCATTTACGAACACATATCGGAGAGCTCTCTTATTCAGCTGAATCCTCACAGATTTTTCTTCGAGCAGCTTGTCATATTGAAGGTATTCTATGACGGGTTCTTTCCAATCAGGCTCGTCTTGAATGATCAGAGTTTTTTCGATAAGACTGTTTTCTTAATCTACGCTTTTTCTTCTCGTAAAGAGACTGGAGGCAGAATTTGCCGGTTCTGACTGTGATCAGAATTTTATCCATGCCGGGATCACCAGCTCTTTGGTTAGATGAGCGAGCACGTCGGCTTTTTCGTTCAACGCCATGGGAACTCTCATTGGTTCAATGTGGGTGAAACATTTTATGTGCTCCACCACCCGACCTCTGTATCAAGCTAACTCAGGCTTAAATATCTTTGTAGGGTGTTTTTCGTCATCCCATTGGGATGGGAATGCGCGCGTTTGTCAGGCATGTACAGATTTCTCCTGCCTAGAACATGCTGGGGTTTTATTGATTGTGAGAATCCAAATCTCCGGTAGCCACGGAATAAACTGCCGTTAATTACCCCTCGCCTTTGGAGCGAGAGAACCTTCGATTGCCGGGTCAAACTGGTCATGCGAAATCAATGTGATGTGTTGGTGTGTCTTCTTAACAATAGGGACGTGTTCATTTTTTTTATTTATTCTATTTGTGAACAATGATTTTTTAAAAATTATTCAAAGAAACATTTAAATTTTATTTATTTATTTATTATTTATATTATATTATATTATATTAATTTTATTTTAAAAAAAAAGGAAGGCGAAGCCCTCTCCCACTCAGGTGAGGGAGGAGGGGAGCCTCCCCCTCACGTGAGAGGGAAATGCTCTCACTCCCTGCACGTAAGGGAGCAGGGGCTCCCACTAAGTGGGAGCCTTCCCTCGCACGTGGAAGGGAAACTCCCTCTGTAGGGGAGGCGGAGGGTGCCCACGGGTTTAGAGTTAAACTTCAAAAAGACTTTTTTTTATAATGGAGTTAAATTCTAAAAGATTTTATTTGGAGTTAAACTCCCAAAAGTTTCTATATAGAGTTAAATTCCAAAAGATTTTAAACGGGGTTAAACTCCCCGAAAGGATTTTTATTATGGAGTTCAGCTCCAAAAGAATTTTTATTATGGAGTTAAACTCCAAAAGATTTTAAATTTAGTTAAACTCCTAAAAGGATTTTTATTTTGGAGTCAACTCCTAGAAGGATTTTTATTTTGGAGTTAAACTCCAAAAGGATTTTTATTATGGAGTTAAACTCCAAAAGATTTTAAATGGAGTTAAATTTTCAAAAGGATCTTTATTGTCGAGTTAAACTCTAAAAGAATTTTTATTATGGAGTTAAACTCCAAAAGATTTCAAATAAAGTTAAACTCCTCAAAGGATTTTTATTGTAGAGTTAAACCCAAAAAGATTTTTTTTATTATGGAGTTAAACTCCAAAAGATTTTAAATAGAGTTAAACTCCTAAAAGGATTTTTATTATGGAGTTAAACTCCAAAAGAATTTTTATTATGGAGTAACTTCAAAATATTTTAAATGGAGTTAAACTCCCAGAAGGATTTTTATTGTGAAGTTAAACTCCAAAAGATTTCCTCATTTCTCTTTTGAGAAGAAACCTAAATAGGTTCTCTTGAAACTTCAAGATTTAGATCTTGGGTGATGAAAAGAGACCTCTTTTCTTTTTTTTGATGGAGCCTTAGAAGGTGGGTTTTCCTTCTTCTCTCTCTCAAATTGGATCTTGAGAAAGGAGAAGAAGGTAGCGAAAATCTTCTATTTTTTTATTGGATATGAGAGTGGAACTCTCCTTCAATGGGTTTATGGTGAAACTTTATTTAATTTTGAGAAAAAGAGAGCCAAGCTTTTGATTTAATTGGAAAATGAAAAGGAAGAACTTGAGAGAGTGAGGATGGATACACAAACCCTAGAGATTTGATAGGAAATGAATTCTTCTTTCATTTCATTATCATGTTGTCTTATATAGGCTTACAAGTTTACACATAACCTCTTGGGTTTTACAAAATAGAGTTTTGCCCATCCCATAAGACGGGCACCCCATCGAAGCACACGACAATTGGTCTCATATGCTTATTTTTTTTTGCATATGAGCCATGAGCTTTATAAAAATTTGGCTTTATGCCCATTTTCCTTATATTTATTCATAAAAATTATATCAAAATTATTTATTACATAATTTTCATTTTGGCACGGGGGGAGCGGTCCGTGGTGCTCGACTTGGCCATGGGCCCGCTTATTTAGGGTTGACTTTGACTTTGATTTGGTCAACCGGGATGTAATTTTTGACCCCAACAAAGTGCCCCTCATCAATAAATGCACACCGCGTATATGAGTTGTGTAAATGAAATTGATGGGTCTTGTTCCGCAGAAATTTGACTTTGAGGTATAGCATCATTCCAGGGGCGGAGCATCCTTCCGGAAGCATGATTTCGGGGGTCGGAGCGTCATTCCGATTTGCGAAGCATAATTCCAGGATCGAAGCATCATTCCGAAGAGTGGAGCATAATTCGAGGGGTCAAAGCATCATTCCGAGGTGTGGAACATAATCCCGATAGGGAAGACATATATTCTGAGGCGGAGCATGATTTCGACATGGGGCACATTCTAAGACGAAACATGATTCCGACGTAGGGGTCGATATTCTGAACGAAACATATTTCCGATACAGAGGTTGATTCTCAGGCGAAGCATAATTCTGACAAAGAAGTCAGATACTTCGAGGTGAAGCATGATTTCGACACGGGGTACATTCTGAGACGAAACATAATTCCGACGTAGAGCTTGATTCCCAGGTGAAGCATAATTTCGATATGGACGGCAGATACTTCGAGGCGAAGCATAATTTCGACACGGGATACATTCTGAGAAGAAACATGATTCCGACGCAGAGGTTGTTTGTTGACTTGATTTCGAGACGGAGCATAATTCCGACAGGGAGGTCGTTGGTCGACTTGATTCCGAGGTGGAGCTTGATTCCGATGGGAAGGTCGTTGGTTGACTTGATTTCGAGACGGAGCATAATTCCGACAGAGAAGTCAGATACTCCGAGACGAAGCATGATTTCGACACGGGGAATATTCTGAGACGAAACATGATTCCAACGCAGAGATTGTTGGTTGACTTGATTCCGAGACGGAGCTTGATTCCGACGGGGAGGTTGTTGGTCGATTTGATTCTGAGGCGGAGCTTGATTCCGACGGGGAGGTCGTTGGTTGACTTGATTCCGACACGGAGCATAATTCTGACAGGGAAAACAAATATTCCGAGGCGAAGCATGATTTCGACACGGGGTACATTCTTAGACGAAACATGATTCCAACGTAGAGATTGTTGATTTAATTTGATTTGGGAGTTTCTTATCCGTCCAGCGGGGCTTTTGAGCCTGAGACTTGGAATTTTGGTTTTTGTTCGGCGTTGCTATCGCTATACTGGAATATGGTACCAGGAGCGAATCATCATTTGTCGTAGAGAATATGGGACCTGTGTTGACATCAGTATCGCTACACTGGAATATTGTACCAGGAGCGAATCATCATTTGCGATGAGGGGATTTGAGGATTTTGGTTTTGGTTTTTGTTGGCATCAGCATCGCTACACTGGAATATGGTATCAGGAGCGAATCATCATTCGCTATGAGGGGATTTCTCTCGTTCCCAGTTTAACGACTTAGGGCTCATCTGCTCCCAGTATAACGATTTAGGGGTCATCTATTCTCAGTTTAATGACTTAGGGGTTTATTGGATCGAAAGTTTGGAATTTTAGGGCTGGGGTAGGCATTAGTGCTGCTAACACTGGAGCACGGGTGCCAGGAGCAATTCATCATTTACCTTTGCCTGTTGGGGAGCGATGACTTATGAGACAGGTTTAGATCCCTATCACCTAAGGCTTTTCAATTTTTTGAACCGTAAGGTCCCATAAAAGTATTTTCGCCCTATGAGTCGAAACGATCTCGTGGGTGTATTTTCTCCTTAGGAGTCATGGGGATCTCAAGTGTGTTTTTCCTTTGTGAGTCGTAAGGGTCCCACGAAGGTGTTTTCTTACGAGTCGAGAGGATCTTGTAAGGTTTGTTCTCCTCATGTATCGTGAGGACATATGAGTGGGTCTTCCTAAATGGAGCATAATTCCGATGACGGGGACCGACCGCGTGACTGGTGATTGCGGTGGGACATGGGTATGATGAGAATTATTTGAGCCCGTGGATTGTATACGGTAGTCAATTTAGGGACCAACCGTAGGGCTGGGAGAATTTTGGGAATTTGGATTTGGTTGGCGTCTGCATCGCTGCATTGGAATATGGTACCAGGAGCGACTCATCATTCACCGTTTGGGGATTTGGATTTTGGTTGGCGTCTGCATCGCTGCACTGGAATATGGTACCAGGAGCGACTCATCATTCGCCTTTGGAATATTCGAGAATTTGAAATTTTGTTGGCGCATGCATAGCTAACACTGAAGTATGGTTTCAGGAGCGACTCATCATTTGCCTCTGGAGGGGTATGAAGTATTTATTTTTATACACATTTTTTAACGCGATTGCTCAATCATTTCAGCTTTTTTTATCGCGAAGGTCGCGATTGCCTATCATTTCGGCTATTTATTCGCAGTTGCCCTATCATTTTGGCTTTATTTTCATTTTTATTTTACTCGTTGATTTTCATTGCGAGTTGCCCCATCATTTCGTTTGTTTCCTTTTTCTTTTACACAATTTTTTTACACTCCCAGTTTAACGGCTTAGGGGTAGATTGTTCCCATTTTAACGATGTGGAGGTCATCTGTTCCCAGTTTAACGACGTGGTCGTCGACTGTTCCCAGTTTAACGACGTAGAGGTCATCTGTTCCCAGTTTAACGACGTAAAGGTCATGTGCGTTTGCTTATCCCAGCTTCTCGAACTTTGATCTTGACGGAACTATGTTGATGATCGTAACTTTGTGGCTTGCCGGTACATCCGAGGACTGTGAAGTTTTCTTAATCTTGTATTGGTTCTCCATCCAATCTTTGAAAACATAGCCATCGTCAATGGTATGACTCACTATTCTATGATACGGACAGTATATGGGATTGCCGGTCATGTTCATTTCATGTGGCCTTTTTGGAATAGGCAGTTGCAGACTGTTCAAGGCATTTTTGAATATTTTGCGGACTTCATCCCTCCTGAAGGAGTATACTTCTTTCTTTCCATTAGAGTAGGTGCCTTTCCTGATGCTGGTCCTCGAGGCCGACCAGTCTTTGGTTCGCTTGCTGTCCGCTTCCCACGTTCAGTGTACATATCAGAGGGACTGGAGGCTGATCGCGGCCGTTTTTTACAAAGGTGCTCCGCTCTTAGGCCGGGGGTATCAGTTGGCTGTTTCAGGATATCAATCCCTGACTCATGAACCAAATTTTGATTTTGCTGCAATTGTAATCGGACGACTTGGGTCGTGAAATCTGCCATGACGTTTTCCAGCTCGTCGACTTTGGAATGGACCTTGGCCAACTTCTCGTCTATGTCCTGAAGCTGTTTTTGAAACCATTGGAATAATACTTTCTCTATAGTTCCGGGTATGATAACCGGGTCATCCTTACTGCTTGAGCTCGATTCCGCAGGAACCACGGGCTCCTTTGGCTTAATGGCCTGAGCGGGCTCTTCATCATTTAGACCGAGCTTATGTTAGGTAGCAATAGTCACGTCATCGTCATGGGTATGAGGCGTCGGAGGACTTGTTCTTCTGGGTTCCACCATGTAAATCGTATGGATTGTGTACCCGTCTACTGTCTCTTCATTGGTAATGTTGCTCGTTGGGTTTTTGGCTTGTTGTCTTAGTCTGCTCTTTTCCAAGATGGGCAGACGATTGAGAGCAGCAGACTCCCGAAGGGTTTCGGTCTCCGTTTGTATGAAATTGACGGTTGCAGCTTGATTGTTCGCTAATACGCTTTTGGACAGTTATATCTCTCCTGCCTTGTATTACTTTTTGACCCAATTTTTGAAAACGAAATAGTCCTCAATGTCATGACATATTACTCTGTGATAGGGGCAATATTTGGGGTCGTCGGTCATATTCGCTTCTTGCGGTCTCTTTGATTCTGACAATTATAGACCGTTTCTTAGGGCATCTTTGAATATTTTACGGAGTTTGTCTCTTCCGAAGGAATAGACCCTATCCAGCTTCTCTTTCAAAGACGATTCTTCTTCCCCTCCTAACAATGGCTTTCGAGGTCGGTTGACATTGGGCCTGTTTGTCTCTCGCCTATTTCGGTCAGCCGAAGTGTTAAAAGATTCAGTATCGTCGGAATTTCCGCTTTTGCGATTATCGTCTTTCTCCAGTATTTATTGTCATTTTGGGAATCAGAGGAGGACTCCTGTTTTGAGCGCTCAAACATTTAAACTTTCCAGGTCAGCTCTTGGAATATTTTGAGACCCGCGGTGCATAGAAACGGGGTCATCCAATTGTTGAGATTTCCGACGAGGAGGCTGACAGATTGGTCCTGTTCGATCGGTGGTTCACATTTGACGGAGAGATTGCGCCATCGGGTTATAAAATCCGTGCTACTTTCGTTGTTCCTTGGCTTGGTCCTTACGAGGTCAACAATGATGATCTTATCAATGACACTCGTGAACTTTTGCCGAAATAGAGATTCCATTTGTACGAAAGTAGTAACGGAGCCATCCGGTATGCTCGCGTACCAGTCGAAAGAGACATCGGTTAAGCTATTAATGAACTGGCGGAGGAGAAGCGCATCATTGCCCCCAGTATTCCCGCATGAGGTTTTAAAGCGGGCGATGTGCTGATTCGCATTTTCTGTCCCATCAAATCTTCCGAATTTGGGAATGACATAGCCACTAGGAAACTCTACCAGATTATACCGAGCAGGATATGGTCTCCCGCTACTGCTGAAATCTTTTTGCGCTCCGGTTTCGGCTACCAATGTTTTGATTTTGTTGGCGACAAAATTCATGATTTGATCTTGCGTTAGCGGGTTACTGTCATCGGTATTCAAGACATTTTCCGAGATAGGATGCGACCGACTTTCATGCGTCTTGTCCATATTTGGATTTGAAGGAATAGGCGTCGGATGCCTCGGGACATCGTTTCCCGATTCATGAGCAGGGTCATGCGCTTGATTGGGCAACTGAGAGGCAACTTGGGTCGTGAGCTGTAAGACGGCGTTTGTCAAGCCGTAAATTTTTTAGTAAAGCTTGACCATCTTCTTGTCTTTTGTTTCTGAGCTGCTTCTGGAGCTCTTGGAGAAGTTGCTACTCTGCGGTCTTGGGATGGAAGATTAGCTTCTCTTCGTTTTTCGAGCCCGACTCCTCTTGAACTGATGGATCTCTCAGCTTATCAGCCTTACTGGAAGGGTGTTCATTACCTTCCATAGAAAGCTGGTCTTGGAAAAGAGGCCGCCACATTCACATCAGATTGGATTTGAGATGTGGTGGCCCCATCCTTACTCTTGTTGCGTGTACCCACCATGTAGATAGTGTGGACCACATATCCAATTTTTTTTGGCGGCTGATTTTTCGGACCGTTGTTGTGGTCTTTCCTCTTCTGGAAAGAACAGTCGACTGAAGACGGTTGACTTGACTAGGTCCTTGGGTGGCGCTGTCCGGATCGCAGTTTTCTTGACTCTTACGGGAATGGCATTCTCCTGAACCAATTTCAGCGGTTCAAAAGAGTTAGCGATCTTTACAGCCGATTCAACTGTTGTTGCGGGATAACCATGTTCTTGGAGCCTCATGAAGTTCAGCATAGCAGGAGTCCTAGTCTTTTTGTTGGCTCTGTATCTGAGCCTTTTCTGTCTTAACTTCTCAATTTTGAGGGCTTGGTGGGCATCTGTTATCCAGAAAACCATCGTGAGTCGATTGACGGGGAGCTTAGAGAAGATACTCGATCGAGCAGTTGTCAGGGGCACCGCTGGAGCTTGCTCGAGACGCTTTATTGCTTTATTGGTGTTGATGGCCTTGCTCCCAGCTGGGACTAAAGAAAGTCGTTCAAACACCGACTTGCGTTTGGGTAGTGGTGTCCTCAAGATCACCACATTTGGCCTCCTGCCTTTCGAGACCGGTCTGTTGGTTACCGGAACTTGAGGAGCTGGGATGACGTTAGCTGGCACGAACAAAATAAAGCTAAATGGTAGCAACGGCTCCTCCCACTGTCGCCCGAGACTGGCCGGGAGGAGCGTCATGGCGTCCATCTTCATCCTGTAGGAGATGGGAGCTGTATTTAGAGCTAAGTTTGTCATGAGAGACATTTTGTTGCGTCCGAAGATTGCAATTGGAAAATGTTACTGCACAAAGAAGCATGATTTCAGTACATGCAATCGATATATACGTTGATTGAGTTCGCATGGATATTTAACTCGAAAAAATGGAAAGAGAGAAAAGGTCCTACCGGACGTGCCAGAGTCTGTAGGGTGCTTTTCGTTGCCCCATTGAGATTGGAATGCGTGCGCTTTTCAGGCATGTACAGATTCCCCCTGCTTAGGGCAGGCTGAGATTTTATTGATTGTGGGGATTCAAATTTCTGGCAGCTGCGAACTTAACTGCCGTTAATTACCCCTCGCTTTTAGAGCGAGAGAACCTCCGATTTAAGGGTCAAACTGGTCATGCGAAATCAATGTTATGTGTTGGTGTTTTTTTAACAATAGGGATGTGTTCATTTTTATTATTTATTCTATTTATAAAAAAATGATTTTTTAAAAAATTATTCAAAGAAACATTTTAAAAAATTTATTTTATTATTTATATTTTATTTTAAAAAAAAGGGAGGGGAAGCCCCCTCCCACCCACGTGAGAGGGAGTGGGGAGCTCCCATCACGTAAAAGGGAGGAGAGAGCCCCACTTAGTGGAAGCCCCTCTTCCCTCTTACGTAATGGGAGCTCCCCACCCGCTCTCACGTAAGGGGGGAAATCTCCCACTCCCCCCACGTGAGTGGGAGCCCCCTCTCACATGGGGAAGGGAAACCCTCTCAGTGGGGGAGGTGGAGGGTGCCCGCGGGTTTGGAGTTCCCAAAAGACTTTTTTTATAATAAAGTTAAACTCCCAAAGATTTTATTTGAAGTTAAACTCCCAAAACAATTTTATTTGGAATTAAACTCTTAAAAGTTTCTATATGGAGTTAAACTCTAAAAGATTTTAAGTTGGGTTAAACTTCCTGAAAGGATTTTTATTGATTTCCTCATTTTTCTTTTGAGAAGAAACCCAAATTGGATCTCTTGAAACTCCAAGATTTAGATCTTGGGTGATGAAAATAGACCCCTTTTCTTCTCTTGATGGACCCTTGGAAGCTGGGTTTTCCTTCTTCTCCCTCTCTCAAATTGGATCTTGAGAAGGGAGAAGAGAAGAAGTAAGCGAAGATCTTATCTTTTTTTTGATTGGATGAGTTCTCCTTAATGGGTTTATGGTGAAACTTTATTTAGTTTTGAGAAAAAGAGAGTTAAGCTCTTGATTTAATTGGAAAATGAAGACAAAGGGGAAGAACTTGAGAGTGTGAGGATGTGGGCACAAACCCTGAAGATTTGATGGGGAATGAATTCTTCTTTTATTTCATTATCATGTTGCCTTATATAGGCTTATAAGTTTACACATAACCCCTTAGGCTTTACAAAATAACATTTTTCCCATCTGATGCCTCATGTGCTTATTTCTTTTGCATATGAGCCATGAGTTTTACAAAAATTTGGCTTTATATCCATTTTCCTTACATTTATTCATAAAATTGCATCAAAATTATTTATTACATAATTTTCATTTTGGAATTGGGGAGGCCGCCCACTTGACCTGGGCTTGGGCCTGCTTACCTGGGCTTGGGCCCGCTTACGTAGGGTTGATTTTGACTTTGACTTGGTCAACCGGGGTGTAATTTTTGACCCCAACAAAGTGCCCTAATCAATAAATGCTCACCGTGTATATGAGTTGTATGTATAAATTGATGGATCTTGTTCCGCAGAAATTTGACTTTTAGGCATAACATCATTTCGGGGGCGGAGCATCCTTCCGGAAGTATGATTCTAGAGGTTGGAGCATCATTACAATTTGCGGAGCATAATTCCAGGGTCGGAGCATCATTCCGAAGAGCAGAGCATAATTCCGGGAGTCGGAGCATAATCCCGACAGGGAAGGCAGATATTCCAAGACGAAGCATGATTTCGATATGGGGCACATTCTGAGACGAAATATGATTCTAACGCAGAGGTTGATATTCTGAACGAAACATAGTTCCGATGCAGAGGTTGATTCTCAGGCGAAACATAATTCCAACAGAGAAGGCATATACTCCGAAGCGAAGCATGATTTTGACATGGGGTACATTTTGAGACGAAACATAATTCCGACGCAGAGATTGATTCTCAGACGAAGCATAATTCCTACAGGGACGCCAGATGCTCCTAGGCTAAGCATGATTTCGACAAGGAGTATATTTTGAGACGAAACATGATTCTGACGCAGAGGTTGGTTGATTTGATTTCGAGATGGAGCATAATTCCGATAGGGAGGTCGTTGGTCGATTTGATTCCGAGACGGAGCTTGATTTCGACGAGAAGGTCTTTGGTTGACTTAATTCCGAGACGGAGCATAATTCCAACAGGGAAGGCAGATACTCCGAGGCGAAGCATAATTTCGACACGAGGTACATTCTGAGACGAAATATGATTCCGACGCAGAGATTGTTGGTTGATTTGATTCCAAGACGGGGTAGAATTCCGACAGGGAGGTTGTTGGTCGACTTGATTCCGAGGCGGAGCTTGATTCCGACGGGAAGGTCGTTGGTTGACTTGATTCCGACACGGAGCATAATTCCTACATAGAAGGCAGATATTCCGAGGCAAAGCATGATTTCGACACGGGGTACATTCTGAGACGAAACATGATTCCGACGCAGAAATTGTTGATTTAATTTGATTTAGGAGTTTCTTATCCGTCCAGCGGGGCTTTTGAGCTTAGGACTTAGAATTTAGGTTTTTGTTCGGCGTCAGCATCGCTATACTGGAATATGGTACCAGGAGCAAATCATCATTTGCCGTAGAGAATATGGGATCTGTGTTGACATCAGTATCGCTACACTAGAATATGGTACCAGGAGCAAATCATCATTTGCCTTGAGGGGATTTAAGGGTTTTGGTTTTGGTTGGCATCAGCATCGCTACACTGGAATATGATACCAGGAGCGAATCATAATTCGTCATGAGAAGATTTTCTTCGTTTCCAGTTTAACGATTTAGGAGTCATCTGTTCCCACTTTAACGACTTAGGGGTCATCTGTTCTCAGTTTAACGGCTTAGGTGTCTATTGGATCGAAAGTTTGGAATTTTAGGGTTGGGTAGGCATCAGTGCTGCTAACACTGGAGTACAGGTGCCAAGAGCAATTCATCATTTGCATTTGCCTGCTGGGGAGTGATGGCTTAGGAGACAGGTTTAGGTCCCTATCACCTAAGGCTTTTCAATTTTATGAGCCGTGAGGGTCTCATAAAAGTATTTTCTCCCTACGAGTTGAAAGGATCTTGTGGCTGTATTTTCTCCTTAGGAGTCGTTGGGACCTCAAGTGTGTTTTTCTTTTGTGAGTCGTATGGTCCCACGAAGGTGTTTTCTTAGGAGTCGAGAGGATCTCGTAAGTTTTGTTATCCTCATGTATTATGAGGACATATGAGTAGGTCTTCCCAAACGGAGCATAATTCCGATGGCGGAGACCGGCCACGTGACCGGTGATTGCGGTGGGATATGGGTGTGATGAGAATTATTTGAGCCCGTGAATTGTATACGGTAGTCAATTTAGGGTCCAACCGTAGGGCTGGGAGAATTTTCGGAATTTGGATTTTGGTTGGCGTCTGCATCGCTTACTGGAATATGGTGTCAGGAGCGACTCATCATTCGCCGTTTATGAATTTGGATTTTGGTTGGCGTCTGCATTGCTGCACTGGAATATGGTACCAGGAGCGACTCATCATTAGCCGTTTGATATTCGGGGATTTGAAATTTTGTTGGCGTTTGCATCGCTAACACTGAAGTATGGTTTCAGGAGCGACTCATTATTTGCCTTTGGATGGATATGAAGTATTTATTTTTAAACACATTTTTTACCGCGATTGTTCTATCATTTCAGCTTTTCTTAACGTGTAGGTCATGATTGCCCTATCATTTCGGCTATTTATTCACGGTTGCCCCATAATTTCGGCTTTATTTTCAATTTTAGTTTACTCGCCGATTCTTATTGCGAGTTGCCCTATCATTTCGGTTTTTTCCCCTTTTTATTACGCAAATTTTTTTACTCTTCCAGTTTAACGATTTAGGGGTCGATTGTTCCCTTTTTAACGACGTGGAGGTCATATGTTCCCAGTTTAACGACGTAGTGGTCGACTGTTCCCAGTTTAACAACGTGGAGGTCATGTGCGTTTGCTTATCCCAGCTCCTCGAACTTTGATCTTGACGGAGCTGTGTTGATGACCGTAACTTTGTAGCTTACTGGTACATCCGAGGACCATGAGGTTTTCCCAACCTTGTATTGGTTCTCCACCCAATCTTTGAAAACATAGCAGTCTTCAATGGTATGACTCACCATTCTATGATATGGGCAGTATATGGGATTGCCAGTCATGTTCATTAAATGTGGCCCTTTTGGAATAGGCAGTTGTAGATCGTCGTTCAAGGCGTCTTTGAATATTTTGCAGACTTCATTCTTTCTGAAGGAGTATACTTCTTTCTCTCCATTAGAGTAGGTGCCTTTCCTGTCCCCGAGGCCGATCAATTTTTGGTTCGCCTGCTGTCCGCTTATCACGTTCAGTGTACGTATCAGAGGGAGTGGAGGCTGATCACGGCCGTTTTTTGCAAAGGTGTTCCGCTCTTGGGATAGAAGGGGTATCGGTTAGCTATTTCAGAATATCAATCCCTGGCCCATGAACCAAATTTTGATTTTGCTGCAATTGCAATTGGACGACTTGCGTCGTGAGATCTGCCATAACGTTTTCCAGCTCGTCGACTTTGGAATGGATCTTGGCCAACTTTTCGTCTCTGTCCTGAAGCTGCTTTTGAAACCATTGGAATAACACTTACTATATAGTTCCGGGTATGATAACCAGGTCATTCTTACTTCCTGAGCTCGATTCCGCAGGTACCATGGGCTCCTTTGGCTTAATGGCCTGAGCGGGCTCTTTATCATTTAGTCCGAGCAGATGTTGGGTAGCAATAGCCACGTTATCATCATGGGTATGAGACGTAAGAGGACTTGTTCTTCTGGGCTCCACCATGTAGATTGTATGGATTGTGTACCTATTTACTGTTTCTTCATTGGTAATGTTCGTTGGGTTTTTGGTTTGTTGCCTTGGCCCGCTCCTTTCCAAGATGGGCAGAAGATTGAGAGTAGCAGATTCCCGAAAGGTTTCGGTCTCCGTTTGTATGAAATTGGCGGTCGCAGCTTGATTGTTCGCCAACATGCTTTTAAACAGTTCTATCTTTCCTGTCTTGTATTGCTTTTTGACCCAATCTTTGAAAACGAAGCAGTTCTCAATGGCATGACATATCACTCTGTGATAGGGGCAATATTTGGGATCGTCGATCATATTCGTTTCTTGCGGTCTCTTTGATTCTGATAATTGTAGATCGTTTCTTAGGGTATCTTTGAATATTTTACGGAGTTTGTCCCTTCTGAAGGAATATACCCTATCCAGCTTCTCTTTCAAAAGCGATTTTCCTTCCCCTCCTAACAATGGCTTTCGAGGTCGGTTGACATTGGGCGGCCGTTTGACCCTCGTCTATTTCGGTCAGCCGAAGTGTTAAAAGATTCAGCATCATCGGAATTTCCGCTTGCGATTATCGTCCTTTCGGTTTCTCTAGAATTTATTGTCATTATGGGAATCAAAGGAGGACTCCTGTTTTGAGCGCTCCAGCATTTAAACTTTCCAGGTCAGCTCTTGGAATATTTTGAGACTCGCAGTGCATAGAAACGGGGCCATCCAATTGTTGAGATTTCCGATGAGGAGGCTGACAGATTGGTCCTGCTCTATTGGCGATTTATATTTGACGGAGAGATTGCGCCATCGGGTTATAAAATCCGTGTTGCTTTCGTTGTTCCTTGGCTTGGTCCTTACAAAGTCAGCAATGGTGATTTTATCGCTGATACTCATGAACTTTTGCCGAAACAGAGATTCCATTTGTACGAAAGTAGTAACGGAGTCATCTGGTATGCTCCGTACTAGTCAAAAGCGACATCGGTTAAGCTATTAACGAACTGGCAGAGGAGAAGCGCATCATTGCCCCCAGTATTCCCGCATGAGGCTTTAAAGTGGGCGATGCGCTGATTAG
This sequence comes from Agapanthus africanus, assembly GCA_030015575.1. Taxonomy (NCBI): domain Eukaryota; kingdom Viridiplantae; phylum Streptophyta; class Magnoliopsida; order Asparagales; family Amaryllidaceae; genus Agapanthus; species Agapanthus africanus. The sequence continues at coordinate 946,755,761 of JASDDO010000019.1, forward strand.
AATTTTCTGTCCAATCAAATCTTCCAAATTTGGGGATGACAGCCAATAGGAAACTCTATCAGATCATACCGAGCAGGATATGGTCACCCGCTACTGCTGACATCTTTTTGCGCTCCGGTTTCGGCTACCAATATTTTGATTTCGTTGGCGATCAAATCTATGATTTGATCTTGCGTTAGCGGGTTGCTGTCATCGGTATTCAAGACATTTCCCGAGATAAGATGCGGCCGACTTTCATGCGGCTCGCCCACTTTTGGATTTGAGGGAATAGGCATCGGTTGCCTCGGGACACTTTTTTTCGGTTCATGAGCAGAGCCCTGCGCTTGATTGGGTGGCTGAGAGGCAACTTGGGCCGTGAGCTGTAAGACGACTTTTGTCAAGTCGTAAATTTTTGAGTAGAGCTTGGCCATCTTCTTGTCTTTGTTTCTGAGCTGCTTCTGGAGCTCTTGGAGAAGTTGCAGCTCTACGGTCTTGGGACGGAAGATTGGCTTTTCTTTGCTTTTCGAGTCCGACTCCTCATGAACCGAGGGATCTCTCAGCTTATCAGCTTCACTGGAAGGGTCTTCATTACCCTCCAGAGAAAGCTGGTCTTGGAAAGTGGCCGCTACATTCACACCAGATTGGATTTGAGATGTGGTGGGCTCATCCTTACTCTTGCTGCGTGTATCTACCATGCAGACAGTGTGGACCACATATCCAGATATCTTTTTATCTTTGGCGGCTGATTTTTTGGACCGTCGTTGTGGTCCTTCCTCTTCTGGAAAGAACAGTCGACTAAAGACGGTTGGCCTGACTGGGTCCTTGGGTGGCGCTGTCCGGATCGCAGTTTTCTTGACTCTTGCGGTTATGGCATTCTTCTGAACCAATTTCAGCGGTTCAAAAGAGTTACGATCTTTACAGCCGATTTAGCTGTTGTTGCGGGGTAACTCTGTTCTTGAAACCTTATGAAGTTCAGCCTAGCGGGAGCCTTAGTCTTTTTGTTGGCTCTGTATATGAGCCTTTTCTATCTTAACTTCTCAAATTTAAGGGCTTGTCGGGGATCCGTTATCCAGGAAGCCATCGCGTGTCGATTGATGGAAAGCTTAGAGAAAATACCAGATCGAGCAGTTGTCAGGGACACCGCTGGAGCTTGCTCGGTGTTGATGGCCTTGCTTCCAGCTGGGGCCAAGGAAAGTCGTTCAAACACCGACTTGCGTTTGGGTAGTGGTGCCCAGATCACCATATTTGGCCTTCTGCCTTTTGAGGCCGGTCTGTCGGTTACCGGAACTTGAGGAGCTGGGATGGCGTTAGCTGGTACGAACAGAATAGAGCCAAATGGTAGTAGCGGCTCTTCCCACTGTCGTCCGAGACTGGCCGGGAGGATCGTCCTGACGTCCATCTTTATCGTGTAGGAGATGGGAGCTGTATTTAGAGTTGAGTTTGTCCTGAGAGATATTTTGTTGCGTCCGAAAATTGCAATTGGAAAATGTTACTGCACAAAGAAGCATGATTTCAGTACATGCAATCGATGTATACGTTGATTGAGTTCGCATGGATATTTAACCCGAAAAAATTGAAAGAAAGAAAAGGTCCTACCGGACGTGCCAGAATCTGTAGGGTGCTTTTCGTCATCCCATTGAGATTGGAATGCGCGCGATTTTCAGGCATGTACAGATTCCCCCTGCCTATGGCAGGCTTATGTTTTATTGATTGTGCGGATCTAAATCTCCGGCAGCCGCGGACTAAGCTGCCATTAATTACCCGTCGCTTTTAGAGCGAGAGAACCTCCGATTGACGGGTTAAACTGGTCATGCGAAATCAATGTGATGTGTTGGTGTGTTTTTTTAACAATATGGACGTGTTCATTTTTATTTATTTATTCAATTTATGAACAGTGAGTTTTTAAAAAATTATTCAAATAAACATTTTTTAAAAATTATTCTATTTATTTTATTTATTCTATTTTTTTTTAAGAAAAGAGAAGGGAAGCCCCCCACTCCCCCCATGTGAGGGAGAAGAGGCTCCCATTAAGTGGGAGCCTCCCCCTCACATAGGGAAGGGAAACCCCCTTAGTGTGGGATGCGGGGGGTGCCCACTGGTTTGGAGTTAAACCCTAAAAAACTTTTTTTTAATAATGGAGTTAAACTTTAAAAGATTTTATTTGTAGTTAAACTCCCAAAAGTTTCTATATAGAGTTGAACTTCAAAAGATTTTAAGTGGGGTTAAACTTCCCCAAAGGATTTTTACTGTGGAGTTCTGCTCCAAAAGAATTTTTATTATGGAGTTAAACTCCAAAAGATTTTAAATGGAGTTAAACTCCTAAAAAGATTTTTATTGTGGAGTTAAACTCCAAAAGATTTTAAATAGAGTTAAACTCCCAAAAGGATTTTTATTGTGGAGATTTCAAATGGAGTTAAACTCCTAAAAGGATTTTTATTGTGGAGTAAAACACAAAAAGAATTTTTTTATTATGGAGTTTAACTCCTCATTTCTCTTTTGAGAAGAAACCCAAATGGGTTCTCTTGAAACTCCAAGATTTAGATTTTGGGGACGAAAAGAGACTCCTTTTTTCTCTTGATGGAGCCTTGGGAGGTGCGTTTTTCTTCTTCTCTCTTTCAAATTGGATCTTGAGAAGAGAGAAGAAAGTAGCGAAAATCTTCTCTTTTTTTTATTCGATATGAGAGTTAAACTCTCCTTCAATGGGCTTATGGTGAAACTTTATTTACTTTTGAGGAAAAAAAGCTAAGCTCTTACTTTAATTGGAAAATAAAGAGGAAGAGGAAGAACTTGAGAGAGTGAGGATGGATATGCAAACCCTAAAGATTTGATGGGGAATGGATTCTTCTTCTTTCATTTCATTATTATGTTGCCTTAAGGCTTATAAGTTTACACATAACCTATTGGGCTTTACAAAATGACATTTTGCCCATCCAATGTCTCATGTGCTTATTTCTTTTGCATATGAACCACGAGCTTTACAAAAATTTGGCTTTATACCTATTTTCTTTACATTTATTCATAAAAATTAAATCAGAATTATTTATTACATAATTTTCATTTTGGCATGGAGGAGGCCGGCCGCGGGTCTTGACTTTGGCATGGGTCCACTTGACATGGGTTTAGGCCCATTTACTTGGGGTTTGACTTTGATTGGTCAACCTAGTATAATTTTTGATCCCAACAATCTTGTAGTTGCCGCTTGGTTGACGACCAGCTGAGAATCACCGTAGACACGCAGCTGAGGGAACTCCATTTCTATGGCGAGCTCCAGACCAGCTATCAGAGCTTCATATTCAGTTTCGTTGTTTGTGCGAGACTCAGTAAGTGCGAAAGAACGTTATAGGGTTCCTTCCGATGGCGTGATGATCACCAATCCTATTCTTGCTTTTATCTGCGGGATGCTTGATATGCTGGAGGTCCTTATTGATGAGGCTCCATCGAAGTAAAGCTCTGAGCATGACTTGTTGCCTTCGAGGCGCAACACTTGTTCGTCGGGTAACTCACAATTTAGCGTTGACCCTTCAGGTATGGGGTGAGCGATCAGGAAATCGGCTAGGGCTTGTCCTTTTACTGATTTTTGGGAAGTATAGACTATATCAAATTCAAGTAGCATGGCAACCCATCTTGCCATTCTGCTGGCTAGACTTGCTTTGGTCATTTAAGTATTTGAGCGAGTCAATCTTGGAGATCGGCATAACCTGGTGAGCGGGCAGATAGTGCCTCAGCTTCTTCACAGCGAATATCAAAGTCTGGCATTGCTTTTCGATCGGAAAATGGTTTTGTTCCGTTCCGACTAATGTTCGACTGAGCTAGTAGTGGGCATTTTCTCTTCCCTCATTATTTTGGCCGAGAAGCGCGCCGAGTGATTCATCTAGTGCAGCAGTGTAGAGAATTAGCAGTTTATTTGGAAGGGGAATGGCGAGCACCGGAGGGTGCAACAGATATTGTTTGATACTTTCGAATACTTCTTGACATTCGGCGTCCCAGACAAAGCGAGCTCTTTCTTCATGAGCTTTGAGAAGGGCCTACATCTCTCTGATAGGTTCGAGATGAACCTTCGTATGTAAGCAAACTTGCCTTAAAAGGATCTTAACTGTGTCAGATTCTTTAGAAGGGGCATTTCCATGATGGCCTTTATCTTTGATGGGTCAATTTTGATTCCCCGATGTCGGACTATGAAGCCCAAGAATTTTTCTGATAACATGCCAAAAGCGCACTTTAGAGGATTCATTTCAGATCGTATTCTCTCAATCTGGTGAAAACGGTCCTGAGATCTTAGATGTGATTGGTCTTATGTTTAGTTTATAACGACCAAATTATCAACATAACATTTGATGATCTTATGGATTAAGTCGTCAAAGATCTTGGGCATCGCCCTTTGATATGTGGCACCTACGTTCTTCAGTACAAACGTTGTCACCTTGTAACAGTATATGCCGATCGGGGGTCGAAATGCTATATGCTTCTCATCCTCAGGCGACATTTTTGTTTGATTGTATCCTGACGAATCATTCATGTAGGTGAACAGCTCGTAATTTAAGATATCATCAACCATCATTTCTATGACCGGAAGCGGAAAATCTTCCTAAGGGCATACTTTGTTAAGGTCCCTGAAATCAACACAAACCCGGATCTGCCCATTTTTCTTCTTTACTAGGACGATGCATGTGATCCAATCCACGTATTTCTCTTCCTTGATGAAACCGGCATCGATGAGTTTCTTGGTTTCCGTGATGACCTTTTCTTTCAACTCCCTACCCATTCTTTGAGCAGCTTGTTTGACTGGCTTGGCCTCAGGAGAAATAGCCAGCTTATGCACGACCACTTTAGAGGAGAGGTCAGACATTTCTTTGTACGTCCACACGAAGCAGTCGACGAACTTGCGCAGCAATACGATTATCTGCTTTCATTTCCTCTGATAAGAGTGAGCTGATGTAGGTCGGTCTTAGATTATCGAGCGTTCCCAAATCAATCTCGGTTGGCTAGTCAAAGGTTGCTTATCCGTCATCTTCGAGCTCTTGAAGGGTTTCTTCTGGCTCGGCTAGCTCGTCGTTATCATTCGACTTTCCGCTGGCTTCACCAACTTAGATCATGTAGCTTGATTTGAAATCGGGTTGAATAAAACCTATGCCTCGTCTATCTGGGACTTGTCTATCGATGAGCGATCGGACGTGAGGCGGATGCAATAGCTCCTCATAAAACTTCGTTTCGGAATCCGTTTGGTATAACCGACATCCGCACTTTTTAAAATATTGTCGCATCTCAGGCGCATAATATTTGGGGTTTAGGACAGCTATTATGCCTCTTTCATAGGGTAGACATGTTGTAGAAAAATCGTCCGGATGCACGGCAGGGTTTAATCCATAAAACATGATGCCCTTCTGTCCGCTCTTTCTTTCGAGAACGTAAAAAGTTTTCAGCTGGTCCACAGTGGAGACTGACAATATGTCGAGCTCTTTGCACGTCTGGTCTAGCATCTTTGTGATGGTTAGGGACTCTTCTGTAACTTCGAAGGTTTCTTTTAGCTTTGCTTTTTGCATGATAGCCCAATCCGCACAGCTGTTATAAGACGGGTCCTCTTCTGATTTTTCAGCAGCGCTGCCGAAATAAGGGCGGATTTTGCTACCGGATGAGCCTTCGATATTAGACTCGTTCTATCCCTACCAAAATAAGGACGGGTTTTACGGAAGGACGGACTTCCAGCGTCGGACTCATCAGTGTCACTACCGAAACACAGGCGCACCTGTTTTTTTTTTTACTTTTGAAGGTGACGGCCAGCTCAGATTTTCTTTTGGCACTTTGGGCGGTTTTATCTTTAGTTGGCTGCGGCTCAGCATTTTGAGGTTCATAAAATATCGAGAATCTTCATATTGGACTTTATGTACACCAAACGGCTATATGTCTCCGTCAATGTACCTTTCTTCGCCATTTTTGATGTACTTCATGCATTGATGGAGTGTTGATGGAACGATGTCATAATCGTGAAGCCACGGCCTTCCTAGGAGAATCTTATAGGACGTGTCGGCGTTGATCACATATATCTTAGCTTCGGTTTATAGGTCCCCAAATCTGATTGGCAGAGTTATGGATCTCAGAACCTACCGACAGTTTTGATTGAAGCTTTCGATGATAATCCTTTCTCTTGACAAGTGTCAGACGTCCATTAATAAACTCTTTAGAGTCCGCAAATTCATGATGTTCACCGAGGACTCCGGATCAATCAATATGCAATTAATCCGGTCTCTGTCGCTGTACCCTGTCAAGTAAAGCAGCTGGTTATGCTCAGCTGTTCCCGGTAGCAGGTTTTCATCCTTAAATGTGTCCGCAACTGTATACAGAGTGTACTGGGCTTCTTTCATATTGATTTCCGCGAAGCAAGCCTGGTACCGCTCGGGGTTTTGTAAACCGTGAATGAAGACATCCATAAACTCCTTGGATAGAACCAGAGCATCATAGATTCTTTAGGAGAGATGGAAGTTTCCGAAGATGAGTCAAGACATTGTAGTCTACTGGAGAGGAACTCAGGTCTTCATGAGCCGGCTCTCCGACGTCCTCTTCATTAGCAACTTGTTTTTCCTTCTCTTTTGGGGCGTTGTCTTGTTTTGACGGTAGAGCTCTACCGCTTCTGAGCTGAATTTAGTTGGCTTTTATGGCAAGCTCATCATCCTCTTTGGAAAAACAGAGCTCCTTCTCAGGGTCGCTGCTAAGATGGATGGTGTAACAGGTCATAATAGGGACCTTATCATCAGAATCTTTTTCTAGCTCTTCCAGTATCTTAGCTGTTTCTATGGGGAAGAACTCCTTCAATCAAATTAGGGTTCTTTTCTTTTGGTCAAAGTTTTCAAGAGAATCGATATATCTTGGAATAGTCGATCTTCTCGCAGACTTCTTTTTGCGCCAAGCCACACCTTTCTTTTTCTTCTTAAGCTTCTTAAAGTTTGAGCCCGAACGAACCGAATTGGTAGCTGGAACGGTGGGCTCCTTTTGCCCTTCCCATTCAATTCTGGGCTCTTTCTGAAGTAGATTTAACATCTTTTTCGTCTTCTTAGATGTGCACGCTCCACGGAGGCTGCGACGGGTCGGATTCATTTCTTAGGGTAGCCGATTTAGCTGTTTGCTCCCAGAAGGCTTCAATTTTTGTCTGTATAAAGTTGGTGGTTGCACCTTGATTGTTCACCAACACGCTTTTGGACAATTCGATCTCTCCGGTCTTGTATTGCTTCTCGACCCAGTCCTTGAAACTATAGCAATTCTCGATCGCATGGCTCACTGCTCTGTGGTATGGGAAATACAGAGGATTGTCGGTCATTTTTATTTCGTGAGGTCTCTTCGATTCCGGCAATTGCAGATCGTTGTTCAGGACCTTCTTGAATATTTTATGGACTTTGTTCCTCTTGAAAGAGTAGATTTTATTCATTTTCTATTAGAGTCGTTCCTTCTCCTCCCAGTGCTGTCTTTTGAGACCGGTCGGTTTTTGATCCATTTCTGCTTTTCTTCATTGTCAGACGCATCGAAAGCATTAGTATTGTTGGAGCTCCTACATTTACGGTTGTCATCCTTCGGTTTTTCCAAGGCTTCTCATTCTGAGAGTCTGGGGCAGACTCTTGTTTCGAGTATTCCAATATTTGAACTCTCTTGGTCAGCTCCTGAAACGTTTTGAGGCCCACGGTACACAGAAACGGGAGCATCCAGTTGCTGAGATTCCCAATGAAGAGGCTGACGAATTGGTCCTGCTCTAACTGTGGTTCGCACTTGACACTGATGTTGCAACATCGGGCAATAAAGTCTGTGTTGCTTTTGTTTTTTCCCGGCTTGGTCCTCATATGGTCAGCAATGGAGATTTTGTCGCTGACACTTATGAATCTTTACCGAAACAGAAACTCCATTTTGGGCGAAAATAGTGACAGAACCGTCTGGTATGCTCGCGTACCAGTCGAAAGCGACACCGGTTAGGCCGTCGACAAACTGACGGAGAAGAAGCACATCATTGCACCCTGTATTTCCGTATAATACTTTAAAGTTGGCAACGTGTTGATTCGCATTTTCCTTCCCGCCAAATCTTCCGAATTTAGGAATGACGTAGCCGCTGGGAAACTCGATAAGATCATATTGTGCGGGGTATGGTCTTCCATTACTGCCAACATCTTTTTGCGCCTCGGCTTCAGCCACCAATGTTTTAACTTTGTTGGTGACCAAATCCATGATCCGATCTTGTGTTAGCGAAATACTGCCATCCGGGGTCAAGACGTCTCCAGAAGTGGAATGTGGTCGGTTTTCGTATAGCTCACCCATATTTAGACCTAAAGGGACAGGCATTGGTTGATTTTGATCGTTATCATACGGCTCATAAGCAGAGCCTTATGCTTGATTGAGAGGCGCTCGAGCAACTTGAGCCGTGAGCTGTATCACGACATTCGTCAACTCGTCAATTTCGAAGTAAAGTTTGGCCATCTCCCAGTTTTTTACTTCGAAACTGTTTTCAAAGCTCTTGGAGGAGCTCATGTACTACGGTCCAGGGGCGGAAAATCGGCTTTTCTTCGCCGTCTGAAATTGATTCCACGTGGACTGAGGGATTCTTTTGCTTATCAGTTTCATCGAGAGAGTTTTCATTATCCTGTGGATGAGGCTAATCTTAGGAAGTGGCAGCCACATTCAAGCCAGATTGAGCTTGGGATGTGGTAGCCTCATCCTTGCTTTTGCTGCGAAGGTTGTCACTAGGACGCGCGTGATCCGGGCATCTTTTTATCACTAGCAGCTGATTTCGTGGACTGGTGTTGTGGTCCTTCCGTTTCGGCAAAGGACAATCGACTAAAGACGGTTGGTCTGGCCGGGTTCTTGAGTGGCGCTGTCGCTCCTTTCCTGGTTTTCTCCCGTTGCTTTCGAGCGGTACCGAATGCTTGATAGACTCCTGCAGAGAGGGTGTCATACCTTTTGTGTTGGGTCTTGAACACATCCCTTCGTAGCACAGTTCAAAGTGCGGTCTTCCTGATCTTAGCAGACATCGCATTCTTCTGAACTCATTTTAAGGGTTCGAAGGAGTTGCAGATTTTCACGGCTGAGGCGGTCGTGGCCACGGGATAACTCGGTTCTTGAAATTTTACAAAATTCAACCTTGTCGGAGCCCGCGTCCTTTTGTTGGCTTTATACCTGAGCCGCTTTTTTCTTAGCTTTTCTATTTTGAGCGCCTGGCAGGTTTCTGCTCTTCGGGAAGCCGCTGTAGGTTGGTTGATAGAGAGCCTTGAAAAGACATCCGATCGCGCACTCATCTAAGGCATCGCCTGAGCTTGCCTGTGATGTCTGGTAACTTCTTTCGTTTCGACGGCCTTGCTCTCAGCTGGGGCAACGGAGAGCCATTCAAACACCGACTTGTGCTTGAGTTGTGGTGTCTTCACGATCACCACATTTGTCCTCCCGCCGCTTAAGGTTGGTTTGATCACTTTCTCTAGTAAAGGCTCCACAATAGGCGTTGTCGGCTGGGTAGATGACGACAGAGCCGAACCGGCATGGCGGCTTCTACAACTGCCATATGAGATTCGTCAGGAGAATCATGTGTGCATTCATTTTGATCACGCAGGTCGCTGGAGTTGCATTAGAGACAAAGTTCGTCTTGAGGGATATAGTTGTTGAATTCGAAATTATGGTTGAAAGCTGTTAACCTGCACAAAAGATGTCGGGACCCGGTTCTTGCTCACGGAGCAAAGTGCCACACGGAACAAAGTGCCACGCCAAGTGTCGTGTTAAGTGGACGGGGGCCACCTCTTGAATCCGTGGGGGCCACCTCTTGAGTCCGTGGGACCCACTGTAGAACAATGAGGAATTTTCGGAATACATTCCGAAAGAGAACAGATCTGTACTATAAATATAATAATACCACCCTCAATTACAGAGGCGCCTTTTAAGTGAACCGGAACTACAGGAGCTTAAGAACTCCGTAGTTAAGCGTGCTCGGGCCAGGGAAGTCCTGGGATGGGTGACCTCCTGGGAAGTGGCCCCTGGTCAGGTCCGGTTCGCTCAGAAGGACAAAACCGTGCGGCTTCGGCCAAAGCGGACAATACTCTCTGTATTGGAGGTGGGGCGTGACAAAAGAGCATGATTTCAGTACAAACAATCAATATATATTAATTGAGTTCACATGAATGCTTGACCCGAAATATGGGAGATATAAGGTGCCACTAGGCGTGCCAGAACCTCTAGAGTGTTTTTCGTCACTCTATTGAGATAGAAATGCACGCGCTTGTCAGGCGTATACAGATTCCCTCTGCCTGGGACAGTCTGGGGTTTATTGATTGTGGGGATCCGAATCTTTAGCAGCCGTGGACTAAGCTGTCGTTAATTACCCCTAGCTCTGGGAAGCAAGAGAACCTCCGATTAATGGATCAAACAGATCATGCGAACTCAATATGCAATATGTGCGTGTGTTTTGAGGTTGTTTTGGACGTGTTGGGGACCTCGCAGAGTTTACCGGGATCCTGCCATCCGAATAGAGGGCTGAAGGTCAAGGGGGCTAGCAGCCCCTTTGCGGGGTGTGGGGAGCATCCCGTTAGAAAAATTTTCTAACGGAAGAAGTGTTTTGAGTGTGGGATGTGTGTGTTTATTATATATTTTCATTTTGAAAAAAGAGATGAGGAGTGAGGCCCGTGGGGGCATGAGCAACATGTGCCCATTGGCGCCGGCGTAGCACGTGAGCGTCGTGTGGGCGCCGGGCGCCGGTGGGTCACGTGGGCGTCGTGTGCCTGCTGGACACCGACAGGTCACGTGGGCAGCACGTTCCCAGGTGCCTGCAGAGCACCTGCGGAAGATGGGCTAAACCCATGGGCTTGGAGTTCAACTCCTGAACAGAAAATGAATATGGAGTTAGGTTCCCAACGAATTTGGATTTGGAGTTAAACTCTCTAAAGATTTGGATTTGGGGTTAAACTCCAGAATGATTTAGATTTGGGGTTATACTTCCAAAAGATTTATTTTGGAGTTAAACTCCAAAAGGATTTGGATCTTGGATGATGAAAAGAGATCCCTTTTCTTTTTCTTCTTCAAGCCTTAGACTTCCCAAAAAAAATGGGTTTTTTTAAAGTGATTTCTCTTTTCTCTTCTATTTCGGGATCTTGAAGGAATGAGGGGATGCGATTCAAAATCTTGTTTTTCTTGGATCCGAGGGTAGATCCTCTCTCTATTCAATGCTACTTGTTTTTTAGAAAAGTAGAGTAACTCTTGATTTAATTTAAAAAAAGAACCATGAAAGAGAAAGAGGGAAGAGTCACAAAACCATAGGTTGGTTTGTAAGAGAGAGTAATGTTAGTTATCATTCATCATGATGCCTTTTATAGGCTTACACTTTTACATATAGCCCCTCAGGCTTTACAAAATGGCACTTGTGCTTTTCTCATGCCATGTGCTCGTTCTTTTGCACATAAGCTATGGGCTTTTATAAAATTGGCTTTTTGCCCATTCATTTTACATTCATTTCCTAAAATTGCATTTACATAATTTTTTGCCTCTTCATGGCATGGGCCGGCTATTCCATTGCTCAGGCTTGGACCCACTTGGCTTGAGCATTGACTTTGGCTTTGACTTGGTCAACGCGGTATAAATTTGATCCCAACAATATGCTCTTTGACCTTTAATTGACCGCATACCGCATATGGTCATTTTTATGACGCTGCATACACGGGCCTTTTTTCAACGCCATTCTTATGATTATAATCCTTTGTTAAAGAGTATACAACAACAACAACTGAGCCTTTTATCCCAAGCATATGGGGTAGGCTACATGAACCAACATGAGAATCACGCCGGGTCCAGCACATGAATCCTCTGTCTCCACTCACTTCTATCGAACAATATACTTTCATTGAGTCCTTTGGCAACCATATCGTTTCGTATCACCTCCATCCATGTTTTCTTCGGTCTCCCTTTTGCGCTTTTGCCATTACCCATATCGAGAGTATCTATTCGTCGAACCGGTGCTTCCATAGGTCTGCGTCGCACATGACCAAACCATCTAAGCCGGTTTTCCCGTATCTTCTCCTCCACGGGTGCTACACCAACTTTTGCACGAATATCCTCATTTCGCACCTTGTCTTTTCTAGTGTTACCGCACATCCAACGAAGCATGCGCATCTCCGCTACGTGCATCTTCTGTGTATGATGCTTCTTAGGAGCCCAGCATTCTGTACCATATAATAAGGCAGGCCGAATAGCGCTCCGATAAAACTTCCCTTTCAATTTTAACGGAAAGTTACGATCACACAAAATCCCTGTTGCACTCCTCCATTTCAACCAACCAGCTTAGATCCTTTGATTAACATCACTATCGATCTCCCCATTCCTTTGGATGATGGAACCTAGATATCTAAACTGGTCGCTCGGTGATATCTCTTGCCCTTCCAATGTTATACCAATATGGTTTTGACTTCTCTGGCTACTAAATTTGCAGTGCATATATGCTGTCTTGGACCTGCTCAATCTGAATCCCCGAGATTCCAATGTTTGTCTCCATAATTCCAATTTGGCATTAACCCCTGCTTTCGTCTCATTTACTAGAACAATATCATCAGCGAATAGCATACACCAAGGGACCTCATCTTGGATAGTTCTAGTAAGCTCATCCATCACGATGGTAAACAGGAAAGGACTTAATGCAGATCCTTGATGTAAACCAATAGTAATCGGAAAATCACTTAAGCCACCGCAAGTTCTGACATTTGCCACTACTCCGTCGTACATATCCTTGATTATGTCAATATACTTGACGGGGATCCCCTTTTTCATCATTGTCCCCCATAATACCTCTCTAGGTACCTTATCGTACGCTTTTTCTAAATCAATAAATATCATATGCAAATCTTTTCTCCTCTCTCGAAAGCGCTCGACAAGTTGACGAAGCAAATGAATCGCCTCTGTCGTCGATCGTCCAGGCATGAACCCAAATTGGTTCTCTGTTATCTTAATATCTTTCTTTAGCCTGTGTTCAATCACTCTCTCCCAAAGTTTCATGGTGTGACACATTAGTTTTATTCCACGGTAGTTTGAGTAACTTTGAATGTCACCCTTATTCTTGTAGATAGGTACAAGGATACTTTTCCTCCATTCATTTGGCATCTTTTTTGTCTGCCAAATCTTATTAAACAGATCTGTCAGCCATTTAACGCCTATTTCTCCTAAGCATCTCCAAATCTCGATAGGAATCCCGTCAGGACCAACCGCTTTTCTTAAACCCATTCTGTTCAAAACTTCTTTAACCTCAGTAAGTCTTATTTTACGCATGAAATCACGATTTATATCTTGAGATTGAATGACAAGTCCATCCAAATTCTTAGTAAAGCTCTCATTGAACAATTTGTCAAAATAATCTCTCCATCTTTCCTTGATATCCTCATTTCGAACTAAAACCTTCTGATTTTCATTTTTGACACACTTCACCGCACATAAGTCTCTAGTCTTCCTTTCCCGCATTCGAGCAATCCGGTATATATCATTTGCAGCCTCTTTAGTGTCTAATTTCTCGTACACCTCCTTGTAGACCTTAGATTTAGCTTCCCGAACAGCTTTCTTAACTTCCTTTTTAGCCATTTTGTACTTCTCAAATCTCTCCACATCTCTACTTTTCTTCAAATCTTTATAAGAATCTCTTTTAATTTTAATAGCAGCCTTGACATCTTCATTCCACCATGATATGTCCTTAGATGGTGGAGCACCACCTCTCGACTCACCAAGTAGATCTCTAACTACTTTCTTGATACAACTAGCCATTTTGTTCCATGTTTTGTCTGGATCATCTTCCGACTGCCAATCCGCTTCTTGTACTACACGATCTATAAAAGCCTTTTGATTACCTTCTTTCAATCGCCACCATTTAATTTTAGGCTCTACCTTACGTCTAATCTTTCTAGGTTCTCTTCTAAATCGAAAATCTAAAACTAAAAGTCTATGTTGAGTAGTTACACTATCACCTGGCACTACTTTACAGTCGATACAACAACCTCTATCTATTTTTCTCGTCAGAAAAAAGTCTATTTGATTAGCATTTGATCCGCTCCTAAAAGTGATAAGGTGGGACTCTATTTTCCTAAACCAGGTGTTTGCTAAGATCAAGTCATAAGATAAAGCAAAATCTAGAATCGAGTCACCTACTTCATTTCTTTGTCCGAAACCAAAACCTCCATGCATAGTATCAAACCCACTACGACTAGTACCTACATGTCCATTAAGATCACCACCAATAAATAACTTCTCTCCACTAGGTATACTTTGCACCACCTCGTCTAAATCCTCCCAGAATAGACGCTTACTAGCGTCATCAAGACCTATCTGTGGTGCATAAGCACTAATAATATTAAAGATCTCTCCACCTAGAATAAGCTTAACCAGTAAAATTCTATCACCTTTTCTCCTAATCTCAACTACATCCTCAAGCAACCGTCTATCTATGATTATACCTATCCCATTACGATTTTTATCTCTACCCGTATACCAAAGCTTATAACTCCAAGGCTCTATGACTCTACTCTTTTCACCTACCCACTTAGTTTCTTGCAAACACATAATACCAACTCTCCTCCTAATCATCACCTCCACTAATTCTATTAGTCTACCCGTAAGGGAACCTATGTTCCAGGAAGTTAGACGGATCCTATGAAACCCTTGCTTATTTGTCACTACATCCGGGGTCCGATGTAGCGCGCCGTCTCTGGACGACGACCCTTGCTTATTTGTCACTACACCCGGGATCCGATGTAGCGCGCCGTCTGTAGACGACGACCCTTGCTTATTTGTCACTACACCCGGGGTCCGATGTAGCGCGCCGTCTCTGGACGACGACCCTTGCTTATTTGTCACTACACCCGGGGTCCGATATAGCGCGCCGCATCTGGACGACGACCAAGCCCTTGCATATTTAACACTACACCCGGGATCCGATGTAGCGCGTCGCTGAGTAGGGGACGCCCCAACAATATTCTTATTATGGTTCACGTCATAGAATGTGACAAAGTTTTACGTTGGCTGTCACAAGCCTACCACAACCTTCACCCTTTCTCATCCGGACTTGGGACCGGCAACGGTGGGTTTAATCCTTTGTTAAAGAGTATACACCAAATAAATTTGTGAATTTATAGTTGATTTTTTTTACTATCGTAGTCTGGGATTTGGCGTCTATTTTAGCGATGAAATGCATGCTGGTGTCTGTTGAATGCTTGTTCTCTTATTATAAAGCAATGTGCGTTAGTACACAGGATCAGGCACTTCAACTAGATGAATTTTTTGTGTTGGACTGGCTGATATTTAAGTTGCCTTCGCCAATGGAGATTGGGTTATGAGGAATGATCTGATGTATAGAAGATTTCAAATAGTTGAAATAGCGCATGTTGCTTTTGTTAAATGCATTTATTAGTTACAATTTACGGTTATCTAAAATACGTCTATTCATAGTCACAATATTTGCGAATAATTTGCGTATTTTTGCCCAGCCAATTAAATCTCGCCGTTTGCGAATGATTCGATTTTTTCATGAATCATTCGCAAAATCAACGGATAATTCGCAAAAAAAAAGAAAAAACCCATCGCCTCATCTACCATTTGCATGTTATGAGCATGCTCATATATTAATTTCTTCCTTGAATTCCTTCCGAACATTTCCCGAATACTTGCCGCATCTTTTCCAAATACTTAGCCGATTTTTTCCGAATAGTTCTCCGAATCCGATTTTTCGATCTCGCCGAATTATTCTCGAATGCCGAATTTGTGACTATGCATCTGTTTGATAATCATCTTATCAAATATGTGACGCAAATTGATCGGTCTCTTAGATAAGGCCCTTTATAAGTTGGTGACCGGAATTTTGTATTAGATGACCTTTTTTGCCAAAATTGTATTAGAGGACTTGCTTAGCTATCTCTGAGCACCTGTTGATGTTAAGAAAATTATACACAGAGAGAAAAGGCACATGAGTAATTTTTCCTTCATATAGAATCTGAACTATCTAAAACATGGATTTGAGGAGCTGCTTTGTGTTTGTGTCCAGGGGCTAGTGAAATCTCAAGTTACGGAACAATCCTGTTGGTTTGTGAATTGTGACCTTAATTCCTTATTTGTATAGATGTAGATAAGATATTAATGTACATTATCTTTTAGTTCATAATGGTAGAACTAGTGTTGAAGCTTATGAATGTGTGTGTGTATATATATGTGTGTGTGTGTGTGTGTGTGTGTGTGTGTGTTGTTAATTCTAGAATGATTATTGATAAAAGAAGATTTTTCAATTAAGATAAATTTTGTGTTTTGTCCTAACTCAGTTGCCCTGAAAGCTGAACTTCTTATTTCATTAATACTTGAGCTCAATATTTTTCAAAATTTTAAACTTCAATGAAGACTAGTTACCATTTTGAATATGAAAACAGTTAAGAAATGTGAAAAAACTGCCCAAGCTTGTACATTGGGGAATCTCATGGAAAAATTTGATTCAAAGTGCTTGTAAACAATGAGATTATGCATTCGACTGGATGTTTAGTGACAAGTGTTTGTGTTGCATGGGTTCGTCGTTGAGGTGGCGACCTGTATTGGACTCATATCCTTAGCATATTCATTCAGATTTCTCAAAAATACCTGATGATCTCTCTCTCTCTCTCTCTCTCACACACACACACGCGCGCGCGGACACGCTAGGTAGGTTTAAAAAACCCGCTGTTCCCCTTCAACATTCCTCAAATCCTTGAGGGACTCTTTGACACGTCCTAAAATTACATTGTATTGTAAATGTATCGAACATGCATCAATAACTATTACATTAACAATATATTTTGTTTGCATGCTTCGACTTGTGAAATATTTGGTACTCTTAGTTGAATTGCTAGCTATAACCTTTGTTATTATTGTATAAACTTAAACAAGTAAATACTAATGTATCCCAACGAATCGTGTACCTTAGAATTTTGGAAAATTATCTATCTTCAAATCGGAATCATATCATGTCTTGTATCTGAATCTGAACACATGCTGCTTAGGGGATGTCAGCTGGTGAAGCCTAGACTTACTTTCACTTTCATGTGAATATATGTAGATCTTTGCTGTACTTATTTATGTGTTCCATTGTGGGAAATTAATCTGGACTTGTTTATTAGGCTAATTAAGGTTCTTGAAGTAATAAAAGTATGTAGACTAGAATAGTTTCTCGGAGAACTTAAAGCCTTTAGTATGTCATTGAAAAAAAATATTGAAGTATTTTGTAGAAACTAATTGCCGATCAGTATATAATGTGGGATGCCACTTGTTTCTTGTCACTCTATCAAACTTGATCGAGTTAATCAATTTCTTGCAAAAAAGTAGTTGATTCCGATGCATTATTGTTACATCGACTACAATATATAATCTGTGTTGCTAAGCCAGTTGGTTCAGTCTCTAGGTTTTCGAGGCTGGCAATATTGCACCTATTAATTTGGTTTTATTTCCTCTTGTTTTAGCATAGATTCTTTCATTGGTTGTAGGTAAAATAGTTATTGTCAATCCTATGAATTATCAATGACTACATGAACAGATAAGTAACACAATGCATCATGCTTCTAAATGTGCAGCACCTGATTGAGCATAGCATATGGGATTATGATAATTTCTTGTCCATTATGGTTTTAGAAGTGTAACTTGAAGGCATTTCTACCTTTATTTATGCAGTCATACAACATGCATGAATGAGATATATCAGGAATGAATGATATGATCGTGAATGATATATAACAGGAATAATGTACATGAGAAGCTTTTTAAAGCAAATATCGGTAATCTAGAATCTGAAGGGTTTATTTCCCATTCATCAGTGATATAATCTGTTGTGTTTTACAGTATTATTTTTATTAATTTCTATACATCCTGTTCATATCATCTTGTTTGCACAAAACACACAGAAAGTTTGTTGTGCTCCTGTCATCGGAAGATCTTGGCAGCCTGAGAGTTGAAACATATGACCGTACTTTACATTTCTTTTATTTTATCATAATTCAAACACTCTAGTAAATATAAAAAACCACCTGTTGTTACTATTATTCTCGTGCTGGTGGTGATATTGTATGGGTGGAGCTCGGATTTGGCAATTCTGCAGAGCACTTCGATGCACGACAGAGTATATGAATTTGTTTCAGGTAATTTCTGAAGCTTGACCTTTTCATCTTCATAATTATTTTTTCATGTCTTTTATGATTAAGTTTACTTAGTTTATTCATCTCCATCTGAACATGTATTCTGAGTTGGTAACTGATGAAATTACGTTTCTTGTATGTAATTTTTTTTGTATTGCATAATTAGATATAATGATTTTTTTCTCATCCGCATCCATTGTTTCCAACATTTGATGGTTGTGGACTGGCTTTGGCCGTAATTTGTATAGTTAAGATATTTATATACATAAATCAGATTTTTTATGCACGCTGAATTCTGTAAGAAATAGAGGTGAGCCGTATACAGTCGATCTTTTTTAGTTAATTACTGCATGAAATTCTCAGTGAAAACTTCATCTTAAATGGCTAATGCCTCATATTTTTGGTTCTTGGAATGTTTCCTGTGAAAACATTTGGTAAACAACATGTATATATGTTTTTTTTTTCTTTTCTACAAACTTATTGAATCATCATTATCGTCTTCTAAGCCTTTTCCCCACCAATATGGTGTGTGGCCTATAAAGCAAGTTTTCATGAAGGATTCGACAGTTTTACATCCAGCTATAACCTGACATCAATCCTCTAGTTGAATATGTATCCATCAACAGTAACTAGGAATGGCTTTTACACAGCCAACATCGATTTAGCCATGATTTCATACATTTCAACTTGTTTGAATGAAACAAAATCTTCTGCATCACCTGCTTATTGGTAGGATGGATTATGCCGACACCAATCTTATAATGGCGCTGTCATTAGGATTATATGAATTTATTAAATCTCTTGCTTTTGGAAGATTCTTTTGTCATTTCTTATAACTGCAACAGAATGTTTTCCATTAGATTTCAGTAGCTTGCGACTATATCATTTCACACCCTAATCGGGTTTCTTCGCTCCACAAAATTTGTCTTGTTATTTATGCAGCTTTGATTTGATGCATTGAGTGCATGAACCTTCTCATCTAACCACCTGTTTTTGTTTTGTTGTGTTTAGACAAAAAGAGGGACATTGAGTTGCAACTTGTTCAATAATTAGATTGTTTTGTGCTTTACTCCAGTCTTTTCGATTATAGTAACTCCGTCAATGTTTTGCTGTTGCCAGGTACTTAACCTCTTCTTGGAATTACTAAGCCTTGTAGAAACTTTTTTTTGCATTTTATTTCCTAATTTCTATTACTGTTTTATTCCTTTTATTTTCTTACATATATTTACCAAATTAGTACTTTTTTGGCGGTTCATGCTTATATTGCTTGCCTTCTCTTCTGAAACCTGGAATATTGAGAGATTGTCAACCTCATGAATTACATTAATATTTACTTCAGATGTGGCAATCATATTAGCATTATTTGATATATAAAATATAGTTTTTATTAACCAGGGGTGTTCACGTGTCGGGTTGGGTTGGTTTTTGCCTTGTATTTGCACCCAAACCCGGACTTGCTAGTGGGTTTTTACCAAAGAAGGAAAAACCGAAATACCCTACCCACATCCAAGACTAGCGAGTACATGCAAATTTTGGTGCAGGTCGGGTTTTTTAGAAGCCAAGGAAGGTTCCCTCGGGCTTGGCTGGCAAAGAGTTTAACCTATTGCTAAAATAAAGTTCAAGATGTATCTAATGAATATATAGTAGCAACAACATCAATCTTAAGTTGATATTTGCTAACAAACATTTACTTATCATATACATAGGTTTGTATGAAAAATACAAAATTTCAAGCTAAAATGAAATAATGCTTCATGTGTATGATGAGTAGGGTCCAGGTTCAGATGGATTGAGTTTTGCGCGTGTACGAGTATGGGTTTGGAATGGTTTTTTATATGGATTGATCCTTACCGGTTTCGAGTCAAAACCAACCCATTGCACAGCCCTAATGTTAACAGTGCCTGAATTCATCAATATTGCTTTATGTTCTAGAGTCCATCAAACTAAACTCTTTGAGATTCTATCATGATTGAAATTTTTTATCAGCATCTGTCCACTCCCATCATCAATACGAAAAGGTTGCATAAAGCTCTTCATTGCTGCGATTCTCTTGTACTTCCCCTTCTATAAGGTGGCAAATTAAGTCAGAGATTCTCCTTTACCCTCACAACCCACTTTCTAGTTTCCTTTGTCCCTTAGTTCTTGTCTCTTGGCATCAATGGAACTCTTCCATTGCTATAAGAATCATTTGGCACAAGAGCCCATTGTGGATCCTTCTAAGAAATTAATTTGATACTGATTACACTAAGTTTTAATAATGCTTGTCCCTCTAGATATAACTTATATGTAGCCTTTTGATGTACATTATTTTGTGTACATTTTCTATATATATAACATCTAGGTGCATTATTGCCTAGCTATGGCTAAAGACCAACCAAAGAAGACAATTCCAATGAGAGCTTCATGATTGGCTTGGAAAGAAATTGGTAGGACACTTCCCTCTCTGAGTAGAGTGCGGGCTTCTATCCCCAGCGGGGAAGCGGCCACAATTTAACGCGTTTGAGGCAAATTCATGGGTCCCTGTGTGTATGAGATCTCTTTAACATATCCAGAGAAAAATGGCTGTGAATATGTAGGACTGGTTCATTAAAAATAATAATTAATCATTAATTAAAGAAGAAACTTGCCATGAGCACTAATATTTCTTGGCCCTCAACTATACATACTAGAAAAATAGAATTAAGGAAAATGCTGTAGACATATTTAATATTTTCTATTTATAAACTCTATTATGTCGTAGGATGCTGATATATTTAATTATTCAGATGGCAAAATAGATTCAGATTGAAGAAAATGACATTGTCTCCCCCCCCCCCCCCCTCCCCCCTCCACAATCCATCCAATCCAAGTCATCTAAAGCTAAAGCTCAAACCAAGCCACAGGAACCTAAGATTCTACACTATGCTTTAATTTAACAAGAAAAAACAAATAAATTGAGTAGATTCAACTTGGTCTCAGCTACAAACATTTTCATACTGCAGTCTCCCAACCATTTGATACACAGCTGCAGCAATCTCATCTACTGATGTGAATTGGCAATTATCTTCAACCTACAATATTACAATAAAAATCATAAAAAACTAACAATTTGCAATCTGATCAAAATAACGAAAAAAGAATGAATGCTATATATATATATATATATATATATATATATATATATATATAGATAGATAGATATATATTAAAGAACGAGGGAGGTGAGACGGGCTTTTGGTATAAGTGGGTTCGAACAATAAGACTTAAGCCTTGTTGAGATTTGTCCCATCTTATATCGTATACTCATGCATCTCTCATAATTTTTCCAATATGAAACTATATTAGTCTCTCACATCTCAACAGTATGTACCTTGAGGCTAAAAGAATACAAGGCCATTTGATCAGCCGAAGTGGTCACATTGAGATGAAGTGTTGTGAGCAGCAAACTCTGCAGCCCCATCACCATCCTCGGCAACTGTTTGGGATGCCGCCGTAATTGAACCTTGAGGTTTACATGGCTCTCGATCATCGTCACCTCGATATCAGCTGCGATTTCTTTAATATTGTTGTTACTGGCTTCAGACTTGCTAGATGAGTACTGAGGGAAAGTGAAGAATCTGGCAAAGGGTGAAGGTTGCGCATTTGCGCAGTTCGGCTGTTTCTTGTTATGCTTTTTAGCTTCTAGGGTTTGGAGGAGTTGCTCCGACTCCTTCACAAAATTTATCGCACCCCCTATGATCGATGCTTGATCTCCCTACAAAATAGATGAATAGAAAGAATGATTATTGTGTTGATTCAGAAGCTGACCTTAACCCTACACCTTCTTGATGAATCTGGGACCGCACTCCTTTGAAACAAAACCCTCAATCACATATTATACCTTTCTTAATTAATAGTAAGTGCAAATTTAGTCAAATTTTTGGAAGCAAATTTATATGATTGATAGAGAAAAGATTTCATACCCTTTGGGCATAGGAAGCAGGCATCAGGGATCTTAGAACAGCGAGATACTCATTCATCTGCTTTCTTCGGTTTCGCTCGACGGCAATGTGAGTCATCCTCTGGCTCTCCACCTCCTCTTTGTTCTTGTAGCTCTTCGTTCGTCGTCTTTTCCTCTTACTACCCATTTCTACTTGTGCTTCTCCATTTACATTCACGTTGCAATCATTGTGGTTTTGCAACAACATTGAGGAGCAAGTGACATTGAAACCACTCATCTCATTTTCCAACACAATGCCATTCTCCTCCAACCCACAAAAATCATACAAGTTGTAGGAATCTTTGGAAGAACAACCAAAGAGGTGATCTTGTGAGAAAACTACTGCTTCTAATGCCATCAATGACAAATTTTTTTTGCCCAAACAAAAAACTCAGAAGAACACAAGCACAAACACACTCAACTCCGCCTTTTGCCGTCTTTGGGAGGATGAGAAAAAGCTGGCCTTTTAAAGGCCTAAAGAGAATCATTAAATATTTGCAAGTGGATATTTTTTAAGATGCTAAATTCAGGGATTGGAGGGGATGGAATTTGTTGTCATTTCAAAATTATTTTGTGGGGGCATCTCCCCAAGAAAAAAATTAGTGGTAGGGGTGAAATTTGGGGAATTGGCTTTGGGGCAAGTAAATAAAAGGTCAAAAAAGGAGTAAAGGGAATAATTGTCGGCGATTCTATATGATTATTTAATGTTGAGCTATTGTTTTTCTTCCTTTATGCAAGCAATCATTTGTCATTAAGGCTGAATAACTTGTCCAAGATTTTTACTACAGCATACTTTTTAGTGTGATGTCTAAAAGGGAAATGATGGCATATTTTTCATGATGAACTTAAATTTTAGAACTGAAAATATACATGAAGTGTTAGCATGTCAAAAAGCACTAATCAATTTTTTTAAAAATTCATATAACATGATGATCAATTAATGCTTAAAGTTTATCTAGACTGCTTAAGTCTAATAGATGGTAATTATCAAATTATCTATATCAAGTAACATACACTAGTTAAATTATGACCGAAAATGTCCTAGGCTTGCTTAGTACTCCAATCTCAAGTAACTTAATTACATTGTCTTAAGTTGTCTGTACTTATAACATAAAAAATTAATATAATTTCTTAAGTGTGTGATTGAGCAATCACATCAACTCGCTTATGAAAAGGGAGCGGAATAGACTAGAAATTCCGTGGGCATGACACTGGTTTTTCGAGGTCCCATGGAATTTAAGAGAAAGATGCTAGCATAAAAGTACATCCATTGTCATCACAGGGTAAATCCAACTGGCCTCAATCTTAATCTATCATTAGTCTCCTTGTTCCAAGTGATTTCATGAGAGATTTGGGCAATAATTATCAATAACTACAATGCAAGTTGTTGATCATTTGTTTGTTACCTCTTTACATACACATACATAGAGAAGTGTATAGGGGATTAGTACAGGTATTTTAATTACAATTTAATCCTAATTAGCTCACTCAAGACAAGATTCCAATCAAACTACTGTTGAACAGAACATGTTACGTTTGATCCTTTGTTTGTGGTCCCTTCCGTTTTGTTTCAAGTGCTTTTCTTAGTTTAGCACAACAAAAGAAGCCAGCCTTGAAATTAACCGGTTAAATGACTTGGTATTCATATGAACCAAAAAGAGAAAATCTATGCAGAGTGGATAAGAATTTATCCAACCATCTATCTATCTATCAAGATGCTCAATACATGCGACTAAATTCGGTCTCTAATTTGCTTTCAGATATCTACAACTTGAAAGTCCAAGATGGGTCTAAATCCTTTTCAGTACAGGAGAGAGTGTGCCAATTTAAACGGTTGGATCTAGGGTCCAAAAGAGGCGCCACCAGTGTAGTTTATAACTTGCACACCATCAGAGTGTAAACTTTTATTTTTTTCCTAAATTCATATGCTAAAAGGGTCTCCGGTTAGAATACATTTTTGACAAATAGATATTGTGCTTTGTCTTTGGTTATTTAAAGGAGAACGAATACCACATGCGAAATTAACCAATTAAATGACTCGGAACTCATACAACCTAGAAAGGAAAACCTTGAACTTTGGATCCAAACTTACTTAAACATCAATTGATATCTAATATGGGATCCTTTCAAATTTATTTACTAAACCAAGATAGCTACAACAAAACTAAGAGAATATTTGCATGGATATGGTATGATACTTTGATAATGAACACAAGGGCCTAAAATGTGAAGCATGCCTATTAATTATTTGTACATGCAATGGCTTTGAATGTGAGTTGTCGAGTGATGTAATATGTGGGGGAGGTGATCTCACCCAAGTGGTTCTCTCATTAGCTAGCAAGGGTCCTGTTTAATTTGTACCGGCTGCTTGTTGAATCTATTTCCTCTTTTGGTTTGTAATTTTATGTCCTTTTAGGAAATGATTTTACATACATATTTGGATCATAAGCATCTACATCTACGGATCTACCACAAATCGACAAGTGCTACATATATAGAGTAATATAGTAGCATCTAGTTTTATATTTGCTTTATGGTCTTGTAATTAGCTAATTGATCATTTTCAGCTCGGAGAGGTGTGAAGAATAGCCCACGATTTGTTTGATCTATAAGTCGACTCGTCAAACAATGGTCATGGATAAGAAATTTATGAACCATTTAAAACTCGGCAAGGTCATAGATCGGCCTTCTTGTCGATCTTGCAACCTTTGAACAAACTTTGTAGTTTGTTTGCTGTCCATACATAATATCTGAAGCTTCCAAGTGATCCAACTTAAGTGAAGGTTCTTGACGACCTAAATTTTTCATATGGACATTATGAAAGAAATCAGTATTTTGCCGAACGGTTAACTTCGCACCAGAAGGGCCAAAATCCTGGTTTTCCATAGTAATGACTCTCGCAACATTGCACCACGTATCAGCGGTAGGGATGTTCATTCTGCCACTCCAAATGATGTAAAAATCTATGAGCCGTCCCCTAGCAAAAACTGCATCAGCAGCATCAAAATTGTCAAAATTTGCCAGTAACCAACTGTCTTATAAATGTTTTATTATCTGTGATTTCGATTAGGTGATTGCAATCATGCACATCCATCACATAGCCACTAATAAAGTCCCCACATTTGAACTCAGCATATTGCGACCCAAGTAACGGCTTATCAAAATTAAATAAGACTATTTCTAGTAACTTCCTGCGACCATCCAGAAGGTAGAAAGCAATTCCATGATTTTGGAGAGGTGCTGAGTCGGAGGCATCACCGACAGCGATTATTGGTGGAATCAATTTGATCTTCTCGGATGGTAATGATGGGTCGCTCGCATAATAATGTGGTACATATTGCCTTCTAGTTATGGTTCCACTAGAGAAACCACGAGATAAGGAAGAAAGATACTGAAACGACTGTGTGACACTCCCAACGACTTACGATGTAAATTGGGAAAGCGGAAAGCAAGCTGTATCTAAGCAACCTTCATAAGCACATAGATTGTCTCCCGAACCCCCCTAATGGGACTCACTTGACCATAGGATCCTGAAATAGGTTTGAACTCTAAGGATGAAATGCTTTTCGAAGAAGTAGGGAGACCGATATCATCTTGACAATGAAATCCTTCTGGATCCAAGCATCCCTAATACGTAGATAGACCATCTCCTGAAAACCCCCAGATGGTACTCCCTGAACCACATGATCCTAATATAAGTCTGAACTCTAAGGATGAAGTCTCCTTTGGAAAAGTCGAAAGAGGAGTATCACCTTGAGAATAAGATTGAATTTTTTTAGCAAAGATCTTTAAATCGGTAGCTTTGATAAATGCATCCAAAGAGCTGAGTCCGCCTCCTCTCCAAACACCTTTCTTCATCTTTTCAAATCGGTCGAGGAAAGCCATTGCGGGTTCAATTGATGATGAAATAGGAGAAGCTAGATGAGAGAAATGGGATTTGGCTTACAAATGATGCTGAAATGGGAGAAGCTAAGGGTTTTTAAATGAGAAATTAAGAGCAAAGGGGCAAGAATTAGGGTTAGCTTAGTCGACTAGCAAGAGCCCCGTGCGATGCACGGGAGGGCCCAAAACCCGTCGTCTAATTTTATAATTTCATATGCCGCCACCTACTAATTAATTTAAACCCCGCCCTCTAATTTTGCGAACAAAAATGTTTAATAATATTCTGTAATAGTTGCAATTAAACTAGCCATAATAAATAACAGTATGAACCTACGAGTTTTGGTTTTCAAAAAGGTTGTAATTTTAGCAACTAAACTAGCCATGAAACCAAGTTAAGTTAATAATATATCGTTGGTAGCATGAGCTTATTTTAAGAACGACTTCTTGGAGGTGATGAATGGAAATATCAAGATTTTTAATGGTGCTATATGAAAATAAGTATGTTTCTATAGGTGGTATATGAGAAACACCTTTTTATTTTACTTGTTCATTTTTTCGGCACACAACCCTATTTTCTACTTTATTGAATAAGGGGAGATCACCAAATCAGTTGAACAAAATAAATAAATAAATAAATAAATATATATATATATATATATATATATATATATATATGAGAAAACAGAATCTCAAGTGCCATGAGAAGAAATTCTCCTATAGGGTAAAAAAAAAATCAAATATCCACCAATTTTTACGATGATCGGCGGCCATTGATAGAGCATGGATTTGAGGCAGCCTAGCTTTATCAATAGATTTGTAGGGTGGGAGCCTTGGGAAAGGCCTCACCGCTAGATCTTCAATCATGTAAAGGAAAGGGCGCCGGTGTTATATTTTGGTCCCTCCTTCGATGATAAAGTCAGTCTCTGTCTTAGAAAAGTAGGGCTTCTATTTGTAGAGAGAGTGTAGCATACCTTTGCCCTCATGTTGGAGAGGTTTATATAGGCATCACCTATGGTATAAATCTCTCAAACATGAGGGTAAAGGTACGCTTCACTCTCTCCACAAATAGAAGCTCTATCTTTTTAAGAAAAAGACTGAATTTATTATTGGAAGAGAGACCGGAGTATAACTCTGACGTCTTTTCCTTTGCAGGATTGAAGATCCGGCGGTGAGGCCGTTGCCCAAGACTCCTATCCTTCAAATCTATTGATAAAGTCTAGGCTACCTCAAATCCACGCTCTATCAATGGTCACCGATCATCGAAAAATTGGTGGAGATTTGATTTTTTTCCGACCCTATAGGAGAGAATTTCCTCCATGGCACTTGAGATTCCGTTTATATATATATATATATATATATATATATATATATATATATATATATATATATATATATATATATATATAATACCCAGTTCTTTTGCGCACCAATATCCGTATTTTTTTATAAAATGCTACTTGCAAAATTTAATTATTTTATATTTATAATTATTTTGTTTTATATTTAAAACCCTAACCTTAATTTATCCAAACCCTTTTATTTTTCCACCCCACTCCTATCTCATCTCGTTTTCCATTTAATTATTTCCCCAAGCTCAGCCCAATTAAAACCCCAGCCTAAAACCAAAACTATATATAAATCCCCATTTAGACTAAGCCTCAGCCCAACAGTATACAAAGAATAAAAACAAATAATAAATTCCTTAATACTTCAGCCCACACTCCTCAGTCAGCCCAACAGAGAAAACATATAAAGGAATTATTTTTCCCCCATACCGGCCCAGCCCAGCTGCCCGCGCCCACAACCCATCAAACCAGACCCGACCCGCTTCATAACCCTTTCTTCCTCCCCACAAATCTTTACCCGCTCGCTTCTTTTACTGCGTTCCCCCACGTCGCCTCACCCACGCCCGCGTCGTCGCCCACGTTCCCACGCTCGCCGCTCACGACCGTGCGGCCTCGAGCTCCTCAACCCCTCGTCCCCCTCTCTCCTCTCTCCCTCCTCACTCTCGTTTCTCTACCTCCATCGCCATCCTCTTCCACTCCCACGACGACGACGACAACGGCATCACCGGCGACTTTTCGCACCGCCGACGTCACCACCATCCTTACCTCCTCCAAAACACCACCACACCGAACTAACTCTTCCTCCCGAGCTCCACTACCCGAGCACACCCATCGACAGCCGACCCCACCGCCGAGCTCTGGACCCTGCGTGCCTCCTCGCCGCCGACGAGCTCTCCGTTGCCTTGTCCTTCCTCCCTCACTCTTCTCTCCAGAGCTCGAACCCCACTCGCCACTCCCCACACCACCGATCACCTCCACTGCACATCCCTCGCAGAGCCCAACTCCACCAAACTCCATCACCGACCTCGACGCTGACGAGCTCCCCACTGCCCCTGAACCGCCTCGTCGACCCGAGCACCACTGCCATCACCTCCTCCAACCACTGAGCCCCCCTCTCTCGCAACATCTCTCACTGCGCACCTCTCGCTTGCATCGCCTGAGCCCTCTTCTCCGGCGCCCTTGGACCTCCGCAGCCTTTCCTAGCCCTCCTCGGTGCACCGTCGATCACCCCCTGCAGGACCCATCACCTTCACCGCAGCACCAAAGCGTCTCCAGGCAAGTACCCTACTTGTTACATGCTAGTCATTACTGTTACATTTCTAAACCTATTATTTCCGTGTTTAAAACTCGTGAAAATTTATACGACATAGTGCTCGATGCAAAACCCGAGTGAAAACCTTCCATTAAACTGACAGAACTCGATTGCATATGCTGGCCCGTGTGGTAATGAACATTGTGGTGAAATTTGACTGAAAAATATGATTGTTACTGGCTTAAACGATCGCCCCCAATTACACCCGTTAAAACTGAATATTTCCCGCGTCTGAAACTTGTTAAAATCATAATTAATTGTGTACATATTGAAATGATGCGTTCGAGGGCTCAAATCGAAGCCGACTCGACGACCTGGAACCCTATACAAGTTCTTAATTGTTTCTGTACTAAAATTATGACGAGAATTGGTTCGGAGAGCGGCTCTGGACCGCAGTCCAGAGCAGCTCTGGCTGTTGATTTCTATCTCTTAATGCTTACTACTTTGCTTTCTGAACTTGTATGTTGCGTAACCCTACACTTTATTGAAGGTGAATCTGTTAGATAAATAACTCAAGTGATTTCTCCCCTTTTTATCGTCGTTTACTATTTAAACTGCAATTTAAAAGAACAGGACGTATAGCAGTCCCAAACAGAAACAGAACTGACACCCTAGTGTTGAACAGTGCATAACTTCTGACTTAGAGATAAGATTGAGAATCCGTCTGGTGTGTTAGAAACCTTATTGAAACCCTAAATTTCATTCAACTGTAGCGTCCCTAAATTCTGATCCCAACTGCGATTAAAATGCGTTACGAAACGGACTTCCGATTCTGAAACCGGATTTCCAGCAATGAACGCTTAAAATGAAATGGTCATATCTAGTGATCCTGAAACCCGATTAACGTAAAACTAATTTTGATGGATAGATAATTAAACATACTGTTTACCCTTTTTCATCATTTCGCTAAATGGTACATGCATGATTTATGATAAATTATGCAAGTGGTAGGATATCGTTTGATGACATCTTAATCATGCCTTAATTACTGTAAGACTACGGTAGCACCCCGGCCGTCTATCTGAGACCAAAATGCGGAAACGAAAACTTTTCTTGACTTTAAACCGGCACTACCGTATGCTTAAAACCCGGATCGAACCATTAACCTATAACTAGCTATCAAGAGAAGGGATAGAGGGCTATACCGAGCGATCCGTGTCCTTCGGTTTTCGGCCTCCACTCCGATCTCCTCGCGGAATCTCCGGTCTTCATCTCCTCGTCGGAACGGGCACCACATCGCCGGGTTCTTTTACGGGATCCCACCTCTGAACCGAGGCAACTCGGGTACGAAGTTGGCGAGTCGACGTGTCCAAGAATACTGTAGATGAAGTGTAGAAAGCTTTGTCTCATTGGGGTTGTGAAGTCGCCATTGATGATGGAGGTGAAGAATAGTGAGCAAGAAGAAAATGAGCCTTTTTTTATACAAGCAAAAAATGAGATGAATGATTTTCTCCCCACAAAAAATAATCCTTTTTTCCCACTAGAAGTGGCCGGCCTCTTCACCAAATGCTGGAGGAAAAATTGCAAGAATAATGCAAGTGGGAAAAGTATATGATAATGAGAAAAAAAGATCACATCAATTTCCCATCCCATCCTTTCACAAAGCCCATCTCATTAATGCAAAGGAATTGATCCAAAAGGAATCTAATAATGCTATACCCATCATAATGCCTCAATATACAAGAAACCCCCTCCACAATTGCTAATTTGCAAACTTGCAAATTAGCCCCTCCCATCACAAAAATCCGGCCGTGAAGGAACAAAGGAAAACTGGCCGAAACGGAATACAAACTGGCAACTTCAAAAAAACTGATTCCGTAATAAATTACAGGAAAATCCCGCGACTGCATATACATGCCCGCATTTGTATTCCGACCGAATACAAATGCAATGAGACAAAATCTACACAGTACAATACTAGGATCCGGCTTAAACCAAAGCCCGCTAGTATTATCCGTCTGATCATGATCCGTGCAATACCGCACGTATCTGATCGAACCCTGCCATATCTCCATACGACCTCTACAGCGTTTCGCCCGAAACTTGAGAAAACGGTCTGTGGGGGACTCTAAAGACTTGTCAATACTTTGGTTGTGGATTTAACCACTAGCACGTCAGAGGTATTAGCCATACGTAACGGGCTACCAGGTATTGACCAAAAGGGACGTCGATGAGCGAACTCATCCTGAAACCCTGCTGAGCCTATCAGTGACAATATCCGTACAGTCCGGTCCGTTCGTCTATGAGCATCGCATGGCGGGCCTAGGGGGTTGGTAAAAGTCAGACCCCAAAAGCGGTACAAGTCGTGTCGGAGTGTAGCCCAGAACACCCTGAGATATTATTGGAATACCTACCAGTAAATCTCCTGCCTCGGCCGAGAGCTTTGTGTAATGGCTCTCCTAGACACAGCGCGACCTCACTCCCAATACCGGGAGAGACGACCCCCTGCAGATCCGCTCACTGCCTTCATGTGGCTCGGGACTGTACCCAACTAAAACCTGTTTGCACGACACCTTTGAGCCGTGGTAGGGTAGTAAGCAAAGTACAGTGTGAACTCACACGAGACAAATGACGATCTCAGGTCGATGAACTAACCTGTACACATGTCACCAGAGAACTGCTATCTGACGTCTGGTATAAGACCAACTAGTATGTTCCCGGCGAGTCCTGTCTGGTGTACTCATATACACTAGTCTACTATGGAGTATCGATGCCCTGTCTCGAAAACTCCCACGACTAGGGACCTTTTAAGGATGTGCTTATAGACCCCAGCTCCCACGTATATGATCGCCATCATACTGCTGGCCGTCAAGCAAGAATCCTAAGGGCTCTATCAACGTGCAATAGTGACCTGTAAGGTCACCTGAAACAGTACACGATGATAAAGATAAACCAGATAGCATACTATCATCTTGAGTAAGACTGTTCTAACGGTATAGGTCCTCTCTCAATCATTGCAATCACGTGCCTGTGATCCAATAATTGACTCTGAGGGCACTATCTCCAACAATTACTGTATTCTTATCACATTATATATACGTTATTGCATTGGTAACCTAGCGATCGTGTGCATTACCCAGTGTTAGGTTTTAATGTTTGATTGTGGCAAGTACGTTAGTGTTTAAGCATGAATGGATAAGTGAAAGTGACACGTACTTGTACACAAGCAGTGGACCTTATTGATTTATTGCATTGTCGACGTCTGTGGGACGTGTATAAGTGTGATTGTAATTGGTATGGGACAATTATAGGAGCACTTGTATGGGTGTCACAGATAAGACACCAAACACTGTCCATTTATCTTGGGTATCAGTCGGGACATGCTTGATGGAGATTCTGTCTCCAGTTCTCGCGCAGACTTGTCATGGACCGACCGGTATTTGAGTTTATGGTTTGCGTTTGATGTAGACCACGGAGTGTGGGGTAGTTTGAGTGTGAGTTCAACAGAATCTCGGGAGTCCCATGCCGGCACATATGGAGATATATGGAGATATATAGGGATATCGCTGATTATTAGCGAGCGACTCGGGCCTGTGTTCCCTTGTCCTTGGGTCCTACCCTTGGGTTGGGGATACTCACGAGTGGTTGGCTCTCACACTTAGACTGACGATAGGCTTAGTGACCTGTACAGTGAGACTTAGAGACTGATAGGGATAGTGACATTGACATGCCTTGCTTACTGATTCAACACACCTGACATACTATTTACTGCTTTACTGTTCACCTGCTCTATTAGACACCCGCACTGGCTACTTCATGTTCACGTCTTTACTCTCTTGATTTACTGTTACATATTCATTATTATTGTACGAGTTACCATTTGTATTTATATATATATTGCTATCTTGTCGCTCTGACGACCTAAGTATGCATGCTCAGAGTGAGAAGTGGATCTAGCCTGGACCAGGACCTGAATTCCCTCGAGGGCATCGCGGACATCTTGACCAGCGACTCAGAGCTATACTTCATTGATCTCCACCCGGTTAGTTCTTTTGATTTAGTTACCGCATTTCTCATTACATGTGCATTGTTTACTGATTACTACGTAAAGCTAGAAGCCGAAGTGTGACTACGATAGGATATTTTTTTGACCGTAGGAGTATGGCTAGCCTTGTCAACCCCCGTATTCCGTATTTTGGGAAGGGGGGCGTGACAATATTTGTGCCCCTTTGATCCTAATCTCTCATCTAAAAACTCATTTCAGCATCATTTGTAAGCCAAATCCCACCTCTCTCATCTAGCTTCTTCCATTTCATCATCAATTGAACCTGGAATGGCTTTCCTCAACCGATTTGAAAGGATGAAGAAAGGTGTTTGGAGAGGAGCGGACTCAGATCCTTGAATGCATTTATGAAAGCTACCGATTTGAAGATCTTTGCTAAAAGATTTCAGTCTTATTCTCAAGGTGATACTCCTCTCTCGACTTCTCTAAAGGATACTTCATCCTTAAGAGTTCAGACCTATATTAGGATCTTGTGGTTCAGGGAGTCCCATCTGGAGGTTTATAGGAGATGCTCTATCTACGTATAAGGGATGGTTGGATCCAGAAGGATTTCATTGTCAAGGTGATATTGCTCTTCCAACTTCTCCAAAAAATACTTAATCCTTAGAGTTCAAACCTATTTTAGGTTCATATGGTCAAGTGAGTCCCATTAGGGGGTTTTAAGGAGAGGATATATTTGCTTATGAGGGATGCTTAGATACAACTAGCTTTCCACTTTCTTAATTTTCACCGTAAGTCGTAGGGAGTGTCACACGGTTGTTTCAATGTCTTCCTTCCTATCTCGTGGTTTCTCTAGTGGAACCATAATTAGATGGCGATATGCACCACACTGTTATGCAAGCGACCCATCATTGCTATCCGAGAAGATCAAAGTGATTCCACCAATAATCATTGTCGGTGATGCGTCTGAGCCAACACCTCTCCAAAATCATGGAATTGCTTTCTATCTTCTAGATAGTTGCGGGAAGATACTAGAAGTAGTCTTATTTACTTTTGATAAGTAGTTACTTGGGTCGCAATATGCTGAGTTCAAATGTGGGGACTTTATCAGTGGCTATGATATGGATGTGTATGATTGTGATCACCTAATCGAAATCACAGATAATAAAACATTTACAAGACAGATGGTTACAGGCCGAGTAACAAATTTTGATGCAGCTTTTGCAAGGGGTCAGCTTATAGATTTTTACATCATTTGAAGTGGCAGAATGAACATCCCTACCGCTGATACGTGGTGCAATATTGCGAGTCATTACTGTGGAAAACAGGAATTCGACGCTTCTGGCACAAAGTTAACCGCCAGGCGAAATGCTGATTTCTATCATAATGTCCATATGAAAAATTTAAGTCGTCAAGGACCTTAGCTTACCTTGAACCACTTGGAAGCTTTGGATATTATATATGGACAACAAACAAACTACAACCTTTGTTCAAAGGTTGCAGAGTTCACGGGTTTTACTTGGTCCTTATTGAAGATGAAATTGAGAATGAAGAATGCTTATGGCAGAGCTATGAAATAAACAACAAATCCGCGGTTCAACATCAATTTCATGCGGAGATTTTCAATTAGATTTTTTGGGTTATGCAACTTTGTTTATGGGTTTATTTTCAAATTTGTGCGATTATGAACATGTTTAAATATGAACATGTTTAAATCTATGCGGTAAATATAATTCAATAAAATTGGTTGGCCTTTAATTACTTTCAAATATATATAACGTAAGGTACCTATCAATCACTCATGGATGATCTCATGGATGATCTGTTTATTTATATATAAGTTGTTCTCATACCCGCCGACCTGTAAGGGTCAAGGGATGAGCATAAAATATAGAACCCTTTAACTGTGGACAATTTTACCCTACCCTTTGTATATTCGCACAGTTGAGCAAAGTGAAGGATGGGATCTTGATTGTGGTATTAGCCAATGGTTTTTTTTCTTCCTCCAAATTTAATAGTGTAACCTTGGGGTATAAATATAAACTGTACCGTGGAAAATAGCAAGTGTTTTTTTTATATTGGAATGCAAACAACTTTTAGGTCATGTTCGTAAATAGAATTAAGTTAGCTTAACAGAATTTACATAATAAACTCTGTTTATTCTAACTCCATGCCCAAACAGGGCCTTAATTACTGGTTGCACCTTAGGCGTGGCTAATGAACCGCGACTCGCCCAATTCGTGAAGAGGCACGAGACGAGTTGGTCCGTCTCACCGACTAGACGAGACGAAGTGAGGTGAGGCCAACAGTGCCGATGCCGGAACCTACTCGCCTTGAGGCGAGGCGATTCACACGGGTCAATCCGTCTTACTCTTGTGAACTTCTTTTTTTATAAAAAATGTTTAAAAAACTTTAAAATTAAGCAAAAAATGAAAACTGAGCCGAAATTTTTATTAAAATAAATCAAATTATAATTTCATAATACAATTTATTGTTTTTTTTATATTAGAGACCGAACCCACTCAGGCTGCATACGTATCCCTCCCAAATATTGAGTTCAATGAGAGAGAATCAGGTCTACATAGTTCTTTTTCTACTATTACAGATCCTACTTACTACTTGTCGGCGCCGTTGTGGTTTCTCCTTCGGTGTTGGTCTTGTTCGATCCTGTAAACTCCTCAGGTAAATAATCTGAGACCAAAATGATTGCATTTTGTTTCCTGACAGTTTCTACTTCCCAATCTTGCGAGCAAATCATACACTTCATTATGTCGTACGCCAAACTGCATCTCTTCTTACTTAATATCCTGCCACCTGTAATAAAAGCATTTTCCGACGCTACTGTGGACACTGAAATGGTTAGTAAATCACGGGCCATAGTAGAAAGGACCAGATACAAATGTCTGTGGTTTTTCCACCAGGTTAAAATATCAAACTCATTTATGGTATACTCTATGTCTGACTCAATTTATAAATATATTGTTAACTTATTTAAATATGACGATGATGAGGTCACGGTCCTTGTGTCTTTTTCTCCTGTTGAATAAATACTAAAGCTGGAGTTGAAGCACGTGAGCTGGTTGTGGCCGGTGCTCTACTAGTTCTATCAGTAGAAGGTTTGTCCAGGAGGAACCACTCGCTCCACTCTCGTGCAACATACAAATCAAACACTTCATCTAAATTACTTCTAACGGTATTAACATAAGCATCAATATTTACATTATGTCCTATGCATTCATGTAACCAGTTTAAAGGAGCCTCTAAACCTTCTAATTTAATTCTAAAGTCCATTACCAAACATAAACAGTAAACCATTGAAATTTTAGAGAAATATTTAGAAATTTTAGTTTGCATAGCAAGTATAACTGGTTGAAGTAATGGATTATTAGAGTGACAGACAAAACATTGAGCTATATTATACAATTCAGAGACAAGAATATGAGAAGTGAGGGTATAAGTAGCAGAAAATCGTTCAGTTGCTATATTAAAAGTTATAAAAAAATCTTTAAAAAGTTCTGCAACCGCCCAATAATAATCTGCTAAGTGGTTTTTTACAGGCATTGTTCATTCCGCATGTTACTAATAATTCCGGCGGTCTTTGATGTATTTCATATGTACTATTCCAGCTAGTGGCCACATCTTTTCTAAAAGACAGTCTTATTCCTTGAGCCTGGCATCTAACTTTATATTTAGATTTTTTTTGTCTAGAACTTTTAATAAACCTACATGCATATTTAATTGTTCAAATATTTGAACTACATACAGTATATGCATCATGTACGGCAAGATTAACTATATGACATGCATAACGAATATGAAAAAAGCGACCACTGCAAATTGGTTTGCATATCCTAATAAGTTTAGCAACAGCAGAATTATTGTTGCTAGCATTGTCGAAAAAAATAGAAATTTTTTTATTTACACAATGATATTCTTTTAAAATAGATCTAATTTCAGAAGTTATATTAAAAGTATTAAGCGGGAATTGAAATTGTCTAAAAGTAATAATTCTTTTTTGCAAATATCAATCAAAATCTATCCAATGTGTAGTAACACAAAACCAGGGAAGTTCCCTTCTATCAGTCCAAATATCAGAAGTTAATGAAATACTGGTATCTAAATTAGCAAGAGTAGCAATTAATACCTGTTTACCATCATTGTAGAGGCTAAAATGACGACTTTTAACCGTAGTCTTCGGAAAACTTTTATATGCTGGTTGCAATACCGTTTGAACGTACCGCTTAAAAGCTTGGCTTTCTCCGAATCCGAGAACCTGTTCATCTGCCATAACAAATGTCATGCCCCGCTTTCTAAAATACGGAATGCGAGTGGTGACTAATCCAGCCATACTCCTACGGTCAGGGAATAATCCCGCTGCAGTCACACTTCGGCTTCTAGCATTACATGGCAGTCAGTAAACAGTACTAGAGTAAAGGAAATCACAGTTTACAACTTTATTACATTAAAATAAAGGAGTTCAAGATACATTTATTTGTATGGAAGAAATAACTAACCAACGAAATAACAATGTTCTTATAACAAGAAAGGAATGGCGCTGATGTTGCGATTTAAATCTCCGCGATCTCGAATGGCAAATCCTGCTCCTGAGCTGGGTCCACTTCATTCTCTGAGCATGCAAATCCAGATCGTCAGGGCGGCATATATAGTAATAAATATATATAGTGTGTACAATGTTATTAAATATGAAAGATGCGACAGAATACAGAAACATGAGAATAATGAATATTATTTGAATGTGAACAGCGCGATATATGTATCAGGTCAGTAAACCAGGCAATGTGTATGTCATTACTTATCAGTCATTAAGTCAATGAAATCAATCGGTGGAAAGAATGTTCGTGTTTAACAAGGGTCTTATGCATACCCGAGACTACGGTCCACTGTTACCCGGGACATGACCCTGCAGCCGTGCCATTACACCCACGACCTAATGTGTGTGTGTGTGTGTGTATCACTAATATCGAATGATCATCATCTAAGTCACTGTACCTCGCTAAATACGAGTTCAATTCCACCTTGATTTCCCCATTCGCCAGGTCTCAATAACTATAAGTATAGGATTAATTGTATATTAGCACGCGCCAAATCACGGTCTTACTCATTTTCACTGCATTATTCACTTTCACTAGTCAATGACTTATCATTGGCGTGCTTGATACAACTAATCCAATACCACCCACGTTCGAAAATGCAAGTCATTCAGTAGGTCTCAATGTAAACGGTCACTTTGCACTGGGTATAAAGCAATACAGTATAAGGTAGAAATGCACTAAACAAATGTTCACTAAATTATGACAACCAACGCCATATGACTTGCAAAATTCACTATAAATCACACATATAGAATCGACTAAAACAATATAAAGGGAGTACGAAGTATACATGATTATCTAAGCGTTAAAATTAGTTTCATGTCAATAGAAATTCAGGTTAAGGATTCATCATCATTTTAAATCAGCGATCAGTTGCTGGAATTCCAGTTTGAGAACTGAAAGTTCAACTTCACGCACGGTTTACTAGAGGTTGTGTTTAGATTCAGATGTTGCTCCAGTTGAATAAAACCTAGTTCTATCTGTTAGGTTTCCGACGTATCAAGTGGATCAATGATAGCCTTTCTGTACTAGGAGATATGTCCTGTTTAGTGTGAAGGTGTAAAAAAAATGTCACTGCAGAAACTGCAGAACATATCGACAATCTAAAATATAATCAAAATACCAAACGACAGAAAAACTGAACGAGACCAGAACCATATGTTAGCTAACTAAATTATCTACACGACGATATAGGACTCTACATATTTTCAGTTTTTCGTAGGGATGTGCAGGCGCTTAAGTTCAGGTATCAATCACGAAATACTGCTCGGGACTGCAGTCCAGAGCCGTATTTGCAGTTAGTTTTAGTCATCGTTTTATGGCAATATCGTAACATAAAACATAGGGGTTCTAGTTTATCGATTCGGCTCCGATATGAGCCCTAGAACATCTCATTACGATTTATATTTAATTTAATGTAGATTTTAAAATGTGGCATGTGCGGTGAATTCCAGAGTCAACGTGATGAAAATCTCGATGTTTTAAACTTAAATCTCTATACAATAATTATTAATAGTAACAGAATACTATAAGCATAAGGTGTGGGTATTTAAAAGTACTCATCCATATATCACATTGAACACTTGGGTTATTTTTACGGGTATTAACCGAAATATCGATTCCATTTAATCGATCCAAATTAGACGTCGTTCAAATAATTTCTATTTAATATTGTTACGGGTAGTAGCCCGAGTCGGGCTTCCATTCATCACAATCAACTACGAGTGTCCGCTAGAAAAATAAGTTGATCACAATTTTTCGATACACACACATGATTTCATTTATCATCGATTCAAATTAACTACTATACTAGCATGAGTAGCAAGTGAAGGGTTTCCACTTGCCTTCGGTCGCTGATATAGAAGCGACACCACGTGTGGGATTCATCTCGACACACGAGACGATGTGATGCTGGACACGGTGCGTGACGCGAACGCGATGCGTGGTGATTCAGTACTGGACACGGTGATGACGTGGGCGTGACACGGTAGATGACGTGGGCGTGACACGGGCGTGACACGGTACTGGGCACGGTCTTGGTTCGGTGCGTGGTGTGGGTGT
Source organism: Agapanthus africanus (assembly GCA_030015575.1). Classification (NCBI taxonomy): domain Eukaryota; kingdom Viridiplantae; phylum Streptophyta; class Magnoliopsida; order Asparagales; family Amaryllidaceae; genus Agapanthus; species Agapanthus africanus. Next base: position 946,794,977 of record JASDDO010000019.1, read on the forward strand.
GGCACGGCGTGACACGGTACTGGACGTGGTGCTGGTGTGGGAGTGGACACAGTGTGTGCACTGGACCGGGGCACGGGGTGGCACGGAGGCGGGCACGATGTGGTACGGAGGTGGGCACGGTCGTGGCACGGTGCAAGTGATGCGGTGGCACAGGACTGTCGTAGGACTGTGGCTGTAGCGTCGCCGGTGGTCGCGGAGCTCGGTTGGGCTCGGAGTTGCTCTGGGGTTGTCGATGATGGAGTGGACACAGGCGGCGATGATGCATGGAGGAGCTGAAGGTCACCGGCGGCAGCTCAGGCGGAATGAGTGCGGAGCACTGGTTTGGTGCAATAGAGATCGGTGAAGGAAAGGAAGCTGGGATGGTGTTAAGGTGGGTTCACTTACGGCGAGGTCAGAGAGCTCGTGGCGGAGGTCGGAGGCAAGCTGGAGTCGCCAGCGACGATCAGAGCTGGCTTGAGATGAGTTTGCAGAGATAGGTTCGGGTTTGAAGGGGAAGCGAAGAGGAAGAAGGAGAGAGGTGGTGTTGTCGAGATGGGCTCGGTCTTAACAAGAGGGAGGTGATTGGTGGCGTTGCGGTGGTTCTGATGAGATCGTCGACGGCGGTGGGGCTTCGAGAGGGAGAGGGAGTTTGAGAGAGTGAGAGAAAGAAGGATATATTATAGAGGGGAGCAGATTTGGAGGAGGTGATCACGGGATTTGTTGGCGATGAGGCGAGAACGTGGGCGAGTACGAGTCGTGAGGCGGCAGTTGCAAAAGAGGAGGCGTTCGTTGGGTTGAGGAAGAGAGAACGAGAGGGAGAGGGAGTGAGGAAATGGAAGACAGGATCTCGGGGAGATCGTTGGCGAGCGGGGAGCGACGTCGATGAGGGCCGGGTCGGGGTCGAGCGCGAGAAGGGGGAGATTCGTTGAGGTGAGGCGGGAAAAAAAAGAGAAGTAGAGGAAGAAGAAAAGGGTGGGGAAAACGGGTCGGTTGGGGTCAAAATTTGCACCCCGGTTGACCAAGTCAAAGTCAAGCTCAACCCCAAGCTAGGTGGGCCTAAGCCCAGGTCAAGCGGGCCCATGCCCAAGTCGAGCCCCCGGCCAACCTCCCCCATACCGAAATAAAAACCATGTAATAAATAATTTTGATGTAATTTTTTATGCATGAATGGGCATAAAGCCAAATTTTTGCCCATGGCTTCTGTGCAAAAAGAAATGGCACATGAGCCATGGGATGGGCAAAATGCTATTTTGTAAAGCCCAAGGGGCTATATGTAAACATGTAAGCCTATATAAGACAACATGATGATGAATAAAAGATATACTCTTCATTCCCTCAAAAATCAGGGTTCTTTGTGCCTCCTTCTCCTTCCTCAAGGTTCTAAACCTTCTTCCCCTTTTTCAATTAAATCAAGAGTTTTACTCTTCTTTTTCCATAACTAAATAGTTTTTTACCACAAAACCCACAAAGGGGAACTTAGATCTCCCATCAGATCTTAAAAATAAGAGATTTTTAAAATCTCATACTTCTTGTTCTTCAAGATCCGGCCAACAGAGGAGGAAGGAGGATACTCATCTCCAAAAATCCCATCTTGGGAAGATCCAGAGCCAAAGAGAGAAACAAAGCAGCCCCCTTTGATCATTTCTAAATATTTTTAGGAGTCTAACTCCATTCAAGATCCATTGGAGTTTAACTCCCTAAATTAATCTCTGTCAGGAGTTTAACTCCATAAGTCAAATCGGGAGCACAGCTCCCAGTGCAGGGACCAAGTCCCTTTTGCTGCTGATGCCTAGCGCCCGCGTGCCAGGCACATGGGGCGCTAGCGCTCTTGCGCACAGCGCCCGCGTGCCAGGCACGTGGTGCGTTGGCGCTCTGATGCACAGCGCCCGCGTGCCTGGCACGTGGTGCGCTGGCGCCTTCTCCCACGCATCCTTTGGATGCCCTTTCCCTTTATATATATATATATGTGTGTGTGTGTGTGTGTGTACATACACACACACACATACTCTACAACATTGTCCCATGTTAGAAAAAATTTCTAACAGGGCGCTGTCCCGCACCCCGTAAGGGGGCTGCTAGCCTCCTTGACCCCCAGCCCGCTATCCGGGTAGCGGGACCCCCGTAAAAACTCTGCGGGGCCCCCGATATATCCAAAACCCCTTCAAAACACGCACACTGCATATTGAGTTCGCATGAATAGTTGACCCGTCAATCGGAGGTTCTCTCGCTCCAAAGGCGAGGGGTAATTAACGGCAGCTTAGTCCGCGGCTGCCGGAGATTCGGATTCCCATAATCAATAAACCCCGCCTACCCTAGGCAGGGGGATTCTGTACTGCGCCTGACCAGCGCGCGCGTATTCCCATCTCAATGGGGTGACGAGAAACACCCTACAGATTCTGGCACGTCTGGTGGGACTTATCTCTCCTCCCATATTTCGGGTTAAACGTTCATGCGAACTCAATCAATATACATATCGATATTTAGACTAAAATAATGCTCTTTCATGCAGGACTTCAAGCGATCAAGCCTCAACCATGTCTCCAAGGATCATCTCAGCTCTCGACACAGCTCCCATCTCTTATACCATGAAGATGGACGCCAGGATGGTCCTCCCGGCCAGTCTCGGGCGACAACAGGAGGAGCCGCCGCTACCATTTGGCTCTATTATGTTCGTGTCAGCTAACGGCATCCCAGCTCCTCAAGTTTCGGTAACAGACAAACCGGCCTCGAAAGGCAAGAGGCCAAATGTGGTGGTCTCGAAGGCGTCCCAACCCAAACGCAAGTCGGTGTTTGAATGATTTTCCTTGGCCCCAGCTGGGGGCAAGGCCATCAACACCAACAAAGTAACAAGGCCTCTCGAGCAAGCTCCAGCGGTGCCCCTGACAACTGCTCGATCGGGTGTCTTCTCTAAGCTCCTCGCTAATCGACTCATAGTGGCTTCCCAGGAAATGGATGCCCGCTAAGCCTTTAAAATTGAGAAGCTAAGGCAGAAAAGGCTCAGATATAGTGCCAACAAAAGGGCTAGGGCTCCTGCTAGGCTGAACCTCATGAGGTTCGAAGAACAGGGTTACCCCGCCAAAGATGAGGAAATGGCTGGATATGCGGTCCACACTGTCTACATGGTGGGCACGCGCAGCAAGACCAAGGACCGGGCCACCACATCTCAAATCCAATCTGGCTTGATGAAAACCCTCTCGATGAGGATGATAGACAGAAAGACTCTTCGGTCCATGTAGAGTCAAGCTCGGACAGCGAGGAAGAGCCGACTTTCCGCCCCAGGACCGCGGAGCAAGAGCTGCTTCAAGAGCTCTGAAAACAGCTCAGAAACAAAGACAAGGAGATGGCCAAACTCTACTCCAAAATTTACGACTTGACGAATGTCGTGATGCAACTCACGGCTCGACATGCCTCTCAGCCGTCCAATCAAGCGCAGGGCTCTGCTCATGAACCGGGAAACGGTGTCTCAAGGCAGCCGACGTCTATTCCCTCAAATCCAAAGGTGGGCGGACCGCATGAAAGTCAGTCGCATCCTATCTCGGGAAATGTCTGGCTACCGATGACAGTAGCCCGCTACTCAAGATCAAATTATGGATTTGGTTGCTAACAAAGTCAAAACATTGGTAGCCGAAACTGAAGCGCAAAAAGATGTTAGCAGTAGCGGGAGACCATATCCTGCTCAGTATGATCTGGTAGAATTTCCTAGCGGCTATGTCGTCCCTAAATTCGGAAGATTCGATAGGACGGGAAATGTGAAGCAGCACATCGCCCACTTTAAAGCCTCATGCGGGAATACTGGGGGCAATGATGCGCTTCTCCTCCGCCAGTTCGTTAATAGCTTGGCCGATATTGCTTTCGACTGGTACGCGAGCATACCGGATGGCTCCGTCACAACTTTCGTCCAAATAGAGTCTCTGTTTCGGCAGAGGTTCATGAGCGTCAGCGATAAGATCACCATCGCCGACCTCGTAAGGACCAAGCCAAAGAACAACGAAAGCAACACGGATTTTATAACCCGATGGTGCAATCTCTCCGTCAAATGTGAACCGCCGATAGAGCAGGACCAATCTGTCAGTCTCCTCGTCAGAAATCTCAACAATTGGATGGACCCGTTTCTATGACCCGCGGGTCTCAAAACATTCCAAGAGCTGACCGGAAAAGTCCAGATGTTGGAGCGCTCAAAGCAGGAGTCCTCCTCGGATTCCTAAAATAACAATAGGTCCTGGAGAAACCGAAAGGACGATAATCGCAAAGGCGGAAATTCCGACGATTCTGAATCTTTTAACATTTCGGCTAACCGAAATAAGTAAGGGATGAGCGGGTCTAATGCCAACCAACCTCGGAAGCCAGTGTTCGGAGAGAGAGGAGAATCTCCACTGAAAGAGAAGCTAGATAAGGTCTATTCCTTCAGAAGGGACAAAATCCGTAAAATATTCAAAAACGCCCTGAGGAACGGTCTACAACTGCCAGAGTCAAAAAGACCGCAGGAAGCGAATATGACCGACGACCCCAAATACTGCCCCTATCATAGAGTGATAGGTCATGCCATTGAAGACTGCTTCGTCTTCAAAGATTGGGTCGAAAAGCAATACAAGACAGGAGAGATAGAACTGTCTAAAGGTGTGTTAACAAACAATCCAGCTGCGACCGCCAATTTCATACAAACGGAGACCGAAGTTCTTCATGAAACTGATTTTCTCAGACATCTACCTTTCTCTGAAAACAGTCAACTACCACATCATTAAACTGGGAACAGTCGATCTCTAAGTCGTTAAACTTGGAATGTAGAAAAAAAAGTGTAAATATAAAAAAATGTGTAAATAAAAAAAAAAGCCGAAATGATGGGGCAACTCGCAATAAAAATCAGCGAGTAAAATAAAAATGAAAAATAAAGCCGAAATGATGGGGCAACCGCGAATAAATAGCCGAAATGATAGGGCAATCGTGACCTTCGCGATAAGAAAAGCTGAAATGATAGAGCAATCACGGTAAAACAAAAAAATGCAAAAACAAAAAACAAAAAAAAAGCGGCGAATGATGAGTCGCTCTTGGTACCATATTCCAGTGCAGCGATGTAGACACCAACCAAAATCCAATTTTCTAAAATTCCCCCAGCCCTACGATTGGTCCCTAAGTTGACTTCCGTATACAATCCACGGGCTCAAATAATTCTCACCATGTCCATGCCCCACCGCAATCACCAGTTACGCGGCTGGTCTCCGCCTTCGGAATTATGCTCCATTGGGAAGACCCACTTATGTGTCATCACGATACATGAGGAGAACAAACCTTCGTGGGATCCTTACGACTCACAAAGGAAAAACGCACTTGGGGGTCTTCACGACTCCTAAGGAGAAAATGCACCTACGGGATCCTTACGAGTCGTAGGGAGAAAATGCTTTTATGGGACCCTTACGGCCCATAAAATTGAAAAGTCTTAGGTGATAGGGATCTAAACCTGTCTCCTAAGCCATCGCTCCCAATCCCTAAGTGGCGAATGATGAGTCGCTCCTGGTGCCATATTCCAGTGCAGCGATGCAGACGCCAACCAAATTCCAAATCCCATACCCCAACGCCGAATGATGAGTCGCTCCTGGTACCATATTCCAGTGCAGCGATGCAGACGCCAACAAAGTCCCGAAATTTTTCCGGCCCTACGGTCTAGATCATACATCCTGCAAAACAGTATACAATCCACGGGTGTAAAACAATCCCAATCTCTCCCAAATCCCACCGGTGAGACCACATTCAAAGTCCCACCAAAAATAAAAAAATAAAAATATATAAAATAAATAAAATGAAAAAAATGGTATGTCCACAAGCAAAATGGGCACGGATGAAAACCCGAAAGGGCTCCGTGAGTAAAAACAGCAGGACTGCCGGCGTGTTTGTGAAAACTCGAAAGAGCGCAAACTCGTAAAAAAGAGATTAAATGCACTCGCAAAGTTCTCTCAACTTTGTAAGGAGAAAATTCCCGCGTGAGATCCTTACAACTCACAAAAGAGCAACACACTTAGGAGTCCCCACGACTCCTAAGAAGAAAATACACCTACGAGATCTTTTCGACTCGTTGGGAGAAAATGCTTTTATGGGACCCTTACAGCCTATAAAATTGAAAAGCCTTAGGTGATAGGGATCTAAACCTGCCTCCTAAGCCATCAATTCCTAAATCCTCTCGGGGCAAATGATGAGTTGCTCCTGGCATTATTCCAGTGCAGCAATGCAGATACCAAACAAAAACCGAAATTCTCAAATCCACTCATGGCAAATGATGATTCTCTCCTGGTACCATATTCCAGTATAGCGATGCTGATGCCAAACCAAAACCTAAATCCCCAAATCCTCTCATGGAAAACGATGATTCGCTCTTGGTACCATATTCCAGTGTAACGATACCGATGTCAACCCAAATCGAATCCATCAATGACCTCCATGCCGGAATTAAGCTCCGCCTCGGAATCAAGTCAACCAGCAACCTTTGCGTCGGAAGCATGCTTCGTCTCAGAGTATACCACGCGTCGAAATCAAGCTTCGCCTTGGTGTATCTGCCTTCCCCGTCGGAATTATGCTTCGGCTCGGAATCAACGAGCGACCTCCTCGTCGGAATTAAGCTCCGCCTCGGAATCAAGTCAACTAGCAAGCTCTGAGTCGGAATCATACTTCGTCTCAGAATGTGCACCCCGTGTCGAAATCATGCTTTGTCTCGGAGTATCTGTCTTCCCTGACAGAATTATGTTTCTCCTGAGAATCAATCTCTGCATCGAAATTATGCTTCGGTTAGAATGTCTGCCGCTCTTCGGAATGATGCTCCGATCTCTAGAATCATACTCTGCTCTTCGGAATGATGCCGATCTCTGGAATCATACTCCGCTCTTCAGAATGATGCTCCGATCCTTAGAATCATGCTCCGCTCTTCGGAATGATGTTCCGATCCTGGAATTATGCTTCAACCCTCGGAGTTATGCTCCAACACTTCGGAATGATACCCCGACTCTAAAATTATGCTTCGCAAATTGGAATGATACTCCGATCCCCGAGAATCATGCTCCCCGAAAGATGCTCCACCCCCGGAATGATGTTCCACCTCAAAGTCCAGTTTTAAGATCCATCAATTTCATGCACACAACTCAAATGTGCGGTGTGCATTTATTGATGGGGGCGCTTTGTTGGGGTCAAAATTTGCACCCCGGTTGACCAAGTCAAAGTCAAGGTCAACCCCAATCCAGGTGGGCCCAAGCCCAGGTTAAACGGGCCCATGCCTAAGTCGAGCCCGCGGCTAGCCTCCCCCATGCCGAAATAAAAACCATGTAATAAATAATTTTGATGTAATTTTTTATGCATGAATGGGCATAAAGCCAAATTTTTGTAAAGCCCATGGCTTATATGCAAAAAGAAATGGCACATGAGCCATAGGATGAGAAAAATGCCATTTTGTAAAGCTCAAGGGGCTATATGTAAACATGTAAGCCTATATAAGGCAATATGATGATGAATAAAAGATATACTCTTCATTCCCTCAAAAATCTAGGGTTCTTTGTGCCTCATTCTCCTTTCTCAAGGTTCTAAACCTTCTTCTCTTTTTCAATTAAATCAAGAGTTTTACTCTTCCTTTTCCAAAACTAAATAGTTTTTTTTACCACAAAACCCACAAAGGGGAACTTAGATCTCCCATCAGATCTTAAAAATAAAAGATTTTTAAAATCTCATATTTCTTGTTCTTCAAGATCCGGCCAACAGAGGAGGAAGGAGGAGACCCATCTCCAAAAATCCCATCTTGGGAAGATCCAGAGCCAAAGGGAGAAACAAAGCAGCCCTCTTTGATCATTTCTAAATATTTTTAGGAGTCTAACTCCATTCAAGATCCATTGGAGTTTAACTCCCTAAATTAATCTCTGTCAAGAGTTTAACTGTCACGCCCCGCTTCCCAAAATACGGAATACGAGGGGTAGACAAGGCCAGCCATGCTCCTACGGTCAAGGAAGTGTCCTGCCGTAGTCACACTTCGGCTTCTAGTTTATCATGGTAAACAGTAAACGATGCGCAGGTAATGAGAAATGCAGTAACTGAAAGATACAATAATATAAACTGACCTGAAGTGGAACAAACGAAAGTATCTCGGAGTAGCAAGTCAGGAAGTCCGTGATGCACGTCTAGTTCTGATCCAAGCTAAATCTTCTCCGCACACTGAGCATGCATACCCAGGTCGTCAGAGCGACACAATAGCAATATAATATATATATAATCAAGTGACAATTCTAACAGTGGTAATAGATATGAACAACAGTAAATCAATGTCAGCATGAATATGAATGTGCAGTAATCAATGCAGCGGAACAGTAAATCAGTATAATGATATGTCACGTATGCCATACAGTATATAAGGAATAAAATGTCAGTATCCCTATCAGTCTCTAAGTCTCACTGTACAGGTCACTAAGCCTATCGTCAGTCCAAGTGTGAGAGTCAATCACTCGCGAGTGTCCTCCACCCAAGGGTAGAACCCAAGGGCAAGGGACCACGGGCCCAACATGTAACAAGAATATCACGGTGTATATATCACGTACCCTGTAAATCTCCATATAACTCCCTAAATATATAAGCCGGCATGGGACTCCCGAGATTCTGTTGAACTCACACTTAAACTACCCCACACCCCGTGGTCTACATCAAACGCTAACCATCACCCTAAATACTAATCGATCCGTGACAAGTCTGCGCGAGAACTGGAGGCAGGACCTCCATCAAGCACGTCCCGACCAATACCTAAGATAAATGGCAGTGTCGGATGCCTTATCTGTGACACCCGTGCAAGCGCTTCCATAAGTGCCCCATACCACTTATAGTCACACGTACACGCATCCCACAGACGTCGACAATGCAATAGAACAATAGGGTCACTGATTGTGTACAAGTACGTATCACTTTCACTTAATCACGGATACACGAACACTGACGCACTTGCCACAATCATCACTAAAATCTAACACTGGGTGAATGCACGATATCACTAGGTTATCACTACAATGATATGGGTATGATGTGATGAATGAACAGTATAAGAAGCACAATTAAGGTGTCATAAAGCAATAGTCTATCACTTGCACGATTTATCATGAAACGTACATTTATAATTTAGCGAAACGATAAACAGGTAATAATTAGTATGTTCAGTTATCCATCCATAGAATTTTGTTTCAAGCCAATCGGGTTCCAGGATCATTAACTATAACCATTTCGTTTTAAGCGCTCGCGGCTGGAAATCCAATTTCAGAATCAGAAGTCCGTTTCGTAACGCATTTTAACCCCAGTTGGGATCAGAATTTAGCGATGCTACAGTTGGATGAATTTTAGGGTTTTCAATAAGGTTTTCAACGCAATAGACGGATCTTCAATCGCGTCTGTACGTTAGGAGTTATAATCTGTTTAATATTAACATGTCAATTCTGATTCTGTTGGGACTGTTATACGTCCCGATCTTTTAAATTACAGATTAAATAGTAAATGATAACGAAACAGGATGAAACTAATTGTGTTGTCTAGATAACAGATTTTTATATAATAAACAGCGGAGTTCCGCAACCTACGAGTTAAGGAAATCCTGTGGTATCCAATACGGAACAGCAAGCAATGACTGGAGTCGCTCTGGACTGCAGTCCAGAGTTGCACCCCGATCCGAATATCATCACAGTTTAAATACAGAAATGTCTGGAAACTGGTATAGGGTTAAAGTTCATCGAGTCAGCTTTAATTTGAGCCCTATAACGCACCATTCTACTATGTACATAATTTATGGTGAATTTAACGGTTTTCAGGTGCAACAGAATTACAGTTTTACGGTTAAACTTGGGGGCAGCTGTTTTAGTCGTAAATGATCAAATTATCCAACGAAATTTATACACTACGTTCAAAGCCATACGGGCCAAACAAAACTATTTAGTTCTGCCAAATTGGGAAAAGTTTCCCATAGGGAACACACGTCGAGCAGGTTATGGCACATAATCGGTTTAAATTTGCAACTTTATAATCTATGTATTTAATGATTGTAACACAAGTAAATAGCATGTAAGTAAGTAAAAACTTGTCTGGAGGCGTACTGCAGCGAGGTACAGTACGGGCGCGTGACGAGCTATCACCGCGATGGTACGGCTCCGGGTGAGCTCGGGTCTGTTCTCGATCAGCGGGGCTCGGGGCATCGTCGAGGTGTCTGTGGTGGTCGCAACTCTTGATGGTGGGCTGCTTGTGTGGTGGTGGCCGGAAAGTGGAATGTTGGCCACAGAGAGAGAGAAGGAATGCTGAGAAAGAGAGACAGAGAAGTGGAGAGTGAGAGAGAGAAAGACAGAGAGACAGAGAGAGAGTGAGAGAGAAGTTACAGAGAGTGTGAGGCGGTGAGTGAGAGAGGGTTAGACAGAGGGAGAGAGAATGTAGACTGAGGGAGAGAGTGAGGGACAGGATTGAGAGAGAGAGAGAGAGAGAAAACTGAGAGTTAAAGAGAGAGAGAGAGAGACAGAGAGGGAAAAGATTGGGATATGTGAGAGAGGGGGTGGCAGAGAGATTTGAGAGAGGGAGAGAACTGAGAGAGAGACGAGAGAACTGAGGGAGAGGGAGAGAGAGCTGAGAAAGAGAGACGAGGGGGTTAGAGTGAGAGAGGGAGAGAGTGTGTGAGACAGAGGAAGAGGGAGAGAAACAGAGAGTGAGAAAGAGAGAGGGAGATTTCAGGGAGAGGGGAGAGCGAGTGAGAGGGAGGAAGTGGGTGAGGCGGTGGTGGTGATCGGGGATGATCGGTGATCGTTGGAGGTTGCAGGGGCGGTGACGTCGAAGGTGGTATCTCCGGTGGTGGGGTGCGGGAAGAATGGGGTTGCGACCGAAGGAGTGCCCTGTCGATGGAGATGGCCGGAGGAGGCGAGCTCGGTGGGTGATGGTGGGGAAATGGTGACGGAGGCGATTGAGGGTGGTCGGAGACGAGAGTGATAGTCGACGGTGAAGGGAGGAGGTCGGCGATGGGTGCGTGGGTCGGGGGTGTAGCGAGAAAAGGAGGAAAATGAGAACGGGGGAGTGAGCGAGCGAGGAAGAGAGGGTAGAGGGTTGAGGAGAGAGGGTCGTGGGGGAAAACGCGCGCGTCGTGGGTAACGCTCGCGCGAGCGAGGGCGACGGCGGAGGAGGCGGGTCGCGCGCGTAAATTTGGGAGGTTACCGTTGGGATTTTAAGGGAGGAGATGAACAGTGGAGCGGGTGAGTTGAGGAGAAGGGAAGGGAGTTGGGCTGCTGAGCTGGGCCGGGCCCGCGTATTTAAAATTTAAAGAATTAAAGGAAGAAATGGGAACGGGCCAGGGAAATATTTTAAAAGGGAAAAATATGGTTTAAAAATGAATGGGCCGAAGGTTTGGGTTGAGTGATTATTAGAAAAACAATTTGATGGGAAGGAAGTGGGCCGGGCCAGGGGAAAAATAGTTATTAGGAAAAAATAGAATGGCTGATGGGCTCGGGCCAGAAAATAAAGAAATTGGATTTAAATTTAAAAGAGCTTTGGGCTGAGAGAAGATTTAATGGAAAAATCAAATGGAAAATAGAAACTGGCCATGAATAGAAAATCAAAGATAAAATGAGAAAGGGGATGGGCTGCGCTTATAAATTAGTAAGGGAGATTGGTATAATTAGAAGAGAAATAGGGTTTGGGGTTTAAAGAAGAGGTTATACTAAATAAATAATTTCTTAAATAAAACACTTAAAATTATAAATAAAATTAAAATGGAATTTTAAAATAACAAAATACGGACTTGGTATAAAAAGGACCGGGTGTTACATTAACTCCATAAGTCAAATAGGGAGCACAGCTCCCAGTGCAGGGACCAAGTCCCTATTGCTGCTGGCGCCTAGCGCCCGCGTGCCAGGCACGTGGGGCGCTGGCGCTCTGGCGCACAGCGCCCGCGTGCCAGGCACGTGGGGCGCTGGCACCTTCTCCCACGCATCCTTTGGATGCCCTTTCCCTTTACACACACACACACACACAAATATACTCTACAACACTGTCCCCTGTTAGAAAAAATTTCTAACGGGACGCTGTCTCGCACCCCGCAAGGGGGCTGCTAGCCCCCTTGACCCCCAGCCCGATATCCAGGTAGCGGGACCCCCGTAAAAACTCTGCGGGCCCCCCGATATATCCAAAACCCCTTCAAAACACACACACTGCATAATGAGTTCGCATGAATAGTTGACCCGTCAATCGGAGGTTCTCTCGCTCCAAAGGCGAGGGGTAATTAACGGCAGCTTAGTCCGCGGCTGCCGGAGATTCGGATCCTCACAATCAATCAACCCCATCTACCCTAGGCAGGGGGAATCTGTACTGCGCCTGACCAGCGCGCCCGTATTCGCATCTCAATGGTGTGACGAAAAACACCCTACAGGGTCGGGTACTGTCGGGACCCGGTTCTTGTTCACGGAACAAACTGCCACACGGAACAAAGTGCCACGCCAATTGTCATGCCAAGGGGGCGGGGGCCACCTCTTGAATCCGCGGGGGCCACCTCTTGAATCCGTGGGACCCACTGTAGAACAATGGGGAATTTTCGGAACACATTCCAAAAGAGGACCGAACTGCATTATAAATATAATGATACTACCCGAAATTACAGTGGCGCCTTTTAAGTGAACCGGAACTACAGGAGCTTGAGAACTCCGTAGTTAAGCGTGCTCGGGCCAGGGAAGTCTTGGGATGGGTGACCTCCTAGGAAGCGGCCCCTGGTCGGGTCCGGTTCGCTCTAAAGGGAAAAACCGTGCGGTTTCGGGCAGAGCGGACAATACCATCTGTACTGGGGCGTGGGGCGTTACATTGGGGCCACCTCTTGAATCCGTAGGACCCACTTTAGAACAATGGGGAATTTTCGGAACACATTCCGAAAGTGGACCGAACTGCATTATAAATATAATGATACCACCCTCAATTACAGAGGCGCCTTTTAAGTGAACCGGAACTACAGGAGCTTGAGAACTCCGTAGTTAAGCGTGCACGGGCCAGGAAAGTCTTGGGATGGGTGACCTCCTGAGAACCGGACCCGACCTCCTAGTCGGATCCGGTTCGCTCTAAAGGGAAAAACCGTGCGGTTTCGGCCAGAGCGGACAATACCATATGTACTGGGGCGTGGGGCGTTACATTTGGGTCACCTCTTGAATCCGTGGGACCCACTTTAGAACAATGGGGAATTTTCGGAACACATTCCGAAAGAGGACCGAACTGCATTATAAATATAATGATACCACCCTCAATTACAGGGACGCCTTTTAAGTGAACCGGAACTACAGGAGCTTGAGAACTCCGTAGTTAAGCGTGCTCGGGCCAGGGAAGGCTTGGGATGGGTGACCTCCTGGGAAGTGGGGCGTTTAGAGGTACGGGTCAGGTCGGGTTGGGTGTTTAGATTAGGGAAAATAATAAAAAAATATAGAAAAAACAATAGGAAAATTTTGGGTAAAATACAAGAAAAATATATACATGTAACTGGGGATCTACAACAAATCTTGTGAAACATTTAAATCATTATTATATTGAAAAAGATCTTGACCGGCAAAACCAATTTTTGATTGTGTAGAGGTGGGACTGGCCAAGGCTTCTAAGTGTTTTTTTTTGCATGTTTATGCACGTACCGGTGCCGGTACCATCTTTATGTTTATATGCATTGCCACAATATTTGCAAATTACGTATCTAAAACTATTCCTAAATTCAATTTTATAGTGATCCTAAATATTACTAGTAGTCATATGTTTTTTTGCTTCTACAGATATATGTGTGTATCTTCTACTTGTGCTTCTATTTTGGGATAAAGAATTTGGGTTTGATGTGTATCGGATGAATCCTTCATTGTTAATGTTTTAACTGATTAAAAAAATTAAATACGAAATATAACAAAACTGGCAATACCAATGTAACCATAAAAGAGATCTTATAAAATAAAAACATGAGATAAGAAAAAGAAAAGAATTTCAGAATAGCAGTAGAGTATAAATGTAGAATGAGTCGGTTGGAGGCTTGGAGATTCGTAAACTCGGAATCAGACTGTCGGAATATCGGAGCTTCTATTCTTTAAAACATGGAAGTTTAGAGAGAGGGTGTTTTTTAGGAGATGGTATTTTTAGAAAGATAATTTTTTTTTGTGAGAGGGTAATCTTTTTTAATTTGGAAGATAAATGGATTTAAAATGAGAAGAAATGGGGGTTTGGGGGTATTTATAGGAGTTTAAAATTTTTTAAATAATCTGCCGTTTATGACTAAGGCGAGGCAAGGCGAATACGAGGCGAGTTTCGACCGTTGTTCTTTTTTTAAATTTGTTCATTACCGTTGGTTTCGGTTCCCAAGACGAGGCGAGGCGAAAACGAGACGAGTTTCAACCGTTGGGCGGCGAATCTGAGACGAGGAGTCGCGAAGTGAGGCGAATCGTCGAGCTCCTAGCCGTTGTGGACCGTTGGATGCGGATCTCGAGACGAGATGAGCCGACAAAGTAATGCGCAACGATTTCGAATGATTTACGAGGTGACGCGAGACGATTCGACGATTTCGACGAGGCGAATGTGTACGAGGCAACTCCGGTTATTTTCTGCATCCACTCGCCTCGTTTGATTCGTCGCGGCGAGACGAGTCAACTCGTTAACTCGCCTAAGTCAGCGACGAGATGAATTTTTCTCACCTCGTGACGAGGCACGGGACGACTCACAGTTCGCTCATCTCGTTAGCCAGGCCTATTGCACATCATGTATCAATTGAGTAATCATATTAGTTACGGCATGGAATGATCTCCAAATATATCCATCGATTCAACAATTGATTTTAAATTCGTATTTCTGAATGTCATTTTTAAGATAAAAATGTAAATTTCATAAAATATAAAAAGACAAAAATGTGATGGAAGAAAATTTTAGTGTTTCAACACGTGTCTTTAATTTGTGACAACAACCTTTTCATTTTATTTATATATTTATTTATTTTTCTTTGGGATGTGGTGTGTACATTGCACATTGTTAGCACCCTAGATCCTCATCTTTTTGTAATTAACTGTGTTCACATGTAATTAATACTTTCTTTAGCTAAACCTAGCTTTTATAAAACCATTAACTAAAAAGTCATCAATCAGTGAAAAAAGTGTGTCGCCTTTTTGAAGTCTAATCTGCTCCCTTATCTTTCTTCTTTTTTCCCTTAATTTATAATAAGAGGGATACTTTACCTACGACGCTCATGGAGCTTGGGCCATGTCTGCATGGAAATGTCGTCGTCATTAATTTATGCATTAATATCTGCACTCCCACCTGCAATGATTGCTAATGTTAAAAAGAATATTAAAATAATACTTTTAAATGGAGACATCAAAAGTTTTCTTAGCCTGTCTGGTTGCAGAATTATGGATTTGGATTTAGATTTTGGACCGTGGAATTCTTGGATTCCATAATTTTGTGTTTGGTTGATAGATTTGGATTTCTAGGATTTCTTTGTTTTTTATGGGGGGCCCACCACAATACAAGGATTCTTGAATCCTAAAAAATTTCAAGGATTTTTAAGGATTTGGCACTATTCGTTATACTTTTAGATGGGACCCGTGTACTTTATTTATTTAATAATCCTCCCTCTATCTATCTCTTTCTAAAATCCTCAAATCCAAATCCCACCTTTTTCACCAACCAAACAAAGATTACAGGGATCTACAAATTCAATACTAGGAATCCAAAACCAACCAAAAAACAAATTACCAAATCCAGAAATTCCAACCGTACTATTTTGAAGTCCAAATTCTATAATCCTGCAACCAAACAGGCCCTAGCTGACTATAAATACTTCTTATATTTGTCTGCATATTCACGCATATTCACTAGCAAGGCCACTCGCAATGGGCGGCCAAAGCCAACATAAATCATATTAATGCAATGATTTATTTTATATGATTTGTAAATTATGATACCTTATATTTGCGAACTTCATATATGTAAAATATATGAAATATCAACTTGCAAATATCTCAGTATTTTTATTCAAGATTTCAATATTTTTCTTGATATAGCATCTGGAAATTTTAAAAATCTCAAAATTTTATTTTTTTTTCCTTCTTTTTTATCAATATTTTTGTTGTTATAGTATTAAAGAATCAAGAAATGTAAAAAAAATCCAATTTTTTTTTCCTTCAAATTTTCAATGCATGTTATATATAACACGTGAATATGAATAAATTTTAAAAATATTTTTCTATTTTCTTTTGTTTTTCAATATTTTATTTGCTATAGCATAAGAAAATCATGAAATATTCAAAAATAAAATATGTTATGTTTTACAATATTTTCCATGATATATATAGCATACGAAAAATTGCAAAATTTTCATAAATATCAACATTTTTTGTTTTCTTCCTCTTTTCAATGTTATGCATGCTATAACAAACAAAAATCATTAAATTTCAAAACTCTAAATTTTTTTTGTTTTATTCATTTTCTTAATATTTTGCATGGTATATCACATTACAATCGTGAAATTTACAAAAATCCCAAAACTAAACGTTATCTTTAAATATACAATACTTTGCATGCTATCACATGAATTTTCAAAAATCTCAAACTGTTTCGTTTTCTTCGGATATTTTCAATATTTTTTTGCTATATATAGAACATAAAAATTGTGATATTTTAAATATCTAAAGAAAATCAATGTGCTTCGATTTTGCATGCTAAATCACATCAGAATCATAAAATTTTCAAAAATCTTAAATTTTTCTTCGCTCTTAGGTTCAATATATTGTTACTGGTATTTTGCATGTGCGATGCATGTTTATATATTTTGGTATTATGGACAAAGATTTGAGAATCTTTTTAAAAACTTGGTTAAAATAATAAAGGTTTTAAAGGTTTTCTTAGCCCTTTAATTTTAAAAAAATTAATAAGTTAGTTAATTTAAATTATTTTATAAATCATTATTATCTTAAATAAAAGCATTTAAGATATTTCTCAAGCAAAAAATTAAAGTGGTTTAAACTAAAAAAAACCTAACAGATCTCATTTTTCCATATATTATTAATTTAATTACGTCCATCGCACGTGTCATAATAAGTTGACACGACATCGCTGTTTAGGTGGCGATAAATTAGAAACATGTCTTTTGCACATGCTCCGTACATTCCTCCTTCAGTATTAATATAGTGGATGTTTATATAACACACAAAAATCACGATATCTTCAAATATTTCAAAATTTTCAGTTTTTTTAAAATTTCCAATGGTTTGCATGCAGGAGATGAAAATCACGAATATTTTAAAAATTCAAATTTTTTGTTTTCTATAAATTTTCAATATTTTGCATATTATATAGCACTCTAAAATCACGAAATTTTCAAAAAACTCAATATTTTCTGTTTAGCTGGCTATTCAATATTTTATTTGCTATAGCACACAAAGATTACAAACTTCTTAAAATATCAAAAATTTCTATTTTTTTCGTTATTCAATATTTTGCTTCTAGCACATGAAAATCGCTAAATTTTAAATTTTTTTGGTTTTATAATTTTTTGTATGCTAAATAGCACAGAAAAATCATGACATTTTCAAAATTTTAATTTTTTTTGTTTTCTTTGGATTTTTATTATTTTACTCATTATATAGAGCATGAAAATTAAATTATTTTCAAAAATCTCAAATTTTTCTGTTTTCTTCAGTTTTTTTTATATTTTACTTGCTACAAATGAAATCAGTAAAATTTTCAGAAATCTCAAAATTTTCTTTTTTTCCTCATTTTTTTTCTGATATTTTGCATGAGACACATGAAAAATCGTAAAAAAATTCAGAAAAATATGTTCTCTTTCTTATTTTTCATTACTATGCATACCAAAAGTCATGAGATTTCAAAATTCTCATAATTTTCTGTTTTTTCAGTTCTCTAATATTTTACGATTCTATAATTCATGAGAATTTCTAGATATCTGGGAGACAAGAATTTGTGTTAAGTAAAATAAGAAAAGAGAGTCGATTCTGCTAATAACCTAACAAAACAAAAATATATGATCTGAGTGGGTAAGCCTCAGGATGACCGGGAACCTCCGACAACACATGAAAATCTTCAAATTTTAAAAAATCCTAAAATTTTATGTTTTCTTCAAAGTTTAAATATTTTGCATGCTGTAGAATATGAAAATCATGTAATTTCCAAAAACCTCAAAAATTTTTGTATTGTTTGGCTTTTCAATATTTCACTTGTTATAAAGTGTACAAAAATTACAAAATCTTCAAAAATTTTAAGGATTCTCCATGTTCTTTTTTATATTTTACATGTCAAGAAAATCGTAAAATTTTCAAAAAACTCAAAATTTTCTGTTTTCTTCCGTTATTTTAATATCATGCATGCTCACAGAAAAATCAAGAATTTTTTTAAAATATTAAATTTTTTGTTTCTTCCAAAATTTTAATATTTTACATGTTATATCACATTTAAATAGCGAATTTTTTGAAATATCAAAATTTTCTAATTTCTTTGGCTTTTCTATAATTTTTTGCGATAGAAAACGAAAACCATGAAATATTTAACTCTAAAATTTCATTTTTTCAGATTTTTTTATATTTTGCATACTATCATACAAAATTTCGTGAAAGTTTTCAATATTTTACAGTAAAATCTAAGTAATGAGAGAAAAAATAAAAAGAGACTTTAAAGAAGAGTGACTATCACAATTTTTTCATTATATAAACCTAGTTGTATGAAAAGCGTGATAAATGGGTAGGGAGCGAATATATTTTTTTCATGATCTAAATATAATAAAAGAACTAAATGTGGGCTGGACAATGATTTTTCCACTAATGCCTATGCTAAGAAAAGGAATATTCCAAATCCTCTCATATATAACTCTGTGAGAAAAAGCAATAAATATTGAATATTGATCCAATAAAAAGTTTTTTATGATCCAAATATATCAAGAAAATTAAATAAAAGTTAGATAACAGTTCTCACCAAAGTCCATATTAGACTAGAGAATATTTCAAGTGATATTCTCTTTTATAGTTTTATATATATTATATAGATAGTTATTATCAGAATATACAATGAAATCTCTTACACTTATCCCAATTTCGAAATTTTGATGCAGTGGAAGAAACATTTCACATGATATCAGAACAGCCTAGTTTCGATTCTAATCAGACACGTATTAAATGTGAACTAATTTACTATCATAGTACCAGTATGTAAAAGCTTAGGTTTCGTTCCAAAAGGTCTTCAACGTGAGTGTGTGTCTTTAAACATACGACATATATTCTTAATTCTCATCGTAACTTCAGAGTTAGAGTTGTGATGCAGTGACAAGGACCTTAAGATGATTTCTAAGCAGCTGCTGTTCTAATTCTGTTCGACACGTCTTTAAAGGGAATTAATTAAAAATAAAATATTGTTGCGACATGGTAGACTAAAAAATAATAATACTGAATCCGCATTATAACTTCGAAGCTGTGGAACAATGAGAGGGACTTCAGAGCTGTGATACAGTATGAGGGGCTTTGGAGTTGTGATTCAGTGGAAGAGATATTAAAAAATATATGAGAGCAACCCAAGTATGATTTCTACTGGACTATAACTTTAGAGCTGCGGTGCCCCGGAAGGGACGTTTGCCATTTGTCTATGTTTTCTTTTTGAGTTATAAGATGTGATCAACCTTCTCTCTCAGTATTAAAACCGATTTTTTCTTTATGTTAATTGCATATATGAAACTAGGATTCAATTGTTCTTGCTCAGTTTACTATATGAATACGGTCATCTCTTATTTTCTACAAACAATGAGTTTCTATCTTGATTTACGCCATATTTGTTTGCACGGAAGTAACATAAAAGAACTGAAAGTAAAATACTTCAACTACTTAAGTTGTTTGTTTGCACGAAACTAGAACTTGGAAGTTATTTCAAAGTGATGATGTGGATTCTATATGACATGGTTACTTCGAAAATTTATGTCCCTCATTTTAGATGGGAAGTAACCATGGAGCATTAAAAACAAGAAAAAAATTAATTATTTAATATTTCTCTTTGTTGCTTCCAAAAAATAATAATTTATTGCTATTAAAAAATATATATTTTTGGTTTATTTTGCTTAAGAAAGAAACATAGGAAGTTGTTTCATTTTTTACTTCTTTCTTCAAAAAACATAGAAACAAACGCTAGAAGTAAGATTTAGGTTTGCTTCTATGACATTTTTTCGGAAAGCTACTTCAAAATTATTTCTGATTCTTTTGTTATTTCCGGATAACCAAACGGGACCTTATAAGGATACATATTAATTGTCATTAATCCAACTCAATAGATTCATTTCGACATCTATCATTTTGAGTAATCCTATCTCTGACATACTATCAATCTTTTGGTTCATAAATCAAGCCATATATATGATAAGTTCATGCTAGCTTGATATACATATATTGTTGTTTTACCATCTAAATACTTGACTTTTGTTAAAATGATCATCGATAGTGTCTCGAAGCACAGGCAGGTTTCAAAAGGTCATAAATTATTAATTTAAAATATAATTTTTGCTCCATTTTTATGTTTACTTTGAGTTTCCACTTTCAAGTTTCCCAGAGACCCTAGTCCCTAGCGATCAGAGTGTTAAATATGCAGAATTTTGATATATATTGTCATTACATAACTAAAAAGTTAAGTTAAGCTGTGATCCTTGTTTGCAATTAAATATAATGTGAATTCGAGAAACAAGCTTTGGAATTAAACCGGATCTATCTAAAATCGACTAATAAATCCTTTTATGAGAAATTTTGTGTGTGTATCCGAAACGTTTATAATAACATTTTAGGTGTGATCGTTCCTCTTAGATAATTTTGTAGAAATGTTTGTATATTTCATTGATTGGGCCGGAGAGAGCCCTAGTTAAACTACCAACTCCCAAGAGAAGTGAACAAGGATGCGTAGCTCGATAAACATTTTAGCTCAATAGTTGTTCGAAATATTCCCCAAATTGAATATATTATATGTTATTCTAATTTAAACAATTAATCTACAAAATAAATATCCTATATTATTAAAAAATATTTTCTAAACATGAATTCCTTTTACTAATAATGGTTTATATACGATGCGCAAGGGAGTATAGGTCCTATGTTGCACAAACAAATGCCCTTAGAATATAGAGGCTAGCTAGCTCCAATATTTTTCTTTTCAAAAAAATAAAATTAAATTAAGCATGATTGTATTCCAAATAGGGCATATAGGTAAAGTCTAAGAAGATGTATTTAACCAATGAGCAACAGCGCAGATGATATGGCCCTTTCCCTCCTGGGGAGAAGAGAACGCGGGGTTCGATTCCCAGGAAAGGAAGTAGCCGCAATTTAATGCTTTCGGGGCAAATTCGTGGATCCCTTCGGTGTGTGTGCGCGCGCATGTGTGAGAGAGATGTACGCTTGTGTGTGTTTGGCCGGTGTGTTGTGTGCTTGGGTTTGGCTTACGGGCTGGTGAAAAAAGAAGATGGCTTTAAATTTCTATTGTGATCACAGATTGGTGCATGATTGATGTATAGTATTGTTTGAAGAAGAGTTTTCTAAATTAGCCGAAACTTTCTACTTAGCGAGAACTTTAGCTTGACAGCAAGAAGTTTCATTATTAAGATGTAGTTGCATGCTCAATAACATAATGGATTTTTCTTCCTTTTTTAGTGCGTAGCTACTTACAGATATTTATTGGTAATATTTATTATTGTGTTATTTAATGTGATAGCTTTTTTGCAGCACATCTTCACATGCATGAATACACGCACATACACGCATCGAGAATTATGCTGAAAAGATAAATTTGTGTTATAATTCTTTTTGTTAAAAACGTTGATGTGAATCATTTGAGAGCGGAGTTCTCTGAAAATGAGAAGACTTGTTATGAATAGAAAGAGGCTATTTTAGTAAACAGGAGTTGTTTAAGATTTGTTTGAAGATTTGGATTAGGGTAAGCTGTCAAAAAGCCTCAAGCCCACTTCAAACTTGTGTAACAACCCTGGGCCTTTTTGCCTTGTTAAAAAACCTTGGGACCAATTAAAAAACCCTTTATACTAATTGCATATAACATTTAAATAGTTGCTTGTAATATTTAAAATGTTGCGTATAATATCTAAGCAGTTGCCTATAAAATCTAAAATGTTGCATGTAATATCTAAGCAGTTCGAGAGAACAAAGGTCTAAATGAAATGCAGCCCAGGGGTTTTTTAACAAAGATTTTGAACAGTAGGCTCTTCTCAACAATTTCAATAATATTAGGGGGTTTTAGACAACTCCCGGACAGGCCGGGGGCTTTTTGACAATTTACGCTTTGGATTATAGATCATTTTAGTGGGTCTTGTTTGTTTCCAGTCGAGGCAAATTCAAAAAATTTCAATATGAATCCCAATTGGATCATCTCTGGCCTTCATAAAATCACCCCAATTTAACACCAGCAAATAGCCCAGTTTCTATCAACCGTTTAAGATGGAAATGTTCTCATGGTGGTCATACAAAACCGACGGTGGATATACGTGTTATCATATCTGTATTCGGCAATCATAAGCACATTCAAATAAGGTTACAAATTGTGGTGTTATCATATCCGTATTCGGCAATCATAAGCGGATTCAAATAAGGTTACAGATTGTTATCGGATATGAGATACCATCCGTATTTGATAACAGTCGGAAACGTGTACGGATATAGATATGAAATGAATCTTTTAAAAAATATACCTAATAAAGTAAAAAATTATCATTTGTGTTTTCGGTACGGATATGGAACGGATATATGTATTCCCTAAGCTCTCCGGTCGCTATTGGCAAATGCGGATACGGATATCGACAATCATGGGAAATGAAAATTACGATCCGTTTAGATAAAGTTTGGATAAAGATAAAGAGTTAGCTTGGACATTTATACTCGTTTAAATCCCTTAGCCCAAGTTAGACAATTGAGACAAACGACAAAAGTGTTTGTTTATTTTTCTCTACTGTTTTAATGACAAAAAAAGAAGGTTAAGGATTTGATCAACAAATATAATTTTCAATTTGTAGCCACCTGAGCAATGATCGTGTCAATGAAAAATAAAATAGATACTGCACACTATATACAGTTGTAGAGATTTTTATATAATATAACTACTCCCACTAAATCTCAAAAAGAGCCGCTAACCTAGTGTCAAATGATTTTTCTAAGTAACTAATCATGACTGTTTCCATAAGTTGCTCATTTATTTTTATTTTTAATTTTTTTTTCTCTTACCAAAATCTTATAGATAAAGATATATTGACTATTACTTTAATTATAAAAATTCTAATGTAATTTGTCAAAACACCCCCCAAGCTGTTTTTCCCACTGAAAAAAGCCAACTGCCCTCGAAATGGCAGTCCCAAAAACGCTTGGAAATTTCCAGACAACATCTGTATAGTTTACTGCTATATCTATAAAAGGGTTATAAATATCGCAGACAGCTGCATAGACATCGCATAATAACTATGTAACGACTGTGTACCTTAGATACATAATAAAAACATTTTATAATTTTTTTTCGAGGTCAAAACCATTATTTTACTGCTTATATTGGTAGAAAACACTTTAAAAATACTTTTCCATGTTTAAAATGAATTAATATTTTTTAAAGGAATTTTTAGGAATTTTTGAGAATTTTTAAGAATTTAAATATTTTTTTATCGAAGGGAAAAAATTTTATAACCAACAAGGAGATCTATTTTAGACCAAATTTGGTTGCAAAAGATATAAAATAATAAATTACATTTTATATAATTTTTCTAGATTTTTAAAATATTTTTTACTATTTTAAAATAATTTTTAGAAGCCAAAAACATTTTTTAAAACATTTTTTAATATTAAAATTTATTTTATTTTATTTTATTTGAGCAGGTATAAATCTGGACCGTCGGATTTAAAAACCAACGGCCTAGATTCTGCCGAAGGTTTTTATTAAAAAAAATAATATATATATATATATATCGTGCGCGCCTTTAATCTGGACCGTCGGATCAACGGTCAAGAATCACCTACACCAATCCCAGCCGGTTCCCATGTCAGTTCACACGTGATTTAATGTGGGCCGTCGGATCTGATCGATCAACGATCAGATCTGGTCGGCTACTGTAGCAGTTTGAAAAAAAAATAGTTTTTAATCCCAGAAATCCCTATAAATAGTCCTGAACTTCTAAAATTCACCAAAAAATATCCGTTTGACAAATAAATTCCAAAAACTTTTCATAGCTTTCTCTTTGAGTCCTATATATTCTGGATCAAGCCTCAAAGGCAGAAAAATTCTCAGATTCAAGATATCATTTTTCTCGTACAACCCGACGCTCGCCGACTTTCATTTTTATAGATCATTTCAGGTAAGATCTCTCAATACTTGACCCTCTGTTATCTTCATAATGAAAATATAAATCTTTGAAAAAAATTCCAAAACCTAATTATGATGTTTGAACTGTATTATCTATTTTACGAGTTTTGACGATTAAAAACGATATTAAACCATAATAATATAATGAACTTTTAGCAGTTATCCTTCACGATAAAATCACGGGGTAACGGATAACCCCGGATTTATGTTTGGACATATGGAACTAAGTCTTAAAACAACTATCATGACTGGGATAACTTTTGCAGGAATAAATGTAATTATTCTACAGTGATAAATAAAGGTTATCGATAATTAGTTTCTTAATATTAAAACATGGAAAAATTATAGTAAATTTTTATATATTGGTAAAATTAATGATAAACCTGTAAAATCATATTTTTTTCTAATTTGGGTATTTCACAACAAATACTATGTTATGCAAATTTTATTGCACTTTTACGTTTAAATACTATAAACTTTACATACGATATATTTTATCATATTTACTTATATTACCTTTAGAAAACTCACGAGATAATGACCTACCTTCTCACAACACTCATATGTAATATAACACGATGATATTTTGGGAACATAGATTTGGGAAAATACGAGTTTACACATAACTACCTCCGACTTATAAAAACCTTTTTCTATAAGATATGTATTTTTAACAAATCTTTGCAATGCGCCGCTACAACCCATTTCGGAGAACCCGTTCGGAATGGTGCGGATTATCGCACATCCTCAGGCTTAGTAGTGCGAGATGCAGACCTCCGCAAGGAGCATATGGTCTCGAAAGATTTAAAAATACATTTTTCTTTAGAAAATGTGATTTCTATTATAAATAAAACTAATATTTTTAATAAATATATATATGTAATTAATATCAAAATATCTATTTTTAATATTTATAATATTCCACATTTTCAAATTTCAAGAAAACATTCCATTTACAAGAAAGTTCCATACAATTCCAATATTACAAAAAAATACCTTAAACTACGAAAATAGGTTCTACTCACTAGAAATTTCATATTCTATAAAATATAAATTTATGAAAACCCTAAAGACGATAATTAATTACTTGAGGTGTATTTTGAAATTATGCCAAAACTATTTTTACATAAAACCCCCTCAAGTTATACTAAATTACAATAAGGACCCTGGTAACATAGGTTTAAGCGAAACCAGTCTCTTGAGCCTCAGGGAGCCGGAGATATGGGTACTTGCCTATTTAAGGTAGAAAATATAACAAACGGTGTTATTAGCACGGTAATTGTCTTGGAAAAAGACATAAATCCTGCCGTTTATGTACCGCAGTTACCGATGACATCAAAACTAATTCAGGACTTCAAATTCTTTTCTAAGTATCTGATTCAGACTGAGTTTCAATATAATCAAACTGACTTGAATATGATTCAAGTATATATATTACAACTCAATATTCAACATGAATCCACGAATCCATGTATTCAATTTATTCAATCTATACAACTTGATTGAACCGAACCATGGATATACTCCATTTACATGTTCATCCATTATATCCGTTTTATTACTGATATCATAGTTTCGGCAAGGTATCCATCTATATACAATATACAATACAAACGATACAAGCAATATAATCAAGACATCGTGGGGTTTATAAGGGGTAGATTAGTACGGAAGGTGTTAGAAGTGGCACGAGACTGTAATCATAACACACCTAACCTGAATTCAATTGCTGTTGTACCGTGGCTGAACGGTTTCTTGTGCTCCGTATATCTTAGTCTTCGGAAAAGTGGGACTTCTCTCGTATACACTAGTATTCTTCTGTACCAAACTACAAACAATATCGTTAACACTAAATACAACATTATAACAATATACTCTCTATTCTGTCTATTCCATTCCTGTCTATTTATGAGACTTACCGAGCGATTTGTTCGCTGACGATATTCTCTTTCTTCTTCTTTGGAATGTCGTCAGGTGATCCGGACTCACTGGAGATCGAGCCCATCAGAGAGGATTTGGACCAGTTAGTTTTCGACCCAGAGCTTTAGATTCCTTGTACACATTTACATTCTGTATTTTCCATTTCTGTTATGCTACTGTTTAGGCATAGCTTCCATTCCATGTATTTACTTTTCCATATACTGTAAAAGAATGTTAATGAATAAAGTTGCTGATATATTTTGTCTCTTGTGCATTTTACTTATATTGTTTAGATACGTTTAGCGTGTTTACTTCATAGTAAATACGTAGCGGTCTCGTCGCGTCCCCTTCCCCGTACACCGGGAAGCGGGGCGTGACAAACTAGATATAGCAGGCAACTAT
This sequence comes from Agapanthus africanus, assembly GCA_030015575.1. Classification (NCBI taxonomy): domain Eukaryota; kingdom Viridiplantae; phylum Streptophyta; class Magnoliopsida; order Asparagales; family Amaryllidaceae; genus Agapanthus; species Agapanthus africanus. The sequence goes on from JASDDO010000019.1 coordinate 946,821,632, forward strand.
ACAGATACCACAGACAGGGGTCATTCTTTGATAACTGAAATTTTTTCCAGAAGGTCTTTGACAACCTTCAAGGCCATAGGGTTTTTGTCAGCGAGTAATTACTTGGGGTTTTTTTATTACGATTTATCCAAAATTCTATTTACAAACCGCATGCACGTGCCAAATACTAGTTTATTTATTAAAGGAAAGACAGTAGAACAATCTCTAGATTAGTCTTTGGCCTGTGAAATTTTCTGTTTAGATTTGCAAACCATACTTTGCGTACCTCTTACCTCCATTTTAAAATAAACCATAGTTATCCTAACTCCATATCCAAACATGGCCTAAATTGCTTTCGATTGTTGTAAGTTTGTGGTCAGATAGATAATCCAAAATAAGCCTTTAGTTTCTTCTTCTTCTTTTTCTTGTTTCTTTTCAAAAAAGAAAGAAAGAAAAGCATAACAAATGTTCAAGGCCAGAATGAACACATCAAATGTCACAAATCCTGTAACAAAAGTTGCAGGTGTGTGATATAATGTTTTAGGCCAATAAAGCGCTATATATCTCTACTATTAGAAGCACAAAACTTGGATCTCAATTTTAAATTCAAATTGGACTAATAAACATTCATTTAGTGACATGTGTCATTCTTATAATTAAACTATCACGTAAACAAATAGTTACTACAAATTATGTAAAATTAATTTAACAAAGGATATAAAATTGATTTATTAGAATAACTATTTATCTAATAAACCTACTCTTTTATTCAATCCTCTCTGAATAGTTAGTCGAGGGTCCTGCAGTCCTGGCACGACACTGGGGTCGAGTGGTCTAGTGGCCTCTTCAGAAAATTTTATATAAGATATACTCAAATCATTTTCACAAATTAACTTCTTATTATCTACAAGGAAAAGAATTTGAATCCGCTTGACTTAAACTTTTTAAACATGTGTTATTGATTAATTTGGTAGTAGTAATCAAGAGTTTATGTCACGGCCCGAGCTAGACCTGTGAACCGTAGGATCCTAGGATGCCACCTCTTATAGCCGATCAGGAAAACTCGTCAAATAACTATTTGATACGTCCATGATCGTTTACAGAGCATATAGTAAATATTTTACTGATATCCAATATTAATAATATATTAAAAATGCTCAAAAAATATGTCCTTTGGATTCGAGTACATATATTCAGCACCTTTCAAATAATTAATAATATCCTCCAATGTGATATCAAGATTCTTATAATAAAATCCGCTGTATAAAAGATTTTGGACTTCCTGTCATCCATAAGCAGATAAACCAAACTCATACCTAGTGATTCCCATCTCACAACGCTCCCAAGTATCAACATCCGTACCACTAATCCGTTAAATCACGGTATGATTTGGGGGAGTTCACGTCTCAATAAATATTCAACAAGCCCATAAAAACCGGTTCTTTACATGTAAATATGATGAACGATACAATTATCATGTAATCTTTTATTCTACAGTAAGATACCATGACTATGATAATTTTAGTATGGAAAGATGCCATATACCGTAGTAAAACGCATGCTTTAATGAAATCATGTAATAGATACTTTCACGTGCGAAATTAGAAACATGTCACGTTAATATAGTCAATATAGTCATGCTCGGTGCATGATAATGCAGTTATCAAAACCGCTGATATTAAACTAGTTATCATCTCAAAAGCTTGTCATTATTAATACCATTAATCTGAAATCAATTCTCTTAGCCATAATATATATATATATATAAACACTTATCTATTAAATCATGTTATAATTCTGAGATCAATTAGCTTATACCTAATCGGAAAGGCTTATTTTAAATCAATATTATTTATTTTCATGAAATCAGTCTCTTATAAAGATAGATACATCTCTAGAATCAATACCTTGAAGAATACTTACAAAAGCTTGAAGAGTTTCCCTATTTTCCTTTTCCTTCTTCTTTTCCTTTCTTCTTCATTTTTCTCTTTTTCAATCTAGTGGGGACATGTGGGGGCCACATGTCCTGACACCTTAATTCTTCCCTTTTCTATTCTTTTTTGCAAAAATCTCCCTCACAACCATATATTTCCATCAAGTAATAAAAGAAATAGATCATACAAAATACACCTAAACTCTTCAAACTCATGTTATTACAAAATACATCTATCGAAAAGGTCGACAAATCTTTAGATGAGAATTCAATTTAATACTTCATTAACGGAGTCAGGGTATTACAGTTTATCACGGTAGTTTATAACAATTTCGGTGACTGTGGATCTACGTCTTCCCACTTGAATGATAGATTTATTTCTTTCATATGAAAAGATGCACAGAGAAACCCCTTTCTTCTAACATTTCTCTTATTCTCTTCGATAATTCTCCATTGGATCCTGATAGTAAATAGTACATTAATTGGAAAATAGCGCGTTCCTGAATTCGCCACACTTGAATGTATATCTACGACAATGATACCGAAATATCCTGAAAAGCAAACCGATTATACATTAATTACACAATATATCATCTCCGAGGCGTGGAAATTTGTTTTTAAGAGTCGTGTAAACAAGCATTGCTCGGTAACAATCTAATCATTTATTTATTTTCTGGAACCTATCCAACATAAGGTTCTATCTTTTGATAAAAAGCTTTTCCTATCGGCTTGATTGATTTTTCATCCTCAACAAGAATATTGCAAAATTTTCTTATTGTTGTAAGTTTGCAGATAGTTTTTTCTTAAAAAAGAGAGCAAATAAATAATATTATTGAGGCCAAAATGGATACGTATCAGTTACTACAATTTTTTTAAAAAAAAGTTGGCCGGTACCTAATGATATCATGTCTTACACCCACCCAATTATCAACAATTATAACTTATTTGTAACAGATGAAATACTTTATATTTTCTTTGCAACATCATCCTATGAATGAGTCAATTTTCTTCAGTCCAGCTCCATCTGTTGACTATGTTTTTTGAAGACCTTATACTTATCTAAAATCTATTTATTGACATAAGACCACAATTGAAAGAGGCATCCAGAATTTTTTATTACAAATTGAAGAGACTCTCAGTATTCTAACTGGCGGCGGCTAGACCATTATCCTTTGGGATGTGCAAATACCGAATATGGATAGTACTCAACTATGTATTCATCTTGTATCCAATCTCCTACTAAATTTCCGATCAGTATATTTCTATAATATAAGTACTAATATTTTTGCACCTTCGATACACATGTATACTAAAATAAAGATCTGATATAGATAATTTCAATTTTTAAACCAAAAATCTGAATAAAATCTAGCGTAAACTGTTGAAAATCCATCGGCCCTTTTAAAACTTGTGAAAATATCCTTGGGCTTTTTCAATAAGTAGAAAACTCTAGGCCTAAGAATTCTCTCAAATACAAAAGACTTTTTGTATTTTGGTATATTACAGAAATGTCCATGGTCACCCATGGCGCAAGTACGCAAGCCAGCTGCCAAATTCTTGTCTATTAAATCTGCAGTTGAGTTGCATGTAACTTCTTATGGCATGCCTGTAAGTTATATCATGAGTTTTTTTTTTCATTTTTGCTTAAACGACTAAGCATTAAATGTTCCAACCACTCCATTTTCCCTCTAAATTTACTACTTTTCTCATCAAAAACCCTATTTGCCATCGGAACAAGAATTATCACTTTTATTTTCTCCATTATCCATTATCTTCTCATTACTCCATTTTCATTTATTACCTCAACAAACTAAATCTTCATTTACTTCTTGTTCATTGATGATGACCCAAACTAGGATATTAATGTGTTTTGTGAGTAGATCCAATGGTAAAGGTGCAGCCTTGACTATCTCAGAGACCACAATATGATTTAAATTGAAAGGAACAATCTCGTTTCAACTTAATATACCGGTTGATAAGTTAAACTTTTCATATAAAATGATGAAATATGGAGATATGGTTAGGATGATAATTGAAGATGGTTATATAAATACGGTCTGTACTCATCAAAAGATTAATAAGAAGGTCAACCATATACAAGGCTCTGTTGATACTCAAGTCATTATGAGCAGGTTGTCTTTATTTAACTTAATTTTTGTTTAGAATGATATCTAAACACTTGCCTGTAATATCTAATCACTTGTCTCTAACATTGAAATAGTTGCTGTAATATCTAAGTACTTGCTTGTAATATTTAAAAACTTGCCTGTAATTTTTAAGGAGTTTCCTATAATATCTAAACAGTTGCATGTAATATTAGATTTATTCCGTCGGGTTTTCCCCGACGTAATAACTATTAAACCGACGAAAAAAGTTTAATAGATTTATTCCGTCGGGTTTTTCCCGACGTAATAACTGTTAAACCGACAAAAAAGTTTATTCCATCGGTCAAAGTTCGACAAAAAAGGATACGACGTAAAAAGATTTATTGCGTCGGGACAATAACTTATTTCGTCGGTTTAGTTTTTTTGTCGGCTTTAAATCGATGGAAAATGTCAAAAAAAAAAACTTGGGCCGTTTTCTACCATTTCCTCTAGATTCTACACTTCATTCGTCAGTTTTTAGACTTGTTTCATCGGGTAAAGCCCGACGAAATAAGTGGCAGATAAAGATTATTTTTTTGCTGAATTTTGTTGTTTCGAGCAATCGATACATATTCAATTCAATATACTGCTATACAACATATATTCACCACAAACTCATTTCAGTCCACGACAAATTCAATTCAAATATCCACAAACTCGTTTCATCCCACGACAAATTCAATTCAAATATCCATAAATTCAATTCGTTTCATCACAAACTCAAATCCATTCAATTCAATTATATACAAATTATTACATCTTCATAAAACGAAATAAAGGATTATCAATTTACATTCGGTACTTTAGAAAAAATGACGAGAAGACGTGGGATCAAGAAAGTATGAGTTTTGCTGAAAGAGAGAAAGCGATAAATACGTTTACTGAAGATGAAGATTAGTATCTCCATTTTCAGTAAACGTATTTATCATTTTCTCTCCCTCTCAGAAAGACTCATACTTTCTCTATCACACGTATTCTCAAGTTCACTGGGGAGCGCTGCCGCCGTCATAGGCCGAAGGATGGTCGGTGAAATCGAACAGCTCTTACAGTGTTATGAATAGACAAGTATGAGAAAAAGATATACACGATAATTATATGAAAGTTGTATTGAAAATGATCATCAATTAAACTTACATCAAGTACTTCCCTTCCTTGAAACACTAGTGTCACGCTCCGCTTCCCAAAATACGGAATACGAGGGGTGATTAGGCCAGCCATACTCCTACGGTCAGGGAATAATCCCTCCGTAGGCACACTTTGGCTTCTAGCATTACATGGTAGTCAGTAAACAGTACTAGAGTAAAGTAAATCACAGTTCACAACTTTATTACATTACAATAAAAGAGTTCGAGATACATTTATTTTGCAAAAGGAAATAACTAACCAATGAAATACAATGTGCTTATAGCAAAAAGGGCAGCGCTGATATTGCGGTCCAGACCTCTGCGATCTCGAATGGCAGGTCCTGCTCCTTAACTGGGTCCATCTCGTCCTCTGAGAATGCACACTCAGGTCGTCAGGACGACATATATAGCAATAAATATATATGATGGGTACAATGTTATTAAACATGAAAGGTGTAACAGAATACAGAACATGAGAATAATGAACATCACTTGAATATGAACAGTGTGATATAAGTATCATGTCAGCAAACTAGGCAATGCGTATGTCACTATTTATCAGTCACTAAGTGTAACACCCGAGCCCAATGCTACTAATTTCAGTTACCGTTTGAACGTAGTATGGCACTTATTTCATTTATCTTGCTTGATTGTTAATTACTGTAAATTTTACCCGGCAAATTCATTTCTGCACATAACAATTTATGGCATCTAAAATAAAATTAAAAATATTCATCTTGGCCTACTTAACACCCCTAACCCTGCTGTAGCGTCCGTGCATCGTGTTCTCGTCCCGTTCAGTGAAACGGACGAGTTTGGATGGCTACGTGCACGTATGTGTGTCCGTTTTGGGGGTATGCTTTTTGATCATAAAATACTTCATTTTCACTTTTGGATCCCGCTTAAAATTCTATTATTTCAATTTCAAATTTTTGGATCCGACCCGAACGCGATTTGGAAATATTTTATTTTGCGCCAAAATCCTAAATTTTATATTTTTCAAACCATCGCATATCTAATATATTTTTAACAGTATAAATATTTCTAATATTCTAAAATCTTTCAATCTAATTTTCCCTCAACCAATCCTATTTCGCCACTCAACCCGCGGGCCCCACCTCTCATCTCTCTATCTCTCTTTCTCTTCTATATATAATCTTTCTCCCTCCTCTTCTTTCGTTCAAAACCGCAGAACCCATCACGAACCCTACCGCCGCCTCCTTCCTCGCCGCCGCAGCCCCAACGCCGACACCACCATCACCAACGTCGTCGCCTCCTCGACCTCAACCGATCAACCACGCCTCCCTCCTCCTTCTTCCTTCTCCCTGTGCACCCTGCACCAGAGCCGCGGCCGCGCATCCCTGCACACGCGTGGCACCACCGGATCTGTCGCCGCCGACGGCCTCGCCTCCGTAGCCCCGGCCTCGCAAGCCCTCTCGGTGAGATAACTTCCCCTCCTCTCTTCCTTCCTTCTCTCCTTCTCTGCTAATGGGTTTCTTGATCTGCAGTCTTCGCGGTCACTGTTGGCCGGCCGCCGGAGCTCCGTTGACGAGGTCGACCGTCACCACCCGTCCCACGGATCATCGTGAGTACCCTTTCTCAGTTCATACTTCCTTTCTTCTCTGTTTTTCTTTATCTTCTTGTTTACATTGTATTGACATTCACTGTTCTTTCATCGGCCGGAATCCGACGATGCCGACGACGTGACCCGACGTTCCAGCGAGGTACCCCGACCCGTGTGGTTCCATTGTTCGTTGTTTGGGTTCATTCCGTGAACCGTGCGCCCGTTGCGAGTTTTCCCGCCGACGTTTATCGTTCCGTTTTCCCCGGTTCGCGACCCGTTGAGGCAAGTACCCCTTGCTACATGCTATACAATATTTACATATATATTGTGACACCCTAAACCTGTAAATTTAGCTTTGGTACAATCATTTCTCATTTTCATATACAATATTGTATTATATCATTTTATCTTTAAACTTGGAACCTACAGTCTGCAATTGAACCTAACAACCACATTTACCTGTTTAATCACATTTTAATATTGACACAGCTTATGGCAACTATCTCTATAGTTTTGTTCCATTTGGACACCCGTGTGCATTTTAACCTGTAACAGCTGCATTGAACCTGTATATATAAATCATTGCACCTCTCAAGTTCTTAAACTTGTTAACATGATTAAAAGGCCATAATTGTCATCCTGCATTCGCATAACATTGAAATCATCTCTGTGACACAACTGATAGCTGTACTGCAAATTGAGTAAATCTGCCTATTGCTTAATTCATTGCTTATATCATGTTGATGATAACCATGCTTGATTATATAACTAATTGTAAGCACACCTATGACATTGTTTACATCTTGACTTGACTTGCTACACGCATATTAATTGACCCGACATGGTACCGTACACTGCTTGACCTGACCTGATGTACCATGACCTGACCCGTTACCTGATCTTGTGTTTAATGCCAACAAACCTGACATGTAGTCCTCATGGACCGTTCCTGTTGTCTATCCAGACAAACCTGCTTTTACCTGATCCTGTGTTGGCATTAGTTCTTGATTACTGAATACCTGACTTGACATACATAACTTGGGGGTATGGGGAAATTAAAGGTGAAACCTGACTTGTAACTCAACAGTTCGATACCTGTTCTGATCAGTCTTACGGGCTAGGCCAGCCCCGGAGTGATGATCCTGACATCACTCGCCTGTACCTGCTACCTTTTACTGCCTAGCGGCACGTCTCGGTTTCAGCCCGAGAGTCTTAGACCGTGGTCCCGGGCATGCACGGGATATTATTGAGTTAAATCGATGATTCATCAATTTGATTTCAAAGACTTTAGAATAGAAAACCTGATAGAACAGTTTAGTTTACCCACTGCACACTACCCTGCACTGCTCTGATTCATATTATTGTTACCCTTGTTTTATTCATGTTGATATTGCATTGCCTGTTACCCTGTTTATATTATATTACTTGATGACATGACGCGCCGACGTCTGGGTTTTGCATGGCCCAGATTCTGTACCGCTGTTGCAGTCCGAGCGGGAGTACTTCAGCCAGCAGGCTGAGCTGTGAGGTGTCAGTATTAGTTAGTTTTCTTTCCTGCATTTTTATTCCTGATGTGAGCCCGCATTATGGGACATACATTCCAGTTATTTGTATTGGATCTTTCGCTTCCGCATTTTATTATTCTTGACTCATGATATATTGGATTATGGACATGTTTAGATAGTTTTATTTTGTTCTTGATATCTACAGCCGTAATGTGACTGTGGATGGATGCTTCCTACCCACAGGTAGCATGGTTGGCTATGTCACGTGTCCATTTTAGCGTACTCTGGGAAGCGGGGCGTGACATGGTTCTTTTGGTATCAGAGCATAGGTTAATCGAGTTGATTCTTTTGTAGTTGGGTATTGTACCCAATACATGAATCAGAATACCCGTGTTTAGGAAACATATCCTGCCACCTTGCCGTTTTACCATTCTTGAATAACATTCTTCTTGATTATATCCTTTACGATGTGCAAACTTCCTTTGCATATCAACTCGAAAACCTGATTCCTTGCTATCTCTAGGACTTAGGCGACTTGGGTAGAGTTATGTAGTTGTGGCTATGATACCGCGGCATAGTTACAATGCAGTACTCTATTTAAGTATCTTGGAGTTCTAGCCTTGATCTATATTTCGAATCTATCATCATGCAAATGTTGGGTGTTTGATATGGCCGGTAAGAATTTGAAGACGTACCAAAGGCGTGTGGACGAAACCGCCATGCTTAGAGTAACCAGGGGAATGCTGGAGAATCAAAGGAAACAGACCGAGCTGATCCAGCAGCACACGGACTCGTTTCAGAAAGGTTTGCAGATCGTTCAGCAGTCTGTGAACAATGTTGGAGCTAAGCCAGTTGACTGAGTAGGGACAGTAGCAGATTTCAGACATTTGGGTCCGTCTACATTTACTGGTTTGGAGGAGCCGTTGCCAGTGGAGCAGTGGCTAGTTGGCACAGAGAATTTACTTGTTGCGGCACAGATTCCAGATGAGAAAAGAGTTGATGTGGTACGCATTCAGTTAGTGGACTACGCCCGAGAATGGTGGCTTGTGGAGGAGAACCGTTTGCCCTAGCCGATCGAGTGGGCGGATTTTTTCAAAGAATTTCCTGGAGAAGTTCTTCCCGCGTACCGCACGGGAGGAAATGAAAGAGAAGTTCCTCGGGCTAAAGCTGAATGGAGCACCCGTAGATGTGCATGCAGCAGAATGGACGAGACTCAGTAGATCCGTTGGACCTTTAGTTGCCAATGATGCAGACAGGGCACGGAGGTTCATGCGTAGCTTGGACGTGGACATCTAGAGGCAGATTGCTTCCCTGGGTTTGACCACTTTCTCACAAGTACTTGCTGCAGCCCGAGAGCGGCAGAGTTTATCTGGATAAGGGAGAGTTCGCAGCAGACAGCAGTTGCGGTAAGGAAGCAGTTCTGTCGGGCCAGTCGAGTTTAGGGCTAGGCCGACAAACAATATTCTTGCATCAACGGAAGTTGATAAAGACGAAGAGCCAGCTGTCGTTCGTGATTTTATGGACGTGGTTGAAGATGTATCAGATTTACCGCCGAAGCGAGTCGTGGAGTTCTCAATTGATCTTATTCCTGGGGCAGCGCCAGTATCCAGAGCGTGTTATCCAATGGCACCAGTAGAGTTGGAAGAAGTCAAGAAACAGATTGCTGAATTGCTTGAGAAGGGTTGGATTCGAAGCAGTAACTCGCCTTGGGGAGCTCCAATTCTTCTAGTAAAGAAGAAGGATGTCACAAGAAGGATGTGCATCGACTATCGAGAATTTAACCGGGTGACTATTAAGAACAAGTACCCGATCCCTCGCATTGGCGAACTTTTCGAGCAGCTTAGTGGCGCGAGGGTATTCTCGAAGCTGGATTTGCGATCCGGATATCATCAGGTCCGAGTGAAAGCAGAAGATATTGCAAGACAGCGTTCCGAACTCGGTATGGACATTACGAGTACTTAGTGATGCCCTTCGGAGTAACGAATGCGCCGGCAGTATTCATGGACTTGATGAACCAAATCTTTTCACCATTCTTGGATCAGTTTATTGTGGTGTTCATTAACGACATTCTGGTTTACTCGAAGAGTTTTGGAGAGCATGCTGAGCATTTGAAGATCGCACTGCAAGCGTTGAGACAAGAGAAATTGTATGCGAAGATGAGTAAGTGCGAGTTTTGGCTGGAGGAAGTAAAGTTTTTGGGGCATGTTGTGTCTGGCGATGGAATTGCCGTCCATCCAGAAAAGATTGCAACAGTTTGTGATTGACCGATTCCGAAGAATGTTGCGGAGATAAGAAGTTTTCTTGGACTCGCCGGGTATTACAGATGATTTGTGGAGAACTTTGCTCGTCTGGCGGAGCCGTTAACCAAGCTTACGCGCAAGGAGGTACCTTTTGTATGGACGGACAAATGTGCGTTAGCTTTCGAGACATTGAAGAAGAAATTGATAACCGCCCCTATTCTGACCGTGCCAGACAATTCCGGAGGATTGGTGATTCACAGCGACGCATCTGGGAAAGGATTAGGATGTGTTTTGATGCAGCATGGGAAGGTTGTAGCATACGCATCGAGACAGTTGAAGATCCATGAGAAGAATTATCCAACTCATGACTTGGAACTTGCGGCTGTGATTTTCGCTTTAAATATTAGGAGACACTACCTTTTGGGCGAAAGGGTCGAAGTTTTTACTGATCATAAGAGCTTGAAGTATGTGTTCACACAGAAGGAGCTTAATATGAGGCAGCGTAGATGGTTGGAGCTGATGGCTGACTACGATCTTGATCTTAAGCACCATCCAGGGAAGGTTAATATCATGCCGGACGAGCTTAGTCGGTTACCAGCAATTCAGGTGTTAACTACGCAGAAAGAGATCGTTGCAGATTTTGGAGGTTTGACTTAGAGGTTGTGCTACCGCATTCTACGGGACAGTTGATGCATCTGCAAGTACAGTCATCGTTGATTGAGAATATTAAAGCAGCACAATCGCAGGACCCTAGACTGCAAAAGTTTCGAGGACAGGTTGAAGCCGGACTACGAACAGATTTATTGATCCACGAAGATGGTTCGTTGAGGTATGGTAGCCGTTTGTGTGTGCCAAAAGGAGGTATTCGTGAAGAGCTTATGAAGGAGGCACACAGTTCAGCTTATTCTGTACATCCAGGAGGCACAAAGATGTACCGAGATATTCGACAGCATTTCTGGTGAGAAGGCATGAAACGGGAAATTGCTCGCTTTGTGGCTAAGTGCTTGGTGTGTCAGCAAGTTATGGCTGAACATCAAAGGGTTGCTGGTTTATTGCAACCACTTCCGATTCCTCAGTGGAAGTGGGAACATATAACCATGGATTTCGTGACGGCGTTACCGCGAAGTCCAAAAGGCAGCAATGCTGTATGGGTGATTGTTGATCGATTGATCAAGACAGCTCACTTTATTCCTTTTCGGGTTGGTCAATCAACAGATACTTTGGCGGAGCGGTACATGCAGGAGATTGTAAGATTGCATGGAGTACCGGTGAGCATCGTGTCCGATCGGGACACTCGGTTCTTATCACACTTTTGGCGGAGTTTACAGGAAAGTTTGGGGACTCGAGTGAAGTTTAGCACAGCTTATCATCCTCAAACTGATGGTCAGTCGGAGAGAACGATCCAAACTCTTGAGGATATGTTGAGAGCTTGCATGTTGGACTTCAAGGGTTCTTGGAAGGATCATCTGCATTTGGTGGAATTTTCATACAACAACAGTTTTCAGGCAACTATCCAGATGGCTCCATTTGAATCTTTGTATGGACGTAAATGCTGTTCACCTGTTTGTTGGGACGATGTCGGTGAACGAAGATTATTGGGACCAGATTTGGTTGTGCAGACGATTGAAAAGGTTAACACCATCAGAAATCATATGAAGGCAGCCCAAGACAGACAGAAGAGTTGGGCAGATACGTCAAGAAGACCTTTAGAGTTCGCCGTGGGTGATTTGGTATTCTTGAAGATATCACCGACTAGAGGGGTGATTCGTTTTGGAAGTCGAGGAAAGCTTAGTCCTCGATTTGTTGGACCCTTTGAGATCTTGGAACGTGTTGGTGATGTAGCGTATCGTTTGGCGTTACCGCAGTCCTTGGCGAATGTGCACGATGTGTTTCACGTATCTCAACTACGAAGGTACGTTCGAGATGAAACGCACGTATTGGATCATTCGGAGCTAACAGTATGAGAAGACTTGACTTTTAAGGAGCGACCGATTGAAATCGTGGATCGAAAGGAAAAGGTTCTTAAGAACAAGGTGATCCCTCTTGTGCTTGTTTCTTGGGGTAATCGCTCACATGGAGAGTCCACTTGGGAACGAGAAGATGAAATCTGGCAGAAGTTTCCTCACATTTTCTTGTAGTTTTTCTATCTTTGTGTTCTTGGAATTTCGAGGACGAAATTCTTTTTGTAGTTGGGTATAATGTAACACCCGAGCCCAATACTACTAATTTTAGTTACCGTTTGAACGTAGTATGACACTTATTTCATTTATCTTGCTTGATTGTTAATTACTGTAAATTTTACCCGGCAAATTCATTTCTGCATATAATTATGGAATCTAAAATAAAATTAAAAATATTCATCTTGCTCTACTTAACACCCCTAACCCTGCTGTAGCGTCCGTGCATCGTGTTCTCGTCCCGTTCAGTGAAACGGGCGAGTTTGGATGGCTACGTGCACGTACGTGTGTCCGTTTTGGAGGTATGCTTTTTGATCATAAAATACTTCATTTTCACTTTTGAATCCCGCTTAAAATTCTATTATTTCAATTTCAAATTTTTGGACCCGATCCGGGCGCGATTTGAAAATGTTTTATTTTGCGCCAAAATCCCAAATTTTATATTTTTCAAACCATCGCATATCTAATATATTTTTAACAGTATAAATATTTCTAATATTCTAAAATCTTTCAATCTAATTTTCCCTCAACCAATCCTATTTCTCCACTCAATCCGCGGGCCCCACCTCTCATCTCTCTATCTCTCTCTCTCTCTTCTATATATAATCTTTCTCTTTCCTCTTCTTTCGTTCAAAACCGCAAAACCCATCACGAACCCTACCGCCGCCTCCTTCCTCGCCGCCGCAGCCCAAACGCCGACACCACCATCACCAGCGTCGTCGCCTCCTCGACTTCGACCGATCCACCGCGCCTCCCTTCTCCTTCTCCCTTCTCCCTGTGCACCCTGCACCAGAGCCGCGGCCGCGGCCGCGCACCCATGCACACGCGTGGCACCACCGGATCTGTCGGCGCCGACGGCCTCGCCTCCGTAGCCCCGGCCTCGCAAGCCCCCTCGGTGAGATAACTTCCCCTCCTCTCTTCCTTCCTTCTTTCCTTCTCTGCTAATGGGTTTCTTGATCTGCAGTTTTCGCGGTCACTGTTAGCCGGCCGCCGGAGCTCCGTCGACGAGGTCGACCGTCACCACCCGTCCCACGGATCATCGTGAGCACCCTTTCTCAGTTCATACTTCCTTTCTTCTCTGTTTTTCTTTATCTTCTTGTTTGCATTGTATTGACATTCACTGTTCTTTCATCGGCCGGAATCCGACGATGCCGACGACATGACCCGACGTTCCAGCGAGGTACCCCGACCCGTGTGGTTCCATTGTTCGTTGTTTGGGTTCATTTCGTGAACCGTGCGCCCGTCGCGAGTTTCCCCGCCGACGTTTATCATTCCGTTTTTCCCGGTTCGCGACCCGTTGAGGCAAGTACCCCTTGCTACATGCTATACAATATTTACATATATATTGTGACACCCTAAACCTGTAAATTTAGCTTTGGTACAATCATTTCTCATTTTCATATACAATATTGTATTATATCATTTTATCTTTAAACTTGGAACCTACAGTCTGCAATTGAACCTAACAACCACATTTACCTGTTTAATCACATTTTAATATTGACACAGCTTATGGCAACTATCTCTATAGTTTTGTTCCATTTAGACACCCGTGTGCATTTTAACCTGTAACAGCTGCATTGAACCTGTATATATAAATCATTGCACCTCTCAAGTTCTTAAACTTGTTAACATGATTAAAAGGCCATAATTGTCATCCTGTATTCGCATAACATTGAAATCATCTCTGTGACACAACTGATTGCTGTACTGCAAATTGAGTAAATCTGCCTATTGCTTAATTCATTGCTTATATCATGTTGATGATAACCATGCTTGATTATATAACTAATTGTGAGCACACCTATGACATTGTTTACATCTTGACTTGACTTGCTACACGCATATTGATTGACCTGACATGGTACCGTACACAGCTTGACTTGACCTGATGTACCATGACCTGACCCGTTACCTGATCTTGTGTCTAATGCCAACAAACCTGACATGTAGTCCTCATGGACCGTTCCTGTTGTCTATCCAGACAAACCTGATTTTACCTGATCCTGTGTTGGCATTAGTTCTTGATTACTGAATACCTGACTTGACATACATAACTTGGGGGTATGGGGAAATTAAAGGTGAAACCTGACTTGTAACTCAACAGTTCGATACCTGTTCTGATCAGTCTTACGGGCTAGGCCAGCCCCGGAGTGATGATGCTGACATTACTCGCCTATACCTGCTACCTTTTACTGCCTAGCGGCACGTCTCGGTTTCAGCCCGAGAGTCTTAGACCGTGGTCCCGGGCATGTACGGGATACTGTTGAGTTACATCGATGATTCATCAATTTGATTTCAAAGACTTTAGAATAGAAAACCTGATAGAACAGTTTAGTTTACCCACTGCACACTACCCTGCACTGCTCTGATTCATATTATTGTTACCCTTGTTTTATTCATGTTGATATTGCATTGCCTGTTACCCTGTTTATATTATATTACTTGATTACATGACGCGCTGACGTCTGGGTTTTGCATGGCCCAGATTCTGTACCGCTGTTGCAGTCCGAGCGGGAGTACTTCAGCCAGCAGGCTGAGCTGTGAGGTGTCAGTATTAGTTAGTTTTCTTTCCTGCATTTTTATTCCTGATGTGAGCCCGCATTATGGGACATACATTCCAGTTATTTGTATTGGATCTTTCGCTTCCGCATTTTATTATTCTTGACTCATGATATATTGGATTATGGACATGTTTAGATAGTTTTATTTTGTTCTTGATATCTCTACAGCCGTAATGTGACTGTGGATGGATGCTTCCTACCCACAGGTAGCATGGTTGGCTATGCCACGTGCCCATTTTAGCGTACTCTGGGAAGCGGGGCGTGACACTAAGTCAATGAAATCAGTTGCTGGAAAGGATGCTCGTGTTTAATAAGGGTCTCGTGTATACCCGAGACTACGGTCCACTGTTGCCCGTGTCATAACCTTGCAGCTGTGCCGCTAGGCCTATGACCTAATGTGTGTGTGTGTGTGTGTGTATGTATGTCTATATATATGTGTGTGCGCGCGCGCGCGCGCGTATATATCATTAATATCGAATGATCACCATCTAAATCACTGTACCTCGCTAAATACGAGTTCAATTCCATCTAGATTTCCCCATTCCCCTAGTTATAGTATGTATTCAAGTATTAGATAGGTTGTGAATAAATACGTATCGCTTTCACTATCAATCACGTTTCCACTTATCAATATCACTTTCGTACTTACCACAACCAAATTACTAACACTTATATATAGATAATGCATAACAACCGTTAGGTCTTAATGTAAACGATCACCATGCAGAAGGTATAAAGCAAGCACAAAAATAGGTAGAAATGCACTGAACAGATATTCACTAAATTATGACACCCAACGCCATATGACTTGCAAAATTTACCATAAACCACACGTATAGAATCGACCAAAACAATATAAAAGGCGTACGAAATACACTTGATTATCTAGGTGGTAAAATTAGTTTCATGTCAATAGAAATTCAGGTTAAGTATTTATCATTATTTTAAATTAGCGATCAATTGCTGGAATTCCAGTTTCAGAACTGGAAGTCTAATTTCGCGCGCGGTTTATTAGGGATTGTGTTGAGATTCAGGTGTTTCCCCAGTTGAATAAAACATGGTTCTATCTGTTAGCTTTCCAACGCATTAAACGGATTAATAATAGCCTTTCTGTATTAGAAGATATGTCCTGTTTAGTGTGAAGGTGAAAGAAATGTCACTGCAGAAACTGCAGAATACGTCGACATTCTAAAATACAAACAAAATATCAAACGACTGTGAAACTGAACGAAACCTGATCCATATATATAACTAAATTATCTATGCGAGTATATAGGATTCCGCGCATTTTCTGTAAGTCCACGTTACCTCTTCCGGTACTTACGGGCTTGCGGAAATGATGAAAAACGATTTTTCAAGAGGTGGTAACATGGACTCAAAATACAGATCTTTATTAAACAACTAACTAACAAACCTAACAAGAGTTTTACCTACTAGGTTAGGGGGTTATAATTTTCTTGAACTCTTTCGTCTTCAACTCTTTCCGGTGTACGGATCGGCCTCACCTCGTCGTCTCCTTGCGCCGAAGATAGATCCACCTGAAAGCTTCTACCTTTGGCTTCTTCTTCGAACTTGAAGAAACTAGAACACTTGGTTTGCTAAACCTTGTGAACTAGGATGAGTAGAGAAGTGATTTGGATTTTCTTTTATCTCTAAGGCAATGTTTCTCAACTCATGAGAGGGTGTTGCCTTGAGCTAGAGAGAGAGCAAGAGGAAGAGCAAGAGGGAGAGCTCAAGCAAGAGAGAGAAAGCAAATGAGAGAATGAGTAACTCTTTTGCCATCCAAGCTCTCATAATCCAAAGTCGTCATAACAAATAATAGTAATCAAGTATTATGTGATGGTTCAAGTCAAAATGGCCATATCATTTCATGCACTCATTTTGCAAAAAGAAACAAGCAAGCAAAAGTCTTTGCCATGAAATGATAGCCATTGTAATGATGATGGTCAACTAGTCCAACCTAGTCAACCGGTCAACAAAGTCAACAAGTCAACAAAGTCAACCCCTCAACAACCATGTCACTATAATACTTAATTAATATTAGTGTTAATTATATTTCTTATTCTCATTAGGGTTTAGCAAAAAGTCAATAGTCAACAGTCAACAACCCCAATGAGAATTCTCTGCCTCTGACTCTCTGTCAACTGTGCATAGACATCCGCATACGCGTTCCGAGGAACACGAACACAAACGAGATAAAACCAATCCCAAAACGTACACTAGGATCTGGCTTAAACCAAAGCCCGCTAGTGTTAACTGTTCGGACACTAAACGTGCACAAGTGCACGGATGTGACCGAACCCTGTCGCAAAACCATGCGACCTCTACTCTTTTGCCTAAAGGCGAATAGCTTTCTGTGTGGGACTCTAAAGACTCGACACTACGCTGGCAGTGGATTTAACCACAGACCACAAGCGGCACCAGCTGTGCGTAACGGTCCCCAGGTAGATGCCGACAAGAAGACTGACGAGGTGAAACCCATCTGAACTCCTACTGAGCCTGAATGTGACAGTCTCCGTACAGTCCTGTCCGTTCGTCTAAAAACATCGCATGGCGGGCCCAGGGGGCGGTAAACGTCAGTCCCCTACTAGCGGTACAAGTCGTGTCGGAGTGTAGCCCAGAACACCTGAGATAACACTGCAAACCTGCCAGTCTATCTCGCTTGCCCTGGCCAGGGACTTTGTGTAATGGCTCTCCTAGACACAGCGCGATATCAACCCCCAATACCGGGAGAGACGAATCCTGTCTAACCGTCACTGCCTCCAAGTGCTTCGGGACTGCACCTAAAAACTACCTGTTTGCACGACTCCTTTGAGCCGTGGTAGGGTAGTAATCAAAATACAGTGGGAACACACTCGAGGCGAAGTGACAGTGTCAAGTCAGCGGACTAAGCTGTACTCATGTTACCTGGGAACTGATAACTGACGATAGGTATAATACCAACCAACAGTTCCCGACGAGTCCTGTCCAGTGTACTCGTAACCTAACGAGCACCCGCAAACTATCTCAAGTACGACGTACGCTAGTCTACTCCGGAGTATCGATGCCCTGTCTCGATAGTCCTGCGACTAGGGACCTGCATAAGGATGTGCTTATAGATTACCCAGCCCCCACGAGTGTGACTGCCATCACAATGCTGGTAATCAAGCAAAGATCCTAAGGGCTCCACTAATGTGTAAAGGCGATATGCTAAAAGAAACACATGCACACATTAAAGCAGAAACAAACCAAGTAGCATACTACCATTTGGAGCAAGATTGTCAATACAAGGTGAATATCCCAAGCTTCCATTAAGTAATATACATACTAGTATGATACAGTAATGGCCTCTAGGGCATATACACTAACAATCTCCCACTTGCACTAAAGTCATGTACTGGCGTATCGAAGACCTATCATCTCGATCAGCCGCTCAAACTGAGTCTGGGGTAAGGCCTTCGTGAATGGATCAGCAGTGTTATCTTCCGTAGAAACTCTCCGAACCTCGATCTCCTGGCGACCCACGATCTCCCTGATCAGGTGATACCGCCTCAAGATGTGTCTGGACTTCTGATGGGACCTGGGTTCCTTTGCTAAAGCTATAGCCCCGTTGTTGTCGCAATACAGCGGTATTAGATCAACAATGGACGGAACCACCTGAAGTTCCGTTAAGAACTTCCTTATCCAGACTGCTTCTTTTGCGGCATCTGCAGCAGCGATATATTCCTCTTCCATCGTCGAGTCAGCAACGGTTTCCTATTTGAAACTCTTCCAACACACCGCCCATCCATAGAGGGTAAAGACATAACCCGATATGGACATGGAATCATCCTTGTCACTCTGGAAGCTGAAGTCAGCAAAGGCCTCGATCTGGAGGTCTTTTCCGCCATACACCAAGAACATCTCCTTAGTCCTTCTCAGGTACTTGAGAATGTTTTTTACCGCTATCCAGTGTTTCTCCCCTGGGTCCGACTGATACCGGCTTACCACACTCAGTGCATAAGCTATATCTGGTCTGGTACACAACATCGCATACATTATAGAGCCTACCGCAGAAGCGTAAGGTATAATAGACATGCGATCCCTTTCCAAATCAGTCTTGGGAGACATCTCTTTGGAGAGGGTGACTCGTGACAAGCCGGTAGATTACCGCGCTTGGAATCTTCCATACTGAATCTTTTCAGTATGGTGTCGATGTACCTGGACTGTGAGAGTCCTAATATCCTCTTGGATCTGTCACGATAGATCCGGATCCCCAGAATGTAAGAGGCATCACCCAGGTCTTTCATGGAGAACCTGTGTGACAAGAACCCCTTGACAGATTATAGCATAGGAATGTCATTTCCTATCAGAAGAATGTCATCCACGTATAGAACGAGGAATACGACAGTTCTTGCTACAAATCTACTATAGATGCATAGTTCATCTGGATTTTTGATAAAGCCAAATTCTTTGACCGTTTCATCAAAACAGATGTTCCAACTCCGCGATACCTGTTTTAGTCCATAGATGGACTTAAGCAACTTGCACACCTTTCCGCTGCTCCCACTCTGAATGAAACCCTCTGGCTGGTCCATATAAACACACTCCTCTAAATTTCCATTTAGAAAAGCGGTCTTTACGTCCATCTGCCAAATCTCATAATCGTGGAAGGCAGCAATGGTAAGAAGGATCCGAATGGATTTCAGCATAGCTACTGGAGAAAAGGCCTCGTCATAATCCAAACCAGGTCTTTGACGAAAACCCTTTGCAACCAGTCTAGCTTTATAGGTCTCAACCTGTCCATCTACACCAATCTTCCTTTTGAAGATCCATTTGCATTCTATGGGTTTTACCCCATCTGGAGCAACGTCCAACGTCCATACTTTGTTGGTGTACATGGACTCCATTTCGGTCCGCATTGCATCCAGCCATTTTACCGAGTCAACGCTTTGAACGGCCTGCTGGAAGCTAGTTGGCTCATCATAATCAATGATGCAATCCTCTCTATCCCCGTCTATGAGAAAACCGTAGTATCTCTCGGGCGGATGAGACTGCCTACTACTCCTGCGGAGCGGCGTAGGAATGTCATGTTCTTTCGAACCCTCTGGTTCTACTAAGCTTTCAGTAATAGTCTGTGGTTTTGGAATTTCTTCCAGTTCTATTGCGCTCCCACTTATCTGATTTTCCAAAAACTCAGTTTCCAAGAAGTGGGCATGACGAGAAACATAAATATTTTGTTCCTCTTCGCAATAGAAGAAATATCCCTTGGAGTTCTTTGGATATCCCACAAACTTGCACTGTACTGAGCGTGCCTCGAGTTTATCCGCATGCTGCTTTTTGACAAAAGCTGGACACCCCCATGTCTTAATGTGATTAAGATAGGGTCTCTTCCCACACCACATCTGATATGGTGTAGTAGGCACAGTCTTAGTTGGAACTCGGTTCAAAAGGTATGCAGCTGATTCTAGTGCATATCCCCAGAATGATCGCGGTAACTCAGCGTTACTCATCATGGACCGTACCATATCCAATAGGGTTCGGTTCCGTCTCTCCGATACACCGTTATGTTGCGGAGTATATGGAGGAGTAAGCTGAGAGAGAATTCCATTCTCTTTTAAGTAATCCAGGAACTCGGCACTCAAGTATTCTCCACCTCGATCCGATCTCAGTGTCTTGATACTTTTGCCGGTTTGTTTTTCTACTTCATTCTTATATTCCTGGAATTTTCCAAAGGCTTCGGATTTATGTTTCATTAAGAAGACATAACCGTACCTTGAAAAGTCATCCGTAAAAGTAATGAAGTAAGAAAAACCGCTTCGTGCATGTGTAGACATTGGACCGCACACGTCGCTGTGTACGAGTCCCAAGAGCTCGCTCGCTCTTACTCCGTGTCCAGTGAACGGAGTCTTTGTCATCTTTCCTTTGAGACAGGATTGACAAGTGGCATACGATTGATATTCGAACGGATCCAAATATTCTTCTGTATGTAACTTTGTCAACCTTCTCTCATTGATGTGACCCAGTCTACAATGCCATAAGAAAGCCTGATTAGTTTCCGGAGACTTTCTTTTGTGTGTATTCTGGACATTGAAAATCCGTGGTTGGTTTAGTACGTATATACCATTGCTTAATGTACCTGACCCAATCAGAACTTGATTAAGGTGAATATTTACAACATTACTTACAAACGCAAATTCATAACCTTCTTTAGAAATCAAAGATACATAAATGATATTACAAGTTGCGTTGGGTACAAAAAAGCAATTACGTAAAACCAAAACATGTCCATCTGACATTCCCAGGTGATAGTCCCCCACGGACTCAGCATCCGTGCTAGCTCCGTTTGCAACTTTGAGGGTCATGTCACCTGCTTTCAAAAACCTACAGTTTCTCAACGCCTGCAAAGAATTACAGATATGAGATCCTGATCCGGTATCCAATACCCAGGAAGTAGAGTTTATTGATAGACAGTTTTCAATAACATACACACCTGAATCTGAAGCCGCAACTTGCTTCAGATCTTGTGTTCTGGCTTTCCAAGCCCTGCAATCTTTCTTCCAGTGCCCACTCTTATGACAGTAAAAGCACTCTTCCTTCCCCACAAGTTCCCCCGCTATCTTTGTTGCTTTTGTCTTTCCCTTCGTATCCACTTTACTAACATCGCCCCTTGGTTTGGCGGGGTTTTTCTTCTTCTTTCCCTTGGCTTTCGCCTTGGACCTAGAAGAGGAAGATCCTCCTACAAACAAAGTGGATATTTCCCTACCTTTCTGTAGGGTGCCCTCTGCACTCCTCAGCATGTTGAGGAGTTCTGAAAGTTCAACTTCTTTTTCTTGTAAGTTGAAGTTCAGGATAAACTGGGCGTAAGTGGAAGGAAGGGACTGGAGAATCAAGTCTGTATAGAGCTCATTCTCTAACGTGGTCCCAAGGTCCGCGAGCTCCTCAATGAAGCCAATCATCTTAAGCACGTGTTCCGCTACCGATGATCCGATGGCCAACCTTGCCGAAAATAGCTTCTTCGACACTTCGTATCTTGCGATACGAGATTGCTCTCCATACAGTTCTTTTGTATGGAGAAATATGGATTCTAGGTCCATATTCTCGTGCCTCCTTTGATGTTCATTGTCCATAGAGGCAAGCACGAGGCACTTGGCCTTCGCACAATCGATCTCCCAGGTCTTATGGATTTCCTTATCCGCGATGCTGGTTTTGGGACCTGGGACAGGGGGAGCTTTGGTGGTAAGGAGATACCCCAACTTGTCATAAGTGATTGCCATTTTGACATTCCTGAGCCAATCTTTGTAGTTTGGCCATGTCAGTATGTTTTTATCTAGTAGTAACTTAAGTCCAGTCATGATGTTTGGTCGTTGCAATTAAGAGAGAGAGAAGAAACACTTTAGCATGATGCTTTTGCAAGTTTAGAGTGGTTTTTAATTTGTCTAAACAGGATGGCTCCCACTGTCTCTCGAATCCCTCCTCAAACCAAAAAGGAAGAATTAGTCAGGATCAATCTCACCGTACAATTCTTGCTTAACCGTTCGGCCAGGCTGGTGTCGGTACTTCGAGGGAGGTTTTCCAACGCTTTCGGGAAGTTCCTTAATTAAATAACCTCTTTTCCCTGTGGGCGTAGCCCCGCTAACACCTTTCTAGACACCTACTTGGTTTATAGCATTGATCGTTAAGTGAGAAATTTCCCGAGGAGTAGCATATACTCACATTAGGATCGGGATCCAAATATCATTGCGTGACAAAACTGAAGGAATCCTACCAGAATCATCACACTCCAAATGGTATGCAGCGCTAGCAAGTTTCAGTTCTTTTGAAACTCCCGATGTGGATTTTTGCCGCATGCTCTTATGACCTTGACTTTGGCCAACAAATCATAAGTCACATGTCAAGTTTACTCGTCATTCTCCAGGTTAATTTGAGCCCACCCGCACATACCCTTGACTTTGGCCAACAAGGTAGAACGACTGCCCCAAACCAACACATCTATCTATGCTGCACATGAATACCCAATAGCTACCAATCATTATGCCTTGACTTTGGCCAACAAACATAGCTTGAATACTTATTGACCATTCATGTGAAACGACGGAGGACTACGAATGGTTTTGGCGAAACCGTGAACGTAGTGAACTTGATATAATCGAAGGAACGAGATAGCTTTTAAAAGGAGTGGCTTAAGCTCCGCGTTTAAAAGTTATTTTTGAAAAGAAACCGAGTGGTTTTGAAAGTGTTCCAACGACTTTTACTTGGTTTATTTTTCTTGCATTAATTCCAATGCGTCCCATCATTTAATCCTACCATTGCAGAAAACAACCAAAATATGACGTACGCTTATGCCATCCGCATTCGCCACGGGGCCCGTCATTACCCGTTAGGTTACTTAACTAACGACAGAGCGGGGGCTGGACTAGCGCGGATGCAAAACATAAGCAACGCCTAAATAGTTATCATATATAGATATATTGCAATGATAGCTAATCTAGATCACAGATGAACACATTGGATATACTAGGAATCCGCAATTCGTACGAGACTGTAACGAAAAGCGGATTACACGGTAGCGGTGAATAGCCAAACCCCACCCGAGACCTCTACGGGTGCGGCAAACTACCCACCAAGTACCCGAAGCGAAGCAACCTCCCTCAACTCGTGAGTAGGCCACTCGGCACTTCGAGATACCCGGTAGTTTGTGCACCCCACCTTGGGTCTATCCTAGGAGCAAAAACAGTAAAAAGAAATTATACAATGACGGCTACAACCACGACCCGGTTGTGCGGCCAAAAATAATATTACATCAATTTACATATTACATGAATTGAAAGATAAAAGGAAAAACTCTCATCTCACAACCCCGGGCTATTCATCCGCGACAATCCAATGAATTCATATACACATACCATCAACATTACAGATCACAGATATGTATAACCCCCACTAATCGACGTATAGCGATTAGCGGACGTTCAATACATATAACATATCACAGATATATACCCGTCAGCTTAAGTCTTTAGAAGTTCGATCAAAATACGGATTTTCAAGCCCCAAAAACTAATTTTTCTTTCTGGAAAATCTGGGCAGAAAAAACATATTGTAAAAATCCCAAAACACCCCTATGACCTCACTGCAAGAAAAATCGTCCACGGCCGAGTCAACTCGGTCGCGGTTCCGCGGCGTGTTGATGGGCTCTCTGGACCATTTTTCTACAGTGAGATGTAAAAACCCTGAGTCGAATTTTAAGGCATGATTTATTATTTTTGGAACAGAGGAAAAATTTGACAGAAAGTGTGCAAACCGGGCGTGTTTCGCGACTTTTTCTCCGATCGAACTTCTACTTACATTGCTAACATGTTAGATAGTGTTTAACTAGGTTCTGATACCACTGTAAGTCCACGTTACCTCTCCCGGTACTTACGGGCTTGCGGAAATGATGAAAAACGATTTTTCAAGAGGTGGTAACATGGACTCAAAATACGGATATTTGTTAAACAACTAACTAACAAACCTAACAAGAGTTTTACCTACTCGGTTAGGGGGTTCTACCTTTCTTGAACTCCTTCGTCTTCAACTCTTTCCGGTGTACGGATCGGCCTCACCTCATCGTCTCCTTGCGCCGAAGATGGATCCACCTGAAAGTTTCTACCTTTGGCTTCTTCTTCGAACTTGAAGAAACTAGAACACTTGGTTTGCTAAATCTTGTGAACTAGGATGAGTAGAGAAGTGATTTGGGTTTTATTTTATCTCTAAGGCAATGTTTCTCAACTCATGAGAGGGTGTTGCCTTGAGCTAGAGAGAGAGCAAGAGGAAGAGCAAGAGGGAGAGCTCAAGCAAGAGAGAGAAAGCAAATGAGAGAATGAGTAACTCTTTTGCCATCCAAGCTCTCATAATCCAAAGTCGTCATAACAAATAATAGTAATCAAGTATTATGTGATGGTTCAAGTCAAAATGGTCATATCATTTCATGCACTCATTTTGCAAAAAGAAACAAGCAAGCAAAAGTCTTTGCCATGAAATGATAGCCATTGTAATGATGATGGTCAACTAGTCCAACCTAGTCAACCGGTCAACAAAGTCAACAAGTCAACAAAGTCAACCCCTCAACAACCATGTCACTATAATACTTAATTAATATTAGTGTTAATTATATTTCTTATTCTCATTAGGGTTTAGCAAAAAGTCAATAGTCAACAGTCAACAACCCCAATGAGAATCCTCTGCCTCTGTCTCTCTGTCAACTGTGCATACACACCCGCATTCGCGTTCCGAGGAACACGAATACAAACGAGATAAAACCAATCCCAAAACGTACACTAGGATCTGGCTTAAACCAAAGCCCGCTAGTGTTAACCGTCCGGACACTAAACGTGCACAAGTGCACGGATGTGACCGAACCCTGTCGCAAAACCATGCGACCTGTCGCAAAACCATGCGACCTGTCGCAAAACCATGCGACCTCTACTCTTTTGCCTAAAGGCGAATAGCTTTCTGTGTGGGACTCTAAAGACTCGACACTACGCTGGCAGTGGGTTTAACCACAGACCGCAAGCGGCACTAGCTGTGCGTAACGGTCCCCAGGTAGATGCCGATAAGAAGACTGACGAGGTGAAATCCATCTGAACTCCTACTGAGCCTGAATGTGACAGTCTCCGTACAGTCCGGTCTGTTCATCTAAGAACATCGCATGGCGGGCCCAGGGGGCGGTAAACGTCAGTCCCCTACTGGCGGTACAAGTCGTGTCGGAGTGTAGCCCAGAACACCTGAGATAACACTGGAAACCTGCCAGTCTATCTCGCTTGCCCTGGCCAGGGACTTTGTGTAATGGCTCTCCTAGACACAGCGCGATATCAACCCCCAATACCGGGAGAGACGAGTCCTGTCTAACCGTCACTGCCTCCAAGTGCTTCGGGACTGCACCCAAAAACTACCTGTTTGTATGACTCCTTTGAGCCGTGGTAGGGTAGTAATCAAAGTACAGTGGGAACACACTCGAGGCGAAGTGACAGTGTCAAGTCAGCGGACTAAGCTGTACTCATGTCACCTGAGAACTGATAACTGACGATAGGTATAATACAAACCAACAGTTCCCGACGAGTCCTGTCCAGTGTACTCGTAACCTAACGAGCACCCGCATACTATCTCAAGTACGACGTACTGACGGCTGTGGGACAGACCGTCTCCCAAGCTGGGATAAGAAGCGCATACGCTAGTCTACTCCGGAGTATCGATGCCCTGTCTCGATAGTCCTGCGACTAGGGACCTGCACAAGGATGTGCTTATAGATTACCCAGTCCCCACGAGTGTGACTGCCATCACAACGCTGGTAATCAAGCAAAGATCCTAAAGGCTCCACTAATGTGTAAAGGTGATATGCTAAAAGAAACACATGCACACATTAAAGCAGAAACAAACCAAGTAGCATACTACCATTTTGAGCAAGATTGTCAATACAAGGTGAATATCCCAAGCTTCCATTAAGTAATATACATACTAGTATGATACAGTAATGGCCTCTAGCGCATATACACTAACATTTTCAATTTTATGTAGGGATGTGCAGGCGCTTAAATTCAGATATCCTTGTAGAATGCTGCCCTGGACTGCAGTCCAGAGCCGCATTCCTAGTCAATTCTCGTTACAGTGACCAATCAGCATTGAAGAGTAAACTATAGAGGGTTCTAGTTTATCGAGTCGGTTTTGATAAGAACCCTAGAACATCAGGTTTTGATTTGTATTTAATTTACAATGATTTTAATAAGGCAACATGCGCGGTAAAATTTCAGTTTTGACGTAACTAGATGGAGGTATCATTTCATAGTGATGAAGTCAATATTTTTCTCTTAAATTCTTACAATTTGTTTATTATCATTAAAGAGATTAATGTGCCATAAATTTTTCCTTTTTTAAATGGGGTTTTCATTAGGGTAGTGTATCAAACACTTGCAAAATATATATATGTCACGATTGATACTTCGTTTTCTTTCAACCAAATAAATGGTAATTAATTCTTCTGGGCTCTACACAATAATAACACGCATTATCAACTCGATCATGTTCCAACCATCATAACTACGAGTGTAAATAAAATGTAACGATTATACGATATAATATATAAATGTGTTTATATTTTAGGTTACTCGTTATAATATAATACAATAGCATGAGTAGCAAGTGAGGAGTTTCACTTGCCTTCGGTCGCTGATATAGAAGTGACACCGCTTGCGGACTTCGTCTCGACACACGAGACGATGCGATGCTGGACACGGCGCGTGGCGCGAGCGCAATGAGTGGAGATCTGGTAGTAGGCACGATGACGACGCGGGCGTGACACGGTAGTGGGCGTGGTCCTGGCTCGGTGCGTAGCGCGGGAGTAGTACGGCGCGACACGGTACCGAACACGATGCTGGTACGGGAGTGGGCATGGTGCATGCACTGGATCGGGGTATGGTATGACCGGGGGCTGGCACGGCGTGGCATAACGTGTGTGTGGCGCGGGGAGTGGGTACGTGGCGGACACGCGGTAGTGTAGCCGTGGCACGGTGGCGGTGTAGAGGCGGGTCAGGCGACGGTTGAGGGTGGAGAAGGTGACAGCGGGGGGTTCGGTGGGTCGCTGGAGACGATGGCTACGGTGGTGGTCGGCGATGTGGTCTGGCCAGGGACATGATGGAGCTTGGTGTGCAGGGGATGAGGGCTCGGTGAAGCAAGGAAGAAGGAGGATGGGATGATGGCGATGATGATGATGGAGGTGGAGTGGTGGCAATGGGAGGAAGTCGACGTTGGCAACGGAGGCTGCAGGAGAGCTTGAAATTGGAGAGGGTGGAGTTATGCAGAGATGAGGTCGGTGGCGGTGGTGTGCAGTTTTTTGGGTGGCAGTGGGTAGAGAGAGGAGATGGGGTTGCAGATGGGGAAGAAGGGAGCGAAAGGGAAAAAGATAGGACGGGAGACGTTGAGGACGAGATCATCACGGAGGTGGACGCGGGTCTTGCGGCGAGGGCGAGAGAGGAGTAGAGCCATTAGAGGGAGAGGATTTCGTGGAGGGGACCGTGGGGAGTTGGCGAGCAGGGGTAGCGTCGACGAAGGCAGGTTCATGGGCGAGCGCGAGAAGAGGGGGAAGCCGTTGAAGATGGCGGGAAAAAGAGAGGGAGAAGAAAAATGAGGAGTGGGGGTGTAATGGGTCCGGTCGGGTTCGGGTAGTTTAGGGTTTGGGTTTAGATTAGGAAAAATTATTAAATAAAATAATAAAAAAATATAATAAAAAATATATATAATAATGAAAAAATAGGAAAAAATGTGGAAAAATATGAAAAATATATATACGGAAACTAGGGATTTACAACTAGCTTCCGGATCAACAGCGATCGACGTCATCCTTATCCGACTCTGATAAAGCACACATTACAGGTTTAATTGTATGCTCAAAATTTCTGTAAAACTATACAATCGTAGCGGTTGCCTTACCAAACACAAGTAAAAATTAGTTTTGAAACTACCCTGCTTCAGTTAACTTCACAAAGATGTGAATAATAAGCCGGGGGCACTGATAATGAGGAAAAAATCGATAAATTAGCTCAATTTTGATCAATTTTACTAATTACACTAAAATACCTTAAACTATCGCTATCTATTCACTAAACTACATTTAAATTTTTCCTAACCCATCGAAACTAATAAAATTTACTCGGTGAAATCGATCGAGTGGGTATTATAGTGTTATCCATAGACAAGTATTAATTAGTACACAATACTACGATATTTATATGAAACATGTATATAGAGTAAGGATTGTCAAACTTACATCCGGTACATTCTTCCCTTGAGAGATTAAGCTCTGGATTATCTCTCTCCTCACCTCAAGAGAGAATGACGACTATTATTTTGTATATCTTGCATACTTCACGCTGGAATAGGAATCCAAACCCTAATCCTTTCATCGTACAGATCTCAAATCTGCTTCTGTTAAATCAAATTAAATTTGGACGTACAAATCAGGCGAGGTTAAAAAATATGGTCTACATCAAGTAAAAATTATCAAATTTACATCCGGTACTTTCTTCCCTTAAGATCTCAAGCTCCAGAAAAGAAAACCACGCTGGAATAGGAATCCAAACCCTAGTCCTTTTAGTGTTAACTCATTTTTCACATCTAAAAAATGAATAGAGAATATGAGGAGATGAGCCACAACCACAACTTAGCTAGTAGATATTTTGCCACAAATAAATAAGCAGCCATCCTAGTCTATCTCCCTTTATCCACTCATTTTGCACATCTAAATATGGAAAGAGAGTGAGACACAAAGCACAACAATCGCAGACGCTTGATACCATACTTTCACCTCAATTCTAATTTAGAGCGATGGTTTACGATTGTTGTGTCTTATGTCTCACTATCTATCCATCTTTTAGTTGTGAAAAATGAATGGATAGAGAGAGAGACTATGATATTTGTTTATTTATTTGTGGCAAGGTATCTACTAGTTAGTTTGTTTTTCCTTATTTTTCATGCATTTTTATAATTATATGTTAATATATGACAGTTGCTTTCAACGCTTGGTGTCCTAACAACCATCACGCACGCATATTCACATGCAACCAAACACATAGGCACATTTAACTTGATCGAGTCGATGATTGATTAACATGTTTTCCTTATTAAGACAATTAATGCGGAGATCTACTACATTTAACTTGTTCTACAAATTGGATGAGATTATAACACCATAAAAATTTCACACACTAAGCCAAGAATCTATCAAAATCAAGTTTTAGAGTGTTAATTTTTCGTTCAATTAAAATTAACGAGCTTAAACCACGTATTTAATTGTTAAACGAGCTAAAGTGAGCTCTCATTGAGCCAAGAATCAAAGTAACAATAATTCAAACAAATTTTTCCACATCCGTAATAATATTTTTTTTAACATTAGTAGATTTTTAACAAAAAAAATGATCAAATTGTACTAAAAAATGGGGTAAATTGCGATAAAGCAATAAATCTTTAGTTAAAAATTAAAACTTACGTGTGGACGGGAGGCGGATGCTACGGTGGAGGCGGTGGCTCCGATGGACAGTGGCGATATGGGCGACTGCGGCTACGCCGCAGAGAGGGAGCATGAGCAGTGAGATAGACAGAGAGACGATGAAAGAGAGATACGGTGAGCGAAGAAGATGACCTACGATGGCGGTGGAGGGAACACTTCATCGCCGGCTGCGACGATGACGGCGGTGGAGGGAGCACTTTGTTGCCGGCGGTTTTCGTTGCCGGTCAAGAGAGAGTGTGTGAGTGAAAGAGAGAGAGAGAGAAAGAGAGAGAGAGAGAGAGAGCGAATGAGAGAGAGACTTACGAGGTGGAGCGGTGGCGGCGGTCTTCGTCAGTAGAGAAATTGTTGGCTTTGGTCGCCGGGAAGGAGATCGAAAGAAGGGGGATTGAGGATTTAGAGTTTTCACCTTTTTGTGGGGGTAAAATTTAGGGTTCTGATATGAGATCGGTTCTCTTATAATTAATTCGGTTATTACATCGGCATAAAACTGACGAAAGAACACAAATCAAATATTAATGCTGCAGGGCGAACATTTTTTTACTCTGGGCTTTTTTCATCGGGTTTCTAGTTTATTCCGTCAGCAAGTCGCCAACGGAATAAAACACCCGACGAAATAGCCATTGTTTTCTTGTAGTGCTAAAAACCTGCCTATAACTTTTTAGTAGTTTCTTGATGTAAGTGTGTGGTGTTATGGTCAAAACACCTGCGGACCGCTGCGGAACAGAAAACAAGAATTTCATGCAAGCACAACAAACTAAAAACCCAAAATTCTCTAAGAACTAGTAGTTACAAAAGACAAAAGAGCTAAACTAGGGTTTAGAATGGGCTACAAGCTTTGTACCGTGTCCATTCTTAAGTGGAAGACCCAAACTTTGCTCCTTAGCATCTGGATCGAGCTTGATCAACGACCTCCTTACCGAAAATGATCAACCTTGAAAGCAACCCACTATAAGTTTCAACTCCACCAAAAACACTTCTCTGTGAAGCAACCTACTCTCATAAATTGCTGGTAAGTAAGAGGGAAAAAAATGATATAGAAAGCTCCCTCTCTCAATTTCCTCTCTTTTTCTCAACACATAAGAGAGAGGGGATGAAGAGGCATATAAAATGAATTAACCATCCCCTTTTCTCTCCTTTATCATATAAAAGAGAGAGGGGATGGGGCTTATCTCCTCAAGTGGCCCCTACTTGCCCACATGTCTTCGCATGCTTCTTTGTCACTAAGTGACAAACCTAGTATATGTATCTCATACATAAACTAGTATATGCATCATATACATATCAATACATTAGTATCATGTATTAATGAGAGAGAGAAAGTGTGTGTGTGTGTGTGTGTCATATACATAATACTAGCAACCATATCACATATGGATATTAAGTCAACGCTTAACTTAATATTTCGGCTTATAAATAAACCGGCTAGTATTATCAAACGTCCGATTAATATACATGTATCATATACATGTGTTTAATCGAACTCCTGCACGTATCAACTATACGCACAATACAAATCCACATCATCGTTTCGCCTGCGCGAGCACTTTCGGCGTGAGACTCTAAAGATTTGACAATATGCTGGCAGTAGGTTAATTGGATCATGTCCGATTGAATTTAAAATAATTTCAGATCAATCCCCTAACGGGTTAACCCACAAATACGTCAGCAGCACTAGTTGTACGTAACGGCTACCTAAGTATTGATCAAAAGGTAGGTCGACAAGCAAACTCATCCGAACCCAACAAACACTATCAGTGACAATTTCCATACAATCGGATCTCTTCGCTAATGTCACGCCCCGCTTCCCAAAAGAAGGGGAAGGAAGACGTGGCAAGGTCTGCAACCTAACTGTATTGAAGGTAGTCTATTCAATACAGTTACGTTAAGCGTATAATTATTTAATATGCAGGATGTGTACCAAAACAAAAATAATAAAAGCGAAAGGCATTTTATTTCCATTAACCAAACTTTATTACATCCCAAAAGAAATAGTAAAATAAACTAAGTAGTTTAATTGTTAGTGTATATACCCTAGAGGCCATTATTGTATCATACTAGCTTGTATATTACTTAATAGAAGCTTGGGATATTCACAGTTATATATCAGTCTTGCTAAAAATGGTAGTATGCTACTTGGTTTGTTTCTGCTTTAATATGTGCATATGTTTCTTGTAACGTATCATTTATAGATATTAGTAGAGCCCATAGGATCTTTGCTTGATTACCAGCTTTGTGATGGCAGTCACACTAGTGGGGGCTGGGTAGTCTATAAGCAACATCCTATACAGGTCCCTGGTCGTTGGATTATCGAGACAGGGCATCGATATTCCGGAGTAGACTAGTGTGTACACTTCTCATCCCAGTTGGGGAGATGGTCTGTCCCACAGCCATCAGTACGTCGTACTGGAGATAGTATACAGGTGCTCGTTGGGTTACGGGTACACCGGACATGACTCGCAGGTGAACTGTTGGTTGGTATTATACCCGTCGTCAGTTAACAGTTCCCAGGTGACATGAGTACAGCATAGTCCACAGACTTGACACTGCTACTTCGCCTCGAGTGTGTCCCACTGTTCTTAGATTGCTACCTTACCACGGCTCAAAGGAGTCGTGCAAACAGGTAGCAGTTGGGTGCAGTCCCGAGCACTTGGAGGCAGTGGCGGTTAGACAGGATTCGTCTCTCTCGGTATTGGGGGTTGATATCGCGCTGTGTCAGAGAGCCATTATGCAAAGTCCCTGGACAGGGCAAGCGGGATTTACTGATAGGTTCCAGTAGTTTCTCAGGGTGTAATGGGCTACGCTCCGACACGACTTATACCGCTATTAGGGGACTGACGCTTGCCGCCCCCTAGGCTCGATATGCGATAGTCTTAGACGAACAGACCGGACTGTACGGAGATTGTCACATCAGGCTCAGTAGGAGTTCGGATGGGTTTCCTCATCGGCCTTCTTATCGACATCTACCTGGGGACCGTTACGTACAGCTAGTGCCGCTTGCGGTCTGTGGTTAAACCCACTGCCAGCGTAGTGTAGGGTCTTTAGAGTCCCACACAGAGAGTTTCCCTGCTCCAGGCGAAACGATATAGAGGTCGTATGGTTTTACGACAAGGGTTCGGACGCGTACGTGTGTTTACGCACGTACGACGTTCAGACAGTTTTTACTAGCCGGCTTTGGTTTAAGCCAGATTCTAGTATCGGGTTATTGGATTTATACAGTCTAAAGTTTTTCCGTGTTTTCACGGATTGGAGGGGCGTTCTCGTAATTTTCCAGGAAGCTTCTAGAAGCATGGTGACTTGGGGGTTAAGGTGGCATAAGCATTTATTGCTTAATGACTCATTTGTGTGATTCATCCATGGAATTAAATGATGAATTAATTAGCTAATGAGTCATATGATGAATCACACAAGGTGAATGCATCAACCATGATGATTAATCATTTAAATTATTTATTTGATAAATTGTTATGGTTGTTATATTCAAATGAGCTCATTATTCAATCTCATTCTTATCATCACCTTCTCTCTCCTCAAGCTCTCTCATTCTTGAAACCCTAATCCTCCCCTCTCATGTGTTGAGATCAAGAATTAGATAGACTAATTAATCCATAATCTCACTCTATATCCCCTAGGTAGCTTAGATTAGCACTTTGAGCAACCTAGTTATCTCAAGTTAGAGATCAAGCTTGGAGTAGGATCTCTCGGGTGGATCGTCTTTGACTCGAGGAGGCCGTTGAAGTGCCGATGTTCCAAGGAGCCTACGAGGAGCGGAGGACAGCGATGAAGACCCGAAGAACAAGTAACGTGAGGTATAACTTCGAATCCGAGTAGTTAAACCTCTCGTAGTTAGTTAGTAATGGTTTAGACACGATTCATGCGCTCAAGTCTATGTTACGAAGTATTGATAATCGTTTTTCATATATTCCACCTCCCTGCAAGTTCGTGGGGTGTGTGACATGGACTTACAGTGGTATCAGAGCCAACTAAACCATTACTAGCTTATTAGCAACTAATTAGAACTTCGATCGTCGGAAAACACGAAAACGAAACCCCGGAAACCCCAAGTTTCTGTTAATTTTAAACATGCCTAAAAAATTATTTGATATGCCTTAAAATTCACAGCAGGGAAATATAAGAATACTGGGAAAATACGAGCCCCTAACTCGGCAAGACGGCCGCGGATCCGCGGCAAGATGGTGCTTTTGGCCGCGGATCCGCCGCCGAGTCAACCCCGAGTTGACTCGGATTTGCACAGTAATTCATAGTTTTTGGAGTTTTGTTTTCCTGTATATTCTGTTTCTGCCCAGGTTACTTCTGTGCTGGCTTGCTTTTGGGGTACACACGGAAAGAGGTTGTCGATCGATGTTCTAAATTATTTGCTAATCGGGTTTTTATCTGTAATGTTTAATGTGTTCGTAAACCTCCCCTAACTGCTAGTATGTCGGTTGGCTGGGGGTTGCACATTTCTGTAATGTTTACTATTTGTGTATATGAACTTGATTGGATCGTTGTGATGATTAGCCGGGGTTTGAGATGGGTTTAATATTCATTCATTCGATGTAATTGTAATATGTTGTAATATTATTTTGCGGGGCACATCTAGGTTGCGGTTGTATCCACCGTTGTATTATTTCTTTTTTATTGTTTTTTGCTCGTAGGATAGACCCAAGGTGGGGTGCACAAACTACCGGATACTTTGAAGTGTTTAGTGGCCTACTCACGTTGTTGAGGGAGACCGCTTCACTTTGGGTACTTGGCGGGTAGTTTTCCGTACCCGTAGGGGTCTAGGGTGGGGTAATGGCTATTCATCACAACTGTGTAATCCGCCTTTTGTTGCAGGCTCAAAATAAACGCGGATTGCTTGTATATCCAATAATGTTCATCTGTGATCTGGAATACCTATTATTGCGTCTGACGAATGTACAATATCTATATATGATAGCTATTAGACGTCACTTATGTTTTACACCCGCGCTAACCCAGCCCCCGCTCTGTCGTTAGTTAAGTAACCTAACGGGTGATGACGGGACCCAGTGGCGAATGCGGATGGCATAAGAGGACGTGGTATTTTCGTTGTTTTCTGCAATGATAGGATAAATGATGGGACACATTATTATAATGCAAAGAAAATAAACCAAAAATGAATCGTTGGAAGAGTTTAAAAGAAACCACTCGGTTATTTTTAAAACAGAAGATATTTTTTAATTGCGGAGCTTTAACCACTCCTTTTAAAAGCTATCAGGTTTCTTCGGTTATATCAAGTTCACTACGTTCACGGTTTTGCCAAAACCATTCGTAGCCCTCCGTCATTTCATTTGGGTATTCAGTAGTATTCAAGCTATGTATTTTACCTAACGCCAAGGCATAGTGTTTGGTAGCTGCTGGGTATTCATTTGTTGTATAGATAGATGAGTTAGTTTGGGACAGTCGTATTATCGTTTTGGCCGAACGTCAAGGATATATACGGATGGGTTCAAATTAACAAAGATAATGATGGGTAGAACTTGACATGTGACTTATGACATTTTGACCTAACGCCAAGGTCATACGAGCATGGGGCAAAAATTTATATCGGGAATTTCTAAAGAAACTGAAATTTGCAAAGAGATGCATACCATTTAGAGTTTGATGAATGTTGGTAGGATTCCTTCAACATTATCATACGATGATATTTGGATCTCGATCCTACTGTGATTATAAGCTACTTATCAGGAGATTCGTCACTTAACGATCAATGCTATAAACCAAGTAGGTGTCGAGAAATGTGTCAGCGGGGCTACGGCCCCAGAGAAAAGAGGTTACTTAATTAAGGAACTTCGCGAAAGCGTTGGAAAACCTCCATCGAAGTATCGACACTGGCATGGCTGAACGGTTAAGAAAGTATTTTACGGTGAGAATTGTCCTGACTAATTCTTCTTTTATAGTTTGAGGAAGGATTCGAGAAACAGTGGGAGCCATCCAGTTTAGATAAACTTAAAACCAATTTAAACTTACAAGAGCATCATGCTAAAATGTTTTCTTCTCTTTCTCTCATTGCAGCGACCTTGTGACCACACATAGGTTACATCTAGATAAAAAATTGACTGAATCTGACTTATATGACTGGCAAAGGTCTGTCCAGATGTCCATTTCCTATGACAAACTGGATCACCCTATTACTACTCAAGATCCCGCCGTCCCAGGTCCAGCTTCCACCGTCGCGGATATGGATATCCGTCAGACAAGGGAAAAGGATAAAGCGAAAGCCAAGTGTCTCGTGTTGGCTTCAGTTGATGGTGTATACCAGAAGCAGCACGAGAAGATGGACTTAGTTTCCATCTTTCTCCATAACAAAGATTTATATGGAGAGCAATCTCATATCGTAAGATATGAGACCTCGAACGAATTATTTCAAGCGAGGTTGGCTGTCGAGTCAACTGTAGGGGACAACGTCCTTACAGAGACCAGCTATTTTGAGCCCACGGACCTGAAGACCGCGTTAAAGAATGGGTCAAATACTGACTTGATTCTAAAGTCTTTGCCTTCTACCCTGAAGGAAACCAGGGAAGTAGAAGGAAAGGGAAGGGCAAAAGTTTCGGGACTGGATGTAGTAAAAGAGGGACGTTCCTATTGTTACGGGAATGAACATTGGCAGAAGGATTGCAGGGCTAGCAAAGCCAGTAGCCAGGATTCGAAGTATGTTGTGGCTTCGGCCTCAAGTGTGTTTGTAATTGAGAACTGTTTGTCAATTAACTCTACTTCCTGAGTACTAGATACCGGAGCAGGATATCATATCTGTAATTCATTATATGCTTTGAGAAACCGTAGAGTTATGAAGGTAGGTGATTTGTCTCTCAGAGTTGCAAACGGAATGAGCGTGGACGCAGAATCCGTGGGAGAATATCGCCTAGGTTTGACAAGTGGGCAGATATTGATTTTACGTAACTGTTTGTATGTACCTAGTTTGACTTATAATATCATATCGGTGTCCTCACTTTCGAGAGAGGGATATGATTTTACATTCGTAAGTGATGTAGTTCACATCCACCTAAATCAAGTTCTGATTGTGTCCGGTACATTAGATGACGGTATATACGTATTAAGTCAAGCTCAGGTTTTCAATGTCCAGAACACACTTAAAAGAAAGTCTCCAGAAATAAATCAGGCTTTCTTATGGCATTGTAGACTAGGTCACATCAATGAAACTCGATTAACTAAGTTACATAGAGAAGGATATTTGAATCCGTTTGAATATCAATCTTATGCTACTTGTGAATCTTGTCTCATGGGAAAGATGACAAAGACTCCGTTTACAGGACACGGAGTAAGAGCGAGCGAGCTCTTGGGACTCGTACACAGTGACGTGTGCGGTCCAATGTCTACACATGCGCGAGGTGGTTATTCCTACTTCATTACTTTTACGGATGATTTCTCTAGGTATGGATATGTCTTCTTAATGAAGCATAAATCCGAGGCCTTTGAGAAATTCCGGGAACACAAGAGTGAAGTGGAAAACCAAACAGGCAAAAGTATCAAGACACTGAGATCTGATCGAGGTGGTGAATACTTAAGTGCCGAGTTCCTAGGTTACTTAAAAGAGAATGGAATTCTCTCTCAGCTTACTCCTCCATACACACCACAATACAACGGTGTATCGGAAAGGAGGAATCGAACCCTATTGGATATGGTTCGTTCCATGATGAGTAAGGCTGAGTTACCGCGATCTTTCTAGGGTTATGCGCTAGAATCAGCGGCATATCTTTTGAACACAGTTCCTACCAAAACTGTGCCTACCACTCCATATCAGATGTGGAGTGGGAAGAAACCCTATCTTCAGTATCTGAAGATTTGGGGATGTCCAGCTTTTGTTAAAAAGCAGCATGCGGACAAACTCGAGGCACGATCAGTACTATGTAAGTTTGTGGGATATCCAAAGAACTCCAGGGGGTATCTATTCTATTACGCAGAGGAACAAAAGGTTTTTGTTTCTCGTAATGCCCATTTTCTAGAACATCAGTTTTTAGAAAAGGAAATAAATGGGAGCGAAATAGAACTGGAAGAAATTCCAGAACCACAAACTGTTACTGAAAGTATGGTAGAACCAGAGGTTTCAGAAGAAAGGGACATACCAGCGCCTATCCGCAGAAGTAGTAGGCAGTCTCATCTGCCTGAGAGATACTACGGTTTTCTCATAGATGGGGATAGAGAGGATTGCGTCATTGATGATGATGACCCTACTAGCTTCCAGCAAGCCATTCAGAGCGGCGACTTGGTAAAATGGCTGGATGCAATGCGGACCGAAATGGAGTCCATGTACACTAACAAAGTATGGACTTTGGACATTGCTCCAGATGGGGTAAAACCCGTAGGATGCAAATGGATCTTCAAAAAGAAAATTGGTGTAGATAGACAGGTTGAAACCTATAAGGCTGGACTTGTTGCAAAGGGTTTCCGTCAAAGACCTGGTTTGGACTATGACGAAAGCTTTTCTCCAGTGGCTATGCTCAAATCCATTCGGGTCCTTCTTGCTATTGCTGCCTTCCACGATTATGAGATCTGGCAGATGGACGTAAAAACGACCTTTCTAAATGGAAATTTGGAAGAGTGCGTCTATATGGATCAGCCAGAGGGATTCATTCAGAGTGGGAGCAGCAGTAAAGTATGCAAGTTGCTTAAGTCCATTTATGGACTAAAGCAAGTATCGCGGAGTTGGAACATCTGTTTTGATGATACTGTCAAAGAATTTGACTTTATCAAAAATCCAGATGAACCTTGCATATACAGTAAGATTGTAGGGAGAGCTGTAGTATTCCTCGTCTTATACGTGGATGACATTCTCCTAATAGGAAATGATATTCCTATGTTACAGTCAGTCAAAAGATTCTTATCACAGAAATTCTCCATGAAAGACCTGGGTGATGCCACCTACATTCTGGGGATCCGGATCTATCGTGATAGATCAAAAAGGATGTTGGGACTTTCGCAGTCTAGGTACATAGACACCATATTGAAGAGATTCAGTATGGATGATTCTACGCGCGGTAACCTACCGGCTTGTCACGGAATCACCCTCTCCAAAGAGATGTCTCCCAAGACTGATTTGGAAACGGATCACATGTCAATTATACCCTACGCTTCTGCGGTAGGCTCTATAATGTATGCGATGTTATGTACCAGACCAGATATAGCATACGCATTAAGCGTTGTAAGCCGACATCAGGCAAACCCAGGGGAGAAATACTGGATAGCAGTAAAGAACATTCTCAAGTATCTGAGGAGGACTAAGGAGATGTTCTCGGTGTATGGCGGAAAAGACCTCCAGATCGAGGCCTTTGCCGACTCCAGCTTCCAGAGTGACAAGGATGACTCCAAGTCCATGTCAGGGTATGTCTTTACCCTCAATGGAGGGGCGGTCTGTCGGAAGAGTTCCAAGCAGGAGACCGTTGCTGACTCAACGATGGAAGCGGAGTACATAGCTGCTTGCGATGCCGCAAAAGAAGCTGTCTGGATGAAGAAGTTCCTCACAGAACTTCAGGTGGTTCTTACCAGTGTTAGTCCAATACCTCTGTATTGCGACAACAACGGCGCTATAGCTTTAGCGAAGGAACCCAGGTCCCATCAGAAGTCCAGACACATCTTAAGGCGGTATCACCTGATCAGGGAGATCGTAGATCGCCGGGAGATCGAGATAAAGAGAGTAGAGACGGAGAATAACATTGCTGATCCATTCACAAAGGCCATTCCTCAGACGCAGTTCGAGAGGCTATTCGAGATCATAGGTCTACGATATGCCAGTACATGGCCCTAGTGCAAGTGGGAGATTGTTAGTGTATAGGCCCTAGGGGCCATTATTGTATCATACTAGCTTGTATATTACTTAATGGAAGCTTGGGATATTCACAGTTACATATCAGTCTTGCTAAAAATGGTAGTATGCTACTTGGTTTGTTTCTGCTTTAATATGCTCATATGTTTCTTGTAACGTATCATTTATACATATTAGTAGAGCCCATAGGATCTTTGCTTGATTACCAGCGTTGTGATGGCAGTCACACTAGTGGGGGCTGGGTAGTCTATAAGCAACATCCTATACAGGTCCCTGGTCGTTGGATTATCGAGACAGGGCATCGATATTCCGGAGTAGACTAGTGTGTACGCTTCTCATCCCAGTTGGGGAGATGGTCTGTCCCACAGCCATCAGTACGTCATACTGGAGATAGTATACAGGTGCTCGTTGGGTTACGGGTACACCGGACATGACTCGCAGGGGAACTGTTGGTTGGTATTATACCCGTCGTCAGTTAACAGTTCCCAGGTGACATGAGTACAGCATAGTCCACAGACTTGACACTGCTACTTCGCCTCGAGTGTGTCCCACTGTTCTTAGATTGCTACCTTACCACGGCTCAAAGGAGTCGTGCAAACAGGTAGCAGTTGGGTGCAGTCCCGAGCTGTCTAATTAGGGCTCGATATGCGATAGTCTTAGACGAACAGACCGGACTGTACGGAGATTATCACATCAGGCTCAGTAGGAGTTCGGATGGGTTTCCTCATCGGCCATCTTATCGACATCTACCTGGAGACCGTTACGTATAGCTAGTGCCGCTTGCGGTCTGTGGTTAAACCCGCTGCCAGCTGATTGATCTCAAAAACTATCTATTAACCGCAATCAAGAACGGCGTCGCTTTGCAGCTAGCCGGTGAGTACGGGTCGATCCACAGGGATGTTGTGAATTTCCTAATCGCTCTTACGAGTTAATTCCAAACGGTGTGAATGGATTAATTAAATCTAAAAACTAAATTAATCTAGGGCAATTGAATTAAAGATCTAACTATCTAACTAGGGCAAGGAATTAAATTTATACTAGGGCAGAGAATGAAAAATTACCTAGGGCAAGAATTGAAATTAATTACTTACTTTACAGATGGCTCTCTCCAAACATCAACACAAGACTTGTCAGATCTGAATTTCTGAAATGAAAAGAGGTATCGATGCTCTCCAAAAGAAATCTAAATTTTATT
Organism: Agapanthus africanus; assembly: GCA_030015575.1. NCBI lineage: Eukaryota > Viridiplantae > Streptophyta > Magnoliopsida > Asparagales > Amaryllidaceae > Agapanthus > Agapanthus africanus. The sequence continues at coordinate 946,862,857 of JASDDO010000019.1, forward strand.
GATAAAAAGAGGCACATGAAGGCATGAAAAGAATACAAGCTTTAGAGTTCCTATTTATAGAGGATAGGAAACCCTAGGTTACAATTGATTCGCATGTCTACAATTACCAAAATAGCCCTATAAAGACCAGTCAACGTAGCCACAGAATTATGGTAAAAATAATTTGCACTTTGGGCCCTAGATGGCCGTGGATCCGCGGCCCCAGCATGGGTTGGGCCGCGGTTCCGCGGCCCATTGATGGTCTTGAAGTCTGGGCTTTTGGGTGAAGGTTTCTGGATCTTTGGTCTTCTTATTTCTTTCATTCTTTCTTTAAAATAGCTTCTGGTTCTCTTCCAGATTTTCCAGTGAACATTGTAGTGGACTTCTAACCGTTCGCTTTGTGTCGACGTCTTGAACCTTGCTTTGTGTACTGGTCTTTATGTAGGCTTGATCAAGAGTCTTCTGTTTATTGGTCAAAATCTCACTTTTACGTCGTCTTTTATTGTTTTCACTGTTTTAGATCCAAGAACCTGTAACCTGTAATATGTAGCAGACATGCGTCAAAAGCACCTGTTTATTTATAAAACGAATAAGAATAGGGAATATAATAATGCAATATTATGGTATGAATAAATACCTCCAAACTTATCTTTTGCTCGTCCTCGAGCAAACTTATTTTTTTTTATTCTCTACAAAAACCTAACCGCACTTTCGCAGGGAAACACGATTGCACTGAGCTCGTGCAACAAGCCGTTAAATCTCTAGGTGTCCCTAGTAGGAGGAGTGTTGTCTCCTGAGGGTTTTCAGCGGATTACACCCACAAAATCCTATCAATTTAGCTTTTCGACTTTTGTTCTCCAATTAGGTTTTCTAACAAGGAATTCTATTATCGTCGACTCGTAAATTATCCATCCATATTCTTCGCACTTTCTCATCATTTAACTTAAGATTATATATGTTCTATAGACTTACTTAGCTTTCGGCATCTCTTAAGTTTTCCTTCTAGGATTCCATCTCCACTTAGGAATTTTTATCAACTCTATTAAAGATACAAGTTCTATTCTTCACTACTTTCTTTCATCTAAACTCCAATCACATATCCCCACGTGTGTGTATAAATCACCCCTACACTTGGAAATTCAAATCAAGCAATCGTACTCTTGTCCGTTGTCCAAAGCACTTACTAATTGGTGAATTTTTAAATGAATTTTGCTTACACATCCTTCATGCGATAGTTAATATTTCTTGAGATACCAACGACCGATTACAAAATGCGTTTGCACTTTAAAGCGTAATTCCTAGTCTTGCAACACCCAAGGCTTTAGTAGTGACTTCCAAACCAGTTGGTCTAAGGCACTAGGTGATGAAGCGCCCTCGCTAAATATTTTTCTATTTTTGCAGCCTTGAGTAATCACAAAAACCAGTGTTCATTTTTTTCTTTTATTTTCATTGTTCTAAGGACTTTAGAAAAGAGCATTTCAAGGTCCCCTCTACTATTCCAAGTTTCAAGATGCGTATTTGTGTAATTTGTAGGGTATACATTTTTAGAATCTAGACTTAAGCGAGGAATTATTTTTCAAACTTATACTTTAATAAAAATATCAATACTCTTCCCTTGTTTCGACTTAGGCCAAAAAGTGAACCCAAAATTTTGCCTATTTCTAAATAAACTATAAAGACAAATACTTTCTACCGTTAAACTTTAAGAAAGGTTATTTTTAGGGTTTTTAATTTACTAAGTCTAAGATCTAGTTGTTCCTAACTAGTTAACCTTTTTGTCAAACTCAAATCAATTAGGCCAAAATTGAATACATTAATTTTTATAATTTTTGAAATTTTCAAATTTTTATGGGTTTTTAAAATAAATATGCAAATGCAAAAATATGTACAAATGAATGCGAAGGAAGAAGACGTACCGAGCATACCCCCAAACTTAAACTTGACAGTGTCCTCACTGTCATGCTACACCAAGAGGGTCAAAATTGTCGGCACTCCCTTGTTTATTTATTTATTTATAAAAAAAATTTATTTTATTTTTATTTTTATTTTTTATTGTTAAAAGAAAAACAAAAATATATATATAACAAGGTTCCTCCCAAACTTAAGCTTGGCCTGCCAAAGGTTAGCACCAACCATTCAAAAATCTTATCATGGTAATGGTCGAGTTGGTGAAAGAATGGAGTGGAAAGAAAAGAGATGAGAAGCACACGAGACCGTGTGGAGGTAGAAACGGGATACGGTCTCGGTGGGGGAGAAGAATGGCGGAAAAGAGAAAGAAGTGGAGTACGATCTTGAGGGTGTAAATCGAGTGAATAAATTAGCGCAATTTGTGATGACCGATGTGTTAAAAAAGATTGTGCTAACCTATCAACCCGTCGAGAAATGGGGTCAAATCTCTCAAGATTCGCAAGAAAGCATGGGTACGCCGAACTTGGTATTGGAGATGAAAGCATAACGGTCTCTTGTACGGTCGAAATGATAGGAATGACGAAAGGGAGTAAATTAGGGATAATCTCATTCTCACCGTAATAAACTGTCTCGAACTGGAAAGATTCCAACAATGGTTTGAAACGACTGTAAACAACTGAGTCTGATGGTTCAACTAACTCATCTGAAAATGTAAATGACTCAAACTCGGGCGGGGAGACATCAACATCGTCCGAAAAAGTGAAACACTCGTCTGTGAGAACTGTGTCAGATTCAAAGGAAAAATTTTCAAGCTCACAGTCTTCAAGCGTGATATTAGGCGTGGTCGGAACGATGGAAAGGAGGGAGGATGATTTAGTTAAAGGTTCAAAAGGATGAATTGGAAAATCTGACACATCAAACAAGAATGATTCAACCTCAATATTATCCTCAATACTCTCCTCAATACTATCCTCATAATTCTCCTCAATATTTAACTCATCCATGCCATTATCATCAAAATCAAGACGCATATGAAATTCGGAAGAAACATTTAATGACTCGGGATGATGAATTGGACATAAAATTTCAATCAAATCGACAGGTTCATCATCCGAAATATTCCCGGCGTCTATATCCTCAATCAAGTGAAAATCAATTTTTTCTGAACCCTCCTCAAAAGCATGGATATTTATCAATTTAGGTTCTAGATTAGAGGTGTAAAGGTCAAACGAATTAGGTGTGGTTTCACTCGAAAGGGGTTCTTCATAATTTGGAAAATCAAGCACTACAAAATCACATAACTCATCATTTTGGACACATGTTTGAAAATTGGAGTTGTTGGATTCAATTAGGTATGTGTAGGTTTGATATGGAAATCCTTTCACATTCTCACTCTGTCCAACCGCCTCCTTATACATTGAAAAATTTGGAGCTAGCGGGAAATTAGCTACCGGTTCACTAGATTGCATAAGGGCGGCCACGGATGCATCCACATTCCTAATCATTTTGTTTGTTGCTGCAATGTACGCCTCCAACGACTGTTCCAAACTAGACATGGGTTGTGAAGGGGTTTCGGTAAAAGATTCGAAATTTTTTGGATATGTCAAACTTCCGAATGGCTGTGTAGAAACAGTGTCTAGTGAAGGTGGGAAAGTCGGGTAGGACTGGTAGGAATTGGATGGTTGGACAGGAGTAGGGTCAACATGTGGATAAAAAGGTGAATGGACTTGTTGATCCGTAGAACTAGATGTGTAGAGAGGGGTGAAAGATCGGCTACGAGATTGAGCAATATGCTCAGCAATGGACATCGGTTTAGGAGTGACAGCAGGACTTGAAAAAGTGGTATCAACATATAAATGTGGTAAAGGTTGACTTGGTTGACACAAAGTGGGTTGCAAAATCGAACTGTTTCTCCTAGACGCTTCTATTTGATCTTTCAAAGAAATTGTGGGCACGGAGGGATCTTCCTTAAATCGACCGAAACAATTGATGTACGAGGCAAAATTAGGCTCAGGATACCAAAGTTCGAAAAGTGATTTGTGATGTGGGGTACCCATGATAGAAGAAAGAGAAGATAAAGAAGGTAGGTGGTGCAAGGATTTTTAGCGACAAGTTGCAAGTTTTTATAAAAGATTTTTCCTTTTTCCCTTTTTTTTTATTTGGAACTTTTTGCAAAAAAAAAAATTCGATAAAGGGCTAAGACACACTTTCGATCAACTAAAAATGCACAATCAGGCCTAGATCTAGGGTCACCTAGGTCAGCTAGACAGCTCCTAACTGTTCCAAAGGGCTAGAAATAGGACCTCAAACCGCCTCTTCACCGCCAATTGCGGTCAGGTAAGTGCCAGGTGAGTGGGAGGCTCCCCGCTACAAGTAGCGGTCCTAATTAAGTAACCACTTGCCTTAGACACACTTGCCTAGACACCGCAAAGTTAGGTTAGGATTAACGGACGATGCCTATAATTAGTCCTCTGTCCTATTGAGCGTGACGTCCTTAGGGCTGAGTCTAGTATTTTTTAATTAAGAAATGGTCAATGCAAATGCTTTATATGATTTCTGGGGTCTTGGGAAGGGTGATGAAATCCCCACCCAATCTGGATTGGTCTCAAGCCCCTTAAAATCTGATTAAAGATATGTAAAACAGTAAATCACTTACAATCAAATCTTTTTATTTTATGCGCGGCGCAAAGAATCCTGCACAAGATTTGTTATTGGAAGGGGAGAGATTTTTAAGCGCAAAGAATCCTGCAGGAGATTTTTCAGAAGATATATTAGAGATTTGCAGAGGAGAAGAGAGAAAACTCACAGAGATTTGCAGTGGCGGAACTGTTTTGGTTTTTTTTTTTTGGTGATGTCACCAGGGCACGGCGGTTCCGCGGCCGGAAGGGGGGTCGCGCGGCGGTTTCGCTGCGGGTTGGTCGCGCGACATTTTTTTTTTGACCAGATCACCGCGATTCTTCTTGTTGACTCGGTCCTCCAAATTTCTTCTGTTGTCTATTGTGATATTCCTCTGTTTGTTCGGATTTGATATTTGCTGGTTTGATCTCTGTAGATTTCCAGATCCGAATTTCTTTGTAGATCCTGCAAAAATTCTCACAAGAATACCCTTTCCAAAAATAACAGATGATATATTTTTATATATTTTTTTTATTTTTCAGATTTTTTAATTTTAGATTAACCCGAAATTGCAAAAAGAAAATAACACGCCATCCCCGGCAACGGCGCCATTTGATTGATCTCAAAAACTATCTATTAACCGCAATCAAGAATGGCGTCGCTTTGCAGCTAGCCGGTGAGTACGGGTCGGTCCACAGGGATGTTGTGAATTTCCTAATCGCTCTTACGAGTTAATTCCAAACGGTGTGAATGGATTAATTAAATCTAAAAACTAAATTAATCTAGGGCAATTGAATTAAAGATCTAACTATCTAACTAGGGTAAGGAATTAATTTATACTAGGGCAGAGAATGAAAAATTACCTAGGGCAAGAATTGAAATTAATTACTTACTTTACAGATGGCTCTCTCCAAATATCAACACAAGACTTGTCAGATCTGGATTTCTGAAATGAAAAGAGGTATCGATGCTCTCCAAAAGAAATCTAAATTTTATTGATAAAAAGAGGCACAGGGAGGCATGAAAAGAATACAAGCTTTAGAGTTCCTATTTATAGAGGATAGGAAACCCTAGGTTACAATTGATTCGTATGTCTACATTTACCAAAATAGCCCTATAAAGACCAGTCAACGCAGCCATAGAATTATGGTAAAAATAATTTGCACTTTGGGCCCTAGATGGCCGCGGATCCGCGGCCCCAGCATGGGTTGGGCCGCGGTTTCGCGGCCCATTGATGGTCTTGAAGTCTGGGCTTTTGGGTGATGGTTTCTGGATCTTTGGTCTTCTTATTTCTTTCATTCTTTCTTTAAAATAGCTTCTGGTTCTCTTCCATATTTTCCAGTGAACATTGTAGTGGACTTCTAACTGTTCGCTTTGTGTCGACGTCTTGAACCTTGCTTTGTGTACTGGTCTTTATGTAGGCTTGATCAAGAGTCTTCTGTTTATTGGTCAAAATCTCACTTTTACGTTGTCTTTTATTGTTTTCACTGTTTTAGATCCAAGAACCTGTAACCTGTAATATGTAGCAGACATGCGTCAAAAGCACCTGTTTATTTATAAAACGAATAAGAATGGGGAATATAATAATGCAATATTATGGTATGAACACCAGCGTAGTGTCGAGTTTTTAGAGTCCCACACAGAGAGTTTCTCTGCTCCAGGCGAAACGATATAGAGGTCGTATGATATTACGACAAGGGTTCGGACGCGTACGTGTGTTTACGCACGTACGACGTTCGGACAGTTTTTACTAGCCGGCTTTGGTTTAAGCCAGATTCTAGTATCGGGTTATTGGATTTATACAGACTAAAGTTTTTCCGTGTTTTCATGGATTGGAGGGGCGCTCTCGTAATTTTCCGGGAAGCTTCTAGAAGCATGGTGACTTGGGGGTTAATGTGGCATAAGCATTTAATGCTTAATGACTCATTTGTGTGATTCATCCATGGAATTAAATGATGCATTAATTAGCTAATGAGTCATATGATGAATCACACAAGGTGAATGCATCAACCATGATGATTAATCATTTAAATTATTTATTTGATAAATTGTTATGGTTGTTATATTCAAATGAGCTCATTATTCAATCTCATTCTTATCATCACCTTCTCTCTCCTCAAGCTCTCTCATTCTTGAAACCCTAATCCTCCCCTCTCATGTGTTGAGATCAAGAATTAGATAGACTAATTAATCCATAATCTCACTCTATATCCCCTAGATAGCTTAGATTAGCACTTTGAGCAACCTAATTATCTCAAGTTAGAGATCAAGCTTGGAGTAGGAGCTCTCGGGTGGATCGTCTTTGATTCGAGGAGGCCGTTGAGGTGCCGATGTTCCAAGGAGCCTACGAGGAGTGGAGGACAGCGATGAAGACCCGAAGGACAAGTAACGTGATGTATAATTTCGAATCCGAGTAGTTAAACCTCTCGTAGTTAGCTAGTAACGGTTTAGACACGATTCATGCGCTCAAGTCCGTGTTACGAAGCATTGATAATCGTTTTTCATATATTCCACCTCCCCGCAAGTTCATTGGGTGCGTGACATGGACTTACATTAATTACATCAAAGGAGAAACAAAAGCCCTAAACATGTGGGCAACAACAAAAATTAAAACTATCTAATCTTCCATTGTCCTGTCTGCATAATCTTCATAAGTTGACTTCACACCTTAATCTTCGCTGTAATACTCATTCTTATCTGACGGACATTCCAAAGATAGAGAAAGAAAAGGAAGGTCCGTCAGCGAGTTATACTCGGGTAGGATTGCCTCATAAGACAGTAAAGGTATAGAAACGAACAGGTGTATATAATGTATGCAACGTAAAGTAGGGGTGTAAATGTTTGAAATGCATAAATTTAAGATGTTTTGAGTAGAGGTATATATGAGCATGTGTATGTTGTAAGTTATATGTAGATGAAGATAATAGTATGTATTAGTTTGTTAAACACGGGTCCGGATACTCGTGATTATTCCGTTGTGGCCACGGAACAACAACTGGGGAAGTGAAATGTACCGTTTCACTTTCCGGGATCATGATCGAGTAGTAGAGGAATCCGAGTTCCGAATTATCCTTGCCTAATCAAACTACCCATCCCCGTGGTTCAGTATAAAGGTTCGGACGAATTAGAGTTAGTGCGTATACTTCTAGGCATAAAATTTCCACATTGTATAGTCGCCCATATATTGGACTGGTCACCTGAAATATCGGGATCTTCATATTAGTATAGTCGCCCTTATATTGGACTGGTCACCCGGAATGCAGGGATCTTCATAATAAGTATTTAATACCTAGGTCCATGCATTCTAACCCTAACCGTATCATGTTTTGTATATGTCATGTTGTCATAAAATGGAATTTTAGTAAGAGTATTGATCTCATTTAATATGGCCTTCCACAACCACTCGTTTTATTTTCTAGAATTTGTAAAGTACTTCGTGTCATCTTAGGGAAAGCTTAGTTAGAAAGAAATAATAGTGTTTAATTATCTTTTATTACTTCTAAGAAAAACCATGATATTTGGGATATTTATTATTTTGGAAAAGCATAATGTTTTATATCCTTTCGATAAAAGGTTATGGTGTTTATTTGAAAATCTTTTGCAAGAGCTTTTTATTTGAAAATCTAGACTGCTCCTAATATTCCAAAAGGACAAGTTATGAGGTCCTCAAATCGCCTCTTCACCGCCAATTGTGGCCAGGTACGCACAAGTAAGGAAAGGAGGGATCCGCTCATGAATCACCGTGAGACGGGCCTTTTAAAGTTACCTTTCTCTCTTGTCTAGCCTAGGCACCACAAGTTCTGGTTTAGATAAACGATAGATGCCTATAACCTTTCCTTTGTTCTAGATTGGTGTTATTTTAAAATTACCTTTTAAAAGATACTAAATATTCCCTTTTGAAAGGATATCGTTATTTAAATTTAATATTTTCTTCTTAAAAAGTTGAGGGGGTTTTAAAAATATTTGTAAGTAAAATATACGTATACTGTATCTAAAATATTTATTTCACATATCTTTATTTCTTATAGATATTTTAAACAAATATAATATTTAAATTAAATGAGGGTATCTTGTGGAAGTAAGCTATTTCGAGATCATTTTTATAGTATGGGTATGTCAGAGGTGACAATGACAATTCATGAATTACATCAGATTCCAGGTATTATGGGTGCGTAATATAATTCTATGTACAGAGGAAATTTAAACACCGTTTTAAAAATATGGGTTAACATTATTATGATTAAGGGTACAAGGAAAAAGGGTATGCACAAATATTATAACACCATTTTAAATAGAGGTTGATGATTATAAGTTGGAACTAGGTTATTAAGATATAAGAAGGTGACAGGAAAAGGAGAGAGAGGCGGATCCTATCTTTTGTTTGAGTCAGATGCCGAAGGGTTGGAAACGTAGTCTCGTACTAAATCCTCAATAGCTCTGTGTCCCAATTTTTCCTCTGCGATTGGATGGAGTCGTAGCGTCGGTGTCGTCGATACGAAGGCACCGGTATTTTTTTCAGAATTTTTGGAGTTCTGAGGAGTGAGAAATTTAGGTTTGAATGTGCTAATTTATAGCGTTCAAATAGTAACAAAAAAAATCCAAAAACGTAAAAAAATCCACAAAATCTGCGCCGGCCATGATTACGAATCATTCACGCAATGATTGCGCCCGCCGCCTCAAATTCTGGCCGTTGGATCTGCATCCAACGGCGCAGATCGCGCCGCCCATCGCCACGTGTCGTGCGTTGATTCGTCCACAGCCGTGGGTGAGGATCACGCGCTTTCGCGTGGTCCCCACCACGTGGGCGCCGCCAGAGTTTCTGGGCCGTTGGATCTTGGATCCAACGGTCCAGGTTAAAAAGTTTTTAAAAATTTAAAATATAAATTAATAAGAATAAATAAAACAGCAGATTATTTAAAATATTGATTTGGCTTTGAAAAATTTGTTAAAAATAGTTAACAATACGGGAAAATTATGGAAAAATTCTAGAAAATATATTTTATTATTATCTTTAATATAAAAATAGTTTTGGGCTAAAACTAAGTAATATAACCATTCCTATGGTTTTAGCTAGTTACTAAAATTATAGAATATCTAGTGTATCCTTTAAAATATTTTTTATTACGAATTAATTACTTTTATTGATAATAAAAATATGTAGATTATTTTAAGGTATTATAAAATCTTTCTAAAACATTTTAAGCCTATAAAAATAATAAATAGATTTTAGAAATTTCTTTTAATCATATTTACTACTTTGAAAATTATTAACACTACTTTAAAAATTATTATTATATAAAAGAAACACGTAAATAATTATTTGATAGTAGAAATATAAATAAATTATATTTTATTAGGTATTAGAAAATATGGTCGTTACAATCTACCCTCCTTAAAATAATTTCGTCCTCGAAATTTCAGAAGGTAGGTCAAGGGAAGAAAGAAATCACTAAGAAAGGTTTATCGGGGTTTAAATTTTGGGTTCGCTCTCTCGTCTCATTTCCGTGTATGTCTGCCTAGTAGTTCTTCCTTTATATAGCTCTGGCCAGCTGGATTGTCTTGTCACTCAAGATTTCATCCTTCTAGTATTCCGACCGGTTGCTGCTCGTAGGTTATGCTAACCTTTTCGTGATCTCGGAACGATTAAAGTATGGGTAGGGTTTCCTCCAACGAAAGTAGCAAAAGTAGGCTATACATAAACCCACTGTCTCCTTCCAAGATGTTAAACGGAAAATGAGTCGTGGACTGAGCTTTCCTCGCTCGATGCATTGTATCACCATCTCCACCTTTTTCTACTTATTATCTTACAAATTCTCCATCTTCAGGGTCTTCCCAACCGATCGGCACTTTTCCTATATGAGACTTGACCCCTCTCATCCGCTTCATGTGTTTCAACCATCCGTGTTCCCATATTCTCCTTAGAGTAGTGTTTCTATATATTCAAGACGAAAATTTACCATCGTCGGTTCTGATTCTGGATAGGAATAGTTGCATCCACAAATCGTTAGTTGTCTTGACGCATATGCGACTATATTGCCGCGCTGATACATCACATTACCAAGTCTCTCATCCGAAAATCGTTGTGGATGTTTAACTTCTGGGTTTGCTAAGAATTGCAAGAATGGTTGTGATAGTTACGATCTACCCTCCTTAGAATAATTTCATACTTGAAATTTTCAAAGAAGTAGCCACTACTAGGCACGGAAATCAGTAACGCTACTAGGAATCCTCTTTGCTGCATGTGTCGCTCCCACGAGTTGGTGTATCACATGATGCATGGAAAGTCTCTGAAGGGTTAGGTATAAGGAATTGGAAGTTATAAAATTGGTAGTTGCTTCCGTATGGAAAAGTTTGGAAGTTGAAAGAAAGATGTGAATTGATGGAAAACATGAGAGCTATAACATAAAGGCAACTAGTCGAATTTACGGAAACTAGGGAAATTATGGTGAGTCCAACTAAGAATTGCATTGAAAGATAAATAAGAATGGTATCGGAAGAAAGGTTGCGAAAAGAAAGAGTACCTCTGTTGTCTTTCCACATGGCATCAGTATTCTCGGCCGTCATGGTGAAGGTCTGGCGTTTGGGTCCATTCCTTTGCGCTTGTTGAAAAACACGCTCCTGTGATGGCAAGGGTGGTCCTTTTGGTGTTGCCCCTTGACCGGTTGGTTTAGAAAGTGGCCGGTTTCCTTGTGTTGGTGCTCCATAATTAGCCGGCTTGTTGACGGGGCCTGATTGTCTCCCTCTCTAAGGACAGTCCCCAATGGCATGATCCGGAGACCCACAGACTATGCAAAGTTTGTTCAAAATGCGACAGTCTCTCATGTGGTGTCCGGTCCTACCACAATGGTTGCATGTAACGGCTGGTTTTCCGAAGATAGTTGGTCCTGCTGGTCTCTGGGGTTGTGATCTCCCGTTAAATCTGGAAAATGATCCCTCAAGAATTTGATTGGCTGGTCGCTTAATGCCAGATAAACAGTCATCCTTCCTTATCCGTCTCTGAAGGTCTTCAAAGTTTCATGCCGCCTCTAAAATTTCATCATATGTTGATAAGGTGGCAGAAGACATGGAGGACTGTGTCTTTAGGTCCAATCCTTGTCGGAATCTCTTAGCATAAAGTTCTGGGGTTGCCACCAGATGATACGCAAACCGACTTAACCTTGCGAACTCTGAAGCGTACTCGTCCACCAACTTATCCCACATACTCCCTTGTTGGAATTGTACAAACTCCCGTTCCATTTTTAGGTGTGCTGCGGCGGGAAAATATTGAGTGTCGAACCGTCGTTTGAATGTTTCCCAGTCGACTGGCTCTTTCAGCCTGCTTTCCTCGGCCTCCCACCATATTCGGGTATTATCAGTGAGTTATAGTTTGGCAATGTTCATCCACGAGTCCTTCGGAATTTAGGCGGCACTGAGATCATTGACTGTTCCCTTAAGCCATTCTTCAGCTTCTAAAGGAGTTTCCTTTCCCGAAAAAGTCTTAGGGTGGAGTGATCTGAACTGTTTCACTCCCGCCGCTCCTTGAGGAACTGGGACCAGTGCCTGCTTAAAAACTTCTGCTTGTTGCTGCCTACTCTCGCGCAGCTCTTGATGCAGGGCAGCTGCCTGCTGCTGCTGTTGCTCCAGTGATCCTTGCAGCATTTGTAGCATCGCTGCGTGTTGAGCTGTGGCTTCATTGTCTCCGTTTCCCCTTCGGTTGCGGTGATGGTGTCGTCCAGCCATTGATGATCTGAATCAGAATAGGTTAGGTTACAATCAGGCTGAGGGATGAGACAGGATAATATCTTACATGGAAGAACAACAATTAATGCAAGAGAGGCTAAGAAGAGCACAAGAGAGATTTTTGTTCGAAACTAAGATTTTATTATCCAACTTCAATATGGAGAATACAACCGAAAAGTAAGGACATGCCCTTAATGTTCTTACATCGTCTTATTCGCCCAAAGAAAAGGAAAAAGACTTATTAGTCTCGATTACGGGAGTTCAACAAGTGGTGATAGGTCCTCGATCGAAGAAAAGTACGACTATTCCCACGGTGCCTTGTGGGGACAACCGCCTGACTGTCTACGACTTCGTCGTCTGAATCTCCAGATGTAGCTTCAAAGTAATATCGGACATGTCATCTTCGTTGGAAAGATTTGCCATGACCAGAAGGAAATGTCATGGTCAGGGTACAGAATGTCAAGGAAGGGACAAGGGACATAGGAAAACTATGATATCGGTATAGATGGGTAAGATTCACAAATATAATAAGTCAATTAACGGTTTCATTTTAGTACACAAGAGGACCTGTATGGGCCACCACAAAAACCTGTCACGCCCCGCTTTCCAAAAGAAGGAGAAGGAAGACGTGGCAAGGTCCGCAAGCTAGCTGTATTGAAGGTGGTCTATTCAATACAATTACGTTAAGCGTATAATTATTTAATATGCAGGATGTGTACCAAAACAAAAATAATAAAAGCGAAAGGCATTTTATTTCCATTAACCAAACTTTATTACATCCCAAAAGAAATAGTAAAATAAACTAAGTAGTTTAATTACATCAAAGGAGAAACAAAAGCCCTAAACATGTGGGCAACAACAAAAATTAAAACTATCTAATCTTCCATTGTCCTGTCTGCATAATCTTCATAAGTTGACTTCACACCTTAATCTTCGCTGTAATACTCATTCTTATCTGACGGACATTCCAAAGATAGAGAAAGAAAAGGAAGGTCCGTCAGCGAGTTATACTCGGGTAGGATTGCCTCATAAGATTAAAGGTATAGAAATGAACAGGTGTATATGATGTATGCAACGTAAAGTAGGGGTGTAAATGTTTGAAATGCATAAATTTAAGATGTTTTGAGTAGAGGTATATATGAGCATGTGTATGTTGTAAGTTATATGTAGATGAAGGTAATAGTATGTATTAGTTTGTTAAATAAGGGTCCGGATACTCGTGATTATTCCGTTGTAGCCACGGAACAACAACTGGGGAAGTGAAATGTACCGTTTCACTTCCCGGGATCATGATCGAGTAGTAGGGGAATCTGAGTTCCGAATTATCCTTGCCTAATCAAACTACCCATCCCGGTGGTTCAGTATAAAGGTTCGGACGAATTAGAGTTAGTGCGTATACTTCTAGGCATGGAATTTCCACATTGTATAGTCGCCCATATATTGGACTGGTCACCCGGAATATCGGGATCTTCATATTAGTATAGTCGCCCATATATTGGACTGGTCATCCGGAATATCGGGATCTTCATATTAGTATAGTCGCCCATATATTGGACTGGTCACCCTGCCTGCAGGAATCTTTATAATAAGTATTCCATACCTAGGTCCGCGCATTCTAACCCTAACCGTATCATGTTTTGTATATGTCATATTGGCATAAAATGGAATTTTAGAAAGAGTATTGATCTCATTTAATATGGCCTTCCACAACCACTCGTTTTATTTTCTAGAATTTGTAAAGTACTTCGTGTCATCTTAGGGAAAGCTTAGTTAAAAAGAAATAATAGTATTTAATTATCTTTTATTACTTCTAAGAAAAACCATGAAATTTGGGATATTTATTATTTTGGAAAAGCATAATATTTTACAGGAAATATCCTTTCGATAAAAGGTTCTGGTGTTTATTTGAAAATCTTTTGCAAGAGCTTTTTATTTGAAAATCTAGACTGCTCCTAATATTCCAAAAGGACAAGTTATGAGGTCTTCAAATCGTCTCTTCACCGCCAATTGTGACCAGGTAAGCACAAGTAAGGAAAGGAAGGATCCGCTCACGAATCACCGTGAGACGGGCCTTTTGAAGTTACCTTTCTCTCTTGTCTAGCCTAGGCACCACAAAGTCTGGTTTAGATAAACGATCGATGCCTATAACCTTTCTTTTGTTCTAGATTGGTGTTATTTTAAAATTATCTTTTAAAAGATACTAAATATTCCCTTTTCAAAGGATATCGTTATTTAAATTTAATATTTTCTTCTTAAAAAGTTGAGGGGTTTTTAAAAATATTTGTAAGTAAAATATACGTATACTGTATCTAAAATATTTATTTCACATATCTTTATTTCTTATAGATATTTTAAACAAATATAATATTTAAATTAAACGAGGGTATCTTGTGGAAGTAAGCTATTTCAAGATCATTTTTATAGTATGGGTATGTCAGAGGTGATAATGACAATTCATGAATTATATCATATTCCAGGTATTATGGGTGCGCAATATAATTCTATGTACAGAGGAAATTTAAACACCGTTTTAAAAATATGGGTTAATATTATTATGATTAAGGGTACAAGGAAAAAGGGTATGCACAAATATTATAACACCATTTTAAATGGGGGTTGATGATTATAAGTTGGAACTAGGTTATTGAGATATAAGAAGGTGACAGGAAAAGGAGAGAGAGGCGGATCCTACCTTTTGGTTGAGTCGGATGCCGAAAGGTTGGAAACGTAGTCTCGTACTAAATCCTCAATAGCTCCGTGTCCCGATTTTTCCTCTGCGATTGGATGGAGCCGTAGCGTCGGCGTCGTCGATACGAAGGCACCATTATTTTTTTCAGAATTTTTGGAGTTCTGAGCTGTGAGAAATTTAGGTTTGAAGGTGCCAATTTATAGCGTTCAAATGGTAACAAAAAAATCCAAAAACGTAAAAAAATCCACAAAATCTGCGCCGGCCATGATTACGAATCATTCACGCAATGATTGCGCCCATCGCCTCAAATTCTGGCCGTTGGATCTGCATCCAACGGCGCAGATCGCGCCGCCCATCGCCACGTGTCGTGCGCTGATTCGTCCACAGCCGTGGGTGAGGATCACGTGCTTTCGCGTGGTCCCCACCACGTGGGCGCCGCCAGAGTTTTTGGGCCGTTGGATCTTAGATCCAACGGTCCAGGTTAAAAAGTTTTAAAAAATTTAAAATATAAATTATTAAAAATAAATAAAACAGCAGATTATTTAAAATATTGACTTGGCTTTGAATTTTTTTTAAAAATAGTTAAAAATAAGGGAAAATTATGGAAAAAATTCCAGAAAATATATTTTATTATTATCTTTAATATAAAAATAGTTTTGGGCTAAAAATAAGTAATATAACCATTCCTATGGTTTTAGCTAGTTACTAAAATTATAGAATATCTAGTTTATCTTTTAAAATATTTTTTATTACGAATTAATTACTTTTATTGATAATAAAAATATGTAGATTATTTTAAGGTATTATAAAATCTTTCTAAAATAATTTAAGCCTATAAAAATAATAAATAGATTTTAGAAATTTCCTTTAATCATATTTACTGCTTTGAAAATTATTAACACTACTTTAAAAATTATTATTATATAAAAAAAACACGTAAATAATTATTTGATAGTAGAAATAGAAATAAAATATATTTTATTAGGTATTAGAAAACATGGTCGTTACAGCTAAAGAGTATTGCATACCGGGTTTAGGGGTGGAAACTGTCAGACCCCAATAACCCAATAAGTCATGCCGATATGAAACTCATACCCATTCAAGATATAACTGATAACACTTATTAGTTTATCTTAACCGTCCTGGCCAGGGACTTATGATCATAGTTTATCATGCATAGTGCGAGATCAACTCTCTATACCCGGAGAGACGAATCCCCTCTTGATCGCTCACTGCCTCCATGTGCTTCGTGACTATACCCAACTAAAATCTGTATGGACGACTCTTTAAAGCCGTGGTTGGGTAGAAGTCAAAGTATAGTGGGAATACACACAAGAAATTATGACGATCTCAGGTCAAAAGACTATCTAGTACTATTGTCACTAGAGAACCGCTATCTAACAATAAATATAATACTATCTATGAGTTCTTTCAGTGAACTCATTCTCTAATGAGCACATGTATACAATCTTCAGTGTCAAGCACCAATGGCTGTAGGACCAGCTATCGTCCAGATCGGGGTCAAGAAACATATACACTAGTCTACACTGGAATACCGACGCCCTGTCTTGATACTCCCATGATTAAGAACATTTAAGGATATGTTTATGGACTACACAGGCTTCACTACTATGTTTATGGACTACACAGGCTTCACCGACCGTCCAAGTCGCAAGAAGAGTAGCACTAGCCGTCCAAGTCGCAAAAAGGGCAGCACCGACCGTCCACGTCGCGAAAAAGGCAGTATCGACCTCCACGTCGTCAAAATGGGAGACAAATCAAGTCAACCTCCACGTAAAAGAAGATTCATCAATTTCATGCACACGACCCATATATATGGTGTGCATGTATTGATGGGGGCACTTTGTTGGGGTCAAAAATTTCACTCGGATCGACCAAGTCAAAACCAAGGTCAACCTCAAGTCAAGTGGGTCCGAGTCCAAGTCCAAGATAAGTGGGCCCAAGCCCAAGTCAAGACCAAACATGGAAGAGGCCGGCTCCATGCCAAAAGGGATGCAATAAATTAGTCTAAATGTAAATTTTAGAAATAAATGTATGCAAAATGGGTAGAAAGCCAAAATTTTGTAAACCCCATGGCTTATGTGCAAAAAGAAATAGGCACATAAGGCATGGGGTGGCACAAGTGCCATTTGGCAAAGCCCAAGAGGCTATATGTAAAGTGTGTAGCCTATAAAGGCAACATGATGAAAAAAATCAAAGTATAACTTTTTCTCTCTCTCAAAACATTAGGGTTCTGTGCCTTCTTCTCCTTCCTCAAGATTCTAAATCTTATTCCTTTTTCTTAAATTAAATCAAGAGTTTCACTCTTTTTTTGGCAAAAAAGAATAGTTTTTCACCATGAAACCCACAAAGGGGAGTTCAGATATCTAAAAAGGGAGATTTTTAAGTCCCACGCCCTTTCCCCCCTCAAGATCCAGCCAACAGAGAGGAGGAAGAAGGAGACCCATCTCCAAGAATCCCATTTTGGAAAGATCCAGGGCTCAAGGAAGAAGAAAGGGGCTCCTGTTCCCCTCCGAATGACGGCGCGACGGGGACGTCTAGCCTGAGATTCGGGGCAGATGCTAATTGGTGCTATCCGTCCACCTCGCCGAAGATGCCAAGTTGATTTATGGCACCGTGTATCGAAGGTTTAAACGGATGCATCCGATGTAGCAGACTTCGTCAGATTCCCCCTCGCTTGAGGGGTTTTCGATTGTGGGGACGCTCTTCCCTGCAGGCGCAAGCCCCTGCAGTTAATTACGCTACCGCATCGCGGTAACCACTTTCTCCTTCTCCAGATGGTCACTTCGTGTCGTGTGTGTTTATTTTGTGTTTAGTTGCCCGTGGATTGTATACGGAGACCGAGTTATGTCGTCGCCCGTAGGGCGTGGACTAGTCCAAATCCGTATCTTTCTTAGATTTGGGTTTGGGGGTTGTGTTTAAGGATACGTTAGCCTCATTCAGGACTAAGATCAACTTAAACGTTTGTTAAGGATACGTTAGCCTAGTTTTTAGACTAAGATCAACTTAACGGGATCGTTTAGATCCAATAATAGGGCAATTAAGGGAGCCCTGTCGTTTAGTTTAGTGACGTTGCGGTCAATAGGTAGTTTAAGGACATTGCGGTCCAATGTTAGTTTTAAGACGTTGCGGTCAAGGTTAAGAACATCATAGTCCATGGGTTTAAGGACCCCACAGTCGCCTGATGTTAGTTTTAAGACATCCCGATCAAGGTTAAGGACGTCATAGTCCGTTGTTAGTTTTAAGACATCCCGGTCAAGGTTAAGGACCTCATAGTCCGTTGTTAGTTTTAAGACATCCCGGTCAAGGTTAAGGACCTCATAGTCCATGAGTTTAAGGACCCCACGGTCCGTATCAATGTGCGGTTGTCGGGACCCGTCACCTCTTTGAAGACGTTGAGGAATTACAACGCCAAGTATCAAAGGAGTGAAGAGATGTACCCTTGAACCAAGGTAGATTAAATGATCTTTGGCCCAATTTGGAAACTAAGATCAATTATTGTATTATGAACCCATTGGCCCAGTTGAATTTGAATTGAGGACTTATGGCCATCTTGGTCTAAGTCCAATTGTGTTTGGGATATTGGCCCTCTGTTGATTCATTGAAGAAGAGGCTTTGCCTCTAGAAACTTAGCCAATTGGGCTAAGGCCAGTGTTTGAACACTAGAGACCAACAGTGCTGAACACTGGGAGTGAGATTGACAAGCTAGTGTTTAACACTAAAAGATAGTTAGTGTTAAACACCAGCAACAGAGCTTTCAAATTAGTGCTTAGACACTAAAGCAAATCAGTGTTAAACACTGGCGATGGAGATTTCAAATTAGTGTTTAACACTAAGGCAGATCAGTGTTAGACACTGGAAACAGGGCCTTCCAAGTTGGTGTTCAACACTAAGAAGGTTAGTGTTAAACACTGTAAATAGCGTTTTCCAAATTAGTGTTTAAACAAAAGAAAATCAGTGTTGAACACTGGATATAGAGGTTTCAACTTTAGTATTAAACACTAAGGCAAGAGGGGTCACGTGGTAGCACGTGAGAGCGCCCTCAATTCATTTTATTCTGCCAAAAGTATTGAATACTTTGGAGTATCACGTGCTGTCACGTGATGGGCATTTAAATGTTCGTCTGTTAGAGCTTCTGCCAAGGGGTCACGTGGTAGCACGTGAGGGCGCCCCTAGCTTCTGTTTCTTTTGCTTTCCCCTAATGTGCTTCTGGGGTCACGTGGGACACGTGAGGCATTGCGTTGAAGCTCTTCTTTGTGGATCTTTACAAGGGTCACGTGGTAACACGTGACTCTGGTTCTTTTTAAAGATCTGTTAATCTTTTAAGAATTAAATTCTTCGTAGGGTTAAACCCTAGCAATAATCTTTAGAGGAATTAAATTCATATTTCCTTCTTTTTGAAGAATTATATTCTTGGATAGGGTTAAACCCTAATTTCTTTCCTTTTAAGGGAATTAAATTCCTCATGCATGTAAAGAATTAAATTCTGGCATAGGGTGAAACCCTAATTTCTTCTTGTTTAAGGGAATTGAATTCCTGTGATTTTGAGAGAATTGAGTTCTCAATTAGGGTTAAACCCTGGTTCTGTCCATTTTGAAGGAATTAAATTCCTATAACATAGGGTTAAACCCTAATTTTACCTCAAAGGAATTAAATTCCTATAGTTCTGTGAGAATTAAATTCTCGAACTTCCATTCCCCTTCTATACTTTGGATCTGCATGGCAGGATCTCAACCCAATGAGAATTAAATTCTCAATTCATGGGGAGATGTGCACTTTGCAGATCCTCCGCTAGAGAAAGAACTAAGTTCTTCTTTTTAATATAAGAGTTAAACTCTTTGAGAATTAAATTCTCTTTTTAAAAGCCTCTCCTTTCTTATCTAAGGTTTTCTTTTGCAGAAGATCAAATTCTTCCAAAGTCTCGAGGCTCTATTTCTCTCTATATATCTCTGTCCTCTTTTTTATGTATCTCTTGGCTCCTATTTATAGGAGAAGGAGCAGAATCAATTAGTTTTAGTGAATCAATCATTGAGGGATTTGATTTGTATTCGTTAGAGATTTGATTTGCATTCATCATTCATTTGGACCTTTGGATTATTAGGTGAATTTTATTCACCATTGGATTTTGAATCCAAAGATATTCCTTAGTTATTTCGGTTAGATTTTAAGGGGAAATCTTTCCAAGTTCAAGATTTTTCCATAGATAGGTGATATTTAATCACCTTTAAATCTTTAATCGAATCGGTTCCAAATAATCATTCTCCTTTGGAAAGATTTGAATGCTGTTCAGAATTTAATTCTGTTAAATAGATAGGCTTTGAAAACCGGTCACGTGTGGCCACGTGACCCCTGGTCACGTGTAGGCACGTGACCCCTGGTCTCGTGTAGGAACGTGACCCCTTGGAACGAGCTTTCTTCTGCTTTCTGCGCTTTGTCTTCTAGCCGCTGTTCAGCCGTCACGTGCCAACACGTGACCCCTGGTCACGTGTGAGCACGTGACCCTTTCTGGAGCCTTTCCTTTGATTTCAAGGAGCTGAATCTGCCTTTGCCGCTGCTTTTTAATTGTCACGTGCCAACACGTGACTGCTGGTCACGTGCTAGCACGTGATGCCTCCTCCGTAAACTTTCCTGATTTTAAATCAGGAAACAAATGCCCCTACAGCGTTGTTGTCACGTGTCTGCACGTGAGTGCAACGCTGTCACTTTTGTGACCGTTGGATTCCTCTAGGGATTTGGGGAGATGAAGCGTCTCCATCTCATCCTATAAATACCCATGTCCTTTCAGAAGAACCTCCATCTTGCTCATCTTCTTCCTTTGAGAACTTTTTCCTTGAGAATTTAATTCTCGTTTCCAGTGCTTAGTTCTCTGTCTTGAAACATTTTCAGAGTTTAACTCTGTTTGAAAAGACTCTCTTTCCTCAGGTAATGGTGATCGGTGCGCCTTTATTTTGATAAAACTCACTGGATTTTAGATCCATATCAAGGGTTTCACTTCTTTTTTAACAAAGAACCCATTTTTCTTCGAGTTCTTCAACCAAAATATGAGACCACTTAACCTTCAACAGTAGATCTCTTAGGGTTTAGATGATCTTTAGGGAAATAATGGTGGCGGTTAAAATCTATGGAATTTAATTCCATCCTAAAAAAGTTTCTGAGAATTTAATTCCCTTTTCTTAATAAGGAATTTAATTCCTATGAAGAACTCGGTTTCTTCACATGGAGGCTTCTTAGGGTCTCTTTACCCGAGGTTGTCCTTCTGCAATTAATGGAATAGAAGCTTGCAATGATATCTTCTGTGGGAATTTAATTCCCTTTATCCTGTTTGATTTGTTGTAGAATCCAAGGGAGATTTGTCTTCTAGGGGATATGTAGGGCCACCCGCAATCCTCTTTTTATTTAATGAGGGTATCTCCTTTGTCTTATTACAACTGCTTGGTCTCGTTATTAACGAGCCGTCATCTTGATTCTGTGGGGCCCATGTGTTTTGTAGCCAATAGTCCCAAAAAAGAGTCTGCTGTTGCTTTCTTCAACTAGTCTTCATGTTCATGCATGGATATAAATATTGCTGACTTTGCTTTTAACGGCCTTTTTTCATTCGATTTCAGGTGCGATGGCTTCTGCTCCGTGTTTTCCCTTTACTCGTTCGGAGGCCGCTTTTCCTCAATCACCATCCGATGAGGAAGCGATGGCGATGATCCGGGCTCATGACCCGAACTGTACCAGCCTACTTCTATGGGGATCTTGGTACAGTCATATCATCCAGGGTCGTCGGAGTTTCCTTTGCGCAGTACCGACAGAGCCTACTTTCCCGTTTTTGCCAATGGACCCTCCGAGGACGGTTTTCGCTGTGGAGATGCCAAATTGGACTCCAACGGGACGGCTCGAGCCTTCGACGACTGGTATCCCGAACCATCCGATCCCAGCTATAGATATCCTGGGACGACGTATTTGTCAGGGTGAGGCCCACCCCTGGGGACAGATTTATAAGATAGGGCTCACACCTAGACACCCCACGGGCTACCTTCTCTGGGCTCGCTACATCCTTGCTACCCATCGTTCGCGGCTACAGAAGGTTGGGCTTTACCAGGCGATATATGCGTCGCTCTTTCACTACCAATCCCCACATGCCTGGTGGGTTAAGGCGTTCTTGAACCAGTGGAACCTCCCCACCAACACTTTCCTTTTAGGGGACGGCGAGGTCTCGATCTCTTTGGCAGAATTTTACGAAATCTCGGGATTGCCAATCAGGGGTACATTGTATGAAGAGTTGCTGCCTCCTGACGAGTACGTCTTTGAGCCCGAGCCTGCACCAGTTGACAGCTTGTCTGCTGAGAACGCCGTTCGCCACAAGCGTCCCAGCTTGATCAAGGCGCTAGGTATCTTCGACCGATTGTTCACCGAATCTGAGGAGCAGGGCGTTACTTTTAAGAGCTTCATTTCCTGCTTCCTTCGCGAGGACGTCGTATCGAAGACAGCTCCGAAGTTTGCCAACATCAAAGACCCCTTTGGGTTTGGTCCGAAGAAGCTGCCGACCACTGAATCGGATCTACCACAATACTATATCCCCATCATGTCGCCGATGTCTTTTGAGTCCATTGCAGCACCCGGTATGGATGAGGAGACATTCTTCATGGGGTTTGTCAGTGTCTGGCTCAGTTGGTTTGTCATTTCCATGCATCGTCGCTTTATGAGGGCTTCGGTTATCTACCCAGCTCATTGTATCGCTGAGGGGACGCGATTGGCCATCGGTGTCCCGGCGTTGGCGCATCTTTATCACGGGTTAGGAACCGCAGCTAACACTTCTAGTCCTGGCGTGGATGTAGTAAACTTTTCGCATCATTACTTCACGTCTTGGATCGAAATGCACGTGTTAGGGGCTTTCGCTATGCATCAGAGGCCTGCATTTTACGACGCCTACCCCTTCCCGCGACTTATGCGATTGGTGGGTGCTTCTGCCGCCGACCCGACCCAATTCGGGGCTATTCGGGTGCTGATTTCTCCTTACGCTACCACTGGCGGGCTGGTTTTTAATGATCGGGTCCTGTCTTCTCCTTCAGGTCCAGTTCAACAACTCTGTGACCGGTCAAAAGACAACGTACCCTCTTTGAGGCCCCGGGAGGCTGCGCACTTGTATGCCATTAGACCAAGCTATTTGGTATTTCGCCAGGATAGTGCGGCTCTTTTCATGCGGTACAATCCGCATCGCTTCGCTCGACAGCTTGGGTACGACCAGGGCGTTCCTTTCGAGGCTTTCATAGTTGCGCCGGTCCCTTCACTTGATGCCGTTCGCGATGCCGCCCATCATTTCGTGAGATTGAACACCGGCTCCCACTTCATGATCCCTGAAGCTGAGCACATGCCCCGGTGCGTGGGATCGTTCACGGGTTGGTATCTCCATTGAGTCAACCCAATTATTCTTGAGGAGTGAAGGGTGCTTCTTGGTCATGATGCTCCTCCTCAGGTTCCGGCCATGGGAGCTACGCTGCGACCGCGAGCTCCGGTCCGCTTCCCTCTGAGGGATATGGGCACCGCGCTCATTCCGGGGGAGTCGGGGGTGGACCTTACTCTAACAGCTGGCATGCCCCTAGGTGCCCGGTCGTGGGGCAGACGGGCCCCAGTAGCAGTACTACCGCCCGCGGCAGCACTGCCCCCCGTGGCATCGACAATGGCGGTGTCATCCTCAGCCGTGGCACCAAGCGAGGGTAACAGGGATGAGGGTGCTGAGGGTGACGTGGGTCAGCGTCGCCCTAAAGCTTAACGAGGAAGGAAGCGGTCGTCTTCGGCGACTGGCTCTGGGTCTAAGCGCCGAAGGAAAGTGGCTACTAACTTTCTCGACTCTTTAACGGAGTCTGAGCCCATTCTTGAAGATGAGCCGCTGGCCTTGCCGGAATCAGATGCTGGACCACTTTTCCCAAGTTCGGCCGCCGAGGAAGCCGCGCAGTTGGCTGAGGCTATAAGACGTTCCAAGGATGCATCTCAGAACGCCAGGGTTCCGAAGAAGCCCTATCCTGCTGTAATCTTTTACGAAGACCCCTCATGGATTCGGCGGCGGTTTATTGGCCCTTTGGAGGAATGGGGGGAAAGGGCCCTGAAGCAGGCTGCTTCAGAGGACGCAACGGACGCACTTTCTTTGTGGACCGGCGGCCATGAGTCTACCCTTGAACCCCGGCGAGCACGCCTCCTTGAGAAGGAGCAGCGGCTTGAAGAAGCCATATTGAAGGCTTCCTTGCGCATCGGTACGTTGTTGTTCTTTTTGTAGCTTTTCAGATTATTTGCGCCTGCATATACGTATCCTTATTCTTATTTGAATTGTGCAGAATCTTCAACGCTGGGGGAGCTCCCTACGGGCTCATTGAAGCTAAAGCCTGTCGAAACTCCCGATGAAGCATTGCTCGATGTGGAGGGGGCTGATGAGGCTGCTCCTCTTATGGTAGAGCCTCCAGTGGCGGCTCTTGATCATGGAGTGCTTGCTCCTTTGGGGGAGGCTCCTTTGGAGGTCACCGCCCCACCGACTCTTCTCGAATGCGGCCCTGAGGCTGAGATGGAAGTAGTCGGGACTACCCTCCCTCTGTTGGAGCTCGAGGTCACGGCGGAGGTCGTCGAACCCGCCATCCCCCCGACTCAGAACGGAAGGAGTGTCTAAGGTAACCTTCTGCATTTTAAATTAGCAATCTTTCCGTGGTCTGAACTTTTTTGTTCTCCCCAGAATTGCGTGGGCTGGCGGCCTCTATCGCTGATTTGTCGCCTCGACAATCCTTCCAGCGTCGTTTGGAAATGGCCGCTCCGCAGGCGATATCTCCTCAACGCATCGTCCTCTCATCTGGACAAGGTGAGTGTTGTTCATCACTTTTCATAGCATCGTTGTTATTTTTCGTATTGACATTGATGTTCTCTACAGTTTTGGAGGCCGATGATGAGGTCAAGGTTCTCGAAGGGCCAGGGGAACCTTCAGCTCCTACTTGCATGACTGTCGGTAAGCGACATTTTATTATAATCCCATTCGTTCTTTGCTTAAGAATTTTATTGACATCTTTCGAATTTGAACAGCCCTGCCAGTCTCCATGGCGTTGGAATCGCGCATCGTGATGCCGCCGGCCCTTATGCTTTGCGGGCTTCAGAACGCTTGGCCCAATTAAGCCTTGTCTCCCTATCATCTTTCATCGAGGAGCTCCGTGCTGGTAGCGCGACCACAGCCGAAGCGTTTGCCACTGAAGCTAACGGCTCTCTCCCTTTCCTTGCCACCTATCATAACGAAGAGGTGGTGCGGGTCTGGGTGGAGTTCTGTCGAAAGGTGGAGGCTTGTTTGCACGCCCTTGAGTGTTCCCACCTTTCCTCGAAAGCTGTGGCTGCAAAGGCGGAGTTACGAGGGATGATAGCATGGTGCGCGGCAAACATGACGTCATGCGAGAAGAGGCTTGGCCGTAAATTCTCGGAGAGGGAGTTGGCTTCTAAGGCGCTGAGCGAGCTTCAGGCCAGCCTCACAGCCAAAGCCAACAAAGCGTATGAGTTCTGGCGGGTGCTTCAGGAGTCCATCAAAGAAGTGGTTGCTCTTGATAAAGCTGCCGTGTTCACTCGCGAGAGGGTCGAGGCTCACAAGGCCAACGAGAAAGAGCTTGAAGGTCGGCTTGCCTCGTATCAGGCCCAGCAGGCTCAGGCAGAGGCCTGTCTCCTGGCGATCCTGAATCATGAAGCCGTGAATCAGCAGAAGAAGGATGAGCTAGTAAAATTGCTGAATCGCCCGCCGGCTTGAAGATTTGTATCTTTTCCTTTCTTTTTTTTTTTGTACATACTCATGGACGAGAGTATTTTCTTTTTATTCTTTCATGAATTGTACTTTGTATCCATTTTGGTTTATGAATAAAAGATACATTTTTCTTCTCAATGGTGTGTCCCTTTTCATTGAATGTGTTTTGCGGACAATTTATCTTGATCTCCTTGTAGGGCAGCGATGGCTTAGGATTCAGGGTTAAGATCTACTTCCTAAGACTTTTGCGCTTTATGAGCTACGAGGGTCTCATAAAGAGTTTTTTCTCCCTACAGGTCGAGAGGATCCCGTAGGTGTGAGTTCTTCTTAAGAATCGTGAGGATTCTTAAGCGGGTTTTCCCTTGAGAGTCGTAAGGATCTCACAAGAGAGTTTCTTCCTTACAGGTCGTGAGGACCTGCAAGTGCTGGATGTGGTCGCCCTTATCCGTGTTTCACGGGGTGAGGGGTTGCTCAAGGTATCTTAGTTTAAAGACGTCGCGGTCAAGGTTAAGGATGTCATAGTCCGTGGATTTAAGGACTCCACAGTCCGATGTTAGTTTTAAGACATCACGGTCAAGGTTAAGGACTCCACAGTCCGATGTTAGTTTTAAGACGTCACGGTCAAGGTTAAGGACGTCATAGTCCGTGAATTTAAGGACTCCACAGTCCGATGTGTGGTTACCGGGACCCGTCACCTCTTTGAAGACGTTGAGGAATTACAACGCCAGGTATCAAAGGAGTGAAGAGATGTACCCTTAAACCAAGGTGGAATCAATATAGAATCAGGGTGGTTGATTGTTAGTTTTAAGACATTACGGTCGAGGTTAAGGACATCATAGTCCGTGGATTTTAAGGACTCCACAGTCCAGTGTTTGCTCTGGATGCTTCACACGGGTTCACTGCCGTGCTTGGCGAGGACCAGGCTCCGCTCTGGGCGTTTTCCGCGGGTCAAAGAGTGACATTATCCGCGTTCCACATGACCAGGAATTTTGCACTAGATACTTCACAGGGGGTCACTGCCGTGTTCGGCGAGGACTAGACTCCGCTCTGGATGCTTCACACGGGTTCACTGCCGTACTCTGCGAGGACCAGGATCCGCTCTGGACGTTTTCTACGGGGTCAAAGAGTGACGTTATTCGCGTTCCACGTAACCAGGAATTTTGCACTAGATGCTTCACACGGGTTCACTGCCGTGTTGGGCGAGGACTAGGCTCCGCTCTAGATGCTTCACACGGGTTCACTGCCGTGCTCTGCGAGGACCAGGATCTGCTCTGGACGTTTTCCACGGGGTCAAAGAGTGACGTTATCCGCGTTTCACGTAACCAGGAATTTTGCACTAGATTCTTCACACGGGTTCATTGCCGTGTTCGGCGAGGACTAGGCTCCGCTCTGGATGCTTCACACGGGTTCACTGCCGTGCTCTGCGAGGACCAGGATCCGCTCTGGACGTTTTTCATGGGGTCGAAGAGTGACGTTATCCGCGTTCCACGTAAACAGGAATTTTGTTGATTGTATCCGCATTTCACAGAATGAGGGTTTGACTCTTGGTGATCTGTATATTGCCGAACCATGGAACTGGGAGTTGCCCCTGCTCCGCTTTGTTTGAAGTTGTGTCCGTTGTTACGAGACGAGTGTTGGGATAATCTCTAGGTCGCTTGCGGCCCGTCGAGATTTAGCTTCTTTCTTTGATGAAACCTGTAGGGCATAAATTAAAACCCATTTTTTTATTTCTTTTTCCGCGATGCTCCATCATTTCAGCTTTTATATCGCGAAGGTCGTGATTGCCCTATCATTTCGGCTATTTTTCGCGGTGCCCAATCATTTTGGCTATTTATTTCATTTTTACTCGTTGCTTTTTATTGCGAGTTGCCCCATCATTTCGGCTATTTTTCATGCATACATTTTTACTTGCTGCTTTTTATTACAAGTTGCCCCATCATTTCGGCTATTTCGTACGCACGTGCGGCCTACTGGCTTTTCGCCATAAACCTGAAATTAGACACCGATTTCGGCATCAGCACCGCTACAACTGGGATATGGCCAGGAGCGAATCATCATCTGTCTCTGTCGATGTTGAACAAAGGTGGCTTAGCAAACAGGGTTAGGGTCCTGTCGACTAAGGCTTTTGACTTCATGAGCCGTAAGGGTCTCACAAAGGTATTTCTCCCTACAAGTCGTGAGGATCTTGTAGGTGTATTTTCTCCCTAGGAATCGTGAGGATTCCTAAGTGTATGTTCCTCTGTAAGTCGTAAGGATCCTACAAGAGGGCTTTCTCCTTATAAGTCGAGAGAACTTATAAGGGTTGTTTACCATAGGGACATACCCCTAGTCACGGGTGGGACTTTGCTGGGAAAATGTTTATTCGCGCCCGTGGATTGTATACAAGGGTCAGCATGAGCCGCTTGTAGGGCATTGTCGAAGGTTATGGGGGTTTTGCTTAAGCACAGGTTTAGGTCTCTGTAACTTAAGACTTTCAAGTCTTATGAGCCGTGAGGGTCCCATAAGAGAGTTCTCCTTGTGAGTCGTGAGGATCTCGCAAGTGTCTTTTCTCCTTAGAAATCGTGAGGATCCCTAAGTGTGTTACTCCCTTGTGAGTCGTAAGGATCTCACGCGGGTGGTTTCTCTTTACAGGGTCTTGAGGATCCCGCAAGTGTCCTTTAACGAGGTTGCGCCCTTTCGGGTTTTCACAAACACTCGCTGGTAGCCCTGCTGTTTTTACTCACGGAGCCCTTTCGGGTTTTCATCCGTGCCCATTTTACTTATGGACATACCGTTTTTTCTTTTCTTTTCTTTTTTTCTTTTACGAGGTCGTGCCCTTTCGGGTTTTCACGAACACTCGCCGATAGCCCTGCTGTTTTTACTCACGGAGCCCTTTCGGGTTTTCATCCGTGCCCTTTTTGCTGATGGACATACCGTTTTTATTTATTATAATTTTTTTCTTTTTTTTTTTTATCTCGTCAGCCTAAGGATGCTGCGGTGTTAGTTTAAGGACGTTTCGGTCCGTCGTTAGTTTAAGGACTTTTCGGTCCGTCGTTAGTTTAAGGACTTTTCGATCCGTCATTGAGAGGGCCGGCTACTACTTATAGAGCTTTAGCCTAGGAAGATAGCGAGCGGACATAGTCGTCGTCATCTACCATTGACCCAGGCTGTGGCCCATTAAGCGTAGTATTTCTTGAGGAAGCGGCCGTTTATTGGCCTGAAAGGCCTTTCACCGTGCATATCCATGAGTAGATAGGCTCCACCCTAGTAAACCTTGTCTATGATGTACGGGCCTTCATAGTTCGGCTCGAATTTTCCCCGCTTGGCGCGATTGGAGATCATAGGCCTTTTGACCACTAGCACGAGTTCGCCTTGGCGGAATGTCCTCGGCCTGGTCAATCTTTCATACGAGCGTGTCATTTTTGCTTTGTAAGCTTCCAAGTTTTGTTGTGCTACGAGCCGTGTTTCATCAAGGGCATCAAGCTCTTCTAGCCGAAGGTGAGCATTTTCTTCGTCTGTCAACTCGTGGTGGACTACCACTCATAGAGAAGGTAGCTCTATCTCGAGGGGGAGTACTGCTTCCACACCGAATACCAATACGTATTTCGTCGTGTTCATGGCCGTCTTGAACGTAGTTCGATATGCCCAAAGAGCTTCTTGTAGTCTCTCGTGCCAGTCCTTCTTATTTCGGGACACCGTCTTCTTCATGATCTTTGTCAAGGTCTTGTTGAAGGCCTCAGCTAGGCCGTTAGCTCGTGGATTATAAACTGAGGAGTATCTCCAGTCTATATTATGCTGTTGCGCGAAGCGGCTAATCTTATGGCTTCTGTAGGCTGGCTCGTTATCGGAGATAATCCGTCGTGGAGTTCCAAACCGATAAATGACGTGCGTCTTGAAAAAGTGGAGGATATTCTCCGTCTTCACTTCTCTCAATGGTACTGCTTCTGCTCATTTGGAGAAGTAATCAGTCGTCGCCAGGATGAAACGATGTCCCCTAGACGATGCCGGTTCGATGGAGCCGACTATGTCAGTTCCCCACATTTCGAATGGCCAGCTAGCCACCGTTGGATGTAGTGGATTCGGATGCTGGTGGATGAAATCCCCATGGATTTGGCATGAGTGGCATTGCTTCGCATATTCGAGGCAGTCCTGGATCATCGTGGGCCAGTAGTAACCCATCCGTTTAATTTTTAACTTCATCTTCGGGCCTGCTTGATGAGAACAACAGATCCCGTCATGAACTTCCTGAACGACTCTTTCTGCTTCGTCAGGTCCTAAGCATCTCAGCCACAGAGAATCAAACGATCTCTTGTATAGAGTATCATTTACGAAGGCGAAAGATAGAGCTCGTTTCATGAGCTGATGTCTTGAGGACGCTTCTTCGGGCATTCGGTGGGATTTAAAGTAGTCTATGAAGACTTCTCTCCAGTCCTCGGCCTTCTCACGGTCTTTTATTTGTAGGGTCGTTTGCTCAACTGCTTCCTTTTCTTCGGATGATTCCGGAGATATTTCTGCTGGGGCGAGCACTCGACGGCTTTATACCACGATCCTGACGTCATCGAGGTTCTCGTCAGCCAGTTCTTTAGCGAGCTTAGCTAACGCGTCTGCTTTGCTATTTTCCGTGCGTGGTATGCTTTCTAAAGTGTAGGAGGGAATTTGGGTCAACAGTTGTTGCACCTTTTCACCGTACTTCACCAACTCCGGTTTGAACGTCTGGTAGTCGCCGTTTACTTGACTAACAACCAATTGAGAATCCCCATATATGAGGAAGTTTTCAATTCCCATGTCGATGGCGATCTCGAGGCCTGCTATCAAAGCTTCATATTCGGCTTCATTGTTCGTCCTCGGTTCTGTTAAGGAGAAAGCGAAGCGCATTATCCCTCCTTGTGGAGTTACGAAGATGAGGCCTACCCCCGATTTGATCATTGGGGTACTTTGTTTGCGCTTCTTTACGGAGGACACTCCATAGAAATAAAGTTCCCATCGGGTATCACCACCGTCGATCGCATCAAACGCATGTTCGTCCGGCAAGTCGCAATTTAGAGGAGAACCGGCAGGTACTGGGTGCTCAGCAAGGAAGTCGGCGATGGCTTGGCCTTTCACTGCCTTAAGAGGTTGATAGGTTATTGAAAACTCCATCAAGAGCAGGGCCCATTTAGCGAGTCTCCCTGTCAGTATGGCCTTTGACATTAGATATTTTAGGGGGTCCACCTTTGATATAAGATGGACTTCATGTGCCAATGCATAGTGCCGGAGTTTTGTTATCGCAAAGATTAACGCCAGGCAGTGTTTTTCGATAGGGGAGTAATTGCTTTCTGCCCCCAGAAGAACTCGGCTTAAATAGTAGAGCGCTCTCTCCTTTTCTTGGTCGTTTTCTTGCGCCCATAATGCGCCTAAGGAACCTTCGAGGGCTATTGTATAAAGAATAAGGGGCTTTCCCTTGACCGGAGCAGCCAGCACTGGCGGGTTCTGCAGGTACTACTTGATTTCATCTAGGGCGCTCTGGCATTTTTGGTCCCAGACGAACGGAGTTCCCTTCTTCATCAGGTGACTGTAAGGATGGCACTTGCCTGACAGGTTGGCGATAAACCGCCGGATGTACGCGAGCTTCCCTTGGAGGGACCGCAATTGTTTGAGAGTCCTTGGCGGTGGCATTTCCATGATCGCCTTGATCTTAGATGGATCTATTTCAATACCTCGGTGTCGGATGATGAATCCCAGGAACTTCACGAGGAGACTCCGAATGCGCATTTGAGGGGATTCATCTTCAAATTATATTGCCGAAGGCGTTGAAATACGGTCCTCAGATGCCCTAAATGCTCTTCATATGACATGCTCTTCACTACGAGGTCGTCGATATAGCACTCGACGATTTCATGTATGAGATCATCGAAGATCTTTGTCATGGCCCTTTGATAGGTAGCACCGGCGTTCTTTAAACCGAAGGGCATAACTTTGTAGCAGAATATACCCAAAGAAGTCCGGAAAGCGGTGTGCTTCTGATCTTCGGGATGCATCTTTATCTGATTGTACCATGATGAACAGTCCATAAAGGAGAAAACCTCATGAGTGGACGTATTGTCTATCATCAGTTCGGTGACCGGCCTGGGAAATCGTCTTTCGGGCAGGTTTTTTTGAGATCTCGGAAGTCCACACATATGTGTACTGTCCCATTTTTCTTCATCGCCGGGACGATATTGGCGACCCAGTCAGGATACTGTACTTCCTGGATAAACCCCGAATCGATCAGCTTCTTGACTTCGGCATTAATGCTCATCTCGAGCTCGAGCCGCATCCTTCTTGGCGCCTGTTTGACTGGCTTGATATCCAGGGATATTGCTAATTTATGCACAGCAATCTCTGGATCTAGTCCTGGCATCTCGAAATAGTTCCACGCGAAGCAATCTCTGTGCTGTAGAAGCACGTCCTTTAACACAGCCACCCTTTCTTCAGACAACAGCTCACTGACGAATGTCGGTCGCGGATCCTCTGCCGACCCCAACTCAATCTTCTTGAGGTTATCTGCAGTAGTATGTATGCCATCTTCTAGTTCTTTCGGAGCTGGTGGAAATTCTGAGATCACCTCGTCATTGCTATTCTCAAAGCACCAGGGAAGGTCATCCATGTTCTCGTGCTCTTCTTTTAATATTGTTATCATGTGACAAGTGCGAATCCGCTTCCAAGACCGATGTGGATCTGGTTCTGCTCTTGGGGCTTTGGGTTCGTGGTTTTATGGCGGCGTTACCTTCCAGCTGCTGGATAAAGCAAATATGCCCCGTTGGTACTGGTCTTCGACCCAGTTCTTGAAGGTAAAACAGTCTTCGAGGGGGTGTCCTATGGCTCGGTGATAAGAGCAATAGCCCGGATGAGAAACTTTGTTAGCTTGCTCAGGGTGCTTAGACTCCGGAAGTGCGATCATTTGATGTTTTATAGCGAGCTCGAGTAACTTCTTCGTCTTGTCTCGAGGGAAGGAATACGCTCGACTCATCTTCTTCATGAGGGATAAATCCGGACCGCGCAATGCCCGATCACATGACTCTCTAATCCTGGGTCGTTATTGTCAACTCCTTTTTTCGCTTCTTGACTTACTTCTGCCTCTGCGTCGGGCCTTTTGCATAACGGGTTGACAGGAGGGAGCCTCTTCGTCTTTTGCAGCCTGTTGAAACAGACATTGCGTCCGGGCCTTCTCGTAGATGGCCATCTCGCGATTATGGTCTTCCCGAGATTTCTGACCCGCTTTCCTGATAAGCTTGTCCATTCATTCTTCGAAAGACGGACTCGGCACTTCGCTCGCGGGATCCAGTTTTAACGAGGGGTTAGCATTGCTCGACAGGGCGTTTTCCTCCTCATCGAAGTTATATATGGCGTAGCTACCGTGGACTCGTTCTCGCTTCCCGGATCTCACATATCCAAGCTCGAGCGTTTCCATTCTCCCGTTGGGCAATTTGCGCTGAGTTCCAGGGACATCCCAAATCCTGTTGTAGAATCGAGCTTGTCGAACAGTCTGTTTTAAGGACACCCCTTGGCGCTTCAATAGCTTCTTTAGTCCGTTTGTGTAATATCTGAGAAAACGGATGGGTTGGAGCTTGTCGAGTGTAGAATCCGCGCCATGCCAGATCTCTTTCTCTACTCTCGTTTCCGAGGATCGATAGAATAGGATCACCTTCTCATCCTTCCGCCTGGGAGGGACGTAAAATGTCTGCAGGTCCTGGACATTGTAAGCTTGAAGTGTGTCGAGATCCTTGTAGTGTTCCCGCGGCACCATGGTGATTTGCAAACTCTGATCATCGCCAGGGGATGCTTGTATTGATGGCCGACTGGAGAACACGGCATTAACCTCATCTTCCGAGTCACCCCCGAAGATCAACATAAGGGCGGACGGTCCCAGGTTGTTATGTCGGGACGGACCAGCGTAAACTATCTCTTCTTCTTCGGTATCGCTCCCGAAAACAGGGATGGTGGCGGCGGCTTTGTCTTCCGGCTTGCGACACCTTTCTGTATCCTCGAAATCTGGCAAAAAGTACTTTGCATTTTCGTACTTGCGGACTTTGTTCATGGAAAATGGATTCAGCTCACCTGCTACGGTATACTCGAAACCATCCTTAAAGTACTTCATATACTGATACTGTGTAGAAGGGATGATATTGTACTCGTGTAACCAAGGGCGACCGAGCAAGGCGTTGTAGCAGGTCTTGGCGTCAATGACGTGAAACTTGATGTCCGTGACGAGCAGTCCGAAGCGTAATGTTAGTATTACAGATCCGAGAGTCCGTGACGACTGGGAGTCGAAACCGGAGATGGTAATTTTGTCACGAGCGAGGTGCTGCACGCTCATGCAGATTTCCTTTAACACCTGAACGTTAAGGAGATTGACGGAGGATCCATTATCCACCAGGATCTTGCTTATCTTGATACAATGGCAGTATCCAGAGACATATAGGGGACTGTTGTGGTCGCACGTCCCGAGGAGAAGGTCTTCATCACCGAAAGTGATGTCGGTCGTGTGCACTTCTTCCAGTTTATCTTTCATCCTTTCCGCGGCGAGGAAGGCTTGGAATTGCTCGGGTTCTTGTAACGCCTTGATTAATGAATCTCTCGCTTCCTTTGATTATAGGAGGGCGTCGAGAATGCTGAGCTGAGAAGGTAGCTTCCTTAGGTGTGCTAGGATGTTGTAGTCCACCTTACCCTTCTTGGGAGGATCTTTGGCGGCCAACTCTTTCACGATTTGGTCATCTAAGGTAATATCCTCAGTGACCTTCTCCTTTCCCTTATCTTTTCTATTCGCAGGCCCGAGATTCTATTCGGGGAGCGTGCGATTGCGCAGCTGAATGTTTTCGCAGGCTTCCGATTCTTCTTCTTTCCCTAAAACGGATTCTTTAAAGAGAGGGCCCAAAGTCATTTCCTCATCAGAGTCGCTCCCAAAGGTGAGAACTTGTGATCCTCCGGCGTTGACCGTGTAACAGTTGCCGGTAGTTCCTTCGTGCCTATCAGTTGTACTTCTTTGCTCCCGACGAGTTTTGCGTTTCATGCGCTTAAAATGTTGCCGGTGAGCAACATATCCCTGCCACCACATCTTAAAAGCGTCGCACTCCTCAGTGGGGTGCGAAATCTTCCGATGATATGCGCAATAATTAGGATGCCTCTCCACCCCGTCGAACGTGTTCCCTTCCGAGGGTGGTAGCTTCATTCCCATTGACATGGCTTTGGCAAACCTTTTCCTCGTCTTGAATACGTTTTTATTCGCATCAGATATCTTTTGATCTGGCGGAAGTGCTTCGACTCTTTCGTTTAGTCGCTTGCGTTTGGCTCCTTCCGATGCGGCTATCTCACGCTCCTGACCGGCTTTACCTTTCAAACGAATATCGTCTAAAAAGGCGTCGATCATTTCATCTGTTGGCCATACAAGTTCTGGCTCGGGCTGTGCCCCCAGTTTCTCAGTGCCAGGAGTTTTCTCATCGTCCGTAAGCGAGTGGGAAATCACATGACAACTCGCCACATATCCCTCGGATTCATCCGACGAGCTTTCTCCATCATCTTCCTCCTGAAAGACGTGGTTGAGGAACTCTTGCAGTGTGACTGGAGTCCGCGCCTTTTGATTATACTCTTCTAGCGCGTCAATCTGTTTCTGCAAATCCGTGCGCTTATCTCTAGGCTTCACGGGCTTCTTGGAGTTCTTCTTCTTTTTCTTCGAAGATTTTGATGGTTGGGTGTGAGTACTTGGGCTATCACCACCGATCTTTGTAGTTGGGCGCGGCTTCAACATCCCTTCGATGATTTGAGGTTCGAGCAGGTTCTTCCATTCGACCGCCGGGCATGCATGAAGATCCCTCAGCATTCTTTTGGTTTTAGCTGATAGCACGACTTCCCATGGAGCTTCTTCAATAAAGGAACAGGTTGCCCCCGGTGTGTCCACTTTCTTAGGAGTATGCGGCTGTGGCGGGTTCACCTTCCACCTTTCGGACAGCGCAAACTTTCCCTGGAGGTATTGATCTTTAATCCATCCTTTGAAGACGAAGCAATCCTCAATCGGATGGCTTACCGTTTGATGGTACGGGCAATAATTGGGGTTATTCACCTCAGTGGGTTGTGGCAGCCGCCTCGGGTTTGGCAAGTTGATAAGCTTGTTGCGTATTGCCAGCTCAAATAGCCTCTTTGTCTTATCCCGCGGGAATGAGTAGGGGCGCTTCATTTTCTCGTTGTATTACCGCCGTCTTTCTTCCAGCTGATCCGCCAGCTTTGGGGCACTGGGTTGCTGCTGTGCGTTCGCAACGAAGGTTGCCTTCCCTTTACCCTTGTCATTCCGAGATTCTGGCTTTGGGGGAGGCGGTCTGTGACCCATCTGGTCCATCTGGGCCAACTTGTCGATCAGAGCCTGGAACGTGGTTGGTTTAAATAACATCATGAACTGTGAGATGGTTGCATGAGGATCTAGTGTACCCACGAACATGCCCACCGCGGGCGCTTCCTCAATGCGTTATTCGCATTTTGACCATAAATTTCGCCAGCGTATAGCGTACTGAACCCACGTTTCGCCTGGTTTCACCCTGGCATTAATTAATGCTGTTATCGGAGTGCGTTCGCTGGCGCTTGCGAATCGCTGAGTGAATAGCAATTCCATTTCAGCGAACGTCTTGATGGAATCGTTCGGGAGTTCTGAATACCATTCGAACGCCGTTTCTGATAAGCTGCCCACAAACTGGCGAAGCAACAGTTTATCGTCGCCACCAGTGTTACCACAAAGCGCCCTGAACTGGGCCACATGCTAATGGGGATTGCCTGTCCCCTTATAGACATGGAATTTTGGTATTGTGTAGCCCGGCGGGTATTTGATCTGGTCGTACCAGCTTGGTTATGGTCTTCCTGTCCTGACAACTTGACCAGCTGCCTTAGCCGCCTGGTGAACGCGTATCTGTTGGGCTATGTATTCGTCTAGGTCAGCCTTAGAGATTGTCTCCTCCTTAACTGTTGACAGAGCGGGTGGGGGATTTGACGTTTCTCCCCTGTCTTCTTCAAGAATGATTGGAGGATCTTCAGTAGAGGGTTCTTGTTGGATCATCATACCCACCATGTCCTGAAACAGAAGGGCCATTCGTTGTATATTGGCTGCTTGTTCAGCAGCCTCTTTATCTTTCTTCTCCAGTATCCTACGAAGGAACTCAGCGTCAGTTTCCTGTTCTTGGCGTTGATCAGATGATGCTTCGGGGTTTTCTTTCGGCCCAGTGAGTGCCGCCATCGCGTTCATCATTTCTTGGGGCTTCTGCTGTTACTCCTGAGCTTTGGTCACCGACCGTGTGAGCGGTCTATGCCCCATAGACGCAATGCTATCTTCCTTCCCCAACGCCATGTATACAGTATGGACCATCATGCCCCCAGCCTTAGGGTGTCTGGGCTCAGCGCTTTTAGTTTTCATTGCAGGCCCGGGGATCTTCTCTGGCCTCCTCTTTTTATGAGCAGTGGAAGCTGAGGGGGCCATTGAGGTGGGCACCCAGACAGCTTTTCGTGGCTTAGCCTGGTGACTGACTTCCTGTTGGATTTTCAGCTTCTTGTGTTGGCGGGAGAAATTTGGATCGATCACCAAGTCTCGGGTCTGCCGCCAAACTTTATAGATTTGGGAGGACAGCCGTTGAGGAGATTGGGGCTGTTCTAGCTTTACTTCTACAGCTCTTTTCAGCGGATGGGGAGACCTCTTTAGCACCGCGGTAGGAGAATTCCTACGCACCTTATTTAGCATCTCGAATCTTTTCCTAGTTGGAACAGCAGCATTAACTTCTGTCGTCGGGGCTGGAGGAATTAGCCCAGAAGGGGAGTTGCCTCCGACCTTCCTCACTCGGTGCCAGTAACGACGTCGAGCGTGTCGTGCTGATGGAATCGGCTCGGTGAGGGCGATAGCCTCGTCTTGCCCCCTGTGTAGGTGGGGGGTCGCTGCTGGTGTCAGGCTGTTAAAGACCGATGTCCTTTGGGTAGCAGGAGCGGGAGCCGGAACAGTCAATCTTGTAAAGACTGACTTTTTGGCACGAGAAGCCGCCTTGACGACTTCAGGAGCAGGACTGGTTATTTTCTTAAGAGCAGCCTTCTCTGGGATTGCAGGCCCTATTGCGGGTCCACGGGAGCTCTGGCCCAGTCTGGAGAAGACCGATGCGCTGGTGTTGGACGACCCGTTGAGAGGGGCCGCGGTAGGGGTAAGCCGATCAAAGACCGACTTCTTGGGAGCTTCCGTTGTCAGCACATGAGCGGTGAAGCTTGTTGGCGGGAGCATGGTCCCAAAAAACAACCCTGTGGTGGCTCGAGTGACCTGTTCCACGGGCATTGTGAATAGCGAAGCAGCTTGGGGCCCGTAGGCTATACTTCGTGGCGAGGCGGAGCACCGGTTGCAGTTGTAGTTGGAGCATTTCGCACAAGTGGAAGCCATTGACTCTTTGCTTTCTACAATAAGCAAAACGCCAAACCTTGGTACCTTGAAACCCAAGGGCAACCATTACCGAGCCGTGTTTGGTTCGCGATCACGACACCCGAAGTGTGGAGTGGAAAGAGGAAAAGGTCCCACCGGGCATGCCAGAATCTGTTCCCCTCCGAATGACGGCGCGACGGGGACGTCTAGCCTGAGATTCGGGGCAGATGCTAATTGGTGCTATCCGTCCACCTCTCCGAAGATGCCAAGTTGATTTATGGCACCGTGTATTGAAGGTTTAAATGGATGCGTCCGATGTAGCAGACTTCGTCAGATTCCCCCTCGCTTGAGGGGTTTTCGATTGTGGGGACGCTCTTCCCTGCAGGCGCAAGCCCCTGCAGTTAATTACGCTACCGCATCGCGGTAACCACTTTCTCCTTCTCCAGATGGTCACTTCGTGTCGTGTGTGTTTATTTTGTGTTTAGTTGCCCGTGGATTGTATACGGAGACCGAGTTATGTCATCGCCCGTAGGGCGTGGACTAGTCCAAATCCGTATCTTTCTTAGATTTGGGTTTGGGGGTTGTGTTTAAGGATACGTTGGCCTCATTAAGGACTAAGATCAACTTAAACGTTTGTTAAGGATACGTTAGCCTAGTTTTTAGACTAAGATCAACTTAACGGGATCGTTTAGATCCAATAATAGGGCAATTAAGGGAGCCCTGTCGTTTAGTTTAGTGACGTTGCGGTCTATAGGTAGTTTAAGGACATTGCGGTCCAATGTTAGTTTTAAGACGTTGCGGTCAAGGTTAAGGACATCATAGTCCATGGGTTTAAGGACCCCACAGTCGCCTGATGTTAGTTTTAAGACATCCCGGTCAAGGTTAAGGACGTCATAGTCCGTTGTTAGTTTTAAGACATCCCGGTCAAGGTTAAGGACCTCATAGTCCGTTGTTAGTTTTAAGACATCCCGGTCAAGGTTAAGGACCTCATAGTCCATGAGTTTAAGGACCCCACAGTCCGTATCAATGTGCGGTTGTCGAGACGCGTCACCTCTTTGAAGACGTTGAGGAATTACAACGCCAAGTATCAAAAGAGTGAAGAGTTGTACCCTTGAACTAAGGTAGATTAAATGATCTTTGGTCCAATTTGGAAACTAAGATCAATTATTGTATTATGAACCCATTGACCCAGTTGAATTTGAATTGAGGACTTATGGCCATCTTGGGCTAAGTCCAATTGTGTTTGGGATATTGGCCCTCTGTTGATTCATTGAAGAAGAGGCTTTGCCTCTAGAAACTTAGCCAATTGGGCTAAGCCCAGTGTTTGAACACTAGAGACCAACAGTGCTGAACACTGGGAGTGAGATTGACAAGCTAGTGTTTAACACTAAAAGATAATTAGTGTTAAACACCAGCAACAGGGCTTTCAAATTAGTGCTTAGACACTAAAGCAAATCAGTGTTAAACACTGGCGATGGAGATTTCAAATTAGTGTTTAACATTAAGGCAGATCAGTGTTAGACACTGGAAACAGGGTCTTCCAAGTTGGTGTTCAACACTAAGAAGGTTAGTGTTAAACACTGTAAATAGCGTTTTCCAAATTAGTGTTTAAACAAAAGAAAATCAGTGTTGAACACTGGATATAGAGGTTTCAACTTTAGTATTAAACACTAAGGCAAGAGGGGTCACGTAGTAGCACGTGAGAGCGCCCTCAATTCATTTTATTCTGCCAAAAGTATTGAATACTTTGGAGTATCACGTGCTGTCACGTGATGGGCATTTAAATGTTCGTCTGTTAGAGCTTCTGCCAAGGGGTCACGTGGTAGCACGTGAGGGCGCCCCTAGCTTCTGTTTCTTTTGCTTTCCCCTAATGTGCTTCTGGGGTCACGTGGGACACGTGAGGCATTGCGTTGAAGCTCTTCTTTGTGGATCTTTACAAGGGTCACGTGGTAACACGTGACTATGGTTCTTTTTAAAGATCTGTTAATCTTTTAAGAATTAAATTCTTCGTAGGGTTAAACCCTAGCAATAATCTTTAGAGGAATTAAATTCATATTTCCTTCTTTTTGAAGAATTATATTCTTAGATAGGGTTAAACCCTAATTTCTTTCCTTTTAAGAGAATTAAATTCCTCATGTATGTAAAGAATTAAATTCTGGCATAGGGTGAAACCCTAATTTCTTCTTGTTTAAGGGAATTGA
Source organism: Agapanthus africanus (assembly GCA_030015575.1). NCBI lineage: Eukaryota > Viridiplantae > Streptophyta > Magnoliopsida > Asparagales > Amaryllidaceae > Agapanthus > Agapanthus africanus. Next base: position 946,903,101 of record JASDDO010000019.1, read on the forward strand.
ATTCCTGTGATTTTGAGAGAATTGAGTTCTCAATTAGGGTTAAACCCTGGTTCTGTCCATTTTGAAGGAATTAAATTCCTATAACATAGGGTTAAACCCTAATTTTACCTCAAAGGAATTAAATTCCTATAGTTCTGTGAGAATTAAATTCTCGAACTTCCATTCCCCTTCTATACTTTGGATCTGCATGGCAGGATCTCAACCCAATGAGAATTAAATTCTCAATTCATGGGGAGATGTGCACTTTGCAGATCCTCTGCTAGAGAAAGAACTAAGTTCTTCTTTTTAATATAAGAGTTAAACTCTTTGAGAATTAAATTCTCTTTTTAAAAGCCTCTCCTTTCTTACCTAAGGTTTTCTTTTGCAGAAGATCAAATTCTTCCAAAGTCTCGAGGCTCTATTTCTCTCTCTCTATATCTCTGTCCTCTTTTTTGTGTATCTCTTGGCTCCTATTTATAGGAGAAGGAGCAGAATCAATTAGTTTTAGTGAATCATTCATTGAGGGATTTGATTTGTATTCGTTAGAGATTTGATTTGCATTCATCATTCATCATTCATTTGGACCTTTGGATTATTAGGTGAATTTTATTCACCATTGGATTTTGAATCCAAAGATATTCTTTTGTTATTTCGGTTAGATTTTAAGAGGAAATATTTCCAAGTTCAAGATTTTTCCATAGATAGGTGATATTTAATCACCTTTAAATCTTTAATGGAATCGGTTCCAAATAATCATTCTCCTTTGGAAAGATTTGAATGCTGTTCAGAATTTAATTCTGTTAAATAGATAGGCTTTGATAACTGGTCACGTGTGGCCACGTGACCCCTGGTCACGTGTGGCACGTGACCCCTTGGAACGAGCTTTCTTCTGCTTTCTGCGCTTTGTCTTCTAGCCGCTGTTCAGCCGTCACGTGCCAACACGTGACCCCTGGTCACGTGTGAGCACGTGACCCTTTCTGGAGCCTTTCTTTTGATTTAATTAAGGAGCTGAATCTGCCTTTGCCGCTGCTTTTTAATTGTCACGTGCCAACACGTGACTGCTGGTCACGTGCTAGCACGTGATGCCTCCTCCGTAAACTTTCCTGATTTTAAATCAGGAAACAATTCCCTTTCATCAGCTCCAAAAATCTCTTAGGAGTTTAACTCCACAAAAAAAAATCCTTTTTTTCTTAGGAGTTTAAATCCAAAAGTCAATTAGGAGTACAACTCTCAGTGCAGGAGCTAAGCCTCTTTGTCTTTTTTTAGGAGTTTAACTCCAAAAGTCAATTGGGAGTACAATTCCAAGTATAGGGGGCTAAGCCTTTCTTTTTTTCCTGCTGGTGCCCAACGTCCGCATGCCAAGCACGTGAGGTGCTGGCGTCCGGCGCCCCCATGCCCAGCACCCGCGTACCAAGCACGTGAGGCGTCGGTGCTCATGTGTAGTTTGGACGCTATTTCCTTTTTTTTTATATACATACACTCCACAACACTGTGCCGGTTAGAAAAAATTTCTAATGGGGCGCTGCTCTGCATCCCGTAAGGGGGCTGCTAGCCCCCTTGACCCCCAGCCCGCTATCAGGGTAGCGGGACCCCCGTAAACTCTGCGAGGCCCCCGATATACCCAAGGCCAAATCCATATCAGAATCTATCTGCATCTTCAAGAAAATTCATACACGCATTGCTAAAATAGTAGAATGATTCGACTAGCACACTTAATTGATCTAAACGATTTAGAACCCATTTCTCTGAAAAGGAACCGAATCCAACTAAATTGCTAAGGGTTTTTTTTTTTAAAAAAAAGGCTTACCCTACTCAAAAACACCACTTCAAAGACCCCAAACCACCATTATCACCCAATCCAAAGATTTTAAAGAATAAGAGAAGCCGCTCTCTTTCTCTCTCTCTCTCTCTCTCGATCAAAGCTTTGGCTTCAGTGCTCGCTCTCTTTCTCTCTCGTCTCCTTTGTTTGGGGAGAAAAGCAAAGGAGAACGATGGGGTGGCTCTAGGTGGTCGAGGAGAAAGCGGCGAAGGGCCAGCGAAGAGGCTAATCGATGAGCGACGACAATGTTAGGGTTAGGGTTTTCGACGACAAGAAATGAGTTGTGGGAGAATAGGGCTGGTGATTTGAGGAGGCGAGGTTGCAATGGCAAAGGCAGCGATGACGATGGCGAAGGCCGTGACGACGGTTTCTGAGATCAAGCGAGAGAGAGAGAGAGAGAGAGAGAAATTTTGAACGGAGAAGGTTGAAGAGTGGTATTTTGGTTGTTGAACAAAATATTAATCCCCACGCTTATTTGGTATTGGGCCAAGAGGGTTTAGACAAAGATTTTAAAAGATAGGCCCCTCTTCTTATTTAGAAATTATAAGGGACTTTTACCCTTTTCTAGAATAGGCCGGGCGTTTTTTAACCCTAAAATCTATTATCTTCACCAAAAGTCTTTAAAAATAATTCAAAATTTTTTTTAAAGACTTTTGGTGAAGATAATAGGGCCTGTTTGGAAACGGAGTTAACTTTTGTAAACTGTGGTTTCATAAAGTTAGCAAAGGTCAACTCCAAAATGCTAACTTTGACCTGTTTTGGGCTCATTTTGGAGTTGAGAAAACTGCAATTTTTCAGCCTTAAACTGCAGTTTTCTCAACATCAATCTGATCAAAGTTTTCTAAACATCAGCCTTAAATTTGGGGGTTGCTAACCAAAGTTTGCATGCCTCTTAACTCCATTTAGATATAAACCATGGTCATCCTAAGTTTGTATCTAAATAGGGCCTCAATGTATAAAGGACGTGCAAAAGTAGATGATGTGCAGTATCTAAGGTATCAGGATTTTTCCCCGTTTTCTGGAATATTTAATTTCAATAAAATGTGTGAGTGCCACATGCTCATCCTTCCCTCCTCTCTTCCGGTTACAAGAGTAAAGATAGATAATACCATTCAAAATTAAAGTCGTCATGGCTAAATTCTATCGGAAGGAGGACGACATAAAGACTGAAGAAAAAACAATTTAGCTGCATTAGATTCCACATAAACTGGTACCGTGTTGGTGATTGAATACTGGACGATGGTAAAAGATACAGGTTGTAAAAGGTCATGCATTTCGGTCCTTCAACTTTGACCAATCACTAGTTACCCAGCAGCCGTTTACATCATTTTGCATTCCAAGAACAGCTACCACATCCTAAGAACCCGACCCCCAAACTGAAAAATTGGCAACGGTTAGAACCAAAACCATTGGCATCATCAATGAAGTCACCTTCTAGAAATAAACGAAAAATTCAATCCCTGTCTCCTTCTGGACTCTTGACCCCGAAATTCATTCAATAAAACCGATATTACGATTATTAAAAACCCATTAATCCCCAAAAATCAAACCCACAAGCTCACGTTCACCCACCTGTGTAACACCCACACCTCTCTCTCTCTCTCTCTCTCTCTCTCTTATAACAACTCCGCTCCCTCATTCATCCCCCAAGCTTTAATCTAAGTTCTTGTCAACAATTAATTAATGTCTCCTTTCATTTTCTTATTAGTTCTGGTCACCGCCGGCTGCTCTCGAGCCGCCGATCCTTCGCCGCCGGGCAACGACGGCGGCGTCTACTTCGACGGCTCGTACAGGCAGAACTTCAACGCGGCCACCGCCGTCCTCATCGTCGTCTTCGTCTGCGGCTTCTTCTTCCTGGCATTTTTCTCCGTCTATTTCCGCCGCTGCTCACGGGACCGCTCCGCCGTGGCCCCCGTGTCGGCCGCAGCTGCGGCTGCTGCGGCCGTCGCTTCCAGCAGAGGGGCCCGCAGAGGAGTGGACCCCGCGGTGATCGAGACGTTCCCCCTACTCACCTACTCGGCCGCCGCCAGGATCAAGATCGGGAAGGAGACCCTCGAGTGCGCCGTGTGCTTGTCTGAATTTTCCAATGATGAGTCGCTCAGGATGCTGCCCAGATGCTGCCACGTGTTCCATCCCCAGTGCATCGACACGTGGCTCGAGGGCCACGTCACGTGCCCCGTGTGCAGGGCGAATCTCTCCGTTGTCGTCGGCGAGGATCCCGAGGCGAGTGATCTGCCCATGGGAGGAGTGGGGTCCGCTGAGGATGAGGTGGCGATTGATTTGAGTAGGATGGGTAGGTCCCACACGGTGGGTCACGTGAGCGGGGGATGTGGGGACAGGTACACGCTGAGGCTGCCGGAGCACGTGAGGAGGGAGATAGTTGTGGCGGCCGGGGGATTGAGGCGGTCAGCCAGCGTGGCGGTGTTCCGGAGCGGAGGGGAGGGGAGCTTGAGGAGGGGATTTAGAGGGGCGTCGGAGCGGTGGGCGTCTGGGATACTGGCGAGGGTTTCGACCTGGCGGAGAGGGGAGGCGGGCCAGGGGCCGGTGAAGACGACGGTCGATGGGTCGACCAGAGGTGGGATGTTTGACTATGTCAGCAGCGGCAAGGATGATGTGCATGTGTCTTCTGATGTACTTGAACGAGTTTGAGTTTATTTTGTTCATTTTTTTCCTTTCTCGAATAAAAATAAATTAATACAAGCAACGGTTGAACCCTAAACTCACTAATCTTGAGTCGGAGATGTGGAGAAAGAAGAGATACTTCAAAAGAATGTGCATATACTTCCGATACTATAATGGTATGACGGTCGGATTCGAAGCACTATTTGTATTATCAAATGATTAAAGTTTTGTCCTACTGTCAGGAATGTACATTGTATAAATAGATTTTAATAACACTATGAATGATTTTATTCTTTGTTTAGCTTTAAATGAATTATTAGTGTTTTAAATTTGTGACACCCCAGACGTGCAAGTAACATCAGAGATTTAGAGCCCAAAAAAAAATAAAACACGCATATATATATATATTTGAATGAGTCCATGTAATCGTCTTAAGGTCAATAATAATTTTTTTAAAGATCCCATCACATTAATATATTATTATCTGAATACATTTTCACAATGATACAATTCAAATTTGACCATTAATAATTTATCCTAATTTATAAATATCGAACCTTACCTTACCCTTGTTAAGAGTATTTTAACCGAGTAGCAATTATTTATTTATTGAGCTATGCACTAACTGTCTTAACAGGGGCCCGCAAACCCTGGCCTAACACTAACTATATCTGGTCCATGTCTGTATCCATTACCATAAATAGTAATTTTTTATTTTATTAAGTATATTTTTTTTATATTCATTTCGTATCCGTATCTGGGTTTTTCCAAATATGGATATTAATTTTCATTTGCTGTATCTCATGTCCGATGTTCTTTGTCTTTTTTAAGTTCCTATATGCATGCCCTCTGAATAGGGAAGAATGTTTTCCTTTATAGGAGAAATTATTCGGTGTACCGGATGTAATACACTCGGGCATGGGTGAAAAAGGAGAAGGATTTTTGGGCAACCTGTGGGACCCGCATTCTTATTTCTTCTCTCTCTTGTCCGGTCCGGATGTATACGGCCGACAGACGCAATAATTTTTGCTTTATAGAAATATTTAACTGGATTGGAAAAAAGAAATTAGACATCAAATTGTTTTCCCTACTTGGGCTAGTCGACAAACCAGACACTTTTTTTTGGCAGTAATGCCCCGCATTTCATTAAACGAAAATTTTTACTTACAAAGAATCACCTTAAAGAACAAAAGGGAAAAATGGGGCAAAAAAGTAACACTAAGATAACATTTCTCTACCAACTTAATTTAACCCAGCTCCCCCACCCATCCAAAGATTCACGCATCATCCTTAACCACCCATCTCATTGTCGCGATCCCCATCCTTTCTGCTGCCTTGCGGATGCAGATCATGCTGCATGTGCTCAATCATCTCCTCTACCCTTTGTATTTTCACTTTCTTGCTTACCTTTGTCGATGCCAGACCTGATTAGAATGCAATATTTAATTCAATACCATTAATCACATACATAATAGAGTTTTTAACATTATTAAAAATTCTATTATTTCGCTCGGCCCAAATACCCTAACAAATTGCCGACCCTACTATATATCCCATTCCCCATGAAAACGTATATCTAGCCCAAGCCTCCATTGACTCCAAAGATCAACAAAGGAACCAAAAAATCGCATTACTCCCAAGCTTATCGTAAATTTGCCTAGCAAAATCGCATGTTATGAACAAGTGATCTACCAACCCTATATCTGTCGCACACATTTCGCACCGCAGTGGTCCTATCCATTTCTTTTGCACACGTTATCTCTTATTAGTATTGCATTATTGAATGCCAGCCACATAAAAATCTCAACTTTGAGTGGTACCGAGAATTTCCATATCGAATTCTGCTCTGGCATTATAACGCCTCCATACTTTAACACAGTGTAAAATGACGTTATTGAAAAGGTTTTGTTTGTTGTCCATCTCCACTCCACCTCATCCTTCCTCACTCTTTCCATCGGCTTCCACTTTTGAAGGTATTCTATCATTGCTCGACCATCTTTCCGCTCTTGAGTTGACAAGGCCCTTGAGAACTTCAACCACTGCTTAGTTTCTCTTCACCGACTTAGCACCAATGTTTCCTTATTCTTTGCCAAAACGAACACGCTAGTAAACCTTTCTCGTAAAGTTTGATCTCCACACCAATAATCCTGCCAAAAACTAATTATCCCGCCATCGTCTATTGTGTAATTAATTCCTCTGAAAAACGCCTCCTTCACCGACCTCATCCTTTTCCGAAACCCAGAAGAAACCCAGAAGCACACGAAACATTCTTACTTAACGCATTAATTGTTCCTATCTTATTACCATATGCAACATTTATATTCTTCACCCATCCTTTCTTCTTCCATGCGATCCAATATCATCACCACTTCCCAAGAAGTGCCCAATTCATATCTTATAAGTTCTTCACTCCGAACAAACTAGACTCTTCCCAATAAAAAAGATGGGTTTTGTTTTATAAACTTTAGCGGTTAATGAAATTCTTACTTCTTATGTGTAATCGTCGGGGATTCTTACTATTATTTTTCACGCTTGGATTATAACAGCCATGATAATATGGACTTTAAAATGCTTACTATGTATAGGGATGTAAAAAGATCGGATATAGCGTTGTTATATTCATATATGGCAATTTTAGACATAATTGGAATAAATACATGTCCGATCTAAACATCCAAATTGCGGGTATGTATAATGAGATATCGTGGGTCTACTAGCGAAACATGGCAATTTCATCGTAAGTTAAGAGAGGAGTACATTTGGGCAATATTATGAATGCAGCTTTATGACTTGAAATCATAAGCTTATTCTATTTCGACAAATAAGTGAGGAATGAGGATATTTAAGTAGGCCCGACAATATATAAAACATTTTATTATATATGTTGTCAAAGATTTATATTCACCAGTGCGTTTTTTTACACGCACAAGAATCTCCTCAAATTTTATGTAGGCTTTATTTTGGGAGCCAATATCTTAAATATGTATCCTGCCTGTTCATGGCCAATTTTAGCATTCAACATGTTCTGTGACAAAGCAATTGAATTTTTCATAACCTGATCCTAGCAGGATTCAAATCTCAAGTGACGCGGAACGGGAATCAAAGGGCTGCTAGATATATGTGTGATGCAAATGCAAAACAAGCAAGCAAATATAAGTAGCCAACACACACATATGAGATCCGACATTTAATAGTCATGGCAAATAAAAAAAATAAATTTTAAACAGTGGTCCTGCATCAGTCCTTCCACTCCTGATTGAGGTTCTTTTCGGATCTCCCTCAGATGTTGTCTTCCGTCGATCTCCCGGTGGATTTGGAAGGTGATCTCCTGTTGCGTGCGGGTCTCAATGGGTTTTGAGGAGATTGGTGATTTGAGGAGTTTAACGCCGAGTACCTGCAAAGAAGTCTCGGGATGGTTTGGTACCACCGAGGACCCTCCGACGATCAAGTTAGTACGAGATCCGAGTAGAGTAACGGCTAAGTGGGATAAAAAAATGGCTTACTTGACCCCTCTATGATGGGGGTTTATATAGTGGCGGCAGCACGCAGCGGCAGGCGCGAGAATCTCGCCGGCAGTTACGCTCCCGACGTCACGCCCGCGTAAAGAGCGGATCGCCCATTAATGGGGATCGTGATGGCGTGGAATATGGGATGATGCTGGCGGAGAATCCGCGCGTGGCGAGATTTCCGGAGCGGCGGTTACGCCTGTGAGTGGTGAAGTTGGTCGGTCGGAGGAACCGAGGAAGATGGCCTTGGCAAAGGAGCTCGGGAACGAGCGTAAGGGCCGAGGAGTTTTCGGTCTTGTGGCAGCTCGGGCCGAGTTGAGAGGCCGAGGAGGCCAAATTTCAGGGGCTCTGAGGTGAGCCAGCTTGTGCTTACAGGTCGGGTACATGGGTGGCTTGGTCGGCCCATGTGGCCATTTCTTCTGAATTCTGGAACACGTCATCTGCCATGTGTCTTGATCTTGGAGACCGCCAATATTGAGCATCATCCTCCCCGCAACGAGTAGGTTTTACCATTAGGCTACAATAACATTCACAACTACATTAATGATTATTCCTCATAAAGTGGTGACGTGCTCTTCACCATAACCATCACCATCACCATCGCAAATGGGATAATCATAGAGAATAGATGAGCAGAAATAAGAAACAAATTTGTTGAGCAATGTACACACGAACACTCATTCTCTTTAAGATGGTGATTTCCTCACCGTAGTACAACTACAGATGTCAAATGGTCTTAAAAGAAATCATATCTTCATGATACAATGCTCGGCTCTCTTTTCATAGTCAAAAAAATTTGTATTCTCTCATGTGGCTTCGAGAATCAAGCATACAGATCTAGCATAACAAAAGGAAGAACAAGAATTTCATAAAATTTTATGTGATTGGGGATGAAAAGTGTTCAGAAATCTCAACCGTAAACATGGATTAAAATAAAACAATTGATAGTATAGCACCCCAAAAAAAAATACAAACTTTGTTATAGGCATTGGCTCTATGCCATTTAAATTGCAATAGGTATCCTCTTCTTTTCACTTTGACTGAAGAGAATATATTTCTCCAACTACAAAAATATGTAGCCGTTAACCATCATCATAGCTATCGGCTTATTCTTTTCCCACGGCAGAAATCGTTTTTCAATCTTACGAACAATCCAGAAGTTTAGCCTACGAAATCCAATTTCTCCACGTGTGTACTAGCGATCCGAGCCTACAAAAGCAAATAACAGTTTGCAAATTGTTACGAATATTTACAATTATTTGTTCCCTTTCAGCTGAATATGAATGCGGTCATGATCGATCAGTAGTTTCACCTCTTTATCCCAGTCGCATCGAATCGTAATGAATGCTAGTATCAAAGTTTGAACAGCTGTTCCGCCAATCATTCCGCCCCAAATTCCCTGTATCGCAAATTTTATGGGTCAATGGCAACATATAGATTTTTTCTGTTAATATTTTTGAAAAGATGAATGTTCTGTATATAAAAATCCCTGTATATAAATCCCTGTGATGTAAAGATTTTTATAATAGATGCAGATTTTTGTGATTACAAATCTTTCCATAGCATTTCTGATTTTATTTGTCAGAAAATATTTTATTATTAGCAAAGATTTTATTTTATTTCTTCATCATGTAAAATGTATATATACATCTTTGAGATTCAATACAAATCAATCAAGTTCAAACCTTTAAAAACTATCTTCTTGATGATGCTCTATATTGGCGATCTCCCAGATCAGGACACGTGGCAGATGACGTGTCCCAGAACTTAAAAGAAAAAGGCCCGCAGGGCCCAACCAGGCCACCCCTGTACCCGACCTGCAAGCACAAGCTGCCTCTCCTCAGGACCCCCTGCAAATTGGCCTCCTCGGCCTCTCAGATCGCCCCGAGCTACCACAAGACCAAGATATCTCGGCCCCCCGCTCGTTCCCGAGCTCTCCTGCCGAGGCTTTCTTCCTCGGTCCCTCCGACCGACCAACACCACCACTCATAGGCGTAACCGCCGCTCCGCAAATCTTGCCATGCGCAGATTCTCCGCCGGCAACATCCCACGTTCCACGCCATCACGATCCCCATTAACGGGCGATCCGCTCGTTACGCGGGCGTGACGTCGGGAGCGTAACTGCCGGCGAGATTCTCGCGTCTGCTGCTGCGTGTTGCCGCTACTATATAAATCCCCATCACAGAGGGGTCAAGTAAGATTTTTTAACCCCACTTAGTCGTTACTCTGCTCGAATCTCGTACTAACTTGATCGTCGGAGGGTCCTCGGTGGTACCAAACCACCCCGGGACTTCCTTGCAGGTACTCGGCGCAAACTTCTCAAACCACCAATCTCCTCAAAACCCACTGAGACCCACATGCAATAGGAGATCACTTCCAAAATCCACCGGGAGATCGACGGAAGACAACATCTGACGGAGACCCGAAAAAGACCTCCATCAGTTGGCGCCGTCTGTGGGAACCTAAACTCCACAAAAAACAAAGTTGGTCTTCTGATCTCCATCCACATGGCAAGCGATCACCCTGAAGATCCAGGTACCAGCCGCCGCCTCCCCCTCATCGGAGGCGCGGATGAACCTCCTCCGGCGACCGTCATCAACGCCCTCGCCGGCCGAATAGATCGGCTACAGTCCCTCGTGGAGGCGCTCGTCCGCGTCCAAACGGCCGGGCTAAGGGCCCAGATCGCCGCTCCTCCGCCTCCAGAAGGCTCTGCTCTTGTCGGCACGGCTGATCACCGGCAGGCTACGACCCATGGCCACAGATCTCACGGGCCGATACCCCCTGAGGCCCGCTGGGCGCCTCACAGCTCCATACCAAGATCCGCCGCCAGAGCGCTTCGCCTCAAGCCTCCTCGCGACCGTTACCCCCCTGAGGAGATGTCGGTCACCTCGCCTGTCCCCAGGCATGATCGACACCCCCTCCCTCGACGGGGTCGCACAGAAAGGGCTCGCCACGACGGCTCGAGGGCCACCTCGCCCGGGATCTGAGGAACCTCATCGGGAGGAACCGGGGCCATACCCAGACGCAGATCTCCCACAGCAGAGGCCAGGGATCACAAGGCGCCGAATCCTCGGGGTATCACGGCTGACTCGATGCCCTCGAAAAGAAGATCGAGGGCATGCGCCGGGAAGGTCACCTCTCGGGCGACGGGGCTAAGTACGCCGCCGACTCGCTCACCAAGCCCTTTACCGAGGGACTGCTCGCTGTCCACGTCTCCTCGTGCAACAAGCCCCCGAAGGTCTCTCTGTTCGATGGGAAAACCGACCCGAAAGACCATTTGGATGCTTTCACTGCGGGGATGACTGCGGGGATGAGCTTCCAGGACCATTCCGACGCTGCCCAGTGCAAGGCCTTCCCAGCCACCCTCATCCGCTCTGGTCGGGACTGGTTCTGAGGACTCGAGCCTCGTTTAATCTCGACCTTTGACGAGCTGGCTACTCAGTTCCTCGGCCACTTCGTCGGGAACTGTCGGCAGAAGCGAACGGTCGACTACCTCTTCACAATTAAAAGCGGGGGACAAGAAGACGTTCAAAGCTTACGTCACTTGATTCTACAACGCCCTCCTCGAGGTCCCCGAGCACCGGGACGAGACCGTCATCACGGCGCTCAGATCTGGTCTTAGGCACAAGGAGTGGTTGCGCTCCTTTGCGTTGGCGCAGCCTAAGACCATGGCCGAGGTCAAGGCGTGGACCGAGCGTGAGATTCAGCTCGAGTCCAAGGTGAACGCGAACCTCCCTCGAGCAGAACGGTCCGACCAGAAGAATAGGGTTGGGGAAGAGAAGCCAGAGCGTCAGCAGCCTTATCACCCGAAGTTTCATGAGTACACCCCGCTCAACGTCTCCCTCGCAGTGTTACTAGAGGAGGCTCAGGGCGAGGGGTTCTTCAAGTTCCCTCCAATCCCGCGTCAGGCCTCGAAACGAACCCGGGGCCCCTACCGCGCCTTCCACCGGACGCTGGGCCACGCCACGGAGGATTGTAAGCAATTCCGGGACTACATCGAGGAGCTCATCCGATCAGAGCACCTCGCCGCCTACTTGAGGGATAAGCGGCAGGGTGACCGCGAGCAGGAGCAGCGTCCTTCTCCCGCCGAGCTGACCATTGGCCAAATCATGCTCGTTTCGGCAGATGACCAATCCGGAGCCCAGGGAGCCCCGTACCCGGTGCCGAGCATGGAGACCAACAAGCCTCCGGGGAGCTTGGGCCACGCTAATGAGGTCATCTATTAGCATGTCCTTGTTTTAAGGGCAATGTAAACTCTTCCTAGGGTCTGTTGTTAATTTAATAAAGATCAATGAAACTTTGCAAAAAAGAAGGAAATGCCTCATTTATTCAAAAAGGTATTATGGGCTCCTCAGCCATACATACAAAAAGAAAAAGAAAATTACAGCAGCGGGGGAAGGGGGCGCAGAGAACACTGCTCATGGTACTCAGTAAAGATCTCCGCCAGCCGAGGCCTCGCGAGATCCAGCCTCTGCCCTCGATTCCCCCGTGCGCCTTGACCTCGAGCTTCAGTTCGTAGCACTCACGGACGAGCGCCACCGAGCGAGCCAGCCGACTCGTGGAGATCAGGCCGAAGCGCCTCAGAGACCGCAGCTTGCCCACGGCCTCATCGTAGAGCTGCTCGGATAAGGGGTTGTAAAGCCCCGACGACGCCCTCCAGATGGAGTACATCAGCAGCTTCAGCAAAGAGGAGCGCCGGGGAAGCAGCCAACCGAAGTGGTCTTCGATGCTCCCATAAACCAACTGCACCGTGTCCTCGGTGCAGTTCTGGTCATAGAGATATACGTTTTCGAAGTGGATGATATCGGGGATGGTAAAGGGGAAGTCTTTCATTCTCAACAATTTGTTTACGAAGAAAGGAAGGACCAGTGCTCTCTCAGCCTTATATAGCCCACTGCGCCCCAACGGAACCCAACAGTCGCCCGTTTTCGCCCACAAAGTCGCTACCACGTGGCGATCATTGAGCCTTCTCTGGCAGAATCAAAACGACGTGACTTTGGCGCTTCGCCTCCCCACACATTCAATGTGCATGCTACGCGCAAGTTCGCCGCGACCGTTCCTGTTCCCCATACCTGCCACGGGATGGTCGGGCGAAACCTCATGAAGAATCAGCCAAGCATCTACCATGCTCGGCCATCCCTGGCCGGTAGGTTCCCTACACGCAACGCCGGGGATCAAAGCCCTCGCCGAGAGGCAACCGCGCAGCTTCACTGCCCGGTTATCCTTACCAGGTCTCCTACGGCCCCTCTAACGCTAAGGATCAAAGTCCTCCGTAGAGACAGCCGAGCGGCTTCCCCGCTCGGCTATCCCTGGCCGGTAGCTTCTCTACTCGCAACGCCAGGGATCAAAGCCCTCGCCAAGAAGCAACCGCGCAGCTTCACTGCTCGGTTATCCTTAGCAGGCCTCCTACGGCCTCTCCAACGCTAAAGGATCAAATTCCTCCTTAGAGGCAGCTCAGCAGCTACCCTGCTCGGCTATCCCTGGCCGGTAGCTCCCCTACTCGCAACGTCAGGGATCAAAAAGTCCTCCCAGAGGCAGTCGAGCCCGACCCTCGCTTGGCTATCCCCGGCTGGTAGCTTCCTACCACAACCGACAGGGATCAAAAGCTCTCCCAGAGGCAGTCGAGCCCAACCCCCGCTCGGCTATCCTTCAGGACAAAAGCCCTCGCCAAGAGGCACCGGGCAGTAACTCTGCTCGGCCAAGGGTCCTTGGTAAGCTTCTTACAGCCCCTCCCGCACTAAGGATCAAAGTCCTCCTTTGAGACGGTCGAGCCCGACCCTTGCTCGGCTATCCCTGGCTGGTAGTTTCCTACTACAACCGACAGGGATCAAAGTCCTCGCCAAGAGGCATTGGGCAGTAACCCTGCTCAGTCCCCGTCCTAAAGGATCAAAAGCCCTCGTAAGAGGCAACCGAGCTCGACCCTTGCTCGGTCATCTCCGGCTGGTAGCTCCCTACCCATGACGCCAGGGATCAAAGCCCTCGCAAGAGGCATCCGAACGGCTACCCCGCTCAGTCATCCCAGGCTGGTAATTGCCTACCCATGACGCCAGAGATCAAAGCCCTCACCAAGAGGCCACCGCGCAGCTTCACTGCCCGGTCATCCTTAGTAGGCTTCTTACAGCCCCTCCAACGCTAAGGATCAAAGTCCTCCTTAGAGGCAGCCGAGCGGCTTCCCTGCTCGGCTATCCCCGGCCGGTAGCTTCCCTACTCACAACGCCAGGGATCAAAGCCCTCGCCAAGAGGCAACCACGCAGCTTCACAGCCCGGTTATCCTTAGCAGGCCTCCTACGGCCTCTCTAATGCTAAAGGATCAAAGTCCTCCTTAGAGGCAGCTCAGCAGCTACCCTGCTCGGCTATCCCCGGCTGGTAGCTTCCTACCACAACCGACAGGGATCAAAAGCCCTCCCAGAGGCAGTCGAGCCCGACCCTTGCTTGGCTATCTTTCAGGACAAAAGCCCTCGCCAAGAGGCACCGGGCAGTAACCCTGCTCGTCCAAGGGTCCTTGGTAGGCTTCTTACAGCCCCTCCCGCGCTAAGGATCAAAGTCCTCCTTTGAGGCGGTCGAGCCCGACCCTTGCTCGGCTATCCCCGGCTGGTATCTTCCTACACAACTGACAGGGATCAAAGTCCTCGCCAAGAGGCATTGGGCAGTAACCCTGCTCAGTCCCCGTCCTGAAGGATCAAAAGCCCTCGTAAGAGGCAACCGAGCCCGACCCTTGCTCGGTCATCTCCGGCTGGTAGCTCCCTACCCATGACGCCAGGGATCAAAGCCCTCGCAAGAGGCATCCGAACGGCTACCCCGCTCGGTCATCTCAGGCTGGTAATTGCCTACCCACGATACCAGAGATCAAAGCCCTCGCCAAGAGGCAACCGCGCAGCTTCACTGCCCGGTCATCCTTAATAGGTTTCTTACAGTCCCTCCAACGCTAAGGATCAAAGTCCTCCTTAGAGGCAGCCGAGCGGCTTCCCTGCTCGGCTATCCCAGGCCGGTAGCTTCCCTACTCACAACGCCAATGATCAAAGCCCTCGCCAAGAGGCAACCGCGCAGCTTCACTACCCGGCTATCCTTAGCAGGCCTCCTACGGTCCCTCCAATGCTAAGGATCAAAGTTCTCCTTAGAGGCAGCTCAGCAGCTACCCTACTCGGCTATCCCTGGCCGGTAGCTTCCCTACTCGCAACGCCAGGGATCAAAAGGTCCTCCCAGAGGCAGTCGAGCCCGACCCTCGATTGGCCATCCCCGGCTGGTGGCTGCCTGCTCGCAACGCCAGAAATCAAAGCCCTCGCCAAGAGGCAACCGAGCAGCTTCCCTGCTCGGTCATACCCAGTAGGCATCCTCCTGCCCAACGGATGCTGCGGGTTTATAGCCTTCATAACGAGGCCTCTGAGCCTATTCATGCTCGGCACAACTACAGCGGACATCCCTCTGCCCATCACATGCAGCAGATCTGAAGCCCCAACAAGGGACATCAGGTCTATCTAAGTCTGAGCTATCCACCCTCGAATTCGGGGCCATGAAGATGCCTCTTTCTCAGCAGCGCTTGGCACAGGCAAGTGATCGATCAACTCGACGAACGATCGCTAGACAGATAGCCGACCTGACATGGAAGACCAACAGTGCAAACAAAGATATTTTATGAGCATTCTTCACAAACAAAAGATAAAGTGCAAACTGATGAAACAAAAAAAAAATTTACTACCAAAAACGAAGTCTTTACAAAGGGTATTTTGGGCTCCCCAGCCTTACAGACTGCCCGGAGGCTTACAAAATAAAAGGAGGAGGAAGACGGGGGCTTTAGGCCTCGGGGCCAGGCACGACCTCGGGATCCTCGATATCTACCACGAGTTGAGCAGGGTCCTCGGCCAACTCCTCGTCAGGAACCTCTTTCCCCTGCTCATCGGCGTCCGTGAGGGGGTATTCAGCCCGGAGCTCTTCATCGGCAAACTCCGACATCCGGGCCTTAACGGCGTCGAGGGCCTCATGCCAGATGCGGGTGGTGGCCATGGCTAAGTCATTGTAGAAATCCTTCGACTTCTTGTAGCCCTCCATCACCTTCTCCGCCAGGAGGTTGGCTTGCTCCGCCGCCTTGACCGCCGCCCCCAGCTCCTTCTGGAGGGTTCTTACCGTCTTCTTCAGGTTGCTGGCGAGTGCCTGAGCGTCCTTAAGCTTGACCTCGGCGGCCAAGGCGGCCTCGCGTGCCGTGCAGCTTCCGTTTCCCGGCCTCCAGGGCGGCAACTCTCGCCATCGCCACCTCCAGCTCCCGCTTGGAGCTCTCTACCAGCGAGGCAAGCTAGTCCGCGGCCTTCATCGCCGGGGCTATCACCTCGGCCTCCATGCGTAAGGCAAGGGCAACGTGCTAGAGGACCTAAAAAATAAGAAAGAGGCCAGGAAGACGAAGGAAGCACCAAATCTCACAAGCAACCGAGCACTTACCTGCACGGACTCCTGGGCGATGGACGCCATCTGGGCCCTGAAGGTCCCCCCGAGGACCCTGCCTCCTGCCGACCTCTCTATTTCTTGCAGCAGGCTATCCGCGACAGATAGCCCCGAGGGAACCGCGAACCGGAGGCCCCCTCCTCCACCATGATCGGCGAGGACGGGCCTCGAGGAGGCCTCCGAGAACCCCTCTTGAGTGGCTCCGATGGAGAGCTGGTCTCTTCCTCCGAGACCGGGTCCTCCAGAATTCGAGCCCGCTTCCGGCCCGGCGCTCTGCTAGGCCCCGGGGCGGGATCCGCCCCCAAACGCTCGAGGGACACGGCCACCGGAGACGCTGGGACGGAGGCCGAAGGAGCCGGGGCAGGCTTTGAACGGGAAGAGCTGGCGCCTCCAGCCTTTATGACCTTCCTCGGCTGGCGCATGGAGGCTCGGAGCTTGTCCATATCCATGAGTCCTGCACAAAACCAAAGGTAAAGAAGTCAGCGACACATGCAATATACAAGCCAAAAAGCAAGCCTAACTTACCGACGAACCCGACGGGGCTGAGTCCGGCCCAACTCAGGACCCTTTCAGACAGCAACAAGTCAAATCGGGGGACAGGTTCCCACGACACCACTCTCACCGTGGTGGGGTCATTGGACTGGTTCCCCGGCAAGCACTTTTCTCTCGACCACTTGGTGGGCACGGGCCAGTCCTCGCCCTCGGGCGGCGCGACGAAGAAAAACTTCTTCTTCCAGTCGTGAATGGAAGAAGGTAGGGCAACAACCCCTGTCCCGACGGCACCCCCCTGTCGCTTTCTAAAAGAGAGGTAGACCCATCTCGGGTCGCCCGCTTGGCCCCCAGGATGATTTTGAAAACAAGGGAAGAATCAAGGATGGAGAGGCTGAAGGGAACCGCCTGTAGCTTCAGACAGATCAGGAACCCGAGAAGAATCCTCTATGAGTTCGGCACTAGCTGGCCAGGGGCTAACCCGAAAAAGTTCAGCGCTTCGATGACCTCGGAAGAGAAGGGCAGGCGCATTCCACCCCAAAAATCTTCCAAATACAGGGCGATCTCCCTACCCCGTACTTGGTCTGCCCTCTCTCCCTCCTTGGCCAGACGAAGCGTATAACGTGAAAGGATGTGGAAGCGAGCCCGAGCATTGGCAAGCTCGTCCTCATGCCTCACCCAACACGACGCGCCGGGGGTAGCGTCTACCGCCTCCTCACTGGGGGCTACCCTTGCCGCGAGATTCCGGGAAGAGGATCTGACCCCTGCTCCCCGGGAAGACTCAGGCTCAACTAGAGGGTCCCTAAAACCTACTCCTACGGCATCTACAGATTCTGCGAGAGAAGACATCTAACGTGAAGAAGAGAGATCCTCGGAAAACGAAAGTAGAAGAAAGAAGACGAGCGCCGGGCAACCAGGACATAGAGAGAGGAAATATGAAAGAGTAGGGGCCCTGGAGTGGGCCCCACCCCTATTTATCACTGCAATCGCCCTCATCCAATGGCGCCTTTCATCTCCCGCCAAAACGCCTCCTCGCGTCCAACAGCTCCGATCGCTCCACTTGTCGTTCCCACACTAGGCCGCGTCCCATCAGACGCCGCAGGTCTGCACACGTCGCGTCGGCCAACCGACGCTTGACACGCGGACCGTCGCTTCAGTGACAGGATGCACGAACCGGCGCACCTTCCTTAAATGCAGAGATCTCGCCCTGATTCGCTGGCAGAAAAGACAGCCGACAGCCCGGGGACGCGTCGCGACAAAATTTTAAGAGGGAGCTCACCCCGGGCGGCCCGGCAGTCCACTCTTGACCCGACCCGCCAGATGGTCGGGACAAGAGTAGGGGGCTAATGATGATACTCTATATTGGCGATCTCCCAGATCAGGACACGTGGCAGATGACGTGTCCCAGAACACAGAAGAAAGGGCCCACAGGGGCCGACCAGGCCACCCCTGTACCCGACCTGCAAGCACAAGCTGGCTCTCCTCAGGCCCCCCTGCAAATTGGCCTCCTCGGCCTCTCAGCTCGCCCCGAACTACCACAGTACCAAGATACATCGCCCCCCCGCTCGTTCCCGAGCTCTCCTACCGAGGCTTTCTTCCTCGGTCCCTTCGACCGACCGACCCCACCATTCACAGGCGTAACCGCCGCTCCGCAAATCTCGCCATGCGCAGATTCTCCGCCGGCAACATCCCACGTTCCACGCCATCACGATCCCCATTAATGGGCGATCCGCTCGTTATGCGGGCATGACGTCGGGAGCGTAACTGCCGGCCGAGATTCTCGCGCCTGCTACTGCGTGCTGCCACCACTATATAAACCCCCATCACAAAGGGGTCAAGTAAGTTTTTTTTAACCCCACTTAGCCGTTACTCTGTTCGGATCTCGTACTAACTTGATCGTCGGAGGGTCCTCGGTGGTACCAAACCACCTCGGGACTTCCTTGCAGGTACTCGGCGCAAACTCCTCAAACCACCAATCTCCTCAAAACCCATTGAGACCCACACGCAACAGGAGATCACCTCCAAAATCCACCGGGAGATCGACGGAAGACAACATTTGACGGAGACCCGAAAAGGACCTCCATCACTTTTCTAAAATTATATGTGGCATCAGAGACTTCCTCTCAAAACTCAATTTCTGATCCACGGCCTCCTCTCAAAACTCAATTCACATCATCACCAAATTCTCTTTTCCAACAAACTTTCCCATACAAATTTCACTGTATGGAGATCTCAAATTCAATCGGCTTTAATTGGCCACAATCTTCTTGGTCACATCGACGGATCCAAATCTCTTCCTGCGAGGATTATCGTCGACGTCAACGACACCACCAGGCATGTTGCAAATCCAGACTACCATCAATGGTACCGTCAAGATCAACTTATTATCAACACTATCCTCGACAGCAATGTCAAGACGATCCAGTCCCATATCTCTTCTGTTTCCTCATCTAAGCAAGCATGAGATCTCCTTGTTATTCTCCTTATGAACAAATCTCGCTCAGGAATTGTGTCGTTCAAGAAATGCCTGATCAACAATCAACGCGGTTCGTGACCTATAAACAAGTACCTACAAGAGATGCGCTCTATCTCTGACGACCCCGCTCTCGCCGACCACCCTCTTTCCGAAGATGACCTAGTTCTTCACATTCTCGCTGGCATTGGACCTGAATTCAAAGAGGCCACCGCCTCTATCCGAGTTCGTGATAATGCCATCCCCTTTGACGAGCTCTATGACAAACTCATAGACTATGAACACTATCTGAAGAAGGAAGATACGGATGCGTCTCTCTCCCTAGCAATTACCAACTATACCAACCAACTCAATCGATATCGCCGTCCACAACATCGTGGTAGCGTCTCCTACAATCACAACAACAAAAACTTCGCTCGCAACATCAACAACAAGTACTCCGGCGCACGTAACAACTTGCCCCACTCCAACTCCTACTGCAAGTTCTGCAAGCATCCCGGTCACAACACTAAAGATTGTCGTAAACATGCTCGCTTTCTATATGAAAACTCGGTGCAAACATATTCATCGCAACACCCGGCACAGACGCTTCCTCAACCTGTGGCAAACATAAATACCAACCGGCCCGCTCCCTCTTCCTGGATATTGAACACCAGTGCTTCTCACAACATTACATCCGATGTTGGAACACTTCCCAGCAACACCGATTACAGTGGTTCCGATGAGATCAACATAAGTGATTGTTCATGTTTGAAAATTTCTCACATTAGTAACACAACACTGCACTCACCCCAAGATAAAGTCCTTTGTGCACCATCTATTACTTAAAACTTAATTTTTGTTGCTAAATTTTACAAATCAAACAAAATCTCACTTGAGTTTTTTCCCTTTAATTTTTTGGTGAAGGATTTTCGCACGGGGGCGTCTCTTTTTTGCTGGGATAGCCATAATGATATCTACTACTTACCACCCTCCATCTAATCTCAAATTCAGGCTACTTCCAAGTCCGAAATAAATGAGTGACATTGTCGTCTTGGTCATGTTAGGAATATGTATGCCCTAGAGGCTATTATTGTATGATATAGTGGATGCTTGGATATATATATATAGAGGACTTTCTTGCTCGACATGATAGTATGCTATCTGGTTGCTCTTTATCTTAACATGCGTACTTGTATTATTATACTGTCTCTCTGATACATATTGATAAAAGCCTTAGAATGTTTGCTTGACTACCAGGACTATGATGCGGATCATACTACTGGGACTTGTGTAGTCTACAAGCACATCTTTTAACAGTTCTTAGTCGAGGGGGTATCGAGACAGGGTATCGATATTCCGGAGTAGACTAGTGTATACATTTCTTGACCCTGTATGGCACGATGGTCGATCCCATGACCATTGGTGTTTAACATCAAAGATTGTACACAAGTGCTCATTAGAGAATGGGTACACTGAACAGAACTCGCCGAGAACTCCTAGTTGGTACTATACCTATCGTCAGATAGCAGTTCTCTGGTGACAATGGTACAACTTAGTCTGTAGCCCCCAGATCGTCATAGAATCTTGTGTGGTTCCCACTATACTTTGATTTCCTCCCTACCACGACTCAAATGAGTTGTGCAAACAGGTGGATTTTGGGTACAGTTCCGAGTCACATGGAGGCAGTGAGCGATAGGAGGGGTTTCGTCTCTCCCGGTATTGAGAGTTGATATTGCGCTATACTCGATTGGCTATAACAGTATGTCCCTGACCAGGGCTGATGAGATTTACTGGTGAGTGTTATCAGTAGTTTCTCTAACCGTTATAAGTCATACATCGGTATGACTTATCAAGTTGCTGGGGTCTAACGAATCCACCCCTAGACTCGATATGCAACATATCAGACGAAGAGACCGGACTGTACGGTAAGTGTTACTTATAGGCTTCATAGGAGTTTGGACAAGCTTTCTTGTTGATTTTCTATTCGCTCAATACCTGGGTAGTCGTTACGTCCAGCTAGTACCACGACGGCTTGTGGGTAATGGATGTGATCATTACCTGCTGCTGGCGTATTGACGAGTCTTTAGAGTCCAACACAGAGATTTTCTAGTTCAAACGAGACGAAATAGGGCACATATACTGATATGTGCGGGGGGCTGATTAAATACGAGTATGTGATACTGTAATACCCAGCCCCTTTTATACGCCTACTTCCGTAGTTCTTTTCCATCTATAAAATTTATTTATAATCATTTATTCATTTTCGAAACTTCACTAAACCCTAAGCTTCCAATCCATTTTCCCCCGTTAATTTCCCAAACATTGATTCCAATCCCTTATTTCCGTTTCCCCATTTTCGTAAACCTCGACTTCAGTCCTGAACTCCATCTCGTTTTGATTGTCTCCTTAGCCAAGTTAAAAGGCAAAATTTTAAATATAAACCCAAATCCTAACCCAAACTATATTTTATTTCACTCAGCCCATTTCTTTTATTAAACCCAGCCCATTCCCTAGTTAATAAACTTCATTTTCTTTATTATTCTTAAATCCTAAACCCACTCCCTTATTTTTCCATTAATTTTTTACCTCTAAAACCAAAGCCCGGCCCTTCCCTTCTTATCTATTTTTTCCCTCGGCCCATCTCCTAAATCCTTTCCCCTAACTTAAATTTAATTATTTTTAAATCTCCGGCCCGGCCCACCTTTCCCTCGCCCGCTTCCTCTTTACCCGACCCGGTCCGTCCTGTACATCTTCCCAACGGTAACTTCTTTTTTTTTCCCGCTCGATCCACTTTCCCCGCCGTTACCTTCGCCCACGCCGCGCTCGCGTACGTTACCCCACGACGCGCGCGTTTCCCTTACGACCCGTTCCCCAACCGTCCACACCTCCCCACCTCCTTCGTTTCCTCTCATCGCCTGCCCCGAGCTCCACCACATCCAACTTCCCGCTACCCTCTGTCTAACACCCATCACCCACCGAGCTCGCCACTCCGCCGACCATCTCGTCGAACCTTCATCACCACCCTCCCTCGACTTCCGCCTGCTCACCAAGCACGACAGCACCTCGTCGCCGCGACCCACTGGAGCCACCGCCATTACCTCCTCCGTCCAAGCACCATACTGAGCTCCACCCCTGCTTCTCGTCGACCCCATCGTCGTCGTCATCGTCACCGTCGCCACCATCCTCGACTCTCTTGATCTCTTCCTCACTCCCCTTGCTCACCCGAGCCTTCACCCTCACTCCCCGATCTCTCTCTCTTTCTCACCTTCCTCTGTTTTTCTCCCTCTGTGCCCTCTCTCTCTCGTCTCTCATCTCAGTTTTCTCTCTCTCTCTCTCTCTCCCTCTCTCTCAGTTCTCTCACTCTCTCACTCTCTCTCAGTTTTCTCTCTCTCCCTCTCTCTCTCACATTTCTCCATCTCTCTCTCAGTTATCTCTCTCTCTCTCATTTTTCTCTCTCTCTAACACTCCCTCCATCGATCACCACCCTCGCCGTCAAGACCCCAGTAAACAAGCCATCGCTGCCATACTCAAGCTCCTAGCCTAGCCCAAGCTCCGAGGCCGAGCCAAGATCGAGCCGAGGCCCAATCTTGCTGTGTGTTCCTTACCACTGCTGCTGTACAATCCCGTGACGTGTCCAGGCAAGTCCCCACTTGCTTCATGCTACTTATTATTAATTACAAATGATAATCGTATATATATTCCATGCTTTACCTTCTGTTAAAATATTACGCCTCAACTGTTCGATGCGTGTTCCCTATGAAAATTCTCGTTTAAATTGACGGCACTCACTTGTATAGCTTGGCCCGTAAGCCGATGATTCTAGTGTGTGAATTTCATTAGAAAATATGGCCGTTTAAGATTAAAACAACTACCCTCAAGTTTAACCGTAAAACTGGAATTTTCTTGTACCTGAAAACTAATAAAATCGCCATAAATCATATACATACTGGAATGGTGCGTTCGAGGGCTCAAATCGAAGCCGACTCGGCGAACCTTAACCCTATACTAGTTTCCTGGTATTCCTGTACTTAAATTGGGATGATTTTTGGATCGGAGTGCGACTCTGGACTGCAGTCTAGAGCGACTCCAATTGTTGCTTGCTGTTCCGTAATGGGTACCACAGGATTCCCTTAACTCGTAGGTTGCGGAACTCCACTGTTCATTATAGATAAATCTGTTAGCTAGACAACACAATTTATTACATTCTGTTTCGTTACCATTTGTTATTTATTCTGTAATTTAAAAGATCGGGACGCATAACAGTCCCAGCCGAATCAGAACTGACATTTTGGTATTGAATAGTGTATATCTCCTGACGTACAGACACGATCGAAGATCCGTCTGTTGCGTTGAAAACCTTACTGAAAACCCTAGAATTCATCCAACTGTAGCGTCGCTAAAATCTGAACCCAACTGGGATTAAAATGCGTTGCGAAATGGATTTCTGATTCTGAAACCGGATTTCCAGCCGCGAACGCTTAAAATGAAATGGCTATAATTAGCAATCCTGGAACCCGATTTGCTTGAAACTAAATTTGATGGATGGACAACTGAACATACTAATTACTACCTGTTTATTGTTTCGCTAAATTATATACGTACGTTTCATGATAAATCGTGCAAGTGATAGAATACTGTTTTTCTGACACCTTAATCGTGCTTCATATATTGTTTACGTATCATATCATACTCATATCATTGCAGTGATAACCTAGTGATATCGTGCATTTACCCAGTGTTAGATTTTAGTGATGATTATGGCAAGTACGTCAGTGTTCGTGTATCCGTGAATAAATGAAAGTGATACGTACTTGTGCACAATCAGAGACCCTATTATTCTATTGCATTGTCGACGTCTGTGGGATGCGTGTACGTGTGACTATAAGTGGTATGGGACACTTATGGAAGCTCTTGCATGGGTGTCACAGATAAGGCACCAGACACTACCATTTACCTTAGGTATTAGTCGGGACGTGCTTGATGGAGGTCCTGCCTCCAGTTCTCGTGCAGACTTGTCACGGATCGATTAGTATTTAGGGTTATGGTTAGCGTTTGATGTAGACCACGGGGTGTGGGGTAATTTAAGTGTGAGTTCAACAGAATCTCGGGAGTCCCATGCCGGCTTATATATTTAGGGAGATATATGGAGATTTACAGAGTATGTGATATTCACCGTGATATACATGTTACATGTTGGGCCCGTGGTCCCTTGCCCTTGGGTTCTACCCTTAGGTGGAGGACACTCGCGAGTGGTTGACTCTCACACTTGGACTGACGATAGGCTTAGTGACCTGTATAATGAGACTTAGAGACTGATAGGGATACTGGCATTTATATACCTTATATACTGTGTTGATATACGTGACATATCGTTCTACTGCTTTACTGTTCCGCTGCATTGATTACTGCACATTCATATTCATGCTGTCATTGGTTTACTGTTTCACATATCTATTACCACTGTTAGAACCGTCACTTGATTTTATATATATTATATTGCTATTGTGTCGCTCTGACGACCTGAGTATGCATGCTCAGTGTGAGGAGAAGATTTAGCCTGGACCAGAACTAGACGTGCATCACAGACTTCTTGACTTGCCTTTCCGAGTTACATTCGTTTGTTCCACTTCAGGTCACTCTTTACATTGTTTCTTTCAGTTACTGCATTTCTCATTACCTGCGCATCATTTACTGTTTACCATGAAAAACTAGAAGCCGAAGTGTGACTACGGCAGGACATTTGCTTGACCGTAGGAGCATGGCTGGCCTTGTCTACCCCTCGTATTCCGTATTTTGGGAAGCGGGGCGTGACAGATACCGTATTCTAATCTGACGGTTATTTGATATCGGTTAGGTTATATGTGATATAACTGGATTATTGAATCAACTGTTGATTTGATAATGCGATATACAGATAAATGATATTAGTCATTGATAATTTGATATATATTTATATTTGATATAATTATATGTTAACTAATATTATTGCTCACTAATTATTTTCTTCATAATATATATATTAATATATATATATATATATATATATATATATATATATATATATATATATATATATATGAAGCATGATTGGATTCTATTTTGTGAAAATAGAAAATGAGTGGAAAAATGGGGAGACTTTTGAGGAATTGGGTGAAACATGGATTTTATATTTATTAATTCATTTGCTTGAAGCATGGTTCAATTTATTTTTTGAAATAATTCCATGCTTCAATAAGTGAGGAATTATCAAAACCATTCTTCACTTAGTCATTGATACACACTTGTTCATTTTCCTCACTTGAGCTCATATGATGAGTTCTTCTCTCTAGCTCTCTCCATCTTCTTCATCCTTCATCTCCAAGCTCAATCCCTCACATGAGTTGTGAAATCTTGAGCTTGTGAGAATCCTAGTGCGATTTGAACCCCTACTTCACCATCCTAGTTTGAATTAGCAATTTGAACCAGGGTGTTTCTTTTACTAAAGAGTTTAGTGCAAAGGTAGTTTGGATTAGCGGAATTTTGGGTGTATCATCTTCGGCACGAAGATTGTAAAGAAAACTCGATCCAACTTCAAGTGGAGTCTAGTGGAGTCATAAGGAATACTACCCGGAGCATTTGAAGAGAAGGACACGGTCTACAAAGGTTGTACTCTCTTTCACTTTAGTATAGTTTTTGATATCATGCTTAAAATCCTAATCATCTAGTTAAGATTCTAGATAAGTGTAACTTAGCACCAAGATTTTTTAAAAATAGCATGCTAGATGCTTGTGAAAACCCAGTGGTGGTGCTAGGGTAGACTTTTATGGTATCAAAGCCAAGCTAGAAGATTATACGGTGTTATTAAAATTAAAAAAACGAAACAACTCCAAAACTGTAACCCGAGAAACCAAGTTTCTGTCGATTTTTTTTAAAGATCTCTGAAATTTTTTTAAACAGGTACAGAATGTTGCATATGATGTAACTAGAACACCAAACAAAATTGAGACCCAAACACCAAAATCTCACCGGCCAAATACCCATTTTGGCTGGCCTGGCAGGTCCCCATGTGTTGGTTTGGGCTCGAGTTTGTTTTGTGTTCTGTAGCCTTGGTTTTTGGAATTTCAGGTTATGCTTGTTTAGCCCAAAATTGCATGTGATGTTAACTTTGTTAAGGAGCTATTCGGAGTGTTTCGTAATCGTGTTTTAAATATTGTTTCGGGTTTAAATTTGATATATGATACAATACATAGAATCCACATTTAATTAGTTTTGTGAAAACTAGTTTGCTAATTGTAAATCTAGCATTTTAGTCTATGTTGATCGATTGCCACGGAATTTTGATTCGGATCAAAACTCTATCGTAATCGCGTATAGTACGCAAACACTCGCCGGATAACTCTACTAGATAGCCATGCCCCGACCAAGTGACTGTAGGAGAACCCCGTTGCTAATAGCATCCACTCGGGTGCTCGCGGCTACGGTGTTCCGCCTAAGTGCACTTCGTCGTCAGCATCAGGGGTACGGCCATCTACTAAAGTTCCCGATGAGTATTCGATTATTTAGTCGGGTATCTTGTTGAATTACCCGACTAAGTTATTGAAAAGTGTTTTCGATTTGAGACTAAAATGCAAGGTTTGTAAGTTAGGCATGAAATTCGGAATATGTGATATTTCGGATTTATGATGTCTAAGGTATAATGCGGATTCTAAATATTGTAGTTTTTCATTTCTTTTCTACGACCGTAAGTGTAATATGTGGAGCATCCCCGATCTCGTTACTATATGTCAACGACATTTGGGATACGCATATTTACTTACGTTGATTACATGTGATGTTATGTGTTTCTATGATATGTTATATTGGATCGTCGTGATTGAATAACCGGGGGTTTTGCGTGAGATACGAGTTTTTCAATTTTCATTCATGTAAAAATTGTATGTAATATTCTTGTATTGGGACACTTCCGGGTTGAGGATGATGTCTCGACTGATGCATATTATTTACTTTTCCGCATTATGATAGACCCAAGACGGGGAGTACAAGTAACCGGATGCTAGAATCCAGTGGGAGACCA
The DNA here is from genome assembly GCA_030015575.1 of Agapanthus africanus. Classification (NCBI taxonomy): domain Eukaryota; kingdom Viridiplantae; phylum Streptophyta; class Magnoliopsida; order Asparagales; family Amaryllidaceae; genus Agapanthus; species Agapanthus africanus. The sequence continues at coordinate 946,930,457 of JASDDO010000019.1, forward strand.
TCTCGGGGAGTTGAGACCGGGTCTCCTAACTCTAGAATTGGCAGGGTTGCTTGCCGCTCTCGTACTGGTCTAGAGATGTGGGTTTGGCTATTCATCACGACCGTGGAATCTATATTTTTCATTACTGGCTGAATTTAAAACACGGACCTCCTAATATATCCAATATTTCATATATTGACTTATGCTGCCTTGTTCTGTGATGTGATCATATAACCGTGTGAGACGAATGATATATATATATATATATATATATATATATATATAAACGTTGTCTATGTTTTGCACCGGCGCTAGTCCAGCCCCCGCTCTGCCATTAGTTAAGTAACCTAACGGTGCATGACGGGGCACCGTGGCGAATGCGGATGGTATAAGCATACGTTATATTTTCGTTTCTTTTCTGTGATGTTCAGAGAAACATAAATGATGCGACTTCATTAATGAGATTAATGGAAAGAAAAGAAACCTAAAAATATTGTAGAATCGAAATTTTTAAAAGGTAGCTCTAGTTCTTACTTTGTATGGTGGTATTCCTTGATGAATATCCAGCACCTCATTCGATGAGGAAAAAGCCAAGATCCCTTCACCGGGAGTGACCTCTTTAGCAAAACTAGCAAATGCTACAATACATTCGGTTTTGTTTTTATAGTTTCTCTAGTTCTTGCTTTACATAGTGGTATTCCTTGATGAATATTCAGCACCTCATTCGATGAGGAAAGAGCCGAGATCCCTTCATCAGGAGTGACCTCTTTCGCAAAACAAGCCAAAACTACAAAAAAACACTCATTTTCAAAACATTTGATTCTACAACGATATCAAGTTCATTACGTTAAAAGTTTTCATCAAAACCAGTCGTAACCCTCCGTCATTTCAGATAAGTGCTATTTAGTATTCGTGCTGCGTTTGTTGACCTCCGTCAAGGCATAGTGTATGGTAGCCGATTAATACTTATCTGCTGCATATGATGCAATTGGATTAGGCTAGTCGTACGGCCTTGTTGACCTCCGTCAAGGGTCGCGCGGATGGGTTTAATTCAATCACGAAATAAACGGGTTGAACTTGACTAGCGGCCTATGGTTTGTTAACCTCCATCAAGGCCATAGGTCATTAGGGGTAAAAACAGATATTGAGAATTTTAAGTATTGAAATTTACAATGAGATTGCATACCTTCTATGAAATAGTTGGATCCCGATACCCACTGCGAGTAAGAGTTATTCCTGGAAGAGTTTTCCACTTTACAATTAGCTGATCCAGTAGGTGTCTAAGAAAGGTGTTAACGGGGTTATACCCCTGCGGAAAAGAGGTTATTTAATTAGTTCCATGCGAAAGCATGGGAAGACTCTCTCGGAGTACCAATACCTGCCTGGCTGACCGATCGGCGAACTTGTAGGGTGTAATTAATCCCGGCTAATCTTACATTTTACGGTTTGAAGGAAGATTTGATAAAAACAGTATGAGCCATCCTGATTAGATAAGATTAATCTAATCTTGCAAAGAGCGCACGTTAATGCGTTTCCTTCTCTTTCTCCAGGTAGCGACAAATGACACGCCTTAATTAAGATAATAATATGGATGTATTAACCGAACCCGCTTATTATACTGAACTGAGGAACTGTTCAGTCAAAAATATTGCACTTTTGATATAACATTTTCCTTAATTTTCTTAAAAATGTGTTTATTATAAATATAGAACATATTTGGGTTTATCTACAAAATACTATTTACCATATGTTTATATATTATAAGTAACATTATGAAGGAAAATATATGCATATAATATTTTGGTAATTAAAATATGCATATCAAATATTCTAATCAAGATTCTTAAAAGATATAATATCATACAAATGGTTAGAATAATATTTCAAAATATATGCAAAATATTTTAGTAATTAAAAGATGCATGTCATATTAAATATTCTTAATCAAGTTTCTTAAAAATTTATTACCATATATAGTGATTAAGATACCTTCTCTAATTTAATAAATAGTACTAAGATTATTCATGGAGATATTGTGTAAGATTTAGCCCAGGTCAAGAGATCAAGATGTCAGGATCTAAAATCTGCCAAAATCATAAAATCAATACGGGCAGAGACTCAGAATCCAGGCATGGAAATCACCATATTAGGAAATCACCATATTAGGCAATCACCATATTAGGTAACTTGGTTTTCTGATTTGAGAGCTATATAAAGGACCGATGGCTAAAATTAGAGGGCATCACCTTTACACTAAGCATATCACCGTCAAAGAACAAGAGATTCACGACAGGTCCACGATTCGACGTGATAAGGCGAAGTGAAAATCGACGGAGCATCTACTTCCTACGAGACAGAGATCGAGAGCAACTTCTTCCTCTTGTAATCTAAATTCATAGGATTTGTACTTGTGAAGTTGATTAATAAAGGTAGATCATTTTTTATTTTCTGCATTTTAATTATGATTTCATCCTCTATCCTTTCTTTTTCTTCTCACAACATACGTGAGTAATTCCTAACTTGTTAGGGTTCGTAGGATTATGGTAGAACAATAGATGAGAAAATATTTTAATTTCTTTTAAGTCTTATGAAGTTTATAAATTTTAGCAAAAGAATCGTTAATATCCTAATCGGGCGCGCTACCAATTTATTGCTAGTCTCGACCGCAATTTGAGATCAGATTAACAATTGTTTTGTTAAGGGCTAGAAATGAATAGAGATCAATGAAAGGACAATGATCAATAGTGTGGAAACCCTAGTTTCTTCCAAGAACTCTAATTCTCATTCATCACTATCAATCTAGTTTTAAATCTATCAATTGATAAAAAGAGTAATCTTTATTAGTCATCCATGACTACTAAATCCTAACGAACCCTACAAGCATTCTTCTTATATTATACATTCTTATTTAAACTAAGATCTAGAATCTATTCTTCACTATTCTCTATTCTCCTTCCTCTTTTCTAATCAACACGTCTAAAGAAAGATTAAAAGTTCCACGAATCCCCGAGGACGACCCGTACTCATCTCGGTTAGTAATACACGACACCGTTATTGATTGCGGTTATTCTACAAACACCTTTTCACGATCAATCAAATGGCGCTGGTGCAGATTTTTGTGATTACAAATCTTTCCATAAATAATCTGATTTTATTTGTTAAAAAAGATTTTACTTTATTTCTTCATCATGTAAAGTGTATATATATTCCTTTAAGGTTCAATACAAATCAATCAAGTTCAAACTCTAAAAAACTATCTTCTCTAAAATTCTATAAATCCATGAGTTAATAAAATAATAAAAATTAAGCAAATAACTGTAAATATTCAACCGGAATCAGGATGACTAACATACCAAAACTCCAAAGTTGAAGATCCATCCCAAGAGTATTCCAGCAGGGATTCCGATAAAATAATAAGTTCCGATGTTAACATATGCCACCATTCCTTGCCATCCTGAACCAACAGCAACACCTGCAAAGAAATAAGGAAATATACAATAAGTACATGTAAAAAATATACATTCAGAATCAAGAAAAATATAAAAATTGAATTCATGCACATAATGTGACAGGCAGGCGAAAAAATTACAATATCAACATAACTCGATATTGCATCAATATGTTTGCTGCTGTGGATTTTCTAAATACCAGATTATATTTATTAATAGCCACATAGTAAGAAGGATATGCATATTATTGAAGAATATATTACTCGTGTTAACAGATACAGTGCCTGTTTGCATATTGATATATTGGTTACGAAAAGTTTGGCGAGCGCCACCTTAAGGGGAAAAAACCCCTGAATATTGTAGTATTGTATATGATTGAGTTTCTAAGAATTTTCAAAGATATTAATAGAAGTAAAAAAAGACAACTACAAATGTCTATATCATCATTTAATTGTCTTTTATATGCTTAAAATGTTTTTCTAATGTTGAAAGCAGGAATCCCTCCGAATCAGGAAATAAACCAAAACCAAAATTTTTAGAGGCACTCTTCAGATCAATTTGGTCTAAATCATCAGAAAATTGATATCTAGCTTTCATTCTTGTAGGTGAAGGCACGCAATTCAAAGTAGCTATTACAAAATTTTGCTTATGTCAAGCAAGAGCGTTAACTTTTATTTTTTAATTTTCGGCACTGACCCGTAAGCCCTAACACCTATGCATACAAACACACACAACACACCCACGCACACATAACACACACCCGAAAAGCGTTAATTTATGGTCACTTCCCCTCCAGGGGTTCCTAGGGTTCGAACCCCACATTCTTCTCAAGAGGGAAGTGCCATACCAACTAACTGAGTTATTCCTCATTGGTTCAAGAGCATTAATTTGAATATAGAAAATTAATTAAGAAGATGAAATGCAAATTACCAGAAAGAATTGGTTGGACACTGTTGAGTAGAATGGTTAATCCCAAAAACCCTGAAAGTTTGTCGACGGCATCAAGGATAACCGTGCTCGAGGTGAAGATGAGAGCGACTTTATCACGGAAAATCATAACTATAACGCAAAAGATAATGCCAATAATGGTAGAGGTCACCACCGAGACGATAGTAGCAAACCTAGCAGCCTTCCCATTGCCAGCACCAAGCTCATTCGCAACTCTCACTCTAGCAGCAATATAACAAGAGTGAGATCATTGATGATAAGTTATATTTTGTGACCTACTTCTTCATAAAATCTAATTTATTTTTTTCACAATTATAAAGTGAATCAGGTCTTACCCAGTTCCAGCGAAGAATGCCAGAGGGATCATCATTTCCCATCCGTTTATGCCCATGCTTAATCAAACAAAATTACAAAACAAATTAGAATATAAGAAAGATCCACAACAGATAACTTGATCACATACTGTTTAAAATTTGAGAATAATAACTATAGATGATTATAGAGTGACAAATTACCAGACGGAGAGAGCATCGACGGCAACCTGAGCATTCTTTAGATTCCCTGTCAACAAGAGCAATATCCTATAGTACCAAATCTCCAAGCTGTTGCATTCAGTGGAAAAAAATATATAGATTAGACAACATATAGGTTCTTTCAATTAGACTTTACAATCTCAAGTCAAGGCAATTAGGCTACCTAAAAGTGTTGTAAATAAGAAAAATAGCCAAGGTATGAATCTTTAGTTTTATGATAGTATGTTTTCTCTTAGCCAACCTATTTTTCTCTTTCTCTTCATACAATTCTAACTGTTTATCACGGGACATGTCAGAAAGTTGGTTAAAATTTGAGACTTGTTAGAGGACCTAACCCTCCATGCCATTGCATTAAAACTTCGAAGTTATGATGACAGTTGATGAAATAGAACTTATATACTAACATGCCCGCGCAGGTTGAGGGCTATTTAGGTCAAGACCTGGGCTTTTTGTGCGGCGAATTGAACTCGGATGGTTCTGATACCATGTTGAATGTCCATGAGGCCGAACCAGAGCTCCAAAATTATGATGACGGTTGAGGGTATATAGTTAATACTTTAATATTTTATTTATGAAGAGGCAAGGCAAGTATATTTAAGTGAAGAAAACCCAGAGTTCATGGAAATCAACAAACAAGTTTGGAAAACGTAGGGAGACATCGGATTCATGCATGAAGATGAAATTATCAACATGCGTTATTGTGATACAATAATGGATACATGGCTTCGAAGCCTCGAATACGGAAAGCCTATGCATTTTTTCAAGCCATCGTATTTGGGTGGTCCAAGATAGATTAGCAAACTAATCAAGCTTTCTATTCTGATTATGAAAAATTGGAATTTGAAGCAAAGATGGATACTCTTTCTGTATTTATTCATTCAACAACTCCTCTGTTTCATAGGAAGGCTAATTAAAGCTGTCACAAGACTATGGTGGTTGGTGATTAAATCATGTTTAGTGAAAAAGATTTGACTAATTGCTTCCTCAACAAGTCCAATGAAACACGCAGCTTAATTTCAATTGCGACAATTATGCAAGTCAAATCCATACACAGAAATATAGAAAGCGAAAATGGTGGAGAAAACGATATCTGTTTCTTACGTGCTAAAGTTTGTCGAAAAAAGGTAAATATGCATAAGATACAAAAGAATAATTCCAGATATTTCTTACATATCTTGGAAATATGCTAGATGATGAATATACACGTAAACAAGACTATGACAAATACGAGCGTTGTGCCAAAGTTTGCGGCTTTGTTACTAAGAATCGAACATTCTAGAATCTAGATAATGACTATAAGAAAATATGCTGATATACTCGGAAACAATTTTAATTGAAATTATATTATCCATAATTATTAGGAGATAATAACATCACACTAAAACACCCTTAACTATCGTTATTTTTCACTAAGCTTTTATTACAGTAAAACCCTTTGAACTTTGGTTTCAAGGAATCATTTCACTAAAATAGCCCCGAATATGGCACTTTAAGGGAGCTTACTGTGAAAGAAAAAACTTTAAGATAGTTAACTGAAAAACAGTAATTGTTAATGGTAGTTTAGTGTAATTTAGCCTTGTAGCAAAGGACATACCAAAGCATGACACCCGAAGCAGAAGACAACTTCGTGAACTCCCAAAGACCAGCAAAAGCCTCCATCGAAAACCCGTACCATGTAAGCGGGCACCCGCCACATGCAACATAACCAAACTGAAGAAAAACAGCGACCCACCACGAAACATCAAGAGAAAGCGCGACCGCAACAAGGCCAAACTCTAACTTGTACACAAACAGCCAGCTAATAAAAATGTGAACTACTAATGCAATAGCACTCATAATAGCTATGATCGAGTTCTTGAGCTGGCATTGCAAGAACCTTTGTAAAGGGAATAAAAACACGAATGAGAAGTGAAGCGGAATGAACCACATAGACACTGTTCCAGCTTGTTTTGCGAGATCTGGAGGTTGTCCCAATAGCTCAAGGATTGGAGTGGCAAAAAAGTACATTGGGAGGAGGAGGGTCGCGCAGAGAAATAGAACGATCCATGATCTTTGCATGTAGACGCCAAGCATGTGGTACTTTTTCGCACCAAAGGCTTGGCCACATAATGTCTCCAGTGCACTCGCCATACCTAGCTGCAATTAATAAATTGCTTTTAGTTTTGTGATACTGAGGTTTACTTGGATCAAACAATTTATTTGGATCAAACATACATTTTAGTTGAATGCAAAGGTAGATACATGGCTATTGCGCTTATATAAATGCTTAGCTATACATCAGTGAACTGTATCATAATGTTAAAGCCATTAACCTATCTCACAAATGCTTCATGAATTCAATTGATAACTTATGAAAAACATAAACTGAAAGTTTCAACTTCAAAGATAATGTTTACCCATTTAGAAATATCATCAAACAGCTTGTGCGCAAGATCGTTGGCAACCTCTCTGCTGTTTCGCCACTGTGAATAAATCAGTCCTCTTTGGACCGAGATGGATTATTTGACGATAACATTGTATTTTTATTCATGTCATTTAAGAAAAACATTAATTTTTAGTTTTTCTAAAGGGGACCTCATTTTTTTCGAACTTGGGCTTAAATATGAAACTCATAAATTGGAAACTATTTTTTTTCACTGAATCTATTTGCATAATGGTCCAGGTTTTTGCAACAATGGCATCCATTTGAGTTATGGTCTCTTGCATTGGCCGAAACTTTTGTGAAAATGAATTATTTGGAAACTTTTGTGAACTTGGGCACCACATAATCTTTTTCTTGTTTGCTATGCCAGTATTTATTTATATCAATAAATTCATGACAAATAAATATTATATATAATTAATAAATAGTTTATAATTCAATGTATTAATATTTAACTAATATTTCAGTATTGCTGAATGAATCAGAATCGAGGTTAGATTCTTTATGCGCCGTGGACCTTTCGATCTGTTAAATGCTCATAAAGAATTATGATAAAAAAAATGGAGGTATGAAATAATATTAATAAAATATTTTAGTACAATTTCATTACCTTTGGCCATTATAACAGAAAAAGAAAATAATCCAATAGTAAGATTCATGAGGATTAAGGGTGCAATTGTGAATGTTTTCTTGACCAAAATATTATAAATTAAATTAAACAATATTCCAAATACAGAAGATCTCCTAATCCTTTTTGTAAAGAGCCATCACTGTTTTAGGAAGTGCCAAAAATTGACAAGACATTTGCATTCCTTGAAATTGCATGCTGGAAAATTTGAGATAAGCACCCCAATTCAAGGAACTAATGATATTAGCTCTTGTCTCTTTTTTCTTTTTTTTCCTGTTGTTATCCCAATTTTAGGATTTTGCATATGACTACCATTCCTCACTAATACCTTTCATATTTGACCCACAAGAGAGCTCATCCATCCCAAACCACCATAATAACTCTATACATCTTTAAAGAAAATTATATCAATAAAAAATGACAGTTTTGCACTTTAGACCCACTACAATTTGTTTGTAAAAAATAAAGTAAAATCAAATTACAAGAAAAGTTATACTATGAATCTACATTAGTTTACTAAACCAAATATAACAAGGGTAACTGAAACAGTAGGTATCATTGGCTTAATTAGATCGGTTGTTAATATGAACAACATTCCATAAAATATTATGATTGATTGGTTGTCAATATCATGTTGAGCCTTTCTGAAATTATGCCAGCTAATATGAGAAGCAAGGTGATATTGTGCAATTCCTTCAACGACATGAGAAAATCTATAAGAACGCAAAAAAGAACAATATAGAATTATGTTCAACTTCAAAGCACAGATAAAATTACAGAAGACTGGAAAATAGAGGAATGATATATAAAGATGCTAGCATCTTGTAAGTGCGATGCACGTGTTCAGATAGAAAATATGTTCAATTTTTTTTTTTAAATTTGAATTCAAAAAAAATAAAAATGATTAAAACTTACATTTTGATTTGTTTATACAATGATTCTAATGGTTATTTAAGATCGGTATAAATGATTGTATAGTTATAACTGATTCAGTTGATAATTGTATTTATTAAATATTTGTTACAAAGAAAATTTTACATTTAATTTTTTTTGCTGCTGATGTGTCTCTGTTTGAGGCGATCTTAGATCATCAAATTGAAATCGGACTCTTAAGTTTTGTGGTTATAATAGCATAGGTATTACCAGGAGTCCAAAGTTGAAGCTGACGACGACGTTGTTGGCGATGGACATGGAGGCGAGCTCGAGGTCTCCGAGGTGGCCGGCAAAGGCTTGGGTGATGACGTTCATGCTGTAGGTTACCACACGGCTGAAGATCGCGGGCCCAACGATCCTCCACAGCTTCTTAGACTCTATCCACACCCTTTGATCTAACCCTAGCTTCTCTTCTTCTTCCTCCTCATCTCTCTTCAAGAGTGGGGCCTGCTCCTCTCCCTTCTCCATTATTTGTTCTCCTCTCTCTGGCTCTTTCTCTCCTTCTCTTTTGTCTCTGTGATGTGTGAGAGAGAGAGACACAGAGAGGGTGTTTTTTGTGGATTTGGAGTGGCTGCTTATATAGGTAAAATAATATCCATGCTATTATATCTAACGGTTTAGATACATCCACGATAGAAATAAACGGTCAAGATTAGTGTAAAATAGGAACTTTCGTATTATGTGTTTTACGTGTAGGGTTTATAACCAGGGATTGAAGTAGAGTACCACAGCTATTATTTGCTGCAGAGCAGCACTTTTACCATTTTTTTGTAATGTTGTGTACTCATGAAGAAATTTGGTTTGCCTTCGTGTTTGGATATATGGTTTGAGTGGTTTGAGTTTGCTTTGGTATGCTACTTCTGGTCTCTATTTTTTCTTCTTATTATTTATGTGATTTAAATATACTAGTGGTTTTCCGTCCGGGAGTTCATGTAATTGGCTGGAGTGTGAATTATTAATTGGATTTTTTTAACTGTACCCTCCAAAATATAGCAAATTCATTTCTATCCAAAAACTTGGTATTTACTTTTTATCTTCCAAAATTAATAAGTTACATCAATTTACCCTTTTAGATTTCCATCAGCTTTTAACGGCATAATATTGGGTTTTTCTTTAAAATATCCAACTACTTTTCTTCTTTGGAAATACTCGATTTCTTCTCCAAATTGAAATTATGATTTAGATTTCTGCTGCACCTTTCTCAAAATCGGCCGTGAATTCAGGAGTGTTTTCAACGTCCTTCTTTAGCTATGAAGAAGTTGAATGTTTTTGCGGTCTTACTTGTCGTTTTCGGATAACTGGTAAACCTAAAATTTAAGGAGAAAAATTAAATTTAAAGTTAATAGGGTTTTTCTCTGACGGAAATAGTAAAGAAGGTAAAATGCCGTCTTTTATTGATTTTGGAAGGTAAAAAGCAAATACCAAAATTTTGGAATAGGAAGAAATTTGTTATGTTAAGAAGGGTACAAGAAAACAATCCTTATTAATTAGGTGTGGTCTTTTTGAAATAGTTAATTTGCGCGTATATAGTGGGAGTAGATTCCAATCATTGCATTGCTTCATGTTGATTTTAGGCTCCTAGATACTTGCAATTTTGGTGTACATTCATTAGAAATGTTAATGTTTTGTGAAATGCAAGTTTTGGATATCCTTAGTTTAGTTCAACGACAAGAGATGTTAATATTGTGCTTAGTTTGTTACATGTGTTTGAAATTATCTATTTAGCTTCTTGTCGCACATCCGAATCATACAACAATACAACATACAACGTTTTCGTATAAAAATCATAGGTATGTGAAGCTATAATGTTAATATGTGAACATCGTTAAATATGTTAGGATGCCCGTTAATATCTCAAGAAAGCTAAAGTACAATTAAAACGTAGGTGAGATTCAAACGGAAAATGAGGCCAAGAAAGAATTGTAGCACTAGGATGGTATGTGATTGGCACTTTAACGATATTCAGAGGTTATTTCATTTTTGGCACATGCGTTGCCCGTGATTAGTGAAATTTTTATAATAAATTTCTTTATTAATTTAACAATGTATATCACACATATAAATTAATAGTGACGTGGCAATTTAATTACGTGCATAGCATTTAACATTACATTTAATTACATGCATTGCACATACGATATTCTTTTTCCGATTTCTCTACAAAAAAATCTAAGAATATTTTTTTGCCGATTTCTCTCCAAAAAAACTAAGAAGCCAAATCGACAATTAATTTCAAAATTTAATGACTCCTTACATTTGCTGTATAATGGCTGAGATATTTCCCCTCTTTGCTAATAATTTTTCTTTTTATTTGACAAAGATGTGTGGCTTGATATGTTTGGTATATTCATATATATTTTATGTATAAAATATAAATATACTAAAATTATACGAGATGAGCAGAAGAAACATATTTATAAAACAGAAGAGGCATAGATAAAACAAAATATCTGAGTGCGGTTGCCATATATACTAACCATTCCAACTTATGTAAGCGAAAAATGGAGCTGATGTTCAGAGCAGTCCATGACGGCTCTCGCATGACCCATGCTCGGGGTTGGATCCGTTCCGGCTTACCCATGTTTGGGGTTGGATCCGTTCCGGCTTAAATCCAGGACCTGCTCTACAGTGGGGGTTGCACTTGAGCGCAGCCCAGCTTTATTCTTGATATAATGTGTTTTGAATAATATCCACAAGTTTTTTTTTTATGTTTCAATTAAACTAAAAGCGACGCATAGATTGTGAGGACAACAATATATCAAAAAATACACCGCTTGAATCACTTGAACCAAGCCTGTCTTAGACCGTTTTCTAGCCAAACAAAATGCCATGAACCTCTGAATGGTTATAACACGTGGCATTAAGAAACAATTGAACATTAAATATGCATATTTTTAAATCCAGAAAGCACCTCGATTATTTCCAGCCGCGCAAAGTTTGACAACAGATGACACATGTGCCTCCACAATTAATGGACTTTTTCTACTAAGCCACGGACCTATTTGTTTGGCCATGATATCTAGGTGCTGGTCCCGCCATTTTATCTCTTGAATAAATTGCCTTAAATTTTGTTTTTTATTCCAAAAACGAAATGTCTTTTATAAAGCCCCAAACACTAGTTTTGACAATACATAATCATCGGTTTATTACTAGTATTAGTATTAGCATTATGCACGTGCGATGCATATACATGTTAACGTTACGTTAGAGGGAAAATGTACGAGAATATGTTTAAAAGGCTTAATTCCAAAAAAACGATCAAATGTTTTTGCCAGGTTACACGAAACTACCAAATTCTTGTTAACTATCACAAAACTCTTAAAAACTATATGAAACTACCACAAAACTTTTAAAAACTACGAAAAAATATCATAAGTAAGGTGTCGTGTCAACAATAGTTGCAAGAAACTGTCATAAAATTTTCGAAGCATGATAGTTTCTCGTAATTTTGAAAGGGTTTTGTAGTTTCTCGTAACTAGGATAAAGAATTTTGTAGTCTTTTTGAATTAAACCATGTTTAAATTTTATTGGTAAAAAAGAGAGAAATTTATTGATAATTTTAGTTAAAATAATAAATACTTCCACTAAGGAATATAAGTACAGATTTTTAAGATATCCTCTCTCTTGACAGAAAAGAGTACAAAGTAGAGAAAGGTAGAAAAATAAAATAGGCCTTGTTAGTTCTAATTTGAAAACACAATTCCGGAGTTCGAAAATTCATGTTAGTCCCGAGTCATTTAAAACTGAAAATTATTTAATAGTGTTAATCGAAACTAGTATTTTAGAATGCGAGAATTTGGATTTTAGACTTTGTCGTTCAACTTATAGTCAAAACGAAAAACCAATCAATCGTCAAATCACCATATACCCATAGGTTTTCTAAAAATGGCATATTGTACATAATAGATTAAAATTTAAATAAACCGTTCAACCCAGCATCGTCACTGTTCGGGTTGAAATTTACATCCCGTTGACCAAATATTAAAGTCAAACTCAAACCGCGGACAAGTAGACGGGTCCTGCTGTCGAACCCAAGTGCAAGCAGGTGGGCCCAAATCCAGACCGATCACATGCCAAGAAAATACAACAAATAAATGTAATATTTAATAGGTAAAAAGCCAAATTTTTGCAAAGCCTATAGCTCATGTGCAAAAAGAAATAAGCACATGAGGCATGTGATGAGCAAAATGCCAGTTTGTAAAGTCCAAGAAACTATATGTAAACTTGTAAGTCTATATAAGGCAACATTATGATAAAATAAAACAACTTTTCATTCTTTAAAAAATTCTAGGGTCCTATGCCTCCTTCTCCTTCATCAATGTTTTAAACGTTCTTCTTTTTTGAATTAAATTAAGAGTTTAACTCTTTCTTTTCCAAAAAGAAATAGTTTTTCACCATAAAACTCTTGAAGGGGGGCTCAAATCTCCCATCAAATCTCTAAAAGGGGAGATTTTTAAATCTCACCCCTTTTTTTCTCCAAGATTCAGCTAATAGAGAGGAGAAAGAAGGTGACTCATCTCCATAAATCCCATTTTGGGAAAATCCAAGACTCAAGAGAAGATCCAGGGCTCAAGAGAGAAGAAAGGGATCCACTTTCATCATCTTCGAAAATCTCTTGAGAGTTTAACTCCGAATAAGAATTTCTTCTTTAAGAGTTTAACTCCAAACCAATTTTTGAGAAGCTCAACTCCAAAATCCAAATTCTCGAAGGAGTTGAACCCCAAAAATCCAGATCTTTTAGGAGTTTAACTCCACAAAAAGATCCTTTTTAAAGGAGTTTAACTCCAAAAGTCACTCGGGAGTTCAACTCTCAGTCCAGGGGCTAAGCCCTTTTTTTCGCTGGCGCCTGGTGCCTGCGTGCAGGGCGCGTGACCCGCTGGTGCCCGGCGCCCATATGCCGGGCACGTCACCCGCTGGCGTCCGGCGCCCGCGTGTAGGGCGTCTGACCCATTGGCGCTCACGTTCACGCTTCACGCATGTGACTCGCTGGCACCCAGCGCCCACGTGCCATCTCGCGCGTCCTTAGGACGCTCCTCACCCCTCTTTTTTCCATATACTCCACACTCAAAACACATCCCCCATTAGAAAATATTTCTAACGGGGCGCCGTCCCGCATCTTGCAAGGGGGCTGCTAGCCCCCTTGACCCCCAATCCGCTATCTGGGTAGCGGGACCCCTGTAAACTCTGCGAGGCCCCCGATATACCAAAAACCTTTAAGGACACACACATACGCACACTGCATATTGAGTTCGCATGACTAGTTTGACCCGTCAATCGGAGGTTCTCTCGCTCCAAAAGTAAGGGGTGATTAACGGCAGCTTAGTCCGCGACTGCCGGAGATTCGGATCCGCACAATCATTAAATCCCGGCTTACCTTAGATAGGGAGAATCTGCAATACGCCTGACAATTGCGCGCATTTCCATCTCAATGGTGTGACGAAAAACACCTTACAGTCACCACTAGCTGCAGCCACTATTAACAGGATATCGACCGCCGCCGGTAGATCATACCCATCACCGTCACTGTCATGCCCCGCTTCCCAAGATACACAAATACGGGTATGTAACAAAACCAACCATGCTACTTACGGTAAGGAAACATCCTTCCATATCCACATTACGGCTGTCAATCAGTAATAAAGAACCATATACTAATAAATCAAGGATCTGCATTAAGTCCATTCTTGTTTACCATCGTGATGGATGAGCTTACTAGAACTATCCAAGATGAGGTCCCTTGGTGTATGCTATTCGCTGATGATATTGTTCTAGTAAATGAGACGAAAGCAGGAGTTAATGCCAAATTGGAATTATGGAGGCAAACATTGGAATCTCGGGGATTCAGATTGAGCAGGTCCAAGACAGCATATATGCACTGCAAATTTAGTAGCCAGAGAAGTCAAAACCATATTGGTATAATATTAGAAAGGCAAGAGATATCACCGAGCGACCAGTTTAGATATCTAGGTTCCATCATCTAAAGGAATGGGGAGATCGATAGTGATGTTAATCAAAGGATCCAAGCTGGTTGGTTGAAATGGAGGAGTGCAACAGGGATTTTGTGTGATCGTAACTTTCCGTTAAAATTGAAAGGGAAGTTTTATCGGAGCGCTATTCGGCCTGCCTTATTATATGGTACAGAATGCTGGGCTCCTAAGAAGCATCATACACAGAAGATGCACGTAGCGGAGATGCGCATGCTTCGTTAGATGTGCGGTAACACTAGAAAAGATAAGGTGCGAAATGAGGATATTCGTGCAAAAGTTGGTGTAGCACCCATGGAGGAGAAGATGCGGGAAAACCGGCTTAGATGGTTTGGTCATGTGCGACGCAGACCTATGGAAGCACCGGTTCGACGAATAGATACTATCGATATGGGTAACGGCAAAAGGGCAAAAGGGAGACCGAAGAAAACATGGATGGAGGTGATACGAAACGATATGGTTGCCAAAGGACTCAATGAAAGTATATTGTTCGATAGAAGTGAGTGGAGACAGAGGATTCATGTGCTGGACCCGGCGTGATTCTCATGTTGGTTCATGTAGCCTACCCCATATGCTTGGGATAAAAGGCTCAGTTGTTGTTGTTGTTGTTGTTGTTGTTGTATACTAATAAATCTATCATTACATGTCCAATAGCCACAAGAAATGATAACAGGAAACGATAGCAGAAGCAATAAAAATCTAAGGAAGAAACAAGAATACCTAAACCACAATAAGAACTATATCAGTGGAATGCTCCTCACTGATTCACAATTCTGTCAAGGTACTCATGATCCTTTTGTACTAAGGTCAAAGATCTGGACCATGCAAAACCCAGACGTCAGTGTGTCATAGATATCATAATAATAATAAAACCAATATATGATATTGTCGACCAGGTGTAAGAACTCGATATCATGAGTAAACAACAAGCAGTAACAATAACATGTATTGTAGCAAGATATAGGGAGTCAATCATATCATGTATATCCTATGGGTTCATATCGCTGGGTTATCTATCTTAGAGGTATTTGAAACCAAATAATGAAATCTTCATTGTAACTCAACAGTGTATCCCGTCCATGTCCGGAAAAATGGTACAAGTATATCCCGTCCACGTCTGGGAAAACGGTACAAGTATA
Source organism: Agapanthus africanus (assembly GCA_030015575.1). Taxonomy (NCBI): domain Eukaryota; kingdom Viridiplantae; phylum Streptophyta; class Magnoliopsida; order Asparagales; family Amaryllidaceae; genus Agapanthus; species Agapanthus africanus. The sequence continues at coordinate 946,946,472 of JASDDO010000019.1, forward strand.
TCCCGTCCACGCCCGGGAAAACGATACAAGTATATATATATATATATATATATATATATATATATATATATATCCCGTCCACGGCCGGGAAAACGATACAAGTATGTATATATATATATATATCCCGTCCACGCCCGTAAAAATGGTACAAGTATATCAATAATATCCCGTCCACGCCCGGGAAAATGGTACAAGTAAATAATCGCTGGAGTTACAATTTGGTTTCATTCTTGAATTCCCCATTTCTCAGATTTCATGTTCATGTCAGGTATAGAAATAATATCTACCTAATGCCAACACAGGAACAAACATGTACAAGATACGTTCATCAGGACAACATGTTTACGTCTATCAGGACAACAAGTCAAGTCAATCAAGTCAATGTAAAGATTGTCGACACTGGTAAACATTGCAGGGCAACTAGGTAATGGTATGACAACGGTAACAATATTAGGATGACAAGATGTCATGAATCAGTGTACAAGTATGTCGTGGATGATCTAATCAATCGGGTAATGTGTATGTATCACAATCACATATCATAGACAAGTCTGGATGTAAATCAAGTAATATAGTTGTAATAGTATATCGTTAATCGTGAACTGATATAGATTAACAAGCATTTAATCAAATGGGTAAATAATACTGTTAAACAGATTATGTATATTTCTGGTAATGAGATTAATATATTGAATATTTATTTCAAAGTAGTTATAACAGTTATTTAGATGCGATGCATGAACTAGGAAACGCGATCCTATCAACTGCTATAAGTCATTATATCAAAATTTTCCGTACTAGAACGGTCTTATGTCATAATTATGAAATATTGTAATTAGATGTTTTTACAAACCATTATAAATTAACTTATATTTAGTAAATTTAATTAATGGCATGAAATGATAAATATAATAGTGTTACGGCAATGTATATATATGTATTGCCATAACTATAGCATGTAACAAGTAAAAACTTACCTTGTATACAACGATCACGGAAACAATACGATAGAAGCAAGATCCAAGCTTGAGCTCGACTAGGATCTGAATCGGTGATGAAGTTTTCGACGACATGAGTTGGGCTCAGCTATGGTCTGACGACATGAGTTGGGGCTCGGCTATGGTCCAACGACAGCGAATGCAGTTGGGGTGTCGGCAAAAGGAGGCGCAGGTGCGGTTCTTGGTCGAGGTTAATGGTTCGGAGTTCTCGACGAGATGCAAGAGGGGTGATGGGATCAACAATGAGGTGCTCGGTTCTAAGGTGAGTGCTTGAGTTAGGGTTGCGGCGATGAAGATGATGGGTTCTTGATTGATGATGGGGTGTTCGTCGATGATGGGTGCTAGGTTCGAAGTTGCAGGTGCAGCGAGGTGAGAGGATCTCGACTTGGGTGGGTACGGGTTAGAGGGAGGAGATGGCAATGGAGCCGACGGCGATTGATGCGTGCGTGTTTCCCCCAATCAGAGCAAAACTCTGTTCAAAATCAAATTTTGAAATGAAGCAACGCTTCAGATGCAGCGCCAAGTGCGCTGCGCCCTAAGCAGCGCACCACGTGGGCGCTAGCGCTGGGCGTGCTGCGCTCCAAGCAGCGCACTACGTGTCAAGCACAGGTGTGCTAACGCAATGTGCGCTGCCCTTTAAGCAGCGCACCATGTATAAAGCACGGGTGCGCTAGCGCTGGAACTAAAAGCTCCCCACGTCAGATCAAAAATCTAATAATAATGATAAATTATTAATTAATTAGAATTAAATTCTGTTAAGGAAAGATTTCTTAAAATCTTTCCAAATAACAAGATTGTGCTCTGTAAATCAGAGCACCGTTGGATCAATGATCCAATGGTAATTAAAAATTACCAAATGACAGAATAAATTCTGTATGGAAAGGTTTATCAATCTTGTTAAAAACAAGAAGATTGTCTTCTGTAAATCAGAAGCCCTTGGATCAAAGATCCAACGATGGAAAATTCCCCAAATCAATTGGAGAAAAGATCTGCTTAACTGATTGAACAAACCGGCTTGCCCTATAAAAAGGCCTCTAGACTTCAAGTCTCACATACAGAAATAGAGAGATATACAGAAGAAAATAAAGAGAAAGCTCCTCAAAAACTTTAAGAAATTCAAAGAAAAAGAGCAAAGCTCTCAGAAGAAGAAAATTTTCTTCAAGGTAAAAAGATGAATGATGATAAACACAGAGATGAAATCATCTCATAATAAAAAAAGAAGAATCCACTTCTTTAAAGATCATAGATCTACAAAGACCAAAGTCTTTTCAAAAAGAGATCAAAAGATCTCATCATAAAATAAAAGAAGAATTTACTTCTTCCTCACAGATTATAGATCCATAAAGGCAAAGCCTTTCATCAACATAAGAGATTGAAGAACTTTTGTTCTTAGAATCTTGAGACAACGTCTCTTTTTTGATCACAAAATTGATCATATGCGCCTTTGCGCTCTGGAATTGCGCTTTGCGCTCTTGAACTGCGCTTCTGCGCTCTTAGACTGGCGTTCAGCGCCGAGCGCGACACGTGCCGCTTTGCGCTCTTGAAATAGCGCACTGAGCTCATGGGCTGGCGCTCAGCGCCAGGCGCACTACGTGTCAATCACGTGTGCGGCATTAAACTAATAGCGCTTTGCGCTCATAAACTGGTGCAATGCGTCCATCATCTGGTGCTCAGCGCCAAGCGCGATACGTGTCCCTCACGTGTGCGCTACTCGGCAAAAGCGCACTGCGCTCTTTGACTGGCGCAAAGCGCCAAGCGCGCCAGTGTCGCGCTGATAGAACATAAATTGTTTTTTAATAAGCCCAGAGCTATGATGAATGCCCAACATTCAATAAAAGACAAATATTGTCAGAATTCAAGCATTGTTAAAAGGGCCAAGCCCAAGCAAATGCTTAGCAGTCCAAGATAAATGTTAAACATTTTAACTCGATTGGACTTAGCCCAAGATTGGCCATAAGTCCTCAACTCATATTAATTAAGCCCATCTGCTCATAAATATTTTAACAGATTTTAGCCCCAAATTGGACTATAGATCTTTCAACTAACTCACATCAGTTCAAAGGTACATCTCTGCACCCCTCTGATATATGTCGTTGTAATCCTTCAGTGTCTTCAGAGAGGTGACGGGTCCCGACAACCAAACATTCCACGGACTGTGGGGTCCTTAAACCCATGGACTATGATGTCCTTAATCTCGGGCTGTGGGGTCCTTTAAAACCCATGGACTATGATATCCTTAATCTCGGACTGTGGGGTCCTTTAAAACCCATAGATTATGATGTCCTTAACCTTGGACCGAGATGTCCTTAAACTAACATTGGACCACCATGTCCTTAAACTGGTAATCGACCGCAATATCCCTAAACTAAATAATAGAGTCCAAATGCTCTTTTGTTGGATTTAAACGATCCCGTTAAGTTGATCTTAGTCTAAAATTGGACTAACGTATCCTTAACAAACGTTTAAGTTGATCTTAGTCTCAAATGAGACTAACGTATCCTTAAATCCAACCCCCAAACCCAAATCTAAGAAAATACGGATTTGAACTAATCCACGCCCTACGGGCGACAACATAAATTAGTCTCCGTATACAATCCACGGGCAACAAAAAACAAAACAAACACCCACGACACGAAGTGACCATCTGGAGAAGGAGAAAGTTGTTACCGCGATACTGTAGCGTAATTAACTGTAGGGGCTTGCGCCTGCAGGGAAGAGCGTCCCCACAATCAAAAACCCCTCAAATGAGGGGGAATTTGATGAAGTCTGCTACATCAGCCGCATCCGTTTAAACCTTCGATACATGATGCCATAAATCAACTTGGCATCTTCGGAGAGGTGGACGGATAGCACCAATTAGTATCTGCCCCGAAATTCAGGCGAGACGGACCTGCACGGTCGCATCTCCGTGTTTCGGCGGAGAACAGATTCTGGCACGCCCGGTGAGACCTCTTCCTCTTTCCACTCCACACTTCGTGTGTCGTGTTCGCGAACAAATCGCGGTTTGATATGGTTGCCCTTGGGATTGAGGTACTAAGATTTGGTTTTGCTCCGTGCAGAAAACAGAAGATCAATGGTTTCAACCTGCACTAACTGCAACTGTAACTCTCGCTCCGTCCTGTCCGGGGGAGTGACTTATGAGCCCCAAGCGGCTTCCTTGTTCAAAATGCCAGTGGAGGAAGTAACTCAGGCCACCACTCGGCTGTTCTTTGGGACTATGATCCCACCGGTGAGCTTCAATGCCCCACTGCTGTCGCAAGAAGCCCCAAAGAAGTCGGTCTTTGATCGACTTACCACTGCTGCGGCCCCTCTCAACGGGTCGCCCAACTCCACTGCCTCATTTTTCAGCAGACTGGGCCAGAACGCCAACAAGCCCGCGATACCCGAAGCAGCCATCCCAAAGCGGATAGCCATCCCGGCTCAAGCGGACGAAATTATTAGAGAGGTTCTCCTGCCAAAGGGTCGGTCTTCACAAGGCTGACTGTTCCGGCTCTTGCTCTAGGCGAGGTCCTCAAAACTGCTTCCCCTGCCTAGAGGTCTGTCTTTGACAGGTTGGATATTACTTCTCAACGGACACCGGTCTTTAAGAGGCTGACGCCGGTGACAACCCTTCGCCAACACATGGGGTATAAGGAAGTCACCCCTACAGCTGAGACAATCCCAACCGCACGACACGCTCGACGTCGCCACTGGCGCCGAGTAAGGAAGGCTGGGGGCAATTCCCCTTCCGGACTGACTCCACCAGCTCCAACGGTGGAAATTGATGCTTCTATTCCAACTGGGAACAGCTTTGAACCGCTAAGGAAAGTGCGCAAAAACTCTCCGACTGCCGTGCTGAAGAGATCTCCTCCACCTGTGGAGAATGCTACAGATAAGAAGCCGGAACAGCCCCCTCAACGGCTGTCCTCCAAAATTTACAAAGTTTGGCGTCAGGTTTAGGAATCGGTGATTGACCAGGACTACTCTCACCGATCAAAGAAGCTTAAAGCTCAACAAGGAGAGAACCATCCTGTCAAGCCACAAAAGGCAACAGCTGTTTGGGTGCCTACTACAACGGCTCCCTCAACGTTAACCGCTCACAAGAGAAGGAGGCAGGAGAAAGCCCCCATGACCGCGACGAACCGCAAGAATGTTGAATCTAAACGCCCCAAGTCTGGGGGCATGGTAACACATACCGTTTATATGGCTTTCGGAAAAGAGGAAAGTCATGCTTCTACGAGTCATCGACCGCTCACCCGATTGATAACGAAGGCTCAGGAATAACAGCAGCAGAAACTCCAGGAGATGCTGACTACAATGGCTGCACTCACTGGGCCAAAAGAAAATCCAGAGACCTCAGAGCAGCGTCGGGAACAAGAAACTGATACTGAATTCATCCGAAGAATGCTCGAGAGGAAAGAAAAAGAGGCCGTGGAACAGGCAGCCAACATCAAACGAATGGCTCTTTTGTTCCAAGACATGGCTGGGATGATGTTACAGCCGGAACCTCCAGCTGAAGACCCCCAATCATCATTGAAGACGACAGAGGGGAGACATCGACCCCCCCTCCGGCTCTTTCAGTAGCCAAAGAAGAGACAATCTCTAAGGCCGCCTTGGACGACTACATCGCTTAGCAAATACGAGCTCACCAGGCGAATGAAGCGGCTGGCCAAATTGTTAAAACTGGGCAACCATATCCAGGATGGTACGATCAGATCAAGTATCCACCAGGATACATAATCCCCAAATTCCATGTATATAAAGGGACGGAAAATCCGCATCAACACGTCGCTCAATTCAGAGCCTTGTGTGGCAACACTGGAGGGGATGATAAACTGCTACTTCGCCAGTTCGTCGGTAGCTTGTCAGAAACAGCGTTCGAATGGTACTCTGAACTCCCGAACGACTCCGTCAAAACTTTTGCAGAGATGGAGCTACTATTCACCTAGCGTTTCGCGAGTGCTGGTGAACGCACTCTAATAACGGCATTGATCAATGCCAGGGTGAAACCTGGCGAGACATGGGTTCAATACGCAATACGATGGTGGAATTTATGGTCGAAATGTGAGCAGCGCATCGAAGAAGCGCCGGCCGTAGGCATGTTCGTAAGTACTCTTGATCCTTAAGCGACTATTTCCTAATTTATGATGTTCTTCAAACCGACCACGTTCCAGGCCTTGATTGACAAACTGGCCCAAATGGACCAGATGGGTCATAGACTGTCTCCTTCAAAGCCGGAGCCACGGAACGAAAAAGGAAAAGGGAAAGGAACCTTTGTCGCAAATGCTCAACAGCAGCCCAGTGGCCCAAAACTAACTGATCGCCTGGACGAGAGGCGGCGATACTATAATGAGAAAATGAAGCGCCCTTATTCATTTCCCCGGGACAAAACGAGGAGATTGTTTGAGCTGGCGGTGCGCAACAGGCTCATCAATCTGCCGAATCCAAAACGACCGTTGCAACCTGGTGAGGCTAATAGTCCCAATTATTGCCCCTACCATCAAACGGTAAGCCATCCAATCGAAAATTGCTTCGTCTTTAAAGGCTGGATCGAAGATCAATACCAACAGGGCAAATTTGCCCTGTCCGAGAATTGGAAGGTGAACCCGCCACAGCCACACGCTCCCAAGAAGACGAACACACCAGGGGTATCATGTTCTTTCGTAGAAGAAGTTCCATGGGAGGTCGTTCTTTCAGATAAGACTAAAAGAATGCTGAAGGATCTCCACACATGCCCGGCGATCAGGTGGAAGAATCCACTGGAATCCGAGATTATCGAGGGAATGCTGAAACCGCGCCCAACTCCAAAAATTGGTGATGTTAGTCAAAGCGCTCACGCCCAGCCGTCAAAGTCTTCGAAGAAGAAGAAGAAAGCCAAGAAACCCGTGAAGCCTAGTGACAAGCGCACGGACTTACAAAAACAGATTGACACGCTGGAAGAATATAACCAGAAGGCGCGGACCCCGGTTACACTCCAAGAATTTCTCAGCCACGTCCTTGAGGACGGAGATGATAACAATGGAGAAGACTCGTCGGATGAATCTGAGGATTACGTGGCAAGTTGGCATGTAATCTCTCACTCGTTGATGAATGATGAAGAAGCTCCTTATGCATAGAAACTGGGGGCAGATCCTGAGTCGGAACTTCTAGGGCCATCAGACGAAATGATTGATGCATTCCTAGACGAAGCCCTTCTTAAAAGCAAAGCTGTTCGAGAGCGTGAGATGGCCATATTTGAAAAAGCCAAACGTCGGCAACTGGACGAAAGGGTTGAAACACTCCCACCAGATCAAAATACATCCGTCGCAAATAAAATTAGGCTCAAGATGAAGAAAAGGTTGGCCAAAACCATATCGATGGGGATGAAGTTGCCACCCTCTGAAGGAAACACTCCTGATGAAGCGGATATACATCCTAACTACTGTCTATATCATCGAAGGATTGCGCACCCTACTGAAGAGTGCATAGCCTTTAAAAATTGGTGGCAGGGATATGTTGCTCACCGGCAACATTTCAAGCGGATGAAGCGCAAAGCTCGTCGGGAGCAAAGAAATACGACCGAGGAGCGTAAGAGAACCGCTGGCAAATATCACATGGTCAACGCTGAGGGATCGCAAGTCCTCAGTTTCGGGAGTGACTCTGACGAAGAAATGACTCTTGACCCTCTCTTCAAAGAATCCACTTCGGGAAAAGAGGAAGAACCGAAGAACTGCGAGAACATTCAGCTGCGCAATCGCACGCTGCCTGAAAAGAATCTCGGACCCGCCAACCAGGCTTCAAACAAAAAAGATAAGGGAAAAGAAAAGGTCCCTGAGGACATCGCCCTAGAAGATCAAATCGTCAAAGAGCTGACAGCCAAGGACCCGCCAAAGAAAAACAAGGTGGACTACAACGTTCTGGCACACTTGAGGAAGATACCCTCACAGCTCAGAATTCTCGACGCCCTTCTGCTATCAAAAGAAGTAAGAGATTCTTTGATCAAGGCACTGCAAGAGCCCGAGTAATTCCAAGCTTTCCTCGCCGAAGAAAAGATGAAGGACGAGCTGGAAGAAGTACACACGGCCGATATCACCTTCGGCGATGAAGACCTCCTCCTCGGGACGTGTGAGCATAACCGTCCCCTATATGTCTCCGGATACTGTCATGACATCAAGATAGGTAAAATGCTGGTCGACAATGGGTCCTCCGTCAATCTCCTTAACGTAAGAGTATTGAAGGAGATATGCATGAGCGGTCAACATCTCACTCGGGATAAGATCACTATCTCCGGGTTTGACTCCCAGTTATCACGGACGCTCGTTCTGTGATACTGACGCTGCGATTTGGGCTACTAGTTACTGACATCAAGTTTCACGTCATTGACGCCAAGACTTGCTACAACGCTTTGCTCGATAGGCCTTTGTTACACGAGTACAATATTATCCCTTCTACACAACATCAGTGTATGAAGTACTTCAAAGATGGTCTCGGGTATACTGTGACGGGGGAGGGGGGGTTGAACCCATTCTCCGTGAATGAAGTCCGAAAATACGAAGATGCCAAATACTTCCTACCTGATTTTGAAGACACAGAAAGATGTCTCAAACCGGAGGACAAGAACAAAGCTATCACCACTATTCCGGTCTTCGGGAGTGACACCAAGGACGAAGAAGAAATAGTTTATTCAAGGCCGCCCCAATGCAACAAGCCGGGACCGTCCACCCCTATGTTGGTCTTCGGCAGTGACTCGGAAGATGAGGTCAATGTTGTATTCTCCGCTCGGCCATCGATACAAACCTTCGCCGATGAAGATCAAAGTTTGCAAGATGCTATGGTTCCATAAGAGCATTACAAAGAGCTCGATGCACTTGAAACTTATAGTGTGCAAGAACTACAGAATTCTATGTCCTCCCCAGGCGAAAGGGTGAAAAGGCAATCCTATTCTACCAATCTGGGGAAACCAAAGTGGAGAAAGAAATCTGGAACGACGCTGATTCTACGCTTGACAGGCTTCAGCCCATCCGTTTGCCCAGATATTACACAGAAGGATTAAAAAGGCTGTTGAGGCGTCAAGGCATACCCTTCAAGCAAACTGCTCGACAAGCACGGTTCTATAACAGGATTTGGAAAGTCCCCGGAACTCAACGAAAGTTGCCTAACAAGAGAATGTAAACGATCGGGCTTGGATATGTTCAATCCAAGAAATGGGAGCTATTCCGCGATTGCTACGTCATACACGACTTTGATGAAGAAGGAGATGCTCTGTGGGAGGATGCTAACCCTGAACCAGAACGAGCTTCCGCCGTGAAAATGCCAAGTCCGTCGTTCGAAGAACAGATGGACAAGCTTATAAGGGAAGCGGGTCAAAAGGTCCGGGATGACCATAACCGCGAAATGGCCATTTACGAGAAAGCCAGGACGCAGCGCCTCCTTCAACGGGCTATTGAGAATGACAATGCTCATCGTCGCCAACCCGTCATGCAAAAGACCCGGCGCAGAGGCAAAAATAAACCCAAGAATGAAAAAAGCGTTCGACAGCGACAAAGCAGGACCAAGAAGCCTCGCGATCGAGAATCGAGCAGCCTGGACTCGTCTCTTGTAAAGAAGATGGGTCGAGCGTATTCTTTTCCCCTAGACAAGACAAGAAAGATACCTGATCTTGTCATAAAGCATCAGATGATTACCCTCCTGGAGTCCAAGCACCCCGAGCACGCAGGTGAAGTTAATCATCCAGACTATTGCTCCTATCATCGAGCAATATGACATCCTCTTGAAGACTGCTTCACCTTCAAGAACTGGGTCGAAAACCAATATCAACTCAGCAGGTTCGCTCTATCCAGCAGTTGGAGGGTAATCCCGCCGTAGAAGCATGAACTGAGTGCCACGTATGCAGCGAAAATGGAACCAGATCAATGTCGGTCTTGGAAGCGATCACGTACCTGCTACGTGATAACGCTGTCAGAAGAAGAGCCCGAGAATATGGATGACCTCCCCTGGTGCTTCGAAAACGATGATGGCAAGGTGATCTCAGAGTTTCCACTGGCGCCAAAAGAGCTGGAAGATGGAATACATACTACTGCAGATAACCTCAAGAAAATTGATTTGGGGACGTCAAGTGACCCGCGGCCGACATTCGTCAGTGAGCTGTTGTCTGAAGAAAGGGTGGCTACGCTAAAGGACGTGCTCATGCAGCATAAAGATTGCTTTGCATAGAACTATTCTGAGATGCCAGGACTAGATCCAGAGATTGCTGTACACAAATTGGCAATATCCCCGGATGTCAAGCCGATCAAACAAGCACCGAGAAGAATGCGGCTTGAGCTTAAGATGAGCATCAACACCGAGGTCAAGAAGCTAATCGACTCTGGCTTCATCCAAGAAGTTCAGTATCCTGACTGAATCACCAACATCGTCCCAGTGATGAAGAAAAATGGGACGGTGCGCATATGTGTGGACTTTCGGGATCTCAATAAAGACTGCCCGAAGGATGACTTCCCAGTACCAGTCACTAAGCTGATGATAGATAACACGTCCACTCACGAAGTTTTCTCCTTCATGGACAGCTCATCAAGATACAATCAGATAAAGATGCATCCCGAAGACCAGAAGCATACCGATTTCCAGACCCCTTTGGGCATATTCTGCTACAAGGTAATGCCTTTCGGTCTAAAGAACGCCGGTGCCACCTATCAGAGGGCCATGATGAAGATCTTCGATGACCTCATACATGAAATCGTTGAATGCTTTATCAACGACCTCGTAGTTAAAAGCAAATCATATGAGGAACATTTAGAGTATCTGAAGATCGTGTTTCAGCGCCTTCGGAAATACAACTTGAAGATGAATCCTCTCAAATGCGCGTTCGGAGTTTCCTCGGGCAATTTCCTAGGATTCGTCGTCCGCCACCGAGGCATCGAGATAAACCCGTCGAAGATCAAGGCGATCATGGAAATGCCACCGCCAAAGACTCTCAAGCAACTACGGTCTCTCCAAGAAAAGCTCGCGTATATACGGCGATTCATAGCCAACCTCTCCGGCAAATGCCGTCATTACAGTCACCTGATAAAGAAGAGAACCCCTTTCGTCTGGGATCGCAAATGCCAAAGCGCACTCGACGAAATTAAACAATACCTACAGAATATAACCGCTCCGGTCAAGGTAAAGACTCTTATTCTGTATACAACAACCCTCGAAGGTTCTCTAGGCGCATTATGGGTACAAGAGAACGACCAAGGAAAGGAGAGAGCCCTCTACTATTTGAGTCGAGTTCTCCCCGGGGCAGAAAATAATTACTCTCCCATCGAAAAACACTGCCTGGCGTTGATCTTCACGATAACAAAGCTCAGACACCACGCGTTGGCACATGAGGTCCATCTCATATCAAAGGTGAATCCCCTCAAATATTTAATATCAAAGGCTATATTAACGGGACGACTCCCTAAATGGGCCCTACTCTTGATGGAGTTCTTGATAACTTATCGTCCCCTCAAGACAGTGAACGGCCAGGCCATCGCCGACTTCCTCGCTGGGCATCCGATACCCGCCGATTCTGCTTTGAACTGCGAGTTGCCCAACGAGCACGCGTTTGATACGATCGACGGTTAGAGAAGAGAGAATGATACCCGGTGGGAACTTTATTTCAATGGAGCATCATCCATGAAGAAGCACACACAAAGCACCCCCATAATCAAATCTGGGGTGGGCCTCATCTTTGTGACTCAACAAGGAGGGATAATGCGCTTTGCTTTCTCCTTAACCGAACCGAGGACAAACAATGAAGCCGAGTACGAAGCTTTGATAGCAGGTCTTGAAATCGCCGTCGACATAGGAATTGAAAATCTCTTCATATACGGAGACTCCCAGCTGATCGTTAGTCAAGTAAACGGTGACTATCAAACGTGCAAACCAGAGTTGGTGAAATACGGCGGGAGAGTGCAGCAATTGCTGACTCAAATCCCTGCTTATGCCCTGGAGAGAATACCGCGTGCGGAAAATAGCAAAGCGGATGCATTAGCCAAGCTCACTAAAGAACTGGCCGACGTAAACCTTGATGACATGAGGATCGTTGTGCAAAGCCATCGGGTTCTTGCACTGGAAGAAATATCTCCGGAATCGTCTGAAGAGAAAGAAGCGACCAAAGAGATAGCCCTACAAATAAAAGACCAGGAAAAGGCTGAGGATTGGAGAGAAGTCTTTATAGACTATTTCAAATCCCGTCGAACACCTGAAGATGCATCCTCAAGACATCAGCTCATGAAACGAGCTCTATCTTTCGCCTTTGTTAATGATACTCTGTATAAGAGATCATTTGATTCTCTATGGCTAAGATGCCTAGGACCCGAAGAGGCAAAGAGAGTCGTCCAAGAAACTCACGACGGACTCTGCGGTTCTCACCAAGCCGGCCCAAAGATGAAGCTGAAGATCAAAAGGATGGGCTATTATTGCCCCACGATGATCCAGGACTGCCTCGAATACGCGAAGCAGTGCCACTCGTGCCAGGTTCACGGAGATTTTATCCTTCAGCATCCGAATCCACTACATCCAATGGTGGCTAGCTAGCCGTTCGAAATGTCGGGGACTGACATAATCGGCCCCATCGAACCGACATCATCCAGAGGACATCGGTTCATTTTGGCAACAACTGATTACTTCTCTAAGTGGGCAGAAGCAGTACCACTGAGGGAGGTGAAGACGGAGAATATTCTCCATTTCTTCAAGACACACGTCATTTATCGGTTTAGCACTTCGCGACGGATTATCTCCGATAACGGGGCAGCCTATAGAAGCCACAAAATCAGCCGCTTTGCACAACAGTATAACATAGACTGGAGATACTCTTCAGTCTATAAACCCCGAGCTAACGGTCTAGCTGGGGCTTTCAACAAGACCTTGACGAAGATTGTGAAAAAGACGGTGTCTCAAAATAAGAAGGACTGGCACGAGAGACTACATGAAGCTCTTTGGGCGTATCGAACTACGTTCAAAATAGCCACAAACACAATGCAGTATGCATTAGTTTTCGGCACAGAAGCGGTACTCCCCCTCGAGATAGAGTTACCCTCTCTACGAGTGGCGGTTCATTACGAGCTAACAGATGAAGAGAATGCTCACTTTCGGCTTGAGGAGCTTGATGCCCTTGATGAAAACCGGCTCATGGCGCAACAGAGTCTGGAGGCTTATAAAGCAAAGATGACGCGCTCATATGAAAAGTTGACTAGGCCGAGAACATTCCGTCAAGGCGAACTCGTGCTAGTGGTTAAAAGACCTATAATCCCCAATCGCGCCAAGTGGGGGAAATTCGAGCCGAGCTATGAAGGACAGTATATCATAGACAAAGTCTACCAGGGGGGAGCCTATCTACTCATGGACATGCATGGTGAAAGACCTTTCAGGCCAATAAACGGTCGCTTCCTGAAAAAATACTACGCCTGATGAGTCACGGTCTAGGTCAATGATAGATGACGACGCCTATGTCTGCTCGCTATCTTCCTAAGCCTAAACTCTGTAAGTAGTAGCCGGTTTCCTTTTCTCGGACCGAAACGTCCTTAAAACTAACAATGGACCACTATGTCCTAAAACTGGCGTCGGACCGAAACGTCCTTGAACTAACGACGGACCACTATGTCTTAAAACTGGCTGTTGACCGAGACGTCGATAAACTGCTACGGACTGCAGCATCCCGAGGCTGACACAAAAATAAATAAATAAATAAATAAGTTATAACGACCCGCTTCCCAGAGTACGCTAGATTGGGCACGTGACATAGCCAACCATGCTACCTGTAGGTAGGAAATATCCATCCACAGTCACATTACGGCTGTAGAGATATCAAGAACAAGATAAAACTATCTAAGAATATGTCCATAATCCAGAATAACAGGAGTCAATAATAAATAAATGCGGAAGCAAATGATCCAATACAAATAACTGAAAATTATGTCCCATAATGCGGGCTCACATCAGGAAATGAATGCAGGAAATAAAACTAACTACTACTGAACTCACAGCTCAGCCTGCTGGCTGAAGTACTCCTGCTCGGTCTGCGACAGCGGTACAGAATCTGGGCCATGCAAAACCCAGACGTCAGCGCGTCATGTCAACAAGTAATACAATATGAATAATGTAAGAGGCAATGCAAAATAAACATGAATAAAGCAATAATGTGAAACAAGCAGTGCAGGGTAGTGTGCAGTGGGTAACTAAACTGTTCTATCAGGTTTTCTAGTCTAAAGTCTTTGAAATCAATTGATGAATCGTCGATATAACTCAATAGTATCCCGTGCGTGCCCGGGACCACGGTCAAGATTCTCGGGGCTGAATCCGAGACGTGCCGCTAGGCAGTAACAAGTAGCAGGATGGGCGAGTGATGTCAGCATCATCACTCCGGGGCTGGCCTAGCCCGTAAGACTGATCAGAACAGGTATCGAACTGTTGAGTTACAAGTCGGTTTCACCTTTGATTTCCCCATACCCCCAAGTTATGTATGTCAAGTCAGGTATTCAGTAATCAAGAACTAATGCCAACACAGGATCATGTACAAGCAGGTTTGTCTGGATAGACAACAGGAACGGTCCATGAGGACTACGTGTCAGGTTGTTGGCATTAGACACAAGATCAGGTAACGGGTCAGGTCATGGTACATCAGGTCAAGTCAACAGTATACGGTACCATGTCAGGTGTATCAATACATATATATGTGTAGCAATGTCAGGTCAAGATGTAAACAATATCGTGGGTGTGCTCCCAATCAGATATATAATCACACGTGGGTATTAACAACATGAAATAAGCAATGAATTAAATAATAAGCATGTTTCATTCAATCACAAGAGTGCAGTAATACAATGTAGCCGTTTAGTCATGTTAACAGGTTTAAGCACCCTTATCGGTGCAATAGTTTATGTGACGGTTCAATATAGTTATATCAGGTTAATGCATGCGAGTGTCCGAATGTAACAGAACTACAGGGATAATTGCTACCAGCTATTTTAACAGTAAAATGTGATTGAACAGGTAGATTTGATTATTGGGTTCAAATTGGCAAACTGTAAATTCCATTTTTAATAGTAAAATGATATAATGCAACATTGTAATCGAAATGGGAAAACGATTGTACCAAGCTAATTTTACAGGTTTAGGGTGTCAATACATATATAAATATATTGTATAGCATGTAGCAAGGGGTACTTGCCTCGACGGGTCGCGAACCGGGAAAAACGGAACGTAACGTCGGCGGGGAAACACGCGACGGACGCACGGTTCACGGATTGAACCCAAACAACGAACCAAGGAACCACACGGGTCAGAGTACTTTGCTGGATCGTCGGGACACGTCGCCGGCACGGCCGGATTCCGGCGAGCACAAAAACAGTGAATAGGGTTTCGAACGGGTGTAGATCTTGGGAAAGAAGGAAATGAACAGAGAAAGAAGAAGATGGGAATACTCATCGGTCTCAGAGGGCACTAGCAACGACGGCGAGATCGACGGCGGCGAGAACGGCGGCTCCGGCGATCTGCAGAAACTTCCAGCAAATTGTTTTCAGTTTTGAAAAAATGAAGAGAGGAAGGGTGAGATGGAGAAACACTTACGAGGTGTTCTGGGGTGGTCGGGGATCATCGGCGACGGCCAGGGGCGGCGCAGGAGATCGCCGGCGGTGAGCAGGCGGCTGCAGGTGCCTCGTGCAGGCGCTCGGGAAAGAGGGGAGAGGGGAAGGAGGTGCGACGGCTGCGACGAGGGCGATGAGGCGAGGATTCTGGTGACGGTGATGCCGGCGTTGTGGCTGCGGCGGCGAGGAAGGAGGTGGCTAGGGTTCGGCGTTGAGGGCTCGCGATGGGTTTCTGTTTCTCGCGTTTGAAAAAATGAAGGAGAGGGAAATTATATATAGGGGAGAGAGAGAGAAAGTTAGAGAGAGAGAGAGATAGCGAAAGAGAGAGACGGGGAAAGAGAGAGAGTTAGAGAGAAAGAGATATGAGATAGATAGAGAGAGAGAGATTTGTGATGGGGCCCACGGGTTTTAAACCCTCGCTGATTGGCTGAACCAAAGATTAAGAGGTTTTTAAAATTATTGAACAGATTTATATTAACAGTGAAATCAAAGTTAGCTACGGAATATATATAGTTTAAATATTATTAAAATTTGGGATTTTGGCGCCAAATAAAACATTTCCAAATCGCGCCCGGGTCGGGTCCAAAAATTTGAAATTTAAATAATAGGATTTTAAGCGGGTTCCAAATTTTGAAATTGAGTGTTTTATGATTAAAAAGCATACCCCCAAGACGGACACCTGTACGCGCGCGTAGCCGTCCAAACTCGTCTGTTTCACCGAACGGGACGAGAACACGATACACGGACACTACCACAAGGTTAGGGGTGTCGAGTAGGCCAAGATAGATATTTTTAATTTCATTTTAGATGCTAAAATTTGTTATGTGCAGAAATGACTTTTCCGGATAAAATTTTACAGTAAGCCACAAATAAGCAAGATAAATTAAATGAGTACCACCTAATGCTCAAACAGTAACATAAATTAGTAGTATTGGGCTTGGGTGTTATATTATACCCAACTACAAAAGAATTTCGTCCTCGAAATTCCAAGAATACAAGATAGAGAACTACAGAAAAAGGTGAGGAAATTTCTGCCGGATTTCATCTTCTCGTTCCCAAGTGGACTCTCCATGCGATCAATTACCCCAAGAAACAAGCACAAGGGGGATAACCTTGTTCTTGAGAACCTTTTCCCTTCGATCCACGATTTCAACCGGTCGCTCCTCAAAAGTCAAGTCTTCTCGTACTGTTAACTCCGAATGATCCAAAACGTGTGTTTCATCTCGAACATACCTTCGTAGTTGAGATACGTGAAACACATCGTGCACACATGCCAAGGACTGCGGTAACGCCAAACGGTACGCTACCTCTCCAACACGCTCCAATATCTCAAAGGGTCCAACAAATCGAGGACTAAGCTTTCCGCGACTCCCAAAACGAATCACCCCTCTAGTCGGTGATATCTTCAAGAATACCAAATCACCCACGGCGAACTCTAGAGGTCTTCTTGACGTGTCAGCCCAACTCTTCTGTCTGTCTTGTGCTGCCTTCATAAGCTCTTCATGAATATCTCCCTTTGGCACACACAAACGGCTACCATACCTCGACGAACCATTTTCGTGGATCAATAAATCTGTTCATAATCCGGCCTCAACCTGCTCTCGAAACTTTTGCAGTCTAGGATCCTGCGATTGTGCTGCTTTAATTTTCTCAATCAAAGACGACTGTACTTGCAACTGCATCAACTGTCCTGTAGAACGCGGTAGCACAACCTCCAAGTCAAATCTTCGAAAATCTGCAACAATCCCCTTCTGCGTAGTTAACACCTGAATTGCTGGTAACCGACTAAGCACATCCGACACAACATTAACCTTCCCCGGATGGTACTTAAGATCAAGATCGTAGTCAGCCATCATCTCCAACCATCTACGCTGCCTCATGTTAAGCTCCTTCTGTGTGAACACATACTTCAAGCTCTTATGATCTGTAAAAACTTCGACTCTCTCGCCCAAAAGGTAGTGTTTTCAAATCTTCAAAGCGAAGATCACAGCCGCAAGCTCCAAGTCATGAGTTGGATAATTCTTCTCATGGGTCTTCAATTGTCTCGATGCGTATGCTACAACCTTCTCATGCTGCATCAAAACACATCCCAATCCTTTCCCAGATGCGTCGCTGTGAATCACCAATCCTCCGGAATTGTATGGCACGGTCAGAATAGGGGCGGTTATCAACTTCTGCTTCAACGTCTCGAAAGCTAACGCACACTTATCCGTCCATACAAAAGGTACCTCCTTGCGCGTAAGCTTGGTCAACGGCTCTGCCAGACGAGCAAAGTTCTCCACAAATCTCCTGCAGTATCCGGCTAATCCAAGGAAACTTCTTATCTCAGCAACATTATTTGGAATAGGCCAATCTCGAACTGCTGCAATCTTTTCGGGATCGACGACGATTCCATCGCCCGACACAACATGCCCCAGAAACTTCACTTCCTCCAGCCAAAATTCGCACTTACTCATCTTCACATACAATTTCTCCTGTCTCAACGTCTGCAGTGCGATCCTTAAATGCTCAGCATGCTCCTCAGAACTCCTCGAGTAAACCAGAATATCGTCAATGAATACCACAATAAACTGGTCCAAGAACGGTGAAAAGATTCGGTTCATCAAGTCCATGAATATTGCCGGCGCATTCGTTACTCCGAAGGGCATCACTAAGTACTCGTAATGTCCGTACCGAGTTCGAAACGCCGTCTTGCAAATATCTTCTGTTTTCACTCGGACCTGATGATATCCAGATCGCAAATCCAGCTTCGAGAATACCCTCGCGCCACTAAGCTGCTCAAAAAGTTCTCCAATGCGAGGGATCGGGTACTTGTTCTTAATAGTCACCCGGTTTAATTCTCGATAGTCGATGCACATTCTTCTTTTGCCATCCTTCTTCTTTACTAGAAGAACTGGAGCTCCCCAAGGCGAGTTACTGCTTCGAATCCAACCCTTCTCAAGCAATTCAGCAACCTGTTTCTTAACTTCTTCCAATTCTACTGGTGCCATTGGATAATACGCTTTAGATACTGGCGCTGCACCAGGAATAAGATCAATTGCGAACTCCACGTCTCGCTTCGGCGGTAAACCCGATATATCTTCAAATACGTCCATAAAATCGCGAACAACCGCCAGCTCTTCACTACTATCAACTTCCATCGCTGCAAGAATATTGTTTGTCGGCCTAGCCCTAAACTCGACTGGCCCGACAGAACTGCTTCCTCCAGTGAAGGTAAACTCGGGATGTCCGGGAATCTGGAAAATTACTTTCTTTGCCCTACAGTCAATGTGAGCGTGGAAAGTGCCACGAAAATCCATTCCCAAGACGACTTCATAGCTGCCCGTATCAATTACCAAGAAATCTGCAAAGAGTTCCCGTCCGCACACAACAACTGTACAATCTTTACACTCCCTACCAGATATGATTTTCCCATTCCCAGTGTGTATGTCCCAGAAACTAGACAGGGTCGTGCAGGTAATCGAGTGTGTAGTTATAAATTTGGATGACATAAAACAGTGGGATGCACCAGAATCAAATAATGCCAATGCGGGAAAGCCGTGAACGAGTAACGTACCCGAAACCACTTCTCCTGACGCCTTGGCTTCCTCAGCAGTCAAGGTAAAAGCTCGAGCCTGATTAGGTCCTTGAGTCAGCTGTTTCTGCCCTTGGAACGGTCTCTGCGGAGGCTTCTGAATATCATCTCTTGTACGAAGCTTCGACGGACAGGCACCAACTGCGTGATCAGCCGCTCCACAAACCAAACAAAGTCCCAGCCTCCTTCGACAATCCTTCTGCACGTGCCCAAGTAAACGGCAGTAGTCACAAATCACGCTCTTTCTTTGATCAACAATCACAGGCTTCTTCATGGGTGCTACACCACGACGGTCCACTGGAATACCCTTGCGACCATGAGCTCGGTTAGGTACAAATGCGGGCTTCCTGGCCGCAACTGCTGTCTGCTGCAAGCTCCCTTTCATCCCAGATAAACTCTGTTGTTCCCGAGCTGCCGTAAGAACCTGTGAGAAAGTGGTCAAACCCAGGGAGAAAATCTGCCTCTGGATGTCCACATCCAAACTGCGCATGAACCTTCGTGCCCTGTCTGCCTCGTTGGCGACTAAAGGTCCAACGAATCTGCTGAGTCTCGTCCACTCTGCTGCATGCACGTCCACGGGTGCTCCATTCTGCCTTAGCCCACTAAACTTCTCTTCCATTTCCTCCCGTGCAGTCCGCTGGAAGAACTACTCCAGGAAACTCTTAGAAAAATCCGCCCACTTGATCGGCTTGGGCAAGCGGGTCTCCTCCACAAGCCACCATTCTCGGGCATAGTCTACTAGCTGAATGCATACCATATCAACTCTTTTGTTCTCTGGGATCTGTGCCGCAATCAGCAAATTCTCCGTGTCCACTAGCCACTGCTCGGCTGGCAACGGCTCCTCCAAACCAGTGAATGTAGACGGACCCAAACATCTGAAATCTGCCACGGTCCCTACTCGGTCAACTGGTTTAGCTCCAGCGTTGTTTACAGACCGCTGAACGATCTGCAAACTTTCCTGAAACGAATCTGCTTGTTGCTGGATCAGCTCGGTCTGCCTCTTCTGATTTTCCAGCATTCCCCTTATCACTCCAAGCATGGCGGCTTCGTCCACACGCCTCTGGTACGTCTTGAAATTCTTATCTGCCATATTCCTGAAATCAAAAACACCCAACATTAGCATGATGGTAGATTTAATATATAGATCAAGGCTAGAACTCCAAGATACTTAAATAGAGTACCGCATTGTAACTATGCCGCGGTATCATAGCCACAATTACTTAACTCTACCCAAGTCGCCTAAGTCCTAGAGATAACAAGAAATTATGTTTTCGAGTCGACATGCAAAGGAAGTTTGCACATCGTAAAAGATATAATCAGGAAGAATGTGATTCAAGAATGGTAAACGGCAAAGTGGCAGGACATGTTTCCTAACACGGGTATTCTGATTCGTGTATTGGGTACAATACCCAACTACAAAAGAATCAACCCAACTAACCTATGGCTCTGATACCAAAAGAACCATGTCATGACCCGCTTCCCAGAGTACGCTAGATTGGGCAAGTGACATAGCCAACCATGCTACCTGTGGGTAGGAAGTATCCATCCACAGTCACATTACGGCTGTAGAGATATCAAGAACAAGATTAAACTATCTAAGAACATGTCCATAATCCAGAATAACAGGAGTCAATAATAAATAAATGCGGAAGCAAATGATCCAATACAAATAACTGAAAAGTATGTCCCATAATGCGGGCTCACATCAGAAAATGAATGCAGAAAATAAAACTAACTACTACTGAACTCACAGCTCAGCCTGCTGGCTGAAGTACTCCTGCTCGGTCTGCGACAGCGGTACGGAATCTGGGCCATGCAAAACCCAGACGTCAGCGCGTCATATCAACAAGTAATACAATATGAACAATGTAACAGGCAATGCAAAATAAACATGAATAAAGCAATAATGTGAAACAAGTAGTGCAGGGTAGTGTGCAGTGGGTAACTAAACTGTTCTATCAGGTTTTCTAGTCTAAAGTCTTTGAAATCAATTGATGAATCGTCGATGTAACTCAATAGTATCCCGTGCGTGCCCGGGACCATGGTCAAGATTCTCGGGGCTGAATCCGAGACGTGCCGCTAGGCAGTAACAAGTAGCAGGATGGGCGAGTGATGTCAGCATCATCATTCCGGGGCTGGCCTAGCCCGTAAGACTGATCAGAACAGATATCGAATTGTTTAGTTACAAGTCGGTTTCACCTTTGTTTTCCCCATACCCCCAAGTTATGTATGTCAAGTCAGGTATTCAGTAATCAAGAATTAATGCCAACACAGGATCAGGTACAAGCAGGTTTGTCTGGATAGACAACAGGAACGGTCCATGAGGACTACGTGTCAGGTTGTTGGCATTAGACACAAGATCAGGTAACGGGTCAGGTCATGGTACATCAGGTCAAGTCAACAGTATACGGTACCATGTCAGGTGTATCAATACATATATATGTATAGCAATGTCAAGTCAAGATGTAAACAATATCGTGGGTGTGCTCCCAATCAGATATATAATCACACGTGGGTATTAACAACATGAAATAAGCAATGAATTAAATAATAAGCATGTTTCATTCAATCACAAGAGTGCAGTAATACAATGTAGCCGTTTAGTCATGTTAACAGGTTTAAGCACCCTTAGCGGTGCAATAGTTTATGTGACGGTTCAATATAGTTATATCAGGTTAATGCATGCGAGTGTCCGAATGTAACAGAACTACAGGGATAATTGCTACCAGCTATTTTAACATTAAAATTTGATTGAACAGGTAGATTTGATTATTGGGTTCAAATTGGCAAACTGTAAATTCCATTTTTAATAGTAAAATGATATAATGCAACATTGTAATCGAAATGGGAAAACGATTGTACCAAGCTAATTTTACAGGTTTAGGGTGTCAATACATATATAAATATATTGTATAGCATGTAGCAAAGGGTACTTGCCTCGACGGGTCGCGAACCGGGAAAAACGGAAGGTAACGTCGGCGGGGAAACACGCGACGGACGCACGATTCACGGATTGAACCCAAACAATGAACCAAGGAACCACACGGGTCAGAGTACTTTGCTGGATCGTCGGGACACGTCGCCGGCACGGCCGGATTCCGGCGAGCACAAAAACAGTGAATAGGGTTTTGAACGGGTGTAGATCTTGGGAAAGAAGGAAATGAACAGAGAAAGAAGAAGATGGGAATACTCACCGGTCTCAGAGGGCACTAGCAACGACGGCGAGATCGACGGCGGCTGAGAACGGCGTCTCCGGCGATCTGCAGAAACTTCCAGCAAATTGTTTTCAGTTTTGAAAAAATGAAGAGAGGAAGGGTGAGATGGAGAAACACTTACGAGGTGTTCTGGGGTGGTCGGCGACGGCCAGGGGCGGCGCAGGTGATCGCCGGCGGTGAGCAGGCGGCTGCAGGTGCCTCGTGCAGGCGCTCGGGAAAGAGAGGAGAGGGGAAGGAGGTGCGACGGCTGCGATGAGGGCGATGAGGCGAGGATTCTGGTGACGGTGATGCCGGCGTTGGGGCTGCGGCGGCGAGGAGGGAGGTGGCTAGGGTTCGGCGTCGAGGGCTCGCGATGGGTTTCTGTTTCTCGCGTTTGAAAAAATGAAGGAGAGGGAAATTATATATAGGGGAGAGAGAGAGAAAGTTAGAGAGATAGAGAGATAGAGAAAGAGAGAGACGGGGAGAGAGAGAGAGTTAGAGAGAAAGAGATATGAGATAGAGAGAGAGAGAGAGAGGAATAGAGAGAGAGATTTGTGATGGGGCCCACGGGTTTTAAACCCTCGCTGATTGGCTGAACCAAAGATTAAGAGGTTTTTAAAATTATTGAAAAGATTTATATTAACAGTGAAATCAAAGTTAGCTACGGAATATATATAGTTTAAATATTATTAAAATTTGGGATTTTGGCGCCAAATAAAACATTTCCAAATCGCGTCCGGGTCGGGTCCAAAAATTTGAAATTTAAATAATAGGATTTTAAGCGGGTTCCAAATTTTGAAATTGAGTGTTTTATGATTAAAAAGCATACCCCCAAGACGGACACCTGTACGCGCGCGTAGCCGTCCAAACTCGCCCGTTTCACCGAACGGGACGAGAACACGATGAACGGACGCTACCACAAGGCTAGGGGTATCGAGTAGGCCAAGATAGATATTTTTAATTTCATTTTAGATGCTAAAATTTGTTATGTGCAGAAATGACTTTTCCGGATAAAATTTTACAGTAAGCCACAAATAAGCAAGATAAATGAAATGAGTACCACCTAATGCTCAAACAGTAACAGAAATTAGTAGTATTGGGCTCGGGTGTTACATAAATAAATAAAATAAAGAAAACGGTATGTCCATAAGCAAAATGGGCACGGATGAAAACCTGAAAGGGCACCGTGAGTAAAAACAGTAGGGCTACCGGCGAGTTTTGTGAAAACCCGAAAGGGCGCAATCTCTTTAAAAGACACTTGCAAGGTCCTCTCGACCTTTTGAGGAGAAACCATCTGCGTGAGATCCTTACGACTCACAAGGGAGCAACACACTCAGGCATCCCCACGATTCCTAAGGAGAAATTACACTTGCGAGATCCTTATGACTCGTAAGGAGAACCCACTTATGAAACCCTCACGGCTCATAAGATTCAAAAGTCTTAAGTTACAGGGATCTGAACCTGTTCTTAAGCCATCACAACGTCCAATTCTGTCCTACAAGTGTTCAATGCTGACCCTTGTATACAATCCACGGGCGCGAATAAACATTTCCTTAACAAAATCCCATCCGTGACTAGGGATATGTCTACACGGTGAACAGCCCTTGTAAGTCCTCTCGACCTAGAAGGAGAAAATACTCTTGTAAGATCCTTACGACTTACAAGAAGCCATACACTTGGGAATCCTCACGATTCCTAAGGAGAAAATGTACCTACGAGATCCTCACGACTCGTAGGGAGAAAAATCTTTATGAGACCCTTACGGCTCATGAAGTCAAAAGCCTTAGTCGACAGGATCTTAACCATGTTTGCTAAGCCACTTTGTTCGACATCGACAGAGGCAAATGATGATTCGCTCCTGGAAATATCCCAGTTGTAGCGGTGCAGATGCGGAAATCGGTGTCGATGCCGAAATCGGTGTCTAATTCCAAGCTTGCGGCAAAAAGCCAGCGAGCCAGACATGCATACGAAATAGCCGAAATGATGGGGCAACTTGCAACAAAATCAGCAAGTAAAAATGTATGCATACGAAATAGCCGAAATGATTGGGCAACTCGAAATAAAAAGCAGCGAGTAAAAATAAAACAAATAGCCGAAATAATTGGGCACCGAGAAAATAGCCGAAATGATTAGGCAATCGCGACTTTCGCGATATAAAAAGCTGAAATGATAGAGCATCGTGGAAAGAAAAATTTATAAAATGAATTTTTGCCCTATAGGTGAAATCACATCCATCCCTGTATACAATCCAGGGGCACAAATAAAGAGGGAACCACACCTTCCCACCAGGCTCCATCCGAAAGAGAGCCAAGTCTCAACGGTTCACAAAAGCAGCCAGGAGATCATCTCAACATTCGTCTCATTGCAACAGATGCAACATCAACAAATCAGAGCTGCGGCGAAGTTCCCAGTTCTATGACTTGACGATGCACAGACAACCGAGAGTCAACAAATTCCTGGTCACGTGGAACACGACCTATGTCAATCCTGACCCCGTGGGAAACATCCAGAGTGGATCCTGGTCCTCACAGAATACAGCTATGTCAATCTTGACCCCGTGGGAAGCATCCAGAGAAAATTCCTGGTCACGTGGAACACGGCCTATGTCAATCCTGACCGGTGGGAAACGTCCAGAGCGGATCCTGGTCCTCGCAGAACACGGCTATGTCAATCCTGACCCCGTGGGAAGCATCCAGAGCAAATTTCTGGTCACGTGGAATACGGCCTATGTCAATCCTGACCCCGTGGGAAACGTCCAGAGCGGATTCTGGTCCTCACAGAACACGGCTATGTCAATCCTGACCCCGTGGGAAGCATCCAGAGCAAATTCCTGGTCACGTGGAACACAACCTATGTCAATCCTGACCCCATGGGAAACGTCCAGAGTGGAGCCTGGTCCTCGCAGAACACGACCATGTCAAACAGACCCCGTGGGAAGCATCCAGAGCAAATTCCTGGTCACGTAGAACACGGCCTATGTCAATCCTGACCCCGTGGGAAACGTCCAGAGCGGAGCCTGGTTCTCGCAGAACACAGCTATGTCAATCCTGACCCCGTGGGAAGCATCCAGAGCAAATTCCTGGTCACGTGGAACATGGCCTATGTCAATCCTGACCCCGTGGGAAACGTCCAGAGCGGATCCTGGTCTTCGCAGAACACGGCCTTTGTCAATCCTGACCCCGTGGAAAGCATTCAGAGCAAATCCTGGTCACGTAGAACACGACCTATGTCAATCCTGACCCCGTGGGAAACGTCCAGAGCGGAGCCTGGTCCTCACAGAACACGGCTATGTCAATCCTGACCCCGTGGGAAGCATCCAGAGCAAATTCCTGGTCACGTAGAACACGGCCTATGTTAATCCTGACCCCGTGGGAAACGTCCAGAGTGGAGCCTGGTCCTCGCAGAACACGGCTATAACAATCTTGACCCCGTGGGAAGCATCCAGAGCAAATTCCTGGTCACGTGGAACACGGCCTATGTCAATCCTGACCCCGTAGGAAACGTCCAGAGCGGAGCCTGGTCCTCGCAGAACACGGCTATATCAATCCTGACCCCGTGGGAAGCATCCAGAGCAAATTCCTGGTCACGTAAAACACGGCCTATGTCAATCCTGACCCCGTGGGAAATGTCCAGAGCTGAGCTTGGTCCTCGCAGAACACAGCTATGTCAATATTGACCTCGTGGGAAGCATCCAGAGCAAATTCCTGGTCATGTGGAACACGGCCTATGTCAATCCTGACCCCATGGGAAACGTCCAGAGCGGATCCTGGTCCTCGCAGAACACGGCTATGTCAATCTTGACCCATGGGAATCATCCAGAGCAAATTCCTGGTCACGTGGAACACGGCCTATATCAATCCTGACTCCGTGGGAAACGTCCAGAGCGGAGCCTGGTCCTCGCAGAACACGGCTATGTCGATCCTGACCCCGTGGGAAGCATCCAGAGCAAATTCCTGGTCACGTAGAACATGGCCTATGTCAATCCTGACCCCGTGGAAAATGTTTAGAGCGGAGCCTGGTCCTCGCAGAGCACGGCTATGTTAATCCTGACCTCGTGAGAAGCATCCAGAGTAAATTCCTGGTTTCGTGGAACACGACCTATGTCAATCCTGACCCTATGGGAAACGTCCAGAGCGGATCCTGGTCCTCGCAGAACACGGCTATGTCAATCCTGACCCCGTGGGAAGCATCCAAAGCAAATTCCTGGTTTCGTGGAACACGGCCTATGTCAATCTTGGCCCCGTGGGAAACGTCCAGAGCGGATCCTGGTCCTCACAGAACACGGCTATGTTAATCCTGACCCCGTGGGAAGCATCCAGAGCAAATCCTGGTCCCGTGGAACATGGCTAGAGTCAATCTCGACCCCGTAGGAAACGCCCAGAGCGACCCCTGATTCCATGAAATGCGGATAATGTCAACCCCATCAATCACATACGGGTCCTCTCGACCCGTAAGGAAGAAAACTCTCTTGTGAGATCCTTACGACTCTCAAGAGAACCCACTTAGGAATCCTCACGATTCCTAAGGAGAAAATACACCTACGAGATCCTCTCGACTCATAGGGAGAAAAGTCTTTATGAGACTCTAACGGCTCATGAAATTGAAATGCCTTAGGCAGCAGATCTGAACCCGCTTCCTAAGCCATCGCCACCTTTCGAAGAATTCAAAACTGAATGCTCTCTCTATCATCTGCAGGTTACGCTTACTAAAGTGACATGCCGGTAACAAAGAAGAGAAGAAAGCAAGAGATGACACAAGATATTACGAAAGAAATGTATTTTTTATTCAAAAATTCAATTGGGTATAAAATACATCATATGAAAGAATAAAAAATGGATACATTTTATTCAAAATTACAAATGGTGCAAAAACAATTATTGGGAGGGAAGCGTTTTCAATAGACCAATCAGCCGCTCGCGCACTTCACTCAGCCCCTTTTCATGGTCAACTGCCGCGGCCAACTCTGCTTCATCCTGAGCTCGTTGCTGCAAGTAGGATGAAAGTTGCTCTTCAACGACCCACTGAGCTGCCCCACGATTTTGTACATTTCGCTCGATGAGGTCGAGCTTATGCCTTAGCGTGAGCCCGTCAGAAATACATCGTACAAGGCTTTCGAAGATAACTTTCAGCTGTGCAGCGTTTACATCAACTTGAGCATGCAATCGAGCAGATTCGCTTAAAGTCTCTTCGCGCTCTTTATTCCTCAAAGCCGCTTCTTGTTCAAGATGGCGGAAGTAAAGGGTGTTCTGCTCGACCCATGCAGCCCGTTGGGAGTTCATAGCCAAGATCTCGGGGGCAGGACGTCCGACCTCGAGCTCATGCAGACAGGCCTCGATTTTTCTGCAGTGATTAACCCAGGACTCCACGATGCCTTCACTATGAAAGTGCACGAACGTCGCCAATATGGGATTAACCTCAGTAGCAAAATCTGCAGCAAGGGCAGGAGTCTCCGTGTCAAGCTCCTCGAGGTGATCGATCAGCATACGCAGACTATTCACAGCGCCTTTTGAAGAGGGACGTCGAGAAAATGGGCCTGCTGGCATTACAACTCGAGACTCGAAAGGGGCTGGAGTCGGTGTCACTGCTGCAAAACAAATCGTAGTCAAACAACAGTTAAAAAAAATAGAGAAGCTACATGAACAATGCAGTTTACTATACCGGCTGCGTCAGGTGGCAAGGCCGGGAGTATCGATGGTGCAACGGATCTTTCGTCTCCTCCTTCAATCTGGAATACTGCAGTCAAAACGAAGAGGGGTTAGCAATGACTTGATGGCCCATAAAAGAAAAGAAAAGACGTTAGCTAAAGGCTGTACCCACCAGTGCCACTGGATGAGGCAATCTCCGACTGGAAGGAGAAATGGGGATGCAGCACCTGATACAAGTGATCAAAAAGGACTCCTGCAAGGATGTAGTAATGCGATGTCAGTGCATAAAGTATTTTAATGAAACCGATGGGTCACGATTCCGTACCTTCCAGCATTTAAGAGGATACGAGAGAAGGCAAAGGGGCGGCCACTATCAAAGCAGCAACTGGCGATACTTCCTCGGGTGGCACAATCTCAACGCTCGCCACGCCTACATTAGAAGCGAAAGAAGTACTATCAGGAGAGATTGAAAGGGATTGCAGAACGAAAAGGAAAGTAAAGACCCAAAATCTACCTGGTAAGTCGCTGGTCGAGACCGCAACAAGGGCATCATTGGATGCAGCGACTGCGTCACCCTCCTCCAACGGAATAGTCTCGCCACCCGTAGCCTCATCCCCTGACTCTATGAGAGCCGTCGTAACGCTCGCGATGCCTGGAGATGGCAGAGAACCGCAGGGGGAAAGAGTGGCGATTGGGGCAGTGCCAGACTCTTGAGAAAGAGTGGCTATCTCAGGCTCGACGATTGCAGCCATCTCACCTACCGCTACCTCATCAAGACTTGGCCCTGCAGGATAGGATATATGAGAATCTGAAAATTAAAAATTTGACAAAAAGAACTCAATGTCACGTTATCTTGGGTCGGTCTTTCGACTGCTTTTCGAGCCACATGTGCTGCCTGTCTGTGGGCGGTAGACAAGGCAGCCGAAGTATCCTCTGAAGGAGTAGAGGCAGGGATAGCAGCGCTCGAACCCGCACCCGCGGCTAAGGCAGCGTTATGCTCCCTTGCTGCGTGCATTCTACGTTTCTTTTCCGCCCGGGCCGTGAGAGCGGATCTTCTTAAGACCTCCGTCAACGGGACGTCATCGTCCGCGCCAAGAGCTACCTCTGGAGCCGTTATGGTATCCGTCATCGGTTGCTTAAGAAAAGCCTCTTTTGGCAGTGCTGAAGAGGCCGGGACCTCGATAGCCGGCCCTAGAATCATCTCCATGTCAGCCTGCGGGATTGGTATTGTAGTCCCTGCGATCAGATGAAGAAGGGGTCAGATTACCCATAAGAAACGGGAGTGGAGACGCGGTGAACCGAAATGTACCGATGCCTAAGGATGCTCGAAGTCTTTCCTCCTCCTCAAAAGTCTTGAGAGAAGCTGCAAGAGTTTCTTCGGTGGAAATGCCTGTTAAAAAAAAGGGAAAAGTGTCAGTCAAAACATGACGATAAAAATACGATGCAATGACGAAAGGTACAGCTGATGGTTACTTGATTGCGCGAGGATGGCCAGTCCCGCTTCGTGGCTTGCCAATTGCTCAGAAGCTGCAGTAGCAGCCGCCAGATCAGTATCATCTGACAGCATGAATAGACCTTCATTTGTCCCATACTCGCTCAGGCCCTTGCCATAAGGAGCATGAGGCTCCTGGCCGAGTACAACGTCGGCAGCGAGGATTGACTTTTTCTTCCTCTTCTGCGAGCGAGCTCCGGTCGCAGCTAGCATAAGCTTACGCTTGGTGGGCACTTTGGGACAATGAGTCCCAATATCTGAACCTACGCCAGACTCGGAGGAAGCTACAGTCACCGTTTCCACGGGAGCACGGGGTATCGGTAGCTTGGGCCTGTCACGCGGGACTTCGATCACGGCAGCTTCTCTTAAGGGAGGACGGACAATGGTCCGTCGTTTCAGAGGGACGTTTCGATCACCGGCAGGGGGTGCACCCTTGCGATCGAGCAGCAATCGCTTCTCCTCCCTGATGACGGTGCCCATTGAATGCTGATACCAGGCCACGTACACATTAAGGGCCTTCGGGACACAGCTCGGTTCGCTAATGAAGATGTTGGACCTTGTATTCACGCGCATAAAATGATGCAGCGCGTTTTGCATTCCCTCTTCGGTAGCAGTGATTGTTTTTGCATGCGTAACTTTTAAAATCAAAGTTAAAAATATACCGCAATCAGTAACGGTGTCGCTTGGTAGCTAGCCGGTTGAGTACGGGTCGGTCCACAGGGAGATGGATTCCTTTTCTTTATGTTTTAACGAGTTAAATCTAAAAGATTTTGGGTTTTATTTTAAGGTCTAAGAATGAGATAAACGTTGATAAAAAGCTTGCTAGGGTTAGAATTAGGTTAGTTTGGAAAAGGGATTCTACCCACTGCTTTCAATGCCCTAGTTAGGAATTTAGGTGTTAGGGCAATAGTCAACAAAGGGGATTAGCACGACTAGGAAGAAACTTCATTTCTTTCCTTTGGTTCTTGTCCGTCTTTTCATAACTCTTAGCCCCAACCTCTATGTAAATCAACCACAACCGGTCTAACTAGGGAATCACTGCTATCTCGTGGGATAGGATGCCGTAGTGAGTGGTGTGTGGTTAAATTAAATAGAGTTCTAATTAAAAATTATATGGGCAAAGAAAGGAGTGAGAGAGATTTCCTTCTCTCAAACCTTCCCTCTCCTAACCCTAACAAGTGAGGAATTACTCACTTATTAGGGTATTAACAATGGAATTCATTTTTTAATAAATTTTTATATTAGAAAACTGAATTGCAGTATTTAAAGGAACAGATAAAACATGCAAGAATTAAATTCAGAAAAGAAATGCGAGATAAAAATAAAAATACCTTTCTTTATTGATGCACTCTTGAACGATTACAATGAAATTAAAATTTAGACTAGAAAAAAGAGGCATCTCAAAAGAGGCGCCCAAAAGAGGCACTCTCCAAAAAGAGCTGTAGGCTTCCTATTTATAGATAGGAGAACCCTAGGGTTTACATCTGATCCAAATCTGAATTTAGAAGACTACCCTAAGAAAACCGGGTCAATGCACCAACTCCCACCGACACGCACCGACAGGTGCTCTGCACGGCCGCGGATCCGCGGCGGAATACCTTGTTTGGCCGCGGATCCGCGGCCGTTTGATGGGCTCTTGGGCTCAGTTTTTAAGGGCTGCTTCATGTTGCTTTTTCCTTCTATTTTCTTCACTTGGTTCTTCAGAATCTTTTCTAGTTTTTTCCAGATTTCCACAGTGCAGAATGTTTCGGACTTTTACCGTTCGCTTCATGTTGAAGTCTTGAATCTTATGCTGCCTTCGTACTTTGTGCAATCGAACTGTTCATTGATTTTCTTTGTTCTTTAAACTGTAGGCGGCATCATAAAAATTCTTCTATTTGTTGGTCGTAGTCTCACTTTTGTAGCGTTTTTCACCATTTTCACTGTATTGTTCCGAGAACCTGTAACCTGCAACTATTTAGCAGACATGGATCAAAAGCACCTATTTATTTGCAATATGATTAAGAATGGGGAATATAATAATGCAAAAATCTGATATGAACAAATACCCCCAACCTTATCTTTTGCTCGTCCCGAGCAAAACCAATTTATTCTCGAAAAAACCTAACCTCACTTTCGCAGGGAATCGCGATTGCACTGAGCTCGTGCAACAAGCCGTTAAACCTCTAGGTGTCCCTAGTAAGAGGAGTGTTGTCTCCTGAAGGTTTTCAGCGGATACTACCCACAAAATCCGATCAATTTGGCCTATTGACTTTCATTCTTCAATTCGGTGTTCTAGTAAGAAATTCTATTATCTTCAACTCAGAAATTATCAACCCGTATTTTTCACACTCACTTATCATTTAACTTAAGATCGTATATTTTTTGTAAATTTATTTAGCTTTTAGCATCTTTTGAATTTTCCTTCTAAGGTTTCATCTCAACTTAGAAATTTTTATCATCTGTACTGAAGGCGTAAGTCCTATCTTTCATTCCTATCTCTCATCTAAACCCCAATCATATACCCCTACATGTGTGTATTTATCACCCCTACACTTGGAAATTCAATTCTAACTATCATACTCTTGCCCATCTTCCAAAATACATTTAGTTGGTGAATTTTAGATGGAATTGCTCACACATTCTTCATGCGACCGTTAATACTTCTTGAGGTACTAGACGACTGATTACAAAATGTTCTTGCGTATTTAGACGTAATTTCTCGTCTTACAATACCTAAGGCTTTAGCAGTGACTCCCAAACCGGTTGGTCTAAGGCACTAGGTGATAAAGCACCCTCGCTATATATATATATATTTTTTTTATTTTACGCAGCCTTGAGTAATTACAAAACCAGTGTTCATTTTTTTATATCTCTTTATTCACACTTATACTTTTATTTTCCTTCATACTAAGGATTTTAGACAAGAGCATTTCAAGGTATCCTCTACTATCCCAAGTTTCACGGTGCGTGTATGTGCGAGTTGTAGGGTATATATTTTCAGAATTTAGACTAAAGGTTCGGAGTTGTTTTTCAGACTTACACTTCAATAAAAATTTCAATACTCTTCCCTTATTTTGACTTGGCCCAAGAACTGAACTCAAAATTTGCCTATTTCTAAATAAACTATAAGGACATATATTTTCTATAATTAAATTTTAAGAAAGGTTATTTTTAGGGTTTTTAATTTACTAAGTTTAGGACATAGTTTTTTCTAGCTAGTCAACTGTCTTGTCGAACTTAAGTCGAATATGGCCAAAATTGAATTTTTCAATTTTTATAATTTTTAAAAATTTTCAATTTTTATGGGTTTTCAAATAAGTATGCAAATGCAAAAATATACACATGAATGCGAAGGAAGAAACCTTACCGAACACACCCCCAAACTTAAACTTGACAGTGCCCTCACTGTCATGCTACACCAAGAGGGTCAAAATTGTCGGCACTCCCATTTTTGTTTATTTATTAATTTTTTTAGTTTTTTTTAACAGAAAAAGAAAACAAAATATATATACACAAAAAGGCCCCCCAAACTTAAGTGAAACAGTGTTTCCACTGTTTAAGCGTTAAAGTTCAGAGTTGGGGGGGGGGGGAGAAAAACACAGTATCAAGCTATATAAGGCCTTACACAGGCCAAAGGTTAGCACCGACCATTCTAAAATTTTATCGTTATAATGGCGTGGTTGGTGAAAGAATGGAGTGTAGAGAAAAGAAATGAGAAACACACGAGACCGTGTAGAGATAAAAGAAGTATACGTTCTCGGTGGAGGAGAAGAATGGCGGAAGGGAAAAAGAAATGGTGGTGGTTCGACTTCTTCAGATGGAGGTTGATTAATCACAAAATCCGTGTCGTTTAGAAATGCGGGTTTGTCGGTAAAAATATCTTTGAAACTTCCATCGATGGTCCGATTGAACGTTTCAATGTCAATAAGTGTCGCGCCAGAATTCAACATACTTGATTTTTCAAAAATTATGAAGGTAGGATAGTCGTAAGGCTCATTTACCTTATTTTCAAAAGAGTCTAAATCAAGTTGTTTTTCTAAAATTATCGAACGCAAAATATCGGATTGTGATTCATTAACACTCGCTATCATTACAGAAAGATTAGAAGAAGAACCAGAGAAAGTGGGAGAAAGAAGTGGAATACGAACTTGAGGGTGCAAATGGAGTGTATAAATTAGCACAATTTGTAATGACCGATGTGTAAAAAACGATTGTGCTAATCTATCAACCCATTGAGAAATGGGGTTAAATCCCTCAAGATTCGTGAGAAAACATGGGTACGTTGAACTTGGTAAACCAGACATTGAAAATGAAAGTGTAACGGTTTCTTGCAAAGTCTGAACAAGGATGGAGGGAAGTGATTGAGGAAGGATATCGGTTAAAGATTCAGAGGGTGTGCGCAGTCAATGAAAGGGATAGAATGAATTGGAAAATCCGACTCCTCAAGTAAAACTGTTTCATCCTCAATAATTTCCTCAAATTTTAGCTTATCCATGCAATTCTCATCAAAATCAAGACGTATATGAAGTTCGGGAGAAACATTTAATGACTCGGGATGATAGATTGGAGAGAAAAATTCAGTCAAATCTGCGGGTTTATCATCCAAAATATTCCTAGCGTCGATATTCTCAATCAAGTGAAAATCAATTTTTTTAGACACCTCATCAAAAGCATGGATATTTATCAATTCAGGTTTTAGAGTGGAGGTGTAGAGGGTAAAAGGATTGGTGATGGTTTCACTCAAAAGAGACCCTTCACAATCTGGCAAATCAAACACTACAAAATCGCACAACTCATTAAACGTTTTATCTTCAACTGGTGAATCATTTGGAACATTTGATAGACATTCAAAACCGGAGTTATAGGATTCAATTGGGGATGGGTAGGTTTGATTTGGAAGTGTGTACAGCTCACTCTCACCACTCGAATTCTTAATCTGTCCAACCGCCTCATCATACATTGGAAAATTTGGAGTTAGTTGGAAACTAGCTACCGGGTCACTAGGTTGTATAAGGGCGGCCATGGACACATTCAAATCCTTAATCTGTTGTCTTGATGCTACCATAAAATCTTCCAACGACTGTTCCAGACTAGACATGGGTTGTGAAGGGGTTTCAGTAAAAGATTCAAAGTTGTTTGGATACTGAAAACTCCCAAATGGTTGTGTAGAAGCAATGTCTAGGGAATGTGCAAAAGTCGGGCATGACTGGTAGGAATTGAATGGTTGGACAGTATTAGGATCAACATTTGGATAAAAAGGTGAATGGAATTGCTGATCCCAAGAACTGGATGTGTTGAAAGGAGTGAAAGATCGGCTACGAGATTGTTCAATATGTTCAGCAATAGACATGGGTTTCGGAGTTACCATCAGACTCTTAAAAGGGGTATCAACGTAAGAAGGTGGTGAAGGTTGAAACGGTTGATACAAAGTGGATTGCGGAGTCCAACTGTTTCTCCTAGACACGTCTATTCGATCTTTCAAATAAATTTTGGGCATAGAGGGGTCGTCTGAAATTCGACCAAAATAATGCACGTAGGAAGTAATGTCTGGTTGAGGATACCAAACTTCGGCAAGAGTTTTGCGAGGTGGGGTACCCATGATGTGAGAAAGGAGAAGAAAAAGAATGTGATGAATTTTTTTTTAATTTTTTATTTATTTTATTTTTTAAAATTTTTTTTATTTAAAAAATTATTTGTTTTTGGAGTTTTGAAATTTTTGAAAGTGTTTTTTTAGAAAAAGTTTTGCACAAATTTGTACGGAACTACGGCACAATCATAATTTAAGCATGCATAATCAAGCCTAGAGCTAGGGTCTCCTAAGTCAACTAGACTGCTCCTAACTGTTCCAAAACGACAAGTTGTGTGATATCCCTCAAATCGCCTCTTCACCGCCAATTGTGGCCAGGTAAGCACAAGTAAAGAAAGGAGGGACCCCCTCACGAATCACCGTGAGACGGGCCTTTTAAAATTACCTTTCATACTTGTCTAGCCTAGGCACCACAAAGTCAGGTTTAGATAAACGACCGATTGCCCACAACCTTCCTCTGTCTTATTGAGCGCGACAGTCCTTAATTGGCTGAGTCTAAATATTTTTTAATTAACTCGAGGGTTGATGCATATACTTTTTGTGATTTTTGGGATCTTAGGAAGGGTAATGAAATCCCCACCCAATTTGGATTGGTGTTATAGCCCCTTAAAAGTCCGTATTAATTATGCAAAGCAGTTAACACACCAAAAACACTTGCAATTTTTTTTTATTTGGAAGCGCAAAGAATGCTGCACAAAAAAATTTATTGGAGAGGAAGAAAGATTTTGCGCAAAGAACCCTGCAGGAAAAATTTTCAGTGGAGCTCAGGATAGGAGAGGGGACAAAAATACTTACAGAAAATTTTGGGGTGCTGACGTCAATAGTTGACCGCGGTTCCGCGGTCAAACGCTTGAATCCGCCGCGGTTCCGCGGTGGTTAAGTGAAAGGTTAGTATAGCACCCTATGAAGAGTTTTGAAGTATCATATGACCCAAAGTTTTAATTTTTATGGTGCTAAACTAACATGCAAATGGATCGATCCTAGAAAATTAGGGTTACGAAATAAAAGGCGAACTAATCTAGGGTTTCGAGACTACAACCTTTGTAGCTCCCTTTCGCTGGACTCCTTGGTCTCTAGGGTGTTGAACGAAGGTCCTTTTGATGTCCCCTTGTGTCCACGACGATCCACCACGGAGATCTCCGTCCAAGCTCGCAACTTCGACAAACCGAAGAGAACACTCTAAACAAAGCGGCTAAGCTTGTGTAGAATGATGTTGTGGTTAGGTTTCTCACTTCAAAAACCTATCTTTAAGTGGTATTTGCTCACTATAAAAAACTAGAGAGCAAAAGAGCAAGAGGAAGAAGATGGTGGCAATTTTTTTAACAAGAGGTAAAAATAACTCAAGTGAAGTAAAAGAAATATATCAACATATATTTTATTCCTTCATGCTATGAACCATGGTTAAAGTGATGGAGACATTATTTAACTTTGGTTTGGAATGATAGAGAGAAGGATAACCTTAGGTTAGTGGTAGTTGAGCATGGTTAGGTCAAAGGAAGAATGTAGAAGCAAGAATGATTATCCTTTCCTTTTCATTTTCTTTTTAAATCCAAAATCAAATAATAATCCATAATATAATCCATGGTGTGAGTCTTATATTGCCACCATTTCCATATGCTAACAACCATGATGGATGAGTGTATGTATGTGTGCATGTATGCACATCCACATGTGCATGAAACTAGCATGAAAGAAAGAAAGAAAAGCACACATGCATGCACGCATCTATCATCCAAGAAAAGGTTTTAAGTGAGAAAACTAATGGTTAAATGATAAATCAACACTTGATTTATCAATCCGGTCATATCTCATATGACCCTACCAAAAGCAGTTCACCCGATCAATGTTCGGTATCATATACGCATATTTCAATCGGGTGCATGCGCATATCGCATATGCGCACCACAACGTTTCGCCTGGACTGGGTAACTCCTTTGTGGGACTCTAAGACTCGTCAATACGCCGGCAGAGGGTAATGATCATATCAAGTACCCTCAAGCCGCAAGCGGTCAGCTAAACGTAACGGCCGCCCGGGTATTGAGCGATCAGAAGACAACAAGCGAACCTGCTACAACTCCCGTCGAGCCATCCGGCAACACTACCGTACAGTCCGGTCTCTTCGTCAGATATGCTGCATATCGAGCCTAGGGATGGTCACGTAGACCCCAATAACTCAATAAGTCATGCCGGTGAATGGTCTATAACAGATCGAGAAACTACTGATAACACTTATCAGCAAATCTCAGCAGCCCTGGCCAGGGACTTGCTGTTATAACCAGTCGGGCACAGCACAGCATCAACTCCCAATACCGGGAGAGACGAAACCCCTCCTATCGCTCATCGTCTTCGTATGTCTCGGGACTGTACCCAACGGCCACCTGTTTGCACGACTCAGTAGAGCCGTGGTAGGGTGGCAATCAAAGTACAGTGGGAGAACACACAAGACTCCATGACGATCTCGGGTCTACAGACTAACCTGTACCAGTGTCACCTGAGAACTGCTATCCGACGATAGATATAATTCCATATAGGAGTTCTCGGTGAGTCCGTCCAGTGTACCCAGTCAGCACTGAGCACCCGTATATGATCTTGATGTCAAACATCGATGAATGTGGAAACATCCATCGCCCATCACATGGGTCTAGTATCATATACGCTAGTCTACTCTGGTATATCGATGCCCCGTCTCGATACACCTCCGACTAGGGACATTTCAGGATATGCTTATAGACTACAAATGTCCCACTAGTATGATCTCTATCATAATCAGAGTAGTCAAGCAGATATCCTTGGGGCTTTATCAGCATGTATGAATGAATAAAAGCATGATCAAATCAACATGTCAGATAAAGAATAACCAGATAGCATACTATCATGTCGAGCAAGAATGCAAACTGAATATATATACATGTATAGATACATCCACTATCACATAATGGCCTCTAGGGCATACATATATCCAACATTAAGTTGGTTTGGATCTCCAAAATTTTTCTGTTGTCTGTTGTGATTCTCCTCTGTCTGTTCAGATCTTCTGTTTGTTGATTTGTTCACTGGTTTTTTCCAGATCTGAATCAGTCCATCTTCTTTTCCTGCGCAATTCACACAATACCTCTCAAAAAGAACAAGATGAATTTTTTTTAATTTTTTTTAATTTTTTTGTTTTAAAATTTTTCAGTTTTTATGATTTTTTTAATTTTTAATTAACCCGAAATTACAAAAAAAAATAACTACCGTTATCCCCGGCAACGGCGCCATTTGATTGAGAGGTGTTTTTGCGTGCGTGCGCTTTTAAAATCAAAGTTAAGAATATACCGCAATCAATAACAGTATCGCTTGGTAGCTAGCCGGTTGAGTACGGGTCGGTCCACAGGTAGATGGATTTCTTTTCTTTATGTTTTAACGAGTTAAATCCAAGAGATTTTGGGTTTTATTTTAAGATCTAAGAATGAGCTAAAAATTGATAAAAAGCTTGCTAGGGTTAGAATTAGGTTAGTTTGAAAAAGGGATTCTACCCACTGCTTTCAATGCCCTAGTTAGGAATTTAGGTGTTAGGGTAATAGTCAACAAAGAGGATTAGCACGACTAGGAAGAAACTTCGTTTCTTCCCTTTGGTCCTTGTCCGTCCTTTCTTAACTCTTAGTCCTAACCTCTATGTAAATCAACTACAACCGGTCTAATTAGGGAATCACTGCTATCTCGTGGGATAGGGTGCCGTAGTGAGCGGTGTGTGGTTAAATTAAATAGAGTCCTAATTAAAAATTATATGGGCAAAGAAAGGAGTGAGAGAGATTTCCTTCTCTCAAACCTTCCCTCTCCTAACCCTAACAAGTGAGGAATTACTCACTTATCAGGGTATTAACAATGGAATTCATTTTTTAATAAATTTTTATATTAGAAAACTAAATTGCAGTATTTAAAGGAACAGATAAAACATGCAAGAATTAAATTCAGAAAAGAAATGCGAGATAAAAATAAAAATACCTTTCTTTATTGATGCACTCTTGAACGATTACAATGAAATTAAAATCTAGACTAGAAAAAAGAGGCATCTCAAAAGAGGCACCCAAAAGAGGCACGCTCCAAAAAGAGCTGTAGGCTTCCTATTTATAGATAGGAGAACCCTAGGGTTTACATCTGATCCAAATCTGAATTTACAAGACTACCCTAAGAAAACCAGGTCAATGCACCGACGCGCACCGACACGTGCTCTGCACGGCCGCGGATCCGCGGCGGAATACCTTGTTTGGCCACGGATCCGCGGCCGTTTGATGGGCTCTTGGGCTCAGTTTCTAAGGGCTGCTTCATGTTGCTTTTTCCTTCTATTTTCTTCACTTAGTTCTTCAGAATCTTTTCTAGTTTTTTCCAGATTTCCACAGTGCAGAATGTTGTGGACTTTTACCGTTCGTTTCGTATTGAAGTCTTGAATCTTATGCTGCCTTCGTACTTTGTGCAATCGAACTGTTCATTGATCTTCATTTGTTCCTTATATTGTATGCGGCATCATAAAAAATCTTCTATTTGTTGGTCGTAGTCTCACTTTTGTAGCGTTTTTCACCATTTTCACTGTATTATTCCGAGAACCTGTAACCTGCAACTATTTACCAGACATGGATCAAAAGCACCTATTTATTTACAATATGATTAAGAATGGGGAATATAATAATGCAAAAATCTGATATGAACAGGCAGCAGGTTCTAACAAGAAAGCCTCAAGCGGGACTCCCTGCTCATAGCTCAGCTGCTGGGCGAAACGATGCGGATTGTATCTCATGAATAACGCCGCATCATTTTGCCAAAACACTAGAAAGCCCGGTCTGATGGAATATAAATGAAGGATTTTCCGAGCTTTCAAAACAGAGGTTCCATCTTTAAAAATGTCCTGCAATGGCTACACCATTGTTGCGGACTCTTTGCCGATAGTCATAATCTTGTCGGTAAAGGTCATACCATCTCCAACCGTGCGAGGACGAAGGAGAAAACCCCTAGCTTCCCACGGTGACGGATTTACAATAGATGCATCGACTAATCGCATAATCTGGGGGAAGCCGCACCTGTCATAGAAGGAAGGCCTTTTATGGATACTGAAAACGCCAAGTGCATGTAGCTCGACCCATGACATGAAGTAATGCATCGAGAAGTTCACATGCTACACTCCTGGTTCAGTAGTATCCGCCGCTTGGCTGAGGCCGTAATACAAATGAGCTAACTGGGCAACCCCGACAGCCACTTTCACCCCAATAACCATTCGGTAAGCTGGGTAGAAGACAGACGGTCTCATACAGCGAGGGTGCATCGGAAGCGCAAATCAGTCCAGCCATAACCCAAGAAACCCTAAAAAGAATGTTTCTTCATCAATCCCAGGGACTGCAACCTCCACAAAAGAAACGACTGGGGTGTTGGGAAGGAAGAAACTCTTTTGATCTGCCTCCGCCGTTGGCAGGTTGTTTAAACCTAAGCCGAAAGGGTCGTCAATTTTGGCGAATTTAGCAGCCTCCTTCGAAAGGACTTCCGGGTGGAGAAAACGAGCGATGAAATCCTCAAAATTAACCCCGCGGCTCCTGGATTTGAGGAAAAGGCCCTCATAAATATTCAACACTTTGATCAAACTAGGGAATTGGTGTTGAATGGCGTTCTCCGGGGTAAGGCCTGTCATCACTGACTTGGCACCAAAAACGTATTCATCCGTAGGAAGCAGTTCCTCATAATGCCCTCCCATAACCGGTAAGCCAGAAACTTCTGCAAATTCCTCTAAGGAGATTGATACTTCTCTGTCACGCCCCGCTTCCCAAAATACGGAAAACGAGAGATGACTAGGCCAGCCATGCTCCTACGGTCAAGGAATAATCCCACCGTAGTCACACTTCGGCTTCTAGCATTACATGGTAATCAGTAAATAAAGCACAGTAGTAAAGGAATTACATCACTAAATTATTACATTAAAATCCATTGTTCACAAATTACAAATAACAAGAACAGTTACTAACCAAGTTCAATTTCACGATCTCTTTTATGGAAAGCAATAAAGAAAGAGAGTACACCATACTAGATCTCCGTGAACTCGAAAGATAGGTCCGTCTCCTGCGCTGGTCCTTCCACGGGATTTGAGCATGCATACTCAGGTCGTCAGAGCGACACAATAACAATATTATTATAATAAGGTGAAACAGGTAAATGAGGTAATAACAGTGAAAGTACAATGCGAGTAATCACTATGTCACTATATGATGCAAAATATGATCTGTGTCCCTATCGGTCTCTAGGTCATGTTTGAAATCGCATAGTGGAAAGGAGGATCATGTTTAACAGGAGTCTCGTACATACCCCGAGATAACGGCCCACATGTCCGGGACATAACCCTGTCAGCCGGATCGCTAGATCCTACCTAATATATATATCGCTGCTCGAATGATCATCCTCTAAAACACGGTCCCGCTAAATATGATTCTCTTTCCACTTCGATTTCCCCTTTATCCCCAGGTTTACACTATTTATGATCTTGATTTAGTCGTGTATAAGTATACCAATGGCACGGTTTTATCACTGTTCACTGTATCAATCACTTTCATGAACGTTCACTTTCCATTGGTGTACTCGTCACTCCTAAACCAACATCAATCACGCACGATAATGCAATGTCCACTGAACACTAACACGCACTAACACTATGTATATGGCAAATGGGGTAAGATATGTGTATGTATGCCCTTAACAAGCCAAGTATGTTATGAACCAATATGCACGTCATTAACTTACAAAATTTGCATAAATTCATATGTTCGGAATTCAATGAAGTGATACAAATACAATAAATAGCACACTCTATCAGAAGTTCATCAAAATTAGTTTCAGTTCGATCGGGTTCCCGGTATTCAAGATACAGTTGTTTCATTTTAAGTGCTCGCGGCTGGAAATTCAGTTTCTGAACTGAACGTCCGTTTCGCGACACGAATTTCACCCAGTTGGGTTCAGAATATAGCGACGCTACAGTTGAATAAAATCTAGGGTTTTCAATAGGGTATTCAACTCAATAGACGGATCCTCAATCGCGTCTGTACGTTGAAAGTTATACACTGTTTAACATTAGTATGTCACTTCTGAATCTGTTCTGGACTGTTATACGTCCTGCCCTTTATATTTACAAATTAAATAGCAAACGACCATGAAACGGAACGAAACCACTTGCGTTATTTATCTAACAGATTCAAATTAAATAAGATGCAAAGTTACACAACATACAAGTTCAGGAAACAAGGTGGCACGCATTACGGGACAGTAAACAGTAACCAGAGTCGCTCTGGACTGCAGTCCAGAGCCGCACTCCAATCCATATATCGTCACAATTTCAGTAGAGAAAACATTAGAAACTTGCATAGGGTTATAGTTCGTCGAGTCGGCTTCGATTTAAGCCCACGAACGCACCATTCCAGTATATACATAATTATTGGTGATTTTAATAGTTTTCAGATACAGGAAATTTCTAGTTTTAGGGGTATATTTGGGGGTATTCATTTTAGTCACTAATAGTCGTATTTTCCAGTGAGATTTGTACAAGATATTCGTCACTACATGGGCCAGCACAGACAATCTAATTCCGTCAAATTAGGTAAGTATTTTCATTGGGATCATGTATCGAACACGTACGTCGTTTAATCTTATCGGGAAATGCAATTTCTTAACTTATATGTTTGAGTTTGTAACACGGGTAAATTAGCATGTAGCAAGTAAAATACTTGCCTGGAAATGTTTCGTGGATGTACGACGGCGGTAACGTCACGAACGCGCGTCGAACGGCGTGGATTGGTTTGCACGGCCTCGGCTTGCGATACGGGTTTGACGTCGGAGCTGCCCGGAGACGTTGCACGGGCACTGGAAGCTGAGGGGGTGCTCAGTGGTCCTCTGCGAGTGCGCTGGGGTCGACGACGGTCGGCGGCGGCGCTCCGGCGATGAGCAACAGGGTGTCGGTTGTGTGTGTGGGTTCTTGGGTTTTGGTATTTTTGAAGAGAGAGAAAGAGTAGGGGCTTGGGTGTTGTCGTGAGCGAGATGAGGCTGAGGAGAAGAGAGTGTAGAGGTCGACGACGTGATGGGGGATCGCCGGCGTGAGGGTGTACGGTGGTGGTCGAATGGGTGCAGGTGAGGCTCGGGAGTACGGGGTTGGGTGTGTAGGGGTTCTAGGTTGGTGGAGGAAGATGGAGGAGGGTTCTGTGGGTGGAGGAGAAGCGAGCGATGATGAATGAAGGGTCGACGAGGAGGTTCGCCGTCGCCGGAGGGAGTCGAGTGTAGTGGGTTTTCGAGAGAGAGAGAGGTGAGGAATTTTTGAGAGTGAGAGAGAAGTGAGGGTGTGAGGGAGATAGGGGAGACGAGGGGAGGAGATTGAGGGGATCGCGAGGGGGTAACGGCAAGGCGTGGGCGTGGGCGTGAGTGTGAGCTGCGGTGAAGGGAGTGGGTCGGGGGAATGTTACCGTTGGGATGAAGAAGGAAATAGAAGCGGGTCGGGTCGGGGCGCGGGTGCGGGTTGAAGGAAGTGGGCTGGGCCAGATTTGAATTAAATAGAATTCCTATTTTATTTTCAACGTGGGCTGAGGAGTATGGGCTGAAGGAAGTTGGAGGAGACGGGCTGGGCTGGAAAATAATTT
The DNA here is from genome assembly GCA_030015575.1 of Agapanthus africanus. Taxonomy (NCBI): domain Eukaryota; kingdom Viridiplantae; phylum Streptophyta; class Magnoliopsida; order Asparagales; family Amaryllidaceae; genus Agapanthus; species Agapanthus africanus. The sequence goes on from JASDDO010000019.1 coordinate 946,990,144, forward strand.
ATTTATTTGGAAAATAAGTTTGGGCTGAGGGTTATATTAAGGGTTTTGATTTTTAGTTTTGGGAAAGTTTTGTTGGGCTGACTAAATAAAAAAAGAAGTTAATTTATTTTGTTTTGGGTTTTAATTTAGGCTTGATCTTTGATTGGTTTAAAGGTTTTGGAAAAATTTTAAATATTGAAACTTAAGCAACCAAACTTCACATAAAGTAAGAATGCGGGAAAATGGGATGGCATTCGGGGACTAGGAAAATATAGAAAATTTCATAGATAGAAACGGGGATTTACATTCTCGGTCCAGCAAAAGGAAGGTGTGAGTAGGAATATTCCACTGCTCCAGAAAGGCCTTAACCCACTAGGCGGGAAGCGTAGAATACTGGAAGAGAGAAGCATAAATTGCGGGATACAACCCAAGTCTCAGCAACTGCGACTTCTTCGCTGACAGAATAAGCGGGCTCATTGCAGATAGCCAGCTGGATGACGAGGAATTAGGCCAATCATATACGGTTATCCCCACAGGCGCGCCTTACCTTGACAAATACGTCGCCCCAGGGTATCCAAAGCCATTGGAGGCTGAACGGGTATCGAAGCCATAGCAGGCTGAAGAAGACCTCCCGAAGTCTAGTTGAATTCTTCCACCGTATTGTTCACCGGAGGTGGGTCGGCGTAATGGATCGCCATGATGAAGATTCTTATGTTTCGGGTCGGCATAATGGCTCTGAGGGTACCGAGCACGAAAAGCTCTGCCGACCCTTAATAATTTGATTTTACCATGTTCCCCAGAGATGAAGATTCTTATGTTCCGGGTCATGATCTCTGATCAATGCTAATACTTCCCGGTCCACAGGCGCTCCAGGGAATCCTCCCTCTGAACGAGCGAATGGGAAAAAACGATCGAAAGACATGTCACCTGCGCGAAAGAGGACAAAAATCAACTATCAGTGCTATAATTTAAATTCTAACACTTGGTACTTTAAAATTTGTACCGCACTGCAATGCAGTAGAGATAGACCAAAGGGGGCCCACAAAATCTAGATGACAGTTCATCATTAATAAAACAGCCTCATCATTTGATGAGACCGTCAATTAAATGAGGAAATCCTCAAGTGATTCTCATTTAATGAGAAAACCCCTCGGGCTAAGAAGTAAATCTCCCCTTGAGAGGAGTGCTCTGTGAAAGAGTGACATCTGTCAAACTCTAATGATGAAAGAATACAAATTCCTCAAAAGCCTTGCTCTGGAAAAAATGATGGAATAATCCATCAGAAAAATTGAAATCAATTTTTTATATATGAATTAAAATTCTGAGATCTTCAAGATCTATGAACAAACTCTAAGAGTTCTTTGAGAGCAAAGCTCTGTTAATAGGTTAAGAATCCATGAAAAAGATCTCTTTAGATCTATGATTCCAAGAGAGCAAAGCTCTGTTAATGAAACCCTAAAAGGGTTTTCTTTAGATCAAAAATCTATGAAGAGAAAGGCTCTGTTAATGGGTAAAACCCTAGATTATTAAAAGATTTAATCTTACCTAAATTTTGACAGAGTTCTGTCCTTAACAAAATTCTTAAGATGAAGAGCTATGCTCTGTGGGAGAATAAAAATTCTCAGAAAACAAGAAGGAAGATGAATAGAAATCATCCTAAGGGCCAAAGGTCCTATTTATAGGCACTGAGTGCCGTTTCAACTTCTGAGTTGATCCAAGGGCGCAGATGCTACCGCCGCTACACTCACATGTGGGCCACGTGAGCGCAACAGTGGGGGGCATTTGTTCCCCCAATCAGAGCAAAGCTCTGTTCAAAATTCAAATTTTGAAATGAAGCAACGCTTTAGATGCAGCACCAAGTGCGCTGTGCCCTAAGCAACGCACCACGTGCAAAGCATGTGGGCGCTAGCACTGGGTGCGCTGCTCTCTAAGCAGCGCACTACGTGTCAAGCATAGGTGCGCTAACGCAATGCGCGCTGTCCTTTAAGCAGCGCACCACGTGCAAAGAATGGGTATGCTAGCGCTGGAACTAAAAGCTCCCCACCGTCAGATCAAAGATCTAATAATAATGATAAATTATTAATTAATCAGAATTAAATTTTGTTAAGGAAAGATTTCTCAAAATCTTTCCAAATAACAAGATTGTGCTCTGTAAATCAGAACACCGTTGGATCAATGATCCAATGGTAATTAAAAATTACCAAATGACAGAATAAATTCTGTATGGAAAGATTTATCAATCTTGTTAAAAACAAGAAGATTGCCTTCTGTAAATCAGAAGCCCTTGGATCAATGATCCAACGATGGGAAATTCCTCAAATCAATTGGAGAAAAGATCTCCTTAACTGATTGAACAAACCAGCTTGCCCTATAAAAAGGCCCCTAGACTTCAAGTCTCACATACAGAAATAGAGAGATATACAGAAGAAAATAGAGAGAAAGCTCCTCAAAAACTTTGAGAAATTCAAAGAAAAAGAGCAAGCTCTCAGAAGAAGAAAACTTTCTTCAAGGTAAAGAAATGAATGATGATAAGCACATAGATGAAATCATCTCCTAATAAAAAAAAAAAGAAGAACCCCCTTCTTTAAAGATCATAGATCTACAAAGACCAAAGTCTTTTCAAAAAGAGATCAAAAGATCTCATCATAAAATAAAAGAAGAATTTACTTCTTCCTCACAGATCATAGATCTATAAAGGCAAAGCCTTTCATCAACATAAGAGATTGGAGAACTTTTATTCTTAGAATTTTGAGACAAAATCTCTTTTTTGATCACAAAATTGATCATATGCGCCTTTGCGCTCTGGAACTGCGCTTTGCGCTCTTGAACCGCGCTTCTGCGCTCTTAGATTGGCGCTCAGCGCCGAGCGCGACACGTGCCGCTTTCCGCTCTTGAAATAGTGCACTGCGCTCATGGGCTGGCGCTCAGCTCCAGGCGCTCCACGTGTCAATCACGTGTGTGTCATTAAACTAATAGCGCTTTGCGCTCATAAACTGGCGCAATGCGCCCATCATCTGGCGCTCAGCACCAAGTGCGACATGTGTCCCTCACGTGTGCGCTACTCGGCAGAAGCGCACTGCGCTCTTTGACTGGCGCAAAGCGCCAAGCGCGCCACGTGTCGCGCTGATAGAACATAAATTGTTCTTTAATAAGCCCAGAGCTATGATGAATGCCCAGCATTCAATAAAAGACAAATATTGTCAGAATTCAAGCATTGTTAAAAGGACCAAGCCCAAGCAAATGCTCAGCAGCCCAAGAAGATAAATGTTAAAATTTTTAACTTGATTGGACTTAGCCCAAGATTGGCCATAAGTCCTCAACTCATATTATTTAATCCCATCTGCTCATAAATATTTTAACAGATCTTAGCCCCAAATTAGACTACAGATCTTTCAACTAACTCACATCGATTCAAGGGTACATCTCTGAACCTCTCTGATATATGTTGTTGTAATCCTTCAGCGTCTTTAGAGAGGTGACGGGTCCCGACAACCAAACATTCCACGGACTGTGGGGTCCTTGAATTCACGGACTATGATGTCCTTAACCTCGGACTGTGGGGTCCTTTAAAACCCATGGACTATGATGTCCTTAACCTCGGACCGTGTGATCCTTTAAAACCTATGGACTATGATGTCCTTAACCTTGGACCGAGATGTCCTTAAACTAACATTGGACCACCATGTCCTTAAACTGGTAATCGACCGCAATGTCCCTAAACTAAACAATAGAGTCCAAATGCTCTTTTGTTGGATCTAAATGATCCCGTTAAGTTGATCTTAGTCTAAAATTGGACTAACGTATCCTTAACAAACGTTTAAGTTGATCTTAGTCTCAAATGAGACTAACGTATCCTTAAAACCAACCCCCAAACCTAAATCTAAGAAAATACGGATTTGGACTAACTCACGCCCTACGGACGACAACATAAATTAGTCTCCGTATACAATCCATGGGCAACCAAAAACAAAACAAACACCCACGACATGAAGTGACCATCTGGAGAAGGAGAAAGTTGTTACCGCGATGCGGTAGCTTAATTAACTGCAGGGGCTTGCGCCTACAGGGAAGAGCGTCCCCACAATCAAAAACCCCTCAAATAAGGGGGAATCTGACGAAGTCTACTACATCTGCCGCATCCGTTTAATCCTTCGATACATGGCGCCATAAATCAACTTGGCATCTTCGGAGAGGTGGACGGATAACACCAATTAGCATCTGCCCTGAAATTCAGGCGAGACGGACCTGCGCGGTCGCGTATCCGTGTTTCGGCGGGGAACAGTGCGAGATGGCGATAGAGAGAGGTGACGATGATGATTGGGCGCAGATGGTGAAGAGATGTAGGCGACAGTGAAGGGGGTGGCTGGTGATGGCGGAGGCTATGACGGTAGGACGAGTCGAGATTGCAGCCAGAGTTGAGTTTGCAGGTTGAAGGAGGATGGGGGTGTTGGGGTCAAAATTTACACCCCGGTTGACCAAGTTAAAAATCGAAGTCAACCCCAAGCCAAGTGGGCCCAAGCCCAGGTCAAGTAGGCCCATGTTCGAGTCGAGCCCGAACATGAAGCCGCCGGCCTCCCCTATGCCAAAATAAAAATTTTGTAATAAATAATTTTGGTGTATTTTTTTTATGAATAAATATAAGAAAAATGGGCATAAAACCAAATTTTTGTAAAACCCATGGCTCATGTGCAAAAGAAATGAGCACATGAGGCATTGGATAGGCAAAATGCCATTTTGTAAAGCCTAAGGGGCTATATATAAAGTGTGTAGCCTATAAAGGCAAAGATGATGAAAATACCTCAACAACTTTTTCCATTCTCTAAAATTCTAGGGTTTTTGTGCCCCCTTCTTCTTCCTTAAGATTCTAAACGTTCTTCCACTTTTCAATTAAATCAAGAATTTTACTCTTCTTTTTCCAAAATTAAATAGTTTTTCACCACAAAACCCACAAAGGGGGGCTCAGATCTTCCATCAGATCTCAAAAAGGGGAGATTTTTAAATCCCACCCCCTTTCTCCAAGATATGATCAACCGAGAGGAAGAAGAAGGAGACTCATCTTCAAAAATCCCATCTTGGGAAGATCCAGGGGCAAAGGGGAGAGAAACAAAGGGGCCCCTTTGATCATTTCTAAAGATTTCTAGGAGTTCAACTCCATTCAAGATCTGATTGGAGTTCAACTCCATAAATTAATCTCTTTTTAGGAGTTTAACTCCAGAAGTCAAATCGGGAGCACAGCTCCCAGTGCAGGGACAAAGTCCCTTTTCCTGCTGATGCCCAGCGCTCGTGTGCCAAGCACGTGGGACGCCGGCGCCCAGCACCCTCGTGCTAAGCGCGTGGGGCACCGGCGCTCAGCGCCCACATGCCAAGCGCGTGAGGCGCCGGCGCCCAGCGCCCAGTGTCCACATGCCAGGTGCCAGCGTCCAGCGCACGCGTGCTAGGCACGTGAGGCGCTGGCACCCATGCGTCCTTTTGACGCTATTCTTCATTTTTTTCATACACACACACACTCCACAACACTGTCCCTGCTAGAAAAAAATTTCTAAGCACCCCGCAAAGGGGCTGCTACCCCCCTTAACCCCCAGCCCGCTATCCGAGTAGCGGGCCCCCATAAAACTCTGCGGGGCCCTCGATATATCCAAAACCGTTTCAAAACACAACACTGCACATTGAGTTCGCATGACCTGTTTGACCTGTCAATCAGAGGTTCCCTCGCTCCAAAGGCGAGGGGTAATTAACGGTAGCTTAGTCCGCGGCCGCCGGAGATTCGGATCCCCACGATCAATAAACCCCCAGCCTACCCTAGGCAGGGGGAATCTGTAGTACGCCTGACAAGCGCGCGTGTATTCTCATCTCAATGGGGTGACAAAAAACACCTTACAGATTCAGGCACGCCCGGTGGGACATTTCTTTCCTCCCATATCTCTGGTCAAGTGTTCATGCGAACTCATTTAGCATATGTACCGATGTTTGTACTGAAGTAGTTTTCTTTTCGTGCAGCAATCAACTTTCAACAACGATGTCTCCTAAGATGAATTCAGCTTCCGACGTGACCCCGATCTCGTACGTGGTCAAGATCAATGCCCTCGTGGTTCTCCCTGCCAGTCTCAGCCGGCAATAGGAGGAGCCACCCCGTCAATTTGGTTATGTCATCATCTACCCTGCCGGAAGTGCTCATCTGGCGGAGGTCACGGCAAACCAAGCGGCCAAATCGACCTCAAAAGGAAGGAGGCCGAACGTTGTGGTCGCCAAAGCATCCTACCCCAAATGCAAATCTGTATTCGAACGGCTCTCCACTGTTCCGACTGGGGGCAAGGCCGTCAACACCAATGGAGCCACAAAGCATTTCCAGCAAGCTCAAGTGTTGCCCTTGACAATCGCGCGAGCAGGCATATTCTCTGGGCACTCTGTCAATCGGTCTACAGTGTCTTCCCGAAGAGCCGAAATCTGCCAAGTGCTCAAAACAGAAAGGCTGAGACAGAAGCGGCTCAGGTATCGAGCCAACAAGAGGGCCAGAACTTTGGCCATATGGAATATTGTGAGGTTCCAAGAGCAGGGTTACTCTATGACAACGGCTGAGTCGACCGTAAAAGTCAGCAATTCCTCCGAACCCCTGAAGTGGGTTCAGAAAAACGCCATGACCGCTAGAATCAAGGAGACAACGGTCCGAATAATCCTACAAAGGGACGTGTCCTAGCCCCAACAGAGAAAGCATGACACTATCTCTTTAAGAGTCTATCATGCGCTCTGTGTCGCACGAAAACAACGGGGCAAATCCAGAAAGGAAGCGCTAGCACCACTCATGAATCCGGTCAGGCCAACCATCTCCAATTGATTGTCCGCTACCAAAACAGAAAGTCCAAGACGGTGGTCCACAAAATCAGTTATCAATAATGAAATGATGGCCGGATATGTTATCCATACGGTCTATATGGCGGGCGCACGTCCCAGCGACAACTTGCGTAGCAAAAGCAAGGATGGGGCCACCACATCCTAAACCCAATCTGGCTTGAATATGGTTGCCGCTTCCCAAGATCAGCCGCCTCCACTGGATGAGGAAAACCCTCTCGATGAGGCCGATAAGTAGAAAGATCCCTCAGTCCACGTAGAGTCAAGCTCAGACAGCGAGGAAGAGCCGACTTTCCGCCCCAGGACCGCAGAGCAAGAGCTGCTTCAAGAGCTCCGAAAACAGCTCAGGAGTAAAGATAAAGGGATGTCCAAGCTTTACTCCAAAATCGATGACTTGACGAATGTCGTGATGCAGCTTACGGCTCAAATTGCTCAGGCGCCTCCCAATCAAGTACAAGTCTCTACTCATGAGCCAGATGGTGACAACCCAAAGCAACAGATGCCTGTCCCCTTGGGTCCAAGATTGGGTGAGCCGCACGAAAGTCGACCACATTCCGGTTCTGGGGACGCCTTGGCCCCAGATAGCACCATCCCTCTAACACAAGATCGGATAATGGATTTGGTCACCAGCAAGATTAAAACATTGGTGGCCGAAGCCGAAGCTTAGAAAGAAAATGGCAGCAGTGGGCGACCATATCCCGCACAGTACGATCTGATCGAGTTCCCCAGCGGCTACGTCATTCCTAAGTTCGAAAGATTTGATGGGACGGGAAACACAAATCAGCACGTCGCCCACTTTAATGCGTCATGCGGAAATACATGGGGCAATAATGCGCTCCTTCTTCGTCAGTTTGTCAACAGCCTGACCGGTGTCGCTTTCGACTGGTACGCGAGTATACCAGACGGGTCTGTCATTACCTTTGCCCAAATGGAGTCTCTGTTTCGGCAAAGGTTCATGAGTGTCAGTGATAAAATTTCCATTGCTGACCTTGTGAGGAACAAGCCGGGGAAGAATGAAAGCAACACCGACTTTATCGCCCAATCGCGCAACCTCACTGTCAAGTGCGAACCGCCGCTAGAGCAGGACCAGTCCGTCAGTCTCCTAATTGGGAATCTCAGCAATTGGATGGTCCTATTCTTATGTACAGCTGGCCTCAAGACATTTCAGGAGCTGACCAAGAAAGTCCAAATGCTGGAACGCTCAAAGCAAGAGTCCACCCCAGACTCTCAGAAAGATAAGGCTTGGAAAAGCAAGAGGGAAGAAAACCGTAGAAGCGGGAATTCCAGCGATACCAATATCTTCAATGCTTCAGATAATGAAGACAAGCGAAAGGAAGGCGAATCCAAAACCAACCGGTCTTATAAGCCAGTGCTAGGAGGAGAAATGCCTTCCCTCGAGGAGACAAAGAACAAGGTTTACTCTTTCAGAAGGGACAAGGTCCGCAAGATATTCAAAGATGCCTTGAACAACGGGCTACAATTGCCAGAGTCAAAAAGACCCTATGAAGCAAAAATGACCGACAATCCCCTGTATTGCCCGTGCCACAGAGTAGTGAGCCATGCGATCGAGGATTTCTATATCTTCAAAGACTGGGTCGAGAAGCAGTACAAGACTGGAGAAATCGAACTGTCCAAGAGTGTGTTGGTAAACAACCAAGCTGCGACCACCAACTTCATACAGACACAAGCTGAAACCTTATGGGAGCAGAAAGCTGAACCCGCTGCCCTGAGAAATGAAACTGACTCACCGCAGCCTCCGTGGAGTACACACATATCTAATAAGACGAAGAAGATGATAAAGTTACTTCGGAAAGAGCCCAAAACAGAATGGGAAGGGCATAAGAAGCCCACCATTCTAGCTGCCAATTCGGCTTAATCAGGCTCAAAATCCAAAAAGCTCAAGAAGAAGAAAAGTACAGTTCGACGTGGAAAAGAGTCTGCAAAGAGATCGACCATTCAAAAATATATTGATTCCCTTGAAGACTATGAACAAAAGGAAAGAACTCTAATTCAATTGAAAGAGTTCTTCCCTGTAGAAGCGGCTGAGATTCTGGAGGAGTTAGAAGAAGACTCCAATGAAGAGATCCCTATAGTGACCTGCTACGCCATCCATCTTGGCAGCGACTCTGAGGAGGAGCTCTATTTTCCCGAAGAGGACGATGAGCTCGCCACAAAGGCCAACCAAATCCAGCTCAGAAGCAGCTGGGCTCTACCGCCAAATAAGGGCAACGCCCCAAAAGGAAAGGAAAAACAGGTGGCTAATGAGGAAGATGGCAGAGAACCGGCTAATGAAAACTCAAGTCCTTCCTCAGTGGTGTTAGGGTCAAATTTTGCACCCGATTGACCAAGTCAAAGTCAAGGTCAACCCCAAGCCAGGTGGGCCCAAGCCCAAGCAAGTGAGCCAATACCCGGGTCGAGCCCGAACATGAAGCGTCCGGCCTTCCGCCATACCAAAATAAAAATCATGTAACGAATAATTTTGATGTAATTTTTTGTGTATGAATGTATGCAAAATGGGCATAAAGCCAAATTTTTGTAAGCCCATGGCTTATGTGCAAAAAGAAATGGCACATGAGCCATGGGATGGGCAAAACGCCATTTTGTAAAGCCCAAGGGGCTATATGTAAACATGTAAGCCTATATAAGGCAACATGATGATGAATAAAGTAACACAATTTTCATTCCCCCAAAAAATAGAGTTCTTTGTGCCTCCTGCTCCTTCTCCAAGGTTCTAAACCTTCTCATTTTTTTTGAATTAAATTAAGAGTTTTACTCTTTCTTTTCCAAAACTAAATAGTTTTTCACCACAAAACCCACAAAGGGGAACTCAGATCTGCCATCAGATCTCAGAAAGGAGAGATTTTTAGATTTCACATCTCTTGATCTTCAAGATCCGGCCAATAAAAGAAGAAGCAGGAGACCCATCTCCAAAAACCCCACTTTGGGGAAGAACTAGGGCTCAAGGGGAGAAGCCCTTCATCAGCTTCAAAATATCTTAGGAGTTTAACTCCTCACATATATATATATATACAGAATAATAAGTGCTCCTTTCTGGGAGTACAACTCCCATTGCAGGGACCAAGTCCCTTTTGCTGCTCGAGCGCCCACGTGCGGACACGTGGTGCGCTAGCGCTCTAGCGCCCGAGCTCCCACGTGCTGACACGTGGCGCGCTTGCGCTCAGAGCGCTAGCGCTCGAGCGCTCGAGTGCCCACGTGCTGACATGTGGCGCGCTAGCGCTCTAGCGCTCAATGCGCTAGCGCCCGAGCGCTCACGTGCTGACACGTGGCGCGCTAGTGCTCAGTGCGCTAGCGTTCTTGCGCTTAGAACGCTAGCGCCCACGTGCTGACACGTGGAGTGCTAGCGCCCAAGCGCCTACGTGCTGACGCGTGGCGCGCTAGCGCTCTTGCCACTGTCCCTGTTAGAAAAAAATTTCTAACGGGGTGCTGCCCCGCACCCCGCAAGGGGGCTGCTAGCCCCTTTGACCCCCAGCCCGCTATCCGGGTAGCGGGACCCCCGTAAAAACTCTGTGGGGCCCCCGATATATCCAAAATCCCTTCAAAACACAACACTGCACATTGAGTTCACTTGACCAGTTTAACCCGTCAATCGGAGGTTCCCTCGCTCCAAAGGCGAGGGGTAATTAACGGAAGCTTAGTCCGTGGCTGCCGGAGATTCGGATCCCCACAATCATTAAACCCCGGCCTACCCTAGGCAGGGGGAATCTGTAATGCGCCTGATAAGCACGCGCGTATTCCCATCTCAATGGGATGACGAAAAACACCCTGCAAGTGGACTACAATGTGTTGGCTCATCTTCGAAAGCTTCCGTCTCTCCTGAGCATCTACGATACCTTGGTCCTATCTAAAGAGCTTAGAGATGTTCTCATTCACGCTCTATAAAACCCTGAGCGGTATCAAGCTCACTTTGCGGAAATTAATATGAAAAAAACCCTGTACGCTCTGCATGTCGCCGCAGTCACGTTTAAGGACGAAGACTTGCTACTGGGAATGGCTGAGCATAATCGGCCGCTTTACGTGACCGGATACAGCGATGGAGATCGAATTAATCACATATTGATTGATCCGGGATCCTCGGTGAATATCATGAACTTTCGGACTCTGAAGAGTTTGTCAATGGACGTCCGACACCTGTCAAGAGAAAGGATTGTCATTCAAGACTTCAATCAAAACTGCCAGCAAGTTCTAGGGTCTATAGCTCTGCCAATCAAATTTGGGGATCTGCAAACCGAAACTAAGATATACGTGATCGACGCTAACATGTCTTATAAAATTCTCTTGGGATGGTCGTGGCTCCACGATTACGGGATCGTTCCGTCAACTCTCCATCAATGCATGAAGTATACTAAAAATGGCGAAGAAAGACGTATTAATGGAGACATCCAGCCGTTCGGTATGCACGAAGTCCGATATGAAGATTCTCAGTACTTTGTGGATTCCCAAAATACTGAGCCAGGACTGACCAAGGACAGAACGGCTTTGAAGCTCAAAAGCAGATCCGAGCCGGCTGTCACTTACAAAAGCAAAAAACCCCAAATGCGTCTGCATTTCGGCCGTGACACTGATGAGTCCGACGCTGGAAGTCCGTCCTTCCGTAAAACCCGCCCTCACTTCGGTAGCGATACGGACGAGTCTGATACTGAAGGCCTATCCGGCAGCAAAATTCGCCCTCGTTTAGGTAGTGATACTGAAGAATCAGAAGAAGAGGATCCGTCTTGCAATAACTATGCAGATTGGGCCCTCATGCAAAAAGCGAAGCTAAGAGAAATCTTCAAAACTACAGAAAGGTACCTAGCCGTCACAAGGGTGCTGGAGCAGATGTGCAAGAAGCTAGATGCATTGTCAGCCTCTACCGTGGACCAGCTTAAAACTTTCTACGTTTCCGGAAAGAAAAGTGGACAGAAGGGAATCTTGTTTTATGGGTCAAATCCTGTCGCGCATCTGGACGATTTGTCTGTGACATGCCTTCCATACTAGAGAGGCATAAGGGTCGTCCTCAATCCTAGATATTATGCGCCAGAGATGCGGGAATATTTCAAAAAGTGCAGGTGTCGGCTATATCAAACGGTGTCCGAAGCAAAGTTTTTATGAAGGGCTATGGCATCCGCCTCAGGTCCGAGCACTCATCAATGGACGAATTCCAGATAGACGGGGCATAGGTTTCATCCAGCATGATTCCAAGGCATGCTACATGATCCATGTTGGTGAAGCCAGCGAAAGGTCAAATGATGATGACGAGATAGCCGAGCTAGAAGAAGCTTCTCAAGAGCTCGAAGATAGCGGACAAGCAACCTTCGATGAGCTAACCGAGATCGATTTGGGAACGCCTGATAATCCATGACCGACTTACATCAGTTCACTCTTGTCAGAGAAAATAAAAGAGCAGACAATTGTCCTGCTGCATGAGCTCGCTGACTGTTTCGCATGGACGTACAAAGAAATGCCCGGCCTCTCCCCTGAAGTGGCCGTGCATAAGCTGGCTATATCTCCTTATGCCAAGCCTGTCAAACAAGCTCCTCGAAGAATGAGAAGGGAGCTGGAAGAATAGGTCATTGAGGAAACTAAGAAACTTATCGATGTTGGCTTCATCAGGGAAGAGAAATACGCAGACTGGATCGCGTGCATTGTCCCAGTAAAGAAGAAAAATGGGCAGATCCGGGTTTTTGTCGATTTCAGGGACTTTAACAAGGGATGCCCTAAAGATAATTTCCCGCTTCCGGTCATGGAAATGATGGTCGATGACACCTCAAATTACGAGCTGTTCACCTTCATGTACGGTTCGTCTGGGTACAATCAGATAAAAATATTGCCTGAGGATGAGAGGCATATAACATTTCGAACCCCGATCGGCATATACTGTTACAAAGTGATACCGTTCGGACTGAAGAACGCAGGTGCTACATATCAAAGGGCAATGACCAATATTTTTTATGACCTAATCCATAAAGTCGTCGAATGTTATGTTGATGATCTGGTCGTCAAGTCTAAAGCCAAGGCCGATCACATCCAAGATCTTAAATTCGTTCTCACTAGACTGAGCAAATACGATCTAAAGATGAATCCTATGAAGTGCACTTTTGGCGTGTCATCGAGAAAATTCCTGGGCTTCATAGTCCGACGTCGAGGGTCGAAGTTGACCCATCCAAGATAAAGGCCATCATGGAAATGCCCCCTCCAAAGAATCTGACGCAGCTAAGATCTTTTCAAGGCAAGCTTGCTTATATACGAAGGTTTATCTCAAATTTATCGGGGAGATGTAGGCCCTTCTCAAGGCTCATGAAGAAAGGAGCTCCTTTTGTCTGGGATGCCGAATGTCAAGAAGCGTTCGAAAGCATCAAACGGTATCTGTTGCACCCTCCAGTGCTTGCTGCTCTTATTTCAAATAAACCGTTGATTCTCTATACTGCCGCGCTAGATGAGTCACTCGGTGCGCTCCTTGCCCAGAACAATGAGGAAGGAAAAGAAAATGCCCTCTACTACCTCATTCGAACTTTAGTCGGGGCAGAATACAACTATTCCCCGATCGAAAAGCAATGCATGGCTCTGATGTTCGCCGTGAAGAAGCTGAGGCACTATCTGCTCGCTCATCGGGTTATGCTGATCTCCAAGGTCGACCCGCTCAAACACTTAATGACCAAAGCAAGCCTAGCTGGTAGAATGGCAAGATGGGCTGTCATGCTACTTGAGTTTGACATAGTTTATACTCCTCAGAAAGCAGTAAAAGGGCAAGCTCTTGCAGACTTCCTTACTGCTCATCCCGTACCAGAAGGGTCACCGCTCAATTGCGAGTTACCCGACGAACAAGTGCTGCACCTCGAGGAAGATGAGCCATGTTGGGAGCTCTACTTTGATGGAAGCTCATCAATTAGGACCTCCAGCAAATCAAGCATCCCACAGATAAAAGCAGGGATAGGATTGGTGTTCATCACGCCATCGATGGGAACCCTACGACGTTCTTTTGCTCTCACTGAGCCTCGCAAACAACAAGGCTGAGTACGAGGCTCTGATAGCTGGTCTGGAGCTCGCCATAGAAATAGAAATCCTTCAGCTACGAGTCTACGGTGATTCCCAGCTTATTATCAACAAAGTAAGCGGCGACTATAAAATATAAAAATCCGAGTTAGCTCAATATAGAAGCCGGGTGGTGGAGCTCATGAAACAGTTCACCCGCATTGAACTAATGAGAGTCCCTAGGGCGTTGAACGGAAAAGACGACATACTCGCTCGCCTAGCTAAAGAGCTAGCTGATCCTGACATGGACAAAATTCTAATCACAGTCAGAAACCGGCAAATTCTGCCTCCAGTCTCTTTGCGTGAAGAAGAAAGCGTAGAATAAGAGAACAATCCTGCCGAAGGAGTTTCGATCATTCAATACGAGCCCGATTGGAGAGAACCCTTCATAGAGTACCTTCGATACGGCAAGCTGCCCGAATAAAAATCTGTGAGGATTCAGCTGAAGAAGAGAGCTCTCCGATACGTGTTTGTAAATAATACGCTATACCGCAGATCATATGACCAACTCTGCCTCAGGTGCCTGTCATCGGCCGAAGCCCAAAAAGTCATGAAAGAAGTTCACTCAGGCGTCTGTGGAGCTCACCAATCTGGCCCCAAAATGCGGCTTCAAATTAAACGGCTTGAGTATTACTGGCCTACCATGATAAGGGATTGCAAAGAGCATGCGAAAATGTGTCATCTTTGCCAAATTCACGGTGACTTCATTCATAAGTATCCTAATCCGCTTCATCCTACGGTGGCGTCATGGCCCTTCGAAGTTTGGGGCACCGACATAGTTGGTCCAACTGATCCTCTATCATCCAAAGGCCACTGGTTCATATTGGCTGCAACTGACTACTTCTCCAGATGGGCTGAAGCTCTCCCGCTAAAAGAAGTTAAGACATAAGATATTCTGGCGTTCTTCCAGCATAATATCCTATACCGCTTCGGTACACCTAGAAGAATCATTTCTGACAACATGCCTTCTGTAAAGAGCTTCAAAATCTCAAGGTTCGCTATTCAGCACAAGATAGACTGGAGATATTCCTCCATTTATAATCCAAGGGCCAATGGACTAGCTGAAACCTTCAATAAAACTCTATGCAAGCTCCTGAGGAAAAATGCTTCAGCCAACAAGAGAGACTGGAATCTCAAGCTCCACGAGGTGTTGTGGGCATATCGTACCACACACCGCACTCTAATGCAGTCCACTCCATACTCACTACTTTTTGAAGTGGAAGCAATACTCCCGCTCGAAGTTAAATTCCAAGCTTAAGAATGGGCATCCAACACGAGTTGACGGAGGAGGAAAACGTCCTCTTTCGGCTCGAAGAGCTTAACGCTCTCGAAGAAAATAGGCTCCCAGTACAGCAAAATCTGGAGCTATACCGAGCCCAAATGTCACGGGCCTATGACAAGACGACCCGTCTCCGTGCTTTCAAGAAAGGCGAATTGGTGTTGGTCCTCAAAAGGCCGATCATCCCCAATCGAAATTCTAAGAGAAAATTCGAGCCAAACTGGGAAAGACCATACGTCATCAAGAAAGTGTTTGATGGAGGATCCTACCAGCTAATAAATGCCGAGGGAGAAAGGCCCATGCCACCCATCAATGACCGATATCTCAAGAAACTACGCGTGAATGCTCAAAGTCGCAGGCGAATTGAGCACACAAGCCCTACGGTCTGGATCATACATCCTATAAAACCGTATACAATCCACGGGCATGAACGACCCCTATCTCTCCCAAGTCTTAACAACGAGACTATATTTAAAGTCCAACCAGCAATGGAGATTCGCAAAAAAAAAGGTATGGCAATAAGGAAAACGGGCACGGATGAAAACCCGAAAGGGCTCCGTAAGTAAAAACAGCAGGACTGCCGGCGAGTTTGTGAAAACCCGAAAGAGCTCAAACTCGTAAAAAAGAGATGAAATACACTTGCAAAGTCCTCTCGACGTTATGAGGAGAAAATCCCAGCGTGAGATCCTTACAACTCACAAAGGAGCAATACACTTAGGAATCCTCACGATTCCTAAGGAGAACATACACATGCGAGATCCTCTCGACTCGTAGGGAGAAAATGCTTTTATGAGACCCTTACGGCTCATAAAATTGAAAAGTCTTAGGTGATAGTGATCTAAACCTATCTTCCGAGCCATCGTTCCCCAACGGGCGACGGCAAATGATGAGTCGCTCCTGGTATTACGCTTCAGTGTTAGCGTTGCTGATGTCGACCCAAAGCTCAAACCCCAAATTTCCAAACGGCGAATGATGAGTCACTCATGGTACCATATTCCAGTGCAGCGATGCAGACGCCAACCAAAATTTAAAATCCCTGGATGTCCCAATGACGAATGATGAGTCGCTCCCGGTACCATATTCCAGTGTAGCGATACAGACGCCAACCAAAATCCAATTTCCTAAAATTCTCCCAGCCCTACGGGTGGTCCTCAAATTGACTACTGTATACAATCCACGGGATCAAATAACATCCATGCCCCACAGCAACCACCAGTCACGCAGCCGGTCTCCGCCCTTGGAATTATGCTCCATTTGGGAAGACCCACTCATGTGTCCTCACGATACATGAGGAGAAAAAACTTACGAGATCCTCTCGACTCGTAAGAAAACACCTTTGTGAGATCCTTACGACTCACAAAGGAAAAACACATTTGGGAGTCCCCACGATTCCTAAGGAGAAAATACACCTACGAGATTCTCTCGACTCGTAGGGAGAAAATGCTTTTATGGGACCCTTACGGCTCATAAAATTGAAAAGCCTTAGGTGACAGAGACCTAAACCTGTCTCCTAAGCCATCGCTCCCCAACAGACAAAGGCAAATGATGAATTGCTCCTGGCATATGTGCTTTAGTGTTAGCAATGCTGATGCCTACCCTGACCCTAAAATTCCATACTCCAATCCAATAGACCCCTGAGTCTTTAAACTAGGAACATATGACCTTTAAGTCGTTAAACTGGGAGATGATGACCCCTAAGTCGTTAAACTAGGAACGATGGAAATTCCCTCACGGCAAATGATGATTCGCTCCTGGTACCATATTTCAGTGTAGCGGTGCTGATGCCAAACCAAAACCAAAATCCCTAAATTCTCTCATGGCAAATGATGATTCGCTCCTGGTACCATATTCCAGCGTAGTGATGCTGATGTCAACCCAATTCACATCAAATCAGCAAGAAAACCAACGACCTCCCTGGCGGAATCATGCTCCACCTCGGAAACAAGTCGAATCCTGACACCGCAGGAAGCGGAGCAAGTCAAATTCAACCCTGACACCGTAGAAAGCGGAGCAAGTCAAATCCAATCCCTGAAACTGCAAGAAGCGGAGCAAGTCAAATCAAGCACCGACCGTCCAAGTCGGAAAAAGGGCAGCAACGACCATCCAAGTCGCAAAAAGGGAAGCACCGACCGTCTAAGTCGCAAAAAGGGCAGCAACGACCATCCAAGTCGCAAAAAGGGCAGTACCGACCGTCCAAGTCACTAAAAGGGCAGCACCGACCGTCCAAGTTGCAAAAGGGCAGCACCGACCGTCCAAGTCGCAAAAAGGGCAGCAACGACCGTCCAAGTTGCAAAAAGGGCAACACTGACCGTCCACGTCGCTAAAAGGGCAGCACCGACCGTCTAAGTCACAAAAAGGGCAGCAACGACCGTCCAAGTCGCTAAAATGGCAAAATTGACCTCCACATTGTCAAAACGGGAACCAAATTAAATCAACCTCCACGCCAAAAAAGATCCATCAATTTAATGCACACAACCCACATATGTGGTGTGCATTTATTGATGGGGGCAATTTGTTGGGATCAAAATTTATACCCGGGTTGACCAAGTTAAAAATCGAAATCAACCCCAAGCCAAGTGGGCCCAAGCCCAGGTCAAGTGGACCCATGCCCGAGTCGAGCCTGAACATGAAGCCGCCGGCCTCCCCCATGCCAAAATAAAAATTTTATAATAAATAATTTTGGTGTATTTTTTTATGAATAAATATAAGAAAAATGGGGATAAAGCCAAATTTTTGTAAAACCCATGAGTCATGTATAAAGGAAATGAGCACATGAGGCATGAGATGAGCAAAATGCCATTTTGTAAAGCCCAAAGGGCTATATGTAAAGTGTGTAGCCTATAAAGGCAAAGAGGATGAAAATATCTCAACAACTTTTTCCATTCTCTAAAATTCTAGGGTTTTTGTGCCTCCTTCTACTTTCTCAAGGTTCTAAACTTTCTTCTCCTTTTCAATTAAATCAAGAATTTTACTCTTCCTTTTCCAAATTAAATAGTTTTTCACCACAAAACCCACAAAGGGGAGCTCAGATCTTCCATCGGATCTCAAAAATGGAAGATTTTTAAATCCCACCCCCTTTCTCTAAGATCCGTTCAACCGAGAGGAAGAAGAAGGAGACCCATCTTAAAAAATCCTATCTTGGGAAGATCCAGGGCCAAAGGGGAGAGAAACAAAGGGGCCCCTTTGATCATTTCTAAAGATTTCTAGGAGTTTAACCCCATTCAAGATCTGATTGGAGTTCAACTCCATAAATTAATCTCTTTTTAGGAGTTTAAC
This sequence comes from Agapanthus africanus, assembly GCA_030015575.1. Lineage (NCBI taxonomy): Eukaryota > Viridiplantae > Streptophyta > Magnoliopsida > Asparagales > Amaryllidaceae > Agapanthus > Agapanthus africanus. The sequence goes on from JASDDO010000019.1 coordinate 947,008,553, forward strand.
TCCAGAAGTAAAATTGGGAGCATAGCTCCCAGTACAGGGACAAAGTCCCTTTTCCCGCTAACACTCAGCGCCCGCGTGCGTGTGAGGCTCCCGTGCCCAGTGCCCGCGTGCTAGGCACGTGAGGCGCTGACACCCACGCGTCCTTTGGACGCTATTCTTCCCTTTTTTCATACACACACACTCCATAACACTGTCCCCATTAGAAAAAAATTTCTAAGCACCCCGCAAGGGGGCTGCTAGCCTCTTGACCCCAGCCCACTATCCGGGTAGCGGGACCACCATAAAACTCTGCGGGCCCCCCGATACATCCAAAACCCCTTCAAAACACAACAATGTGTTAGTGTATATATACCCTAGGGGCCATTATTGTATCAAACTAGTTTGTATATTACTTCATGGAAGCTTGGGATATTCACATGTATATAACAGTCTTGCTAAACATGGTAGTATGCTACTTGGTTTTTTTAATCTTAATATGTGAGTATACGTATTGATAGAGCTCTTAGGATCTTGCTTGACTGCCAGCGTTGTGATGGCAGTCACACTAGTGGGGGCTGGGTAGTCTACAAGCACATCCTTATTCAGGTCCCTAGTCGTTGGATTATCGAGACAGGGCATCGATACTTCGGAGTAGACTAGTGTGTACGCTTCTCATCCCAGTTAGGGAGATGGTCTGTCCCACAGCCGTCAGTACGTCGAACTGGAGATAGTATACAGGTGCTCGTTAGGTTACGGGTACACCGGACAGGACTCACAGGGAACTGTTGGTTGGTTTTATACCAGTCGTCAGTGAACAGTTCCCAGGTGACATGAGTACAGCATAGTCCGCAGACTTGACACTGCTACTTCGCCTCGAGTGTGTCCCATTGTTCTTAGATTGCTACCCTACCACGGCTCAAAGGAGTCGTGCAAACAGGTAGCAGTTGGGTGCAGTCCCGAGCACTTGGAGGCAGTGGCGGTTAGACATGATTCGTCTCTCCCGGTATTGGGGGTTGATATCGCGCTGTGTCAGAGAGCCATTACGCAAAGTCCCTGGCCAGGGCAAGCGAGATTTGCTGGTAGGTTCCAGTAGTTTCTCAGGGTGTAATGGGTTTCACTCCGACACGACTTATACCGCTATTAGGGGACTGACGTTTGCCACCCCCTGGGCCCGATATGCGATAGTCTTAGACGAACGGACCGGACTGTATGGAGATTGTCACATCAGACTCAGTAGGAGTTCGGATGGGTTTCCTCATCGGCCTCCTTATCGACATCTACCTGGGGACCGTTACGTACAGCTAGTGCCGCTTGCGGTCTGTGGTTAAACCCATTGCCAGCATAGTAGTCGAGTCTCTAGAGTCCCACACAGAGAGTTTCCCTACTCCAGGCGAAACGATATAGAAGTCGTATGGTTTTACGACAAGGGTTCGGACGCATACGTGTGTTTACGCACGTACGACTTTCGGACAGTTTTTACTAGTCTGCTTTGGTTTAAGCCAGTTTCTAGTATCCGGTTATTGGATTTATACAGTCTAAAGTTTTTCCGTGTTTTCACGGATAGGAGGGGCGTTCTCGTAATTGCGCGAGAAGCTTCTAGAAGATGGTGACTTGGGGGTTAAGGTGGCATATGCATTAAATGGGATTAGTGACTCATTTGGGTGATTCATCCATATCATTAATGCATCATAAATGCTTAATGACTCATGGAGATGAATCACCCATTAGATATTTGTGGAGCATGGTTGTTAAATCATTTACTTGATTTATCTTGTTATTATTTATGCTTCATATATATTATGAGAGTTCATTATCTCATTCCATTCTCTTGCTCACTTTCTCTCTCCTCAAGCTCTCCCTCTTCAAACTCTAATCCTCCCATCTCATGTGTTGAGTACAAGGATTAGATTAGACTACTTAATCCTTAACCATTCTCTATATCACCTAGGTTGCTTAGATTAGCGATTTAAGAAACCTAGTTACCTCTAGTTTGAGGAGAAGCTTGTAGTAAAGCTCTCGGGTGGATCTTCTACTACTTAGAGAAGGCCGGAGAGGACGTGGAGAACGACAAGACGAAGGATTCAGATCTTTAGGTATAATCACTTTTCATAGTAGTTGTTAACTCCTATGTTTGTTGTTAGTTATTGTTTATGCAAAGATTCTCGGTTAGTCGATGTTTACGCTTTAAACAAGATCGTTTTTCATTATTCCGCCGCTCCGCAAGTCATGGGGTGTTGTACATCGATTTACACAATGCACATTGAGTTCGCATGACCTGTTTGACCCGTCAATCGGAGGTTCCCTCGCTCCAAAGGCGATGGGTAATTAACGGCAGCTTAATCCGCGGCTGCCGGAGATTCGGATCCCTACGATCAATAAACCTCAGCCTACCCTAGGCAGGGGGAATCTATAGTACGCCTGACAAGGGCGCTGTTTACCCCAATCAGAGCAAAACTCTGTTCAAATTCTAAGGCGGGAGACGAAGTAACGCTTCTATTCCCCCAATCAGAGCAAAACTCTGCTTTGAAAATTAAAGTGAAAATTAAAATTAAAATAAAAGAAACAACGCTTCAGCTGACTTGCGCTCTGCGCTGCGCGCCACGTGGCAGCGCAGTTGCGCCAGCGCAGCTGCGCTGCACTCTGCGCTGCGTGAGACGTGTCAAGCGCTGGGGGCGCTTGCGCCAAACAGAATTAAATTCCAGTAAGATCTTTCTGTTTTTGTTAAAACAAGAAAATTATCTTCTGTAAAACAGAAGCCCTTAGATCAAAGATCCAACGGTGGGGAAAAATCCCCAAATCACTCAGAGAAAGATCTCTCTAACCATTTTAACAAACTAATTGGCACTATAAAAAGGCCCCTAGACCCCAAGTCTAAAACACATCAACATAGAGAGAAAAACAGAGAACTCCTCTAAAGAAACTTTTGAGAAAAGCTCAGAAAAAGAAAAGGTAAAAACCCCTGAATAAAGAAGAATTTCTTCTAAAAAGATCATTGATCTAAGAACAAGATCAAAGATCTTCAATAAAAATATAATAATGATAAAGGCATTGCCTTTTGATGAACCACTGGATCTTTGAAAACAAGAAAATTTGTTTTCTTTGATCTAAAATTGATCAAAATAATAAAACAGTGCCTTGCACTTGTAAATCTGCACTGTTGCGCTACTGGGTTAGCGCAAGCCACCAGAAAGCGCCACGTGTCAACTACAGAATGATCTGCGCTATGCGCTGTTAAAATAGAGCACTGCTCTCATGAATTGGCGCAACTCACCAGGGCGCGCCACGTGTCAACAGCGCAACACACTGTCGCAGCGCACTGCGCTTGTGCTCACCAGAGCGTGACACGTGTCACCTCCCCATGGACTTGCGCCTTGCGCTCCTCAATTGGCGCAAACCGCCTGACAAGCCACGTGGAGCAATGTCACAACATTAAATGCACAACATTAATAAAAGGGCAGAGCCCAATAAAGAAAGGTCTATCAGACCAAACAAAGTGCTATGCACTATTAAAATGGACAGAGCCCAAATCAGAAAGGCCTTACAGGTCAAAATAAAATGCAGTGTATTATTAAATAGGGACAAAGCCCTAGCACAGGCCTAATAGGCCAAAGATAAGAACGTTGAACATCTTCAACCGGACTTAGCCCAATCATGGCCGTAAGTCCTCAAATTAAATTGACTGAGCACGGCTGCTCTCTTAAATCAATTTACATCCGGTTCAAGGGTACATCTCCGAGCTCCTCTGACTCCTATCGTTGTAATCCTTCAACGACGTCAGAGAGGTGACGGGTCCCGACGACCACACATCAACACGGACTGCGGGGTCCTTACACTCGTGGACCGAAACGTCCTTAAACTAATATTGGACCGAAACGTTCTTAAACTAATAATGGACCACCACGTCCCTAAACTGGCGATGGACCACCACGTCCCTAAACTGGAACAGTAGAGCCTCCAAATGCTCTTTTGCTGGATCTAAACGATCCCGTTTAAGTTGATCTTAGCCCCAAACACGGGTAACGTATCCTTAAACATTCAAATGGACTATAAAACTCCAAATCAACTTTGGTTCAAGGGTACATCTCCTAACTCCTCTGACACCTATCGTTGTAATCCTTCAACGACGTCAGAGAGGTGAGGAGTCCCGACGGCCATATATTAAATGGATCACCACGTTAAGTTGATCTTAGTCTCAAAACAGGACTAACGTATCCTTACCGAATGTTTAAGTTGATCTTAGCCTCAATACGGCTAACGTATCCTTAAACTAAAAACACCAAACCCAAATCTAAGTAAATACGGATTTGGACTAATCCACGTCCTACGGGTGACGGCATTACTCAGTCTTCGTATACAATCCACGGGAAACCACAAACAAAACAAACACACACGACACGAGGTGAAATTCTGGAGAAGGAGAAAGTGGCTGCCGCGATGCGGTAGCGTAATTAAGTGCAGGGGCTTGTGCCTGCAGGGAAGAGCGTCCCCACAATCAAAAAAACCCTTTAGCGAGGGGGAATCTGACGAAGTCTGCTACATCGGGCGCATCCGTCTAAACCTCCGATACACGGTGCCATAAATCAACTTGGCATTTTCGGAGAGGTAGAAGGATAAAACCATATAGCATCTGCCCCGAATCTCAGGCAAGACGTCCTCACGTCGTCTCGGCCGCCATTCGGAGGGGAACAAATTCTGGCACGCCTGGTGGGACCTTTTCCTCTTTCCACTCCACACTTCGTGTGTTGTGTTCGCGAACGAATCGCGGTTTGTTGTGGTTGCCTGAGGATTCGAGGTACTAAGATTTGGTGTCGTGCTCCGTGCAGAAAACAGAAGATCAATGGCTTCAAACTGCACTGTCTGCAACTGCAACTCTCGCTCCGTCTCTGCTGGAGGAGTGACTTACGGGCCCCAAGTGGCCTCTCTTTTCAAGATGCCAGTGGAACAGGTAACTCAAGCCACTGCTGGACTATTCTTCGGGACCATGCTCCCACCGATGAGCTTCAATGCCCCAATGACGTTGCAAGAAGCCCCAAAGAAGTCGGTCTTTGACCGACTTACCACTGCCGCGGTCCCTCTCAACGGGTCGCCCAACTCCACTGCCTCTGTTTTTAACAGACTAGGTCAGAGCTCCAACGGGCCCATGAAAAAGCCAGCAATACCAGAAGATGTTATCCCGAAATGGATAGCTATCCCTACTCCAGTTTCAGGCGAAATCACCAAGTGTGCTTCCCCTGCTCGGAAGTCTGCTTTTGACAGGTTGGCCGTTCCCATTCAACGGACGTCGGTCTTTAAAAGGCTGGTACCAGCAGATTCTGACCAACACAGAGGGCATGAAGAGGCCACCCCTACGGCTCAATCAATTCCACCCGCACGACGCACTCGACGTCGCCACTGGCGCCGACTAAGGAAGGCTGGGGGCAACTCCCCCTCTGGGATAACTCCGTCAGCTCCGATGGTGGGGATCGAGGCTGCTGTTCCAACCGGGAACAGCTTTGAATTGCTTAACAAGGTGCGCAGAAACTCTCCTACTGCGGTGTTGAAACAAACTCCTTCATCTGTGAAGAATACTCTAGAGAAGAAGTTAGAGCAGCACCCTCAACGGCTGTCCTCTAAAATTTACAAAGTCTGACGACAGGTCCAGGAATCAGTGATTGATGAAAACTATCTCCGCCGACAAAAAAAGATGAAGGTTCGGCAAGAGAAGGACTACTCCGTCAAGTCACAAAAAGCAACGGCTGGTTGGATGCCCACTTCAACGGCCCCCTCAACTTCAACCACTTAAAAGAAAAGGAGGTCGCAAAGAGCCCCTGTGAACATGGCGAAGCGTAAAAGCGCTGAACACAAACGCCCCTGGTCTGGAGGCATGGTGGTGCACACTGTTTATATGGCTTCCGGCAAGGAGGAAAGCCGTGCTTCAACGGGTCACCAACCGCTCACCCGATCCGTGACAAAAGCTCAAGAACAACAACAGCAGAAGTTTCAAGAGATGTTGACTACGATGGCTGCACTTACCGAACCGAAAGAAAGTTCGGAAGTATCATCAGAGCAGCGTCACGAACAAGAAACCGATGCTGACTTCTTTCATAGAATCCTCGAAAAGAAGGACAAAAAAGCCACAGAACAAGCGGCTAAAATAAAACAAATGGCACTCCTCTTCCAAGATATGGTAGGGATGATGTTACAGCCAGACCCTCCAGCTGAAGACCCTCCAGTCATTGTCAGGAACGACGGAGGGGAAACACCTGATCTTCCTCCGGCCCTTTCAACAGCTAAAGAGGAAACCCTTTCCAAGGCCGCACTGGATGACTATATAGCTCAGCAAATACGAGCTCATCAGGCGGGTGAAGCAGCTGGGCAAATTGTTAGAACTGGACGACCCTATCCGGGCTGGTATGACCAAATTAGTTACCCGCTAGGATATACGATCCCTAAGTTCCACGTATATAAAGGGACAGGGAATCCACATCAGCATGTCGCTCAATTCAGGGCCTTATGCGGCAATACTGGAGGCGATGACAAATTGTTGCTTCGACAATTCGTCGGCAACTTAGCAGAAACAGCCTTTGAATGGTATTCGGAGCTACCTAACGATTCTGTCAAAACATTTGCGGAGATGGAGCTACTGTTTACACAAAGATTCGCGAGTGCTAGTGAACGCACCCCGATAACGGCACTGATAAATGCCAGGATAAGGCCAAGTGAAACGTGGGTCCAATACGCAACACGATAGCGGAACTTATGGTCAAAATGCGAACAATGCATAGAAGCACCTGCGGTAGGCATGTTCGTGGGTACCCTTGACCCTCAAGCGACCATCTCGCAATTCATGATGTTCTTTAGGCCGACCACCTTCCAAGCCCTGATCGACAAGCTAGCTCAAATGGACCAGATGGGCCATGGACCGTCTCCTCCAAAACCAGATTCTCGAAATGAGAAAGGAAAAGGGAAAGCGATCGTCGTCGCCAATGCTCAACAACCGCTGAGCAACTCAAAGCCGGTCGCTCGCCAAAACAACGTGCGTCCACGCCCATCCCTCGAAGAGAGGCTAGGACGTCCTTACTCGTTTCCTCAAAATAAAATGAGAAGACTGTTCGAGCTGGCAGTACGCAACAGACTCATCAATCTGCCAAGTCCAAAGCGTCTGTCGCAGCCAGGCAATCTTAATAATCCCAATTATTGCCCTTACCACCAAACGGTAAGTCACCCGATCGAGAATTGTTTCGTCTTTAAGGGATGGATCGAGGATCAGTACCTACGAGGCAAGTTCGCGCTGTCTGAAAGTTGGAAGGTGAACCCACCACAGCCGCACTCTCCAAAGAAGACGGACACGCCAGGGCCAACTTGTTCTTTTGTCGAGGACGAAAACGATGGAGAAAATTCATCAGATGAATCCAAAGACTACGTAGCGACTTGTCATTTGATTTCTCATTCACTGACGGAGGATGAGGAGGCTCCTTGCGCTGAGAAACCAATGGCGAACCCTGAGCCGGAGATTCTACAGCCATCAGACGAGTTGATCGATGTCTTCCTAAATGAAATTCGTTTGAAAGCAAAAGCCAATCAAGAGCGTGAGATGGCCATACTGGAAAAAGCCAAGGCATTCCCGTCAAATCAAAAGCCATCCAATGCGGATAAAAACAAATTCAAAATGAAGAAAAGGTTCGCCAAAGCTCTATCAGTAGGAATGAAGCTACCGCCCTCTGAAGAAAATACTCTCGCTAAGGTAGAGATGCACCCTAACTTCTGTTTATATCATCAGAGGATCATACATCCTACCGAAGACTGCGAATCCTTTAACTGTTGGTGGCAAGGGTATGTCGCTCAAAAGCAACACTTTGACAGAACAAAATGTGAAGCTCGTAGACGTCGAAAAAATGCGACAGATGAGCGCAAAAGAGCCGCCGACGATTGTCATATAACCGACTCCAAGGGATCACAAATTATCACCTTTGGAAGCGACTCTGACGAAGAAGCTACCCCCAACCCCTACCTCGGGGAGCCTATTTCAAAAATGAAGGAATTGAGGAGCTGCGAGAACGTTCAACCGTGCAATCGCACGCTATTTGGAAAAAATCTCGGCCCCGTAAACAAAGGATAGAGCAAAAAGGATAAAGGGAAGGGGAAAATGACCCTCATCGCCAACACTCAACAACAATCGAGTGGCCCTAGACCAGTCGTTTGCCGAAATAACACGCAACCTCTCCAGTAAAAGTTGAAACGTCCTTACTCGTTTCCGCAAGATAAAACAAGTGGACTGTTCGAGCTGGCAGTGCTCGATAGACTCATCAATCTGCCGAGTCCAAAACGTCCGCTGCGGCCAGGCGATGTAAACGATCTCAATTATTGCCCTTACCACCAAACGGTAGGTCACTTGATTGAGAATTGCTACGTCTTCAAAAACTGGGTTGAAAACTAATACCAACAGGGCAAGTTCGTCATCTCCGAGAACTGGAGGGTGAGCCCTCCACAACCGCACGCTCCGAGAAAGATAGATATGCCGGGGGCATCATGCTCAGTCATAGAGAAAACCCCATAGACCGAAAAGTCAGTAAACTAGAGATTCGCCTCAAATACGGCGACGATGGACCATTATGTCCTAAAACTGGCTGCGGACCGAAATGTCCTTAAACTAACAGTGGACCGCAATGTCCTAAAAAATGACCAAAACGTCGTTAAACTAATCTCAACCTGCGGCATTTTCAGGCTGACGTGGTGAAAAAAAAAGCGGTACGTCCACAAGCGAGAGGGGCACGGATGAAAACCCGAAAGGACGCCGTGAGTAAAAACGGCAGGACTACCGGCGATGTTTATGAAAACCCTAAAGGGCGCAGATTCGTTAAAAAAAAACAAAACAAAAAAACAAAAAAAAACGATATGTTCATAAGCAAAATGGGCACGGATGAAAACCCGAAAGGGCTCCGTGAGTAAAAACAGCAGGGCTACCGGCGGGTGTTTGTGAAAACCCGAAAGGGCGCAACCTCGTTAAAAGACACTTACAAGGTCCTCTCGACCTTGTAAGGAGAAACCACCTGCGTGAGATCCTTACGACTCACAAGGGAGCAACACACTTAGGGATCCCCATGATGCCTAAGGAGAAAATACACTTGCGAGATCCTCACGACTCGTAAGGAAAATTCTCTTATGGGACCCTCACGGCTCATAAGATTTAAAAGTCTTAAGTTACAGAAAGCTAAACCTGCGCTTAAGCAACCCCTACAACTTCCGATATTACCCTACAAGCGGATCAATGCTGACCCTTGTATACAATCCACGGGTGCGAATAAACATTTCCCTAACCAAGTCCCATCCGTGACTGGGGATATGTACGCATGATAAACAACCCTTATAAGTCCTCTCGGCTTACAAGGAGAAAAGCTTCTTGTAGGATCCTTACGACTTACAGAGGAACATACACTTAGGAATCCTCACGATTCCTAAGGAGAGAGTACACCTACGAGATCCTCACGACTTGTAGGGAAAAATACCTTTGTGAGACCCTTACGGCTCATGAAGTTAAAAGTCTTAGTCAACAGGACCTTAACCCTGTTCACTAAGCCACCTTTGGTCGACATCAACAGAGGCAAATGATGATTCGCTCCTGGCAATATCCCAGTTGTAGCGGTGCTGATGCCGAAATCGGTGTCTAATTCCAGACTTACAGCGAAAAGCCAGTAGGCCGCACATGCATACGAAATAGCCGAAATGATGGGGCAACTTGCAAACAAAATCAGCAAGTAAAAATGTGTGCATGCCAAAACAGCCGAAATGATTGGGCAACTCGCAATAAAAAAGCAGCGAGTAAAATAAAAAGAACAGCCGAAATGATTGGGCAACTCGCAATAAAAAGCAGCGAGTAAAACAAAAAAAACAACCGAAATGATTGGGCAACTCGCAATAAAAAGCAGCGAGTAAAAAAGAAAATAGCCGAAATGATTAGGCACCGCGAAAAATAGCTGAAATGATTGGGCAATCGCGATCTTCGCGATATAAAAAAAAGCTGAAATGATAAAGCGTCGCGGAAAGAATAAAAAAAATGAAAATGAATGATGAAAGAATGAAACTTTTTGCCCTACAGGTGAGATCGCATCGATCCCTGTATACAATCCAGGAGCACAAACGGAGAGAGAACCATTCCTTCCCAACAGGCTTCATTAGAAAGCAAAGCCAAATCTCGATGGTTCACAGACAACCTAGAGACAATCTCGACATTTGTCGCAATATTGCAGACACAATGTCAAAAAACGAAGCGAAGAAAGATCCCTAGCCTCAGGGTCTCGACGTCGATATCGACAACTTAGAGATCACCAATGACGTTTCTCCTCACTCTAACCAGATGCAGACATGACGTCAACAACCGACCTCAGAGTCGCAACGGAACGGAGCCATGGCAGAGTCCCTAGTTCCAAATCTCAATGGCCACATCTACAGCCTGGAGACCAACGACGGTGGGCCTCTTCATTCCAGCATGACACAGATGTTACACCATCAAACGGAACCACGGCATAGTCCCTAGTTCCAAATCTTAACGGCAATATCTACAGCCTAAGAATCAACAACGGCGTTCCTTCACAGTCCAGCAGGATGCAGATGCAACGTCAACAAAAGACCCCATGGTCAGTAAAGCGGAGTGACGGAAAAATCCCAGCTCCACCTCAGCGTTTGTCTCGATACAGCAGACGCAATGTCAACAACGACGTTTCTTCGCAGTCCAGCCGGATGTAGATGCAACATCAACAAAAGACCTCATGGTCGAAATAAAGCAGAGTGATGGAAAAATCCCAGCTCCACCTCGACATTCATCTCGTTACATCAGACGCAATGCCAGCAAATGAAGCAAAAGGCCAAATTCCTAGCTTCAGAGTCTTGACGGCAACCCATATAAAGCCTGAAAGACAATCGGAGATCATCTCGCACCAGCACGGAGTGGTCACTACCTCGACGTTCGTCTCGATACAGCAGATGAAATGTCACCACAGCGTTTTTCCCCCAGCAGGATTCGGACGCGCCAAAGCAAATGAAGCAAAAGGCCAAATTCCTAGCTTCAGGGTCTTGACGGAAATTCATATAAAGCCTGAAAGACAATCGGAGATCATCTCGCACCAGCACGGAGTGGTCACCACCTCGACGATCGTCTCGATACAGCAGACGCACCGCCAAAGCAAACGAAGCAAAGGCCAAATTCCTAGCTTCAGGGTCTTGACGGTAACTCATATAAAACTTGAAAGACTACCGGAGATCATCCCACATGGAGTGGTCACCACCTCGACGTTCATCTCGATACAGCAGACGCAATGTCAACAACAGTGTCCTTCCTTCGACAGGATTCGGACACACTAAAGCAAACGAAGCGAAGGCCAAATTACTAGCTTCAGGGTCTTGACGACAACCCATATAAAGCCAGAAAGACAACTGGAGATCGTCTCACCTCAGTGTGGAATGGTCACCACCTTGACGTTCGTCTCGACATAGCAGACGCAACACAATCAAACAAACGGAGCCACGGCAAAATCCCGGCTTCACCTCGACGTTCGTCTCGATACAGCAGACGAGATGTCACCCCAGCGTTCTTCCTCCAGCAAGGATCAGACGCGACGATCAAACAAACAGAGTGACGGAAAAATCCCAACTCCACCTCGACGTTCGTCTCGATACAGCAGATGAGATGTCACCCCAGCGTTCTTCCTCCAGCAGGGTTCAGACGCGACAATCAAACAAACGGAGCCACGGCAAAACCCTAGTTCCCACTGCGACATTCGTCTCGATACCGCAGTCGCGATGCCAGCAAACGAAGCAAAGGACAAATTCCTAGCTTCAGGGTCTTGACGGCAACTCACATAAAACCTGAAAGACTATCGGAGATCATCCCACACCAGCGCGGAGTGGTTATGACTCATCGGGGCTCGCCAAAATGAGCCTAACCTCAAGTAAAAAGCGGCATGGCAAATTCCTAACGCTTACTCTTCCGACGGTCAAACTGCCTAGGAAGATTGCTTGAAGACGTCTTGTCCAGCCCCCGAAGGGATCAGAGACACGGCAGTCGTAGGGCTACTCGAACAGCACGATTGCCTATTGAGGAATATATCAGCTTATGCGATGGTACGATGGCCAAAATCCTAAGTACCACAGACCCTAACGGACTTCTGTCGTAAAGAGCAGAGGTTAAATGCGGCGTTAGGATGTTCTTGCGAGAAACGCTCGATTCGTCTCGACTTGTGAAGAAATTGATGTCTTTGTGAGAAATTCTTGAGGCGTCTCGACTCGTGAGATAAAGCCTTAGGTAGTGGGCACAAAAGAAACCTGTTTCCTAAGCACTGGGACCCTGCAAGTTGGCCCAAAACGGTCTCTTGCATACTATCCACGAGTCTCACTCTCCAACGTCGAATTTCGACAAGGAGGGAAACAACCGCTTACAAGTCCTCTCGACTCGTAAGAGGGAAAATTCTTTTATAAGATCCTTACGACTTATAAAAGAAAACACACTTAGGAATCCTCACGATTCCTAAGGAAAAAATCCACCTACGAGATCCTCTCGATCTGTAGGGAGAAAAGTCTCTATGAGACCCTCAGGGCTCATAGAATTGAAAAGTCTTAGGCGGCAGATCTGAACCTGCAGCCTAAGCCATCGCCATCTCCGGGCAAAAAAAAAAAAAACTAAGATGCTTACTTTATTATCTGCCAATTATGTTTATTAAGACAGCATGCTAAGAATAAAAGAAAGAAGAAACCGACAGAAAGAACATTTGATTGGCGTTAGATCAAGCATTCGAGACACACTCATTTATGCATGTGCAAAAGACTTAGAGCAAGGAATAAAGACAAGCTAGGATAAAATTTTTCCATTAATATTTCCAAAAGCTCTTACAATCATAAAAAGCAATAAATGAGAAACATTATTACAATGGAATAACCTCAAATTCAGGGCATGGATTGAGGAATTCAAAAGTAAGGCCATTCAGAGTTCTTCTGGCCTTTCTGATTATTCTCGTGCGCAACCTCTCGCGCTCCTGTGTGTCAAGATCCTCGACGAGACCCCCCAGCCTTCGATAAGCAGCGACTATCGTCGTCTGCTGGAAAATTTGATGCAGGATATCGATAAGGCTATCCTGCCGTTTCTTTGAGATCAGCCCCGACAGGTACACTGAATGTACCTTGTCTTCGGCATCATCCAGCGCATTGAGCGGTAGGGCCTCGTGGAACCCCGGGAGTGCCCTCCAAATTGCTCCCAGCACGACTTTCAAGAGAGCAGAGCGGCGGAGGAGCAGCCAACCAACACGTGCGTTCAGACGACCCATGACCTCTGCACATTGGGCATCCGTAAACTCCTGGTCTTGTTGACGGCCCTGTACACGGATATCCTCATAGGTGATCAATTCATGCAGACTGTATAGACGCACCGCCATAATGCCCGAAGGAAACGTCATTGGAAGATTAGCAATGATAAAAAGAGAGCTAAAACTCCTCGAGAGCAATGCTCTGCAGACAGGAGTGACACCTGTCAAAATCAGTAATGAGGAGAATTTGAGGAAAATCCCCTAATAAAATTGAGAGCTTTGCTCTGAAAAGATGATATAATAATAATAATAATAATAATATAAAATGCCATCTTTAACTTCCAAGATCCATGAAGAATTCTTAAGAGTTCTTCTATATAATTTGGAAGGAGCAAAGCTCCATTGCTGAATTAAGAAAATCCCAAGAAAATCTTTTAGAGAGCAGAGCTCTATTAATGGAACCCTAATAGGGTTCTCCTTAGCCCTCTTTAGACCCCTTTAGAGCAAAGCTCTGCTAAATGAAACCCTAAATGGGTCTTCTTTAGATCAGGGATCTATTGAGAGGAAGGCTCTTAAAATTGATTTAATTTAATCCAAATTAATTTTTTTTACCTAAAATTCTCTAAAGATTAAAATTTTAAAAGCGTTTAAACAAAAGAGCAGGGCTCTGAGATTCTGAAAATAAATTTTTTTGGAGATGATGATCATATGTGAAGGACCAAAGGTCCTATTTATAGGCATCAAGTGTCGTTTCAACTTCCAAGGGATGGCGCGACGGTTGGGATTCTGCCACCGCCGCACTCACGTTTCGAGGCCACATAAGCTCAACGGTGGGGGGCATTTGTTTACACCAATCAGAGCAAAGCTCTGTTCAAATTCCAAGGCGGGAGACGAAGCAACGCTTCTATTCCCCCAATCAGAGCAAATCTCTGCTTTGAAAATTAAAGTGAAAATTAAAATTAAAATAAAAGAAACAGCGCTTCAGCTGACTTGCGCTCTGCGCTTGCGCGCCATGTGGCAGCGCAGCTGCGCTAGCGCAGCTGCACTGCGCGATACGTGGCAGCGCAGCTGCGCAAGCGCAGCTGCGCAAGCGCAGCTGCGTTGCGCGACACGTGGGCGCTGCGCTCTGCGCTGCGTGACACGTGTCGAGCGTTGGGGGCGCTTACGCCAAACAGAATTAAATTCCAGTAAAATCTTTCTGTTCTTGTTAAAACAAGAAGATTGTCTTCTGTAAAACAGAAGCCCTTAGATCAAAGATCCAACGGTGGGGAAAAATCCCCAAATCACTCAGAGAAAGATCTCTCTAACCAATTTAACAAACTAATTGGCACTATAAAAAGGCCCCTAGACCACAAGTCTAAAACACATCAACAAAGAGAGAAAAACAGAGAACTCCTCTAAAGAAAATTTTGAGAAGAGCTCAGAAAAAGAAAAGGTAAAAACTCCTGAATAAAGAAGAATTTCTTCTAAAAAGATCATTGATCTAAGAACAAGATCAAAGATCTTCAATAAAAATATAATAATGATAAAGGCATTGCCTTTTGATGAACCACTGGTTCTTTGAAAACAAGAAAATTTGTTTTCTTTGATCTAAAATTGATCAAAATAATAAAACAGTGCCTTGCACTTGTAAATCTGCACTGTTGCGCTACTGGGTTGGCGCAAGCCACCATAAAGCGCCACGTGTCAACTACAGAATGATCTGCGCTATGCACTGTTAAAATAGAGCACCGCTCTCATGAATTGGCGCAACTCACCAGGGTGCGCCACGTGTCAGCAGCGCAACAGCGCAGCGCACTGTCGCAGCGCACTGCGCTTGCGCTCACCAGAGCGTGACACGTGTCACCTTCCCATGGATTTGCGCCTTGCGCTCCTTAATTGGCGCAAAGCGCCTGACAAGCCACATGGGGCAATGTCAGAACATTAAATGCACAGCATTAATAAAAGGGCAGAGCCCAATAAAGGAAGGTCTATCAGACCAAACAAAGTGCTATGCACTATTAAAAGGGACAGAGCCCAAATCAGAAAGGCCTTACAGGTCAAAATAAAATGCAGTGCATTATTAAATAGGGGCAAAGCCCTAGCACAGGCCTAATAGGCCAAAGATAAAAACGTTGAACATCTTCAACCGGACTTAGCCCAATCATGGCCGTAAGTCCTCAAATTAAATTGACTGAGCACGGCTGCTCTCTTAAATCAATTTACATCCGGTTCAAGGGTACATCTCCGAGCTCCTCTGACTCCTATCGTTGTAATCCTTCAACGACGTCAGAGAGGTGACGGATCCCGACGACCACACATCAACACGGACTGCGGGGTCCTTAAACTCGTGGACCGAAACGTCCTTAAACTAATATTGGACCGAAACGTCCTTAAACTAATAATGGACCACCACGTCCCTAAACTGGCGATGGACCACCACGTCCCTAAACTGGAACACTAAAGCTTCCAAATGCTCTTTTGCCGGATCTAAACGATCCCGTTTAAGTTGATCTTTAGCCCCAAACACGGGTAACGTATCCTTAAACATTCAAATGGACTATAAAACTCCAAATCAACTTTGGTTCAAGGGTACATCTCCTAACTCCTCTGACACCTATCGTTGTAATCCTTCAACGACGTCAGAGAGGCGACGAGTCCCGACGGCCATGTATTAAATGGATCACCACGTTATGTCGATCTTAGTCTCAAAACAGGACTAACGCATCCTTAACGAATGTTTAAGTTGATCTTACCCTCAATACGGCTAACGTATCCTTAAACTAAAAACACCAAACCCAAATCTAAGTAAATACGGATTTGGACTAATCCACGTCCTACGGGTGACGGCATTACTCAGTCTCCGTATACAATCCACGGGCAACCACAAACAAAACAAACACACACGACACGAAGTGAAATTCTGGAGAAGGAGAAAGTGGCTGCCGCGATGCGGTAGCGTAATTAACTGCAGGGGCTTGTGCCTGCAGGGAAGAGCGTCCCCACAATCAAAAAACCCCTCTATCGAGGGGGAATCTGACGAAGTCTGCTACATCGGCCGCATCCGTCTAAACCTCCGATACACGGTGCCATAAATCAACTTGGCATCTTCGGAGAGGTAGAAGGATAAAACCATATAGCATCTGCCCCGAATCTCAGGCAAGACGTCCTCACGTCGTCTCGGCCGCCATTCGGAGGGGAACAGGCACGCGTATTCGCATCTTAATGGGGTGACAAAAAACACCTCACAGGGGGCTAGATGTATATATTGAGGGAGCTAGGATTTTATATATTTTGATAGAGGGGAAAAGATAATGATGTGGGTAGTGTGTGTATGTGTATGGTACAAGGAGTTTGTGAAACGAGATAGAAAAATAGATATGATTGGTATTAGAGAGATTGGATTGAAGAGAGAGATAGAGAGGGATAGGATCAGCTAAAGATTAGAGGGGAGAGAGGAAAAGAATAAGATTAGTTTAAATAATATATATAGGCTATTAAAAAATAGTATAAAATATTTAGGGAGAGAATAATATGATAAGAGAGGGAGATGGGTATATGTTTATATATATATATATATATATATATAGGTTTTATAGTAAAATTGAGGAGCGATGAAGAATTGTGAGAGAGATATTGATTGGTTCTATAGATTTGGAAAAAGAAGTGTGTCGTGAATAAAGTTAACCGCAATCAACACGGCGTCGCGTGTATCTAGCTGTGGTGAGAACGGGTCGTCTGCAGGGATGCGTGGAACTTTTAATCTTACTTTAGACGAGTTAATTAGAAATAGAGGAGATTGGTTGTAGTTACGGATATACTACGGATGTAAGTTATATGTAGAAGATGCTTGTAGGGTTCATAGAATTTAGTGGTAATGGATGATTAACTAAAGATTACTCATTTATCTTTTAATAGATTTAAAACTAGATCGATAGTGACGCATATAGATTAGGGTTTTTGGAGGGAATAGGGTCCCCACTCTTAACCCTTATCTTTACATGGATCTCCATTCATGTCTAGCCTTTACCAAAATAATTGTTAATCTAATCTCAAATCGCGGTCGAGACTATCAATGAATTGATAGCGCACTCGATTAGGATGTTAATAATTCTTTTGCTAAAGTTTATAAACTTTTTAAGATGTAAAAGGAGTTATAATATTTTATCAACCATTGATCTATCCTAATTCTACGAACCCTAGCAAGTGCATAATTACTCACGCATGTTTTGAGAAGAAGAAGAAAGGATAGAGAAGGGAATCATAATGCAGAATTTAAATGTAGAAAGTAAATGCGAAATAATTAAGCAAATAATCTACTTTATTAATCAACGTTACAAGTACAAATCCTTCGAATTTAGATTACAAAAAGAAGTTGCACTTGATCTGTGCCTCGTAGGAAGTAGACGCTCAGTCGATATTCACGTCGCTCTATCACGTCAAATCGCGGACCTGTTGTGGATCTCTTATTTTTGACGGTGATTTGCTTCGTGTTAAAGGTGATGATTCTCTAAGTTGAGCCTTCGGTCCTTTATATAGCCCTCAAAGCAGAAACCTTAGATCTCACAGGTCAAAATATGCAATCACGATCCAACTCCTAAATTTTAGATCCTACGGCCATTAAATGGCCGCGGATCCCCCGTGGATTGTGCCTATTGGCCGCGGAAGGGCGGCGGTTTGGGGAGATCAGGGTTCCAAATTTCAGGTGCTCTTTCATATTGACACGTGGAGATTTCTTCAATGCCTGAATTCTTCAAATATTTCCTGAGTTTCTGTCAGTATTGATTCTATGATTTTATTGGCAGATTTTGATCCTGACATCTCGAATATCTCAATCTCCCGACCTGAGCTAAATCTGCACAATATCTCCATTAATAATATTAGTAATATTTGTTAAATTAGAGATAGTATCTTAATCTTTTTATATGGTAATAAATCTTTAAGAAATTCGATTAAAATTATTTGATATGATATACATAATAAAAATATTATATAAATATTATATGCATATATTTTTCTTCATAATGTTAATTATAATATATAAACATATGATAAAAAGTAACTTTGCAGATAAACCCACATATGTTCTATATTTATAATAAACGTCTTTAAATATTTAAGAAAAATAAGGAAAATGTTATATCAAAAGTGCAATATTTTCGACTGAACAAATACCCCAAACTTAATTTTGATCGTCCCGAGCAAACTAGTTATCCAACAGAGGGAGAAAAAAAGAAAGAAAAAAGAGAAACCTAGCACACTTTCGTAGGCAACCCGATTGCACTTAGCACGCGCAACAAGTCGTTAAAGCTTTAGGTGTCCCTAGTAGAAGGAGTGTTGTATCCTGAGGGTTTTCAGCGGATTACACCCACAAAATCCCATAAAAGAAAGAGTATGAAAGTTACATTCAAAGATAAGAATTATAAAAAAAAGAACTTGAAAATAAAAGTTTCCAACCACACTAGCTTTTCGGTTGCCATGAGCCCTAGTTTAATGGTCGTGAAAAGATGTTAGTAATCATATCATCTCTCAATAAAATATCGCCTTTAGTCTTCCTCCCTACCTTTCTTTCAAATATCGATCATATACCCCTATGTATGTGTAAAAGATATTCCTACACTTAGAGAATTCAATTCAAACTACCATACTCTTGTCCATCTTCCTTAGTACTTTTTAGTTGGTGAATATTTTAGATGGAATTGATCACACATTCTTCATACGACCGTTAATACTTCTTGAGCTACTAACCGACCGATTACTAAATGTGCTCACTCATTTAGGCGTTATTAGCAATTTTCTTGTTTTGCAACACCTAATGTTTAGCAGTGGCTCCCAAACCAGTTGGTCTAAAGCACTAGGTAATAAAGCACCCTCGCTATATTTTTTTTATACTGCCTTAAGCAATTACAAAACCACTGTTTATTTTTCTTCACCATTTTTTTATTTTTATTTTTATTTTTCTTCATACCAAGGCTTTTAGACAAGACCATTTCAAGGTATCCTCCACTATCCTAAGTTTTAAGATGTGTGCAAGTGCGTATAGTAGGGTATCAATGTTAAAATGTTTAGAATCAAGAATAGGGACTATTTTTCAGACTCAGATCTATCCCCAGATTAGTGATTCCCTTCATCTTACTAACCCTTGAGACAATAGCTCATAACTACTTATTACTAGCTTCGTTTAAAAAAACATCTAATTTTCTTGCTTTTCTCAAACTATTCCTATTTTTCATATGTAATTTTCACTTTCTAATCTTTTATTATCAAAAAATTTTGTGCTTATATTTATGATAATGCAAAATAATGCGTGAATAAGCACAAATCTCCCCCAAACCTATTTGCAGAAGTTTCTTCACTGATGTTATCTGTTAAGCTTAAAAAACCTGTAGACTTGGGAGGAAAAGTTAGTAACGGGGACATGAATAAATGACAGTGAAATGCTCCCCCAAACTTTTTTTTGGCTCACAATTTTGTAAAAATTTATTTTCTTTCAAGAGCCTAAATATTTTCTCCCCCCCTCCAAACTTGAGTGAAACCGTATTAAGAATTTAAAATTATAAAGAGAGGGGTTAAAGTTATCGGTCAATATAAAGCTTTACAAATACCAAAAGTCAACACCAACCATTCAAATATTTTATCGATGTAACGCACCGGTTGGTAGAAGATCATGTTACCTATAGACGTGAAGAAGTGGGGAGGGGATAAGAAGTGTAATAGAACGAGTTTACGTCTCGGTTTGTAGAGACAAAACAATGATGATGGATTACTCACGTTCTAGTTCTTGATAAGAAGAAGGGGTGGCAGTTCAACTTCTTTGGGTTGGGGTTGATTCATCACAACTCCCATGTGTTCTAAGAATGCGAGTTCTTCGACGAAAATGTCTTCAAAACTTTCATCGATATTCCGAATGATAATCTCATCGGAAAGAAAGGTATAATTCTCGGACTCCATAAAAGGTTCATATTTAACGTTAGATGTTGACCCGGACAGCTCGACCAACTTATTCGACAAGTCAAAGGATTCGGACTTGGGTGTGGATTTGTCAATAGAAGGGTCCTCATGTGTATAATAAATAGCAGGATCACACAACAACGCACTAGTGGAGTCGAGATGAGTATCGTGAAGCTTTTCAAGTTCGCTGCTATCGGAATCACTCGTTTCGACAGAACATACTTGAGCATGGGGTTCGGAGGGTTCATTTCCCAACTTGTAAATGTTAAGCTCAATTGACATCTTCTCAAAAGATAGAGTCATAGAATCATTTCGACAATTGATTATTGCGTTGGAAGTCGGTAGGAAAGGCCGACCTAGAATCACCGGGATTTGGTTTCGGGGGTTTGCTACAGGCTATGTATCAATAACTATGAAGTCCACAGGGGATATAAATTCCCCGACTTTTGATTAACACGTCCTCTAGCTCACCCCTAGGTTGGGTGATAGATCGATCGGTCATCCGAAGAGTGCAGTGCGCCGGTTTTAACTCTCCGATGCCTAATTGCTCATAGACAGAATACGGAAGTAAGTTAACACTAGCACCTAAATCGAGTAAAGCACATTGATATTTTTACCCTCAATAGAAATAGATATTGTAGGACCCTGGGGTCCTTTCGTTTCTTGTGTATTTGTTGGGTAAAAGCAGTGCTTACATTACTCGCTAGGAAAACTTTTTTAAGCACTTGAATTTTCCTTTTACTAGTGCATAGGACCTTTAGAATTTTTGCATAGGACGGAACTTGTTGGATAGCATTTAGGAGAGGAATGTTTATGTTAACTTACTTAAAAATTTCCACAATCTTCTCCATTTGTGGACTTAGTCTGTTGCCCCTTAACCTATGTGGATAATGAGCTTTATCAATAAGAGTTTGGTCCAACATTTATGGAGAAGTTTGTAGAGATGGAATAGGTCCCAGAATTGAAGTTGGGATCGTTTAAGCTTGACTCGAGGAAGTGGGCTGCGGGTTCGAGCCTAGTGGAAAATGGAGAATAGGCTCAGAAGAAGGTGGACTAGACGAAATAGGGTTAGAAGTAGAAGCCGGGGTATCATCAATATCAACAACATCAACATATTCACCCACTTGGTTATTCAGCACTGTTGGGGTTAAAATTTACATCCCGGTTGACCAAGTCAAAATCAAAGTCAACCCCAAACCAAGGTCAAGTAGGCCCATGTCCGAGTCGAGCCCGAACATGAAGCGGCCGGCTTCCCCCATGCCAAAATAAAAATTTTGTAATAAATAATTTTGGTGTATTTTTTTATGAATAAATGTAAGAAAATGGGTATAAAGCCAAATTTCTGTAAAACTCATGGCTCATGTGCAAAAGAAATGAGCACATGAGGCATGAGATGGGCAAAATGCCATTTTGTAAAGCCCAATGGGCTATATGTAAAGTGTGTAGCCTATAAAGGCAAAGATGATGAAAATACCTCAACAAATTTTTTTCTCTCTAAAAAAATTAGGGTCTGTGCCTCCTTCTCCTTCCTCAAGGTTCTACAACTTTCTTCCCCTTTTTTGAATTAAATCAAGAGTTTAACTCTTCCTTTTCCAAAAATAAACAGTTTTTCACCATCAAACCCTCGAAGGGGAACTCAGATCTTCCATCAGATCTCAAAAATGGGAGATTTTTAAATCTCACCCTCCTTTTTCTCCAAGATCCGGCTAATAGAAGAGGAGGAAGAATGATATCCACCTCCAAAAATCCTACTTTGGGGAAGATCCAGGACCAAAGGGGGAAAGAAAGGGGTCTCCTTCGGTCATTTCCAAAGATTTCTAGGAGTTTAACTCCATTCAAGATTTGTTGAAGTTTAACTCCATAAACAAAACCCTTTTAAGAGTTTAACTCCAAATCTACACATAATCCATGTTAGGAGTTCAACTCCAAAGACCCTTGGGAGTTCAACTCCCAGCCCAGGGGCTAAGCCCCTTTTCCGCTGGGCGCCCAGCGATCGCGTGCCACACACATGACCCACGGGCGCTCAGCGATCGCGTGCATGGCACGTGGCCCGTGGGCGCTCAGCGCCCACGTGTGCCTCACGTGACCCGTGGACGCCCAAAGCTCAGCGGTCGCGTGCCGCGCATGTGACCCGCGGGCACCCAACGCTCAGCGGTCGCATGCAGGGCACGTGACCCACGGGCGCCAAGCGCCTACACGCCTGACACGTGACCCACGGGCGCCAAGCACCCACATGCCAGGCATGTGACCCATGGGCGTCTAGCGCCCACGTGCCATGCATGCATCTTTAAGACGCTCATCACCCATCATTTTCCGTTCACTCCACACCCAAAACACGTCCTGTTAGTTGTATGTATGCCCTAGAGGCCAGTATTGTACAGATGATGTATATTATATTGGATGCTTGGACATATATAGAGATGACTTTCTTGCTCGATATGATAGTATGCTATCTGGTTACTCTTTATCTTAACATGTACACTAGTCTCTTTATACTGTCTTATAGTTACATGTTGGTAAAGCCCTTAGGATATGTACTTGACTACCTGGACTGTGATGCAGATCATACTAGTGGGGACATGGTAGTCCATAAGTACATCCTTCATGGTCCCTAGTCGTGGGTGTATCGAGACGGGGCATCGATATACCAGTGTAGACTAGCGTATACGCTTCTCGACCCATGAGATGGGCGATGGATGATCCCATATCCATTGGTGTTTGACATCAGAGATGGTGTACGGGTGCTCAGTGGAGACTGGGTACACTGGACGGACTCGCCGAGAACTCCCAGATGGTATTATACCTCACGTCAGATGGCAGTTCTCAGGTGACACTTGTACAGGTTAGTCTGTAGACCCGAGATCGTCATAGAGTCTTGTGTGATTCCCACTGTGCTTTGATCTCCACCTTACCACGTCCATGAGGGCGTGCAAAACGGTGGTCTTTGGGTACAGTCCCGAGTCACATGGAGGCAATGAGCTATAGGAGGGGTTTCGTCTCTCCCGGTATTGGGGGTTGATGTTGCGCTGTGCTCGATTGGCCGTAACAGGGAAGTCCCTGGCCAGGGCTGATCAGAGATTTGCTGGTAAGTGTTACCAGTAGTTTCTCGACCCGTTATGAGCCTCACATCGGCACGACTTATCGGTTATTGGGGTCTGACGTATACCACCCCTAGACTTGATATGCGACATATCAGACGAATAGACCGGACTGTACGGTAAGTGTTACTGGTTGGATTCACAGGAGTGTGAGCGGGCTAGCTCGTCGATCTTCTGATCGCTCGATACCCGGATGGCCGTTACGTTTAGCAGACCGCTTGCGGCTTGTGGGTGCTTGATATGATCATCATCTGCTACCGGCGTATTGACGAGTCTTTAGAGTCCTACACAGAGGTTTCCTGGTTCAAGCGAAACGAAATAGGAGCGCATATGAGATATGTGCAGGACCGAGAATAATGCGTGTATGTGATACCGCATTTCATTCTCGCGATATATGTTTCGATTGGTTATATTCGATATGACCTAATTATCGAATCATTGATTCGATAAATCGATACATTGAATACTAGTCGGTTATGTGCGACATGACCGGATCATTGAATCAAATGTTGATTTAATGATTTAATGTGTAATTATATATTTGATATATTACTTTGCATTAGCTAGTATAGGTTCACTTTAAATGGATTTTCTCACTTGATGTGCAAGTTGTATATGTGATATACTTTTGTACACATGTTTGTATCATGTTTGATGATACTTGCTTTCATGGTTAAGTGTAAAGAATTAAACCATGGTTAAGTGTTGATTAGGGTTTGCAAATTCATTTATCTATTTATTTATTTATTTGAAATGGATTAAGATAAGAATGGTGGCTTTATTTGTTTTATGTTGAAGCTTCATGAAGCTTTGACCTTAGTGACCATTCTTGTCTTCATGCTTAACCCTAACTCATCCAAGTAACCATGGTCCATTCTCTACACTCAACTAAGGTTAGATTATGATAAGTATTGATTTCTTTTTTAATTTATCATAACACTTATCATAAACTAGCTTCATCTTCTCCTTCTTCTTCAAGAGAGAAAACTAGACGCCATCAATGGCAACTTGAGAAAAAGTGAGTGAAATCCAATTCTAAAGTGAACCCACCTCCTATTTCTTCACCCTCTACCTCTTGCCAAGTTGTTTTGGGTGTTTTCTTCACAAGTTTCACAACTTGGTGAAGTTGGAGCTTGAACTTGCGCAACCTCGACGTAGATCGTCTTTGACACGAAGCCGACGACCTATTCCGCTCGTTTTCCCGATGAAGCCGACGAATGAGTCTAGGATTCGAAAAGGACAGCGAGAGGATGACTACGCGGAGCTAAGGAAGTGGATATCCGGATCTACAAAGGTTGTAGCATCTAACTTTTAGTTAAAGTGTTAACTAGTTTATAGTTTCGCCTAGAAATCTAGCCGACGATCCGTATTAGGGTCTCTCGGCACCCATAAAATTTTAAATTGGCATGTTCGATGCCTTGTGAGACCTCTATAGTGTGCCTAGGAACCCTACACGTCCTCCATTGGAATTTTTTTCAAAACCTTTTCAAAACACAACATACGCACACGGCACATTGAGTTCGCATGATCAGTTTGGCCCGTCAATCGGAGGTTCCCTCGCTCCAAAGGCGAGAGGTAATTAACGACAGCTTAGTCCGCGACCGCCGGAGATTCGGATACCCATAATCAATAAACCCTCGTCTACCCTAGGCATGGAGAATCTGTAGTACGCCTAACAAGCGCGTGCGTATTCCCATCTTAATGGGGTGACGAAAAACACCCTACAAGCACTCTTCCCGATCTCAACGTGGTTACGACACACACATTATGATTTTCTGAGTGGCCAGGATTCGGTAGAGATTGAGATGGAAGTTTTCCTTTCTCTCTCTCACTAATCGCGACATTTAACTGTGTAAGTTGTGCTTCTATCGATTTTATGTTTTCACCGTTGGAAGCAGTGTACTGCACTAACATTTGGATAGAAGATGTTAAATTAGCCGTCGTTTGTATAGATTGGTTAACGAACATTTCTAAGTTACGTTCGAGTGCATAGGTTTTATCGGGACCGGCCGTTTGGAAAGAATTATTATAAGGTGCAAAATTGTTGGCCGGATTTTGAAAAGTTTGTAGTTGAAAGGGGTGCTAACTCGGTTGTGGTGGTTGCTGTTGCTGTTGCTGTGGGGGAGGCTTTTGATAGTTGCTTAGGAACTGGTTTTGATTTTAAGTTTGGTTTTGGTTCCAAGCAAAATTAGGATGATTCCTCCATCCCTGATTGTATGGGAAAGAATAAAGATCATTTCTAGGTCGTTGCTGAAAAGCAGCATTAATTTGTTCTTGACCTTGAAATGGTGGACTTAAAAGACATTCTTTCGTTAAGTGTGATGGGTCGGAACAACAACCACACATGGTTTTGGGAAGCGTAACCTGGTTTAGGAAGGCTGAAGAGACTTTGTTTTCGATAGCGTCGAGTTTCTTTTGCATCACGGCCATTTCGGCTTTCACTGCGATGGAAATGTTGAGCTGATGGATACCTCTCCTAGATGAAGTTAGTCTAACGCTTTTGTTAGGAATATGTATGCCCTAGAGGCTATTATTGTTGATATAGTGGATGCTTGGACATATATATAGAGGACTTTCTTGCTCGACGTGATAGTATACAACCAGGTTACATTTATCTTAACATGTAGACTGGTATCTTTATACTGTATGTCTCTTATATATTGATAAAACCCTTAGGATATGTACTTGACTACCAGGATTATGATGATATCATACTAGTGAGGCCAGTGCGGTCCAAAAGTACATCCTTTAACTGTTCCTAGTCGAAGGGATATCGAGACTAGGGCATCGTTATTCAAGAGTAGACTGGTGTGTACGTTTATTGTCCCTTAGAGGGCGATGGTTGATCTCACAATCATTGGTGTGTGACATCAAAGATTGTACATAGGTGCTCATTAGAGAATGGGTACACCGAACGGACTCGCCGAGGACTCCTAGTTGGTATTATACCTATCGTCAGATAGCAGTCCTCTGGTGACACTAGTACAGGTTAGTCTGTAGACCTGAGATCGTCATAGAGTCTTTTATGGCTTCTACCGTGCTTTGATTTCCTCCCTACCACACTCAAGAGGAGTTATGCAAACAGATGGATTTTGGGTACAGTCCCTGTTTCGCCCAATCAGAGCAAAGCTCTGTTGAAATTCAAAATTCAAAAATTCTGAACCAACGCTTCAAATCTCGAGCGTAACGAGCCACATGTCAGGCGCTGATACGTCAGCGCAGCACCCAAGAAGGCGCGCCCAATCAGAGCAAAGCTCTATTAAAGGAAGCAACGCTTCAGTTGCGCAGGCGCTGCGCTGCGCGACACGTGTCGGCGCAGATGCGCTAGCGCAGTTGCGCTGCGCGACACGTGTCACGCGCTGGGGCATCTGCGCCAAACAGAATTAAAATTTTAAGAAATCTTTTCTGTTCTTGTTAAAACAAGAAGATTTTCTTCTGCAAAGCAGAAGCCCTTGGATCAAAGATCCAACGGTGGGGAAAATTCCCCAAATCACTCAGAGAAAGATCTCTTTAACAAATTTAACTAATTTATGGGCACTATAAAAAGGACCCTAGGCCTCAATTAAAAGGCATCAACATCTTTCTAAAAAAAAAAGAGAGAAGAGAACTCCTGAGAACTCCTCAAGAACAACAGAAGGTAAAAACCTTTAGGAAAAAGAGAAAATTCTCTTATGGACAGACTATTGATCTAAGAACAAGATCAATAATCTTAAGTAAAAAGAAAAAAATAAGTAATAGTAGTGCTTTGCACTTTCTTATGAACCATTGGTTTTTTGAAAACAAAAGAAAACTTGTTTTCTTTGATTTAAAATCAACCAAAATATAAAACAGTGCTTTGCACTTGAAAAATTGGACTGTTGCGCTCCTTCGTTGGCGCAACTCACCAGAGCGCGCCACGTGTCAGCAGCGCACTAGCGCAGCGCACTGCGCTGTTGCGCTTGCGCTCGCCAGAGCATGACACGTGTCCTTACCACAAGCGCTTGCGCTCAGTGATTGGCGCAAAGCGCCTGACAAATGCAACGCATTTCATTTCCTGAAGGGCCAGGCCCAATTAAAAGGCTTAACAGGCCTAATAAATAAAATGCTATGCATTATTTAAAAGGGCAGAGCCCAATTGAAAGGTCCAGTGGACCAAAACAAATGATCTGCATTATAATAAAAAGGGCAGAGCCCAGTCAAAATGGGCACAAATGGCCTGAAGTAATGCAATGCATTATTTAAGTGTGGGCAAAGCCCTAGCACAGGCCTAATAGACCGGAAACAAATAAAGGTGTTGAACATTCTCCATTGGACTTAGCCCAATTTTGGCCGTAAGTCCTTAAATAAAATTGACTGAGCACAACTCTCTCTTAAATTAATTTATATCCGGTTCGAGGGTACATCTCCGAACTCTTCTGACGACTGTCGTTGTAATCCTTCAACGACGTCAGAGAGGCGACGGGTCCCAACGACCATACATGGATATCGGACTGCGGGGTCCTTAAACTCGTGGACCGAAACGTCCCTAAACTAATGTTGGACCGAAACGTCCTTAAACTAATGGTAGACCACCACGTCCCTAAACTGGAACATGGACCACTACGTCTCTAAACTGGAACAATAGAGCTCCCAAATGCTCTTTTGCCGGATCTAAACGGTCCCGTTTAAGTTGATCTTAGCCCCAAATACGGCTAACGTATCCTTAAACATTTAAATGGACTATAAAACTCCAAATCGACTTTGGTTCAAAGGCACATCTCTGAACTCCTCTGACATTTGTCGTTGTAATCCTTCAACGACGTTAGAGAGGTGACGAGTCCCGATAGCCAGAGATTAAATGGATTATCACGTTAAGTTGATCTTAGTCCCAAACAGGACTAACGTATTCTTAACGAACGTTTAAGTTGATCTTAGCCGCAACGCGACTAATGTATCCTTAAACTAAAAACACCAAACCCAAATCTAAGTAAATACGGATTTGGACTAATCCACGTCCTACGGGCGACGGCATTACTCAGTCTCCGTATACAATCCACGGGCAACCACAAACAAAACAAATACCCACGACACGAAGTGAAATTCTGGAGAAGGAGAAAGTTGTTACCGCGATGCGGTAGCGTAATTAACTGCAGGGGCTTGCGCCTGCAGGGAAGAGCGTCCCCACAATCAAAAACCCCTCACCCTGAGGGGGAATCTGACGAAGTCTGCTACATCGGCCGCATCCGTCTAAACCTCCGATACACAGTGCCATAAATCAATTTGGCATCTTCGGAGAGGTGGACGGATAAAACCAAATAGCATCTGCCCCGAATCTCAGCGTCAGGACATCGCGGTCCTGTGCGCCGTCTTTCGAAGGGGAACAGATTCTGGCATGCCCGGTGGGACCTCTTCCTCTTTCCACTCCACACTTCGTGTGTCGTCTTCGCGAACCAATCGCGGTTTGTTAAATGGTTGCCTTCGGATTTCAAGTTACTAAGATTTGGTCTCTTGCCTGGCACAGAACTCAAGATTCAATGGCCTCTAACTGCACCAACTGCTCGAAGTGCCACTGCAATGGACGCTCCACCTCCCCCGGAGGTGTAGCATATAGGCCCCAAGCGGCTTCCTTCCTCACTCTGCCAGTAGACCAGGTGACTCAGGCCACCACCGGCCTGTTTTTCGGGACCATGATCCCTCCTACAAGCTTCCCTATGCCAATACCTGCACCGAAAATGAACAAGAAGTCGGTCTTCGACCGGCTCACTGCTACGACGGCCCCTGTCAACGGGTCACCTGCTACCAAACCGATAGCCTCTGTTTTCACCAGGCTAAATCTGAACTCTAAAATGGCTGTCCAAAGGAGGGCAACAGCTGCTGCTTCAGAAGTCGTCAAGGCAGCTTCCCCTGTCAAAGAGTCAGTCTTTTCAAGGCTGACGATTCCTACTCCTACCCCTGCTCGAGGATCCGTCTTCGACATGTTGAATATCACCCCTCAAAAGACAACCTCAGTCTTTAAGAGGTTAACACCGGCGGCGCCCCATTCGGACAGGGGGTAAAAAGAAGATGTCTCAATCTCCGAGCCAGTCCCAACGGCTCGTCATGCTCGACGTCGCCATTAGCAACGAGTGAGGATGGCAGGGGGCAACTCTCCCTCAGGGCTAACTCCATCGGCTCCAGTGGTGGAAGTCAACGCCGCTGTTCCAACTGGGAACAGCTTTGAACTGCTGAGGAGGGTACGGAAGAATGCTCCAACCGCTACACTGAAAAGATCTCCTCCGCCTGCGGAGAGAGTTTCAGAAACGAAACGAGAACAGCCCCCTCAACGGCCGTCCTCAAGAATTTATAAAGTTTGGAAGAGGGTTCAAGACTCCGTTATCGACACGGATCACTCCCGTCAACGAAAAAAGGAGAAGGTGGAAAAAGACGAGGACCGTCCCATTAAACAGCGGGGGACAGCAGCTGCTAGGATGCCCCCTTCAACGGTTCCTTCAACCTCAACGGCCCACAAAAGAAGGAGGCCAGAGAAAACTCTCGCGTCAGCGGCAAAAGTTAAAAATAGTGAACCTAAACGCCCCAAGTCAGGGGGCATAACAGTTCATACGGTTTACATGGCATCGGGAAAAGAAGATAGCCGCATATCAACAGGTCATAGACCGCACACGAGGTCAGTGACCAAGGCTCAGGAGCAGCAGCAGAAGCTCCAAGAAATGATGAACGCTATGGCCGCGCTTACAGGGCCAAAAAAAATCCCTGAAACATCCTCGGACGAGCGTCAAGAACAAGAAACGAACGCTGAATTCCTTCGTCGCGTACCAGAGAAGAAGGATAAAGAGGCTACGGAGCAGGCAGCCAACATAAAGAAAATGGCCCTCCTGTTCCAGGATATGGTGGGTATGATGATTCAACAAGATCCACCTGCTGAAGATCCCCCAATCATTCTTGAAGACGATAGGGGAGAGACGTCAAATCCTCCACCAGTTCTGTCCACAGCTAAAGAGGATACAATCTCCAAAGCTGATTTCGATGAATACATCGCCCAGCAAATACGGGTTCATCATGCAACCGAAACAACCGGCCAGGTCGTGAAAACGGGGAGGCCATATCCGAGTTGGTACGATCAAATCAAATACCCGCCAGGTTATACGATTCCCAAGTTCCATGTCTACAAGGGGACGGGCAATCCTCACCAGCATGTTGCCCAGTTCAGGGCACTCTGCGGCAATACCGGTGGAGATGACAAGCTTTTACTTCGCCAGTTTGTTGGAAGTTTATCAGATACGGCGTTCGAGTGGTACTCTGAGCTCCCGAACGACTCTATTAAAACCTTCGCGGAGATGGAGCTGTTGTTTATTCAGCGTTTTGCAAGTGCCAGTGAACGTACCCCGATGACAGCACTGATTAACGCCAGGGTAAAGCCAGGCGAGACGTGGGTTCAGTACGCTATACGATGGCGGAACTTATGGTCAAAGTGTGAGCAGCGCATTGAAGAAGCTCCCGCAGTAGGTATGTTTGTGGGAACCCTCGATCCACAAGCAACCATCTCGCAGTTTATGATGTTTTTCAAGCCGACTACCTTCCAGGCCTTGATTGACAAACTAGTGCAAATGGATCAAATGGGCCATAAACCCCCTCTTCCAAGGCCAGACACCCGAAATGACAAAGGGAAGGGAAAAGCGATCGTCGTCGCTAATGCTCAACAACAACCGAGCGACTCGAAGCCGGTTGCTCGTCAAAATAATATGCGACCGTACGTGCCCCTTGAGGATAGGATGGGACGTCCTTATTCCTTTCCCCGCGATAAAACGAAGAGGTTATTCGAGCCGGCGTTGTGCAACAGACTCATAAATTTGCCGGATCCAAAACGTCCGTTGCAACCAAGTGACGTCAGCAAGCCCAACTACTGTCCTTATCATCGAGTACTAGGCCATCCAATCGAAGATTGCTACGTTTTCAAAAATTGGCTTGAAAACCAGTACCGACAGGGCAAGTTCGTGTTATCTGACAAATGGAAGGTGAATCCTCCGCAGCCCCACCCCTCTAAGGGGACGAATACGCCGGGGGCAACATGCTCCGTCATTGAAGAAGCTCCTTGGGAGGTTGTATTATCAGCCAAGACAAAGAGGATGCTAAACGATCTTCAGACATGTCCAGCGATCAAGTGGAAGAATCCGTTGGAGCCGCAGGTCATTGAAGGGATGTTGAAGCCACGTCCAACTCCAAAGACCGATGGTGGCGGTTCAAGCACTTGCAGCCAGCCGTCAAAATCTTCAAAAAAGAAGAAGAAGAAATCTAAGAAGCCCGTGAAGCCTGGCGGCAAACGCACGGACTTACAAAAGCAAATTGACGCGTTGGAAGAATACAACCAAAAGGCGCGGACTCCCATTACGCTCCAAGAATTCCTCAATCACGTTTTTCAAGAAGAAGATGAGGAAGGAAGTTCATCGGATGAATCCGAGGGATATGTGGCGAGCTGTCATATGATTTCCCATTCGGTCACAAACGAGGAGGAGACTCCTTGCACTGAAAAGCCGGGGGCAGATCCTGAACCAAAAGTTCTGGGGCCATCAGATGAAGTAATTGACGCACTCCTTAATGAAGCTCGGTTGAAAGGTAAAGCTGATCGGGAGCGCGAGGCAGCTATATTTGAAAGGGCCAAGCGCCAGCGACTTGATGAAGGAGCTGAGACGATCCCGTTGGAGCTGAACACCTCCGCTACCGACAAAAGCCAATTCAATATAAAAAAGAAGTTTGCTAAAGCCATGTCCATGGGCATGAAGCTACCATCCTCCGAAGAAGAAATTACTGGTGAGGCGAAAATGCACCCGGCTTATTGCTTATATCATCAGAAGGTTTCGCACCCCACTCAGGAGTGCAAAGCTTTCGATAGATGGTGGCAAGGATATGTTGCTCATCGACAACGCTTTAACCGGGAAAAGCATAAAACTCGTCGAGAGCAAAGAAATATGACCGAAGGGCTTAAAAGAACTACTGGCGATTGTTGCATGGTTAACACCGGTAGATCACAAGTGCCCACATTCGGGAGTGATTCTGATGAAGAGCTAGAACTTGCCCCTCTCTTTAAAGAGTCTGCTTCGAGAAAAGAAGAAGAACTGAAGGTTTGCGAAAATATTCGGCTACGTAATCGCACTCTATCCGAAAAGAACCTCGGACCCTCGAACAAAAAAGATAAAGGGAAAGGAAAGGCCACTGAAGATATCGTCTTAGATGACCAAGTGGTGGAAGAGCTAGCTGCCAAAGACCCACCAAAGAAAAATAAGGTGGATTACAACGTCTTAGCACATCTAAGGAAGCTACCCTCACAGCTCAGCATTCTTGACGCCCTTTTGCTATCAAAAGAGGCGAGAGATTCGTTGATTAAGGCGCTCCAAGACCCAGAACAATTCCAAGCATGCCTGGCCGAGGAAAAGATGAAGGATGAATTGGAGGAAGTGCACACGGCCAATGTCACTTTTGGCGATGAAGACCTTCTACTTGGGACGTGCGAACACAATCGCCCTCTCTATGTCTCGAGATACTGCCATGATATAAAGATAGGCAAAATCCTGATCGATAACGGGTCGTCTGTTAACCTACTCAACGTGCGGGTGTTGAAGGAAATCTGCATGAGCGTCCAGCACCTTGCTCGGGACAAGATCACCATCTCCGGGTTCGACTTCCAATCGTCAAAGACTCTTGGATCTGTGATACTGACATTACGCTTCGGGCTACTCGTCACGGACATTAAGTTCCACGTCATAGACGCCAAGACATGCTACAACGCTTTGCTCGGCCGACCATGGTTACACGAGTACAACATCATCCCTTCTACACAACATCAGTGTATGAAGTATTTTAAGGATGGTTTCGAGTATACCGTGACGGGAGAACTGAACCCTTTCTCTGTGAACGAGGTCCGCAAATACGAAGATGCCAAATACTTCTTACCGGATTTCGAAGACACGGAGAAGTGTCACAAGCCGGAGAATAAAACTAACGCTACCATCCCTGTCTTCGGCAGTGATACTGAGGAGGAAGAGGAGATAGTTTATTCGGGTCCGCCCCAACACAACAAGCCGGGACCACCGGCTCCTACATTGATCTTTGGCAGCGACTCGGAAGATGAAGTCCATGCTGTATTCTCTGCTCGACCTTCAATACAAACGTCCGCTGACGAAGAGCAAAGTCTACAAGTCGCCATAGTGCCGCTTAAACACCATAAAGAACTAGATGCACTTAATATCTATAGTGTAGAAGAGTTGCGGACATTCTATATCCCTCCCAGGTGAGAGAGCGAGAAAGCAATTCTGTTTTACCGCTCTGAAGAAACCAAGGTGAAAAAAGAAATCTGGCATGGCGCGGATCCTGCGCTCGACAGGCTTCAGCCTATTCGTCTTCCCAGATATTATACAGAGGGTTTGAAGAAGCTGCTGAAACGCCAGGGGATATCCTTCAAACAGACCGTTAGAGAGGCCAAATTCTATGACAGGGTCTGGAACGTTCCCGGGACTCAACGCAAACTGCCTAATGGGAGAATGGAAACAAAAGGGCTTGGATACATCCGGTCAAAGAAACGAGAGTTACTGCCCAGCTGTTACGTCATGTATGACCTCGATGAAGAAGCAGATGCTCAATGGGAGGACGCTAATCCTAAGCCAGTGAAAGTTCCAGATGCAAAAGAGCCCAGTCCATCGTTCGAGGAAAAAATGGACAAACTTATAAAGAAAGCTGATCAAAAAGTCCGAGATGATCACAACCGTGAGACGGCCATCTATGAGAAAGCCAAGACGCAACACCTTCTCCAACAGGCCGTAAAGGATGAAAACACCGCTCCTTGTCAACCTGTTATAAAGAAAGCTCGGCGCAAAAGCAGAAATAAGTCGAAAGGCCAAAAAGACGCTCAACAACAACAAGACGGGGCTAAGAAACCACGCAAACGGAAGGCGAGCATTATTGATCTATCCCTCATGAAGAAAATGGGTCGAGCATACTCTTTTCCTAGGGACAAGACAAAGAAGATACTTGATCTTGCTCTAAAATATCAAATACTTACACTGCCGGAGTCCAAAAACCCCGAACAGGCAGGCGAAGTCTCTCACCCGGACTATTGCCCTTATCACCGAATTATAGGGCATCCTCTTGAAGATTGCTTCACCTTCAAGAATTGGGTTGAAGATCAGTATCAGCTTGGCAAGTTCGCTCTATCCGACAACTGGAGGGTAGCACCGCCACAGAAGCACGAGCCCAAGGCCACGAAAGGAGAACCGGTTCCACATTGGGATTGGAAACGAATTCGCACCTGTCACATGATTACAATATTAAAAGAAGAGCCCGAGGACATAGAGGAGCTCCCTTGGTGCTTCGAAAACAGCAGCGACGAGATAATCTCAGAATTCCCACCAGCGCCAAAAGAGCTGGAAGATGGAATCCATATCACTGCAGATAACCTTAAGAAAATTGAGCTGGGATCGGCAGACGATCCGCGACCGACATTCATCAGCGAGTTGCTAACTGAAGAAAGGGTGGCTGCGTTAAAAGACGTGCTTCTACAGCATAGAGATTGCTTCGCGTGGAACTATTCCGAAATGCCGGGACTAAACCCAGAAATTGCTGTGCACAAATTGGCAATATCCCCGGACGTCAAGCCAGTCAAACAGGCGCCGAGAAGAATGCGGCTTGAGCTTGAGATGAGCATCAATGCTGAGGTCAAGAAGCTGATCGACTCTGGCTTCATCCAGGAAGTTCAATACCCTGAATGGATCGCCAACATCGTCCCGGTGATGAAGAAAAATGGGACTGTGCGCATATGCGTGGATTTTCGGGATCTCAATAAAGCCTGCCCGAAGGATGATTTCCCGGTGCCAGTCACCGAACTAATGATAGACAACACGTCTACGCATGAGA
This sequence comes from Agapanthus africanus, assembly GCA_030015575.1. NCBI lineage: Eukaryota > Viridiplantae > Streptophyta > Magnoliopsida > Asparagales > Amaryllidaceae > Agapanthus > Agapanthus africanus. Next base: position 947,043,690 of record JASDDO010000019.1, read on the forward strand.
TTTTCTCTTTTATGGACAGCTCATCGGGGTATAACCAGATAAAGATGCATCCCGAAGACCAGAAGCACACCGCCTTCAGGACTCCTCTAGGTATATTCTGTTATTAAGTGATGCCCTTCGGTTTAAAGAATGCCGGTGCCACTTATCAAAGGGCCATGACAAAGATCTTCGATGACCTTATACACGAAATCGTCGAATTCTATATCGACAATCTTGTGGTTAAAAGCAAATCATACGAGGAACATCTCGAACATTTGAAGACCGTATTTCAACGCCTTCGGCAATACAACTTGAAGATGAACCCTCTTAAGTGTGCATTCGGAGTTTCCTCGGGCAAATTTTTAGGATTCATCGTCCGACACCGGGGTATCGAAATAGATCCGTCCAAGATCAAGGCGATCATGGAAATGCCTCCGCCGAGGACTCTTAAACAGTTGCGATCTCTCTAAGGGAAGCTCGCATACATACGGCGATTTATGGCCAATCTTTCAGGCAAGTGCCGTCCCTATAGTCACCTGATGAAGAAGGGAACCCCATTTGTTTGGGATCACAAGTGCCAAGGCGCACTGGACGAGATCAAGCAGTACCTGCAGAACCCTCCAGTTTTGGCTGCTCCGGTTAAGGGAAAGCCTCTCATTCTTTACACGACCGCCCTTGAAGGTTCTTTAGGCGCGTTATGGGCACAAGAAAACGACCAAGGGAAAGAAAGAGCACTCTACTACTTAAGTCGAGTTCTACTGGGGGCAGAAAGCAACTACTCCCCCATTGAAAAACACTGTCTGGCGTTGATCTTCGCAATAACAAAGCTTAGACATTACGCGTTGGTGCATGAAGTCCGTCTTATTTCAAAGGTGGACCCTCTCAAATATCTAATGTCAAAGGCTATATTGACGGGACGACTCGCTAAATGGACCCTGCTCTTGATGGAGTTCTCGATAATATATCAACCTCTCAAGGCAGTAAAAGGCCAGGCCATCGCCGACTTCCTCGCTGAGCATCCGATACCGGCCGATTCTCCTTTAAACTGCGATCTTCCAGACGAACATGCGTTTGATACCGTCAACGGTGATGATACTCGATGGGAGCTTTATTTCGATGGCGCATCTTCCATGAAGAAGCGCAAACAAAGCACCCCTATAATTAAATCGGGCATAGGGCTCATCTTTGTAATTCCACAAGGAGGGATAATGCGCTTTGCTTTCTCCCTAACAGAACCGAGGACAAACAATGAAGCCGAATACGAAGCTCTGATAGCAGGCCTCGAGATTGCCATTGATATGGGAATTGAAAACCTCCTCATATACGGGGATTCTCAACTGGTCGTTAGTCAAGTAAACGGCGACTACCAAATATGCAAACCAGAATTGGTAAAGTACGGCGAAAAAGTGCAACAACTGTTGACCCGAATTCCCTCCTATACTTTGAAGAACATACCGCGCGCAGAAAACAGCAAAGCAGACGCATTGGCCAAACTTGCTAAAGAATTGGCTGACGAGAACCTCGATGACGTTAGAATCGTAGTACAAAGCCGTCGGGTGTTTGCCCCAGCAGAAATATCTCTGGAATCACCCGAGGAAAAGGAGCGAGCGAGCAAACGACCCTGCAAGTAAAAGACCGGGAAAAGACCGAGGATTGGAGAGAAGTCTTCATAGACTACTTTAAATCCCACCAAATGCCCGAAGATGCGTCCGCAAGACATCAGCTCATGAAACGAGCTCTGCCTTTCGCCTTCTGTTTAGACCATAATATTGCATTTTTCATTCCCCTATTCTTATCCTTTTTATAAATAAACAGGTACTCTTGACGCACGTTTGTTGCATATTACAGGATACAGGTTTCTGGAGCAAATACAGTGAAAAAGACACAAAACAACAGAAAAGGGACTTTTGACCAACAATTAGACGAATCCTAGTCGAGCACAGTTCACATAGGTGCAAGGCAACGAATGTCAATGTGAAACGGTTAAAAAGCCCAATACAAGTCTTCACTGAAGATCTGGAGAAGAGTGAGAAGCCAACAGAGAAAATACATATAAAAATACAGAGCCCCAGAACTCCTGAAGAAAGCCCAAAAGACTGGCGGCCCAAGACCACCAAAGGGCCGCGGATCCGCGGCTCAAGCCAGCATTTGCCGCGGATCCGCGGCCGTCTAATGCTCGGGTCGGTGGAGATTTCTTCTGTTGCCGCGACGTTGTGGGTGTTGGGATTCTCAGGGGTCAAATCAGTAATTGCGCATGTGCGAGAGTCTGTAACCCTAGGTTTTCTATTTTCCTATAAATTGTAATTTTAGATCTGTAAAAACTATGCCTCTTTTCAATAAATAAAATTCAGAATTTCTGGGAGTGACATTCAGATCTATTCTGTCTTCTACTTGGAGGGAGCCATCAAATCTGTAGGTAATTTATTTCCTTGCTTTTATTTTCTAGTATAATTTATCATCCCCTAATGAGCGAGTAGTCTCCTCGCTTGTTAGGGTTAGCCTTAGCGAAAGGGTTGAGAGATGAGATCTCTCACCCCTTTCAATGCCATCTTCACTTTAGAGTTAGAACTCCATGCATACGCACACATCCGCTCCCTACGGCACCCTACCCCTCGAGGTAACGGTGAACCGTAGTATAAAGGGCCGGTTGCGCGCGTTTTCCATGGGGGTTAGGGTAATTATCAACAAAGGAAGGATACAAATCTAGAGGAAGAAACATCTTCCCAAAAGATTCGTATCCACTTTATTGATAATTAACGTAACATCTAATAGATCTAAAAAAGAAGGCATTGAAAGCGGTGAAGGAAACATTAATCTCCAAAACTTCCCCTAAGCCTAACCCTAGCAAGACTTTCAATTAGATTAATTAGATCTAGTTTTTATAGATTTTTATAAACCAATCAAAACGACAAATAGAATCAACTCGTTAAAACACATAAAAGGAATTTACCCGTCTCTGTGGATCGACCCGTACTCACCGGCTAGCTGCGAAGCGACGCCGTTCTGATTGCGGTAAACAAATATTTTTGACACTAATCAATGGCGCCGTTGCCGGGGACGGCGTAATATTGCTTTTTGTGAATTTTCGGGTTGATATAAATTTTAAAAATTATAAAAATCTGAAAATACAAAAAAATAAAATAAAAATTTATCAACCTTGATCTGTTTGAAGGGTATATTTTTGAATCTTGCAGGACCAGCGTCGAATCGCGGATCTGGAATTTTACAGAGGCCAAAACATAAATTGGTATATAAGAACAGAGAGGACTTGCAAGTCAAGAGCAGTGAAATTTTTTCCAGAGGCTGAACCCATCCCCTTGCCGCGCTTCCGCGGCAATAACTTCCCCAGGCCGCGGTTCCGCGCTTTCATTGCCACGTCAGCCCTAAAAATTTGTGGGGTTTGTTTTCTCTCCCTCTCCTCTGTAACCTCCATATCTCCACTGTAAAAATTTTCTGCAGGAATTCTTTGCGTAAAAAGTCTTCTCCCCCTTCTCAATAACAGATTTTCTGCAGGTTTCTTTGCGCCGCGCTAAAATTGAATGCAAGTGAATTTTTGTTTTGCATAATTTAATTGGACTTAAGGGGCTATTTGACCAAACTCAGATTGGGTGGGGATTTCATCACCCTTCCCAGGACCCCAGAAAACACCTAAAGCATTTTGCATCGACCACCTTTAATTAAAAAAGATTAGACTCAGACCTAAGGACAACGAGCTCAATAGGAAAAGGACTAGGGTAGGCATCGGCCGTTTATCCTAACCGACATTGCGGTGTCTAGGCTAGTGGTTATTAATTAGGCCCACTGTAGTGGTGGTTCCTTCCCACTTACCTGGCCGTACTTGTCCGTGAAGAGGCGGTTCGAGGTCTATTTCTAGCCCTAGTTAAGAGCTGTCTAGTAGACCTAGGCAACCCTAGATCTAGGCCTGATTGTGCATGGGTGGTTGATACATTTGTGTCACGAGTCCCATTTTCTAAAACCTTATTGCAAAACTCTCCAATAAAAAAAATAAAGAAAAAATCTTTTAAAAAAAAAAACTTGCAAAAATTTTGTCGCTAAGAAATCCTTGCATTCTTCTATCATGGGTACCCCACATCATAAATCTCTTCCCGAATTTTGGTATCCCGAACCTAACTTTGCGTCGTTCGTCAATTGTTTCGGTCAATTTAAAAACGATCCCTCCTTGCCAAAAATTTCGTTGAAAGATCAAATAGAGGCGTCTAGGAGAAATAGTTTGACTTTTCAACCCACTTCGTGTCAACCGAGTCAACCTTTACAACCTACATATGTTGATACCATTTCTTCAAGTCCTTCTGTCACTCCTAGGCCGATATCCATTGCTGAGCATATTGCTCAATCTCGCAGTCGATCTTTCACCCCTCTCCACTCATCTAGTTTTAGGGATCCGCACGATTATTCACCTTCTTATCCATATGTTGACCCTACTCCTGTCTTACCACCCACTTCCTACCAGTCATACCCGACCTTCCCACCTTCACTAGACGCTGTTTCGACACAGCCATTAGGGAGTTTCACATACCCAACTAATTTTGAATCTTTTACTGAAACCCCCTCACCACCTAAGTCTAGTTTGGAAGAGTCGTTGGAAGCATATATTGCTGCAACAAATAAAATAATGAGGAATGTGGAAGCATCCATGGCCGCCCTTATGCAACCTAGTGAACCGGTAGCTAGTGTCCCGCTAGCTCCGAATTTTTCAATGTATAAGGCGGCTGTTGGACAGAGTGAGAATGAGAGAGGATTTTCAAATCAAACCTACCCTTACCCAATTGAAGCCCACAACTCCGGTTTTCCATCGATTGTTCTAAATGATTCACCAGTTGAAAATAAAAATGAGTTGTGCGATTTTGTAGTGTTTGATTTGCCAAATTGTGAGGAACCCCTTTCGAGTGAAACCGCACCTAATCCTTTCGATCTTTACACCTCCACTCTAGAACCTACATTGATAAATATTCATGCTGTGGATGAAGTGTCTAAAGAAATTGATTTTCACTTGATTGAGGATATAGACGCCGGGAATATTTCAGATGATGAACCTGTCGATTTAATAGAAATTTTATGTTCAAATCATCATCCTGAGTTATTAAATGTTTCCCCCGAATCTCATATGCGTCTCGATTTTGATGACAATGGCATAGATGGATTAAATATTGAGGAGAGTCTTGAGGATAATATCGAGGTTGAACCATTTTTAATTGATGTGTCGGATTTTCCAATTTAGCCTCATGAACCTTTGACTGTTATATCACCCTCCCTCCTTCCTATTGTTCCGACCGAACAAATGACCGTTACGCTTTCATCTCCTATACCAAGTTCGGCGTACCCATGTTTTCTTGCGAATCTTGAGGGATTTGACCCCATTGCACGACGAGTTGGTAGGTTAGCGCAATCGCTTTTAACACATCGGTCATCACAAATTGCATTAATTTATTCACTCAATTTACACCCTCAAGATCGCACTCCACATCTTTCTTCTTTCCGTCTTTCTTCTCCCCCACCGAGACCAGATTCTACCATTCTTCTTTCCACACGGTCTCGCGTGCGTTTCATCTCTTTTCCTTCCATCCCATTCTTGCACCAACTCTACCATTACCATGATAAGATTTTTGAATGGTTGGTGCTAACATTTGGCTTGTGTAAGGCCAAGCTTAACTTTGGGGGGAATCTTGTTGTATATATGTATATATCCTTTTGTTTTCTTTTTCTATAAAAAATAAAAAAAATTCAAAACATAAAAAAAAATTTATTATAAATAAATAAACAGGGGAGTATCGGTATTTTGACCCTCTTGGTTTAGCATGACAGTGAGGACACTGTCAAGTTCAAGTTTGGGGGTATGCTCGGTACGTCTTCTTCCTTCGCATTCATTTGTACATATTTTTGCATTTGCATACTTATTTGAAAACCCATAAAAATAAAAATTTGAAAAATTTCAAAAATTATAAAAATAATTGTATTCAATTTTGCCTAATTGACTTGAGTTTGACTAATAGGTTAACTGGTTAGGAACAACTAGATCTTAGACTTAGTGAATTAAAAACTCTAAAAATAACATTTCTTAAAGTTTAACGGTAGAAAGTATATGCCTTGTAGTTTATTTAGAAATAGGCAAATTTTGGGTTCACTTCTTGGGCTAAGTCGAAACAAGGGAAGAGTATTGATGTTCTAATTAAAGTATAAGTTTGAAAGATAGTTCCTAGCTTAAGTCTAGATTCTGAAAATGTATACCCTACAAAATTGCACAATCACGCACCTTGAAACTTGGAATAGTAGAAGAGACCTTGAAATACTCTTGTCTAAAGTCCTTAGTACGAAGAAAATAAAAGAAAAAAGTGTGAATAAAGAATTAAAAAAAAAAATGGACACTGGTTTTTGTGATTACTTAAGGCTGCTAAAATAGAAAAATATTTAGCGAGGGTGCTTCATCACCTAGTGCCTTAGACCAACTGGTTTGGGAGTCACTGCTAAAGCCTTGGGTGTTGCAAGGACTAGGAAGTACGCTTTAAAGTGCAAACGCATTTTGTAGTCGGTCGTAGGTACCTCAAGAAGTATTAACGGTCGCATGAAGGATGTGTAAGCAAATTTCATTTAAATTCACCAATTAATAAGTACTTTGGACAATGGACAAGGGCATGATTGCTTGAATTGAATTTCCAAGTGTAGGGGTGATTTATACACACACGTGGGGGTATGTGATTGGAATTTAGATAAGAGAGAGGAATGAAGAATAGAACTTGTATCTTTAGTAGAGTTGATAGAAATTCCTAAGTGGAGATGGAACCCTAGAAGGAAAACTTAAGAGATGCCGAAAGCTAAGTAGGTCTACATAACATATATAATCTTAAGTTAAATAATGAGGAAGCGTGAAGAATATGGGTGGATAATTTACAAGTATAAGATAATAGAATTCCTTGTTAGAAAACCTAATTGGAGAACAAAAGTCAATGGGTCAAGTTGATAGGATTTTGTGGGTGTAATCCGCTGAAAACCCTCAGGAGACAACACTCCTCCTACTAGGGACACCTAGAGGTTTAACGGCTTGTTGCACGTGCTCAGTGCAATCGCGTTTCCCTGCGAAAGTGCGGTTAGGATTTTAGTGAATAAAATAATAAGTTTGCTCGAGGACGAGCAAAAGGTAAGTTTGGGGGTATTTGTTTAGACCAAAATATTGCATTTTTCATTCCCCTATTCTTATCCTTTTTATAAATAAACAGGTACTCTTGACGCACGTTTGTTGCATATTACAGGATACAGGTTTCTGGAGAAAATACAGAGAAAAAGACACAAAACAACAGAAAAGGGACTTTTGACCAACAATTAGACGAATCCTAGTCGAGCCCAGTTCACATAGGTGCAAGGCAACGAATGTCAATGTGAAACGGTTAAAAAGCCCAATACAAGTCTTCACTGAAGATCTGGAGAAGAGTGAGAAGCCAACAGAGAAAATACATATAAAAATACAGAGCCCCAGAACTCCTGAAGAAAGCCCAAAAGACTGGCGGCCCAAGACCACCAAAGGGCCGCGGATCCGCGGCTCAAGCCAGCATTTGCCGCGGATCCGCGGCCGTCTAATGCCCGGGTCGGTGGAGATTTCTTCTGTTGCCGCGACGTTGTGGGTGTTGGGATTCTCAGGGGTCAAATCAGTAATTGCGCATGTGCGAGAGTCTGTAACCCTAGGTTTCCTATTTTCCTATAAATTGTAATTTTAGATCTGTAAAAACTATGTCTCTTTTCAATAAATAAAATTCAGAATTTCTAGGAGTGACATTCAGATCTATTCTGTCTTCTACTTGGAGGGAGCCATCAAATCTGTAGGTAATTTATTTTCTTGCTTTTATTTTCTAGTATAATTTATCATCCCCTAATGAGCGAGTAGTCTCCTCGCTTGTTAGGGTTAGCCTTAGCGAAAGGGTTGAGAGATGAGATCTCTCACCCCTTTCAATGCCATCTTCACTTTAGAGTTAGAACTCCATGCATACGCACACATCCGCTCCCTACGGCACCCTACCCCTCGAGGTAACGGTGAACCGTAGTATAAAGGGCCGGTTGCGCGCGTTTTCCATGGGGGTTAGGGTAATTATCAATAAAGGAAGGATACAAATCTAGAGGAAGAAACATCTTCCCAAAAGATTCGTATCCACTTTATTGATAATTAACGTAACATCTAATAGATCTAAAAAAGAAGGCATTGAAAGCGGTGAAGGAAACATTAATCTCCAAAACTTCCCCTAAGCCTAACCCTAGCAAGACTTTCAATTAGATTAATTAGATCTAGTTTTTATAGATTTTTATAAACCAATCAAAACGACAAATAGAATCAACTCGTTAAAACACATAAAAGGAATTTACCCGTCTCTGTGGATCGACCCGTACTCACCGGCTAGCTGCGAAGCGACGCCGTTCTGATTGCGGTGAACAAATATTTTTGACACTAATCACCTTCGTCAATGATACTCTATACAGGAGGTCGTTTGATTCTCTGTGGCTGAGATGTTTAGGACCTGATGAAGCGAAAAGAGTCGTTCAAGAAGTTCATGACGGACTCTGCGGTTCTCACCAAGCGGGCCCAAAGATGAAGTTGAAGATAAAACGGATGGGCTACTACTGGCCCACGATGATTCATGACTGCCTCGAATATGCGAAGCAATGTCACTCATGCAAAATTCATGGGGACTTCATCCATCAGCATCCAAACCCATTACATCCAACGGTGGCTAGCTGGCCGTTCAAAATGTGGGGAACTGACATAGTCGGCCCCATCGAACCAGCATCGTCTAGAGAACATCGTTTCATCCTGGCGACGACTGACTACTTCTCCAAATGGGCAGAAGCAATACCGTTAAGAGAAGTGAAGACGGAAAATATCCTCCACTTCTTCAAGACGCACATCATATATCGGTTTGGAACGCCAAGACGGATCATCTCCGATAACGGGCCAGCCTACAGAAGCCACAAGATCAGTCGCTTCGCGCAACAACACAATATAGATTGGAGATATTCCTCGGTTTATAATCCGCGAGCTAACGGTTTAGCTGAGGCCTTCAACAAGACCTTGACGAAGATCATGAAGAAAACAGTGTCGCGAAATAAGAAAGACTGGCACGAAAGACTGCAAGAGGCTCTCTGGGCATATCGAACTACGTTTAAAACGACCACGAACGCAACACCATATGCGTTAGTATTCGGGACAGAAGCAGTACTCCCCCTCGAGATAGAGTTACCCTCTCTACGAGTGGCAGTCCATTACGAGCTGACGGACGAAGAAAATGCTCACCTTCGACTTGAGGAGCTTGACGCCCTTGAAGAAACACGACTCATAGCGCAACAAAATCTGGATGCCTATAAAGCAAAGATGACGCGCTCATATGAAAGACTGACCCGACCAAGGACATTCCGCCAAGGCAAGCTTGTGCTAGTGGTCAAAAGGCCTATGATCCCCAACCGCGCCAAGCGGGGAAAATTCGAGCCAAACTATGAAGGCCCGTACGTCATAGATAAGGTCTACCAGGACGGGGCCTATCTACTCATAGATATGCACGGTGAAAGGCCTTTCAGGCCGATAAACGGTCGCTTCCTAAAGAAATACTATGCTTGATGAGCCACAGCCTAGGTCAATGATAGATGACGACGACTGCGTCCGCTCGCTATCTTCCTAAGCTCAAGCTTTATAAGCAGTAGCCCGTCTCTCAACGACGGACCGAAATATCCTTAAACTAATAGCAGACCGAAACGTCTTTAAACTACTACCGCAGCATCTTTAGGCCGATAAGATATAAAAAAAAACATATAAAAATAAAATAAAATAAAACGGTATGTCCATAAGCAAAAAGGGCATGGATGAAAACCCGAAAGGGCTCCGTGAGTAAAAACAGCAGGGCTACCGGCGAGTGTTCGTGAAAACCCGAAAGGGCACGACCTCGTAAAAAAAAATTAATATAAAAATAAAAAGAATAAAAAAAACGATATGTCCATAAGCAAAATGGGCACGGATGAAAACCCGAAAGGGCTCCGTGAGTAAAAACAGCAGGGCTACCGGCGAGTGTTTGTGAAAACCCGAAAAGGCGCAACCTCGTTAAAGAACACTTACAAGATCCTCTCGACCCTGTAAGGAGAAACCACCCGCGTGAGATCCTTACGACTCACAAGGGAGCAACACACTTAGGGATCCCCATGATTCCTAAGGAGAAAATACACTTGCGAGATCCTCACGACTCGTAAGGAGAACTCTCTTATGGGACCCTCACGGCTCATAAGAGTTGAAAGTCTTAAGTTACAGAGACCAAAACCTGTGCTTAAGCAAACCCCCACAAACTTCCAATATTGCCCTACAAGTGGCTCATTACCGACCCTTGTATACAATCCACGGGCATGAATAAACATTTCCCTAACCAAGTCTCATCCGTGACTGGGGATATGTTCGCATGGTAAACAACCCTTGTAAATCCTCTCGATTTATGAGGAGAAAACCCTCCTGTAGGATCCTTACGACTTACAGAGGAAACGAACACTTAGGAATCCTCACGAGTCCTAAGGAGAAAATACACCTACAAGATCCTCACGACTTGTAGGGAGAAATACCTTTGTGAGACCCTTACGGCTCATGAAGTTAAAAGCCTTAGACGACATGACCCTAACCCTGGTCGCTAAGCCACCTTTGTTCAACATCGACAGAGGCAGATAATGATTCGCTCCTGGCAATATCCCAGTTGTAGCGGTGCTGATGCCGAAATCGGTGTCTAATTCCAGGTTTACGGCGGAAAGCCAGTAAGCCGCACATGCATACAAAATAGCCGAAATGATTGGGCAACTCGCAATAAAAAGCAGCGAGTAAAAATAAAATAAATAGCCGAAATGATTGGGCACCGCGAAAAATATCCGAAATGATTGGGCGATCGTGACCTTCGCGATATAAAAGCTGAAATGATAGAGCATCGCGGAGATAAAACAAAAAAATGATGATAAAACTTTGGCCCTACAGTTAAGATCACATCGATCCCTGTATACAATTCAAGGGCGTAAACAAAGAGGGAACCATACTTTCCCAACAGGCTCCGCCAGAAGACGAAGCCAAATCTCGACGGTTCAGTCCAATTCCGAAGAAACCAATGTCTTCAGCAAATTCCTCGACTCACGGATACAACACTCCTTGACGAGAGCCTCCTGATCCGCGTCGACTCGCAGAGCCACCAGCGCCAACGTGGGAAATCCTCAACTCGTTTCAAACCCCAAGGAAACAAATAATCCTTGGCGCTTGGGAAACAAATAATCCCTAACAAATTCCTCGACTCACGGATACAAACACTCCTTGACGAGAGCCTCCTGATCCGCGTCGACTCGCAGAGCCACCAGCACCTCCGTGGGAAATCCTCGACTCGTTTCAAACCCCAAGGAAACAAATAATCCTTGGCGCTTGGGAAACAAATAATCCCTAGCAAATTCCTCGACTCACGGATACAAACACTCCTTGACGAGAGCCTCCTGATCCGCGTCGACTCGCAGAGCCACCAGTGCCTCCGTGGGAAATCCTCGACTCGTTTCAAACCCCAAGGAAACAAATAATCCTTGGCGCTTGGGAAACAAATAATCCCTAGCAAATTCCTCGACTCACGGATACAAACACTCCTTGACGAGAGCCTCCTGATCCGCGTCGACTCGCAGAGCCATCAGTGCCTCCGTGGGAAATCCTCGACTCGTTTCAAACCCCAAGGAAACAAATAATCCTTGGCGCTTGGGAAACAAATAATCCCTAGCAAATTCCTCGACTCACGGATACAAACACTCCTTGACGAGAGCCTCTTGGTTCGCGTCGGCTCGCAGAGAAACTGTGTCTCCGCGGGAAATTCCCGATTCGTCTCAACATGCAAATAAAGCCTCAGGCAGCAGGGACTAAAAAACTTGCTTCCTGAACAATGGGATCCTGCAAATCAATCCAAAATGGTCTCTTGCATACTATTCACGGGTCTCACTCTCCAAAGTCGAATTTCGACGATGAGGGAAACAACCGCTTGTGGGTCCTCTTGACTCGTAAGAGGGAAAAATTCTCTTATAGGATCCTTACGACTTGTAAGAGAAAACAACACTTAGGAATCCTCACGATTCCTAAGGAGAAAGCCCACCTACGAGATCCTCTCGATCCGTAGGGAGAAGAATCTCTATGAGACCCTAACAGCTCATGAAGTTGAAAAGTCTTAGGCAGCAGATCCGAACCTGCGGCTTAAGCCATCGCTATTTCTTAAGAAAGTCAGGATACTCGTTCTAATCATCCGTCAACCATGTTTGCTAAAGTGATATGCTGATAGTAAAAGAAAGAAAAGACGGATAAAATGACACATTACAAAAAAGGTGTATCTTTTATTCATAAACCTGATTGGGTACAGGATACATTATGTCAAAGAATAAAAAAATATATATATATATACATTTTTTTATCTACAATTACAAACGATACAAAGAAGGATAGCTACTGAGGAGGAAGTATCTTTAGTAAATCCACAAGTTGCTCTCGCACTTCCTTCAGCGCCTCCTCCTGAGCAGCTGCCGCGGCCACCTCCGCTTCCATCCGGGCTCGCTGCTGCAAGAAAGATGAAAGTTGCTCCTCCGCCGCCTTCTGGGCTGCTTCCTGGCTGGGTGCATCTCGCTCGACAACATCAAGGTGTTGCCTCAATGATAACCCTTCAGAAAGACATTGCAGAAGGCCCTCAAAGACAACCTTCAGCCGTGCGGCGTTGGCCTCCACCCGAGCATGCAGTTGGGCAGACTTGCTCGAAGTCTCACCTCGCTCCTTACGCCTTGAAATGACTTCTTGTTCGAGGTGGTGGAAGTAAGGAGCGCTCTGCTCAATCCACGTTGTTCTTTGATTACTGGCAGCCAAGGCCTCGGGAGCGGGACGCAGCGACTCCAACCGATGCAGGCGGGCCTCGATCTCCCTGCAATGGTTAACCCAAGATGCGATGATACCCTCGTCATGAAAGTTCACGAGTATCACCAGCATCGGGTTAACCGCTATAGCAAAATCCGCAGCAGAGGTAGGGGTCTCGACGTCGAGCTCCTCAATGTAATCGCTCAACATACGTAAGCTGTTCATGGCGCCTTTCGAAGATGGACGTCTCAGGTAAGGACCTGCTGGCATTATGATGCGAGATTCGAAGGGCGCCGAGACCGAAACGACAGCTGAAAAGAAACAAGATGTGATCAGATAACAGTTCAAAAAATAAAAAGGGGGATTTATCAATGTGATAGTCGTTGTACCAGCTGAGGCAGACGGCATGGCTGGAAGGGTCGGCAGCGCAGTCGATCTTTCTTCTCCCCCTTCGATTTGTAACACTGCAGTCGAAATGAGAAAAAAAGGGGTTTAGAAGTAATTCCATCAATCAAGAAAGAAGGATATCAATGGAAATCATACTCACCAACGCCACCAGAGGAAGAAGCGAGTTCGGATGGGAAGGAGAAGTGTGGGAGCAATATCTGGTAAAGATGGTCAAAAAGCACTCCTGAAAGACACAATAGTATAACTTTAGTACACAAATTATGCGTCTGGAAGATAAGATTAATAAATTACAAACACATACCTTCCAACATCTTCGAGGGTATGAGAGAGGGTTGAGAGGTGACCACCGCCAAGGCAGTCGTTGAAGGCGCTCCCTCGAGCAGTGGGGCATCGGCACTGGCTGCACCTGCATTACAACAAATGCGAATTTGTCAGAAAGGATTGTAAGATAAAAAAAAAGGGTAGCAACTTGGGATTTACCTGATGAGCTGCCGGCTGAAACGGAGGCGATTCCCTCCTCTATTGACATGAGACCACCGCCCATGGCCTCATCACCTGACTCAATGGGAACCATCGTGGTGCTCGCGAGACCTGGAGACGGCGGAGGACCATAGACGGGGAGGGCTATGACTGGAGTATTGCCAGATTCCAGAGAAGGAGCGGTTGACTCGTCCTCGGGAATCATGGCTACCTCACCCACTACTCTCTCAGGTTCAGTAGTCGCGGTTGTATCGTCCACCATCACCACGAGGTCGCTGGCCTCAAGCGCCTCGTACACCACCACCCTCGGTTCAGTTATAAGGATCATATCATCTGCCACCGCTTCAGGTTCGGCATCAATGACCTTCTCGGCTGCAGGCCCCTCGACCTCCACCTCAGGCTCCCAAGCCACAACGACGTTGCCCACCGTCGGCTCGAGTTCGGTAGGTACCGCCTCCTCTGTTTCTTTGGGATCAACGGTTTCCGCCTCCCCCTCGATCGGACTCGGCCCTGCAAGATAAGGGATATTAGGACCAATGACATTAAAAACCCTTATAACAAAAACTCTGAGAGAAATATTACCTGAAGCGGATTTACCGTTTGCACTCCGAACTGCGCGCGCCACCTCTCTGCGGGCAGTGGATAGGGCGACAGGGGCCTCTTCAGATGGAGTATCAGCACGAGGGACAGTGTTGGGACCCGCTCCCATAGCCAAGGCAGCCCTGCGCGCTTTCGCCTCACGCCTCAGCCGTTTCCTTTCCTCCTGGGCTGTCGCGATGGATCTTTGTGACGCCTCCTTCAAAGCGTCGTCATCCTCGTTCAGGGATGCCTCCAGAGCCTTTAAGGCATCCTTCATCGGCTCTTCAAGACGAACCTCCTGCGGTGGCCCAGAGGAAGCGGGAAAATCGGCAGCTGGTAAAACATCTGCGTCGCTTGGTGGGAATGGCATTGAGGTTTCTGCAATAAAAGGGGAGAGGTTAGATCGACCATAACACGAGGGAGATGGAGACTTGATGGATTAAAACTTACTAAGACCCATAGATGCTCTAAGACGTTCCTCCTCCTGGAAAGTCTTCAGAGAAGTGGCAATAGCTTCTTCGTCAGTGATGCCTGTTGAAAGGAAAGAAAGAAAAGCGTTAGTCAAAGGCAATGAAGAGGATATGTTGCAATAAAGAAAAGGCGACTAATAGTTACCTGATTGCGCAAGCTTAGCTAGCCACGCGTCACGCCTCACCAACCATGCTGAAGCTTCGAGAGCAGCCTCCAAGTCTGTATCGTCTGGCGGCGGCATCACTAATCCTTCGTTAGTCCCGTATTCGAGCAGACCCTCGGCATAAGGAGCATGGGGTTCCTGACCGAACACGACGTCCGCAGCGAAGAGCGACTTCTTTTTCTTTTGCCCTCCGACCCTAGGCTCACGGGGGATCGACTTCCGTTTAGCAGCCACTTTGGGACGACGGGTCCCGATGTCCGCACCCACGCCAGACTCCGGCGAGGGTACAACCACTGTCTCCACTGGAGCACAGGGTGCGGGAGGTGCATCTGTGATATCAGGGAGCGGCAACTCACGTGGAAGATTTTGTGCACGGGAGGGTCCGGCTTTGGCATCTTTTAAAGGGGGGATTACCGGGGTCCTTGGCACCAGAGGAGCGTTGCGATCGCTACCTGGAGGTGCACCCTTACGATCGATCAGCAACCGCCTTTCCTCCTTTATGACCGCTCCCGTCGAATGACTATACCATTCTGTGTATACCCTAAGAAGTCGGGGGGCGCAAGCCGGCTCACTGATAAAGAAGTGAGAGCCCGTGTTTAGACGCATGAAGTGATGCAGTGCCCTCTCCATCCCTTCTTCAGTCGCGGCAGGTTTCGATAAAAAAACCTCCAGCGGTACCCCTTGATTATAGCTCAGCTGTTGGGCGAAACGATGCGGGTTATATCTCATAAAAATCGCTGCCCCGTCCTGCCTAAACACCAAGAAGCCCAGTCTGATGGAATATAGGTGAAGGGTCTCCCGGGCCGTTAAAACTGAAGCTCCATCCTTGAAAGTGTCTTGCAATGGCCGCACTGCGGTGGTGGACGTTTTTCCAATAGTCAACACCTTGTCAATAAAAGACACACCGGTTCCAACGGTATGGGAGCGAAGGAGTAAACACCTGGCATCTCGTGGCGATGGATTTACAATTGATGCGCCGATCAACTGTAGAATGCGAGGAAAACTGCACCTTTCGTAGAACGAGGGCCTTTTATGCATGCCGAAGACACCCGCTGTATGTAGCTCGAGCCACGACATAAAGTAGTGTATCGGGAAGACCACGTGCAACACCCCAGGCTCATTAGCATCCGCTGCTCGACTGAGGCCATGATATAAGTGCGCCAAACCGGCGATCCCAACGGCCACCTTTACCCCGATAGTCATTCGGTGGGCCGGGTAAAAAACAGAGGGCCGCATGCGGTGAGAGTGCATTGGGAGCGCAAACCAACTCAGCCAAAGCCCAAGAAATCCTAAAAAGAAGGCCTCCTCGTCCATCTCGGGGGCTGCGACTTCTGCAAAAGACATGGTTGGGGAGTTAGGAAGAAAAAAGTTCTTTTGGTCTATGTCTTTCGCTGGCAGGTTATCTAAACCTAAATCAAAAGGGTCCTCAAGGTTGGCAAACTTGGCAGCTTCCGCCGAGAGGACGTTTGGATGAAGGAACCGAGCAATGAAATCTTCAAAATTAACTCTGCGGCTCCCACGCTCAATGAAAAGGGCCTCGTAGATGTTCAACACCTTGATCAGACTTGGAAATTGATGTTGAACAGCGTTCTCCGGCATGAGCCCTCTTATCACCGGCTTAGCACCAAAGACGTACTCATCCAGTGGGAGCAACTCTTCATAATGTTCCCCCATGACCGGTAGACCGGATACCTCCGTAAACTCTTCCAAAGAGATTGACACTTCCCGATCCATGGCAAGGAAAGTGTGGGTAGGAATGTTCCACTGCTCCAGGAAGGCCTTGAACCACCAGGTGGGAAGCGTGGGATACTGGAAGAGGGAAACATAAACTGCAGTATACAATCCTAACCTTATCAACTGCGACTTCTTCGTCGACAGGATATACCGGGCCCACGGCAGATAGCCGATTGGGTGGCGGGGGATCAAACCGATATTATATGATTGCCCCCAAGGTCGCGCCTCGCCTTGACAGATGCGGCGCCCCAGGATATCCAAAACCATGGGACGCTGAACCGGAATCGCATCTATGGCGGGATGTAGGAAGCCTTTTGATGTCCAATCAACCATCTCCACGGCATACTGCACCGGGGGTGGGTTGGCGTAATGAATCGCCGTTATGGGTTCCGACGGCACCGCGCATGTGAAGCTCCGGCGGCCCATGATGATCTGATTATACCACGACCCCCAAAGATGGAGACTCTTGTATTCCGGGTCGTACTCCTTAATCATGGCCAGGACTTCACGGTCCAAGGGCGCCTCGGGAAATCCCTCCTCCGAGCGGACGAACGGGAATGAAGTGTCTAGAGACATGATCGCGGCAAAAAGAACAATTTAGCCTTTAGTATTGTAATTCCAACGTTTGGCGTTTAAAATAGAAAATGCATTAATTAAATTAAAATTAATTAATTACACCACACAGCAGCGCAGTGAGTGGGAGACCAAAGGGGGACCCATAAAATCCGGATTCTCAATACGTCAGACAATCTCATCATTGGATGAGATTGTCAGTTGGTCCCCAGGAAAACATTCCCATTTATAAAAAGGAGGGGTGGTGAGAATCCCTAGAGGCAAGGAGAAAATCTCCACTTTCAGAGCAAAGTTCTGTCACAGAGTGACACTTGTCAAACTTTGGTCCCAGGGAAATAAGATTCCTTAAAAAGAGCACAGCTCTATGGTAATAATGGAAAGGTCCATCAGAAAATGTCTACACCTAAAAGAATTAAAAATTTTGAAATCTTGGAAAATCCACGAAAAACTTGTGAAATTTTTTCATTTATCAGATCTAAAAGATCCACAGATGATCTATGAGCAAAGCTCTGTTCATGGGTTAAAACCTATGAACAAGATCCCTGTAGATCTGCAAGTTTTTGAGAGCGAAGCTCTGTTTATAAAATCCCAATGGGGATCTCTTTAGATCAAAAGATCTGTAAGAGCAAAGCTCTATTAGTTAATTAAAATATTTAACTTAAGATTAATTTTACCTAAAATTTTCTAACTCGGAAAATGAGAGCAAAGCTCTAAAGTTTTGGAAATGAGAGCAAAGCTCTGGAGTTCTAAGCAAGAGCAAAACTCTGGAAATCTAAATCTAGAAAATGGTGAGATTTTTCTAAGGGCCAGAGGTCCTATTTATAAGGCGCTTGCGCCTCTTGAGCTCACCCCTTGATCCAACGATCAGGAGTTTGCCACCGCTGCACTCACGTGTTCGCCACGTGAGCGCAACGGTGGGGGGGGGGGTATTTGTTTCGCCCAATCAGAGCAAAGCTCTGTTGAAATTCAAAATTCAAAAATTCTGAAACAACGCTTCAAATCTCGGGCGCAGCGCGCCACATGTCAGGCGCTGATACGTCAGCGCAGCGCCCAAGAAGGCGCGCCCAATCAGAGCAAAGCTCTATTAAAGGAAGCAACGCTTCAGTTGCGCTGCGCTGTGCGCTGCGCGACACGTGTCGGCGCAGATGCGCTAGCGCAGTTGCGCTGCGCTGTGCGCTGCGCGACACGTGTCATGCGCTGGGGCATCTGCGCCAAACAGAATTAAAATTTTAAGAAATCTTTTCTGTTCTTGTTAAAACAAGAAGATTTTCTTCTGCAAAGCAGAAGCCCTTGGATCAAAAATCCAACGGTGGGGAAAATTCCCCAAATCACTCAGAGAAAAATCTCTTTAACAAATTTAACTAATTTATGAGCACTATAAAAAGGACCCTAGGCCTCAATTAAAAGGCATCAACATCTTTCTAAAAAAAAGAGAGAAGAGAACTCCTGAGAACTCCTCAAGAACAACAGAAGGTAAAAACCTTTAGGAAAAAGAGAAAATTCTCTTATGGACAAACTATTGATCTAAGAACAAGATCAATAATCTTAAGTAAAAAGAAAAAAATAAGTAATAGTAGTGCTTTGCAATTTCTTATGAACCATTGGTTCTTTGAAAACAAAAGAAAACTTGTTTTCTTTGATTTAAATTCAACCAAAATATAAAACAGTGCTTTGCACTTGAAAAATTGGACTGTTGCACTCCTTCGTTGGCGCAACTCACCAGAGCGCGCCACGTGTCAGCAGCGCAACAGCGCAGCGCACTGCGCTGTTGCGCTTGCGCTCGCCAGAGCATGACACGTGTCCTCACCACAAGCGCTTGCGCTCAGTGATTGGCGCAAAGCGCCTGACAAATGCAACGCATTTCATTTCCTGAAGGGCCAGGCCCAATTAAAAGGCTTAACAGGCCTAATAAATAAAATGCTATGCATTATTTAAAAGGGCAGAGCCCAATTGAAAGGTCCAGTGGACCAAAACAAATGATCTGCATCATAATAAAAAGGGCAGAGCCTAGTCAAAATGGGCACAAATGGCCTGAAGTAATGCAATGCATTATTTAAGTGTGGGAAAAGCCCTAGCACAGGCCTAATAGACCGGAAACAAATAAAGTTGTTGAACATTCTCCACTGGACTTAGCCCAATTTTGGCCGTAAGTCCTTAAATAAAATTGACTGAGCACAACTCTCTCTTAAATTAATTTATATCCGGTTCGAGGGTACATCTCCGAACTCCTCTGACGACTGTCGTTGTAATCCTTCAACGACGTCAGAGAGGCGACGGGTCCCAACGACCACACATGGATATCGGACTGCGGGGTCCTTAAACTCGTGGACCGAAACATCCCTAAACTAATATTGGACCGAAACGTCCCTAAACTAATGTTGGACCGAAACGTCCCTAAACTAATGGTGGACCACCATATCCCTAAACTGGAACATGGACCACTACGTCTCTAAACTGGAACAATAGAGCTCCCAAATGCTCTTTTGCCGGATCTAAACGGTCCCGTTTAAGTTGATCTTAGCCCCAAATACGGCTAACGTATCCTTAAACATTTAAATGGACTATAAAACTCCAAATCGACTTTGGTTCAAAGACACATCTCTGAACTCCTCTGACATTTGCCGTTGTAATCCTTCAACGACGTTAGAGAGGTGACGAGTCCCGATAGCCAGAGATTAAATGGATTATCACGTTAAGTTGATCTTAGTCCCAAATAGGACTAACGTATCCTTAACGAACGTTTAAGTTGATCTTAGCCGCAACGCGACTAATGTATCCTTAAACTAAAAACACCAAACCCAAATCTAAGTAAATACGGATTTGGACTAATCCACGTCCTACGGGCGACGGCATTACTCAGTCTCCGTATACAATCCACGGGCAACCACAAACAAAACAAACACCCACGACACGAAGTGAAATTCTGGAGAAGGAGAAAGTTGTTACCGCGATGCGATAGCGTAATTAACTGCAGGGGCTTGCGCCTGCAGGGAAGAGCGTCCCCACAATCAAAAACCCCTCACCCTGAGGGGGAATCTGACGAAGTCTGCTACGTCGGCCGCATCCGTCTAAACCTCCGATACACAGTGCCATAAATCAATTTGGCATCTTCGGAGAGGTGGACGGATAAAACCAAATAGCATCTGCCCCGAATCTCAGCGTCAGGACATCGCGGTCCTGTGCGCCGTCTTTCGGAGGGGAATAGTCCCGAGTTACATGGAGGCAATAAGCGATAGGAGGGGTTTCGTCTCTCCCGGTATTGGGGGTTGATATTGCGCTATGCTCGATTGGCTATAACTAGAAGTCCCTGGCCAGGGCTGCCGCTGAGATTTGCTGATAAGAGTTATCAGTAGTTTCTCGAACCTTTATAGGTCGGACATCGGCATGACTTATCACGTTACTGGGGTCTGACGTTTACCACCCCTAAACATGATATGCGGCATATCAGACGAAGAGACCGGACTGTACGGTAGTATTACTGATAGGCTTCATGGAGAGTATGGACAAGCTTACTTGTTGATCTTCATATCGCTCAATACCCGGTTAGCCGTTACATCCAGCTAGTACCGTTGACGGCTTGTAGGTGACTGATGTGATCATCACCTATTGCTGGCGTATTGACGAGTCTTTAAAGTCCCACACAGAAGTTCCCTCGTTCAAGCGAAACGAAGTAGGACACATATGTGATATGTGTGTGGGCCGAATTAAATATGTGTATGTGATACAGTATTGTAATCTGGCAGTTATCTGTTATCAGTTAGGTTATATGTGATATAACCAGATTATTGAATCAAGCGTTGATTTGATACACAAATAAATGATATTAGTCGGTCATATGTGATATAACCGGATTATTAAATCAAGCATTGATTTAATAATGTGATATATATTTTATTTGATATAATTATATCTTAACTAATATCATTAGCTCACTAAATATTTTGTTATATATATATATATATATGTTGCATGGCATGATTTCTATTTTTAAGAAAAATAGAAAATTAGGTGGAAAATGGAAGACTTGGGAGCATGGTTGCAAGCATGGGCTTTATTCATTGTTTAATCATTTTGACTCATTATTCAAGGATGGTTGCAATTTGATATTGCAAGAATTCCATGCTTGAATTTGTGAGGGGTCAAGAGTTGCTATTCTCACTTGCTCATTCTAACACTTAAGCCATTTTCTTGAGTTGCTCCCATTTTGCTCTCATGCTCTCTAGCTTCTTCTTCTTCCTCAATGTAATGGTTCAAATTTCAACCCTCACATATGATGTGAACCATGAAGGTTGAACACAAACTTGTGAGCAAAATCATATCCCCTACTTCACTATCCTACACTTGATTAGCAATCGAGTGTAGCGTGTTTTCTACGCTAAAGAGTTTAGTGTAGAGGTAGCTTGAGTTTGAGGGATTTCACGTGGATCATCTTCGGCACTAAGGTCATCGGAGGAAGCTCGTCCAGAACCTCAAGTGGAGCCTAGTGGAGTCGCGGGACTACTACACAGAGCATATAAAGTGAAGGACTCGATCTACGAGGGTATATCTATCTTCACTTCTCATAGTTTTTTTGATATCAAACTTTAAACCCTTATCAACTAGCTAAAGATCTTGGATAGTCTAGCTTAGCACCTATAAAAACTTGAATTTGGCATGCTTGATGTCATTAGAACCTCATGGTGGTGCTAGGGTAGACTTTCAGCTTTCCCACTGTAAAGTTTTTTCGGCGAGATCTTCCAGAAATTGCCAAGCTTCACCATCATTTTTAGACATGAAATGGCATTGACAAATGGTTTCAAGCATATGTTTTGTGGCAGGATTAACACCCTCATATATAATTCGGCAAAATTGCCATTTATCAATTCCGTGATGGGTGCATTGTAAAAGAAGATCCTTGAACCGTTCAAAGTATTTCCAGAATGGTTCTTTGGGAAGTTGGGTAAACTGGTTAATCTCGCATCAAACACGGGCAGTCTTGTGATTGGGATAGAATTTCTTAAGGCAGTGCTATAAAAGCATTTTTCTGCTAGGTCGCACAAGGTAAAAAAGAGAAGACGTGATCTCATAGGATCCATAGAAAGTTATGTAGTGCTCATCATTACGCATACGTTTTCAAATTTGGTGATAAAAACGTATGCGTTTTCAGACTCAAGCCCAGGAAATTTGGGTAACAGGTTGATGAAGTGGGGTTTAATTTCAAAAATATCCCCATTGGCTGGTAGAATAGATAGACAGGTAAGAAGGGGACCACGTATCGGGTAGTATCTTTCTTGAAGAGAGATGCATGGTGGATTCTGCGCACCTACAGGTGGTGGCAGGGGTGTATTGGTAAAATCTGATGGAGAACCGTCCATTTCAGTCGATGCGGTGGGTGGAGAGGAAAAAGAAGATGAAAAAGCACCGACTTCGGAGTCGATAGCAAAAACGCGGACAAGACGGGCACTAGAATCCCGTGTCCAGCCGATCATGCACTAAGCGGGTTCAGTGCAAGTGATAGCGTGTATGAGAACTAAAAGGATTTATTTTGAAAAGTGTCGGACGTAAAACAAATCACACAAAAAATGCACAATCAACCCTAGAACTAAGGTCACCTAGTTCAAGCACTAGACCGCTCTTAGACTTCCAAAGGACAAGTCGCAGGATCAATTCTCTACCATCTCTTTATTACTCTTGTGGCCAGGTAAGTGCCAGGTAAGTGGGAGGTATCCGCCATACGAATCACCGAAAATAGCGAGCCTAATTAAGTAACCAGTTTCGTTAGTCACACTTGCCTAGACAACACAAATGCGGATAAGCGATAGATTATCCCCGACCCTCCTCTGTCCTAATTGAGCGTGGCGGTCTTTAGAGTTTTGGTCTAGATATTTTTTAATTAATGAGGGTGAAAATATGCTCGTTTTGTGATTTGTGGGGCCTAGGAAGGATGATTAAATCCCCACATAATCTGAATTTTGGTTTTTGCCCCTTAATGTCCGGTTAAAAGTATGCAAAAACAAACCAATAACAAAACACGCAAAAGATTTTTTGAGCGGCGATATTTTGCAAAGAATCCTACTGAAAATCAAATTATTGGATTTCTAGAGGAGAGAGAAAAATCAGGAAAATATACCAGAGGAGTTTGGCGCTCCAATTCCTCTACTCCGCCGCCCTTCCGCCGCCAAAACCAAGCTCAGGCCGCGGTTCCAACGCAATAGGGAGAGATCTGTTGCTTATTTTTCTTCAGTTCCCTCCTAAGCTCCTCTGGGCTTTGCTTGATGTCTCGGAATCTTTGTTTCGTCAATCCAGTGTCTCCAGATCCCCTTGCAAAATTCGCACAATAATTGTTAAATACACAATATGTGGTTTTGTTTTATTTTTATGATATGGATCGGAGAAGAATTCAACCCGAATAGTAAGAAAAAAAATTACACACATATTCCCGGCAACGGTGCCATTTGATTGGTTCTATAGATTTGGAAAAAGAAGTGTGTCGTGAATAAAGTTAACCGCAATTAACACGGCGTCGCGTGCAGCTAGCTGTGGTGAGAACGGCCGTCCGCAGGGATGTGTGGAACTTTTAATCTTCCTTTAGACGAGTTGATTAGAAATAGGGGAGATTGGTTGTAGTTACGGATATACTACGGATGTAAGTTATATAAAGAAGAGGTTTGTAGGGTTCATAGAATTTGGTGGTAATGGATGATTAACCAAACATTACTCCTTTTATGTTTTAATAGATTTAAAATTAGATCGATAGTGATGCATGTAGATTAGGGTTTTTGGAAGGAATAGAGTTCCCACTCTTAACCCTTATCTTTACATGGATCTCCATTCATATCTAGTCTTTACCAAAACAATTGTTAATCTAATCTCAAATCGCGGTCGAGACTATCAATGAATTGATAGCGCGCCCGATTAGGATGTTAACAATTCTTTTAGTAAAGTTTATAAACTTTATAAGATATAAAAGGAGTTATAATATTTTATCAACCATTGATCTACCCTAATTCTACGAACCCTAGCAAGCGCAGAATTACTCACGTATGTTTTGAGAAGAAGAAGAAATGATAGAGAAGGGAATCATAATGCAGAATTTAAATGCAGAAAGTAAATGCGAAATAATTAAGCAAATGATCTACTTTTATTAATCAACGTTACAAGTACAAATCCTTCGAATTTAGATTACAAAAAGAAGTTGCTCTCGTCGATCTCTGTCTCGTAGGAAATAGACGCTCAGTCGATATTCACGTCGCTCTATCACGTCGAATCGCGGACATGTCGTGGATCTCTTGTTCTTGACGGTGATTTATTTCGTGTTAAAGGTGACGATTTTCTAAGTTGAGCTCTCGGTCTTTTATATAGCCCTCAAAACAGAAACCCTAGATCTCACAGGTTAAGATATGCAATCACGATCCAACTCCCAAATTTTCAGATCCTACGGCCATTAAATGGCCGCGGATCCCCCGCGGATTGTGCCTATTGGCCACGGAAGGGCGGCGGTTTGGGGACATCAGGGTTCCAAATTTCAGGTGCTCTCTCATGTTGACACGTGGAGATTTCTTCAATACCTGGATTCTTCAAATATTTCCTGAGTCTCTGCCAGTATTGATTCTACGATTTTATTGGCAGATTTTGATCCTAACATCTCGAATATCTCGATCTCCCGACCTGAGCTAAATCTGTACAATATCTTCATGAATAATATTAGTAATATTTGTTAAATTAGAGATAGTATCTTAATTTTTTTATATGGTAATAAATTTTTAAGAAATTCGATTAAGATTATTTGATATGATATGCATAATAAAAATATTATATGCATATATTTTCCTTCATAATGTTAATTATAATATATAAACATATGATAAAGAGTAACTTTGCAGATAAACCCGCATATGTTCTATATTTATAATAAACACCTTTAAATATTTAAAAAGAGTAAGGAAAATGTTATATCAAAAGTGCAATATTTTCGACTGAACAGATATTATTGCTGGAGAGAAAGAGCCTAAAAGAATACGAACTGTTTAAATAAATGTACTGATACAAAATATTATGAAGTCCCCTGCAATAAGTTTTGAAGATTTAAAAGGGATCTTTCAACAACTTATGGTAACCCTTTCCTACAAAATAATTCAAACAATATATCATATGCATATTAATAATAAGTATATCTAGAGCAGCAAACAACCTTGATCACTAATAAAATACTAGATAACTATAAAAAAATATTCTATTTTGAAATATTAAACTCCAACTATATAATAGGTTTTATATGCAAATAGGTTGGACACAAAAGTGATTATCACGCATATCCATCCAAACATCAGTAATAATAATAATACTAATAATAAATAAATAAAACAAATGACCAATACATCCATTAAAGTGTAAGATCGTGCTAGGGTGTTATAGTCGCCAACCAACAGCCGCCGATCGGCTTTCCCATTCGCCGCCGTCTGCCATCCAAAAATCAAATATATATATATATATATATAGAGAGAGAGAGAGAGAGAGAGAGAGACCGTGATCAATTACAGAATGAGCTGTATTGGTGAATGGATCCAATACTGTTGTTAGAATGGATTCTTAAGCTTTTAGAACTTATATTATTAGAAAGCTAAAATGCTGTGTATTTTAATTTAAGTTATATGGTTTTATGCACATTTTCTTTTGTCTAACTTGCAACTCTATGGTTTAGTTGAAGGACATGGTGTTGGAACTCCTGGAAGGCTTGGTTTAGATCTGCAAAAAGTGTCATTTCATAACGGTTCAAGTTACCAAATATGTTTGATAGAGCGGAGGGGGTGATTTGCAAAATAAGCCTAATTTCTTCTTTAGAATTTATGGCTGTGGTTATGCCTCATCGACATTATGGGAGAGAATTCTCTTCACTCTAACGTACCTTCACACATTCCTCAAAAGGTAATATAAAAATGTTGGAGTAATTTATTGAATTTATGAAGAAAAGGTTTTACATCTTGAAATTGTTAGTTTCTAAGATCGAGTACATTTTTTTTTATATATGTGTGTGGAATTTGTCATTTCCTTCAGGTTCAACAAGGATTTATGATCATCGCATACCGAAATGGCTTCTCAACTTTAATTTGTCATGTAAGCATATTCGTTCAGGCTTAGCTGCTACGGTGTTAAAGTTGTGGTTTGTGTTAGCATGATATAATTCTTGATACTTTTTGTTGATAGTTTGATATAAGTTTTCGTTATTTTTCCATGGTTGGTCATAGAGCTATAGAGCAACAGATGAATCACAATCAGTGGTGATTAATTAGAGCACTACTTCTCTAGTTAGTACTGAAAGCTGTTTTTGATATAGAAGTAAAATATATCCACAGACAGTATCTATACTTTTTGGATTATGTATGAGATGTTTGAATGATACATCTAACATGTGTACGGAAAGAAATGTTAGCTTGTATGCTAATTGTTGTTGTTGTTGTTTGCTTGCTTACAACAGGTCTCTCTTTTTGATATTCTCTATCTTATCTTTTATACTAATACAAAGTTGGATTAGTCAAAATAATCTTTTGAAAGTCAAAACACTAATTTCATGATTACCTTTTTTACACTTCTATTTATTTATATTTACTTCTTTATTTACTTGCAGATGGCCCATTTACATGAGGCCTAAGAAAAAAATATATTGGTGGATTATTATTTTTTTTTAAATATTGGTTTTTGTTTTATTTCATTTTATTTAGCTAAAAAGTTATTTCCCAATAATTTTCCATGATTAAAAATAATCATGTAATTTATTTTCCTAATTTTTCAATTTTAATCTTTGAAAATGGTCATGATTGAGTTTTTGGGCAAAGATATATGTATCTAAATAAAAAAAATATATTCATAATTAAAAATGTTCATGATTGGGTTTTATGGCTGATAATAATTTATAAGAATTTGGAAAAATAAAAAAATATGAAAGAAGAAACAATAATATTAATTTGTATCTAAATAAAAAATATAAAAAAAATTTCATATACCTTTTTCAAACATAATGATAACAAGATTGTTTTAAAAAACATTATTCTTTACATTTATTGATAGAAATTATACTCTCTTTTAAATTAATGTTAATATTTCACAAATCAAATGACCATCATTATTTAAAAATTCACTAGGTAATGAATTTATGGGATTTTTTTTTATATTTTAGCTAAAGTATTGACGTAATTTATTATTTGCATTGGTTCATAACTACAATACATAATATAAACTTGATATTTGTATGTATGTGTAAATTATAAATTGAAAAACACCAAAGTATGGTATCTATGTACCTATCATTGTTATTCTTGGTATGTGCTAACAAGACAAAAAGTATATGATATATATATTAAAAACATACCAAAAGCTTTTGGTATTTAAATGAAATTTAGCCTTTATCCAGCCATGAAATGTTAAACTGAGATCTAAATTTGACACGTTGACATATAATATTTCTTATAAAGAAAGATATCAAATATATCTTGATATTCAAATACTAAGATAGACTATTTAGAAAATTAAAAATTAATGCACAACAAAATCATGTCTAAATTAGAATAAAATTAGAAAACTATCAATGACACTAAAAAAAATACAAATATTTTCTTTTCGTTGTTAATACTTCTTTGTGCCTAACTTTACATAATGCTACATGTGTGTGTGTGTGTGTGTTTTGTCATGCATTGTTAAACACTTAGGTTTAGAACGATAAGAAAATATTTGTTTTGGTTTTAGAGTAAGTAATTATTTTATTTTACAATATAATGACACAACATATTTCTACAATTTTCCTTCATAAAGTAATAAAACTGTAAGTTATTTTTTAAGTTTTACAATTTACACAAAACTATATTGAATGTATTTACATTGGTTTTAGATTAAATACTTTATTTTATTTTGCAAACCAGCACGTGTTGAAATCTAGTTGCACCTAAAATATGAGATGCTTTTTCTTTCTCCCTGTTGGCCAACGTTTTTCATTCATCTTGATCTTTCATAAACCAAGCCTCCAATTGTTATCATATTCACTTCTTAATCTGATATTTTGTTTATTTATGCCGACAGCTGATTTGTGGCATCGCGTCCATTCCATCCCATACAAAGTTCCTGATCCAGCTGTCTAATTCTCGCAGTAACCCTTTGTAGAGAAGTAAAATCTTCATCGTTTAACTTGGCATTTGAATGCTAATTGTATACCATATTCGCCATTATTGCAGACTTATTGCAATCCTGGACCTTTTCATATATAATACCTTTTTAAATTCTCGTTATCGATTGCCTGCTAGTGGCTTCCATGATGACTGTATCATATGCAAACATTATATGGGTAATAGGCTTATATCCAATCCTCTCAATTTATGACATCTAATCTTCTTTATATACATCTGAATTATGATTTAATTAGCATTGACTCAATCCATATGATCGAACAAATAGTACTAATTACCCCAACGCATGTCTTCCCATATATATAGATGTCTAATTCTTGCTAAAATCTTCTCCATGTCTTCTCCGATATAATAAAGGGGTAAATTACCTTAAATTATATACCAAGACCTTTCATCTTGTTTCATATAAATAGCATATAGTTTATTTATTACAAATAAATACCATGACCTTGACATTTCGGTTGAATGTAAATAGAATCCAATATTTTTTTCATCTGAATTTTTTGTTTTGGTGATGTATGACCGTTGCATGCCCCCCACATTCTACTTTCTCACCTCCTTGGTCATTGATAGTGCTCAATATTGGCGATCCCCAAGATCATGACACGTGGCAGGTGACGTGTCCCGGAACTCAGAAGAAAGGGCCAACCAGGCCACCCCGTATCCGACCTGCAAGCGCAAGCTGACCCCCCTCGGGGTCCCTGCAAGTTGGCCTCCTCGGCCCCTCAGCTCGCCCCGAGCTGCGAACGGACTAAGACCTCTCGGCCTCCTCGCTCGTCCCCGAGCTCACGGCCTGGGCCGTCTTCCTCGGCCCTCCGACCGAGGCCATCGCTCACAGGCGTAACCGCCGCTCCGCGAATCTCGCCATGCGCGGATTCTACGCCAACAACATCCCACGTCTCACGCCATCACGATCCCCATTAACAGGCGATCCGCTTGCTACGCGGGCGTGACGTCGGGGGCGTAACCGCCGGCGAGATACTCGCGCCCGCTACTGCGTGATCCACCGCTATATAAACCTCCATCACAGAGGGGTCAAGTAAGCCATTTTTTACACTTTTATGCCATTACTCTGCTCGGATCTCATCACTAACTTGAGCGTCGGAGGGTCCTTGGTTGTACCAAACCACCCCGGGACTTCTTTGCAGGTACTCGGCAACAACTCCTTCATCTTACCTCTTCCTCCAAAAACCTATTGAGACCCACACGCGAAGGAAGATAATCAACTAGGTCCACTGCGAGATCAACGGAAGACAACATCTGACGGAGGCCCGAAAAGGAACTCCGTCAGTTGGCGCTGTCTGTGGGAACACAACTCCACAAAATACAAAGTTGGCCTTCCTATCTCCACCCTCATGGCAGACGACCATCCTGGGGATCCCGGTACCAGCCGCCGCCTTCCACTCACCGAAAGCGGGAATGAACCCCCTCCCATAACCGTCATCAACGCCCTCGCAGGCCGGATAGATCGCCTGCAATCCCTCGTGGAGGCCCTCGCCCGCGTCCAAACGGCCGCGCCCGGGCCTCAGATCGCCGCTCCACCGCCTCCAGAAGGTTCTGTCCCTGTCTGGACGGCCAACCACCAACAGGCTGCATCCCCTGGCCGTCGGTCCCTCGAACCGGTGCTCCCTGAGGCCCGCTGGGCGCCCCAGGGCTCCATGCCAGGATCCGTCGCCAGAACGCCTCGCCTCGAGCCTTCTCGTGCCCCTTATCCCCCCCCGAGGAAATGTCAGTCACCTTGCCTATCCACGGGCGTGGCCGACCCCACCACCATCGGCGGGGCCACGCAGAAGGGATCCGCCCTGGCAACTCAAGAGCTACCTCATCCCGGGACCTGAGGCACCTCATCGAGAGAAACCGGGGCAGCTCCCAGACGCAGGTCACCCGCAGCGGGGGCCAGCGATCCCGAGGCGCCGATTCCTCGAGGTACCACGGTCGACTCGATGCCCTCGAGAAGAAGATCGAGGGCATGCGCCGAGAAGCTCACCTCTCGAGCGACGGGGCTAAGTACGCCTCCGACTCGCTCACGAAGCCGTTCACCGAGGGACTGCTCGCTGTGCACGTCTCCTCACGTAACAAGCCCCTAAAGGTCTCTCTGTTCGACGGGAAAACCGACCCGAAGGACCACTTGGACGCTTTCACCGCGGGGATGAGCTTCCAGGATCACTCAGATGCCGCCCAGTGCAGATCCTTCTGTTGGATATAGTGCCCTCAGAGTCAATTATTGGATCACAGGCACGTGATTGCAATGATTGAGGGAGGACATATACCGGTAGGACAGTCTTACTCAAGATGATAGTATGCTATCTGGTTTATCTTTATCATCGTGTATTGCTTTAGGTGACCTTACAGGTCACTATTGCGCGTTGATAGAGCCCTTAGGATTCTTGCTTGACGGCCAGCAGTATGATGGCGATCATATACATGGGAGCTGGGGTCTATAAGCACATCCTTAAAAGGTCCCTAGTCGTGGGAGTTTTCGAGACAGGGCATCGATACTCCAGAGTAGACTAGTGTATACAGTCGAGACCCCGACGAGAGGCGGTGGCCGGTCTCACAAGCCACTGGTGTCAGTTGGTTCACCTAAGATGTATACTGGTGCTCATTGGGTTATGAGTACACCGGACAGGACTCGCCGGGAACATGCTTGTTGGTCTTATACCTGACGTCAGATAGCAGTTCCCTGGTGACATGTGTACAGGTTAGTTCATCGAGCTGAGATCGTCATTTGTCTCGTGTGAGTTCCCACTGTACTTTGATTACTACCCTACCACGGCTCAAAGGAGTCGTGCAAACAGGTTTTAGTTGGGTACAGTCCCGAGCCACATGGAGGCAGTGAGCGGATCTGTAGGGGTTCGTCTCTCCCGGTATTGGGGGTGAAGTCGCGCTGTGTCTAGGAGAGCTATTACACGAACTCCTTGGCCAAGGCAGGAGATTTACTGGTAGGTATTCCAGTAGTATCTCAGGGTGTTCTGGACTACACTCCAACACGACTTGTACCGCTTTTGGGGTCTGACTTTTACCAACCCTCTAGGCCCGCCATGCGATGCTCATAGACGAAGGATCGGACTGTACGGATATTGTCACTGACAGGCTCAATAGGGTGTCAGGATGAGTTCGCTCATCGACGTCCCTTTTGGTCAATACCTGGTATCCCGTTATGTATGGCTAATACCTCTGACGTGCTAGTGGTTAAATCCACAGCCAAAGTGTTGACGAGTCTTTAGAGTCTACCACAGACAGTTTCTCAAGTTTCGGGCGAAACGCTGTAGAGGCCGTATGGATATATGGCAGGGTTCGATCATATACGTGCGGTATTGCACGGATCATGATCGGACGAATAGTACTAGCGGGCTTTGGTTTAAGCCGGATCCTAGTATTGTACAGTGTAGATTTTGTCTCATTGCATTTGTATTCGGTCGGAATACAAATGTGGGTATGTATATACAGTCGCGGGGTTTTCCTGTAATTTATTACGGGATCAGTTTTTTGAAGTTGCCAGTTTGCTTTCCGTTTTGGCCATTTTCCTTTGTTCCTTCTTTGGCTGAAAATTGGTGTGGAGGGGCTTATTTGCAAATGTGCAAATTAGCAATTTGGAGGGTGTTTCTTGTTATTGGTTGGTTCATGATGGTTCTTACTTCCTTTGACTTCTTTAGTTCATCATTGCTTGACTTTTGGAGATATGATGGTTGATGGAGTGGGTTGACATAATTATTGAGGTGACTTTCTTCATGATTATCATTATTCCTTTTCTCTTGCATTATTGCTTCCCCCCTTGACTTTTCTCTCTCCCCTCTTGACAAAAGAAGGGGCGGACACATGTTGTAGGGGTGGTTCATTTTGTGGTGTGTGAAAATGATTCTCATTTGCTCACACCAAAATTCTAAAGCTCCAAAAAGTTCATCTCCAAAGGTTTCTTCTCAATCTCCACTCCTAATGGAAACTTCACAACCCATTGAGACAAAGTAATCCACACTTAGCCTACAACATTCTTGGACACGTTGGCTCGCCAACTTCGTGCCCGAGTTGCCTCGGTCCAGAGGTGGGAGCCCGTAAAAGAACCCGGCGATGTGGTGCCCTTTCCGACGAGGAGATGAAGATCGGAGATTCCGCGAGGAGATCGGAATGGAGGCCGAAGACCGAAGGACACGGATCGCTCGGTATAGCTTTCTACCCATTCTCTAGTTAGCTAGGAGTAGGTTAATGGCCCGATCCGGGTTTTTAGTACGCGGTAGCGCCGGTTTTAAAAGTTAAAGAAAAGTATCGTTTCCGCATTTTGGCCTCGGAATGACGGCCGGGGCGCTGCCGTGGCCCAACATGGTATCAGAGCCATGCCATTAACCTAGTCTAGCTTGCTCTAACGTGTTTACAAGTTCGATCGAACGGATTTTCCAAAAACCCCATTTTCAAATTCAGGTTTCTGTCGAATTTTTGATGTGCTAAAAAAATTATTTGGTACATTGCAAAAATACGTGCAGGGTTTTATAAGCATTCTGTGAAAATTTGGTCGGCTGATATTACTGTAGCGCGGCGGATCAGCGGCCAAAACAACGTTTTGGTCGCGGATCCGCCGCCGTACTGTGGCCAAACTGCACCAAATTTCCACAGTGGGTTTCTGACATGGAAATAGGGTTTCTGGTATATTCTTTTTGGGCCCAGATTTATTTTGAGTGCTACAGTAGTGCTTGGGGCCCACTTCGGGAAATTTAGTCGATCGAAAATTTTAAACATGTTAGTTCACAGTATTTACATTATATCTACGACCGTGAATGTCATTTGATCGGTAAATCCTGTCTAACTGCTATAGCCTTTTTAGACGGATTTGCGAACGTGATATTCACGTTGATGTTATGTGTTGTGCTGTGATGTTGCGGATTTGTCGTGGTGGATAACCTGGATCCAATGGAAGTACAGTTTGGTTGTTTATGTACATTTGATATTGCGGGGCGAGCGTCCGACATGTGGACTGCCGTCACTGCCTGTTTGTATATTATTCTTTTGGGGCACGACCGGGCTGAGGTCGATGTACCTGTTGTATATTTTACTTCCTGTACTAGGATTACCCCGCGGTGGGTTGCACGGGTAGCCGGGTTCTAGAGAGCAACGAGTCCGCATCTCATGACTTTGAGACGGAGGGGGCTTCACTCTAGAATTGGAGGGTTATTCACCGCACTCGTAGGGGGTACAGGTTGACCCAAGGAGGGGTGCTCAAGTTACCGGATTCCGTGAAGTGCTGGGTGGTCCATTCACGTTGTTTTAGGGGGCTGCCTCGCTTCAGGTTTTGACGGGTAACTTGCTGCGCCTGTAGGGGTCTAGGATTTCATTGCTCAGGCTATCCACACGACCAGGGGAACGTCGGGTTTCAGTAGCGGCTCTATGAAACCCGGGGATCCCAGATATATGTATTGTTCTGTGATACTTATTACATTTCTGTGATATTGCATTTTATCACGCCTTGAGCGAATATTATATATTGATATATATACTAGTAGATGTTGTATATGTTTTGCATCCGCGCTAGTCCAGTCCCCGCTCTTTCGTTAGTTAAGTAACCTAACGGGTGATGACGTGACCCAATGGCGAATGCGGATGGCATATACGTACATCATTATTTTTGTTCTTTATGGTGTGATCAATTGATGGGACTGCATTGATTCGGATCAATGCAAGCTAAACATAGCTATTCTGATGTTGTTGGAACATTTTTCAAAAAGCTGTTATTGTAAGGACGTTCTCTTTTGTTTTGCACAGTGGTATTCAGTTATGAATATCCAGCACCTCAGTCGACGAGGCAAGGGCCGAGATCCCTTCACCGGGGGTGACCCCTTGGACAGAAGTTTGCGTCAGGGTAATAACTTCACTATAGTCGATTGCCTTTTGCTTTGCGTCGTGGTATTCAGTTGGAATATCCTGCACCTCATTCTACGGGGAAAGAGCCGAGATCCTTTCACCGGGAGTGACCTCTTTAGCAAAGGTTTTCGTCATTATATTTTTATAAAAAGCTATCCGGTTCCTCCAACGATATCAAGTTCATTACGGTAAAAGGTTTTTCGCCAAAAACCATTCGTAGCCCTCCGTCATTTCAGATT
This sequence comes from Agapanthus africanus, assembly GCA_030015575.1. Taxonomy (NCBI): domain Eukaryota; kingdom Viridiplantae; phylum Streptophyta; class Magnoliopsida; order Asparagales; family Amaryllidaceae; genus Agapanthus; species Agapanthus africanus. The sequence goes on from JASDDO010000019.1 coordinate 947,078,196, forward strand.
AGTATTGCTTAGTATTCGCGCTACGCTTGTCGTTGCTATTCGCCGAGGCGTAGTGTGCGGTAGCTCTGTAATGCTTTCTGTCGCATGGATATGTGGATTGGTTAGGATGGTCGTACGACTTTGTTGATTATTCGTCAAGGGTCGTGCGGATGGGTTTAACGTAATCAAGATAATGATGGGTTGAACTTGACTAGGACCTTTTGATTTGTTGATTATTCGTCAAGGTCATTTGGGTCCTAGGGGTAAAAATCACATCGGGAGTTTCTAAAGAAACTGAAACTTGCCAGATATGCCCATACCCTCTGGAGTGTGATAACGTGAGTGGATTCCATCACATTATCATGCGATGATAGTTGGATCCCGATTCCCACTGATGAGTTGGTTTACTCCTCGGGTGATCCCGACTAATTCTTCTTTCAGGTTTGGAGGAGAATTTGAGGTTACAGTGGGAGGTTTCCTGATTAGATAAATTGGTAACCATTCTGATATAGGTTAGAGTGCACGCTGAGTGTTTCTTTTCTCTCTCTCTTTGGCAGCGACCATGACCCGACCCTTGACTATGACTCAGTGACCAAGATTAACCGAACCTTCTTAAACACTGGCTTTTGGATTGTCAGAGTTGCATACCTCATTGCCACTCCTACTTTTACCCTTTTCTCCAGAACACCCCGTAGTACTACGAACGTCCACTTCTATTGGATAAAACCATCGTATGGTTATATACGAACTCGAACGAACTTGTTCCAGATTCGAGAATGGTTTCTGGTTCTGGAGAAAACGAATAGGACTATTCGGTTGTCTTTTATCTTTACCCTCTCTCGGGTTGCGAGTGCTCTTATGATTAGGACAGTACACCCATTATGCTTATTGGATAGTCTTTTTCCAAATCTTAAGATGGTGCCGAACAGTATGGAATGAAGAAAGCCGATTAGCCTAAGTGTGGTGTACAGAAGATATTAAGTTAAGACAAATAAAATAATTAGAAAGAGAGCAAAGTAAATTGCGACTGCTATTCACGACTGAACCAAGTATTTCATCGCTACTCCCGCTTCACCTTTGTATTTCTCCAGGACACTCTGTATCACTACGAAGATCCACAGTTATTTGGATACTCCATCGTATGGTTATATACGAACTCGAAAGGAACTTGTTCCAGTTCGGGGATGGATTCTGGTTCAGGAGAAATAGGAATAAGGTTCATTCAGGTGTCTTTTATCTTTACCTTCTCTCGGGTTGCGAGTGCTCCTACGATTAGGACAGTACACCCATTATGCTTATTGGATAGTCTTCTTCCAAACCATAGGCTGGTGCCGAAAGGTAGAGAAGGAAGAAAACCATTTAGCCTAAGAGGGTGTACAAAAGGTAATGACTAAAGACATATGAAGGGATTTGGAGAGATGGCAAAGAAATATACGGTTACAGTTGTGAATCTGGATAATGGAAGAGGCATTACTAGGAATACCCGGATACCCCTACGAAACATTTCAATGTTTCAGTTTCACTATGTACTGTTAATAGAAAACTGATTTCCCAATTAGACAATTGCTCCAGGGTATGTATTTACCAGGTTTAATTCTCACATCTGTATAGTTTTACAGATGATGAGTGAGAGTAAGTTATTGGGAATTAGGTGATCATCCTCATTATATCGGAATTCGTTGTAATTGGTGATATTTGAGGAAATCGCCTGGGCTGTTTGCCGGACGGCAAATATTTGGTTTTGAATATCCGCTGTAATGCACCAATTTCAAATTGATATATCTGTACGTCTATTTTTATAGAGTGAGATATACCTTTTTGAAATTATATCTATGACATTTACCTGTATCAGTTGATGGTTAGGTAAGGAGTATTAAACAGCGGTGTAATTCTTCTTAACCAAAAGTACAGTTTTCAACCTACGACACACGGGGAATGAGTTATTAGACTCAGGGGACTTATACAGAGTATTGTATGTTGTCCAGTGTCCATTAGGACAGAGGGGTTGGTCCTCAGACTGTATTCTGTTTACTTGTGACTTCTCTAGTTCTTAGACATGTGTTTCGCAGAAATGCAACGTCTAAGTTTTGAGAAGTTATAGGTATAAGAGTAAAGTAGAGAACCAGGTATTGCAAGTATCAGGATTCTTCAAAGTGATCGAAGATGTTGATACTTGTGTATGGTATTCAGTTGATAGTAATGATTAAAAGAACTTGCTTCTCTTTCAGGTTACTCATAATTGGAAGCACTCCTAAGTTGAGTAATACTGATCGGCCTCTCTCCATTTAGTTGACATGCACTGGAGACAGCTGCATGATTTGAATCTGGTTCAATTAAATTAGTGCCTCTGTTTCTGTATTGGATATAGAACAGTTCATATCTTGACATTGTTAAGGTATGGGGAGTTGTCCAGCTTATGCTTAAAACCAGACACTGGACAACTCAAGGCACGTTTTTGTAATGGCAATTTGTGGGTTGACCCAGGCTATGACGAGGGTTGATTTTCTACCATCTGGAAGATCAATAGTGATATTGTTCTCAACTCGCCACAGTTTTAAGTAAAATGGATTTTTTCAGAAAACAGAAGTGGGAGTATGGTAGAACTGGAAGTGATTCCCGAACCGTACTGAAAATTTGATAAGAACCTAAAAATTCAATCTGGTTTGACATTCCATTAGCCACTCAACAGTTATGGTGGGTAACCTCAGGCACTCGAGAGGTACTTCGGTATGCTCAAAGACGGTGACAGGGAGGTTCTTGTTTACCCAGACTTGCCATTGCTGTTGTTCCAGACTGTGAGACCCGACAAGAGGATGAGTATAGTGTCGTTCTAAACAAGCTTTAGAAGTGCATGTGTATATGATTCTGCCAGAGGGTTGTTGTAGTCAGTAGGAGCAGCGGAAGCATTGGTGGACAAGTGGCTTATGTCTATTAAGAGACTAAAGCAGATGTAGCGGAGATAAATCATCTATTTATTATGTGACGGTCATAGGTTTGACTTCATCAGAATAGAGGATGGATCTGTTAAGAAGGTAGTAGGGTGTGATGTCCTGGTATTTGGATGACATACACTAAGTAGGAAGTGAAATTCTTATACTACGATCAGTTATACTTTGGTTGTCACACAGTAGTTTCTCCACATAAGGCTTGGATATTATATCTGACATTCTGATTACTAGATCTATGATTTTAGATCTAGATTTGGGAAGTGTCCCAATCAGGGTACTTAGACAGCATTCTAAAGGTGTTTTAGAATGGACGACTCCTGGCACGGTAGTGTACCTGCGGGTGATGGAGTCACCCTCTCTAAAGGTGTCTTACAGACTAAAGAGGAGAGGGATGTGCATGATTGGCAGATCACTTGCTTAGGCAATTGAGTCAATCATGAGATGTCAAGTACCACACCAGATATTGTTTTTGCACCAGATGCAATAAGTTGATATTGGTCCAATCCTGGAGAAACATTCGGAAGCAGTTTTAGAACATAAGTGGATGTTCTAGGGATATGATAACAACAGCCTCTTATAGGAGACAGTTATTATTCCAGGCTTCCAAGGTGACCTGAAAGACAGAGTGACTGTCAGAGTTGTAGTTTTCCCTCTGACGAGTGGCAGTATTTTGGACAGGTGATCCAAGCAGATACTGAGGGAGGCATGGCGCAGGATACTGATTAAGTTCAGTTGACGATACAGTCTAAGAAGTTTGGATTTGGAGTTCATTTATGAACTAGGTCCCATCAGATATCCAGATATATTCTAAGACAGGTATTGCTCATTTCGGGAGATGGTTTTCTCCGCGAACTTGAGATATAGAGAGACGTAGAAAGAAACATCAGGGCGGATCCACTAGCTGAGGCTATTCCTTGAACGCAATAGTTTCGCAAACGGGTTTTGTGAGACTGATTAGTAGAGGAGTTGGGTGTTCGGTATCACACGGGCTGTGAGTATGCGACATCGCAATAATTAGCCTTGAGTGCAAGTGGGAGATTGTTGGATATAGTGCCCTCAGAGTCGATTATTAGATCACAGGCACGTGATTGCAATAATTGAGGGAGGACATATACCGGTAGGACAGTCTTACTCAAGATGATAGTATGCTATCTGGTTTATCTTTATCATCATGTACTGCTTTAGGTGACCTTACAGGTCACTATTGCGCGTTGATAGAGCCCTTACGATTCTTACATGACGGCCAGCAGTATGATGGCGATCATATACGTGGGAGCTGGGGTCTATAAGCACATCCTTAAAAGGTCCCTAGTCGTGGGAGTTTTCGAGACAGGGCATCGATACTCCAGAGTAGACTAGTGTATACAGTCGAGACCCCGACGAGGGGCGGTGGCCGGTCTCACAAGCCACTGGTGTCAGTTGGTTCACCTAAGATGTATACTGGTGCTCATTGGGTTATGAGTACACCGGACAGTACTCGCCGGGAACATGCCAGTTGGTCTTATACCTGACGTCAGATAGCAGTTCCCTGGTGACATGTGTACATGTTAGTTCATCGACCTGAGATAGTCATTTGTCTCGTGTGAGTTCCTACTGTACTTTGATTACTACCCTACCACGACTCATAGGAATCGTGCAAACAGGTTTTAGTTGGGTACAGTCCCGAGCCACATGGAGGCAGTGAGCGGATCTGCAGGGGTTCGTCTCTCCCGGTATTGGGGGTGAGGTCGCGCTGTGTCTAGGAGAGCCATTACACGAAGTTCTTGGCCAAGGCAGGAGATTTACTGGTAGGTATTCCAGTAGTATCTCAGGGTGTTCTGGACTACACTCCGACACGACTTGTACCGCTTTTGGGGATCTGACTTTTACCAACCCCCTAGGCCCGCCATGCGATGGTCATAGACGAATGGACCGGACTGTACGGATATTGTCACTGACAGGCTCAGTAGGGTGTCAGGATGAGTTCTCTCATCGATGTCCCTTTTGGTCAATACCTGGTATCCCGTTACGTATGGCTAATACCTCTGACGTGCTAGTGGTTAAATCCACAGCCAAACTGTTGACGAGTCTTTAGAGTCCCCCACAGACAGTTTCTCAAGTTTCGGGCGACACGCTGTAGAGGCCGTATGGATATATGGCAGGGTTCGATCATATACGTGCGGTATTGCACGTATCATGATCGGATGGATAATACTAGCGGGCTTTGGTTTAAGCCGGATCCTAGTATTGTACAGTGTAGATTTTGTCTCATTGCATTTGTATTCGGTCGGAATACAAATGCGGGTATGTATATACAGTCGCGGGGTTTTCCTGTAATTTATTACGGGATCAATTTTTTGAAGTTGCCAGTTTGCTTTCCGTTTCGGCCATTTTTCCTTTGTTCCTTCTTTGGCTGAAAATTGGTGTGGAGGGGCTTATTTGCAAATGTGCAAATTAGCAATTTGTAGGGTGTTTCTTGTTATTGGTTGGTTCATGATGGTTTTTACTTCTTTTGACTTTTTTAGTTCATCATTGCTTGACTTTTGGAGATATGATGGTTGATAGAGTGGGTTGACATAATTATTGAGGTGACTTTCTTCATGATTATCAACATTCCTTTTCTCTTGCATTATTACTTCCCCCCTTGACTTTTCTCTCTCCCCCCTTGACAAAAGAAGGGCCGGCCACATGTTGTAGGGGTGGTTCATTTTGTGGTGTGTGAAAATGATTCTCATTTGCTCACACCAAAATTCTAATGCTCCAAAAAGTTCATCTCCAAAGGTTTCTTCTCAATCTCCACTCCTAATGGCAACTTCACAACCCTTTGAGACAAAGTAATCCACACTTAGCCTACAGCATTCTTGGACACGTCGGCTCGCCAACTTCGTGCCCGAGTTGCCTCGGTCCAGAGGTGGGAGCCCGTAAAAGAACCCGGCGATGTGGTGCCCTTTCCGACGAGGAGATGAAGACCGAAGATTTCGCAAGGAGATCGGGATGGAGGCCGAAGACCGAAGGACACGGATCGCTCGGTATAGCTTTCTACCCATCTCTAGTTAGCTAGGAGTAGGTTAATGGCCCGATCCGGGATTTTAGTACGCGGTAGCGCCGGTTTTAAAAGTTAAAGAAAAGTATCGTTTCCACATTTTGGCCTCGGAATGACGGCCGGGGCGCTGCCGTGGCCCAACATGGTATCAGAGCCACGCCATTAATCTAGTCTAGCTTGCTCTAACGTGTTTACAAGTTCGATTGAACGGATTTTCCAAAAACCCCATTTTCAAGTTCTGGTTTCTGTCGAATTTTTGCTGTGCACAAAAAATTATTTGGTACATTGCAAAAATACATGCAGGGTTTTATAAGCATTCTGTGAAAATTTGGTCGGCTGATATTACTGTAGCGCGGCGGATCAGCGGCCAAAACCACGTTTTGGCCGCGGATCCGCCTCCGTACTGTGGCCAAACTGCACCAAATTTCCACAGTGGGTTTCTAACATGGAAATAGGGTTTCTGGTATATTCTTTTTGGGCCCAGATTTATTTTGAGTGCTACAATAGTGCTTGGGGCCCACTTCAGGAAATTTAGTCGATCGAAAATTTTAAACATATTAGTTCACAGTATTTACATTATATCTGCGACCGTGAATGTCATTTGATCGATAAATCCTGTCTAACTGCTATAGCCCTTTTAGATGGATTTGCGAACGTGACATTCACGTTGATGTTATGTGTTGTGCAGTGATGTTGCGGATTTGTCGTGGTGGATAGCCTGGATGCAATGGTAGTACAGTTTGGTTGTTTATGTACATTTGATATTACGGGGCGAGCGTCCGACATGTGGACTGCCGTCACTGCCTGTTTGTATATTATTCTTTTGGGGCACGACCGGGCTGAGGTCGATGTACCCGTTGTATATTTTACTTCCTGTACTAGGATTACCCCACGGTGGGGTGCACGGGTAGCCGGGTTCTAGAGGACAACAGGCCCGCATCTCATGGCTTTGAGACGGAGGGGGCTTCACTCTAGAATTGGCGGGCTATTCGCCGCACTCGTAGGGGGTACAGGTTGACCCAAGGAGGGGTGCTCAAATTACCCGATTCCGTGAAGTGCTAGGTGGTCCATTCACGTTGTTGAAGAGGGATGCCTCGCTTCAGGTTTTGGCGGGTAACTTGCCGCGCCCGTAGGGGTCTAGGATTTCATTGCACAGGCTATCCACACGATCAGGGGAACGTCGGGTTTCAGTAGCGGCTCTATGAAACCCGGGGATCCCAGATATCTGTATTGTTCTGTGATGCTTATTACATTTCAGTGATGTTGTATTTTATCACGCCTTGAGCGAATATTATATATTGATATATATACTAGTAGATGTTGTATATGTTTTGCATCCGTGCTAGTCCAGTCCCCGCTCTGTTGTTAGTTAAGTAACCTAACGGGTGATGACGGGATCCAGTGGCGAATGCGGATGGCATATACGTACATCATTATTTTTGTTCTTTATGGTGTGATCAATTGATGGGACTGCATTGATTCGGATCAATGCAAGTTAAACAAACCTATTCTGATGCTGTTGGAACATTTTTCAAAAAGCTGTTATTGTAAGGACGTTTTCTTTTGTTTTGCACAGTGGTATTCAGTTATGAATATCCAGCACCTCAGTCGACGAGGCAAGGGCCGAGATCCCTTCACCGGGAGTGACCCCTTGGACAGAAGTTTGCGTCAGGGTAATAACTTCACTATAGCCGATTGCCTTTTGCTTTGCATCGTGGTATTCAGTTGGAATATCCTGTACCTCATTCTACGGGGAAAGAGCCGAGATCCCTTCACCGGGAGTGACCTCTTTAGCAAAGGTTTTCGTCACTATATTTTCATAAAAAGCTATCCGGTTCCTTCAACGATATCAAGTTCATTACGGTAAAAGGTTTTTCGCCAAAAACCATTCGTAGCCCTCTGTCATTTCAGATTAGTATTGCTTAGTATTCGCGCTACGCTTGTTTTTGCTATTCGCCGAGGCGTAGTGTGCGGTAGCTCTGTAATGCTTTCTGTCGTATGGATATGTGGATTGGTTAGGACGGTCGTACGACTTTGTTGATTATTCGTCAAGGGTCGTGAGGGTGGGTTTAACGCAATCAAGATAATGACGGGTTGAACTTGACTAGGGCATCTTGATTTGTTGATTATTCGTCAAGGTCACTTGGGTCCTAGGGGTAAAAATCACATCGGGAGATTCTAAAGAAACTGAAACTTGCCAGATATGCGCATACCTTCTGGAGTGTGATAACGTGAGTGGATTCCATCACATTATCATGCGATGATAGTTGGATTCCGATTCCTACCGATGAGTTGGTTTACTCCTCGGGTGATCCCGACTAATACTTCTTTCAGGTTTGGAAGAGAATTTGAGGTTACAGTGGGAGGTTTCCTGATTAGATAAATTGGTAACCATTTTGATATAGGTTAGAGTGCACGCTGAGTGTTTCTTTTCTCTCTCTCTTTGGCAGCGACCATGACCCGGCCCTTGACTATGACTCAGTGACCAAGATTAACCGAACCTTCTTAAACACTGGCTTTTGGATTGTCAGAATTGCATACCTCATTGCCACTCCTACTTTTACCCTTTTCTCCAGAACACCCCGTATTACTACGAACGTCCACATCTATTGGATAAAACCATCGTATGGTTATATACGAACTCGAAGGAACTTGTTCCAGATTCGATGATGGTTTCCGGTTCTGGAGAAAACGAATAGGACTATTCGGCTGTCTTTTATCTTTACCCTCTCTCGGGTTGCGAGTGCTCCTATGATTAGGACAGTACACCCATTATGCTTATTGGATAGTCTTCTTCCAAACCTTAGGCTGGTGCCGAACAGTATGGAATGAAGAAAGCCGATCAGCCTAAGTGTGGTATACAGAAGGTATTAAGTTAAGACAAATAAAGGGTTTAGAAAGAGGGCAAACTAAATTGCGACTGCTATTCACGACCGAACCAAGTATTTCATCGCCACTCCTGCTTCACCTTTGTATTTCTCCAGGACACTCCGTATCACTACGAAGATCCACAGTTATTTGGATACTCCATCGTATGGTTATATACGAACTCGAAAAGAACTTGTTCCAGTTCGGAGATGGATTCTGGTTCAGGAGAAATAGGAATAAGGTTCATTCAGGTGTCTTTTATCTTTACCTTCTCTCGGGTTGCGAGTGCTCTACGATTAGGACAGTACACCCATTATGCTTATTGGATAGTCTTCTTCCAAACCATAGGCTGGTGCCGAAAGGTAGGGAAGGAAGAAAACCATTTAGCCTAAGAGGGTATATAAAAGGTAATGACTAAAGACATATGAAGGGATTTGAAGAGATGGCAAAGAAATATATGGTTACAGTTGTGAATCTGGATAATGGAAGAGGTATTATTAGGAATACCTGGATACCCCTACGAAACATTTCAATGTTTCAGTTTCACTGTGTACTGTTAATAGAAAACTGATTTCCCAATTAGACACTTGCTCCAGAGTATGTATTTACCAGGTTTGATTCTCACATCTGTATGGTTTTACAGATGATGAGTGGGAGTAAATTATTGGGAATTAGGTGATCATCCTCATTATATCGGAATTCGTTGTAATTGATGATATTTGAGGAAATCGCCTGGGCTGTTTGCCGGACGGCAAATATTTGGTTTTGAATATCCGCTGTTATGCACCAATTTCAAATTGATATATCTGTACGTCTATTTTTATAGAGTGAGATATACCTTTTTGAAATTATGTTTATGACATTTACCTGTATCAGTTGATGGTTAGGTAAGGAGCATTAAACATCGGTGTAATTCTTCTTAACCAAAAGTACAGTTTTCAACCTACGACACACGGGGAATGAGTTATTAGACTCAGGGGACTTATACAGAGTATTGTATGTTGTCCAGTGTCCATTAGGACAGAGGGGTTGGTCCTCAGACTGTATTCTGTTTACTTGTGACTTCTCTAGTTCTTAGACATGTGTTTCGCAGAAATGCAACGTCTAAGTTTTGAGAAGTTATAGGTATAAGAGTAAAGTAGAGAACCAGGTATTGCAAGTATCAGGATTCTTCAAAGTGATCGAACATGTAGATACTTGTGTATGGTATTCAGTTGATAGTAATGATTAAGAGAACTTGCTTCTCTTTCAGGTTACTCATAATTGGAAGCACTCCTAAGTTGAGTAATGCTGATCGGCCTCTCTCCATTTAATTGACATGCACTGGAGACAGCTGCATGATTTGAATCTGGTTCAATTAAATTAGTGCCTCTGTTTCTGTATTGGATATAGAACAGTTCATATCTTGACATTGTTAAGGTACAGGGAGTTGTCCAGCTTATGCTTAAAACCAGACACTGGACAACTCACGGAACGTTTCTGTAATGGCAGTTTGTGGGTTGACCCAGGCTATGACGAGGGTTGATTTTCTACCATCTGGAAGATCAATAGTGATATTGTTCTAGACTCGCCACAGTTTTAAGTAAAATGGATTTTTTCAGAAAACAGAACCGCAAACGATTACTGAAAATTTGATAAGAACCTAAACATTCAATCTGATTTGACATTCCATTAGCCACTCCGCAGTTATGGTAGGTAACTTCAGGCACTCGAGAGGTACTTCGGTATGCTCAAAGACGGTGACAGGTAGGTTCTTGTTTACCCAGACTTGCCATTGCTGTTGTTCCAGACTGTGAGACTTGGCAGGAGGATGAGTATAGCGTCGTTCTAAACAAGCTTTAGAAGTGCACGTGTATATGATTTTTCCAGAGGGTTGTCGTAGTCAGTAGGAGCAGCGGAAGCATTGGTGGACAAGTGGCTTATGTCTATTAAGAGACTAAAGCGGATGTAGCGGAGATAGAACATCTATTTCTGATGTGACGGTTATAGGTTTGACTTCATCAGAATTGGGGATGGATCTGTTAAGAAGGTAGTAGGGTGTGATGTCCTGGTATTTGGATGACATACACAAAGTAGGAAGTGAAATTCCTATACTACGATCAGTTATACTTTGGTTGTCACACAGTAGTTTCTCCACATAAGGCTTGGATATTATATCTAACATTCTGATTACTAGATCTATGATTTTAGATCTAGATTTGGGAAGTGTCCCAACCAGGGTACTTAGACAGCATTCTAAAGGTGTTTTAGAATGGACGACTCCTGGCACGGTAGTGTACCTGCGGGTGATGGAGTCACTCTCTCTAAAGGTGTCTTACAGACTAAAGGGGAGAGAGATGTGCATGATTGGCAGATCACTTGCTTAGGCAATTGAGTCAATCATGAGATGTCAAGTACCACACCAGATATTGTTTTTGCACCAGATGCAATAAGTTGATATTGGTCCAATCCTGGAGAAACATTCGGAAGCAGTTTTAGAACATAAGTGGATGTTCTAGGGATATGATAACAACAGCCTCTTTTAGGAGACAGTTATCATTCTAGACTTCCAAGGTGACCTGAAAGACAGAGTGACTGTCAGAGTTGTAGTTTTCCCTTTGACGAGGGGCAGTATTTTGGACAGGTGATCCAAGCAGATACTGAGGGAGGCATGGCGCATGATACTGACTAAGTTCAGTTGACGATACAGTCTAAGAAGTTTGGATTTGGATTTCATTTATGAACTAGGTCCCATCAGATATCCAGACATATTCTAAGACAGGTATTGCTCATTTCGGGAGATGGTTTTCTCTGCGAACTTGAGATATAGAGAGACGTAGAAAGAAACATCAGGACGGATCCACTAGCTGAGGCTATTCCTCGAACGCAATAGTTTCGCAAACGGGTTTTGTGAGACTGATTAGTAGAGGAGTTGGGTGTTCGGTATCACACGGACTGTGAGTATGCGACATCGCAATAATTAGCCTTGAGTGCAAGTGGGAGATTGTTGGATATAGTGCCCTCAGAGTCAATTATTGGATCTCAGGCACGTGATTGCAATGATTGAGGGAGGACATATACCGGTAGGACAGTCTTACTCAAGATGATCGTATGCTATCAGGTTTATCTTTATCATCGTGTACTGCTTTAGGTGACCTTATAGGTCACTATTGCACGTTGATAGAGCCCTTAGGATTCTTGCTTGACGGCCAGCAGTATGATGGCGATCATATACGTGGGAGATGGGGTCTATAAGCACATCCTTAAAAGATCCCTAGTCGTGGGAGTTTTCGAGACAGGGCATCGATACTCCAGAGTAGACTAGTGTATATAGTCGAGACCCCGACGAGGGGCGGTGGCCGGTCCCACAAGCCACTGGTGTCAGTTGGTTCACCTAAGATGTATACAGGTGCTCATTGGGTTATGAGTACACCGGACAGGACTCGCCGGGAACATACTAGTTGGTCTTATACCTGACGTCAGATAGCAGTTCCCTGGTGACATGTGTACAGGTTATTTCATTGACCTGAGATCGTCATTTGTCTCGTGTGAGTTCCCACTGTACTTTGATTACTACCCTACCACGACTCAAAGGAGTCGTGCAAACAGGTTTTAGTTGGGTACAGTCCCGAGCCATATGGAGGCAGTGAGCGGATCTGCAGGGGTTCGTCTCTCCCGGTATTGGGGGTGAGGTCGCGCTGTGTCTAGGAGAGCCATTACACGAAGTCCTTGGCCAAGGCAGGAGATTTACTGGTAGATATTCCAATAGTATCTCAGGGTGTTCTGGACTACACTCCGACTCGATTTGTACCGCTTTTGGGGGTCTGACTTTTACCAACCCCCTAGGCCCGCCATGCGATGCTCATAGACGAACAGACCGGACTGTACGGATATTGTCACTGACAGGCTCAGTAGGGTGTCAGGATGAGTTCGCTCATCGATGTCCTTTTTGGTCAATACCTGGTAGCCCGTTACGTATGGCTAATACCTCTGACGTGCTAGTGGTTAAATCCACAGCCAAAGTGTTGACGTGTCTTTAGAGTCCCCCACAGACAGTTTCTCAAGTTTCGGGCGAAACGCTGTAGAGGCCGTATGGATATATGGCAGGGTTCGATCATATACATGCGGTATTGCACGGATCATGATCGGACGGATAATACCAGCGGGCTTTGGTTTAAGCCGGATCCTAATATTGTACAGTGTAGATTTTGTCTCATTACATTTGTATTCGGTCGGAATACAAATGCGGGTATGTATATACAGTCGCGGGTTTTTCCTGTAATTTATTACGGGATCAGTTTTTTGAAGTTGCCAGTTTACTTTCCGTTTCGGCCATTTTTCCTTTGTTCCTTCTTTGGCTAAAAATTGGTGTGGAGGGGCTTATTTGCAAATGTGTAAATTAGCAATTTGGAGGGTGTTTCTTGTTATTGGTTGGTTCATGATGGTTCTTACTTCCTTTGACTTCTTTAGTTCATCATTACTTGACTTTTGGAGATATGATGGTTGATGGAGTGGGTTGACATAATTATTGAGGTGACTTTCTTCATGATTATCATCATTCCTTTTCTCTTGCATTATTGCTTCCCCCCTTGACTTTTCTCTCTCCCCCTTTGACAAAAGAAGGGGCGGCCACATGTTGTAGGGGTGGTTCATTTTGTGGTGTGTGAAAATGATTCTCATTTGCTCACACCAAAATTCTAAAGCTCCAAAAAGTTCATCTCCAAAGGTTTCTTCTCAATCTCCATTCCTAATGGCAACTTCACAACCCTTTGAGACAAAATAATCCACACTTAGCCTACTGCTTTCTTGGACACGTCGGCTCGCCAACTTCATGCCCGAGTTGCCTCGGTCCAGAGGTGGGAGCCCGTAAAAAAACCCGGCGATGTGGTGCCCTTTCCGACGAGGAGATGAAGACCGGAGATTCCGCAAGGAGATCGGGATGGAGGCCGAAGACCGAAGGACACGGATCGCTCGGTATAGCTTTCTACCCATTCTCTAGTTTGCTAGCATTAGGTTAATGGCCCGATCCGGGTTCAAAGTACGCGGTAGCGCCGGTTTAAGAGTTTAAAGAAAAGTTTTGTTTCCGCATTTTGGCCTCGTTCAGACGGCCGGGACGCCACCGTGCACTTACACCTTCCCGACCACCCTCATCCGCGCCTGTCGGGACTGGTTCCGAGGGCTCGAGCCCCGCTCGATCTCGACCTTCGATGAGCTGGCTACTCAGTTCCTCGGCCATTTCGTGGGGAACCGTCGACAGAAGCACGCGATCGACTACCTATTCACGGTTAAGAGTGGGGACAAGGAAACGTTCAAGGCCTACATCACCCGTTTCTACAACGCCCTTCTCGAAGTACCCGAGCACCGGGACGAAACCGTTATAACGGCGCTCAGATCTGGCCTGAGGCATAAGGAATGGTTACGCTCCTTCGCTCTGGCGCAACCTAAGACCATGGCCGAGGTCAAGGCGTGGACCGAGCGCAAGGTCCAGCTAGAATCCGAGGTGAATGCTAACCTTCCCCGGACAGAACAGTCCGACCAGAAGAAGAGGGCTCGGGAGGAGAGGCCGGAGTGTCAGCAGCCCTACCACCTGAAGTTCCAGGAGTATACCCCCCCTTAATGTCTCCCTCGCGGTGTTGCTAGAGGAGGCCCAGAACGAGGGGTTCTTCATGTTCCCTCCGATCCCGCGCCTAGCCGCAAATCGAACCCGGGGCCCCTACTGCGCTTTCCACCGGGTACTGGGACACGCCACGGGGGACTGCAAACAACTGAGGGATTACATCGAAGAGCTCATCCGGTCTGGGCATCTCGCCGCCTACCTGAGGGACAAACGGCAGACCGACTGCGAGCAAGAGCAACGCCGCCCTCCCGCCGCCCTGACCATCGGTCAGATCATGCTAGTCTCAGCGGACGGCCAGCCCGAAGCTCAGGGGACCCTATGCCCTATGCCGAGCGTGGGGACCGACAGCCCTACACGGAGCTCGGCCCAAGCTAATAAAGTCATCTACTAGCCTGTACCTTTCTTTTAAAGCATTGTAAATTCTTCCTAGGATCTACTGTTAATTTAATAAAGATCAATGGAGCGTTGCGAAAAAGAAAGAAAAGCTTTGTTTATTCAAAGGGTATTATGGGCTCCTCAGCCATACATCCAAAAAAAGGAAAGAAAATTACAATAGTGGAAGAACGGGGTGCAGCGAGCACTGCTCCTGGTACTCGGTAAAAATCTCCACCAACTGGGGCCTCATAAGTTCTAGCCACTGTCCCCGGTTCCCTCTGCGGACATCGACCCCGAGCCTCAGCTCGTAGCATTCGCGGACGAGCGCCTCTAAGCGAGCCAGCCGGTTCGCGGAAATCAAACCAAAACGCCTCAAAGACCGCAGCTTGCCCACGGCCTCATCAAAGAGCAGCTCAGACAGGGGGTTGTAAAGCCCCGGCGATGCCCTCCAGATGGAGTACATCAGCAGCTACAGCAGGGAGGAGCGTCTGGGGATCAGCCGGCCAAAATGGTCCTCAATGCTCCCGTAGACCAACTGCACCGTGTCCTCGGTGCAGTACGGGTCATAAAGGTACACGTCATCAATGTGGACGATGTCGGGAATGGTAAAGGGGTAGTCCTGCATTCTTGGTGGCCTGTTTATGAAGGACGAAGGGCCAGTACTCCCTCGGCCTTATATAGCCCACTGTACAGCCCAACAGTCGCCCGCTTTCACCCAGGGGGTCGCCACCACACGGCAGCCATCGAGCCTTCTCCGGTGGAGTCGAAGCGGCGCGCCCTTAGTGCTTCACCTCCCCCCGCATTCAATGCACTGGCTACGATCGTTCCCATTCCCCGCGCCTACAGCTGGACGGGCGGGCTGCATCTCGTCAAAGATTCAACCCAGTAGCTACCCTGCTCGGTCGTCCCCAGTGGCAGCTTCCCTGCCGCAACACCGGGGATCAAAAAGCCCTCCCAGAGGCAGTCGAGCCCGAGGTTCTCTCGCTCAGCTATCCCCCGCGGGCAGCTTCCCTGCCACAGCACCGGGGATCAAAAAAAGCCCTCTCAGATGCAGTCGAGCCCGAGGTTCCCTCGATCGGCTATCCCCTGCGGGCAGCTTTCCTGCCACAACGCCGGGGATCAAAAAAGCCCTCCCGGAGGCAGTCGAGGCCCGAGGTTCCCTCACTCGGCTATCTTTCAGGACAAAAGCCCTTGCCAAGAGGCACCGGGCAGTAACCCTACCCGGCCAAGGGTCCTTGGTAGGCTTCTTACAGCCTTATAGCTTTTCTCGCGCCAAAAACCAAAGTCCTCCCAGAGGCAATCGGGTCCTTTCCCGGCTATCCCCGGCTGGTAGCTTCCTACCACAACCGACAGAGATCAAAGTCCTCGCTGTTTCGCCCAATCAGAGCAAAACTCTGTTGAAATTCAAAATTCAAAATTTTGAAGCAACGCTTCAAATCTCGGGCGCAACGTGCCACGTGTCAGGCGCTAATACGTCAGCGCAGCGCCCAAGAAGACGCGCCCAATCAGAGCAAAGCTCTGTTAAAGGAAGCAACGCTTCAGTTGCGCAGGCGCTGCGCTGCGCGACACGTGTCAGCGCAGATGCGCTAGCGCAGTTGCGCTGCGCGACACGTGTCAGCGCAGTTGCGCTGCGCTGTGCGTTGCGCGACACGTGTCAGCACAGATGCGCTAGCGCAGTTGTGCTGCGCTGTGCGACACGTGTCACGCGCTGGGGTATCTGCGCCAAACAGAATTAAAATTTTAAGAAATCTTTTGTGTTCTTGTTAAAACAAGAAGATTTTCTTCTGCAAAGCAGAAGCCCTTGGATCAAAAATCCAACGGTGGGGAAAATTCCCCAAATCACTCAGAAAAAGATCTCTTTAACAAATTTAACTAATTTATGGGCACTATAAAAAGGACCCTAGGCCTCAATTCAAAGGTATCAGGAACATTTTCTTAAAAAAAATAAAAGAGAGAAGGAGAACTCTGAGGAATTCCTCAAGAACAAAAAGGTAAAAACCTTTAGAAAAAAAAAGAAGAAAAAGAAAGTTCTCTCATGAACAGATCACAAATCTAAAAACAAGATCAATGATCTTTAATATAAAAAAATAATAAAATAGTGCTTTGCACTTTTATGAACCTTTGGTTCTTTGAGATAAGAAAAACAAGAAGAATTTATTTTTCTTTGATCTAATTTAGATCAAGAGATCTAATAGTTTTTTGCACTTCTGTTCTTGAATCTAAAAGATTCTTAGTGCTCT
Organism: Agapanthus africanus; assembly: GCA_030015575.1. NCBI lineage: Eukaryota > Viridiplantae > Streptophyta > Magnoliopsida > Asparagales > Amaryllidaceae > Agapanthus > Agapanthus africanus. The sequence goes on from JASDDO010000019.1 coordinate 947,095,224, forward strand.
GCACTTCCAAACTGCGCTGTTGCGCTCTTAAGAGAGCGCCACGTGTCAGCTATAGAACCACTTGCGCTACGCGCTCTTGAAAAAGAGCTTTGCTCTCTGGAATTGGCGCAACTCACCAGAGCGCGCCACGTGTCAGCAACGCAGCGCACTAGCGCAGCGCACTGCGCTGTTACGCTTGCGCTCACCAGAGCATGACACGTGTCCTCACCACAAGCGCTTGCGCTCAGTGATTGGCGCAAAGCGCCTGACAAATGCAATGCATTTCATTTCCTGAAGGGCTAGGCCCAATTAAAAGGCTTAACAGGCCTAATAAATAAAATGCTATGCATTATTTAAAAGGGCAGAGCCCAATTGAAAGGTACAGTGGACCAAAACAAATGATCTGCATCATAATAAAAAGGGCAGAGCCCAGTCAAAATGGGCATAAATGGCCTGAAGTAATGCAATGCATTATTTAAGTGTGGGCAAAGCCCTAGCACAGGTCTAATAGACCGGAAATAAATAAAGGTGTTGAACATTTTCCACCGGACTTAGCCCAATTTTGGCCGTAAGTCCTTAAATAAAATTGACTGAGCACAGCTCTCTCTTAAATCAATTTATATCCGGTTCGAGGGTACATCTCCGAACTCCTCTGACGACTATCATTGTAATCCTTCAACGATGTCAGAGAGGTGACGGGTCCCGACAACCACACACTAATGTTGGACCGAAACGTCCTTAAACTAATGTTGGACCGAAACGTCCTTAAACTAATGTCGGACCACCATGTCCCTAAACTGGAACATGGACCACCACGTCCCTAAACTGGAACATGGACCACCACGTCCCTAAACTACCTATGGACCACTATGTCCCTAAAGTGGAACAATAGAGCCTCCAAATGCTCTTTTGCCGGATCTAAACGATCCCGTTTAAGTTGATCTTAGCCCCCAAACACGGCTAACGTATCCTTAAACATTTAAACGGACTATAAAACTCCAAATCAACTTTGGTTCAAGGGGACATCTCTGAACTCCTTTGACATCTGCCGTTGTAATCCTTCAACGACGTTAGAGAGGTGACGAGTCCCGATGGCCAGATATTAAATGGATTATCACGTTAAGTTGATCTTAGTCTCAAACAGGACTATTGTATCCTTAACGAACGTTTAAGTTGATCTTAGCCGCAACGCGACTAATGCATCCTTAAACTAAAAACACCAAACCCAAATCTAAGTAAATACGGATTTGGACTAATCCACGTCCTACGGGCGACGGCATTACTCAGTCTCCTTATACAATCCACGGGCAACCACAAACAAAACAAACACACACGACACGAAGTGAAATTCTGGAGAAGGAGAAAGTTGTTACCGCGATGCGGTAGCGTAATTAACTGCAGGGGATTGCGCCTGCAGGGAAGAGCGTCCCCACAATCAAAACCCCCTCAAGCGAGGGGGAATCTGACGAAGTCTGCTACATCGGCCGCATCCGTCTAAACCTCCGATACACGGTGCCATAAATCAACTTGGCATCTTCGGAGAGGTGGACGGATAAAACCAAATAGCATCTGCCCCGAATCTCAGCGTCAGGACATCGTAGTCCTGTGCGCCGTATTTCAGAGGGGAACAGATTCTGGCACGCCCGGTGGGACCTCTTCCTCTTTCCACTCCACACTTCGTGTGTCGTCTTCGCGAACCAATCGCGGTTTATTAAATGGTTGCCTTCGGATTTCAAGTTACTAAGATTTGGTCTCTTGCCTGGCGCAGAACTCAAGATTCAATGGCCTCTAACTGCACCAACTGCTCGAAGTGCCACTGCAATGGACACTCCACCTCCCCCGGAGGTGTAGCATATGGGCCCCAAGCGGCTTCCTTCCTCACTCTGCCAGTAGACCAGGTGACCCAAGCCACCACTGGCCTGTTCTTCGGGACCATGATCCCACCTACAAGCTTTCCTGCGCCAATACCCGCGCCGGAAGTGAACAAAAAGTCGGTCTACGACCGGCTCACTGCTACGACGGCCCCTGTCAACGGGTCACCCGCTACCAAACCGACAGCCTCTGTTTTCACCAGGCTAAATCAGAACTCTAAATTGGCTGTCCCGAGGAAGGCAATAACTGTTGCTCCAGAAGTCGTCAAGGCTGCTTCCCCTGTCAAAGAGTCAGTCTTTTCAAGGCTGACGATTCCTGCTTCTCTCCCTACTCGAGGATCTGTCTTCGACAGGTTGAATATCACCCATCAAAAGACAACCTCAGTCTTTAAGAGGTTAACACCGGTGGAGCCCAATTCGGACAGGGGGCAAAAAGAAGATGTCTCAATCTCCGAGCCAGTCCCAACGGCTCGTCACGCTCGACGTCGCCATTGGCAACGAGTGAGGAAGGAAGGGGGCAACTCTCCCTCAGGTCTAACTCCACCGGCTCCAGTGGTGGAAGTCAACGCTGCTGTTCCAACTGGGAACAGCTTTGAACTGCTGAGGAGGGTACGGAAGAATGCTCCAACCGCTACACTGAAAAGATCTCTTCCGCCTGCGGAGAGAGTCCCAGAAACAAGGCAAGAACAGCCCCCTCAACGGCTATCCTCAAGAATTTATAAAGTTTGGAGGAGGGTTCAAGACTCCGTTATCGACACGGACACTCCCGTCAACGAAAAAAGGCGAAGGTGGAAAAAGACGAGGACCGTCCCATTAAACAGCGGGGGACAGCAGCTGCTAGGATGCCCACTTCAACGGTTCTTTCAACCTCAACGGCCCACAAAAGAAGGAGGCCAGAGAAAACTCCCACGTCAGCGGCAAAAGTTAAAAATGGTGAACCTAAACGCCCCAAGTCAGGGGGCATAACAGTTCATACAGTTTATATGGCATTGGGAAAAGAAGATAGCCGCATATCGACGGGTCATAGACCGCACACGAGGTCAGTGACCAAGGCTCAGGAGCAGCAGCAGAAGCTCCAAGAGATGATGAACGCTATGGCCGCACTTACAGGGCCAAAAGAAACCCCTGAAATGTCCTCGGACGAGCGTCAAGAACAAGAAACTGACGCTGAATTCCTTCGTCGCGTACTGGAGAAGAAGGATAAAGAAGCTGCGGAACAGGCAGCCAACATAAAGAAAATGGCCCTCCTGTTCCAGGATATGGTGGGTATGATGATTCAACAAGATCCACCTGCTGAAGATCCCCCGATCATCCCTGAAGACGATAGGGGAGAGACGTCGAATCCTCCGCCAGCTTTGTCAGCAGCTAAAGAAGAGACAATCTCCAAAGCCGATCTAGACGGATACATAGCTCAGCAGATCCGGGTCCATCAAGCGACGGAAGCAGCTGGCCAGGTCGTAAAAACAGGACGGCCATATCCAAGTTGGTACGATCAAATCAAGTACCCACCCAGTTACACAATTCCCAAGTTCCATGTCTACAAGGGGACGGGCAATCCTCATCAGCATGTTGCCCAGTTCAGGGCACTCTGCGGCAACACCGGCGGTGATGACAAGCTGTTGCTTCGTCAGTTTGTTGGGAGCTTATCGGATACGGCGTTCGAATGGTACTCTGAGCTCCCGAACGACTCTATTAAAACCTTCGCGGAGATGGAGCTGTTGTTTACTCAGCGTTTTGCAAGCGCCAGTGAACGTACCCCGATGACAGCACTGATTAACGCCAGGGTAAAGCCAGGCGAAACGTGGGTTCAGTACGCTATACGATGGCGGAACTTATGGTCAAAGTGTGAGCAGCGCATTGAAGAAGCTCCCGCGGTGGGTATGTTTGTGGGAACCCTCGATCCATAAGCAACCATCTCGCAGTTTATGATGTTTTTCAAGCCGACTACCTTCCAGGCCTTGATTGACAAACTAGCGCAAATGGATCAAATGGGCCATAAACCCCCTCTTCCAAGGCCAGACACCCGAAATGACAAAGTGAAGGGAAAAGCGATCGTCGTCGCTAATGCTCAACAACAACCGAGCGACTCAAAGCCGGTTGCTCGTCAAAATAATATGCGACCGTACCTGCCCCTTGAGGATAGGACGGGACGTCCTTATTCCTTTCCCCGCAATAAAACGAAGAGGTTATTCGAGCTGGCGTTGCGCAACAGACTCATAAATTTGCCGGATCCAAAACGTCCGTTGCAACCAAGTGACGTCAGCGAGCCCAACTACTGTCCTTATCATCGAGTACTAGGCCATCCAATCGAAGATTGCTACGTTTTCAAAAATTGGCTTGAAAACCAGTACCGACAGGACAAGTTCGCGTTATCTGACAAATGGAAGGTGAATCCCTCGCAGCCCCACACCTCTAAGGGGACGAATACGCCGGGGGCAACATGCTCCGTCATTGAAGAAGCTCCTTGGGAGGTTATATTATCAGCCAAGACAAAGAGGATGCTAAACGATCTTCAGACATGTCCAGCGATCAAGTGGAAGAATCCGTTGGAGCCGCAGGTCATTGAAGGGATATTGAAGCCGCGTCCAACTCCAAAGACCGATGGTGGCGGTTCAAGCACTTGCAGCCAGCCGTCAATATCTTCGAAAAAGAAGAAGAAGAAATCTAAGAAGCCCGTGAAGCCTGGCGGCAAACACACGGACTTACAAAGGCAAATTGACGCGTTGGAAGAATACAACCAAAAGGCACGGACTCCCATTACGCTCCAAGAATTCCTCAATCACGTTTTTCAAGAAGAAGATGAGGAAGAAAGTTCATCGGATGAATCCGAGGGATATGTGGCGAGCTGTCATATGATTTCCCATTCGGTCACAAACGAGGAGGAGACTCCTTGCACTGAAAAGCCGGGGGAAGATCCTGAACCAAAAGTTCTGGGGCCATCAGATGAAGTAATTGACGCACTCCTTAATGAAGCTCGGTTGAAAGGTAAAGCTGATCGGGAGCGCGAGGCGGCTATATTTGAAAGGGCCAAGCGCCAGCGACTTGATGAAGGAGCTGAGACGATCCCGTTGGAGCTGAACACCTCCGCTACCGACAAAAGCCAATTCAAGATAAAAAAGAAGTTTGCTAAGGCCATGTCCATGGGCATGAAGCTACTATCCTCCGAAGAAGAAATTACTGGTGAGGCGAAAATGCACCCGTCTTATTGCTTATATCATCAGAAGGTTTCGCACCCCACTCAGGAGTGCAAAGCTTTTGATAGATGGTGGCAATGATACGTTGCTCATCGACAACGCTTTAACCGGGAAAAGCGTAAAACTCGTCGAGAGCAAAGAAATATGACCGATGGGCTTAAAAGAACTGCTGACGATTGTTGCATGGTTAACACCGGTAGATCACAAGTGCCCATATTCGGGAGTGATTCTGATGAAGAGCTAGAACTTGCCCCTCTCTTTAAAGAGTCCGCTTCGAGAAAAGAAGAAGAACCGAAGGTTTGCGAAAATATCCGGCTACGTAATCGCACGCTACCCGAAAAGAACCTCGGACCCTCGAACAAAAAAGATAAAGGGAAAGGAAAGGCCACTGAAGATATCGTCTTAGATGACCAAATGGTGGAAGAGCTAGCTGCCAAAGACCCACCAAAGAAGAATAAGGTGGATTACAACGTCTTAGCACATCTAAGGAAGCTACCCTCACAGCTCAGCATTCTTGACGCCCTTTTGCTATCAAAAGAGGTGAGAGATTCGTTGATTAAGGCGCTCCAAGACCCAGAACAATTCCAAGCATGCCTGGCCGAGGAAAAGATGAAGGATGAATTGGAGGAAGTGCACACGGCCGATGTTACTTTTGGCGATGAAGACCTTCTACTTGGGACGTGCGAATACAATCGCCCTCTCTATGTCTCGGGATACTGCCATGATATAAAGATAGGCAAAATCCTGATCGATAACGGGTCGTCTGTTAACCTACTCAACGTGCGGGTGTTGAAGGAAATCTGCATGAGCGTCCAGCACCTTGCTCTGGACAAGATCACCATCTCCGGGTTCGACTCCCAATCTTCAAAGACTCTTGGATCTGTGATACTGACGCTATACTTCGGGCTACTCGTCACGGACATTAAGTTCCACGTCATAGACGCCAAGACATGTTACAACGCTTTGCTCGGCTGACCATGGTTACACGAGTACAACATCATCCCTTCTACACAACATCAGTGTATGAAGTATTTTAAGGATGGTTTCGAGTATACAGTGACGGGAGAACTGAACCCGTTCTCTGTGAACGAGGTCCGCAAATACGAAGACGCCAAATACTTCTTGCCGGATTTCGAAGACACAGAGAAGTGTCACAAGACGGAGAACAAAGCTAACGCCACCATCCCGGTCTTCGGTAGTGATACTGAAGAGGAAGAGGAGATAGTTTATTCGGGTCCGCCCCAACACAACAAGCCGGGACCATCAGCTCCTACGTTGATCTTTGGCAGCGACTCGGAAGATGAAGTCCACGCCGTATTCTCTGCTCGACCTTCAATACGAACGTTCGCTGACGAAGAGCAAAGTCTGCAAGTCGCCATGGTGCCGCTTAAACACCATAAAGAACTGGATACAATTAATATTTACAACGTAGAAGAGCTACAAACATTCTACATCCCTCCCAAACGAGAAAGCGAGAAAGCAATTCTGTTCTACCGCTCTGAAGAAACCAAGGTGGAAAAAGAAATCTGGCATGGCGCGGATCCTACGCTCGACAGGCTTCAGCCTATCCGTCTTCCCAGATATTATACAGAGGGTTTGAAGAAGCTGCTAAAACGCCAGGGGATATCCTTCAAACAGACCGTTAGAGAGGCCAAATTCTATGACAGGGTCTGGAACGTTCCCGGGACTCAACGCAAACTGCCTAATGGGAGAATGGAAACAAAAGGGCTTGGATGCATCCGGTCAAAGAAACGAGAGTTACTGCCCAGCTGTTACGTCGTGTATGACCTCGATGAAGAAGCGGATGCTCAATGGGAGGACGCTAATCCTAAGCCAGTGAAAGTTCCAGATGCAAAAGAGCCCTGTCCGTCGTTCGAGGAACAAATGGACAAACTTATAAAGAAAGCTGGTCAAAAATTCCGAGATGATCACAACCGTGAGACGGCCATCTATGAGAAAGCCAAGACGCAACGCCTTCTCCAACAGGCCGTAAAGGATGAAAATACCGCTCCTTGTCAACCTGTTATAAAGAAAGCTCGGCGCAAAAGCAGAAATAAGTCGAAAGGCCAAAAAGACGCTCAACAACAACAAGGCGGGGCTAAGAAACCACGCAAACGGAAGGCGAGCATTATTGATCTATCCCTCATGAAGAAAATGGGTCGAGCGTACTCGTTTCCTCGGGACAAGACGAAGAAGATACTTGATCTTGCGCTAAAGCATCAATTGCTTACATTGCCGGAATCCAAGCACCCCGAGCAAGCAAGCGAGATCTCTGGCCTAAACTATTGCTCTTATCACCAAGTTATAGGGCACCCTCTCGAAGATCGCTTCACCTTCAAAAATTGGGTTGAAGATTAGTATCAGCTTGGCAAGTTTGCTCTGTCCGACAACTGGAGGGTAGCGCCGCCACAGAAGCACGAGCCCAAGGCCACGAAAGAAGAACCAGTTCCGCATTGGGATTGGAAGCGAATTCGTACTTGTCACGTGATAACGATATCAAAAGAAGAGCCCGAGAACATGGATGACCTTCCCTGGTGCTTCAAAAACAACAACGATGAGATAATCTCAGATTTCCCACCAGCGCCGAAAGAACTGGAAGATGGAATTCATACCACTGCAGATAACCTTAAGAAAATTGAGTTGGGATCGGCAGACGATCCACGACCGACATTCATCAGCGAGCTGCTATCTGAAGAAAGGGTGTCTGCGTTAAAAGACGTGCTTCTACAGCATAGAGATTGCTTAGCGTGGAACTATTTCGAAATGCCGGGATTAGATCTAAAAATTGCTGTGCACAAATTGGCAATATCCCCGGACGTCAAGCCAGTCAAACAGGCGCCGAGAAGAATGCGGCTTGAGCTTGAGATGAACATCAATGCTGAGGTCAAGAAGCTAATCGACGCTGGCTTCATTCAGGAAGTTCAATACCCTGAATGGATCGCCAACATCGTCCCGGTGATGAAGAAAAATGGGACTGTGCGCATATGCGTGGATTTTCAGGATCTCAATAAAGCTTGCCCGAAGGATGATTTCCCAGTACCAGTCACCGAACTAATGATAGACAACACGTCTACGCATGAGATTTTCTCCTTCATGGACGGCTCATCGGGGTATAACCAGATAAAGATGCATCCCGAAGACCAGAAGCACACCGCCTTCAGGACTCCTTTGGGTATATTCTACTACAAGGTGATGCCCTTCGGTTTAAAGAACGCTGGTGCCACTTATCAAAGGGCCATGACAAAGATCTTCGATGACCTTATACATGAAATCGTCGAATGCTATATCGACGACCTCGTTGTTAAAAGCAAATCATATGAGGAACATCTCGAGCATCTGAAGACCATATTTCAACGCCTTCGGCAATACAACTTGAAGATGAACCCGCTCAAGTGTGCATTCGGAGTCTCCTCGGGCAAATTCCTGGGATTCATCGTCCAGCACCGAGGTATTGAGATAGATCCGTCAAAAATCAAAGCGATCATGGAAATGCCTCCGTCGAGAACTCTCAAACAGTTGCGGTCTCTCCAAGGGAAGCTCGCATACATACGGCGATTTATAGCCAATCTCTCAGGCAAGTGTCGCCCTTACAGTCACCTGATGAGGAAAGGAACTCCATTTGTTTGGGATCACAAGTGCCAAGGCGCACTGGACGAGATCAAGCAGTACCTGCAGAACCCTCCAGTTTTGGCTGCTCCGGTTAAAGGAAAGCCTCTCATTCTTTACACGACCGCCCTTGAAGGTTCTTTAGGCGTGTTATGGGCACAAGAAAACGACCAAGGGAAAGAAAGAGCACTCTACTACTTAAGTCGAGTTCTACTGGGGGCAGAAAGCAACTACCCTCCCATTGAAAAACACTGCCTGGCGTTGATCTTCGCAATAACAAAGCTTAGACATTACGCGTTGGCGCATGAAGTCCTTCTTATTTCAAAGGTGGACTCTCAAATATCTAATGTCAAAGGCTATATTGACGGGACGACTCGCTAAATGGACCCTGCTCTTGATGGAGTTCTCGAAAATATATCAACCTCTCAAGGCAGTAAAAGGCCAGGCCATCGCCGACTTCCTCGCCGAGCATCCGATACCGGCCGATTCTCCTTTAAACTGCGATCTTCCAGACGAACATGCGTTTGATACCGTCAACGGTGATGATACTCGATGGGAGCTTTATTTCGATGGCGCATCTTCCATGAAGAAGCGCAAACAAAGCACCCCTATAATTAAATCGGGCGTAGGGCTCATCTTTGTAACTCCACAAGGAGGGATAATGCGCTTTGCTTTCTCCCTAACAGAGCCGAGGACAAACAATGAAGCCGAATACGAAGCTCTGATAGCAGGCCTCGAGATCGCCATTGACATGGGAATTGAAAACCTCCTCATATACGGGGATTCTCAACTGGTCGTTAGTCAAGTAAACGGCGATTACCAAACATGCAAACCAGAACTGGTGAAGTACGGCGAAAAAGTGCAACAATTATTGACCCAAATCCCCTTTTATACTTTGGAGAACATACCACGCGCGGAAAACAGCAAAGCAGACGCATTGGCCAAACTTGCTAAAGAACTGGCTGACGAGAATCTCGATGACGTTAGAATCGTGGTACAAAGCCGTCGGGTGCTTGCCCCAACAGAAATATCTCCGGAATCATCCGAAGAAAAAGGAGCGAGCGAGCAGATGGCTCTACAAATAAAAGACCGGGAAAAGGCCGAGGATTGGAGGGAAGTCTTCATAAACTACTTTAAGTCCCACCGAATGCCGGAAGAAGCGTCCACAAGACATCAGCTCATGAAACGAGCTCTGTCTTTCGCCTTCGTCAATGATACTCTGTACAAGAGGTCATTTGATTCTCTATGGCTGAGATGCTTAGGACCTGACGAAGCGAAAAGGGTCGTCCAGGAAGTTCACGACGGACTCTGCGGTTCTCACCAAGCAGGCCCGAAGATGAAGATGAAGATAAAACGGATGGGCTACTACTGGCCCACGATGATTCAGGATTGCCTCAAATATGCGAAGCAATGCCACTCATGCCAAATTCATAGGGACTTCATCCACCATCATCCAAACCCATTACATCCAACGGTGGGTAGCTGGCCGTTCGAAATGTGGGGAACTGACATAGTCGGCCCCATCGAACCAGCATCGTCTAGAGGACATCGTTTCATCCTGGCGACGACTGACTACTTCTCCAAATGGGCAGAAGCAGTACCGTTAAGAGAAGTGAAGACGGAAAATATCATCCACTTCTTCAAGACGCACATCATATATCGGTTTGGAACGCCTAGACGGATCATCTCCGATAACGGGCCAGCCTACAGAAGCCACAAGATCAGTCGCTTCGCGCAACAACACAATATAGATTGGAGATATTCCTCGGTTTATAATCCGCGAGCTAACGGTCTAGCTGAGGCCTTCAACAAGACCTTGACGAAGATCATGAAGAAAACAGTGTCACGAAATAAGAAAGACTGGCACGAAAGACTGCAAGAAGCTCTCTGGACGTATCGAACTACGTTTAAAACGGCCACAAACGCAACACCATATGCATTAGTATTCGGGACAGAAGCAGTACTCCCCCTCGAGATAGAGTTACCCTCTCTACGAGTGGCAGTCCATTACGAGCTGACGGACGAAGAAAATGCTCACCTTCGGCTTGAGAAGCTTGACACCCTTGAAGAAACACGACTCATAGCGCAACAAAATCTGGAGGCCTATAAAGCAAAGATGACGCGCTCATATGAAAGACTGACCCGACCGAGGACATTCCGCCAAGGCGAGCTTGTGCTAGTGGTCAAAAGGTCTATGATCCCCAATCGCGCCAAGCGGGGAAAATTCAAGCCAAACTATGAAGGCCCGTACGTCATAGATAAGGTCTACCAGGACGGGGCCTATCTACTCATAGATATGCACGGTGAAAGGCCTTTCAGGCCGATAAACGGACGCTTCCTAAAGAAATACTATGCTTGATGAGCCACAGCCTAGGTCAATGATAGATGACGACGACTGCGTCCGCTCGCTATCTTCCTAAGCTCAAGCTTTATAAGTAGTAGCCCGCCTCTCAACGACGGACCGAAATGTCCTTAAACTAATAGCAGACCGAAACGTCTTTAAACTACTACCGCAGCATCTTTAGGCTGATAAGATATAAAAAAAACATATAAAAATAAAATTAAAAAAAACGGTATGTCCATAAGCAAAAAGGGCACGGATGAAAACCCGAAAGGGCTCCGTGAGTAAAAATAGCAGGGCTACCAGCGAGTGTTCGTGAAAACCCGAAAGGGCGCGACCTCGTAAAAAAAATAATATAAAAATAAAAAGAATTAAAAAAAACGGTATGTCCATAAGCAAAATGGGCACGGATGAAAACCCGAAAGGGCTCCGTGAGTAAAAACAGCAGGGCTACCGGCGAGTGTTTGTGAAAACCCGAAAAGGCGCAACCTCGTTAAAGAACACTTACAAGATCTTCTCGACCTTGTAAGGAGAAACCACCCGCGTGAGATCCTTACGACTCACAAGGGAGCAACACACTTAGGGATCCCCACGATTCCTAAGGAGAAAATACACTTGCGAGATCCTCACGACTCGTAAGGAGAACTCTCTTATGGGACCCTTACGGCTCGTAAGAGTTGAAAGTCTTAAGTTACAGAAACCTAAACCTGTGCTTAAGCAACCCCCACAACTTTCGATATTGCCCTACAAGTGGTCCAACACGGGCTCTTGTATACAATCCACGGGCGCGAATAAACATTTCCCTGACCAAGTCCCATCCGTGACTGGGGATATGTTCACATGGTGAACAACCCTTGTAAATCCTCTCGATTTATGAGGAGAAAATCCTCTTATAGGATCCTTACGACTTACAGAGAAACAAAACACTTAGGAATCCTCACGATCCCTAAGGAGAAAATACACCTACAAGACCCTCACGACTGGTAGGGAGAAATAACTTTGTGAGACCCTTACGGCTCGCGAAGTCAAAAGCCTTAGCCGACAGGACCCTAACCCTGGTCGCTAAGCCACCTTTGTTCGACATCGACAGAGGCAGATGATGATTCGCTCCTGGTAATATCCCAGTTGTAGCGGTGCTGATGCCGAAATCGGTTTACAGCGAAAAACCAATAGGCCACACATGCATACGAAATAGCCGAAAAGATAGGGCAACTTGCAATAAAAAGCAGCAAGTAAAAATGTATGCATGCAAAATAGCCGAAATGATTGGGCAACTCGCAATAAAAAGCAGCGAGTAAAAATAAAATAAATAGCCGAAATGATTGGGCACCGCGAAAAATAGCCAAAATGATTGGGCGATCGCGACCTTCGCGATATAAAAGCTGAAATGATAGAGCATCGCGGAGATAAAACAAAAAAAATGATGATAAAACTTTGGCCCTACAGTTAAGATCACATCGATCCCTGTATACAATTCAAGGGCGTAAACAAAGAGGGAACCATACTTTCCCAACAGGCTCCGCCAGAAGACGAAGCCAAATCTCGACGGTTCAGTCCAACTCCGAAGAAACCAGTGTCTTCAGCAGATACCTCGACTCACGGATACAAACACTCCTTGATGAGAGCCTCCTGATCCGCGTCGACTCGCAGAGCAACCAGTGCCTCCGTGGGAAATTCTCGACTCGTTTCAAACCCCAAGGAAACAAATAATCCTTGGCGCTAGGGAAACAAATAATCCTTAGCAAATTCCTCGACTCACGGATACAAACACTCCTTGACGAGAGCCTCCTGATCCGCGTCGACTCGCAGAGCAACCAGTGCCTCCGTGGGAAATTCTCGACTCGTTTCAAACCCCAAGGAAACAAATAATCCTTGGCGCTAGGGAAACAAATAATCCTTAGCAAATTCCTCGACTCACGGATACAAACACTCCTTGACGAGAGCCCCCTGATCCGCGTCGACTCGCAGAGCAACCAGTGCCTCCGTGGGAAATTCTCGACTCGTTTCAAACCCCAAGGAAATAAATAATCCTTGGCGCTAGGGAAACAGATAATCCTTAGCAAATTCCTCGACTCACGGATACAAACACTCCTTGACGAGAGCCCCCTGATCCGCGTCGACTCGCAGAGCAACCAGTGCCTCCGTGGGAAATTCTCGAATCGTTTCAAACCCCAAGGAAACAAATAATCCTTGGCGCTAGGGAAATAAATAATCTTTAGCAAATTCCTCGACTCACGGATACAAACACTCCTTGACGAGAGCCTCCTGATCCGCGTCGACTCGCAGAGCAACCAGTGCCTCCGTAGGAAATTCTCGACTCATTTCAACCCCAAGGAAACAAATAATCCTTGGCGCTAGGGAAACAAATAATCCCTAGCAAACACCTCAACTCAAGAAAACAAACACTCCTTGACGAGAGCCTCCTGATTCGCGTCGACTCGCAGAAAAACCAGTGCCTCCGTGGGAAATTCTCGACTCGTTTCAAACCCCAAGGAAACAAATAATCCTTGACGCTAGGGAAACAAATAATCCTTAGCAAATTCCTCGACTCACGGATACAAACACTCCTTGACGAGAGCCCCCTGATCCGCGTCGACTCGCAGAGCAACCAGTGCCTCCGTGGGAAATTCTCGACTCGTTTCAAACCCCAAGGAAACAAATAATCCTTGGCGCTAGGGAAACAAATAATCCTTAGCAAATTCCTCAACTCACGGATACAAACACTCCTTGACGAGAGCCCCCTGATCCGCGTTGACTCGCAGAGCAACCAGTGCCTCCGTGGGAAATTTTCGACTCGTTTCAAACCCCAAGGAAACAAATAATCCTTGGCGCTAGGGAAATAAATAATCCTTGGCAAATTCCTCGACTCACGGATACAAACACTCCTTGACGAGAGCCTCCTGATCTGCGTCGACTCGCAGAGCAACCAGTGCCTCCGTGGGAAATTCTCGACTCGTTTCAACCCCAAGGAAACAAATAATCCTTGGCTCTAGGGAAACAAATAATCCTTGGCAAACACCTCAACTCAAGGAAACAAACACTTCTTGACGAGAGCCTCCAGATTCGCGTCGGCTCGCAGAAAAACCAGTGTCTCCACGGGAAAATTCCCGATTCGTCTCAACTTGCAAGGAAAGCCTCAGGCAGCAGGGACTAAAAAAGCTTGCTTCCCGAACAATGGGACCCTGCAAGTCGATCCAAAAAGATTTCTTGCATACTATTCACGGGTCTTACTCTCCAAAGTCGAATCTCGACAAGGAGGGAAACAACCGTTTACGGGCCCTCTCGACTCGTAAGAGGGAAAAATTCTCTTATAGGATCCTTACGACTTGTAAGAGAAAACACACTTAGGAATCCCCACGATTCCTAAGGAGTAAACCCACCTACGAGATCCTCTCGATCCGTAGGGAAAAAAGTCTCTATGAGACCCTCACGGCTCATAGAGTTGAAAAGTCTTAGGCAGCAGATCTGAACCTGCGGCCTAAACCATCGCTATCTCTTGGAAAGAACTAAGTTATCTGCCAATTATGTTTATCAAAGACAACATGCTGATAATAAGAGAAGGCAGAAAGCAAAAGAGTATACAAGACATTGCAAAAGAAAATATGTATCTTTATTCATTGACTTCAATCAAATACAAGATGAATCGTACAAAAGAATAAAGAATGGATACATATTATTTAAAAGGAAAATTTTACAAATACATTGATACAAAGGCAGCTACTGGGAAGGAAGCGTCTTAAGTAGCTTTATCAGTTGTTCGCACACTTCCTTCCATGCCTTTTCCCGATTGGACACCACTGCCAACTCCGCCTCCACTTGGGCCCGTTGCTGTGCGACAGATGCAAGTTGATCCCTGACGGCCTGATGAGCGGCTTCACGGCCGGGAGTGTCATGCTCGGCGACATCAAGTGCCCGCTTCAGTCTCAGCCTATTTGAGATGCGCTCCAGAAGGCCCTTGAAGACGGCCTTCACCTCAGCGGCGTTTGCCTCAACTTCAGTACGCATGCGAGCAGTTTCGCTTGAAGATTCTTGGCACTCCTTCAGCCTCAAAGCTGCTTCTTGTTCCAAATGACGGAAATGAGAAGTGCTTTGCTCGAGCCATGCTCCCCGCTGAGTGCCCACGGCCAAAGTCTCTGGGGATGGGCGCATCGACTCCAGCTGATGAAGGCAAGCCTCAATCTCCCGACAATGGTTAACCCAAGAGGCGACAATGCCCTCGTCATGGAAGGTGGCAAATATCACCAACATCGGTTTAACCGTCGTAGCGAAGTCCTCAGCAGATGTAGGAGCCTCAACGTCGAGTTCCTCGATGAAGTCACTCAACATGCGCAGACTATTCGCCGCACCTTTTGAGCACGGACGTCTCTGGGAAGGGCTGTCCGGTATTGTAATACGAGACTCAAAAGGCACCGAGACTGAAACGACAGTTGAAAAGGACAAAATGTGATTAGATGATGATTCAATAGATACGGAGAAAGTCATTGATAAGATAGTTTACTATACCGGTTGAAGCAGGTGACAAGGCCAGAAGGGCCGGTGGCGCAATCGATCTTTCTTCTCCCCCTTCGATTTGTAACACTGCGGTCAGGACAAGAGAGAGTTAGAAATAATTCTACCACTGAAAAACAAAGATATCAATCGGGAACGGTACTCACCAGCGCCACCAGAGGGGGAGGCGAATTCAGATGGGAAGGAGAAGTGTGGGAGCAACACTTGATAAAGATGGTCAAAAAGCACTCCTGAAAGACACAACAGTATAACTTTAATACAAAAATTATGCGTCTAGAAGATAAGATTAATAAATTACAAACCCATACCTTCCAACATCTTCGAGGGTATGAGAGAGGGTTGAGAGGTGACCACCGCCAAGGCAGTCGTTGAAGGCGCTCCCTCGAGCAGTGGGGCATCGGCACTGGCTGCACCTGCATTACAACAAATGCGAATTTGTCAGAAATGATTGTAAGAAAAAAAAAAGATAGCAACTTGGGATTTACCTGATGAGCTGCCGGCTGAAACGGAGGCGATTCCCTCCTCTATTGACATGAGACCACCGCCCGTGGCCTCATCATCTGACTCAATGGGAACCGTCGTGGTGCTCGCGAGACCTGGAGACGGCGGAGGACCATAGACGGGGAGGGCTATGACTGGAGTATTGCCAGATTCCAGAGAAGGAGCGGTTGACTCGTCCTCGGGAATCATGGCTACCTCACCCACTACTCTCTCAGGTTCAGTAGTCGCGGTTGTGTCGTCCACCATCACCACGAGATCGCCGGCCTCGAGCGCCTCATCCGCCACCATCCTGGGCTCAGTTATAATGATCATATCATCTGCCACCACTTCAGGTTTGGCATCAATGACCTTCTCGGCTGCAGGCCCCTCGACCTCCGCCTCAGGCTCCAAAGCCACAACGACGTTGCCCACCGTCGGCTCGAGTTCGGTAGGTACCGCCTCCTCTGTTTCTTTGGGATCAACGGTTTCCGCCTCCCCCTCAATCGGACTTGGCCCTGCAAGATAGGAGATATAAGGACCAATGACATTAAAATCCTTATAACAAAAACTCTGAGAGAAATATTTATTGAAGCAGATTTACCGTTTGCGCTCCGAACTGCGCGCGCCACCTCTCTGCGGGCAGTGGATAGGGCGACAGGGGCCTCTTCAGATGGAGTATCAGCACGAGGGGCGGTGCTGGGACCCGCTCCCATAGCCAAGGCAGCCCTGCGCGCCTTCGCCTCACGCCTCAGCCGCTTCCTTTCCTCCCGGGCTGTCGCGATGGACCTTTGTGACGCCTCCTTCAAGGCGTCGTCATCCTCGTTCAGGGATGCCTCCAGAGCCTTTAAGGCATCCTTCATCGGCTCTTCAAGACGAACCTCCTGCGGTGGCCCAGAGGAAGCGGGAACATCGGCAGCTGGTAAAACATCTACGTCGCTTGGTGGGAACGGCATTGAGGTTTCTGCAATAAAAAGGGAGAGGTTAGATCGACCATAACACGAGGGAGATGGAGGCTTGATGGATTAAAACTTACTAAGGCCCATAGACGCTCTAAGACGTTCCTCCTCTTGGAAAGTCTTCAAAGAAGCGGCGATGGCTTCTTCATCGGTGATGCCTGTTGGAAGAAAGGAAAGAAAAGCGTTAGTCAAAGGCAATGAAGATGATATGTTGCAATAAAGAAAAGGCGACTAGTAGTTACCTGATTGTACTAGTTTAGCCAGCCACGCATCACGCCTCGCCAACCACGCTGAAGCTTCAAGAGCAGCCTCCAAGTCTGTATCGTCCGGCGGCGGCATCACTAGTCCTTCGTTAGTCCCGTATTCGATCAGGCCCTCGGCATAGGGGGCATGAGGTTCCTGACCGAACACGACGTCCGCGGCGAAGAGCGACTTCTTTTTCTTTTGCCCTCCGACCCTAGGCTCACGTGGGATCGACTTTCGCTTAGCAGCCACTTTGGGACGACGGGTCCCGATGTCTGCACCTACACCGGACTCCGGCGAGGCCACGACCACTGTCTCCACTGGAGCACGAGGCGCTGGGGCTGCATCTGCAATATCGGGAAGCGGCAATCCGTGTGGAGGACTTTGCGCACGTGATGGTCTTCCCTCGGCATCTTTTAGAGGAGGAACCACCGGGGTCCTTGGCATTAAGGGAGCATTACGGTCGGTGCCGGGAGGTGCTTCTTTGCGGTCGATCAACACTCGCCTCTCCTCCTTCATAACGGCCCCCGTCGCATGATTGTACCACTCTTTATATACATTAAGGAGTCGTGGAGCACAGGCCGGCGTGCTGATAAAAAAACGAGAACCCGTGTTCAGGCGCATAAAGTGATGTAACGCGTTCTCCATCCCTTCTTCATTGGCAGCAGGTTCCAGTAAGAAAGCTTCCAAGGGTACCCCTTGATCGTAGCCCAGTTGTTGGGCGAAACGATGCGGGTTATATCTCATGAAGATTGCCGCACCGCCCTGCCTAAAAACTAAGAAGCCCGGTCTAATAGAATACAAGTGGAAGGTCTCCCGGGCCGTCAACACTGAAGCTCCATCCTTGAAGGAATCCTGTAATGGTCGCACCGCAGTGATGGACGCTTTTCCAATAGTTAATACCTTGTCGATGAAGGACATCCCGACTCCAACGGTGTGAGGGCGAAGCAGTAAACCCCTGGCGTTCCATGGTGAGGGGGTCACGATTGATGAGCCAATCAACTGTATAATGCGAGGAAAACCGCACTTATCAAAGAATGAAGGCCTTTTATTCATTCTAAAGACACCCGCCGTGTGTAGCTCGAGCCACGATGCAAAGTAGTGCATCGGGAAGACCACGTGCAGTACCTCGGGCTCATTGGCATCCGCTGCTCGGCTGAGGCCGTGATATAGGGGCGCCAAGCCAGCGATCCCCACAGCCACCTTTACCCCGATGACCATTCGGTGGGCTGGGTAGAAGACGGAAGGCCGCATGCGATGAGAATGCATTGGGATCGCGAACCAACTCAGCCACAGTCCGAGAAATCCTAAGAAGAAGGCCTCCTCATCCATTCCAGGGGCCGCAATTTCTGCAAAAGACATGGTTGGGGAGTTAGGAAGAAAAAAGTCCTTTTGGTCTATGTCTTTCGCTGGCAGGTTATCCAAACCTAAATCGAAAGGGTCATCCAGGGTGGCAAACTTGGCAGATCCCGATGAAATGAGGCTTGGACGAAGGAAACGAGCAATGAAGTCCTCAAAGTTAACCCCCCGACTCCCATGTTCGATAAAAAGAGACTCGTAGATGTTCAACACCTTGATCAGGCTCGGGAATTGGTGTTGAACGGCATTTTCCGGCGTGATCCCCCTTACCATCGGCTTAGCACCGAAGACGTACTCATCTGTCGGGAGCAGCTCTTCATAGTGTTCCCCCATGACTGGTAGGCCGGATACCTCCGCGAATTCCTCCAAAGAGATGGACACTTCCCGATCCATGGCAAGGAAAGTGTGGATGGGAATGTTCCACTGCTCCAGGAAAGCCTTAAACCACCAGGTGGGGAGCGTGGGATACTGGAAGAGAGAGACGTAGACCGCGGGGTACAATCCTAATCTTATCAACTGCGACTTCTTCGTCGACAGGATGTACCGGGCCCACGGCAGGTAGCCAATCGGATGGCGGGGGATCAAACCTATGTTATATGATTGCCCCCAGGGTCTCGCCTCGCTCTGACAGATACGACGTCCTAGGATATCCAAGACCATAGGACATTGGACCGGAACCGCATCCATAGCGGGATGAAGAAAGCTGTTTGCGGTCCAATCCGCCATCTCCACGGCATACTGCACCGAGGGTGGGGTAGCATAGTGAATCGCCGTGATGGGTTCCGACGGCACCGCGCATGTGAAGCTCCGGCGGCCTATGATGATCTGATTATACCACGACCCCCAAAGGTGGAGACTCTTGTATTCCAGGTCGTACTCCTTAATCATGGCCAGGACTTCATGGTCCGAGGGCGCCTCGGGAAATCCCTCCTCTGAGCGGACGAACGGGAATGAAGTGTCTAGAGACATGATCGCTGCAAAAGAACAATTTAGCCGTTAGTGTTGTAATTCCAACGTTTGGCGTCTAAAAAAAAGAAAATGTATTAATTAAATTAAAATTAATTAATTACACCACGCAGCAGTGCAGTGAGTAGGAGACCAAAGGGGGGCCTATAAAATCTGGATGACAATACGTCAGTTAATAAGACAACCTCATCATTGGATGAGATTGTCAGTTGGTCCCCAGGAAAACATTCCCATTTATGAAAAAGAGAGGGAAGAATCCCTAGAGACAAGAAGAAAATCTCCTCTTTCAGAGCAAAACTCTGTCACAGAGTGACACTTGTCAAACTCTGAGCTCAGAGAAATAAGATTCCTTAAAAGAGCATAGCTCTATGGTCCATCAGAAAATATTACACCTAAAAGAATTAGAATTTTTTTGGAATCTTGGAAAATCCATGAAAAACTTGTGAAATTTTTTCATTTTTTAGATCCAAAAGATCTACAGATGATTCAAAGAGTAGAGCTCTGTTCATGGGTTGGAACCCATGAACAAGATCTCTACAGATCTATAAGTTCTTAAGAGCAAAGCTCTGTTTATGAAACCCCAATGGGGATCTCTTTAGATCAAAAGATCTGTGAGAGCAAAGCTCTTTGGTTGAAAATAAAGATTCAATTAAGTTTAATTAATTTTACCTAAAGTTTTTGACTTTAGAAATGAGCAAAGCTCTGAAAGTTCTTGAATGAGAGCAAAGCTCTGGGAAATAAATCTTGAAATGATGAGATTTTTTTTCTAAGGGCCAGAGGTCCTATTTATAAGGCGCTTGCGCCCCTTCACCTCACCCGTTGATCCAACGGTCAGATTCTTGCCACCGCTGCACTCACGTGTGCGCCACGTGAGCGCAACGGTGGGGGGGGGCATTTGTTTCGCCCAATCAGAGCAAAGCTCTGTTGAAATTCAAAATTCAAAATTTTGAAGCAACGCTTCAAATCTCGGGCGCAACACGCCACGTGTCAAGCGCTAATACGTCAGTGCAGCGCCCAAGAAGGCGCGCCCAATCAGAGCAAAGCTCTATTAAAGGAAGCAACGTTTCAGTTGCGCAGGCGCTGCGCTGCGCGACACGTGTCAGCGCAGATGCGCTAGCGCAGTTGCGCTGCGCTGTGTGCTGCGCGACACGTGTCACGCGCTGGGGCATCTGCGCCAAACAGAATTAAAATTTTAAGAAATCTTTTCTGTTCTTGTTAAAACAAGAAGATTTTCTTCTGCAAAGCAGAAGCCCTTGGATCAAAGATCCAACGGTGGGGAAAATTCCCCAAATCACTCAGAGAAACATCTCTTTAACAAATTTAACTAATTTATGGGCACTATAAAAAGGACCCTAGGCATCAATTCAAAGGTATCAGGAACATTTTCTAAAAAAAAATAAAAGAGAGAAGGAGAACTCTGAGGAATTCCTCAAGAACAAAAAGGTAAAAACCTTTAGAGAAAAAAAAGAAGAAAAAGAAAGTTCTCTCATGAACAGATCATAGATCTAAAAACAAGATCAATGATCTTTAATAAAAATAAAAAAAAAATAGTGCTTTGCACTTTTATGAACCTTTGGTTCTTTGAGATAAGAAAAACAAGAAGAATTTATTTTTCTTTGATCTAATTTAGATCAAGAGATCAAATAGTGCTTTGCACTTCTGTTCTTGAATCTAAAAGATTCTTAGTGCTCTGCACTTCCAAACTGCGCTGTTGCGCTCTTAAGAGAGCGCCACGTGTCAGCTATAGAACCACTTGCGCTACGCGCTCTTGAAAAAGAGCTTTGCTCTCTGGAATTGGCGCAACTCACCAGAGCGCGCCACGTGTCGGCAGCGCAACAGCGCAGCGCACTAGCGCAGCGCACTAGCGCAGCGCACTACGCTGTTGCGCTTGCGCTCACCAGAGCATGACACGTGTCCTCACCACAAGCGCTTGCGCTCAGTGATTGGCGCAAAGCGCCTGACAAATGCAATGCATTTCATTTCCTGAAGGGCTAGGCCCAATTAAAAGGCTTAACAGGCCTAATAAATAAAATGCTATGCATTATTTAAAAGGGCAGAGCCCAATTGAAAAGTCCAGTGGACCAAAACAAATGATCTGCATCATAATAAAAAGGGCAGAGCCCAGTCAAAATGGGCATAAATAGCCTGAAGTAATGCAATGCATTATTTAAGTGTGGGCAAAGCCCTAGCACAGGTCTAATAGACCGGAAATAAATAAAGGTGTTGAACATTTTCCACCGGACTTAGCCCAATTTTGGCCGTAAGTCCTTAAATAAAATTGACTGAGCACAGCTCTCTCTTAAATCAATTTATATCCGGTTCGAGGGTACATCTCCGAACTCTTCTGACGACTGTCGTTGTAATCCTTCAACGACGTCAGAGAGGTGACGGGTCCCGACAACCACACACTAATGTTGGACCGAAACGTCCTTAAACTAATGTTGGACCGAAACGTCCTTAAACTAATGTCGGACCACCACGTCCCTAAACTGGAATATGGACCACCACGTCCCTAAACTGGAATATGGACCGCAACGTCCCTAAACCACCTATGGACCACTACGTCCCTAAACTAGAACTATAGAGCCTCCAAATGCTCTTTTGCCGGATCTAAACGATCCCGTTTAAGTTGATCTTAGCCCCGAAACACGGCTAACGTATCCTTAAACATTCAAACGGACTATAAAACTCCAAATCAACCTTGGTTCAAGGGGACATCTCTGAACTCCTTTGACATCTGCCGTTATAATCTTTCAATGACGTTAGAGAGGTGACGAGTCCCGATGGCCAGATATTAAATGGATTATCACGTTAAGTTGATCTTAGTCTCAAACAGGACTATTGTATCCTTAACGAACGTTTAAATTGATCTTAGCCGCAACGCGACTAATGCATCCTTAAATTAAAAACACCAAACCCAAATCTAAGTAAATACCGATTTGGACTAATCCACGTCCTACGGGCGACGGCATTACTCAGTCTCTGTATACAATCCACGGGCAACCACAAACAAAACAAACACACACGACACGAAGTGAAATTCTGGAGAAGGAGAAAGTTGTTACCGCGATGCGGTAGCGTAATTAACTGCAGGGGCTTGCGCCTGCAGGGAAGAGCGTCCCCACAATCAAAAACCCCTCAAGCGAGGGGGAATCTGACGAAATCTGCTACATCGGCCGCATCCGTCTAAACCTCCGATACACGGTGCCATAAATCAACTTGGCATCTTCGGAGAGGTGGATGGATAAAACCAAATAGCATCTGCCCCGAATTTCAGCGTCAGGACATCGCAGTCCTGTGCGCCGTCTTTCGGAGGGGAACACTCGCCAAGAGGCACTGGGCAGTAACCCCGCCCGGTCCCCGTCCTGAAGGATCAAAAGCCCTCGTAAGAGGCACCCGAGCAGCTACCCTGCTCGGTCAAACTCCGGCTGGTAGCTCCCTACCCTCGACGCCAGGGATCAAAAGACCTCATAAGAGGCATCGGAGTGGTTACCCCGCTCGTCCATCCTAAGCTGGTAGTTGCCTACCCACGACACCAGAGGTCTAAGCCCTCGCCAAGAGGCAGCCGCGCAGCTCCGCTGCCCGGACACCCTTAGTGGGCTTCTTACCGCCCCTCAAACGCTAAAGAACCAAGCCCTCACAAGAGGCAACCGAGCAGCTACCCTTCTCGGCCATCCCTGGTGGGTGACCCCCCTACTGCCACGACAGAAGCATAAAGCCTTAGCAGGAGGTGACGGGGCAGCTACCTTGTCCGGTCATCCCCGGATGGTGGCCAATACTCTAAATCAGAAATGGATGTCAAGTCTGTCCAAGCCTAACGATCTCCCCTCGACTCCGGGGCCCAGGGAGATACATCCTCGGAAACGCTCGTCGGCAAGAGATTGCAGTCAACTCGACGGACGATTGTTATTCAGAGGGCCAACCTGACATAAAGGCACAACGGCACAAGCAAAAATATACAAGCAAAAATATCCCAAACGAGCATTCTCGCAATTCTATGGAGCTAAAGAAAAACTTTATCACTACTGCCAAAGACCAACGTATTTTTTACAAAGGGTATTTTTCGGCTCCCCAGCCTTACAAAATTCAAAAGGAAAACAAAATGAAGATAGGAGAACGGGAGCTCTACACCTCGGGGCTGGACGCGACCTCGGGGTCCTCGACCTCCACCACTTGGGGCGCTGGGTCCTCGGCCATCTCTTCACCGGGGACTTCTTCCCCTTGCTCGTCGGCACCCACGAGGGGGAACTCAGCCCGGAGGTCCGCGTCGTCGAACTCTGGCATCCGAGACTTAACGGCATCGAGGGTGTCGTGCCAAATGCGGGTCGTGGCCACGGCCAGGTTGTGGTAAAAATCCTTCGACCCCTTGTAGATCGCCACCGCCTTCGACTCGGCCGACTTAGCCGCCTCGGCCGCCACCCCCAGCTCCTTCCGGAGGGTCTTCACCGTCCTCTTCAGGTTGTCAGCGAGAACCTGAGAGTCCTCGAGCTTGCCCTCGGCGATCACGGCGGCCTCGCGATGCCGGACGACCTCCCTTTTTCCGGTGTCCACCTCGCCCTCCAAGGCGGCGATCCTCGCCGACATCGCCTCCTGCTCCCGCCTGGAGCTCTGTTGCAGCGCGGCGAGCTGGCCCGCGGCCTCCACCGCCGGGGCTACTACCTCGGTCTCCATGCGAAGGGCGAGAGCCACGTGCTGGAGAACCTGGGAAGACATAAAAAGGATCAGAGAGACGAAGAAGGCACCAAATCTCACAAGTGAACTGGGGGCTTACCTGCACGGATTCCTAGGCAATCGACGCCAGCTGAGTTCTGAGGGTTCCCCCAGGGACCCGACCCCGGGCCGAGGTCTCTATCTCGTGCAGGAGGATTTCCGCAGCCGACAGCCCCGACGGCACCGCAAACCGAAGTCCTCTTCCTCCACTATGGTCGACGAAGACCGTCCCCGGGAGGGTCTCCGGGAACCCCTCTTGAGCGGTTCCGGGGGAGAGCCGATCTCCTCTTCCGAGGCCGTGTCCTCCATAATCAGGGCCCGCTTCTGACCCGACGCTCTGCTGGGGCCCGGGGCGGGATCCGCCGCCGAGCGTCCTCGGGCTATCGCCACCGGGGTGGTAGGAGCCGGGGCAGGCTGTGCCCGGGAAGAGCTGGCGCCCCCGGCCCTAGTAAGCTGCCTCGGCTGGCGCATAGCATCTCGGAGAACGCCGAAGTCCATGGATCCTGCACGAAACAAACACCCAACTTATCAGCAACACGAGTAAAACATAAACCCAGAAAGCAAGTCTAACTTACCGACGAACTTGACGGGGCTAAGCCCGGCCCAGCTCAAGACCCTGTCGGACAGCAGCACGTCATGTCTGGGGATGGGCTCCCACGACGCCACTCTCACCGCGGCGGGGTCGTTGGACAGGTTCCCCGGCAGACACTTCTCCCTCGACCATTTGGTGGGCACTGGCCAGTCCTCGCCCTCGGGAGGGGAAATGAAGAAAAATTTCTTTTTCCAATCATGAATGAAGGAGGGCAAGGCCACGACCCCGGTCCCGGCAGCGACCCCGGGCCGCTTCCTAAAAGTAAAATAAACCCATCTTGGGTCACCCGCTCGACTGCAGGTGTGACTCTTGAATACAAGGGAGGAATCGAGAAGGGAAAGACTGAAAGGAACCGCCTGCAGCCTCAGGAGGATCAAGAACCCAAGGAGAAGCCTCCACGTATTCGGCACTAGCTGGCCGGGGGCCAAACCGAAGAAATTCAGAGCGGCGATGACCTCAGGAGAGAAGGGCAGGCGCATTCCGCCCCAAAAAGCTTTAAAATACAGGGCAATCTCCCTGCCCAGTACCTGGTCTGCCCTTTCTCCCTCCTCGGCCAGACGGAGCGTGTAGCGCGGGGGAATGTGGAAGCGAGCCCGAGCGTTGGCGAGCTCGTCCTCATGCCTCACCCAGCACGAGGTGCTGGGGGCCGCATCTGCCGCTTCCTCCATGGAAGCGGCCCCCGCCTCACGACCCTGGGGAGAGGGCCAGCCCCTGCTCCCCGAGGAGACTCAGACACATCTAAAGGAACCCTAGTATCTACTCCTACGACGTCTACCGATTCTACAGAGGAAGACATCTAACCTGGGAGAAGAAATTCTTCAAAGGTTGGAAGCGAAGGAGGGGAGACGAGCGACGAGCAGCTGAGGCTTAAGGGAGGAAGATATGAAAGAGTAAAGGCCCTAGGGCGGACCCCACCCATATTTATTGCCGCATACGGCCTCATCCAACGGCGCCCATCGTCTCCCGCCGAAACGGCTCCTCGCACCCAGTGGCTCCGATCGTTCCACGTGGCAGCCCAACGCTGGACCGCGTCCCATCAGACGCCGCATACCTGCGCACGTCGCATCGGCTAATCGACGCTCGACACGTGGACCGTCGCTTCGACTGCAGAGCGCACGAACCGGCGCACCTTCTTTAAATGCAAAGATCTCGTCTTGATTCGCTAGCGGAAAAGACAACCGACGGCCCGAGGACTCGTCCCGACGAAACCCTAGAAGGGATCTCACCTCGGGAGGCCCGGCGGTCCACTCCTGACCCGACCACTAGCTGGTCGGGACAAGAATGGGGGGCTAATGATAGTGCACAATATTGGCGATCCCCAAGATCATGACACGTGGCAGGTGACGTGTCCCGGAACTCAGAAGAAAGGGCCCACAAGGGCCGACCAGGCCACCCCGTGTCCGACCTGCAAGCGCAAGCTGGCCCCCCTCGGGGCCCCTGCAAGTTGGCCTCCTCGGCCCCTCAGCTCGCCCCGAGTTGCCAACGGACTAAGACCCCTCGGCCTCCTCGCTCGTCCCCGAGCTCACGGCCTGGGCCGTCTTCCTCAGCCTTCCGACCAAGGCCATCGCTCACAGGCGTAACCACCGCTCCGCGAATCTCGCCATGCGCGGATTCTACGCCAACAACATCCCACGTCCCACGCCATCACGATCCCCATTAACAGGCGATCCGCTTGCTACGCGGACGTGATGTCGGGAGCGTAACCGCCGGCGAGATTCTCGCGTCCGCTGCTGCGTGATCCATCGCTATATAAACCCCCAACACAGAGGGGTCAAGTAAGCCATTTTTTACACTTTTATGCCGTTACTCTGCTCGGATCTCATCACTAACTTGAGCGTCGGAGGGTACTTGATGGTACCAAACCATCCCGGGACTTCTTTACAGGTACTCGGCAACAACTCCTTCATCCCACCTCTTCCTCAAAAAATCCATTGAGACCCACACGCGAAGGAAGATAATCAACTAGGTCTATTGCGAGATCAACGGAAGACAACATCTGACGGAGGCCCGAAAAGGAACTCCGTCAGTCACCATTCTCATACTTATGCAAATCCAAGCGGTAAAGTTCTTCCTTCCCTTCTCATCTCAGTCATCGTCGCCACACTTTACTCCATTGAAAGACATAGGCTTTGCAAAAAATGTGATGGAGGGTACGTAATACTTGGTTGATGAGCTCCTTTAACAACAAATATGAAGAAGGCGACCCGGAGCACCTTCTCTTTCCCTCGAAAGCTTTGGGCAACCAACTCTTGTGCATGTTGGGACGTGATACTTCAAATGGTTCCAGAAACTATTACACTCTCGCGCCCCAAGAATCCCTTCCACCTAATGTTAAATTGTTTCCCGGTCTAACATTTGTATCTGATACTTATTACGATTACGAGAACCTCTACCATGGGATAACTGCAATGACTCCGTTCGTAGCATGGCATGAAAGGAAAAGTTGTGTTACGCCAGCCAGGTACAACTGCCTTTTGTTACTGTAATACTCCCTTCGTTTCAAATTTCTAGTCCTTTTGGTCCATTGCACACTAATTTGAAATAGTCAACTCTAATGGAAAAAGATTGAATGCAAAAGTTTTATTTTACCTTCATATGGGATTTGGGAATGGATAAATACTTTCTTCTTGCAAAAGGTTTAAGGTTTACCTTTGGTAATTTACGTATAAATTGAATTGGTTGTAAGAAATTATTGCAAACATTCCTTTTGGTTTTCTATAAAAACAACGACGATGATGGAAGTAGACCTAATTGTTTTGAGAAAGCAGTGGTGTTTAGACACAATGAAGGGGTAAAGCCGAGGGAGAGGAAGCAAGAGGTTTATGGAATGTTGAGGTGCAAAGCTAGAGTTTATTATTGTAATATTAATAGGGAGAGGTTGGAGATGATAGAATTATCAGGTTGACATTGTTGCTAAGGACCGGAACAAGGTCTTATAAGGATGAGGCGGCGGCTGTTCGGACTTTTGATAGGGAGTGCAAGAAGGTGGATGGGTGTCGGCCGCTCAAGGTTGCACGGCCAAACAATCTCACATTTTGTGACCAGGTATGTATGTAATAGTTATTTGATTGCATTTTAGCGCGATATTATTAGAAATTTATATCACCGGGGTCGTGCAGTTAGTCCAAACTGATTTTTTTTTCCTTCGTGCTTAAAATCCTTGTTCATTTACTGCAGGTGAAATTAGTGAGCTCGACCGATATTTTAGCCTCCCAACACGGGGCCCAAATGACGAACATGTTCTTCATGGACAGGAACAGCAGCCTAATGGAGTTCTTCCTGAAAGGCTGGCTTGAACTAGCGGGCCCCGGACAATACGTGTACCAATGGATTGCGGCTTCTTCAGGAAGACACAAAGGAACCTGGAGAGATTCCGACGGCGAGCAATGTCCCAATCCCAGCGATCAATCGAAATGTTTCTCATTTTATAAAGATGGTAAAATCGGATACGATGAGAAATATTTCGCCAAATGGGCGGCCGAGGTGATCAAAGAGATGGAGGAGTATAAGTCAAGTGAGGAATCAAGGAGGAGCAGGGAATGGGAGAGTTTAAATTCATGTCATTGTTCATAACAAAATGATTTTTTTAGGCCTAATTCCAAAAACCCCGAAACCTTTTAGCTAAACCCTCATATAGTTTTAAACTACCACAAAACTTTTAAATTACACAAGAAACTACCATAAAAACTTTTAAAAACTACAAGAAACATTCAAAAATCAGGTGTCACATCAGCAATAAATAGCACAAAACTGTATACAATTGAGGTTTCTCATAATTTTGAAAATAGGGGTTTTTCGTATATTAACTAAAAGCTTTGGGTTTTTCTTTTTTTGAAATTAAGCCTTTTTTATAGTTTTCTTCTACCAAAATTTTCCCTTTTTTTGTGTCATTTCCAACATTGAAAGCAATAGATTATTTGTACAGGAATGGCTTTTCATGTAAATTAAAATAAATATAGCATCTTGGTAAAAGATCCAAGAAGTAGCTGCAAATCTGAGAAACCGTCTTATGCTGCATGTTACAGGATATAAAATTTGTACATTCCTTCAAGCAACATTACAGGAATTCTTTGAAAATAGATGTAATTGATTGATTACGTTTATATTTTCATTACAACCATATTATAAGGCTCATGGCCAATATTTATAGATGCAAAATTAAAGAATTACACTACAATTTGTATTATGAGTTTCAATTAAAATGTAATGCAGAATTTTGATTCAACCTGTGCTCAAAATTTTAACACCCTCTCACAAATTTTTGATGGATCAAACACCATGTCATGGGACAACAAATATTCAAGTCAGAGCGTTCACAAGATGTAAGTTGGTTGCACGACATGATAGTGAGATGAACAAACAAATCATTTCCATGACGCACTTATGATTTTGAAAAGAAGTTATGGACGACCGAACGACGGCCTCTCTGAAAAATAATATTAATACATAAATGAACACAAACAAATATAGACTATCACAGCAAATAATCAATACAAACCCTGCATTTTGCTGAAAAGCGAAAGCAATAAATTCATAATATTCCTCCAAGTCTCTAATTTGTAACCAATCCGAAGATTACATGCATGCAACCTCAAGTCATCAGTATCCTAAGCTTTTCAAGGCATATCCATCCATCCTAAGCTTTTCAAGGCATGTCCTTATGCTTCAGCTAATTAAGATTTTTCTTTGTCATTAATGAACTGAGATATCCTTCATAAACAATTTAATTCCTGCTCAATGCTCCGCGCACAAGGAGCTCAAATTCAATCTGAAAGAACTCATAAACTGAAGGTAATTCATCACCCACGAGAGATGTTGGAGAAATCTGAGATAAAACCTCACAAAACATTTAATTGCCTAGGGTTTGACTTTTATGAACAATAGCTTCTAGTTTGATTTGAGAACATGCATAATTAATGAAAACTTATAAAAACGAAAACATGAAATAAGTTTCCAGAGAAAAGCGGACCACAAATAAAACCATGACACATTATTCCTCGTAGGCCAATAAGACATACCACGATAACCATGTTGACAAGATAACAAAAATAAAATGGCATCGTGATACTTTGGTGCAGCAAGCATGGATAGTTTATGGTATTTTTATCTATTTCACAGCTTGAAAATAAAAATAAAAATAAAAATTTAAGGCATGGTAATTTTGTATAATTTACACTGTTATAATTAATAACAGTAACAACAATAACAATAGTCATGATAATAAACCCAAATCTGTAGCAAACAAGCTATGAATAGAAATACTGCCTGCCAAGCTCATAGAAAAGATCATGAATAAATCATCATCACTTCAAGCACAACAAGCATTAGAACATACCCACCAACAACAAAAGAACCTGACACGAAATATACAGGAAACCCTTTAAAATCTCATAGAAACATGTATTTAAAGACAATGACAAATGTATAATACAAGAGAAAAGAAATAAAAAAGAATGCAAAGTCCAGAAGAACAAATGAAAATATTGCCAGAAGACTTGCACACAAATATGACATTTGATCTCTAGAGTTTCTCAATTCTACAAGGGCAACAGAAGAAGAGAGTTGAGAGAGTTTCCATCACCGATATCATCACACAACATAATGCACAAACAAGTTCATAAAGTCGCAGCAAATTCTCATATATTTCTAAGGTTGTGAGTCATGGGCACTGCACATAGCTTCCTGTAGACTCTTAGCAGCACTGTCATAGGTAACAAAACCCATGAACCAAAACTCATGGTTGTCTATCGACACAATCTGGATGTATTTTTCTGCTGGGTTTGCTTGGCTTGTTGAAGGATTCACTGATCGCAGCTGATGCAGCGGAATAACCACCTATTTCCAAAGAGAAAATTTAGAAATGGTAAAAGATTATATAAGTTTTTCTAGATGATTCATGACAGTTAAGGTAGAAAAGAAACTAATATTCATCATAAATGATCCAGATAAGGGAAAGGAAAAGGTTTTGAGAATAAACCAAGGGAATGGTCAACCTTATTATCCAAAAATAAACATATAAATAGATACGGTAAAATAGCAAGAACTAAATCAAATTCACGCGTTCAATAATAGTAGACTGTATCTTGTTATATATGTTGACCCCATTTTGTCAGGAAGGCACCGATGATGGTGGCGGTGAGGGTGATGAAGAATCACGACTTAACAGTACAATTTAACCTTGTATGAAACTTATCAACAAAAATGCTAGTACAAGAATATCTCACTGCTGAAACTTTCATAAAATAACTAAACTCCCTTTTAACATGAAGCAAGTTAGATTCGAATTACAAACGTCTTCCTCAATCGCAAGAAGCTTTGAAACAATGCCTATAGAGGCACACACTTTCATAAACAGTTACCAAAAGAATAAATCAGTTAAACATCCATTAATCGATAATGGTCAATTTGATTAATAAAACTTAAAGCCATGTATAACTGAAACTTATATTTACAGGAAACACAAGTCAGCCTTTATCCTTGTAAATGTAGTGGGCTGACTACATGTTGATAAATGAAAAAAAAATCTCCCAAAGGTTGTCATATCGTAAAATGATGGAATGAAATTGCTTATAGACATATAACAAACAACAACACTATCATTTAATTATGATGATAGGATATATTAGATCCTTCAGAAAATCAGATCCCGTTTTCGTCTAATGTTAATAAGTAATTTTGATTTGGCGGCCACCAGAAATACTGAGTCAATTTAATAATACTACTTGATTTTGGGAAATAGGCCATTTGGTTGGGCGAAATCTCTAAAGCGGTCTTAATGAGTTCTCTAATCCATGGAGTACACATAAAGACTTATCTTATATGATAATAAAACCAATGTTTCAATTTCAGCGAAAAATATAGAAAGGAAATTCGGAACAGTTTTTTTCTCTTCACAGCTCTTTCTTCCATCATACCGACAAGTTACAAGAGGTTGTGTTCGTACTTGTAACCCAATGCATGTTTTGTTACCTATGAAGAAGCAGATTAATTTTTTGATACATTCTGCTTTCATGTAAACCTTGGTTTCAGAAAGATGATAGAGAATGAGAGAGTATAAAGTAGGGTAGGGTAGTAGCCAGAGCGGGAGAGGTGAGATTTTTCGTGAAAAACTAAGAATAGAACTGCAATTTTATGCTGCAGGGCTTATTCTATAAAGAGAGCACCAGTATAGTAAATCATATGAGCAGGAAAACCTGGCTCAAACTAAGCAAGACTATACGTCTTCACTAAAGATGATAACAAGGTAAATGTCCATGTAACTTGATATTTCCATTCCTCCTTTCTCATCGTGGTAAATGAGGGAGAAAAAAAAATGATTCAAATATAAGATTGGGGTGGATACTAAAGTTTGTAACATGACTCATATCCCCTAGACCAAGCTCTCATGATTTTTAGAACCACTTGCGATTTCTTAAATCCAACAACGATTAGTTTTACATTGACCAAAATTCCAGCAGCATCCTTGATAAGACACAGGTTTGAGGAGAGTTTCTCACTATAAGACTTGTTGGATATACTAGCAAGGGTCCCACGCTATTCACGGGTACGAAGTCCAAACTCCAAAGTCAAGAAAATCATATTAGTTTAAAAGCTTATTTTTGTATGATTTGTAAATTATAATATCTCATATTTATAAACTTCATATATAATATTATATGAAGGATAAACTTCCAAATACTCGGCAGTTTTCTTTAGCTTTTCAATATTTTCTTGCTATAGCATATGCAAATTGCGAAAAAAAAATTTCTTTGGTTTTTTAATATTTTGCTTACTATAGAATCATGAAATATACAAAAATTCCAATTTTCTTGTTTTCTTCATATTTTCAACATTTTGCACGCTTACGTGAATATGGCGAAATTTAGAAAAATCTCTAAATTTTTGTTTTCTTAGTTTTCCAATATTATACTTGCTATATATCATAAGAAAATCATAAACTTTTCAAAAATGAAATATTTTTCCTTCGATTTTTCAATATTTTCCATTATAAAGATCATGAAAATCACAAAACTTTCCAAAAATATCAACTTTCTGTTTTATTCATTTTCAATATTTTGTATGCACAAGATAATCATGAAATTGTCAAAAATCTGAAATTTTTCCGTTTTCTTCGTTTTTTAAATATTTTGCATGCAGCACATGACAAACGCAAAATTTACAAAAATCCAAAAATTATTTGTTATCTTCAAATACAATATTTTGCACGCTATTTGTCAACCATACAAAAATTACGTAGTTCTAAAAATTCTTAAAATTTTCTGTTTTCTGTTTTCAATATTTTGCTTACATAGTACACGAAAATCGCGGAATTTTAAAAATCTTTAAAAATTTCAGTTTTCTTCGATTTTTCAATGTTTTGTATGCTGTTTTCTTCGAATTTTCAATATTTTGCACCCTACGGCATATGAAAATTGCGAATTTTTAAAAATTGAATAATGTCCTGTTTTCTTCAAAGTTTTCAATATACACAAGCTATAGAACACGAAAATCGCTAAATTTAATATTTTACTTGTTATAATACATAAGAACAGCGAAGTTTTAAAGAATGTAATTTTTTCTGTTTTCTTTGGTTATTCTGTTTTTTTTTGCAATACCAAATGAAAATCGCGGAATTTTTAACTTTAAATTTTTCTTTCGATTTTTCAATATTTTGCATGCTATAGCACACAAAATTTTGAAATTTTTTAATAGTTTGCCAGTAAAACCTAGATGGTGCGCGAAAATTAAAAAGATGTTTTAAAGAAGAGGGCGATTAGAATTTTTTCACTATAAGCCTACCCGTATGGGATAAAAGCGTATAAATATTGAGGAGGGAGCAAATAATAAATTTTCCATGACCCAATTATAATAAGAGAATTAAGTAGAGGCTAGGATAACAAATTTTCCACTAAAGGCCAACATTTAAATAAAGATGGCCCAAGGAGTGATGGATGCAGCCAAAATATTTCATGGGTCTAGATTTAAAAAGATAATCAAGGAGTGTGCAAATTAAATTTTCCCACTAAAGTCCAACTCCTATGGAATGTTTTTTCATCGACATGTTATTAAGTATTTTTCTTTCTTATAAACATATATATAAGTCACCAAATGGAATTTTTAAAGTTCAGAATTTAAAACAATAAATCTTCTCATTAGCTAGGTGCAATTTGTAATTTGTAAGGTAATCGAGGGGCAAGAATTATATATGCAGTACATATGAAGAAGCAAGGTGTAATTCGTAATTTGTAGGGAAGCTGAGAGGCTAGGGTTAATTATGCACCATATGTGTCCAAGGACGAGGAGGATGGAATATTCCAAGAATATCTTCTCATATAGCGCCATATATATTATAGATAGTTACCATTTGGTAAAGGCACAAGGCTGTTTGGTATAAGAGGGTTTTAATGTGAACGGCCATATAGTCTTACACTAACTTGTTGTAAGAAATGGGCAGAACTAGTGAAAGTAAGGACAAAGCTATAAAAGTTGCCCAATAGAAAAGAATTTTCATGTTCCGCATATATAAGATACAGCCTATGCCCATGCCTATACTTGACCAAATGGTAACTTTTCCAAAACATTTCTCAAGGTTCACTTTAATATACAGATAACCCATCAACCTTATAAACTTTTTAACAGTGTTGTAAAACAAGGTTTGAGAGACCAATTAACTGGCCACTTAAATGTTTCCGGCTAGCAACCGCATCAAATAATATTAGAAGGATGAATGACCACATAATTGGTCCTATACGAAAAATACGAACAAATGGTCATATATTAACAAATATGTATGATACACATAGCACACCTAATATCCAAAACATGATATACAAAATAAATATCCGTGAAATAAGGCCCAGTTCTTTCCTTTTTCTTATATCAGCATACATGATATACATTGCCCACAAATGACGAATACTTGTTTTATAACATTGATCTTTTAAAGCAACTCCTTATAGTGCATAATTGTACATAAATATTTTGATAAATAATAGTCTTCCCAGTATGTTTAAATTTTAAGATCGTTTATGTTTAAGCTGTTTCTAATTTGGAGCAAAAACAAGATATTTGTTGAAATTGTTGGGGTTGACAACTGGATTCTCTGTATTTACTTAGCTCGGTTATGGGTTACATCCTATGTTAAATAGCAACAATCATATCCTATCTGACTCACTTGAGTGCAGTCTCATTTTGGCCTATCTTATTCACCAAGTACAGTCTCATTTTGGCCTATTCCTAGCCCCAGCTCCTCCTACCTATATGATCCAATTACCCCTTTTAACTGGTGTGCTTGTTAGTGTCAATTGCACATGTTCATCCATCTAAAGGACTTAAACTTACCGCTCATCTCCAATGGAAGCTACCACTATTTGTTAATTCAATCTTTTTTATCCTATCACATTGTTGCACGTTCATCTCTTAACATCCTCATATCATCAACAATCATTTTTCTCGCTACATCGTTCCGCCCATAAAATCTGGCTAGATCGTTCCCCCCATAAATATTTTCATCCCATAAAAGATGAGGTTTGAAAGATAATATGCACTCTGCACATTTATTTAATTTAGCATAGTTATTCTGTTGTCTGGATAACAAAGAACATTGCCTTTTCGGTCTAAAGGGATAGGATAATAGAAAATTCAACTAAATTTAACATAATAGAGCAGAGTGTGAACATCGGTGAATTCAAAATAAGACAGCATGCATATAAATAAGGGTGAATTTTTTAAAGCACCATCGAACTTTTTCAGGGTTTTTGAGATAGCACCATTGAACTTTTAAAAATGTCAGGTACCCTCATTGAACTAGCAATATTGCATGAGAGGAGTAAATAACCCCAAAATGACCTTGCACGTGGATTGAATAGCCCAAAAATGTACTGAATATGTCATTTTTTGGGGAAAATATCCTACAAAAATACCCTTCAAGCGGGGGTTTATAGCATTTTTAAAGTTCAATGGTGCTACCTAAAAAATCTTGAAAGTTGGATCGTGCTTTATGAAATTTACCCTATAAATAAAGTAAGAAAAGTGATGCTTCATAATTCAGTATACATTTAAACCAACTTTTCCAGAAGAAATTGATCGTGAAGGAATATTTAATGGCAGAAACTCTTAATTCTGACTGTCACAATACTTTAGTAGATGCCCCTTTGGAATCTTCGATTCTATCGCGGTTGTTCCCAACGAATTAGCTTTACATACATGTAGACCATGCAAAGATCGTAAATTGCATGAATGGAAGAAAATTTGAAAATATATCGTATGACAAGGTACCTTATAGTAGCTCCACTCAGTTTTATCTCCAACTTTGTACGAAAGCGGATCGTCACTGCAAAATGCAAGTTTCGCAGTAGAGAGATACAAAATTCCCATAACAGGACCAGCCGATGTTGACAAGTAGCATGCATAAGACTTTTTCAGCTGCTCTTCTGGAAGGTTCTCAAAGGTTTGTCTAAATATTTTCTCGTAACCACCTTCAGCTAAGACCTTGGTTCCCTGGGCAATTCTTCCCATGGCAGCATCAGTAACACTAGGTCCTGTTTTTACTGGATCAAAAAAAATCTATAGCCATTAAAAGTAGCATACGATAGATAAAACATGAAAAATCAAACTATGCTAAACATACATTTGTAATCTTTTGCAATGTAAATTGCTAGAAGATAATTACAATACTTGAAATTGACAAATTTATTCTTTGGAGATGCAGAAAGTATTACATAATAGACAATATAAAATTCCATTTGATACACAGCATGTTACATGAAAATCAAGACTGAGATGCCGAAACCTATAGTCCAGAGAACAATATGTTCAAAAGTACATGAGCTGGATAAAAAGTCAAAGAACCTTCAGATATCTTTTCCCTAGGCATTAAATCCTAGCTTTTTTCTTTTTTTTTTACCTTAAATACCAATAACAATTTTCCAAATCCTCTATCCCAAAATAACATGGAAATTATGGCTTGTCAGCTTTTAAAAATTAACTTTAATTAGTTTCAGCCCATGAATACTCACTCCTAAAGTGGATAGTGAACCTTCAGTTCAAGTATGTTTTACTTCATCTAACAAAGAGGATACAGATTGATTTTACCACACTGAATGAACATTCCATGGTGAAATAATAATTAGTTATCGATCTTGATAGAGAAAAAAGTATGGACATGCAACCACATCAATATACATTTTGCATGTCAGACATCTCATACTCAAGAGTTACAATATATCATTATCTACAAATCAAGAAATTGCTTCCAAAATACACACATCAATTTCACTAACTAGTAAATAAGGAATTGCTTTTGCATCATCGATATAGAATAAACAAACAAGGTCGTATGAATCAACTACACCAAGACATCTAAGAAAGGCTACAAGAACCAACTGATTCAATACCACTTCTTAGGCCCATTTCGTTACCTTAGGCAACGGCAAAAGCGCAAATTCAATTCCTAAATTCATGATATGAGCTATTGTATGTAGTAAGATTCTTGCGATCGAGCAGGAGGGAACCTTCAAGAGCATGTATCTCAGCAGGTGGTTAGACACTAGATATAGGCTGTAATCGTATTTCTTTTGACTTCGGTTGCTTCAGCAAGGGAAAAAAATTCCTAAATTCTTAATTCATCATCATCTAAGCCTAATGTCAACTTCCAACAGATGGCAAGAGCGCTCATAATCTATGGAAAGAAAGAACTCCATGGAGGATACATAAAATAATTCAAATGAATGTTGTACTCATATGCAGATTTGCAATATATATTACACCAATCAAATAATATATTTATTCAGTATAATCAATTCACATATGCTTTTCTTAGACACGTCACATATATCATTAAGAGGGAACGAAAATTTGTTACGTAATTGCTTTATAAAAGATAGACAATAAAAAACAAAGTATGTAAAAAATCTATTAGAGTACTCACAGTGTTGCCAAACGTTGCCAGCGAGATCCTCCGTCTTCTTTGCTGCTTCCCCCACCTTCTTCCCCCACCTCCCAAGCACATCTTTTACTGTCTCAATTGTATCTAATTCATCATTTTATAACATAAGAAATAAAGTTCAACAACAAAATGAATCCTTTGAAAGAAGATTAATCAGATGTAACTTTCTTGTTTTATTTCAGAAATACTTAAGAAACCAACAGCCTAAATGCCACCCATGAAATCAAAGCAAAATCAATTAGATTTAAGGAAAAATGGAAAATCAAGGATTTATTAGCAAAGCAAAATAAAATAAATTAAGTAACCAAGTTTTCTATAATGGGAACAAAATCACCACTAAAATTCAAGCTGAAGAACTAACAAACTCTTAAAACAAACGATCCAGATCAAGAACAAGAAACATACACTTAGACGATGAGGGAGCCGCGGGCGCGGGAGTAACATAGGGATTGGACTCCGCCGGCATCGTCGTCGCCTGGTGCTCGCCGGCGCAGGAGGAT
Source organism: Agapanthus africanus (assembly GCA_030015575.1). Classification (NCBI taxonomy): domain Eukaryota; kingdom Viridiplantae; phylum Streptophyta; class Magnoliopsida; order Asparagales; family Amaryllidaceae; genus Agapanthus; species Agapanthus africanus. The sequence continues at coordinate 947,133,455 of JASDDO010000019.1, forward strand.
CTATCCACCGCCGGAGGCGGTGGAGGCGCCACGTCAGTTGGATCGAGCTTGGGGTACGGCGCGTAATCGGCCGAGTGCTGCTCGTTGCTGGCCTCGGGCTTGGCCTTGCTCTCCACGGACGCTTCCATAGTTCAATTCGATTCGAATTCAAAGTTTTTAGAGAAGAGAGAGAGAGAGAGAGTTTCTTCAAATTCGAGGCAGAAGGAGATCAGATGCTTACTTCGAATCGAGGGTTTCGTTTTCTTTCATATTAGCAAAGAAACGGGCGCGAATATCGCGTGTGTCCGTACCCGACCCGATTATCGGGTCGGGTCGGGTCGGGTCGGGTCGGAAAGAAAGTCTTCAAGTGAATCTAGAAAAGGTCAAAGGTTTGGTATGATTCATGTTGTTTCTACTTTTGTTTTTGCTATCAAGTGTGAAATCATTGAGTTATGCAAAATAGTTTGATGATTGGATTCATAAATGATGAAGCTCATGGGACCAACATGTCCTCTCATAGCATGTAGATGGAGTTGGAGAGAGAGTAGGTTTAGTTAGTCAAAAGATTTTATCATTGTTTAGGCTCTCTTTTGAACTCACCTTCTCAATTACATGAATTTTTATATGGTTCGTTTAAGAAAGGATGGTCACCATGCCCTGTTAAAGGGAGAGGTTCAATGAGATATTCCTATACTTTTATTTGTTGGAGGCTTCTTTAATTTTTTTTATATCTGTATCCATCTATCACCAAATACGGATAGTCGGATACTAATTCTTATTTTCGATAACCATTCGTATCCATATTCAAATCCATCTACCACGACCAGATACGGATATGATAAGACCTATATCTGCTCCTGCTTCGATCTGTTTTACATCCCTACCACGTTTCCACCACCTCGAATAACCTGCCTGCTGGAAGGCTGAAAGGCATAACATATTATTTCAACATTAAGTTTTGTGGAAGAAAAGAAATGAGCTGAAATGGTAACCAACAACAACAAATATATATCATTAAGTGGAGCATGTAAAAATAAAATAAATCATGCAGAAAAACAAGCAACACACTTATTGTGACAGTTGCGGTCATAGACGAGGGTTTCTACCTCAAATTCTATCCGAAAGCAGATGCACAATTGTTAAGAAGTAACAGATATAACTGTGATTAAAGGCATAAAATTATTGCAATCAAAGGTCGAATTATTTGCAAAAATAAATAAAATCTGCATATGCACAAAAGACCTGTCTGAACAAATGCAAACCACTGCAAATACAACCGAAAAAAATTCAATCACATATAACAGAATGTTTGAGTTATCAGCACCAGTCACAGAGCAATTGGGAGTTTCCCCTAAAGAATAACTTGACCCATCATTCGCCCCGCTCGCATTTCTGCCTCCCTTCTTTAAGCCTAATGCTATTGCAACAACAGTTGAGTTTTATTCAATTATCAATGATCCTCACACATACCGTGCAGCTTCACAGCTTCAGAGGTTTGACTGTGAAAATCTAAACAGACAAAAACCACGATGTGTCAGCATCATGTCGTGTAAAAACAATTCCATGCTACCTAAAAATTAATGTCCATTAATAAGAAAATAATTATAATTACTATAAGGAAGAGAGGGGGGACACTAGTCATGGGGCCAGCCTCTCAATTTGCCATGCATGGCTTCCATCGATCTCTCTCAGTGAGTATTGCAACCTGCCAAAAGAGAGGAAAAGAAAAGAACAAAGAAAAATTCGTCAGCGCGCTACAAGTACAGAGAAGTCTTGAGTGAGCAATTGATTGGAGAATTCGAATGGAAAGGGTTGAGTAAACCGGTCATGGAGACGAGAAGGCTGTCCTTGCCAAAATTCAATGAGGGTAGGGCTGAGAATATTATCTCATTACTCTGGTTTAGGAATCAGACTTCTGCAGAAGCACAATAAAGCATGTAGAAAAAAAAACAGAGAATAGTATCTCATGCCTTCTTAATCAATCTAGCTATTTGAGCAATGCACGATTATCTTGACATGTGAATGAAATAAGAAGCATCATTAAATTGAGGTGATTAGGGAAGGTCCGAGATTACAAAGCCACCAGGATTTTATTTGACTTGAAAACAAACTATACTACAGGCTTGCATGATGGAGATAGTTGGAAACAGGTTTTACAAGTTGATATTCACAATTTTGATTGAAGCCATCTTGTATCAATTCCAATGTAAGTCCCAAACATTCTTGCCAATTTCATGCAATTGATACTGATTGGAGAATTGCTCTAGTTGTGTGGTCTTCAAGTTTATGCAAAGAAGCAAAACTTCAACATATTAATTGGGCTCCTAGGTTTTTTCTCTAGCTCTTTGCTTTTTATGCCTCACAACAACATAAGCTGGTGCAGGGTTGACAGCATGTCATCTAGACGTTGTGCATTATTTTGGTATGATTCTCAGAGTTGATATCTATAGCTCTACCATTTTAAATTGGAAACATCTCTGGATGATGATTGTGGGTGAATATATGATTTGGATTGGTGCCTTCAGCGGCATTGTGGGTGAATATATAATATAAGTGTATACAGTTACAAAGACCCATTTGTAGGCCGGTAAAATAAAAATCGAACCCGTAAAGACTCAAGTGCAGAAGTATGGGCCTCACATTAAGAAAACTAAATCAAGAACGCGTCCCTGTCCGTGTCCCGGACCCCGCATCCAGACCGTGGCTCGACATTCCACGGCCCGTAGGCCCTATCATCCGCAGCCCGTCATCCCCGGCCTCGTCGTCCGTCATCCGCGGCCCCCGTCGTCCGTCATCCGTGGCTCATCGTCCGCAGCCGCCGTCGTCCGTGGGCTATCCTCTGTTTAGCCCAATTTCCCTATAAATAGAGCCCCCATTGGCTCATTTTCGGAAAGGATGGGAATTTTTGGCACGGAAACTCTACCTTTACCATCTTTCTCTCCCTCTTGGCTCTTAAAGTTTTGAGACTTCGCGAAACTGGAAGCCCTTATTTTCTCACTTAGACTTCTCCATTGAAGACTTTTCTCGAATCTCTTCAAGATCAAAACTTTAAAGACCAAGACTTGAAAATTCGAAGGTTCAAGACATCAAAGATTTGAATCCTGGAAGACAAGATCCGGTCGATCGGTCGAAATCTTATAGCGCATTTCGCTGAGGTGTTATCCGACGCTTCTTTCGTGCCGTACGGTTAAAGAGAACCTCGTATTTACAAAGAATTCTACCGCTACATCGAATTCTCAGATCTCTATATTTTTTTATTTATTCTTTTTCTTCTTTTTGCATACATTTACATACTTGTAAAAAGAGAAAATTGCTTGTAACCGTTTAATGGAAATGAACGCGAAAACCGCAATTTCCACCGGTAACAAGATGGCGACTCCGCTGGAGAGAAGCTTTTCCGAGAGAGGGCTAGTGTCACAGTACGGCACCCATCAAGAAGGCGACGTCGTTATGCCGTATGTGATGAAAATCGACTGAAAACCTTCGAGCAAAACTCGAAGGAAAAGGGATCGGCGAGTAGCCCTAAGCGCTTGCCTGAGGCCAATCTCCATATTGCCTCGGCCGCAACCTCCGTCGATGATGCAACAGCCTTCCTGTTAAAGGCATGTTGCCTCTCCTCCGAAGAGGAGATAGAATATCGACACTCTCGCCGAAATTCAAAGGCAACGAGAGTGATCCGGCGCCTTGCGCCATGTCTGGATGCATGGAATTGAAGCCGAACCAACAGTAGGTCGTTCCTTGGCCGAGCGTGCCGCCATTACCATGGCTGATGGTACGGATGGCACCGCTTCTGTGCCGAAGTCCCACGTCGCCTTGCGTCGGGACCGTGCTGTCGCTCGTCGACTGGCAGCCGCCGCCGCCCCTGACCATGTCCCTAGAGAAGATCTCCACAAAGGAAGAATGGACTCATGTTGTCTCTTGTCGCATGATAAAGCGGAAGAGACGTGAAGCTGAACTTGCGGTCCGTCAAGCCGAAATGCCGCCCCGCCCAAGGCTGAGATCCAAAATCGGGACACTTGTCACTACGGCTAATGAAGGAAACTCATGCTAAAGAAAAGGCGTCCGACGCAAGCAGGAATCCTCCTTCCAGCTCAAAGAGAAAGTTCCCCCATTGCGGCCTGTCGCATCGGGAATGAAGAGAAAAGTTGAGGCAAAGCCAACGTCGCTTCCAACCTTCAAGTGCGGAAGTACTGAAGTACGCGCAAGAGCTATAGCCGATGACCGAGCCATCGCTCGTCCAGTGTCTCTGAGCCCTCTGTAGGCAATGCATACTGCCATGACCCAATTATAACTGTAGGTCACATGCAGTGTTGTCCCCATTGCCCTTTACCTGTTCCTACGTGCTGTGTTCCGATGGACGAGCCAGTGCAATCAGGTCGAATCTCCATTTTCGATCGATTGTCCGTAGGCTCGACCTCGTCCCCGGCCACCAGGGAACGAAAAAGAAGAACAAAGAGGTCCGACAAGTCGACCTACGCATCTGTACACATGGTTGACCTCCAAGAACCTCCCCGCAAGTTAAGACTGGGTGGAATTTGTCCTATAGAATTCCCGACCTTCTATGGATCCGGGCCTCCTGCCACGAGAACCCAAGACTAGTTGGCTCAAAGGGCCAAAGATTTCATGTCCTGTCAACAACTCAACGATGAACTGTCCGCGTACGCGACAGACAGTATAGTGAGCTCCCACCAGTCCCGGAAAGTGGAAGTTCAGATGGCGGGGACAGATCCTGATGATCAAGGGGACGATGACGTCGGAAATAGAAATCAAGTCACTCTTGATGTCGCAAATTTGCTGCTCCAAGTTCAGAAATCCCAACAAGAGGTCCGAGAACAGAACGCCTCCATCGAGCCTATGAAAGTGATGATCTCATCAGCTGATGCAATCTCATCAGCTGATGCAGCTCACTATGCAGCAGATGGGGATGGCAGTGGTTCCTCGAGTCCCTCCACCACCATCAATCGTAGCCAGTCAATAGATGCCGGCAGGATCAAACGCAGGGGGTAGCGTCCCAATTCACTCAGCGCCGTCCTCGAGTGTTCCATTCCACCTCCGGTACGAGTTGCTGAGACGGGGAACCAGCAACAGAGACAACCTATCCCTATCCATAGTGAAATCAACCGTGGAGCCGGTCCTGCAACCGTTCCACCACTAAACGATCCGCAGGTGCCCCAATTCCATATGGAGGCGTCTAGTGTCGGCCACGTACAGCCAAGCCAGTTCACGCCGAAGAAGGTCCGATTGGGACCCTGCGAGAATCTAACCCTGAGTATGCAGGTGAGCAAATATGCCGCGATTCAGGGAATCAGTCTGACCATGAAGAGTCCTCCATCAAAGCCAAGCTCGCCGAAATGCGGGCGATGATGGCAGCGATTCAGATAGGGAAGAAGGTGATGACCGATGGGTTTGCTAAACCGTACCCGGCGGAAGGGAATGATATTCCCTATCCGTCGAAATACAAACCGATCAGCTTCCAATCCTACAAAGGGATCGGCTCGGCTCAGCAATATGTCTACCAATTTGAGGCTCAGGCCGGACATTGGATATTGAATGACCCATTGCTAGTCAAATTGTTCATCCGGACCCTGAAAGATGCAGCTTTCGATTGGGTGAAAGTTCTCATCCCAGGGACACTGTCTTCATAGATTTCAACACGACAGCTGTACCTAAAAATGTTCTACGAGATCGAGGCCCGTAAAACCTATTCGAGTTTGAAGGGAGAAATTTATCGCGAACTTTTATCGATAGGTTTTACGGTGTCGCCCAACAGTTCAAGGGTGAGATCTCGTTCAATGTCTCCATGGATATGTGTCGGGATTGTTGGGGTCAAAAATTGCACCCCGGTTGACCAAGTCAAATTCAAGGTCAACCCTAAGCCAAGTGGGCCCAAGCCCAGATCAAGTGGGCCCATGCCCAGGTCGAGTCCGAACATGAAGCGACCGGCCCTCCTCCATGCCAAAATAAAAATCATGTAATAGATAATTTTTATGTAATTTTTTATGCATGAATGTAAGTAAAATGGGCATAAAACCAAATTTTTGTAAAGCCCATGGCTTATATGCAAAAAGAAATAGCACAAGAGCCATGGGATGGGCAAAATGCCATTTTGTAAAACCCAAGGGGCTATATGTAAGTATGTAAGCATATAAGAGGCAACATAATGAAAATATCTATAGACTTTTCATTCTCCCCAAAAACTAGGGTTCTTTGTGTCCCCTTCTCCTTCCTCAAGATTCTAAACCTTCTTCCCATTTTTTAATTAAATCAAGAGTTTTACTCTTCCTTTTCCAAAACTAAATAGTTTTCACCATAAAACCCACAAAAGGGAGCCCAGATCTTCCATTAGATCTCAAAAAGGGGAGATTTCTAAATCTCATACCTCTTGTTCTTCAAGAGCCGGCCAACAAAGGAGGAAGAAGGAGACCCATCTCCAAAGACCCCACTTTGGAGAAGATCCAGGGCTCAAGGGAAAAGCCCCTTCATCTACTCCAAAAATATCTTAGGAGTTCAATTCCATAAGTCAAATTGGGAGCATAGCTCCCAGTGCAGGGACCAAGTCCCTTTTGCTGCTGACGCCTAGCGCCCGTGTGCCTGGCACGTGGAGCGCTGGTGCTCTGGCGCACAGCGTCCGCGTACCTGGCACGTGGGGTGCTGGCGCATTCTCCTACGCATCCTTTGGATGCCCTTTCCTCTTTATATATATATATATGTGTGTGTGTGTGTGTGTGTGTGTACACACACACACACATACTCCACCACACTGTTCCCGTCAGAAAAAATTTCTAACGAGGCGCTACCCGCACCCCGCTAGCCTCCTTGACTCCCGCCCGCTATCTGGGTAGCGGGACCCCCGTAAAAACTCTGCGGGCCCCCCGATATATCTAAAACCCCTTCAAAACACAACACTGCATATTGAGTTCGCATGACCAGTTTAACCCGTTAATCGGAGGTTTCCTTGCTCCAAAGGCGAGGGGTAATTAACAGCAGCTTAGTCCGTGGCTGCCGGAGATTCGGATCCCCATAATCAATAAACCCCCACCTACCCTAGGCAGGGGGAATCTATAGTACGCCTGACAAGCGCGTGCGTATTCCTATCTTAACGGGGTGACGAAAAACACCCTACAGATTCTGGCACGCCCGGTGGGACCAATCTCTCCTCCCATATTTCGGGTTAAACATTTATGCGAGCTCAATCAATGTACATATCGATTGCTTGTACTGAAATCATGCTTCCTTATGCAGGTTAACAAATTTCAAATTGCAATCTCCGGACGCAACAAAATGTCTCTAAGGATCAGCTCAGCTCTCAACACAGTTCCCATTTCCTACACGATGAAGATAGACGTCAGGACAGTCCTCCCGGCCAGTTTCGGGCGATAATGGGAGGAGCCGCCGCTACCATTTGGCTCTATTCTGTTCGTGTTAGCTAACGTCGTCCCAGCTCCTCAAGCTCCGGTAACAGACATGTAAGTCGATGTGCAACACCCCACGAGTTGCGGGGAGACGGAAATATGAAAAACAATCTTGTTTATTAAGCGAACATCGACTAACCGAAGATCTTTGCTAAACGATAATTAACAATAAGCATAGAGTTCTAAGCTACTATGTTAAAAGATTATACCAAACAATTCTAGTCCTTTGTCTTTACGATCTCTATGACCTCCTTGGATCTCCACGTCCTCCTCGGCTTCCTTTCCGTGATAGACAATCCACCCGAGAACCCTAATCCAAGCTATAACCTCTAAACTTGAGATTACTTAATTTCTCTAGTTGCTAATAAAGGAACTAAGATGATGTAGAGATTGGTTATGGAGTGTTTAGTCTTTCCTAATCCTTGTTCTCAACTCATGAGTGGTAGGATTAGGGTTTGGTGAAGGAGAGAGAGCTTGAGGAGAGAGAAGGTGGAGATGATAATGATATGAGAAAAGCTTCTCACTTGAATATATAAAACATAATGAAATATCAAATAATATCAATTAAATGATTATTCACCATGCTTCATTTATTCAAGAAGAGTGATTCATCATGTGAGTCATTAGATCATTAATGATGCATTAATGATATGATGAATCATATGAATGAGTCACTAAAGCAATTAATGAAAATACCACCGTAACCCCTCATGTCACATCCTTCTAGAAGCTTCTCGGAAATTACGAGAACGCCCCTCGCATCTGTGAAAACACGGAAAAACTTTAGACTGTATAAATCCAATAACCCGATACTAGAATCTGGCTTAAACCAAAGTCGGCTAGTAAAAACTGTCCGAATGTCGTACGTGCGTTTAAACATGTATGCGTCCGAACCTTTGTCGTAAAACCATACGACCTCTATATCTTTTCGCCTGGGTTTGGGAAATCTCTGTGTGGGACTCTAAAGACTCGACTACTACGCTGGCAGTGGGTTTAACCACAGATCGCAAGCGGCACTAGCTGTACGTAACAGTCCCCAGATAGTTGTCGATAAGAAAGCCGATGAGGTAACCCATCTGAAATCCTACTGAGCCTGTCCGTGACAATATCCGCGTAGTCCGGTCTGTTCGTCTAAGAGTATCGCATGTATGGTCTAGGGAGGTGGTGGACGTCAGACCCCTAATAACAGTACAAGTCGTGTCGGTATGGCTCAAGACCATCCGAGAATCTACTGATCAGTCCATCAGTAATTCTCAATCAGCCCTGGCCAGGGACTTATGGTAATGACCAACCGATCACCGTGCGATATCAACTCCCTATACCGGGAGAGACGAATCCTTGACAGTCACTCACTGCGTCCACATGGCTCGGGACTGTGCCCAACTAAAACCTGTTTGCACGACTCCTTTGAGCCGTGGTAGGGTAATAATCAAAGCACAGTGGGAACTCGTACGAGACAAATGATGACTTTAAGTCAACGGACTATCTGCGCACATGTCACCTGAGAACTGCTATCTGACGTTAGGTATAATACCATCCAGTCAGTTCTCGGCGAGTCCTGTCCGGTGTACTCATATCCAGTGAGCATCTGTATACAATCTTAGGTGCACTCCACCAATGGCTGCGGGACCAATCCATCGCCCCTTCTCAGGGTCTAGATATGTATACACTAGTCTACTCCGGAGTATCAATGCTCAGTCTCGATACTCCTACGACCAGGGACATCTAAGGGTGTGCCTATTGACTATCCAGCTCCCACTAGTATGACTGCCATCACAACGCCGGTAGTCAGACAAACACCCTATGGGCTTTATCAACATATATACATATATATATATATATATATATATATATATAACACCAAGTAAAATATATCATACGTTAAGATAAAGACAAACCAAATAGCGTACTATCATATCAAGCAAGACTGTCATGTACATACATATCCCAAGTATCCTATACAATGTAGGCCTCTAGGGCATATATATCCAACAAGACAAACCGGTTTCAAAAAGGAAAATGCCGAATGTCATGGTTGCAAGGGCACCTCAGCCCAAGCACAAATCCGTTTCCGAACAACTCTCCATCGCTCCAGCTGGGGGTAAGGCCATCAACGTCAACGAAGCAACGGGGCATCTCGGGCAAGCTCCAGCGGTACCCCCGACAACTGCTCGATCGGGTATTTTCTTTAAGCTCCCTATCAATCGACTCACGGTGGCTTCACAGAAAACGGATGCCCGCCAAGCCTTCAAAATCAAGAAGTTAAAGCAGAAAAGGCTCAGATACAGAGCCAACAAAAGGGCTAGGGCTCATACTAGGCTGAGCTTCATGAGGATCCAAGAACGGGGTTACCCCGCCAACGATAAAGAGATAGCTGGATATGTGGTCCACACTGCCTACATGGTCGGACATGAAGAAACGAACCCTCCTATGCTTCACAGCCAGGGTGATGATATGGTGGACGCTACCCAACGTCAACTCGGTCTAAATAATGAAGAGCTCGCTCAGGCCGATAAGCCAAAAGAGCCTGGGGTTCCTGCGGAATTGAGCTCAGACAATAAGGATGACCCGGTTGTTACAACCGGAACTACAGAACAAGCATTATTCCGATGGCTTTAGAGGCAGCTTCAGGACAGGGATGAGAAGTTAGCCAAGGTACAGTTTAAGGTCGACGAACTGGCAAACGTCATGGCAGATTTCGCGACCCAAGTCGCCCGATTGCAATTACAGCATAATCAAAATTTGGTTCATGAGCCAGGGGTTGATACCTGGAGGCAGCCAACTGATACCCCCTTCAACCTAAGAGCGGAGCGCCTTCGCGAAAAACGGTCGCGATCGGCCTCCAGTCCCTTCGATACATACACCGAAGGGGAATCGCCTCTGAAATAGAAACTGGATAAGGCATACTCCTTCAAAAGGGACAAAGTCCACAAGATATTCAAGGACGCCCTAAGAAACGGTCTACAACTGCCAGAATCAAAGAGACCGCAAGAAGCGAATATGACCGACGACCCAAAATATTGCCCCTATCACAGAGTGATAGGTCATGCCATTGAGGACTACTTCGTCTTCAAAGATTGGGTCGAATGGTAATACAAGACGGGAGAGATAGAACTGTCTAAAGGCGTGTTAGCAAATAGTCAAGCTATGACCGCCGATTTCATACAAATGGAGACCGAAGCCTTCAGGAACCTAAGCCTCCCAGACATGTATCATTATCTGAAAAGGGCGAACCAAAGACTGATCGGCCTCAAGGACCAGCATCAGTAAGAGCACCTACTCTAATGGAGAGAAAGAAGAAGGTATACTCCTTCAGGAGGGATGAGGTCCGCAATATATTCGAGGAAGCCTTGAACAATAGTCTGCAACTGCCTATTCCGAAGAGGCCACATGAAATGAATATGACCGGCAATCCCGTATACTGCCCATACCATAGGATGGTGAGTCATACAATTGAAGACTGCTGTGTTTTCAAAGATTGGGCAGAGGACCAATACAAGCTTGGAAAAACCTCACAGTCCTCGGATGTATCGGCAAGCCACAGAGCTATGGTCATCAACACAGCTCCGCCAAGATCAAAATTCAAGGAGTTGGGATAAGCAAAGAGGACCACAACGTCGTTAAACTGGGAACACCAGACGACCACCACGTCATTAAACTGGGAACAGTCGACTACCACGTCGTTAAACTGAGAACAATCGAGCTCTAAGTCATTAAACTGGGAATGTAAATAAAAAAATGTGTAAATAAAAAAAGGAGGTGTAAGTAAAAAAAATATAATAATAAAAAGCCGAAATGATGGGGCAACTCGCAATAAAAATCAGCGAGTAAAATAAAAATGAAAATAAACCCGAAATGATGGGGCAACTGCGAATAAAGCCGAAATGATAGGGCAATCGCGACCTTCGCGATAAGAAAAGCTGAAATGATAGAGCAATCGCGCCAAAAAAAAACTCCAAACGGAGAATGATGAGTCGCTCCAGGTACCATGTTCCAGTGTAGCGATGCAGACGCCAACCAAATTCCAAATCCCATACCCTAACGGCGAATGATGAGTTGCTCCTGGTACCATATTTCAGTGCGGCGATGCAGACGCCAACAAAAATTCAAATTTCCAAAATTCTCCCGGCTCTACGGTTGGTCCCTAAGTTGACCACTGTATACAATCCACGGGCTCAAATAATTCTCATCATACCCACGCCCTACCGCAACCACCAGTTATGCGGCTGGTCTCCGCCTACGGAATTATGCTCCAATTGGGAAAGACCCACTCATATGTCCTCACGATGCATGAGGAGAATAAACCTTCGTGGGATCCTTACGACTCACAAAGGAAAAACACACTTAGGAGTCCTCACGATTCCTAAGGAGAAAATATACCTACGGGATCCTTACGACCCATAGGGAGAAAATGCTTTTATGGGACCTTTACGGTCCATAAAATTGAAAAGCCTTAGGTGATAGGGATCTAAACATGTCTCCTAAGTCATCGCTTCCCAACAGGTAAAGGAAAATGATGAATTGCTCCTGGCATATGTGCTTTAGTGTTAGCAACGCTGATGCCTACTCTAACCCTAAAATTCCAAACTCCAATCCAATAGACCCCTAAGTCTTTAAACTGGGAACATATGACCTCTAAGTCGTTAAACTGGGAACAGATGACCCCTAAGTCGTTAAACTGGAAATGAGGGAGATCCCCTCACGGCGAATGATGAGCCGCTCCTGGTACCATATTCCAGTGTAGCGATGCAGACGCCGACAAAGTCACGAAATTCTTCCGGCCCTACGGTCTGGATCATACATCCTGCAAAACCGTATACAATCCACGGGCGTAAACGACCCCTATCTCTCCCAAGTCTTACCGGCGAGACCATATTCAAAGTCCCACCAGCGATTAAAAAAAATTTCCACAAGCAAAATGAGCACAGATGAAAACCCGAAAGGGCTCCGTGAGTAAAAACAGCAGGACTGCCGGGAGTTTGTGAAAACCCAAAAGGGTGCAAACTTGTGAAAAATAGATGAAAGGCATTCGCAAAGTCCTCTCGACTTTGTGAGGAGAAAATTCCCGCGTGATATCCTTACGACTCACAAAGGAGGAACACACTTAGGAGTCCCCATGACTCCTAAGGAGAAAATACACCTACGAGATCCTTTCGACTCGTAGGGAGAAAATGTTTTTATGGGACCCTTACGGCCCATAAAATTGAAAAGCCTTAGGTGGTAGGGATCTAAACCTGTCTCCTAAGCCGCCAATTTCCAAATCCTCCCGGGGCAAATGATGAGTTGCGCCTGGCATTATTCCAGTGCGGCAATGCAGATGCAGCCCAAAAAGCCAATTCCCAAATCCTACCGGGGCAAATGATGAGTTGCTCCTGGCATTATTCCAGTGCAGCAATTTTGATGCCAAACCAAAGCCAAATCCCTAAATCCTCTCATGACAGATGATGATTCGCCCCTGGTACCATATTCCAGTATAGCGATACTGATGTCAACCCAAATCATAATCAGCAAGTCAGAATCCAATCTCGACACCGCAAGAAGCGGAGCAAGTCAGGTTCACCCCTGACACTGCAAGAAGCAGAGCAAGTCAAATCAAGTGTCGACCGTCCATGTCGTAAAAAGGGCAGTGCAGGCTTCCCACAAATCGGGAACCAAATCGCTCCGGGCCAGAGCGTCGACCGTCCATATCGTAAAAAGGGCAGCGCAGGCTTCCCACAAATTGGGAACCAAATCGCTCCGGGCCAGGGAAAAGTCTACCACGGACACTCTGCCTCGGAGACATGTCAAGCGTCGACTGTCCATGTCGTAAAAAGGACAGTGCAGGCTTCCCACAAATCGGGAACCAAATCGCTCCGGGCCAGGAAAAAGTCTACCACGGACACTCCGCCTCGGAGACGCGTCAAGCGTCGACCGTCCATGTCGTAAAAAGGGTTGTGCAGGCTTCCCACAAATCGGGAACCAAATCGCTCCGGGCCAGAGCGTCGACCGTCCATGTCGTAAAAAGGGCAGTGTAGGCTTCCCACAAATCGGGATCAAATCGCTTCAGGCCAGAGCGTTGATAGTCTATATCGTAAAAAAGGCAGTGCAGGCTTCCTACAAAGCGGGAACCAAATCGCTCCGGGCTAGGGAAACGTCTACCATGGACACTCCATCTCGGAGACGCATCAAGCGTCGACCGTTCATGTCGTAAAAAGGGCAGTGCAGGCTTCCCACAAATTGGGAACCAAATCGCTCTGGGCCAGGGAAAAGTCTACCACGGACACTCTGCCTCGGAGACGCGTCAAGCGTCGACCATCCATGTCGTAAAAAGGGCAGTGCAGGCTTCCCACAAATCAGGAACCAAATCGTTCTGGGCCAGGGAAAAATCTACCATGGACACTCCGCCTCGGAGACGCGTCAAGCGTCGACCGTCCATGTCGTAAAAAGGGCAGTGCAGGCTTCCCACAAATCGGGAACCAAATCGCTCTGGGACAGAGCGTCGACCGTCCATGTCGTAAAAAGGGCAGTCTAGGCTTCCCACAAATCGGGAACCAAATCGCTCCGGGCCAGAGCGTCGACCGTCCATGTCGTAAAAAAGGCAGTGCAGGCTTCCTACAAAGCGGGAACCAAATCGCTCCGGGCTACGAAAATGTCTACCACGAACACTCCGCCTCGGAGACGCGTCAAGCGTCGACCGTCCATGTCGTAAAAAGGGCAGTGCAGGCTTCCCACAAATTAGGAACCAAATCGCTCCAGGTCAGGGAAAAGTCTACCACGGACACTCCGCCTTGGAGACACGTTAGGGCGTCGATCGTCCATGCCGTAAAAAGGGCAGTGCGGGCTTCCTACAAAGAGGGAACCAAAGCACTCCGGGCCAGGGAAACGTCTACCACGGACACTCCGTTTTGGAGACGCGTCAAGCTTCAACCGTCTATGTCGTAAAAATGGCAGTGCAGACTTCCCACAAATCGGGAACCAAATAGCTCCGGGCCAGAGCGTCGATCATCCATGTCTTAAAAAGGGCAGTGCAGGCTTCCCACAAATCGGGAACCAAATCGCTCCGGGCCAGAGCGTCGACCATCCATGTCGTAAAAAGGGCAGTGCAGGCTTCCCACAAATCGAGAACTAAATCGCTCCAGGCCAGAGCGTTGACTGTCCATGTCGTAAAAAAGGCAGTGCAGGCTTCCTACAAAGCGGGAACCAAATCGCTCCGGGCTAGGGAAACTTCTGCCACGGACACTCCGCCTCGGAGATGCGTCAAGCGTCGACCGTCCATGTCGTAAAAAGGGCAGTGCAGGCTTCCAACAAATTGGGAACCAAATCGCTCCGGGCCAGTGAAAAGTCTACCACGGACACTCCGCCTCGGAGACGCGTCAGGGCATCGACCATCCATGTCGTAAAAAGGGCAGTGCGGGATTCCTACAAAGAGGGAACCAAATCACTCCGGGCCAGAGAAACGTCTATCACGGACACTCCGTCTCGGAGACGCGTCAAACGTCGACCGTCCATGTCGTAAAAAAGGCAGTGCCGGCTTCTTAAAAAGCGGGAACCAAATTAAATCGCCTCCACATGAAAGAAGATCCATCAATTTCATGCACATGACCCACATATGTGGTGTGCATTTATTGATGGGGGCACTTTGTTGGGGTCGAAAATTGCACCCCGGTTGACCAAGTCAAAGTCAAGGTCAACCCAAACCAAGTGGGCCCAAGCCCAGATCAAGTGGGCTCATGCCCAGATCGAGTCCGAACATGAAGCGGCCAGCCCTCCTCCATGCCAAAATAAAAATCATGTAATAAATAATTTTTATGTAATTTTTTGTGCATGAATGTAAGCAAAGTGGGCATAAATCCAAATTTTTGTAAAGCCCATGGCTTATATGCAAAAAGAAATGGCACATGAGCCATGAGATGGGCAAAATACCATTTTGTAAAGCCCAAGGGGCTATATGTAAGTATGTAAGCATATAAGAGGCAACATAATGAAAATATCTATAGACTTTTCATTCTCCCCAAAAACTAGGGTTCTTTGTGCCTCCTTCTCCTTCCTCAAGGTTCTAAACCTCCTTCCCATTTTTCAATTAAATCAAGAGTTTTACTCTTCCTTTTCCAAAACTAAATAGTTTTTCACCACAAAACCCACAAAGGGGAGCCCAGATCTTCCATTAGATCTCAAAAAGGGGAGATTTTTAAATCTCATACCTCTTGTTCTTCAAGAGCCGGCTAACAAAGGAGGAAGAAGGAGACCCATCTCCAAAGACCCCACTTTGGGGAAGATCCAGGGCTTAAGGGAGAAGCCTCTTCATCAGCTCCAAAAATATCTCAGGAGTTCAACTCCATAAGTCAAATTGGGAGCATAGCTCCCAGTGCAGGGACCAAGTCCCTTTTGCTGCTGACGCCTAGCTCCCGCGTGCCAGGCACGTAGGACTCTGGCGCAAAGCGCCCGGGTGCCTGGCACGTGGGGCGCTGGCGCTCTGGCGCACAGTGCCCGTGTGCCTGGCACGTGGGGCGCTCGCGCCTTCTCCCACGCATCCTTTGGATGCCCTTTCCTCTTTACACACACACACACACACACACACACATACATACATATATGCACGCGCGCACACACACACATACTCCACCACACTGCGGGGCCCCTGATATACCCTTTGGACCCCTGTAAAAACTCTGTAGGCCCCCCGATATATCCAAAGCCCTTTCAAAATACAACACTGCACATTGAATTCGCATTACCAGTTTAACCCGTTAATTGGAGGTTCCCTTGCTCCAAAGGCGACGGGTAATTAACAGCAGCTTAGTCCGCGGCTGCCGGAGATTTGGATCCCCACAATCAATAAACCCCCGCCTACCCTAGGATGGGGGAATCTGTAGTACGCCTGAAAAGCGCGTGCGTATTCCCATCTTAATGGGGTGACAAAAACACCCTACAGGGATAACTTCCCGAACCACACCCAAAGATACTTGGGTGCAAATAGGGTGAACTCATGGGTTGAGCTCATTCAGATGGCTAAAGCTGTGAAGGATACGGCCACCCAATTGGGAGACCTCCCAAACACTAAGTCGTGCACTGACAGTTAGCTAGGTGGCGCGATAAGAAAATGGACCAAGGGAAGACCCAAGAAACAATGGCGATCAATGTCCCATCCCAAGATCCAAACAGAAAATGGCAAGCCCTTAGGAAGGACGACAAGCCGGTCTACAACCATATGCCTCCTCCACCTGGACAACGACAAGCGGCTCTACACACAAAACCGCGAAGGGACATTCCACTGTCTTTCAAGGTTGAAGTTGTTCCAACCTAGCAGATGCACTGATCAAAGGAGGGTCCATTCATCTATCCACGCCCTTGCGTCTTGAAGAAGTTGACCGCAAGAATGATCCTAACTATTGCATTTTCCACATATACGTGCAGCATCCCACACGGGATTGCTACGTTCTCCAGAACAAAAATCGGACACTAGTAGATGATGGGGTGGTATAATTGGATGGGCAGTAGCGCCAAGTCTCCACAAACTTTTCGTCAGCCCGATTCGGTGACTTCCCCCCAGAGGCCACCAAAAATGAAGTAGTCCTGATCCCAATGGTCGAAGGGGAAGTGGTCAGTACTGACCCCCACGACCGGCAAAGCAAAGGATCGGTCCCCTGGTGTTGCCAACGAGAGAGCACATATGGGTCCATCCTGATCTAGTGGACGACGAGCAGTGGACGTATGAATTAAAGAAGGGAAAATAAAAAAACTTGCCATGTGGTGTCTCTCGTCTAAGGTGATGTTTCCCCAATCAGAGCAAAGCCCTGCTTTGAATTTCAAAATTCAAAAATTGAAGCAACGCTTCAGATCCTGCGCACTGCGCGCTGCGCGTCACGTGTCAAAAGTAGACACGCCAGCGCCAGGAGCGCTGAGCCCTAGGCAGCGCACCCCAATCAGAGCAAAGCTCTGTTTTCAAAATTCAAAAATTAAAAAGTTGAAGCAACGCTTTAGATCTAGCGCTCTACGCTGCGCGCCACGTGTCAAATACAGGTGCGCTAGCGCAGTTGCGCTGCGCTCCGCGCTGCGTGCCACGTGTCTAACACAGGTGCGCTAGCACAGTTGCACTGCGCGCTGCGCGCCACGTGTCAAGC
Source organism: Agapanthus africanus (assembly GCA_030015575.1). Lineage (NCBI taxonomy): Eukaryota > Viridiplantae > Streptophyta > Magnoliopsida > Asparagales > Amaryllidaceae > Agapanthus > Agapanthus africanus. The sequence continues at coordinate 947,150,946 of JASDDO010000019.1, forward strand.
ACAGGTGCGTTAGCACAGTTGCGTTGCGCTCTGTGCTGCGCGCCACGTGTCCAACGCAGGTGCGCCAGCGCTGGAATTAAAATTCCTACCGTTAGATCAAAGGATCTAAGAATAATGATAAATCATCAATTAACCAGAATTAAATTCTGTTAAGGAAAGATTTCTCAAAATCTTTCCAAAGGACAAGATTGCGCTTTAAGCACCGCTGGATCAATGATCCAATGGTAAATAATGAATTACCAAAAACAGAACAAATTCTGCATGGAAAGATTTTCCAATCTTGTTAAAAACAAGAAGATTGCTTTCTATAAAACAGAAGCCCTAGGATCAAAGATCCAATAGTGGGGAAACATCCCCAAATCAATCAGAGAAAGATTTCTTTAACTGATTTAACAAATCAATTGGCCTTATATAAAGGCCCCAAGACTTCAAAAAGAAAAAAGAAAAAAAGAAGAAGAGAATATATAGAAAGAGAGAGAAAAAACCCTCTGCAAACTTTGAGAAAAACTCAAAGAAAAAGAAAGGTAAAGAATTGATTCTTGAAGAACAGAGATGAAAACATCTCGTAAAAAGAAGAAATGTCTTCTAAAAAGATCTTAGATCTATAAAAAAGACCAAGGTCTTTGAATAAAAAGAAAAGATCAAGATCTAATCATAAAAAGAAGTATTTTTACTTCACAGATCTTCTGATCTATAAAGACAGAGCCTTTTATAAGAATAAGAACGTAGTTCTTGAATTTTGAGGCAAAGCCTCCTTTAAGAAGAACGTAAACTTGTTCTTTAATCTTAAATTGATCAAAATGCGCTTTGCGTTATTGGAAAGTGCTTTGCACTCATGAACTGCGCCCTTGCGCTTTGCGATAGGAGGGGTTTCGTCTCTCCCGGTATAGGGAGTTGATGTTGCGTTGTGTTCGATTGGCTATAACTGGAAATACCTGGCCAGGGTTGCTGAGATTTACCGTTAAGTGTTATCAGTAGTTTCTCAAACTATTATGGACCTCATATCGACACGACTTATCAAGCTACTGGGGTCTGACGTTTACCACCCCTAGGCGAGATATGCGACATATCAGACGAAGAGACCGGACTGTACGGGAGTGTTACTGATTGGATTCATGGGAGAAAGTACAGGCTTACTTGTTGATCTTCTGATCGCTCAATATCTGGGTGGCTGTTACGTTTAGCTGACCGTTTGCAGCTTGTGGGTGTTTGATATGATCATCACCTACTGCCGGTGTATTGACGATTCTTTAGAGTCCTACACAGAGGTTTCTTGAATCGGGCAAAATGGAGTAGGAGCACATATATGATATGTGCGGGACCGAGAACAATACGTGTATGTGATACCGTATTAGATTCTCGCGATATGAGATATCGGCCGGGTATATGTGATATAGCCGGGTCAGTGGATCAAGTGTTGATTCGATGAACTGATACAGATTATATTAGTCGGTTATTTATGAAATAGCCGGATTATCGGATCAAGTGTTGATTCGATAATTTAATGTATAATTATATATTTGATATATTAAATTACATTAACTGATATAAGCTCATTAAAAGATTCTTTTCTCACTCGGGTAATACATTGATATATATGCGATATATGTTAATTGTATTATTTTATTTTGTTAAAATAAATATTGTATATGTGATGTATAATATTGTAACATGTTAGGGTTATTAATGCAACATGTTTAGTGGAGATTAAACATGGTCAGGGTTTGATTTGGGTTAATCTTTTCTAGAACCTTTTAGAAGGTTTTGTTTTGTTTTGTGCAAAGATATTTGTTTTGATTTTTTGCAAGATATTTGTTTTAACCCAACCGAACCCTTTAACCTTAGTTAAATCTCTACAAGGGTTACATATACCATGGTTGCATTTCTAACCTCACACTTAATTTTCATTATTCATCACAAAAGAAAGAGATCATCTTCTTCCTTCTTCTTTTTTGCTTGAAAAGCTTTCTATCTTTTTGAGTGGTGATGCAAATGAGTGAGATTAAGAAAATAAAAGAGAGCTAAATTCCTACTTCATCATCCTAATCTATTCTTGCCAATTAGATTAGGGTGTTCACTTCATTTGTGAGTGAGAGCTTGTGTTAAAGAAACTTCAAGGTAGATCATCTTTGTTATCGAAGATCGAAAGCAAGTTTGCATCATTCTCTTCGTGGAGCCTCTCTAGAGTCCGGGTACATGATGATCGCAGCGAAGGGACCTCAACACGGAGCTTTAGAAGTGAAGAACTGGACTACAAAGGTTGTAATCCCAAACTCTTAGTGTTAAAATGTTTAACAAGCTTTGTTTCGCCTAATCTCTAGTTTAAAGATCTTGGTTAGGATTGTTCGGCACGTCTAAATTTTAAATCGGGCATGGTTGATGCCTTGTAGACCCTTGTGAGAGTGCCTAGTAACTCTGCAAATCCACGGGCAACCAAACACAAAATAAACACCCACGACACGAACTGACCATATGGAGAAGGAGAAAGTTGTTACCACGATACGGTAGCGTAATTAACTGCAGGGGCTTGCGCCTGCAGGGAAGAGCGTCCCCACAATCAAATACCCTTTAAGCGAGGGGGAATCTGACGAAGTCTGCTACATCGGCCACATCCGTTTAAACCTTCGATACACGGTGCCATAAATCAACTTGGCATCTTCGGAGAGGTGGAAGGATAGCACCAATTAGCATCTGCCCCCAGATTCAGGCAAGACGTCCAGTCTTCCCGGCTTCCGGTGGTGAACAGATTCTGGCACGCCCGGTGGGACCTTTTTCTCTTTCCACTCCACACTTCGTGTGTCGTGTTCGCAAACGAATCGCGGTTTGTTAATGGTTGCCTTTGGGTCCGAGTTACTAAGATTTGGTTTCTTGCTTGGCGCAGAAAGCAAAGATCAATGGCGTTCACCTGCTCGAAGTGTTCCACATGCAACTGCAACCCACGTTCTGCCTCAACTGGGGCATAGCTTACGGGCCCCAGGCGGCTTCCCTGTTCACGATGCTCATGAAACAGGTCACCCAAGCCACCACAGGATTGTTTTTCGGGACCATGCTCCCGCCAGCGAGCTTCCCCGTTCCTGTACCAACACTAGAAGCTCCCAAGAAGTCGGTCTTTGATCGGCTTACAGCTACTGCGGCCCCTTTCAACGGGTCGTCCAGCTCCAGCTCCTTGGTCTTCGCCAGACTGGGCCAAAGTTCAGGGGGGTCCATGATGAAGCCTGCACCTCAAGAAAAGGTTATTTCGAAGGGAGTAACCAACCTTGCTCCTGAAGTCGTCAAGGCGGCTTCTCCCGCCAAAGGGTCGGTCTTTACAAGACTGACTGTCCCAACTCCTACTCCCGCTCCTGCTATTCAAAGGACATCAGTTTTCAACATGCTGACACCAGCAATAGCCCCTCACCTGAACAGGGGGCAAGGCAAAGCCATCCCCTTCACTGAACCAGCCCCAACAGCTCGACATGCTCGACGTCACCACTGGCGCCGAGTAAAAAAGGCCGGGGGCAACTCCCCTTCTGGGCTAACTCCACCAGCCCCAACGGCGGAAATTAATGCTGCTGTTCCAACCGGGAACAGTTTCGAGCTGCTGAATAAGGTGCGTAGGAATTCTCCTACCGCCATACTAAAAAGATCTCCTCCTCCGGTAGAGAATGTTGCGGAAGCAAAGCCAGAACAGTCCCCTCAGCGGCTGTCCTCCAAGATCTACAAAATCTGGCGGTAGGTCCGGAACTCAGTGGTTGATTAAGATTACCCTCGCCGACAAAAAAAGGGTGAAGGTTCAACAAGAAGAAAGCCATCTTGCTAAACCACGAAAATCTATCTGGGTGCCCACCGCGACGGCCCCCTCAACTTCGACCGCTCACAAAAAGAGAAGGCCGGAGAAGATCCCCGTGCCTGCGACAAGTGTCAAAGGCACTGAGCCTAAACGCCTTAAGTCTGGGGGCATGGTGGTATATACTGTTTACATGGCATCCGGGAAGGAGGATAGCCGCGCTTCTACGGGCCACCGACCACTCACCCGATCCGTAACAAGGGCTCAGGAATAGCAGCAGCAGAAACTTCAGGAGATGCTGACTTCAATGGCTGCACTTACCGGACCAAAAGAAAGCCCGGAGGCGTCATCGGAACAACGTCACGAACACGAGACTGATGCTGAATTCCTTCGGAGAATGCTCGAAAAGAAGGACAAGGAGGCTGCGGAATAAGTGGCTAATATAAAGCAAATGGCCCTGCTATTCCAAGATATGGTGGGCATGATGATCCAGCCGGATCCCCCAGCTGAAGACCCTCCAATCATTATTGAAGATGACAGAGGGGAGACGTCGAACCCACCTCCGGCTCTTTTAGCAGCCAAGGAGGAAACTATTTCCAAGTCCGCCCTGGATGATTATATCGCTCAGCAAATACGAGTTCACCAGGCGAATGAAGCGGCTGGGCAAATTGTTAGAACTGAGCGACCGTATCCAGGCTGGTATGATCAGATAAAGTACCCGCCGGGCTACACGATCCCGAAATTCTATGTGTACAAGGGGACAGGCAATCCCCATCAGCATGTCGCCCAGTTCAGGGCTCTTTGTGGCAACACCGGCGGCGATGATAAGCTCTTGCTTCGCCAATTCGTCGGCAGCTTATCGGAGACGGCGTTTGAGTGGTACTCCGAACTTCCAAATGACTCCGTCAAAACCTTCACAGAGATGGAGTTGTTGTTCACCCAGCGATTCGCGAGTGCTAGTGAACGCACTCCAATAACAGCATTGATCAATGCAAGGGTGAAACCGGGCGAAACTTGGGTTCAATACGCAATCTGATGGCGGAATCTGTGGTCAAAGTGCGAACAGCGCATCGAAGAAGCACCAGCGGTGGGCATGTTCGTGGGCACCCTAGACCCTCATGCAACTATTTCACAGTTCATGATGTTCTTCAAACCGACTACGTTCCAGGCTTTAATCGACAAGTTGGCCCAGATGGATCAGATGGGTCACAGACCGTCTCCTCTGAAACCGGAACCGCGGAACGAGAAAGGTAAAGGGAAGGCGACCTTCGTTGCGAACACCAAACAGCAGCCCAGTGCTCCAAGACTAACGGATCAGTTGGAAGAGAGACGGCGCTATTACAATGAGAAAATGAAGCGCCCTTACTCATTCCCGCAGGATAAGACGAAGAGGCTGTTCGAGCTGGCGGTGCGCAACAGGCTTATCAATTTGCCAAATCCAAGGCGACCACCGCAACCCAGCGAAGTGAATAATCCCAATTATTGCCCTTACCACCAAACGGTAAGCCATCCGATCGAAGATTGCTTCGTCTTTAAGGGATGGATCGAGAATCAGTACCAACAGGGCAAGTTCGCGCTGTCCGAAAAGTGGAAAGTGAGCCCACCACAACCGCACACTCCTAAGAGGATGGACACACCGGGGGCAACGTGCTCTTTTGTTGAAGAAGCTCCATGGGAGGTCGTTCTTTCGGCTAAAACCAAAAGGATGCTGAATGATCTCCAGATATGCCCGGCGATCAAGTGGAAGAATCCGTTGGAACCCCAGATCATCAAAGGGATGCTGAAGCCACGCCCAACTCCAAAGATTGGTGGTGATAGCTAAAGTGCTCACACCCAGCCGCCGAAATTTTCGAAAAAGAAGAAGAAATCCAAGAAGCCCATGAAGCCTGGTGACAAGCGCACGGACCTACAGAAGCAGATTGACGCGCTGTAAGAGTATAACCAGAAGGCGCGGACTCCAATCATGCTCCAAGAGTTCCTCAGCCACGTCCTTGAGGATGAAGATGATGGAGAAGACTCGTCGGAAGGATCTGAGAATTACGTAGCAAGTTGCCATGTGATCTCTCATTCATCGCTAGAAAATGAAGAAGCTCCCTGCACAAAGAGACTGGGGGCAGGTCTCGAGCCGGAACTTCTATGGCCGTCAGACGAAATGATGGACGCCTTCATGAATGAAATTCATCTGAAAAGTAAAGCCGATCGGGAGCGTGAGATGGCCATATTTGAAAAAGACAAACGCCGACGACTGGACGAAAGAGTCGAGACACTCCCGCCAAATCAAGGGACATCTGTCATGAATAAAAACGAGTTCAAGATGAGGAAAAGGTTTGCTAAAGCCATATCAATGGGAATGAAGCTACCACCCTCTGAAGGAAACACTCCCGGTGAAGCAGAAACACATCCTAACTACTGCTTATATCATTGAAAGGTTTCACACCCTACTGAAGAGTGCGACGCTTTTAAAAGATGGTGGCAGGGATATGTTGCTCACCGGCAACATTTCAAGCGGATGAAACGCAAGAATCGTCTGGAGCAAAGAAGTGCGACCGAGGAGCATAAAAGAACTACCGGTAACTGCCACACGGTCAACGCCGGGGGATCGCAGGTTCTCACCTTCGGGAGCGACTCTGACGAGAAAATGGCTCTTGGCCCTCTCTTTAAAGAATCCACCTTGGGGAAATAGGAAGAACCGAAGGCCTGTGAAAATATTCAGCTGTGCAACCGCACGCTTTCAGAAAAGAATCTCGGACCTACGAGTAGAAAAGATAAGGGAAAAGAAAAGGTCTCTGAGGATATCGCCCTGGATGACCAAGTCATGAAAGAGCTGACTGCCAAGGACCCGCCAAAGAAGAATAAGGTGGACTACAACGTTCTGGCACACTTGAGAAAGTTACCTTCACAGCTCAGCATTCTCGACGCCCTTTTACTATCCAAAGAAGCGAGAGATTCATTGATCAAGGCGCTACAAGAGCCAGAGCAATTCCAAGCTTTTCTCGCCGAAGAAAAGATGAAGGACGAGCTGGAGGAAGTACACAAAGCCGATATCACATTCGGCGACGAAGACCTCCTCCTTGGGATGTGCGAGCACAACCATCCCCTCTATGTCTCAGGATACTGTCACGATATAAAGATAGGAAAAATCCTGGTCGACAATGGGTCTTCCGTCAATCTTCTCAACGTGCGAGTGTTGAAGGAAATCTGCATGAGCGTCCAGCATCTCGCTCGTGATAAAATCACCATCTCTGGTTTTGACTTCCAGTCATCGCGGACTCTCGGGTCTGTGATATTGACATTACGATTCGGGCTACTTGTCACGGATATTAAATTTCATGTCATTGACGCTAAGACATGCTATAACGCTTTGCTCGGCCGGCCTTGGTTACACGAGTACAACATCATCCCTTCTACACAACATCAGTGTATGAAATATTTTAAGGATAGTCTCGAGTATACCGTAACAGGAGAGCTGAATCCATTCTCCGTGAATGAAGTCCGCAAGTACGAAGATGCAAAATACTTTTTGCCAGATTTCGAGGACACAGAGAGATGTCGCAAGCCGGAGAACAAAGCTATCACCACCATTCTTGTCTTCGGGAGTGATACTGAGGAAGAGGAAGAGATAGTTTATCCAGGCCCGCCCCAGTACAACAAGCCAGGACCGTCCGCTCCCATGTTGATCTTTGGAAGTGATTCGGAAGATGAGGTCCATACTATATTCTCCGCTCGGCCTTTAATTCAAACATTCGCTGATGAAGAGCAAAGTTTGCAAGTTGCCATAGTTCTGCCCAAACATCATAAAGAACTAGACGTGCTTGATACCTACAGTGTGGAAGAGCTGCAGACGTTCTATGTCCCTCCCAGGCGAGAAGGCGAAAAGGCGATCCTATTCTACCGCTCCGGGGAAACCAAAGTGGAGAAAGAAATCTGGAACGGCGCGGATTCTATACTTGACAGGCTCCAGCCTATCTGTCTGCCTAGATATTATACAGAAGGCTTGAAAAGGCTGTTGAAACGCAAAGGATACCCTTCAAACAGACCGCTAGAAAAGCTAAGTTCTATGACAGGATCTGGAACGTTCCCGGAACTCAACGCAAGTTGCCCAACGGGAGAATAGAAGCGATCGGGCTTGGATATGTTCGGTCCAAAAAACGGGAGCTGCTCCACCACTGCTATGTCGTACATGACTTTGATGAAGAATGAGATGCTCAATGGGAGAATGTTAACCCTGAACCAGAAAGAGCCCCCGACGTGAAAATGCCCAGTCCGTCGTTCGAAGAACAAATGGACAAGCTTATAAGGGAAGCTGGTCAAAAAGTTCGAGACAACCATAATCGCGAAATGGCCATCTACGAGAAAACCAGGATGCAACGCCTTTTTCAACAGGCTGCGAAAGATGAAAATGCTCCTCCCTGTCACCCGTTGTGCAAAAGGCCCGACGCAGAGATAGAAACAAAACAAAGAGCGGGAAAGGCGTTCGACAGTGACAAAGAGGGACCAAGAAGTCACGCGATCGAGAATCGAGCAAACCGGATTCATCTCTTATAAAGAAGATGGGTCGAGCATACTCTTTTCCTCAAGACAAGACAAAGAAGATACTTGACCTCGCTATAAAACATCAGATGATTACACTTCCGGAGTCCAAGTACCCCGAGCAAGCCAACGAGATCTCTCACCTAGACTATTGCTCTTATCACCGAGCGATAGGACATCCTCTCGAAAACTGCTTCACCTTTAAGAATTGGGTCGAAGACCAATATCAGCTCGGCAAATTTGCTCTATCTAGCAGCTGGAGGGTAACACCTCCGTAGAAGCATGAACCCAAATCCACGAGGGTAGACCCAGATCCACATCGGTCTTGGAAGCGAGCTCGTACTTGTCATATGATAACGATATCAAAAGAAGAACCTGAGAATATGGATGACCTCCCCTGGTGCTTCGAAAACAATGATGACAAGGTGCTCTCAGAGTTTCCACCGGCACCAAAAGAGCTCGAAGATGGAATACACACAACTGCAGCTAACCTCAAGAAAATTGATTTGGGGATGGCGAGTGACCCGCGGCTGACATTCGTCAGTGAGCTGTTGTCTGAAGAAAGGGTGGCTGCACTAAAGGACGTGTTTGTGCAGCATAGAGATTGCTTCGCATGGAACTATTCCGAAATGCCAGGAATAGATCCAGAGATTGCTGTCCACAAATTGGCAATATCCCCGGACGTCAAGCCAATCAAACAAGCACCGAGAAGAATGCGGCTTGAGCTTGAGACGAGCATCAACGCCGAGGTCAAGAAGCTGATCGACTCTGACTTCATCCAAGAGGTCCAGTATCCTGAATGGATTGCCAACATCGTCCCGGTGATGAAGAAAAATAGGACAGTGCGCATATGTGTAGACTTTCGGGATCTCAATAAAACCTGCCCGAAAGATGACTTCCCAGTACCAGTCACTGAGCTGATGATAGATAACACGTTCACTAACGAAGTTTTCTCCTTCATGGATGGCTCGTCAGGATACAATCAGATAAAGATGCATCCCGAGGACCAGAAACATACCGCTTTCCGGACCCCTTTAGGCATATTCTGCTACAAGGTGATGCCTTTCGGTCTAAAGAACGCCGGTGCTACCTATCAGAGGGCCATGACGAAGATCTTCGATGACCTCATACATAAAATCGTCGAATGCTATATCGACGACCTTGTGGTGAAAAGTAAATCATACGAGGAACATCTAGAGCATCTGAAGATCGTATTTTAACGCCTTCGGCAATACAACTTGAAGATGAACCCTCTCGAATGCGCATTCGGAGTTTCCTCGGGCAAATTCCTAGTATTCATTGTCCGACACCGATGCATCGAGATAGATCCGTCAAAGATCAAAGCGATTATGGAAATGCCCCCGCCAAGGACTCTCAAGCAATTGCGGTCTCTCCAAGGGAAGCTCGCGTATATCCGGTGATTTATAGCCAATCTCTCTGGCAAGTGCCGTCTTTATAGTCACCTGATGAAGAAAGGGACCCCGCTCGTCTGGGATCACAAATACTAAGGCGCGCTGGACGAAATCAAGCAGTACCTGCAGAATCTGCCAGTATTGGCCGCTCTGGTTAAGGGAAAGCCTCTCATTCTTTATACAACAGCCCTCGAAGGTTCTTTAGGCGCATTATGGGTACAAGAGAACGACCAAGGGAAGGAGAGAGCCATCTACTATTTGAGTCGAGTTCTCCTGGGGCAGAAAGAAATTATTCTCCCATCGAAAAACACTGCCTGGAGTTGATCTTCGCGATAACGAAACTCCGGCACTATGCATCGGCGCATGAAGTCCGTCTCATATCGAAGGTGGACCCTCTCAAGTATTTGATGTCGAAGGCCATATTAACGGGAAGACTTGCTAAATGGGCCTTGCTCTTGATGGAGTTCTCAATAACTTATCAGCCTCTTAAGGCAGTGAAAGGCCAGGCCATCGCCGACTTCCTCGCTGAGCATCTAATACCGGCCGATTCTCCTTTGAATTGCGAACTGCCAGACGAACATGCATTTGATGCGATCGACGGTGGTAATACCCGATGGGAACTTTATTTTGATGGAGCATCTTCCATAAAGAAGAGCAAACAAAGCATCCCTATAATCAAATCGGGGGTAGGCCTTATCTTCGTTACTCCACAAGAAGGGATAATGCGCTTTGCTTTCTCCTTAACAGAGCCGAGGACAAACAATGAAGTCGAGTATGAAACTTTGATAGCAGGCCTCGAGATCTCCATCGACATGGGAATTGAAAACCTTCTCATATACGGAGACTCCCAACTGGTCGTTAGTCAAGTAAACGGCGACTATCAAACGTGCAAACCAGAACTGGTAAAGTACGGCGAGAGGGTACAGCAACTGCTGACCCAAGTACCTTCCTATATCTTGGAAAGCATACCGCGTGCAGAAAATAGCAAAGCAGATGCATTAGCCAAGCTTGCTAAAGAATTGGCCAATGAGAACCTCGATGATGTAAGAATCGCGGTACAAAGCCGACGGGTCCTCACACCGGCAGAAATATCTCCAGAATCATCAGAGGAAAAGGAAGCGACCAAGCAGACGACCCTGCAAATAAAAGACCAAGAAACAGTTGAGGATTGGAGAGAAGTCTTTATAGACTACTTCAAATCCCGTCGAACCCCTGAAAATGCGTCCTCAAAACATCAGCTCATGAAGCGAGCCCTATCTTTCGCCTTCGTCAATGATACTCTGTACAAGAGGTCATTTGATTCTCTGTGGTTAAGATGCATGGGACCTGACGAAGCAAGAAGAGTCGTCCAAGAAGTTCACGACGGGCTCTGCGGTCCTCACCAAGCTGGCCCGAAGATGAAGTTGAAGATTAAGCGGATGGGCTACTATTGGCCCACGATGATTCAGGACTGCCTCAAGTATGTGAAGCAATACCACTCATGCCAGATCCACGGGGACTTTATCCATCAGCACCCAAATCCATTACACCCGACAGTGGCTAGCTGGCCGTTCGAAATGTGGGGAACTGACATAATCAGCCCCATCGAGCCAGCATCTTCCAGAGGACATCGATTCATTTTGGCGACGACTGATTACTTCTCCAAATGGGCAGAAGTAGTACCGCTGAGGGAAGTGAAGACGGAGAATATCCTCCATTTCTTCAAGACACGCGTCATTTATCGGTTTGGAACTCCGAGACGGATCATATCCGATAACAGGCCAGCCTACAGAAGCCACAAAATCAGCCGCTTCGCACAACAACATAACATAGACTGGAGATATTCATCAGTCTATAATCCCCGAGCTAACGGTCTAGCGGAGGCTTTCAACAAGACCTTGACGAAGATCGTGAAAAAGACGGTGTCCCGAAATAAGAAGGATTGGCATGAGAGACTACATGAAGCTCTCTGGGCGTACCGAACTACGTTCAAGATGGCCACGAACACAACGCCGTACGCATTGGTATTCGGTATAGAAGCGGTACTCCCCCTCGAGATAGAGTTACCCTCTCTACGAGTGGCAGTCCATTATGAGCTAACGGACGAAGAGAATGCTCACCTTCGGCTTGAGGAGCTTGATGCCCTTGATGAAACTCGGCTCATAGCGCAACAAAATCTGGAGGCTTATAAAGCAAAGATGATGCGCTCTTACGAAAGATTGACTAGGCCGAGGACATTCCGCCGAGGCGAACTCGTACTAGTGGTCAAAAGACCTATGATCTCCAATCACGCCAAGCGGGGAAAATTCGAGCCGAACTATGAAGGCCCGTACATCATAGACAAGGTCTACCAGGGTGGAGCCTATCTACTCATGGACATGCATGGTGAAAGACCCCTCAGGCCAATAAACGGTCGCTTCTTGAAGAAGTACTACGCTTGACGAGTCACGGCCTAGGTCAATGATAGATGATGACGCCTATGTCCGCTCGCTATCTTCCTAAGCCCAAACTCTATAAGTAGTAACTGACTTTCTTTACTACAGACTGAAACGTTCTTAAAACTAACGACGGACTGAAATGTCCTCAAACTAACAGTGGACCGAAACGTCCCTAAACTAATGACGGACCAAAATGTCCTTAAACTAACAATGGACTGAAACGTCCTTAAACTAACTACGGACCGAAACGTCCTTAAACTAACAACGGACCACTATGTCCTAAAACTAGCCGTTGACCGAGATGTCGATAAACTATGGTGGATTGCAACATCCCAAAACTGATACAAAAAAAAGAATAAAAAGAAAGAAAGAAAAAAGGAAACGGTATGTCCATAAGCAAAATGGGTACGGATGAAAACCCGAAAGGGCTACGTGAGTAAAAATAGCAGGGCTACCGGCAAGTCTTGTGAAGTCCCGAAAGGGCGCAATCTCGTTAGAATAAAAAAAAATAAACAAAAAAAAAAGAAAAAGGTATGTCCATAAGCAAAATGGGCACGGATGAAAATCCGAAAGGGCTCCGTGAGTAAAAACAGCAGGGCTACTGGCGAGTGTTCGTGAAAATCCGAAAGGGCGCAACCTCGTTAAAAGACAATTGCAAGGTCCTCTCGACCTTGTAAGGAGAAATCACCTGCGTGAGATCGTTACGACTCACAAGGGAGCAAAACACTTAGGGATCCCCACGATTCCCAAGGAGAAATTACACTTGCGAGATCCTCACGACTCGTAAGGAGAATCCTCTTATGAGACCCTCACGGCTCATAAGATTTGAAAGTCTTAAGCTACAGAGACCTGAACCTGTTCTTAAGCAGCCCCCACAACCACCGATACCGCCCTACAAGCGGCTCAACGCTGACCCTTGTATACAATCCACGGGCGCGAATAAACATTTCCCTAACAAAGTCCCATCCGTGACTAGGAATATGTTCGCACGGTGAACAACCCTTGTAAGTCCTCTCGACTTATAAGGAGAAAACACTCTTGTAAGATCCTTACGACTTATAAGGGAACATACACTTAGGAGTCCTCACGATTCCTACGGAGAAAACGCACCTACGAGATCCTCACGACTCATAGGGAGAAATACCTTTATGAGACCCTTACGGCTCATAAAGTCATAAGCTTTAGTCGACAGGATCCTAACCCTGTTCGCTAAGCCACCGTTGTTCGATATCGACAGAGGCAAATGATGATTCGCTCCTGGCAATATCCCAGTTGTAGCGGTGCTGATGCCGAAATCGGTGTCTAATCCTAAGCTTGCAGCAAAAAGACAGCAATCCACACATGCATACGAAATAGCCGAAATGATGGGGCAACTTGCAAATAAAAATCAGCAAGTAAAAAAAAATATATGCATGCGAAATAGCTGAAATGATTGGGCAACTCGCAATAAAAATCAGCGAGTAAAGAATAAAATAAATAGCCGAAATGATTGGGCACCGCGAAAAATAGCGGAAATGATTGGGCAATCGCGACCTTCGCGATATAAAAGCTGAAATGATAGAGCATCGCGGAAAGAATTGAAAAATAAAAATGAAATTTATGCCCTACAAGTGATATCACATCAATCCCTGTATACAATCCAGGGGCGCAAACAAAGAGGGAATCACACCCTTCCTCCTCAAGCTTCATCAGAAGGAGAGGCTAAATCTCAATGGTTCATAGACAGCTTAGAGATCATCTCAACATTCATCTTATTACAACGGACACAACATCAAGTAAAGCGGAACAGCGGCAACTCCCAGTTCCATGACTCGGCGGTGTACAGATGACCGAGAGTCAAACTCCGACTCCGTGAAATGCGGAAAAGAAGCAAAATTCCTGGCTACGTGGAACGCGGATTATGTCACTTCTGACCCTGTGGAGAACGTCCAGAGCGGATCCTGATCCTCGCAGAGCACGGCAGTGAACCCGTGTGAAGCATCCAGAGCTGAGCCTAGTCCTCGCCGAACACGGCAGTGAACCCGTGGGAAGCATCTAGAGCAAAATTTCTGGCTACGTGGAACGCGGATTATGTCACTCCTGACCCCGTAGAAAATGTCCAGAGCGGATCCTGGTCCTCGCAGAGCACGGCAGTGAACCCGTGTGAAGTATCCAGAGCGGAGCCTAGTCCTCGCTGAACACGGCAGTGAACCCGTGGGAAGCATTTAGAGCAAAATTCCTGGCTACGTGGAACGCGGATTATGTCACTCCTGACCCCGTGGAAAACGTCCAGAGCGGATCCTGGTCCTCGCAGAGCATGGCAATGACCCCGTGTGAAGCATTCAAAGCGGAGCCTGGTCCTCGCAGAACATGGCAGTGAACCCGTGGGAAGCATCCAGAGCAAAATTTCTGTCTACGTGGAACGCGGATTATGTCACTTTTTGACCCCGTGGAAAACGTCCAGAGCGGATCCTGGTCCTCGTAGAGTACGGCAGTGTGAAGCATCCAGAGCGGAGTCTGGTCCTCGCAGAACACGGCAGTGAACCCGTGGGAAGCATCCAGAGCAAAATTCCTGGCTACGTGGAACGCGGATTATGTCACTTTTGACCCCGTGGAAAACGTCCAGAGCGGATCCTGGTCCTCGCAGAGCACGGCAGTGAACCCGTGTGAAGCATCCAGAGCGGAGCCTGGTCCTCGCAGAACACGGCAGTGAACCCGTGGGAAGCATCCAGAGCAAAATTCCTGGCTACGTGGAACGCGGATTATGTCACTTCTGACTCCGTGGAAAACGTCCAAAGCGGATCCTGGTCCTCGCAGAGCACGGCAATGACCCCGTGTGAAGCATCCAGAGCGGAGCCTGGTCCTCGCAGAACACGGCAGTGAACCCGTGAGAAGCATCCAGAGCAAAATTCCTAGCCACGTGGAACGCGGATTATGTCACTTTTTGACCCCGTGGAAAACATCCAGAGCGGATCCTAGTCCTCGCAGAGCACGGCAGTGAACCCGTGTGAAGCATCCAGAGCGGAGCCTGGTCCTCGCAGAACATGGCAGTGAACACGTGGGAAGCATCCAGAGCGAAATTCCTGGCTACGTGGAACGCGGATCATGTCACTTCTGACCCCGTGGAAAATGTCCAGAGCGGATCCTGGTCCTCGCAGAGCACGGCAGTGAACCCGTGTAAAGCATCTAAAGCGGAGCCTGGTCCTCACCGAACATGGCAGTGAACCCGTGGGAAGCATCCAGAGCAAACATCGGACTGTGGAGTCCTTAAATCCATGGACTATGATGTCCTTAATCTCGACCGTGATGTCTTAAAACTAGCATCGGACTGTGGAGTCCTTAAATCCACGGACTATAATGTCCTTAACCTCGACCGTGATGTCTTAAAACTAACATTGGACTGTGAGGTCCTTAAACTCGCGGACTATGATGTCCTTAACCTTGACCGTGATGTCTTAAAACTAACAACATTGGACTGTGAGGTCCTTAAACTCACGGACTATGATGTCCTTAACCTTGACCGTGATGTCTTAAAACTAACAACATTGGACTGTGAGGTCCTTAAACTCACGGACTATGATGTCCTTAACCTTGACCGTGATGTCTTAAAACTAACAACATTGGACTGTGAGGTCCTTAAACTCACGGACTATGATGTCCTTAACCTCGACCGTGATGTTTTAAAACTAACAATGGACTGTAATGTCCTTAAACTAATTTTACCTTGGTTCAAGGGTACATCTTTTCACCCCTTTGGTATTTGTCGTTGTAATTCCTCAACGACTTCAAAGAGGTGACGGGTCCCGACAACCACACATTTCACGGACTGTGGGGTCCTTAAACCCATGGACTATGATATTCTTAACCTCGACCGTGATGTCTTAAAACTAACATTGGACTGTGAGGTCCTTAAACTCATGGACTATGATGTCCTTAACCTCGACCGTGATGTCTTAAAACTAATATCGTGATGTCCTTAACCTCGACCGTGATGTCTTAAAACTAACATTGGACTGTGAGGTCCTTAAACTCATAGACTATGATGTCCTTAACCTCGACCGTGATGTCTTAAAACTAATATCGTACTGTGAGGTCCTTAAACTCATGGACTATGATGTCCTTAACCTCAACCGTGATGTCTTAAAACTAACATCGGACTGTGAGGTCCTTAAACTCACGGACTATGATGTCGTTAACCTCGATCGCGATGTCTTTAAACTACGGTATCATGGAAAACGTCCATAGCAACCCTTAACTCCGAGAAATGCGGATAAGGATAACTTCACCCATCACTTGCGGGTCCTCACGACTCGTAAGGGAGCAAATTCTCTTGTGAGATCCTTACGACATTTAAGAGAAAACACACTTAGGAATCCTCACGATTCTTAAGGAGAAATTATACCTACGGGATCCTCTCGACCCGTAGGGAGAAAATTCTTTATGAGACCCTCACGGCTCATAAAGTTGAAAAGTCTTAGGTAACAGATCCTAACCCTGTTTTCTAAGCCATCACCACTCTACACAGAATCCAAGACTGACAGTTATATACTATCTAAAATCACATGGCAACAACACAGCAAAGAGGAGAAGGCAACAAGGAGAACATCTGAGCTGCATTTAATTAAGCGTTCGAGGCACACCCTATCCATGCATTTGCAAAAGATTCAGAATATGAAATAAAACACGCTAAAATGAGAAATTTGCCATTCATATTGCAAAAAGGTTCTTACAATTATGAAAGCAATAAACAAAGACATTACTAAAGTAATTACAATGGCAAAACCTCAAGTCCATGACATGGGTTGAGGAACTCAAAAGTGACCTTGTTTAGAATTTTCCAAGCCTGGCGAACCATTCTAGTGTGTTTTCTTTCGCGATCACAAGCGTCGGGGTCCCCACGGATATCCTCCACCCTCCGATAGGCAGCAAGTATGGCAGACTGTTGAAAAGCCTGGTGCAGGAGATCGACAAGATTGTCTCGCCGTCTCTTCGAAATTAGGTTCATCAGATACACCGAGTGCACCTTATCCTCAGTGGCATCCAATACTCTAAGCGGCACGCCGGTACAGAATAGAGGGAGTGCTTCCCAGATCGCTCCCACAATAAGCTTCAGAAGAGGGGAACGCCGAGGAAGCAGTTGACCATTGTATGCGTCAAAGCGACTCATAATTTCGGCACAATCGGCGTTTGTGAATTCTCGATTCTGAGAACGACCGAGTCGGCGGATGTCTCCGTAAGAGATAATCTCTTCGAGATCAAACATGTGAGCGTCCATTGCTCCTGTAAAAGAAAATCAGCAAAGATCAGCAGACAGACTGAATAAGCAATTTCTTATTCAAAATAGGCACATGGAGTTAAGCTCCTCGAGAGCAATGCTCTGCGGACAGGAGTGACACTTGTCAAAATCAGTTATGAAGGGAAGTTAAAGAAAGCCCCCGAGAACATTGAGAGCTTTGCTCTAAGAAGATGATATAATTCATCAAAAATAAAATTCCATCTTAAATCTTCAAGATCTATGAAAAACTCTTAAAAGTTCTTCTATATGATTTGAAAGGAGCAAAACTCCATTAATGAATTAAGAAATCACAAGACAAATCCTTTTAGAGAGCATAGCTCTATTAATGGAACCCTAATAGGGTTCTCTTTAGTTCTCTTTAGATCACTTTAGACCTATGGAGTAAAGCTCTGCTAGTGAAACCCTAAATGGGTTTTCTTTAGATCAAAGATCTATTAAGAGCAAGGCTCTGTTAATGGATAAAAACCTTAATTTCTTAAAATTAATTTAATTTTACCTAAATTTGGAAAGAGTTCTAACTCTTAAAAGTTCTTAAATGGAAGAGCAAGGCTCTGAATAAAAATTCTTAGGAAGAAGATGGTAATCATCTGAAGACCAAATGTCCTATTTATAGGCATTAAGAGCCGTTTCAAGTCCCCAAAAGTTGATCCAACGATTGAGATGCTACCACCGCCGCACTCATGTCTGGGGCTACGTGAGCGCAACGGTGGGGGAGGGGGGCATTTGTTTCCCCAATCAGAGCAAAGCTCTGCTTTGAATTTCAAAATTCAAAAATTGAAGCAACGCTTCAGATTCTGCACGCTGCGCGCCACGTGTCAAAAGCAGACACGCCAGCGCTAGGAGCGCTGAGCCCTAGACAGCGCACCCCAATCAGAGCAAAGCTCTGTTTTCAAAATTCAAAAATTAAAAAGTTGAAGCAACGCTTCAGATCCAGCGCTCTGCGCTGTGCGCCACGTGTCAAATACAGATGCGCTAGCGCTGTTGCGCTGCGCTCTGCGCTGCGTGCCACGTGTCTAACACAGGTGCGCTAGCACAGTTGCGCTGCGCTTTGCGCGCTGCGCGCCATGTGTCAAGCATGGGTGTGCTAGCACAGTTGCGCTGCGCTCTACGCTGTGTGCTACGTGTCCAACGCAGGTGCGCTAGCGCTGGAATTAAAATTCCCACCATTAGATCAAAGGATCTAATAATAATGATAAATCATCAATTAACCAGAATTAAATTCTGTTAAGGAAAGATTTCTCAAAATCTTTCCAAACGACAAGATTGCGCTTTAAGCACCGCTGGATCAATGATCCAATAGTAAATAATGAATTACCAAAAACAGAACAAATTCTGCATTGAAAGATTTTCCAATGTTATTAAAAACAAGAAGATTGCCTTCTGTAAAACAGAAGCCCTAGGATCAAAGATCCAATGGTGGGGAAATATCCTCAAATCAATCAGAGAAAGATCTCTTTAACTGATTTAACAAATCAATTGGCCCTATATAAAGGCCCCAAGACTTCAAAAAGAAAAAAGAAAAAAAGAAGAAGAGAATACATAGAAAGAGAGAAAGAAAACCCTCTGCAAACCTTGAGAAAAACTCAAAGAAAAAGAAAGGTAAAGAATTGATTCTTAAAGAACAGAGATGAAAACATCTCGTAAAAAGAAAAAATGTCTTCTAAAAAGATCTTAGATCTATAAAAAAGACCAAGGTCTTTGAATAAAAAGAAAAGATCAAGATCTAATCATAAAAAAAAGTATTTTTACTTCACAGATCTTCTGATCTATAAAGGCAGAGTCTTTTATAAGAATAAGAACTTAGTTCTTGAATTTTGAGGCAAAACCTCCTTTAAGAAGAACGTAAACTTGTTCTTTAATCTTAAATTGATCAAAATGCGTTTTGCGCTATTGGAAAGTGCTTTGCACTCATGAACTGTGCCCTTGCGCTCCTTGGACTGGCGCTCAGCGCCATAACATGCCACGTGTCAACCATAAACACGATCTGCGCTTTGCGCTTCTGAAGACAGCGCACTGCGCTCCTGGGTTGGCGCTCAGCGCCAAGCGCGCTACGTGTCACTCATTGGCGCACCCATAAACTAGCGCAGCACGCTCATAAATTAAAAGCGCAGTGCGCTAACAAATTAGCGCTTAACGCTAAGCGACACGTGTCCTCCTCATGTGCGCTAACCGACAGAAGCGCAATGCGCTCTTTGACTGGTGCAAAGCACCTAGTGCGCCATGTGGCGCTCTGTCAGAACGTATCTTGTTCTGATAAATGCTGTGCATTCAGTATAAGACAAGAAATGTCAGAGCCCAATGCTTGGCATTATTAAAAGGGCAGAGCCCAAACAAAGGCCTAACAGGCAGAACAAAAATAGAATGGTCAACATTCTTTTAACTGGACTTAGCCCACTTCTGGCCATAAGTCCTCAAATTAAATTGAACTTAGGTCATCTGCTCTTCCAATCAATTTACATCCGGTTCGAAGGTATATCTCTTCACTCTTCTGATATATGTCATTGTAATCCTTCAACGTCGTCAGAGAGGTAACGGGTCCCGACAACCATACATTCTACGGACTGTGGGGTCCTTAAACTCATGGACTATGATGTCCTTAATCTCGATCGTGATATCTTAAAACTAACATCGGACTGTGGAGTCCTTAAATCCATGGACTATGATGTCCTTAACCTCGACCGTGATGTCTTAAAACTAACTTCGGACTGTAAGGTCCTTAAACTCATGGACTATGATGTCCTTAACCTCGACCGTGATGTCTTAAAACTAACATCGGACTGTGGAGTCCTTAAATCCACGGACTATGATGTCCTTAACCTTGACCGTGATGTCTTAAAACTAACATCGGACTGTGGAGTCCTTAAATCCACGGACTATGATGTCCTTAACCTCGACCGCGATGTCTTAAAACTAACAATGGACCGTAATGTCCTTAAACTAATTATCGACCGCAATGTCATTAAACTAAACAATAGAGCACAATTGCTCTCTTGTCGGATCTAAACGATCCCGTTAAGTTGATCTTAGTCTAGAATTAGACTAACGTGTCCTTAACAAACATTTAAGTTGATCTTAGCATCAAATAAGGCTAACGTATCCTTAAACACAACCCCCCAAACCTAAATCTAAGAAAGATACGGATTTGGACTAATCCACGTCCTACGGGCGACAACACAAATTAATCTCCGTATACAATCCACGGGCAACCAAACACAAAACAAACACCCACGACACGAAGTGACCATATGGAGAAGGAGAAAGTTGTTACCGCGATGCGGTAGCATAATTAACTGCAGGGGCTTGCGCCTGCAAGGAAGAGCGTCCCCACAATCAAAAACCCCTCAAGCGAGGAGGAATCTGACGAAGTCTACTACATCGGCCGCATCCGTTGAAACCTTCAATACACGGTGCCATAAATCAACTTGGCATCTTCGGAGAGGGGGACGGATAGCACTAATTAGCATCTGCCCCCAGATTCAGGCAAGACGTCTAGTCTTCCCGACTTCCGGTGGTGAACAGGTGAAAACGAAGATATTCCTCATGCTCTCTCCGATTCGGAGAACGAGGAGATATTTTCCGCTACCACAGCGCAACCACCGTAAGGCGATTCGGGTTTCGAAAAGTCTTACTTCTGCCGGGGCGTTCAGGTTGAAACTCAGCCCCCTGCAGCCCCAGTTGTGCTAGCAGAGAACGGTCAGAACAATGGCACGACCCCTGTTCGACCGCGTCCGTTTGACATCATGAGTCGGCTCTCTAGTATCCCGGCCAGAGTAACTATGCTTGAGTTTCTCAAGTTATCTCTTAAGACCCGAGCAACCCTTTAGGAGGCGCTATAGGATCCAGAGGCATTTGTCATGGACGTTCAAAAACTCCACGCCGAAAAGGACGTTAACCAAATTGCATAGGAGGATCAGGTCATCACCTTCTCTCAGCAGGACATGAAGATCCCGTCAATCAAGCACACGAAGCCACTATACTTCACAGCGTATATTGGTAGCCAAAAGGCATCGCGTGTTTTGGTGGATCCCGGCGCAGCGGTGAGTATCATGGCCCGAAGAATGTTACACTTCCTCAGCATACCGGAGCGGAAGCTAGTGCACACCAACACGAAGCTCTCCGGCTTCGATGCCCAGAGTAGCTTAGCTTTGGGAAAAATAAGATTGAAACAACATGTAAGGGATTTGAGGTCGGACGTCACGGTTTTCGTGATTGATGCTGGCCCATCTTACAGCATGCTACTCGGAAGGCCTTGGATCCATGAAAATGAGATCGTGCCTTCGACCCTATATCATGTAATGAATACATCGATGTAAAAGTCCAACATTCAATAACGGCGGATCTAGCACCGTTTAAAGAACTCGAGATCTACTTCACGGACACTCAGCTTTATCAAAGCGTACCCCCAGATGAATCCCATCTGGAGGCGTATCCTTTGGAGAACCGTGAGGATGGAAATGAAGCGGATATCGAGTCTGAGCACATCCCTCGATGTGTTATAAAACCGTTTGTAATATATTAGGAAATGTTTGTAAGGCCGGTGCGTCTGAACCCAAGTTCATCATTAATAAAGTGAAGTTTAATTACGAGTTGTGTGCAAAGAACTCACCTAGACTCGGAGACAATGTCCCGCGGCAGCGATTGTGTGTGAATTCTAATCCTACACTAAATGTGCTCATAATTAGGATATCACACGAACTCGGAGAGTCCCAGCGTCTGAATAGGACCTACATCGTTGTCCCAGCTAAGTTCGAGAATGAAACACCAATACACTTTGGTTGTTTCGAAGCGGACAATGATTGGACCTCAGAAGAATCAGAATCTAAAGATGAAGTGCCAAAGTTCCACCACTATAGTGAATGTGAGCACCAGATGATGAAGAATCAGGGATATGACTTAGAAGCTCGCCTTGGTCTTAACCATGATCAAGGGCAAGCCGGAAAGCTCAAACCCTTCGTGCCTAAAGGACGTGATGCAAATTATTATGACTAAACAAGTCAGGCGTTAGGTTATATCACCCTCTTGACGCATCTGAGCGAGAAGATGGTTCTGATGGGTCCTTCACATACTCTTTGGACACTTTAGAATAGGATTTTGAATCTGATGTATAAATCAATGGACTTTTTCAAGAATTCTCAATTAACTTGGCCTCTGCGACCTACGACGATAAGAGTTTGCGTTATCAGAAGATGTAACAATCCTAAAATTTCTGTACAATTTTTAAAAAAAAATACAGAAATGGGTACTTGAGCCTGAGCATAAGTTATAAGTTTGATTTGCTTTTGAACAGCAAGAAGGAGCTTGTAGCTCATTGGTAAGACCTTGCACTGCTGAACCGAAGCACCAGAGTTCAAATCCCATCAGCCACATTATTTTTTAATTAGTTTTCTTTTAATTTTTTTTAAAAGCCCAAGGGTCTACACGTGCATAACTCGTAAAAACCAAAAGTCACATATAAAACAAACTGGCCCAGAAGATAAACCAATCGACTGTAGACACGTGGCGACGAGCCCCGGCACAACTCGGGCAGGCGACTCGGCCGAATCGGTTGGCGGCGCCAGTTCGGGTGAGTCGGATTGCCGAGTTTCCTTCTTGACTCCTGTGTCTTTTGGCCTTCCCATAACCCCTGTTATGTTTAATTTCCCTGCATTATTCCAGAGAAATTAAAAACCTAATTAAAATCTTTTTAATGCATAATTTTTAATGCAATTTCTATCAAACGCTAATCCTAATCTTTTCCTATAAATACCACTCCATCTCACACCCCCTCACTCCAAATCGCTGTCCAAAACTCTCAAGAAAATTCTAAGTTCAATAGTGTACAAGTGGAGTTAGCGAAGGGCGAAACTCCGACAAATTTCTGACGACGGCCCTAGGAGCTCCCGGTGACGAAACGACGCACCGGCACCTCTTACCACTCCCTTTTCCTCTTCTCTAATCAACAAACCCGTAAGTCCCTCCTCTCTCTTCTCTTTTCTAATCTAAAAACTTGTATTTCTAAAACCCGATGGAAGCGGAGTTAATCCGACTCCGATTCGGTTTTCTTTAAAAAGTTTCAATTTTCTTAAATACAACAATACCAAACTTGCACATCATGACCATTAAACATTAACAAGACATATTGAATAAGTTTCATATCAAAAGAATGTATATTGTAATTTTTATCGCATCTTTTCAGAAAAATACCATATAGTTTAGTTTCGAAATAAAACATCATTACCCTTGCTATACCTTTAGATAGTTCACGAAATAATGATCCACCTCCTCACAACACTCATATGTAATATAGCACGATGATTTTTGGAAATATAGTTTTGGGAAAATACGATTTTACACAAAACTATATGAAACTTATAAAAGCCTTTTTCTACAAGATATGTATTTTTAACAAATCTTTGCAATGCGCCGCTACAACCCATTTCGGGAAACTCTTTCAGGATCGTGCGGATTATCGCACATCATCGGGCTTAGTAGTGCGAGATGCAGACCTCTACAAGGAGCATACGGTCTCGAAAGATTTAAAAATACAAATATCTTAAGAAAATGAGATTTTTTGAAAAATAATAAATTAAATTATTTTAATATATATATATATATATATATCATCAAAATATCTAATTTTTGATATAATATAAATATTCCAATTTTTCTAAATCAAAAGAATCACTTTACAAATATATATATATATATATGTGTGTGTGTGTGTGTGTGTGTGTGTCATCAAAATATCTAATTTTTGATATACTATAAATATTCTAATTTTTCTAAATCAAAAGAATCAATTTATATGAAAACACCATGCAATTCCATACAAGTTCAATTTTACAATTAAATACCATATATTATGAAATTAGGTTTTATTCACTAGAAATGTCATATATATAAAATCTACATCTATGAAAACTCTAAAGATGATAATTAAATACTTGAGATGTATTTTCAAAATTATAAAAAAATATTTTTACATAAAACCCCCTCAAGTTGTATAAATTACAATAAGAACCCTAGTAAATATAGGTTTAAGTGGGACCAATCTCTTGAGCCTCAGGAAGCCGGAGATATAGGTGCTTGCCTATTTAAGGTAGACAACTTAACAAACGGTGTTATCAACATGGTAATCGTCTTTGAAAAAGGCACAAATCCTGCCGTCCATGTGCAGCGGTTACCGATAACACCAAAACCTAATTCGGTATTCAATTTCTTTTCTAATTGTCTGACTCAGACCAAGTCTCGATATAATCAATCTGACTTGAATAGGATTCAAGTATAAAACTACATTACAATATGAATCTATGAATCCATATAATCAATATGACTTAAATATGATTCAAGTATCAAACTACAATTCAACATGAATTCATGAATCCATATATTCAATCTGTTCAATCTATACAATCTACATATCTTGACCGAACCGAACCATGGATATATTCCATTTACATGATTATCCAGTACCTCCATTTCCATTTATACGATATCATGGTTTCGGCAAGTCATCCGTCTATACAATCTATAATACAAGACAAGACAAGACAATACAATACAATACCATCAGTACAATCATTACTATCAATAAAATAAATACACAGGGTGTTGGGGTAGTTCATGCGTGAATCCAACAGAATCTCAAGAGTCCCCCTAGATCATGAATCCATGTCTATTAACACAAGCAAGCTATCATGAGGGCCCGTGTTTCCTTACTCCTGGATTACAGCCTGTTGAGTTTGGAATACTTCAACACTTGGTTGAAGTCCCGTTACTAACATTTGATTCGGGCCCGTGGTTCCCTACCCCTAGATTATAGCCTGTTGGGTTCGAGGACACTCTTGAGATTGGTTGACATTCACCCTTGAACTTACATTAACAATAGCGTTAACACTAAATTCAACATTATAACAATATAATATAACTTTAAAAGCTACACACTCTTTCTCTGCCTATTCTATTTCTCCCTTATCTTTGGAACTTACCGAGCGATTGTTCGACGACATTCTTTCTCTTTCTTCTTTGGAATGCTGTCAGGTGATTTGGACCTTCAGGAGATCGAGCCCACCAGCGAGGACTTGGATCAGCTAGCTTTCGACCCGGAGTTCTAGATACTTGTACATTTCATTTCAGTACTTTCCATTTCTGTTATGGCACTGTTTAGGCATTGCTTTTCATTTCATGTATTTACTTTTCCATGTATTGTAAAAGAATGTTAATAAATAAAGTTGATGTTCATTACATTTGTCTCTTGTGTATATTTCTTTTATATTGCTTAGATACACTTAGCGTGTTTACTTCAGAGTAAATACGTAGCGGCCTAGTCGCGTCCCTTTCGCCGTACACCGGAAAGCGGGGCGTGACAGGTTTTGTTGGTGGCCCATGTAGGTCAGAGCTGTATGGAACCCTACCATACAGTTTAGCACTGTATGGACAATCTAAGCAATATAACACAAGAACCAGCAACTGAAAACATTCCTTACAATACCTATTCCTTGAATTTTATCATATATTTTGAATCTTTCCTAACCCAAAATTCCCTCACATCTTTTACAATCTTACCAAAACCTTTCGCATTCTTTCATTCCTTCACATATTTTTTATACACTACTAATAGTCCTATCACCAAACTTTCCTTGAATCCGTTACACTTTCCTTTTACAAATTTCGAGAACGAAATTTTTATAAGGAGGGTAGAATGTAACAACCCTAAACTTTCTGTATAATTTTTTAAAAAGAATACAGAAATGGGTATTTGAGTATGAGCACAAGTTATATGTTTGATTTACTTTTGAATAGTAAGAAGGAGCTTGTAGCTCATTGGTAAGACTTTGCACTGCTGAACCAAAGCACCAGAGATCAAATCCCATCAGCCATATTATTTTTTAATTAGTTTTCTTTTAATTTTTTTAGAAGCCTAAGGGTCTACACGTGCATAACTCATAAAAACCAAAAACCACATATAAAACAAACTGGCCCAGGAGATAAACCAATCGACGGCGGACACGTAGCGACGAGCCCCGACCCGACTCGGCCGACTCAGGCCGGCGACTCGGCCGGCGGCGCCGTTCGGGGGAGTCGGATCGCCGAGTTTCCTTCTTGACTCCTGTGTCGTTTGGCCTCCCCATAACCCCTGTCATGTTTAATTTCCCTGCATTATTCCAGAGAAATTAAAAACCTAATTAAAATCTTTTTAATGAATAATTTTTAATGCAATTTCTATCAAACCCTAACTCTAATTTTTTCCTATAAATACCACTCCATCTCACACCCCCTCACTCCAAATCTCTGTCCAAAACTCTCAAGAAAATTCTAAGTTCAATAGTGTACAAGTGGAGTTAGCGAAGGGCGAAACTCCGACGAATTTCCGACGATGACCCTAGGAGCTTCCGGCGACGAAACGACGCACCGGCACCTCCTACCACTCCCTTTTCCTCTTCTCTAATCAACAAACCCATAAGTCTCTCCTCTCTCTTCTTTTTTCTAATCTAAAAATTAGTATTTCTAAAACCCGACGGAAGTGGAGTTAATCCGACTTCCGATTCGGTTTTCTTTAAAAAGTTCTAATTTTCTTAAATACAACAATACCAAACTTGCACATCATGACCATTAAATATTAACAAGATATATTGAACAAATTCCTTATCAAAAGAATGTATATTGTAATTTTTATCGTATCTTTTCAGAAAAATACTATATAATTTAGTTTCAACATAAAATATCATTACCCTTGCTATACCTTTAGATAGTTCACGAGGTAATGATCTACCTCCTCACAACACTCATATGCAATATAGCACGATAATTTTTGGGAACATAGTTTTGGGAAAATATGATTTTATACAAAACTATATCAAACTTATAAAAACCTTTTTCTACAATATATGTATTTTTAACAAATCTTTGCAATGCGCCGCTATAACCCATTTCGGGGAACCCATTCGGGATGGTACGGATTATCGCACATTCTCGGGCTTAGTAGTGCGAGATGCAGACCTCCGCAAGGAGTATACGATCTCAAAAGATTTAAAAATACAAATATCTTAAGAAAATGAGATTTCTAGAAAAATAATAAATTAAATTATTTTAATATATATATATATATATATCATCAAAATATCTAATTTTTGATATAATATAAATATTCCAATATTTCTAAATCAAAAGAATCACTTTACATGAAAACACCGTGCAATTCCATACAAGTTCAATTTTACAATTAAATACCATATATTATGAAATTAGGTTTTATTCCATAGAAATGTCACATATATAAAATCTACATCTATGAAAACTCTAAAGACGATAATTAAATACTTGAGATGTATTTTGAAAATTATACAAAATTATTTTTACATAAAACCGCCTTAAGTTGTATAAATTACAATAAGGGCCCTAGTAAATATAGGTTTAAGCGGGACCGATCTCTTGAGCCTCAGGGAGGCGGAGATATGAGTGCTTGCTTATTTAAAATAGACAACTTAACAAACGGTGTTATCAACACGGTAATCGTCTTTGAAAAAGACATAAATCCTGCCGACCATGTACAGTGGTTACCGATAACACCAAAACCTAATTCAGGATTCAATTTCTTTTCTAATTGTCTGATTCAGACTGAGTCTCGATATAATCAATCTGACTTGAATGAGATTCAAGTATAAAACTACATTACAATATGGATCTATGAATCCATATGATCAATCCGACTTGAATATGATTCAAGTATCAAACTACAATTCAACATGAATCCATGAATCCATATATTCAATCTGTTCAATCTATACAATTTGCATAACTTGACTGAACCGAACCATAGATATATTCCATTTACATGATTATCCAGTACCTCCATTTCCATTTATACGATATCATGGTTTCGGCAAGTCATCCGTCTATACAATCTATAATACAATACAATACAATACAATCATTGCTATCAATAAAATAAATACACGGGGTGTTGGGGTAGTTCATGCGTGAATCCAACAGAATCTCAAGAGTCCCCCTAAATCATGAATCCATGTCTACTAACACAAGCAAGCTATCATGAGGTTCCGTATTTCCTTGCTCCTGGATTACAGCCTGTTGAGTTTGGAATACTTTAACACTAGGTTGAAGTCCCGTTACTAACATTTGATTCGGGCCCATGGTTCCCTACCCCTAGATTACAGCCTGTTGGGTTCGAGAACACTCTTGAGATTAGTTGACATTCCCCCTTGAATTTACGTTAACAACAGCGTTAACACTAAATTCAACATTATAACAATATAATACAATTTTAAAAGCTACACACTCTCTCTCTATCTATTCTATTTCTCCCTTATCTTTGGGACTTACCGAGCGATTGTTTGCCGACGACATTCCTTCTCTTTCTTCTTTGGAATGTTGTCAGGTGATTTGGACACCAGCGAGGACTTGGATCAGCTAGCCTTCGACCCGGAGCTCTAGATACTTGTACATTTCGTTTCAGTACTTTCCATTTCTGTTATGCCACTGTTTAGGCATTGCTTTTCATTTCATGTATTTACTTTTCCATGTACTGTAAAAGAATGTTAATAAATAAAGTTGTTCATTACATTTGTCTCTTGTGTATATTTCTTTTATATGGCTTAGATACGCTTAGCGTGTTTATTTCAGAATAAATACGTAGTGGCCTAGTCGCATCCTCTTTACAGTATACCGGGAAGCGGGGTGTGATAGAAGAAGAACCTGAAGATGACTCATGGGCACAACTTCAAGACGAACTGTGGGAGGCCCGCTTTGAATTACGAGAGCCACCTACAGATGATAAAGTGAAATAGGTAAATCTTGGAAATGACAGCACTCTGAGACCCATTTCCATCAGTGCGGGCCTTCCTCCTGAAGTGCGACAAGAGTTCATTGCACTGCTTCGCGAATACATTGATATATTCGCGTAGACCTACAAAAATATGCCGGGATTGAAATAAGATGTAGCAGTTCATCGCTTAAGCATCCGATCTGAAGTCAAACCTATGGTCCAAACACAGCGACGGTTCAAACCGGAATTAATGGACGCCATCGATAAAGATGTGGAGAAGCTCATAACGTCTGGCTTTGTCAAAGAGGTCCAACACCTACTTTGGGTATCTAACATTGTTTCGGTGCCAAAGAAAAATAGAACAGTGCTAATATGCATCGACTTCCATGATTTGAACAAGGCTTGTCTGAAAGACAATTTCCCATTACCGATCACCGATATCATGATTGACAACACTTGTGGGTCGAGCGGATGTCCTTCATGGATGGCTACTCGGGTTACAATCAGGTCAGGATGCATAAAGACGACTAGCAATACACTGCGTTCAGAACCCCAACACTGGGAATCTACGCATATACTGTGATTCCTTTTGGATTGAACAATGCTGGAGATACCTATTATAGGGCTATGAATCGAATCTTCTCTAAACATCTCGGCAAGACGATCGAGTGTTACATCGATGACATTGCCGTCAAGAGCAAGCAAAAGGTGACTCATCTCCAAGACCTGAAGACCGCTTTCGATATCATGCGAGAGCACGATCTGAAGATGAACCCTTCTAAGTCCTTCGGCGTCTCGAATGGGAAGTTTCTTGGATTCATAGTAACAGCTACTGGAATCCGCGTCGACCCCGACAAAGTCAGTCAATCATAGAGATGTCATCCCCGAGAAATTTAAAAGAGCTCCGCGGCTTCTAAGGGCATTTGGCATACATCCGAAGATTCATCAATAATCTGTCGAGCAAATGCCAGCCATTCTCCAGATTGATGTGCAAAAATGTTTCCTTCGTCTGGAATGAAGTGTGTCAGAAGGCGTTTGAAGATATTAAGGCCTATCTTACGAAGACACCGGTCTTGGTGCCACCAACTTCCGGGAAACCCTACCTGCTCTATGTGCACGTAGCGAGTCACTTTTTGGGCGCGATGCTGGCACAACACAACGAATAGGGACACGAGCAAGCTGTCTACTTCCTCGACCGCACAATGGTCAGAGCAGAGTCCCGATACACCACAGTAGAGAAAGAATGTCTGGCACTAGTATTCATGGTCCAAAAGATGCGACATTACCTAGTGGGTCAAACAATTAAAGTGATTTCCAATGTTAACCCGTTGAGAATCCTTATGACCAAGCCAGACGCTTTGAACTCGAGATTAGCGAATTGGGCTATCTTTTTGTCGCAGTACGATATGAAGTTCGTCCCGTGAAAGACTGTTAAGGGTCAGCCATTGCTGAGTTCCTAGTTGACCTTCCAGTCCTAGGGTACTCAAAACTACACGACGAGATACTCGATGAAGTTTATGAGGCCAACCTTACCACGGAGACAAGGCCGTGGAAGTTATTTTTCTATGGCGCATCTAGAGTTGGCCTAGAGAACACAATGGTAGCTGGCATGGGTATAGTCTTCCCCACGCTCGAAAAAAAGGTCATACTCTGATCGTTTTCCTTGACCGAACCTTGTTCTAATAATGTGGCAGAGTATAATGCCCTACTCATCGGTTTGGTCCCAGCTAAAGAGCTGGGGTGGAAAGCTTGGAGCAAAAGGCGACTCTTAATTAATTATGAAACAAATTAACGAAGAGTATAAGGTCTGTCACGAAGGTCTTCTACTATACTACCAAGCTGCGAAAGAAATCATCGATAGATTCAAGATCTTCAGCCTCGAACATATTATGCGGAATGAAAACCCGCGAGTAGATGCATTGGCAGGCCTTGTGGCTGTCCTTTCCCACCCCATGGAAAGAGACAAGTCATACATATCTCCATCCATCATCTGTACTGCCCAAAACTCAAGCCCCGAGAATTGAAGGTGGTACCAACCCTCTCTACATCACCTTCCATAGGGAAAGATTGACACTTTGCCATTATAGACTTTGCCCTCCATGGCATCATCCCTGAGGTCCCAAAGGAGGCCGCATCGATAAAACAAATATCGACTCATTTCTATTATGATCCGACCATGAAGAATCTATACCGTCGCTCTTTCGATGGTATATTTCTTTGATGTCTAGCCGGATCTGAAGCCAAAGCCGCCCTGAAAGAAGTCCACGATGGAACTTATGGAGCCCATCAGCCTGGCCCTAAGTTGCAAGACCGGTTGAGGCATTTCGACTACTATTTGCCAACCATGGTAGCAGATGCAATGGAAGCCAAAAGGTGTTCGGTGTGCCAATACTATGCCGATTTCATTCACCAAGCCCCGGAGTTCTTGCATCCAACGATGTCTTCATGGCTGTTCGAGATGTGGGGTATGGATATCGTCGGCCCCATCAGCCCTCCGTCAACTAGGGGACATTGTTTTATCTTAGCAGTGACCGATTACTTTTCTAAATAGGCGGAAGCGATACCGCTTAAGGAAGTCAAGACCAGTCACCTGACCATCTTCTTAAGACACCACGTCTTGTACAGATTTGGGGTCCCGAGGCGTATTGTGCACAACGGTCCCCAGTTTATCAGCCAAGCATTCGAGCGGTTCTGTGTAAAGTTCGGAATCCAAAGTATGGCCTCGACTCCTTATAATCCGTCTGCTAATGAGCTGGCGGAGGCCTCCAACAAGACTATCATCAAGATAGCGAAGAAGTTCGTCTCCAGTAATAAGCAAGACTGGGATGGCAAACTTGGTGAGTGTCTTTGGGCGTATTGCACGACGGTACGGACTCCTACAGGGAATACGTTATTCATGCTAACCTACGGATGCGAAGCGGTGATCCCATTAGAAATGCAGATCCCATCGTATTGCACGCCAATGGCAGCCCAGATGACGACCGATGATACCATCCGGCTCTACCTTCAAGAGTTAGAAGCATGAGAAGCGTCTAGCTGCGTGGCAATGTATAGAACTGTACCAAGCTAAGATCCCTAGGGCCTTCAATAAAAAGATACGAATGAGAGCTTTTTAGAAAGGAAACTTAGTTTTAGCCATGTGGATGCCCATGATCCTAACCCACAAAGTCAAAAGGGTAAATGGGAACCAAAGTGGCGATGACCGTTCGTAATTGACACGGTCCTTTCAAATTGGGCGTATTGGCTCATTGAGAAGAAAGGAAACTTACAGATATATACTATCAATGGTTGATTCCTGAAGCGGTATTATCCCTAACGCGGGGTATTAAGTCGCATAATAAGGAGCGGGAAAATAAAGTGCTGACAATCTTAGGCATATAATAAAATGTACTCAATAAGAGATATAGTAAGCGTAGTAAAAAAACATGTAAAATTATGCTAACTAAAAGTCTCGACAAAAAGGCCGCATGGCCAAAAAGTACATAAGCCTCAGAGGGCAGAAGTAAGGTGATACATAACCGACTCCAACATGGCAGTAGCTCACTAGATCTGCTCAGCATGGTGATGCTCACCCTCAATGGTCGCCCGCCGATCTAACTCCTCTTCACCAAGGCGATGTGAGGCGACCTCACCGATCTCTGCATCAATGCTCGTCATGGTCTTGGTAAGTTCGGTCTCTTCGATATCAACCGCCCGCAAGCGCTGGTTGAGCCCACCCAACTCACCCTTCGCAGCAGCTAACTCTTGTCGAAGCCTCATAATGGCGCTCATAATCTCAGCATAGCTGGGCGTCATTTCATCCCAATCAGCCGAGACAGCTATCGCCCTGACCTGTGCATCTGTCCGCATAGCAACTAAATCATGATATCTCCGATCCGTCTCCTGCTGTGCAACTTGAAGCTCATCACGTACAACTCCAATCAAGATAAATGGTCCACCGGAGCATAGGTACGTCATTGAATGCAACGTGGACATCAGCTGGGCCAGGTAACCGTGAAGTATAGCCACGATTTCTGACCCTCCATATCCGCCTATGATATTTACGAAGCCAAAAAGAAACATCTCGATCTACTGGGTAGTGGCACCTATACCGCTGAGGGTCTCACAGAGGTAGGATTCTATGCTCAGATACAAGGAATAGCAGGCAAAAATTGCCGCAGCTCTGCTATGCTCTGGCATCCTCAAGACCAGGTCATCGATAGAAGGTGTCTCGATAGGCACAAACTTTGGTACAGCTGGCTCCGCGACTGAAAGACCTGGAATCCCTGCAAAACGGGAGTGTTAAAAAAATACTAAGGGTAAAGTACTAAAAATGTAAAGCAATACAAGTACATAACTATAGCGAGCATGCTAGGCTCCAAAGGTTGAATCAGACCCAAAGCACTGCCCTATGATGATGGGCCTAGGGTGGTGAAACCACGCCATCACCCATGACCTCCACGGCAGTGTGATCAAATCGTGGCATCTCGCAAACGGAGGTAGGGGAATGCATCATAGCAGCAGCAGGATCTCCAACCTCCATCTGCGAAGAACTCATCAATATGTCTGCTGGTGCCCTTCTGAGACGGACCCATGGATCCAGTCTCTAGTGGCGTCATGACGTCAACCGTGTCCTCAAGGGCCGCATGAAAATCAGGATAAGCCTCCCTTGAATTGAGACAAAGAATCGTATTAGTCCGCTATAAAACGAAAAAGACTAAACTAAAGAGATATGTCTAGTTACCCAATCCAGTTGACGGGTGCGTCGTGGTATCTCTATAAACGATCTGAGCACTGCAAGATCCAAGGGGTATGACACTGGTCCTCTCTCCTAGATGCGACTTGAGTTGATCCATGGGGAACATATCGGCGAAGTCCCAGAGCGCTTGGAGAGAAGCACCATCCTGACCAGTACGTACGCCGTCGTTCGACGGGATGGTAAGATAAGGATCTGTCAAAGAGATTCGTTCAGTTAAAACCATAAAGTGAAAGAAAGGAAATAAAATGGAAAATCAAACAAAAGGAGATTTACTTTCTGGATTGTAAACTGGATCGCTAAAGTTGAAACCTTTGAGCTCGAACGGATCTCCTACCGGCTGCTGTACTCAGTGCCCGTTTCCCTCAGATATAACAGATGCGACACGAGGCGACTGAGATATCTCCATAGGCGAAAGAGTTGACCTTTCGGACTCTGCGGTCTGAACACGTCTAGAAGGGCCTCCTACCGTCTCCTTCTGCCCCACCCGATGGGAAAACGGAGCACTCTCTGCAGGCATCTCATGTGAAGAGGAAGACCTCTCTGAATGATCGGCAGTAGTACCTTGATCTATATCCAGGATGACAGAAGCGATCCTTTGGACTTGCTCCTTCCCCGCTCTCCTCTCGCGCGTCTCTTTCGCTTGTGGTAAGGTGGCGACGGCTGCTTCTTAGATCGGAAGTCCAGAGGCGGAGGAAGGTCTGCTTAAAATTAAAGTGGCATTCTAATATATTGACCTGGTCGTACCACTGGTAGAATGTGCTAGTCACCAAGCGCAGCTCATAGAACGGGAGATCAAACCGAGCAAAGGAACACCTGCTGATGAAATATCGCCAAACGTGAGCTCCATCGATAAAGCTCTTCTCATAGGAGAACTATACGTTCGGACTCACGATATATAACTGGTCATATCCGAACCGCCTTGCACATCGCATACGCAGATATGGCTCAATAAAACAACGATCCCTAACCGCCATATAAAGTGTGACGGGCGGATTCATATAAGCCAGTACAGGAGATCCGACGGGAGTCCCGAGAATTTGCTCCCACTGTCAGCATAAGATCCGCCTATAGTCTCAACGGGCGATCAAGACATGCACCGATATATGAGGTAGTTCTGAGGACGGTTAAGATGGGCCCTAACGGCCTTCATGTCATCCAAACTCCAGCACGCATCGCTGTAGAGCTCGAGCAAAGCTGGAACCCTTTCGTTATTCGTATATGGCCGCGCAAGAACCAATCCCCGGTAATAGAGCACGAACTAGGATAGTAAATACGGAAACGGTAGACTGGCTCTAACATTCGGGCCATCTCGAGGATCCACCATCCGTGACCTCGAGCCGGGAGCCTTACCGGTAGACAGGGTAGATACAACCCCCCTCAATCCTCTCTGGATGTCGCAGACCATCGCAGGAAGCAGAGCAATGTTCCGGCCGCAAGCAATAGTGATAGCTGGGAATAACGTCTCGACGCTCATGAATTCAGAAGGCATCACGCACTTCTTGATCCATATGGGAAAGAAGGCGGCAAACGCAGTAAGCCTAGACAATGGGCGTCCGATCGAACTGTAGATACCTTTGAAGGTAGTGCCAAGAAGATAGCTTCCTTTATTGAATTCCAGGACATAATCCGGAAACCCATGCTCTCCTGCTGCTATATCTTCCGCTGACAGACGTCGAGACGTCGAAGATGCAAAATTTCTTAAAGATCTAAAGATATATTCACCCCATGCCTGTATGCTGAGACGGCCTTTGCTCCTGCTCAAGGCACAAATAGAATAGTGGCCAATAAGCTCGCCCAAAATATGGCGGAAGTCCTGATGGTCTACATCTAAGTCCTAATCGGTGGGCATAATCTCCTCGTAAGGGTGACCGCTAAAGGAAAGACAAGAAAACTCCTACATCTCATGAAGAGCGAGACCTATCTTCCCGACTAAAGTGTAGAAAGTGCCGCTAGCAGGGTCAAACAACTCCAATATCGCCCAGAAGATGCGCGGATGGTGTGCAATGCCATATCTGCTGGCTCTCACTGTGGCATATAGATCCGCCCGCTCGAGGTCTTCACGAAAGTCATGTAGCCCATACCCTATAAAATCACTCCACGGCGAAGGATAAATCCAACCGATAGCTCGGAAATTATCCCCACAAGGATAATTGCCCCTCTTCTCCACGAAGACGTTCCTAAAGGCGGCAACATGGACAGAATGCTCGACAACAGGAATAGCCTCCTGGCATGAACCGAGGCCCAATCCCAGAAATGAAGTAGATCATTTACTATGGTTATTGTTATGTAGGTATCCTTCTCAAACCCCGGCCGAAAATATGCTTAAAGACCAATTCTCAAGCCGAGGTTAGGTCGTGCGGTGGAAATACCGAAGTGGGTGTTGGCGCAGTACCACGCCAATGTATTATTGTTGCTCTTCATGACCGAACAACAATGATTTAATGACTAGACGCCAATATAGTAATGTTGCTCCTTATGGCTAATGGAGATGTACAGTCTGCTGGATTTAATCCTCCAAATCTACTACATGCACCGTACATGTAGCGACACCAAATGTTTTACGTACATTGCACGTGTACCGATACCAAATCTACAACGTGTATCGCACGTGCACCAGTACCAAATGTTGCACACGCTACGCACATGCGCAACGCCTAATGCGATACGTCCAGCGCACGTAAGCTGAAAAACACGTCTCTTTGAAAGTTGAGAGCTTACTCTCCTTTCTTGTGAATGGAATGCGGATCAAGGGTACATCCCCCACACCTTCGATTTACGTCGTAATCTCTCAGTGTTTTTGAAGAGGTTGTGGGTCCCAATGACCAACGCTCGCTCTTCACACTTTTGGACATAGTAAAACGATTAAATCTGTGAGCCAAACTCTTTATTAATTGGGAAGTTTGACATAATTAATCGTGAAACAAAACACGTTGATTTAAAATTGGGAAATAGCAGTTTTTGCACCCGTCGCCAAACGGCACCCTTCTCCCACAATCAGAGTTTCTACCAAGGTTAACTCCAACGATACATGAAAAATCCCCAGCGAAGTGATATAGGTTACATTTATATCCCTAGTCAACGCCACGACATTTTAAGCCCCCAAGCGGCATTCCCCCTCTTTAACAGTGCGCCCATTAAAAGGCTACCACTGCACCTGAACCGGCGTGCATATTGACATGTTACCGCCGTGTGCGTTCCCTCTTTTTGGCCAGTGCACCTATTGAAAGTTTATCAGTGCACTTAGACTGGCACACATATTGAAATGTTACCGCCATATTTAAAACCACTTTTTGGTTAGTGCATCTACTGAAAGATTATCACTGCACCTAAACTGACACGCATATTAAAATGTTACCTGTTCTTTTGGGTCATCATGCTTATTAAAAGGTTATCGTTATACCTGAACCGGCGTGCCTATTGAAAGGTTACCGCTGTGTTCAACACTCTTTTTGGTCAGTGTACCGATTGAAAGGTTATCACTGCACCTGAACCAGCACGCGTATTGAAATGTTACCACCGTGTTCGACAACTCTATTGTCAGTACGCCTACTGAAAGGTTACCACTGTACCTGAGCCAGCGCGTCTATTGAAAGGTTATCGCTGTGTTCGACTTTCTGTTTTGGTCAACGCGTCTATTAAAAGATTATCGCTGTGCTTATTTAAACGTGCATGTTGGAAGGTCACCGCTGAATGGTACATGGTTTAAGAGTACATCCCTCTCCACCTTTAATATACATCATTGTAATCCCTCTGCATCTTCAGAGAGATGGTGGGGCCCAACGACCAACATTCCCACTTTCCAAATCTTTGGATATTGTGGGACGGTCCACCTGATGCAACCTTTCTTTTTGTCAACCCGCCTCTGTTCAAAGTTCTCGAAGATCCAACGGATTTTGACAACTTTGAAGGGGGTCTTGTAAGTGGGTAAAATAAAAATCGAATCTGTAAAGACTCAAGAGCATAAGTGTGGGCCCCACATTAAGAAAACAAAGTCAAGAACGTGCCCGTGTCCGTGCCCCGGACCCCGCACCCGCGCCTAGACCGCGGCTCGGCATTCCATGGCCCGCAGGCCCCGTCGTTCCCGGCCTCGTCGTCCGTCGTCCGGCATGCCCGTCGTCCGCGGCCCCATTTTCGGCGGCCCATCGTCCGTTGTCTACGGCCCCCGTCGCCCGCGGCCCGCCGCTGTCCTTGGGTTATCCGTCGTCTAACCCAATTTTCCTATAAATAGAGCCCCATTGGCTCATTTTCGGAAGGGGTGGGAATTTTTGGCACGGAAACTCTGCCTCTGCCATCTTTCTCTCCCTCTTGGCCATTGTCTCTTCTTGGAGTTTTGAGATTTTGCGAAGGGGAATGTTCCCCTCCGAATGGCGGCGCGACGCAGAGACGTCTTGCCTGAGATTTGGGGCAGATGCTATTTGGTTTTATCTGTCCACCTCTCCAAAAATGCCAAGTTGATTTATGGCACCATGTATCGAAGGTTTAGACGGATGCGGCCGATGTAGCAGACTTCGTCAGATTCCCCCTCGCTTGAGAGGTTTTTGATTGTGGGGACGCTCTTCCCTGCAGGCGCAAGCCCCTGCAGTTAATTACGCTACCGCATCGCGGTAACAACTTTCTCCTTCTCCAGAATTTCACTTCGTGTCGTGGGTGTTTGTTTTGTTTGTGGTTGCCCGTGGATTGTATACGGAGACTAATTTATGTCGTCGCCCGTAGGACGTGGATTAGTCCAAATCCGTATTTTCTTAGATTTGGGTTTGGGGTTTTGGTTTAAGAATGCGTTAGCCATATTTGGGGCTAAGATCAACTTAAACGTTTGTTAAAGATACGTTAGTCCAATTTGAGACTAAGATCAACTTAACGGGATCGTTTAGATCCGACAAAAGAGTATTTGGGGGCTCTATTGTTCTAGTTTAAGGACATAGTGGTCCATTGCCAGTTTAGGGACATGGTGTTCCATTGCCAGTTTAGCAACATGGTGGTCCAGCATTCCCATTTTGGGATGAATATGAGTTTAAAGACCCCACAGTCTGTATCACCAGTTTAGGGACATGGTGGTCCAACATTCCCATTTTGGGGACGAATATTGGTTTAAGGAC
Source organism: Agapanthus africanus (assembly GCA_030015575.1). Taxonomy (NCBI): domain Eukaryota; kingdom Viridiplantae; phylum Streptophyta; class Magnoliopsida; order Asparagales; family Amaryllidaceae; genus Agapanthus; species Agapanthus africanus. The sequence continues at coordinate 947,189,941 of JASDDO010000019.1, forward strand.
GCATTAGTCCATGAGTTTAAGGACCCCACAGTCCGTATCAATATGTGGTTGTCGGGACCCGTCACCTCTCTGACGACATTGAAGGATTACAACGACAAATATCAGAGGAGTTCAGAGATGTACCCTTGAACCGGGTGTAAATTGATTCGAGAGAGCAGTTGTGCTCAGTTCAATTTAATTTGAGGACTTACGGCCAGAATTGGGTTAAGTCCATTTGAAAATGTTTAACATTTTATTTGTGTTTGGCCTGTCAGGCCTTTATTTGGGCTCTGCCCTTTTTAATAATGCACTGCATATTTTTTATTTGGTCTGATAGACCTTTTAATTGGGCCGTGCCCTTTTTTAATAATGCATTGCATTTTTATTTGGTCTGATAGACCTTTTAATTGGGCTATGCCCTTTTTAATAATGCACTGCATTAAATGTTCTGACAGTGCCCCACGTGGCTTGTCAGGCGCTTTGCGCCAATTGAGGAGCGCAAGGCGCAAATTCATGTGGAGATAACACGTGTCACGCACTGGTGAGCGCAAGTCTGTTAGCACAGTGCGCTGCGCCAGTGCGCTGCTGACACGTGGCGCGCTCTGGTGACTTGTGCCAAATCAAGAGAGTAGTGCTCTGTTTTTAAAAGCGCAAGGCGCAGTTGTTCTGTGATTGACACGTGGCGCTCTTGATTTAGAGATTTTAGCGTGCTTGCGCTTTCTAAAAGATAGATCAAAAATATTTGTAACCGCAATCAAGAACGGCGTCGCATGAAGCTAGCCGGTGAGTACGGGTCGGTCCACAGGGATTTTGTGAATTTCCGATTCGTTCTTACGAGTTAATTCCGAAGGGTGTTCGGTTGATTATTAAATCTAAAAATCTAATTATTCTACCTAGGGCAATTAATTGAAAGTTATAACTAGGGCAGATAAATAAAATCTATACTAGGGCAGGAAAATAAATTTAATCTAGGGAAGGAATTGAAATTATCTAGGGCAAGAAAATAAATAGATCTACTTACTTTACAGATGCATTCTCCAATCATCCATGCAGGGTTGTCAGATCTGAATTTCAGAATTGAAGAGAGGCACCGATGCTCTCCAAAAAGGATTTTGGAATTTTTATTAAAAGGAGGCATAAAGAATTACAAGCTTTAGAGTTCTATTTATAGGAAATAGAAACCCTAGGGTTATATTTGACCCGCATGTCTACATTTACACAAATACCCATAGGTAGACCCATTCAGCGCCACACAAGACTTGGTAAAATTTTCTGCCATCAAATCCTCAGACCCACCGCGGAACCGCGGCCCCAGCCAGGGTTTGGCCGCGGTTCCGCGGCCAAACTAGAGAGTTGGGCTCTGGGCTTTTGGGTCTTGCTTTCTGGATCTTTGGTCTTCTGAATTCTGTGGTTCTTTTCTGAATTTGGCTTCTGATTCTTTCCCAGATTTTCCAGGGAACATTGTTGTGGATTTTAACCGTTTCTTCGAGACGAAAACTTGGACCTTGTGTTGCCTTGTAGTTTGTGAACTGATCTTCATGTAGGCTTGATCAAGATCCTTCTATTTGTTGGTTGCAGTTCCACTTTTGCATCGTCTTTTCTCTTTTTCACTGTTTTCTGTCTAAAAGCCTGTAACCTGTAACATGTAGCAGACATGCATCAAAAGCACCTGTTTATTTATAAAAAGAATCAGAATGGGGAATATAATAATGCAATATTATGGTGTGAACAAATACCCCCAAACTTATCTTTTGCTCGTCCTCGAGCAAACTTATTTTTATTCACTAAAAACCTAACCGCACTTTCGCAGGGAAACGCGATTGCACTGAGCACGTGCAACAAGCCGTTAAACCTCTAGGTGTCCCTAGTAGGAGGAGTGTTGTCTCCTGAGGGTTTTCAGCGGATATTACCCACAAAATCCTATCAATTCGGCCCATTAACTTTTGTTCTCCAATTAGGTTTTCTAACAAGGAATTCTATTATCTTTTGACTCGCAAATTATCCACCCACATTCTTCACGCTTCCTCATTATTTAACTTAAGATTATATGCTATGTAGACCTACTTAGCTTTCGGCATTTCCTAAGTTTTCCTTCTAGGGTTCCATCTCCACTTAGGAATTTCTATCAACTCTATTATAGATACAAGTTCTATCTTTCATTCCTTTCTCTTATCTAAACTCTAATCACATATCCCCACGTGTGTGTATGGATCACCCCTACACTTGGAAATTCAAATCAAGCAATCGTACTCTCGTCCATTGTCCAAAGCACTTATTAATTAGTGAATTTTTTTAAATGAAATTTGCTTACACATTCTTCATGCGACCGTTAATACTTCTTGAGGTACCAACAACCGATTACAAGATGTGTTTGCACATTAAAGCGTAATTCCTAGTCTTGCAACACCCAAGGCTTTTAGCAGTGACTCCCAAACCAGTTGGTCTAAGGCACTAGGTGATGAAGCACCCTCGCTAAATATTTTTCTATTTTTACAGCCTTAAGTAATCACAAAAACCAGTGTCCATTTTTTTCTTTATTCATTTTTTTTTATTTTCATTGTACTAAGGACTTTAGACAAGAGCATTTCAAGGTCTCTTCTACTATTCCAAGTTTCAAGGTGCGTGATTGTGCAAATTGTAGGGTATACATTTTCAGAATCTAGACTTAAGCTAGGAACTATTTTTCAAACTTATACTCTAATAAGAACATCAATACTCTTCCCTCATTTTGACTTAGCCCAAGAAGTGAACCCAAAATTTGCCTATTTCTAAATAAACTACAAAGCATATACTTTCTACCGTTAAACTTTAAGAAAGGTTATTTTTAGGGTTTTTTAATTTACCAAGTCTAAGATCTAGTTGTTCCTAGCCAGTTGACCTATTTGTCAAACTCAAGTCAATTAGCCAAAATTGAATACAATAATTTTTATAATTTTTCAAAATTTTTCAATTTTTATGGGTTTTCAAATAAGTATGCAAATGCAAAAATATGTACAAATGAATGCGAAGAAAGAAGACTTACCGAGCATACCCCCAAACTTGAACTTGACAGTGTCCTCACTGTCATGCTAAACCAAGAGGGTCAAAATATCGGTACTCCCCTGTTTATTTATTTATAAAAAAAATTTATATTTTTTTAATGTTTTGAATTTTTTTTAAATATTTTTTATAGAAAAAGAAAACAAAAAATATATACATATATACAACAAGGTCCTCCCAAACTTAAGCTTGGCCATACACAAACCAAAGGTTAGCACCAACCATTCAAAAATCTTATCATGGTAATGATCTAGTTGGTGAAAGAATGGGGTGGAAAGGAAAGAAATGAGATACACGCGAGACCGTGTGGAAAGAAGAATGGTAGAATATGGTCTCGGTGGGGGAGAAGAAGAGCGGAAAGAAGAAGGAAGGATCACGTGAACTTGAGGGTGTAAATCGAGTGAATAAATTAGCGCAATATGTGATGATCGATATGTTAAAAGCGCTTGCGCTAACCTATCAACCCGTCGGGAAATGGGGTCAAATCCCTCAAGGTTCGCAAGAAAACATGGGTACACCGAACTTGGTATAGGAGATGAAAGCGTAACGGTCATTTGTTCGGTCGGAACAATGGGAAAGACGAAAGGGAGTGAATTAGGGATAGTATCTTTCTCACCGTAGTAAACTGTTTCGAACTTGAAAGATTCCATTAATGGTTCGAAACTACTATAATCTACCGAGTCTGATGGCTCATCTGAAAATGTAAAGGACTCAAACTCGGGCGGTGAGTCATCAACATTGTCCGAAAAAGTGAAACACTCGTATGTGTCATCGTCTGTGAGAATTGTGTCAGATTCAAAGGAAAAGGTTTCAAGCTCACAGTCTTCAAGCGGGGTCGGAACGATGGGAAGGAGAGAGGGTGATATAACAGTCAAAGGTTCAGGAGGATGAATTGGAAAATCAGACACATCAAACAAAAATGATTCAACCTCAATATTATCCTCAAGACTCTCCTCAATACTATCCTCAATATTCAACTCATCCATGCCATTATCATCAAAATCTAGACGCATATGAGATTCGGGAGAAACATTTAATAACTCAGGATGATGATTTGAACATAAAATTTCAAATAAATCGACAGGTTCACCATCCGAAATATTCCCGGCGTCTATATCCTCAATTAAGTGAAAATCAATTTCTTTAGACACCTCCTCAAAAGCATGGATGTTTATTAATTTAGCTTCTAGAGTGGTGGTGTAAAGATCAAACGGATTAGGTGCGGTTTCACTCGAAAGGGGTTCCTCACAATTTGGCAAATCAAGCACTACAAAGTCGCACAACTCATCCTTTTGGACACATGTTTGAAAATTGGAGTTGTTGGATTCAATTGGGTATGGGTAGGTTTGATTTGGAAATCCTCTCACATTCTCTCTCTGTCCAACCGCCTCCTCATACATTGGAAAATTTGGAGCTAGCTGGAAACTAGCTACAGGTTCACTCGGTTGCATAAGGGCGGCCATGGACGCTTCCACATTCCTCACCATTTTGTTTGTTGCAGCAATATAAGCCTCCAACGACTCTTCCAAACTAGACTTAGGTGGTGAGGGGGTTTCGGTAAAAGATTCATAATTGTTTGGATATGTGAAACTCCCAAAAGGCTGTGTAGAAACGGTGTCTAATGAAGGTGGGAAGGTCGGGTATGACTGGTAGGAAGTGGGTGATTGGACAGGGGTAGGGTCAACATATGGATAAAAAGGTGAACAGTCGTGTAGATCCCTAGAACTAGATGAGTGGAGAGGGGTGAAAGATCGACTGCGAGATTGAGCAATATGCTCAGCAACGGACATCGGCTTAGGAGTTACAGCTGAACTTGAAAAAGTAGTGTCAACATACGAAGGTGGTGAAGGTTGACTTGGTTGACACAAAGTGGGTTGAAAAGTCAAACTGTTTCTCCTAGACGGCTCTATGTGATCTTTCAAAGATTTTTTAGGCATGGAGAGATCGTTTTTAAATTGACCGAACAAATTGACATATGACGCAAAATTAGGTTCGGGATACCAAAGTTCGGCTAATGATTTATTATGTGGGGTACCCATGTTGTAAGAAAAGGGGAAAGAAGGAAAGTTTATTGTGTGCAAGGATTTATTTGCGACTAAAAATTTTGCAAGTTTCTATAAAATATTTGTCCTTTTTATTTTCATTATTTTTCTCTTTATTTGGAAAAATTTTGTTGCAAAAAGATTTTAGAGAAAAAATATGCAACAGCAAAATATTTTATAGAAAAGATATGCAACAGCAAAATATTACTTGCAATCTAATTTCATTTCAAGCAAGACACAAAAATCCTGCACAAGATCGTTATTTGGAAGGAAAAAAATTTTGAGCGTAAAGAAATCCTGCAGGCAAATTTACAGAAGATATATCAAGATTTGCAGAGGAGGAGAGAGAAAACTCACAGAAATCTGCAGTGGCAGAAATGTTTTTTTTTTTTTAATACCGCGCTTCTGCCTTTTTTTCTGGCAACCGATCTGTCGCCACCACCGCGGAACCGCCGCGAAGTGCCGCCTCCGACCGCGGATCCGCCGCGGGTTGGTGCCTTCGACGGTTTTTTTTTTTTATGCGCTCACCAGATCGCTTCTGTTCTTCGGTTGTTGTGATCTTCTGTTGATAGGATCGTCTATTTACTGTTTTGATCTCTGGAGATTTCCAGATCCGAACATGATTGTAGATCCTGCAAAATTCAAACAACAAAGTACCCTTTCCAAAAATAACAGATGATATATTTTTATAATTTTTGGATTTTTCAGATTTTTATAATTTTTTTATTTATTAAGATTAACCCGAAATTGCAAAAGGAAATGACACGCCATCCCCGGCAACGGCGCCATTTGATTTAGAGATTTTAGCGTGCTTGCGCTTTCTAAAAGATAGATAAAAAATATTTGTAACCGCAATCAAGGACGGCGTCGCATGAAGCTAGCCGGTGAGTACGGGTCGGTCCACAGGGATTTTGTGAATTTCCGATTCGTTCTTACGAGTTAATTCCGAAGGGTGTTCGGTTGATTATTAAATCTAAAAATCTAATTATTCTACCTAGGGCAATTAATTGAAAGTTATAACTAGGGCAGATAAATAAAATCTATACTAGGGCAGGAAAATAAATTTAATCTAGGGCAGGAATTGAAATTATCTAGGGCAAGAAAATAAATAGATCTACTTACTTTACAGATGCATTTCTCCAATCATCCATGCAGGGTTGTCAGATCTGAATTTCAGAATTGAAGAAAGGCACCGATGCTCTCCAAAAAGGATTTTGGAATTTTTATTAAAAGGAGGCATAAAGAATTACAAGCTTTAGAGTTCTATTTATAGGAAATAGAAACCCTAGGGTTACATTTGACCCGCATGTCTACATTTACACAAATACCCATAGGTAGACCTATTCAGCGCCACACAAGACTTGGTAAAATTTTCTGCCATCAAATCCTCAGACCCACCGCGGAACCGCGGCCCCAGCTAGGGTTTGGCCGCGGTTCCGCGGCCAAACTAGAGAGTTGGGCTCTGGGCTTTTGGGTCTTGCTTTCTGGATCTTTGGTCTTCTGAATTCTGTGGTTCTTTTCTGAATTTGGCTTCTGATTCTTTCCCAGATTTTCCAGTGAACATTGTTGTGGATTTTAACCGTTTCTTCGAGACGAAAACTTGGACCTTGTGTTGCCTTGTAGTTTGTGAACTGATCTTCATGTAGGCTTGATCAAGATCCTTCTATTTGTTGGTTGCAGTTCCACTTTTGCATCGTCTTTTCTCTTTTTCACTGTTTTCTGTCCAAAAGCCTGTAACATGTAACATGTAGCAGACATGCATCAAAAGCACCTTTTTATTTATAAAAAGAATCAGAATGGGGAATATAATAATGCAATATTATGGTGTGAACAGCTCTCTGGTGGCTTGCGCCAATCCAAGAAGCGCAACAGCACAAATCAAAAGTGCAAGGCACTGTACAGTAGCGCAGAGCGCATCTTGATCACATTTAGATCACAAGAAAAAATCTTTTTAGAGGTTCTACCTCAAGATTCAAGAACCGATGGTTCATCAAAAGGCAATGCCTTTATATAAATCAAAAGATCTAGTCATGAAGTAGATTACTTCTTTATTATTATTTTTTTTCAAAGATCTTGATCTTGTTCTTAGATCATTGATCTTTTTAGAAGAAATTCTTCTTTTTTCCAAAGGTTTTACCTTTTTTCTTTTTCTCTGAATTCTTCTCAAAGTTTTTAGAAGAGCTCTCTGTATCTCTTTTTCTGTGTGTCCTAGACTTGGAGTCTAGGGGCCTTTATATAGTGCCAATTGATTTGTTAAATCGGTTAAAGAGATCTTTCTCTGATTGATTTAGGGATGTTTCCCCACCGCTAGATCTTTGATCCTAGGGCTTCTGTTTTACAGAAGGTAATCTTCTTGTTTTTAACAAGATTGGAAAGATCTTTCCAAGATTTTATTGTTTAAATTCTGGCACAGTTGGCGCAAGCGCACCTGCGCTTGACACGTGTCGCGCAGCGCAGAGCGCAGCGCAACTGCGCTGACACGTGTCGCGCAGCGCAGAGCGCAGCGCAACTGAAGCGTTGCTTCCCTTATTTTAAGATTTGAATTTTAAAGCAGAGCTTTGCTCTGATTGGGGGAAACAGAAGCGTTGCTTCGTTTCCCGCCTTGGGATTTCAACAGACCTTTGCTCTGATTGGGGGAAACAAATGCCCCCCCACCGTTGCGCTTACGTGGCCCCAGACGTGAGCGCAGCGGTGGCAGAATTCCAACCGTTGCGCCAACTTTGGAAGTTGAAACGGCTCTCAGTGCCCATAAATAGGACCTTTGGTCCCTTAGATGATTTTCATCTCTTTTCTTAAGAATTTTTATTCAGAGCCTTGCTCTTCAATTTAAGAACTTTTCAAGAGTAAAACTCTGTCAAAACTTAGGTAAAGTTTACAAACTTTTAAGAATCCAGGGTTTTACCCATTAGCATAGCTTTGCTCTTCATAGATCTTTGATTTAAAGAAAACCCATTTAGGGTTTCATTAATAGAGCTTTGCTCTCTTCAGATCATGATCTCTTCTTGGGGTTTCTTAGCCTATGAATCAGAGCTCTGCTCTCTTGATACATGTAGATTTCTTAATCTTTTGTGAAGAACTCTTAAGAGTTTGATCATGGATAATGAAGATCAAAAATGGAGTTTTATCTTTGATGGATTACATCATCTTTTCATAGCAAGGCTCTCAGCGTTCTCGGGAGATTTCTTTAAATTCCCCTCATTACTGAATTTAATGGGTGTCACTCCTGTTTGTAAAGCATTGCTCTTGAGGAGTTTAACTCCCTGTGCCTGTTTTTAATAAGAACTCGCTTAATCAGTTTGTTTGCTAATTCAGTTAATTTTCTTTTACAGGAGCAATGGACGCCCACATATACGATCTCGATGAAATCATCTCTTACGGAGACATCCGCCGACTCGGCCGTTCTCAGAACCGAGAATTTACCAACGCCGAGTGTGTCGAAATCATGAGCCGCTTCGACGCATACAACGGTCAACTGCTTCCTCGGCGCTCCCCTCTCCTGAAGCTTATTGTGGGGGTAATTTGGGAAGCGCTTCCTCTATTCTGTACTGGTGTGCCACTTGGGGCATTGGATGCCGCCGAGGATAAGGTGCACTCGGTGTATCTGATGAGCCCAATCTCAAAGAGGAGGCGAGATAACCTTATCGATCTTCTGCACCAAGCTTTTCAATAGTCTGCAATACTTGCTGCCTATCGGAGGGAGGAGGACATCAGTGGGGATCCCGACGCTCGTGCTCGCGAAAGAAAGCACACGAGGATGGTTTGCCAGGCTTGGAAAGTCCTGGACAAAGTTACTTTCGAGTTCCTCAATCCATGTCCTGGATCTGAGGTTTTGCCATTGTAAACATTTCAATAATGCTGCTTTTGTTTATTGTCTTCATTGATGTAATAATTTTCCGAGTATGAATGACAAATCTTTTGCCTCTTTCCTTTTATTTTCTGCTTTGTTATTGGCATATTCCTCAAGTAAGCGTAGCCTGTAGGTGATATAGAACATTCTGTCTTGAATACTTTGGGGAGCGGTGATGGCTTAGGAAGCAGGTTCAGATCTGCTACCTAAGGCTTTTTAACTTTATGAGCCTTGAGAGTCTCATAAAGACTTTTCTCCCTACAAGTCGAGAGGATCCCGTAGGTGTATTTTCTCCTTAGGGGTCGTGAGGACTCCTAAGTTTGTTTTCTCTTGAGAGTCGTAAGGATCCCAGAAGAGAATTTTCTTCCTTACAAGTCGATAGGACTCGTAAGTGATTGATGAGTTGATCTACTCCCGAGTTAATGCATTGCTTCAACAGGGAGTCGAGGGTTGACTTTGGGTTGTCCTTGCACCGCCGAGTCATGGAACTGGGAACTTTGCCGCGGCTCCGCTTTGCTGACGTTGTATACTTCTGCAGAGATGCTGATTTCTCTACGGGTCGGCGCGAATCGAGATATTCTCATCAAGGACGCTGATTTCCCTGAATCGAGGTATTTGCCAAGGACACTGATTTCCTCGGAGTTAAAACGAATCGAGGTATTCCTGCAAAGACACTGATTTCTCTGCGGGTCGACGCGAATCAAAATGCTCTCGTCAAGGCCGCTGATTTCCCTGAATCGAGGTATTTGCCAAGGACACTGATTTCCTCAGAGTTGAAACGAATAGAGGTATTCCTGCAAAGACACTGATTTCTCTGCGGGTCGACGCGAATCAAGATGCTCTCGTCAAGGACGCTGATTTCCCTGAATCGAGGTTTTTGCCAAGGACACTGATTTCCTCGGAGTTGAAACGAATCGAGGTATTCCTACAAAGACACTGATTTCTCTGCGGGTCGACGCGAATCATAATGCTCTCGTCAAGGACACTGATTTCTCTGAATTGAGGTTGTTGCCAAGGACACTGATTTCCTTGGAGTTGAGACGAATCGATGTATTCCTGCAAAGACGTTGATTTCTCTACAGGTCGATACAAATCAAGATGCTCTCGTCAAGGACACTGATTTCCCTGAATCGAGATTGTTGCCAAGGACACTGATTTCCTTGGAGTTGAGACGAATTGATGTATTCCTGCAAAGATACTGATTTCTCTGTGGGTTGACGCGAATCAAGATGCTCTCATCAAGAACGCTGATTTCCCCGAATCGAGGTTTTTGTCAAGGACACTGATTTCCTCGGAGTTGAAACGAATCGAGGTATTCCCGCAAAGACACTGATTTCTCTGCGGGTCGACACGAATCAAAATGCTCTTGTTAAGGACGCTGATTTCCCTGAATTGAGGTATTTGCCAAGGACACTGATTTCCTCGGAGTTGAAACGAATCGGGGTATTCCTGCAAAGACACTGATTTCTCTGCGGGTCGACGCGAATCAAGATGCTCTCGTCAAGGACGCTGATTTCCCTGAATCGAGGTTTTTGCCAAGGACACTGATTTCCTCGGAGTTGAAACGAATCGGGGTATTCCTGTAAAGACACTGATTTCTCTGCAGGTCGACGCGAATCAAGATGCTCTCGTCAAGGACGCTGATTTCCCTGAATCGAGGTTTTTGCCAAGGACACTGATTTCCTCGGAGTTGAAACGAATCGAGGTATTCCTGCAAAGACACTGATTTCTCTGCGGGTCGACACGGATCAAAATGCTCTCGTCAAGGACACTGATTTCCCTGAATCGAGGTTGTTTCCAAGGATACTGATTTCCTTGGAGTTGAGACGAATCGATGTATTCCTGCAAAGACGCTGATTTTTCTACAGGTCGACGCGAATCGAGGTGCTCTCGTCAAGGACATTGATTTCCCTGAATCGAGGTTTTTGCCAAGGACACTGATTTCCTCGGAGTTGAAACGAATCGAGGTATTCTTGCAAAGACACTGATTTCTCTACGGGTCGACGCGGATCAAAATGCTCTCGTCAAGGACACTGATTTCCCTGAATCGAGGTTGTTGCCAAGGACACTAATTTCCTTGGAGTTGAGACGAACCAATGTATTCCTGCAAAGACACTGATTTCTCTGCGGGTCGACGTGAATCAAGATGCTCTCGTCAATGACGCTGATTTCCCTGAATCGAGGTTTTTGTCAAGGACACTGATTTTCTCGGAGTTGAAACGAATCGAGGTATTCCTGCAAAGACACTGATTTCTCTGCGGGTCGACGCGGATCAAAATGCTCTCGTCAAGGACACTGATTTCCCTGAATCGAGGTTGTTGCCAAGGACACTGATTTCCTTGGAGTTGAGACGAATCGATGTATTCCTGCAAAGACGCTGATTTCTCTACAGGTCGACGCGAATCGAGGTGCTCTCATCAAGGACGCTGATTTCCTTGAATCGAGGTTGTTGCCAAGGACACTGATTTCCTTGGAGTTGAGACGAATCGATGTATCCCTACAAAGACACTGATTTCTCTACAGGTCGACACGAATCGAGGTGCTCTCGTCAAGGACGCTGATTTCCCTGAATCGAGGTTGTTGCCAAGGACACCGATTTCCTTGGAGTTGAGACGAATCGATATATTCCTGCAAAGACGCTGATTTCTCTGCAGGTCGACGCGAATCGAGGTGCTCTCGTCAATGACGCTGATTTCACTGAATCGAGGTTGTCTCTAGGTTGTCTATGAACCGTCGAGACTTGGAGTTAGGGATTTTGCCGTCACTCCGTTTTGTTTCAACCATGGGGTCTTTCATTGATGGTTCATCTGCATCCTGCTGGACTGCGAAAGAACGCCGTTATTGACATTGCGTCTGCTATAACGAGGCGAAAGCTGAGGTAGAGCCAGGATTTTGCCGTCACTCCGCTTTGTTTTGACCATAGGGTCTTTCGTTGACGTTGCATCTGCATCCTGCTGGACTGCGAAGGAACGCCGTTGCTGATTGTTAGGCTGTAGATATTGCCGTTAAGACTAGGGACTATGCCGTGGCTCCGTTTCGTTGCGACTCTGAGGTCGGTTGTTGACATCATGTCTGCATCTGGTTGGAGTGAGGAGAAACGCCGTTGGTGATCTCTAAGTTGTCGATATCGACGTCGAGACCCTGAAGCTAGGGATCTTCTTTTGCTTTGTTTGTTGACATTGTGTCTGCAATATTGCAACAAATGTCGAGGTTGTCTCTAGGTTGTCCATGAACCGTCGAGATTTGGCTTCGCTTTCTGGTGGAGCCTGTTGGGAAGGTATGGTTTCCTCTTTGTTTGTGCTCCTGTATTGTATACAGGGATCGATGTGATCTCACCTGTAGGGCATAAATTTCATTACATATATTTTTTTTATTTTATTCCTTTCCGTGATGCTCTATCATTTCAGCTTTTTATATCGCGAAAATCGCGATTGCCCAATCATTTCGGCTATTTTTCGCGGTGCCCAATCATTTCGGCTGTTTATTTTATTTTCACTCGTTGCTTTTTATTGCGAGTTGCCCAATCATTTTGGCTATTTTTTTATTTTCACTCGCTGCTTTTTATTGCGAGTTGCCCAATCATTTCGGCTATTTTGCATGCATACATTTTTACTTGTTGATTTTGTCGCAAGTTGCCCCATCATTTCGGCTATTTCGTATGCATGTGTGGCTTACTGTCTTTTCGCTGCAAGCTTGGAATTAGACACCGATTTTGGCATCAGCACCGCTACAACTGGGATGTTGTCAGGAGCGAATCATCATTTGCCACTGTCGATGTTGAACAAAGGTGGCTTAGTAAACAGGGTTAGGATCCTGTCGACTAAGGCTTTTGACTTCATGAGCTTTAAGGGTCTCATAAAGGTATTTCTCCCTACAAGTCGTGAGGATCTCGTAGGTGTGTTTTCTCCTTAGGAATCGTGGGGATTCCTAAGTGTATGTTCTCTTATAAGTCGTAAGGATCCTATAAGAGTGTTTTCTCCCTATAAGTCGAGAGGACTTACAAGGGTTGTTCACCATATGGACATATCCCTAGTCACGGGTGGGACTTTGCTGGGGAAATGTTTATTCGTGCCCGTGGATTGTATACAAGGGTCAGTATTGAGCCACTTGTAGGGCAATATCGAAGGTTGTGAGGGTTGCTTAAGAATAGGTTCAGGTCTTTGTAACTTAAGACTTTCAAATCTTATGACCCGTGAGGGTCCCATAAGAGAGTTCTCCTTATGAGTCGTGAGGATCTCACAAGTGTAATTTCTCCTTAGGAATCGTGAGGATCCCTAAGTGTGTTGCTCCCTTGTGAGCCGTAAGGATCTCACGCGGGTGGTTTCTCCTTACAAGGTCGAGAGGACCCTGTAAGTGTCTTTTAACGAGGTTGCGCCCTTTCGGGTTTTCACAAACACTCGCCGGTAGCCCTGCTGTTTTTACTCACGGAGCCCTTTCGGGTTTTCATCCGTGCCCATTTTGCTTATGGACATACCGCTTTTTTTTTTCTTTTTTTAATTCTTTTAATTCTTTTTTTTAGCGAGGTTGCGCCTTTTCAGGTTTTCACAAACACTCGCCGATAGTCCTGCTGTTTTTACTTACGGAGCCCTTTCGGGTTTTCATCCGTGCCCATTTTGCTCATGGACATACCGTTTTTTTTTACCACGTCAGCCTGGGGATGCCGTGGGTTGGTAGTAGTTTAACGACGTTTCGGTCATAGGTCAACGTACGATTACGCAGCTAGATTTTGCCGCAAATATTCGCATGTTCTGTGCCGGAGGTGGATTCCTTGAAGAGAGGACCGAAGGCGATTTCTTCGTCAGAGTCGCTTCCAAAGGTGATAACCTGCAATCCCTTGGTGTCGGCTATGTGACAGTTGCCAGCAGCTCTTTCGCGCTCATCTGTCGTGCTTTTCCGTTCCCGACGATCGTTGCGCTTCACTAGTTGAACGTGTCGTCGATGGGCAACATATCCCTGCCACCAGTTTTTAAAGGCTATGCACTCCTCGGTAGGGTGTGCAATCCTCTGATGGTATAGGCAGAAGTTAGGATGTATTTCCGCTTCATCAAGACGTATATTGCCAGGGGAATTTTCTTTGAAAGAGGGTAACTTCATTCCTATTGCCAGGGCCCTAGCGAATCGTTTCCTTACTTTAAGCTTGCTTTTGCTGGTGATAGGATGCTTTGTTCCATTCAGGATGTCTCGACCTTTTCCTCCAGTCGTTGGCGTTTGGCCTTTTCAAATATAGCCAGTTCACGCTCTCGATTGGCTTTGCTTTTCTGACGGACCTCGTTTAGGAATGCATCAATCATTTCGTCTGATGGTCTTAGAAGTTCTGGTTCGGGACCTGCCCCCAGTTTCTCTGTGCAAGAAGCCTTTTCATCATCTGTAAACGAGCGAGAGATCACATGACGACTTGCCACGTAACCCTCAGATTCATCCGACGAGCTTTCTCCATCATCTTCCTCCTGAAGGACGTGACTGAGGAACTCTTGGAGCGTGATGGGAGTCCGCGCTTTCTGGTTATACTCTTCCAACGCGTCGATTTATTTCTGCAGGTCCGTGCGCTTGTCGCCAGGCTTCACGGGCTTTTTGGATTTCTTCTTCTTTTTTGAATATTTCGACGGCTGGGTGTGCGAGCTTTGGCTATCACCACTGATCTTTGGAGTTGGGCGCAGCTTTAGCATCCCTTCTACGACCTCAGGTTCCAGTGGATTTTTCCACCTGATTGCCGGGCACGTTTGGAGATCCTTCAGCATTCTTTTAGTTTTAGCCGAAAGAGCGATCTCCCATGGAGTTTCTTTTATAAGAGAGAACGATGCCCCGGCGTGTCCACTTTTTTAGGAGCATGAGGTTGTGGCGGGCTCATCTTCCAATTTTCGGATAATGCGAACTTGCCTTGTTGGTATTGGTCCTCAATCCAGCCTTTGAAAACGAAGCAATCTTCGATTGGATGGCTTACCGCTTGGTGGTAAGGGCAATAATTAAGATCGTTGACATCGCCTGGCTGTAACGAACATTTTGGACTCGGAAGATTGATGAGTCTGTTGCGCACTGTCAGCTCGAACAGTCTCCTTGTTTTATTCTGAGAAAACGAGTAAGGACGTCCCAGTCTCTCCTCAAGGGATGGGCGTGGACGCACGTTGTTTTGGCGAACAACCGGCTTTGAGGTGCTCGGCTGTTGTTGAGTATTGGCGACGACGATTGCTTTCCCTTTTCCTTTCTCATTTCGAGAGTCTGGCTTTGGAGGGGATGATTTATGTCCCATCTGATCCATTTGGGCCAACTTATCGATCAAGGCCTGGAAAGTAGTTGGCTTGAAGAATATTATGAATTATGAGATGGTCGCTTCCGGATCAAGAGTGCCCGCGAACATGCTCACCGCCGGTGCTTCTTCGATCCACTATTCGCATTTCGACCACAGATTCCGCCATCGTGTTGCGTGTTGAACCCACCTTTCGTCTGGCCTTATCCTGGCGTTGATCAATGCGGTGATCAGGGTGTGTTCACTAGCACTCGCAAATCTTTGTGTAAACAATAGCTCCATCTCTATAAATGTTTTGACAGAGTCGTTAGGTAGCCCCGAATACCATTCAAACGCCGTCTCTGCTAAGCTGCCGACGAATTGGCGAAGCAACAGTTTGTCATCGCCTCCAGTGTTGCCGCATAAGGCCCTGAATTGAGCGACATGCTGATGTGGATTCCCTGTCCCCTTGTACACATGGAATTTAGGGATCGTATATCCTAGCGGGTAACTGATTTAGTCAAACCAGCCTGGGTAGGGTCGTCCGGTTCTAACAATTTACCCAGCCGCCTCATTCGCCTGATGAACTCGTATCTGCTGAGCAATATAGTCATCCATTGCAGCTTTGGAAATGGTTTCCTCCTTGGCTGCTGAAAGGGCCGGAGGAGGATTAGATGTCTCCCCTCTGTCGTCTCCAATAATGATTGGAGGGTCTTCAGCTGGAGGGTCCGGCTGTAACATCATCCCTACCATATCTTGGAAGAGGAGCACCATTTGTTTTATGTTAGCCGCTTGCTCTGCGGCTTCTTTGTCTTTCTTTTCGAGGATTCTACGTAAGAAGTCAACATCGGTTTCTTGCTCGTGTCGCTGTTCTGATGATGCCTCCGAGCTTTCTTTTGGCCCAGTGAGTGCGGCCATTGCAGTCATCATCTCCTGAAGCTTCTGTCGCTGCTCCTGGGCTTTTGTCACGGATCGGGTGAGCGGTCGGTGACCCATCGAAGCGCGGCTATCTTCCTTCCCGGAAGCCATATAAACAATGTGGACCGTTATGCCCCCAGACTTGGAGCGTTTAGATTCAGCGTTTTTACGGTTCGCCATGTTCACAGGGGCTTTTTGCGGCCTCCTTTTCTTTTGAGTGATTGACGTTGAGGGAGCCATTGCAGTGGGCACCCAGCCAGCTGTTGCTTTTTATGGCTTGACAGAGTAGTCCTTCTTCTGTCGAACCTTCATCTTTTTCTGTCAGCGGAGGTAATCTTGATCCACCACGGAGTCTTGGACTTGACGCCAGACCTTGTAAATTTTAGAGGACAGCCGTTGAGGGGGCTGCTCCAGCTTCTTCTCTGGATTATTCTCCACAGGTGAAGGAGTTCTCTTCAGCACTGCCGTAGGAGAGTTTCTGCGCACCTTGTTGAGTAGTTCGAAGCTGTTCTCGGTTGGAACAGCAGCATCGATCCCCACCATCGGAGCTGGCGGAGTTATCCCAGAGGGGGAGGGCTGCCCCCAGCCTTCCTTACCCGGCGCCAGTGACGACGGCGAGCATGTCACGCGGTTGGAGTTGGTCTAGCCGTAGGGGTGACCTCCTCATACCCCCTGTGTTGGTCAGAATTTGCTGGTATCAGCCTTTTAAAGACCGACGGCCGTCGAGTGGGGATGGCCAACCTATCAAAAGAAGACTTCCGAGTAGAGGAAGAAACCTTGGCGATTTTGCCTGGAACGGGAGCAGGGATGGCTATCCGCTTCGGGATAACGCCTTCTGGTATTGCAGACTTCTTCATGGGCCCGTTGGAGCTCTGGCCTAGTCTGTTAAGAACTGAGGCAGCGGACTTGGGCGACACGTTGAGAGGGGCCGCGGTAGTTGTAAGCCGATCAAAGACCGACTTCTTTGGAGCTTCTTGCGACGTCATTGGGGCATTGAAGCTCATCGGTGGGAGCATAGTCCCGAAGAATAGTCCAGTGGTGGCCTGAGTCACTTGTTCCACCGGCATAGCAAAGATGGAGGCCGCTTGAGGCCCATAAGTCACTCCTCTGGACGGGACGAAGCGAGAGTTGCAGTTGCAGTTTGTGCAGTTTGAAGCCATTGATCTTCAGTTTTCTGCATGGAGCAAGACACTAAATCTAAGTACCTCGAATTCACAGGCAACCACAGCAAACCGCGATTTGTTCGCGAATACGACACCCGAAGTGTGGAGTGGAAAGAGGAAAAGGTCCCACCGGACGTGCGAGAATCTGTTCCTCTCCGAATGGCGGCGCGACGCAGAGACGTCTTGCCTGAGATTCGGGGCAGATGCTATTTGGTTTTATCCGTCCACCTCTCCGAAGATAACAAGTTGATTTATGGCACCATGTATCGAAGGTTTAGACGGATGCGGCCGATGTAGCAGACTTCGTCAGATTCCCCCTCACTTGAGGGGTTTTTTTATTGTGGGGACGCTCTTCCCTGCAGGCGCAAGCCCCTGCAGTTAATTACGCTACCGCATCGCGGTAACAATTTTCTCCTTCTCCAGAATTTTACTTCGTGTCGTGGGTGTTTGTTTTGTTTGTGGTTGCCCGTGGATTGTATACGGAGACTAATTTATGTTGTCGCCCGTAGGACGTGGATGAGTCCAAATCCGTATTTTCTTAGATTTGGGTTTGGGGTTTTGGTTTAAGAATGCGTTAGCCATATTTGGGGCTAAGATCAACTTAAACGTTTGTTAAGAATACGTTAGTCCAATTTGAGACTAAGATCAACTTAACGGGATCGTTTAGATCCGACAAAAGAGCATTTGGGGGCTCTATTGTTCTAGTTTAAGGACATAGTGGTCTATTGCCAGTTTAGGGACATGGTGTTCCATTGCCAGTTTAGGGACATGGTGGTCCAGCATTCCTATTTTGGGATGAATATGAGTTTAAAGACCCTACAGTCTGTATCACCAGTTTAGGGACATGGTGGTCCAATATTCCCATTTTAGGGACGAATATTGGTTTAAGGACGCATTAGTCCATGAGTTTAAGGACCCCACAGTCCGTATCAATATATGGTTGTCGGGACCCGTCACCTCTTTGACGACGTTGAAGGATTACAATGACAAATATCAGAGGAGTTCAGAGATGTACCCTTGAACCGGGTGTAAATTGATTTGAGAGAGCAGTTGTGCTCAGTTCAATTTAATTTGAGGACTTACGGCCAGAATTGGGTTAAGTCCATTTGAAAATGTTTAACATTTTATTTGTGTTTGGCCTGTCTGGCCTTTATTTGGGCTCTGCCCTTTTTAATAATGCACTGCATTTTTTTTTATTTGGTCTGATAGACCTTTTAATTGGGCTCTACCCTTTTTTAATAATGCATTGCATTTTTATTTGGTCTGATAGACCTTTTAATTGGGCTCTGCCCTTTTTAAGAATGCACTGCATTAAATGTTCTGACAGTGCCCCACGTGGCTTGTCAGGCGCTTTGCGCCAATTGAGGAGCGCAAGGCACAAATTCATGTGGAGGTGACACGTGTCACGCACTGGTGAGCGCAAGTCTGTTAGCGCAGTGCGCTGCGGTAGTGCGCTGCTGACACGTGGCGCGCTCTGGTGACTTGCGCCAAACCAAGAGAGCAGTGCTCTATTTTTAAAAGCGCAAGGCGCAGTTATTCTGTGATTGACACGTGGCGCTCTCTGGTGGCTTGTGCCAATCCAAGGAGCGCAACAGCGCAATTCAAAAGTGCAAGGCACTGTACAGTAGCGTAGAGCACATCTTGATCATATTTAGATTACAGGAAAGAATTTTTTTAGAGGTTCTACCTCAAGATTCAAGAACCGATGGTTCATCAAAAGGCAATGCCTTTATATAGATCCAAAGATCCAGTCATGAAGTAGATTACTTCTTTATTATTATTTTTTATTAAAGATCTTGATCTTGTTCTCAGATCATTGATCTTTTTAGAAGAAATTCTTCTTTTTTCCAAAGGTTTTACCTTTTTTCTTCTTCTCTGAATTCTTCTCAAAGTTTTTAGAAGAGCTCTCTGTATCTCTTTTTCTGTGTGTCCTAGACTTGGAGTCTAGGGGCCTTTATATAGTGCCAATTGATTTGTTAAATCGGTTAAAGAGATCTTTCTCTGATTGATTTAGGGATGTTTCCCCACCGCTGGATCTTTGATCCTAGGGCTTCTGTTTTACAGAAGATAATCTTCTTGTTTTTAACAAAATTGGAAAAATCTTTCCAAGATTTTATTGTTTAAATTCTGGCACAGTTGGCGCAAGCGCACCTGCGCCGACACGTGTCGCGCAGCGCAACTGCGCCGACACGTGTCGTGCCGCGCAAAGCGCAAATCAACTGAAGCGTTGCTTCCCTTATTTTAAGATTTGAATTTTAAAGCAAAGCTTTGCTCTGATTAGGGGAAACAGAAGCCTTGCTTCGTTTCCCGCCTTGGGATTTGAAGAGAGCTTTGCTCTGATTGGGGGAAACAGGGAAGCCATTGCTCTCTCACTTAGACTCCTCCATTGAAGACTCTTCTCAAAGCTCTTCAAGATCAAGACTTTAAAGACCAAGACTTGAAAATTCGAAGGTTCAAGACATCAAAGACTTGAAGCTTTAAAGCCTAGATCCGGTCGATCAGTCGAAACCTTGTTGTGCATTTCGCTAAGGTTCCGTCCGATGTTTCTTTCATGTCGTACGGTCAAAAGGAATCTTGATGGAGGCTATGATCTCCTTCAGACGTTTTCATCCGTCAATCTTGAGATGGCGGTATTTAACGGTTGAGATTTGGTTTGGAAGTTTTTGAGCATGTGGATCTCAATGGGTTGGTGTTGATGCCGAGCTATCTGCAAAGGAAGCCCCGGGATGGGTAACCACCGTAGGACCCTCCGACGATAAAGTTAATGCCGGGGAATAAGCGTGTTCTCCGCCGAAAGACCGGGAAGACAAACGTCTTGCCTGAATTTGGGGGCAGATGCTATTTGGTTTTATCCGTCCACCTCTCTAAAGATGCCAAGTTGATTTATGGCATCGTGTATTGGAAGTTTAGACGGATGCGGCCGTTGTAGCAGACTTTGTCAGATTCTCCCTCATTTGAGGGGTTTTTGATTGTGGGGACGCTCTTCCCTGCAGGCGCAAGCCCCTGCAGTTAAATACGCCACCGCATTGCGGTAACAACTTTCTCCTTCTTCAGATGGTCACTTCGTGTCGTGTGTGTTTGTTTTCTTTTTTGGTTGCCCGTGGATTGTATACGGAGACTAATTTATGTTATCGTCCGTAGGGCGCGGATTAGTTTAAATCCGTATTTTCTTAGATTTAGGTTTTGGTTTGGGTTAGTCTTATTTGAGACTAAAATCAACTTAAACGTTTGTTAAGGATACGTTAGTCTAATTTTAGACTAAGATCAACTTAACGGGATCATTTAGATCCAACAAAAGAGCATTTGGGCTCTATTGTTTAGTTTAAGGACATTACGGTCTATAGTTAGTTTAAGGACATTACGGTCCAATATTCGTTTAAGGACATCTCGGTCCAGTTTAGAGACATCATAGTCCATGAGTTTAATAACCCCACAGTTCATGGTAGTTTAGAGACATCATAGTCTGTAAAGTTTAAGGACATCATAGTCCATGAGTTTAAGGACCCTACAGTCCGTAAAGTTTAAGGACATCATAGTCCATGAGTTTAAAGACCCCACAGTCTGTGGAATGTCTGGTTGTCGGGACCCGTCACCTCTCTAAAGACGTTGAAGGATTACAACAACAAATATCAGAGGAGTGAAGAGATGTACCCTTGAACCAATATTGACTGAAAGGCTCTGGGTTTTACTTTGAATGTCATATGAGATGACCAATTTTGGAAGACAAAAGTGTGTTTGAGGTTCAGTCAAAAGGGGGTACTGCCTCTGGAAGACTTAGCTAATTTGAGCTAAGATTGGCTCGAATGTAGTGTTAAACACTAGAGTACACTCGTCTATCACGTGCTCCCACATGATAAGCTTAAAATAGTGTTAAACACTAAGGATGAAGCGCACAAAATAGTATTAAATACTAAAAAAAGAAGCGCTCACGTAGGATCATGTGAGGCGCTTGAGTGTTGGGCCCAAACTTCCTTTATTTTATTCTCAGAATATGCAAATAAGTGTTGAACACTTTAGTCTTCATGGCCATCACGTGTGGGCACGTGATGGGTACCCATGCACCGGATATTAACAGGATTTGTTAGGGGTCACGTGGGGACACGTGAGGGCGCCCATGCATTGGGTATTAATCCTTCAGTTTTTTCCATCTTCTCTTTTTTAGAGAGGTGTTTGCCATGGGTCACGTGGGGACACGTGAGGTACCCAAAATCAATTCTGCCCTTTTATTTTGAGAAGTCCGTTCAAGGGTCACGTTGGAGCACGTGACCTAATCTTATTCGTTCTCTTTTGGTCATTGGAGGGGGTTACGTGTTGCCACGTGATCATGTTGGGTACTTGATCTTTTTACGTGTATGGAGAGATGAATCCTTTGCAGAATTAAATTATCTTATAGGGTTAAACCCTAATTTTATTTAGAGGAATTAAATTCCTATATGTTCGAAAGAATTAAATTCTTTAAGCTCAATTCTCCCTCTAAGTTTTGGATCTGCATGGCAGAATCTCCCCGATGAGAATTAAATTCTCAACTTATGGGGAGATTTGCTTCTACAGATCTATTACCATGAAGAAGAACTAAGTTCTTAAATTAAGGGTTAAACCTTATCTTTGTTGGAGGAATTAAATTCCTGTATGTTTTATGGGAGAATAAAAATCTCTGAACTTAGGTTTTCCCTTAGGTTTTAGATCTGCATGGCGAAATCCCCTCGATGAGAATTAAATTCTCAACTTATAGGGAGATCTTCTTCTGCAGATCTTCAACCAAAAGAAGAACTAAGTTCTTATTCAGAAGAGCTAAACTCTTAGTTTGAGAATTAAATTCTCTTTTTGTTTTTATGGGAGCTTATAGAATGATTTCTTTTCCTCTCTTACCTAGGGTTTCTTTCTTTTCTAAAGAGATCTTCTTTTCTCTCTGGAGAATTAAATTCTCTTTTCCTTTTTTTTGTATTCTCTCTCTGTTGTTGTCTCTCCTCTTTTTTTCTTTTTCTTCTTTTCTTTTTCTTCTTTTCTTGGCTCCTATTTATAGGAGAAAGAAAAGAATCAGTTTGTTTAGTCAATTTTTCATTAAAAGATTTTGATTGATTTTATAACCAACATGATCTTTTAGATCACTCGGTGAATTTTATTCACCATTGGATTTTTTAATCTCCAAAAGATATTTTGTTTGTTGTTCCTGGCAAATTTTAGGAAAATATTTTCTTGTATAGAATCTTTCTATAAATTGGTGATTTTTTAATCACCATTAGATTTTTAATCCAATGGTGTTTCCTTTACAGAGTGAAATCTTTTTGTTTGGAAAGATCTATGGAAATATTAAGGTTTTTGATTTTCCTTAATTAGAATTTAATTCTATTAGTTTAGAAGGTTTAAGAGCCTATCACGTGTTGGCACGTGTCCCCACTGATTGACCATTTAATTAGAATTTAATTCTATTAGTTCAGAGATCTTAGAAACCCATCACGTGTTGGCACGTGACCCCTTGTCACGTGTGGGCACGTGATACCCCATTTAGGGTTTTCTTTCCATTAACTCAGAGAGTTTTAAGACCCAATCACGTGGTGGCACGTGACCCACAGATTAAGCATTTAATCAGAATTTAATTCTATTATTTTAAAGAACTCGGGAACTCATCACGTGTGGGCACGTGACCCCTGGTCACGTGTGGGCACATGATGCCCCATTAAGTTTTTTTCTTGTTGTTTTATTATACCTTTTAATTCCTTTCAGTAGGTTTAAAGGCCCATCATGTGTGGGCACGTGACCCCTTTTGATCAGAATTTAATTCTTATTATTTCAGAGTCCTCAGGAAACCATCACGTGTCGGCACGTGACCCCCGATCGCGATGGGCATGTGTTGCCCCACTTTTTTTCTTGTATTTTATGAGGGAACAAATGCCCCCACAGCGTTGTTCTCACGTGTTTGCACGTGAGTGCAACGCTGTCATCTTCGAGGCCATTGGATTTGCCTAGGGAAGGGGGCAGATAAACTGTTTCCCATCACATCCTATAAATGCAAGGGTCTCCTCAGAAGCGCCTCCACTCTTTCATCTTCTTCCTTGTTCATTTTCCTTTGAGAATTTAATTCTCTTCCTCAAAGCTCAGTTCTCTGTTCCAAAAATTTCAGAGTTTAACTCTGTCCAAGAAAGAATCTTTTCTTCAGGTAATGGTTTTGAACGACCGAAGAACTTTTATATAAAAGAAAACTCTTTGGATTTTAAATCCACACCAAGGGTTTTTCCTTTCAAAGAACTCATCTTTTCGATCTTTAGGTAGTAAACCCCAAATGTTGGGCATTTTCTGATTTCAGGGGTTTAATGATGGTATCCGTTTCCTTCTGGAATTTAATTCCATTTTAAAGAGCTTAGCTCTGAAAATTTTTCTGGGAATTTAATTTCTCTGTTCAAAAGGAATTTAATTCCTCTAGAGAACTTAGTTCTTAAAAGAAGACTTCTTGGGATTTTTCATCCTGAGTTGTTCTTACAAAAATAGTTTAGGAGAGATCCTTCTCGATTTGCACAGAGTTTCTGCAATGGGTTTTCTCCTTGGGGGAATGTGTAGAGTTTGAATTTATTGAGAATCTTCCTTTTGTTCTCATGATGATTGCTCAGCCTCATTATTAGTGAGCCACCATATTGATTTTGTAGGGCCCGTGTATTTTGTAACCCATAGTCCCATGAAATAAGCGGCTTGTCGCCTTCTTCCACTGTCTTTATATATATATATATATTTATAAATATATATACACGTGTGGGTTTCATTAACAGTTTCCTTTACTTTGTTTCAGGAACAATGACTTATCTTCCGTACTTTCTTTTTACCCGCTCGGAGGCTGCTTTTCCTTAGTCACCGTCTGATGAAGAGGTGATGGCAATGATTAAGGCTCATGACCCGGACTGCGCCAATCTACTTTTGTGGAGGACCTGGTACGGTCATATCATCCGCGGTCGCAGAAGCTTTCTTTGCGAGGTGCCAACAGAACCTCTCTGTCCATTCTTGCCGATGGACCGTCCGCAGACTGCTTTTGCTGTAGAGGTAGCGGATTGGACTCCTACAGGCCGGCTTGAGCCGTCGACAGTTGGGATACCAAACCAGCCTGTGCCGGCCATAGACATCTTGGGGTGTCATATCTGCCAAGGTGAAGCCCTGCCCTGGGGACAAGTCTACAAGATAGGGCTTACCCCTCGCCATCCCATGGGTTATCTTCTTTGGGCTCGTTACATCTTTTCCGCTCATCGTGTGCGACTGCAGAGGGTCGGGCTTTACCAGGCGGTGTATGCGTCCATCTTCCATTATCAATCTTTCCATATATTGTGGGTTAAAGCTTTCCTAAATCAATGGAATCTTCCCACCAACAATTTCTTGTTAGGGGACCGCGAAGTTTCGATCTCTTTGGAAGAGTTTTGCGAGATCTCGGGTTTACCGATCAGGGGAGCGCCTTACGAAGAATTGTTGCCCTCTGACGAGTATGTCTTCAAGACTGTGCCCGCAACGCTTGACAGCTTGTCGACTGAAAATGCCGTCCTCCACAAGTGTCACGCCCCGCTTCCCAGTATACGGCGAAGGGGACGCGACTGGTCCGCTACGTATTTACTCTGAAATAAATACGCTAAGCGTATCTAAGCAATATAAAAGTAAAGCACAAGAGCAAGTTATAATAAAACAACAACTTTATTCATTCACATTCTTTTTGTACAATACATGTAAAGTAAATACAACTGAAATAAAAACAGTATCTAAACAATGGCATAACAGGAAATGAAAAGTACTGAATGGAAAATGTATAATGACTAGAGCTCGGGATCTTCACTGAACTTGTCCAAGTCTTCAACATGTGGGCTCGATCTCTGACGGGTCCAAATCACCTGACGACATTCAAAGAAGAAAGAAATAGAATGTCGTCAGCGAACAGATAGCTCGGTAAGTCCCAAAGATAAGGGAGAAATAGACAGAGAGTAAGAGAGAGAGAGAGCAGCTTTTACTGTTGTATTATATTGTTGTAATGTTGTATTAACGCTGTTATTTGTAGCTTGGTACAGAAGAATGCCAGTGTATACGAGAGGAGTCTCGTTAGACCAGAGACTACAGTGAACTGAATATAGAGTACAAGGCTCCGTTAGAAGGCCCGGAACAACGGCAATTGGATTCATGTTAGGTGTCTTAAATCTTGCAGTCTCGTGCCACTTTAAACACCTTCTGTACCAGTCTACCCCTTAAACCCCATAGTGTTTTGATTGTATTGTATTGTAAACTGTATAGATTGTATAATTGGATGACTGACCGAAACCATGATATCTGTAACGGATGTAACCGTAGAATCATGTAAATGGATGTAAACTGGAGATCATGTAAATGGAATGTATATTCATGGTTCGGTTCAGTCAAGTTGTATAGGTTGATAGTTGGATTCATGGATTCATGTTGGATTGTAATATTGTAGATTGTAGATTGTAAATTGTAAATTGTACTTGAATTATATTCAAATCAGATTATAATGAGACTCAAACCTGAGTCGGACAATTAGAAAAGTGAATTGAAGTCCTGAATGTTTTGATGTTATCGGTAACCGCTGCACATGGGCGACAGGATTTGTGTCTTTTTCAAAGACAATTACCGTATTGATAACACCATTATTAAGTTGTCTACCTTAGATAGACAAGCATCCACTTCTCCGGCTCCCTGAGGCTCAAGAGATTGGTCCCGCTTAAACCTATATTTACTAGAGTCCTTATTGTAATTTATAGAACTTGAGGGGGTTTTATGTAGAAATATTTTTATATACTTTTCAAAATACACCCCAAATATTTATTATTCGTCTTTAGAGTTATAATGAATAAGAATTTTATATTGTAATATTTCTAATGAAAATATCCTAATTTCATAATAAATGGTATTTATTGGTAATATTGGTTTTGTATGGAATTCATGATATTTTAGTGTAAAATTGATTCTTGTGATTTTTAGAAAAAGGTGGAATATTTATATCATAACAAAATAGGTATTTTAATGATAAATATACATATATTTATACAAAAATAATTTTAATAAATATTTTATATTCTAAAAATCTCATTTTCTCAAGATGTCGTATTTTAAATCTTTCGAGACCGAATGCTCCTTGCGGAGGTCTGAATCTCGCACTACTAAGCTGAGGATATGCGATAACCCGCACCATCCTGAACGGGTTCCCCAAAATGGGTTGTAGCGGCGCTTTGCAAAGATTGTATAAATACTAAATCATTTAGAAAACGGTTTTATTAAGTAAATGATATTTATTTGTAAAGATGTCAATTTCCCGTATTCTATATTCTAGGGTCTCCTAAGTCAACTAGACTGCTCCTAACTGGTCCAAAGCGAAAAGTTATGAGATATCTTTCAACTTGCCTCTTCACTGCTAATTATGGCCAGGTAAGTACAAGTGAAGAAAGGAAGGATCCGCTCACGAATCACCGTGAAACGGGCCTTTTAAAGTTACCTTTCTCACTTGTCTAGCCTAGGCACCATAAAATCAGGGTTAGATAAATGACTGAATGCCCACAACCTTCCTCTGTCCTAATGAGTGCGACAGTCCTTAATTGGCTGAGTTTAGATATTTTTATTATTAGCTCAAAAGTTATATTTTTTGTAAAGATGTATCAATACTAAATCTTTTAGAAATAGTTTTATTAAGTAAAGGATATTTAAATGAAAATGTTTGTTTTCCCGTATTCTAAGTTCTCGAGGGTATCGTGTTATATTGCATATGAGTGTGTGAGGAGGTAGGTTGTTACCTCGTGATCTACTTAAAGGTATAACAAGTTTAATAGAGTTAAATGTAGAATTGAAACAATGTGGTATTTAAGTGAAAAATACGATAAATTGAAATAGCCATTATTTTATGAAATGAAACTTAATCAGTTTGGTTGATTAGTGTTTAATAGTCAACATGAGAGAGTTTAAGCATAATTGTATTAACGAGAAGTGAAGTTTTATAAGAAACCGAATCAGAAATCGGATTTCTTCCGATTCCGTCGGGTTTTGTAAATCTGTATTTTTAGAAAAGAAAAGAGAGGTAGAAATGGGGACTTACGGATTTTGGACAATAACAAGAGTGAGATGGAAGAAGAGGAATCGCCGGTGCGTCGATTCGTCGCCGAGAGCTCCTAGAATGATCGTCGGAAGTTTGCCGGAAAATTCGCCGTAGCTTCGCCTCGTGCTCACTTCGATTGCACACTAGGGTTCTAAGGATTTTTCTTGACAGTTAGCTAAGAAATGTGAGTGAGGGGGTGGTGTTTAGGGTAGTATTTATAGGGTTAGGCTAGGGTTTGGGTAGATGAAGGGTTTTAATTGAAAAAATGTAAAATTGTATTAAAAAATCATTATAAATGGAGTAAATGGGGATTTCAAAGGTCTCTGGAACCGATCTGGGAAAATGAAGTGTGCAGGGGAGTAAGGGAGATGAAAAGACACAAATATGTAGTTGAAGACTCGACGGTCCGGCCGAGTCGAGGTGTTGGGAGGTGGGGAGTCTCAGGATGTAGGCTCTGGTGCCTTTACATTTTGAGGTGTAGTGGGAAATTCTGAAGTTATCACGTGTTGACTGTTGGCTTCTATAAAATTTAAAACAAAATAAATATTAAAAATAATGTGGGGCATGGGATTTGAACTTTGGTGGCTTGGTTCAGCAATGCAAGATCCTAACAGTGAGCTACAAGCTCCTTCTTGTAATTAAATTGCTAATTAATTACTTAAGTCTTGTGCTCAGGCAATAAATACCCTTTTAAGGATTTTGAAAAAAAACAATTTAAAAATTTGTATGGAAAGAGTGTATAAGAAAATTAGGGTTGTTACAACAAGTACCCGAGTCTAATCAAGACTCTAGGGATTTTTGAGAAGCTGTTCACAGAGTCAGAGGAACAGGACGTCACTTTTAAAAGTTTTATCGCCTGCTTCCTTCGTGGAGGCATTCTATCAAAAGCGGCTCCGAAGTTCGCGAATATCAACGACCCCTTCGGGTTTGGTTAAAATAAGCTACCGGCTAGAGAAGAGGATTTGCCACAGTTTTACATTCCAGACTTGTCGGCTGTACCTTTCGAGTCGATCGTAGCTCCTGGCATGGGTGAAGAAACTTTCTTCATCGGTTTTATCAGCATTTGGCTCAGTTGGTTTGTCGTTCCAACGCACCGTCGATTCATGAGAGCCTCGGTCATTTACCCTGCTCATCGCATTGCCGAAGGGACGCGACTAGCCGTAGGCATTGCAGGGCTGTCGCATCTGTACCATGGGCTAAGCACTGCATCCAATACCTCAACCCCAGGCATGAACGTAGTGAGTCTCTCTCTTCATTATTTTACGTCATGGATTGAGATGCACGTGCTAGGGGCATTTACTGCGCACCAGAGACCCAGCTTTTATGATGCTTATACCTTTCCGCAGTTCATGAGGTTGGTGGACGCTTCTGCTCCTGACCCGACTCAATTAGGGGCTCTTCGAGTGCTGCTCAATCCTTATGCCAATGAAGGCGGGATGGTATTTAATGATCGAGTCCTCTCTGCTCCTTCGGGACCTATTCAGCAGCTTTTTGACTTGTCGAAAGAGGGAGCACCCTCCTTGAAGCCCAAGGAAGCCATGCACTTCTATTCGATCAGACCCGGTTATCTGGTGTTCCGTCGAAACGATGCGTCTTTTTTCATGCGGTACAATCCACACTGCTTTGCCCGGCAATTAGGATATAACCAGGGTGTCCCCTTCGAGGCATTCACAGTAGAGCCCAGCCCTTCTTTAGAAGCTGTTCGTGATGCCACCCACTATTTCATGAGGCTGAACACCGGTTCTCATTTCATGATCCCCGAGGCCGATTACATTCTGATGTGCGTGAGGGCTTTCACTGGTTGGTACCACCATCAGGTTAGTCCAATCATTGCTGAGGAGAGGAGGATACTTTTTAGGCTTAAAGCTCCCGCCCCGCTCCAGGCTACGGAAGTCCCGCTGCGACCGCGGACAATAGTTCGCCCTCCCTTGAGGGATACTGGTATCGTACTTATTCCTGAGGCGGCGGATGTAGACTTGACTCCGACAGTTGGTATGCCGATGCGCACTAGAGCTCAGGCAAGGGCTTTTGATAAGGCGCCAGTAGCAGTTTCATCAGCTGCGGCGTCAACAATGGCAGTGTCATCATCGGTAGCACCGCCGAGAGAGGATACTGAAGGCGAAGTGGGTCAACTTCGCACCAAAGCACCGAGGGGAAAGAAGCGATCGTCTTCAGGTGTTAGTTCTGGGTCAAAGAGGCGAAAGAAGACGGTCACCAATCCGCTCGACTTTTTAGTGGAATTCGAGCCTATCTTTCAAGATGAACCAATATCTATGCAAGAGACGGATGGTGGTCTTCTTTTTCCAGGTTCATCTGCCGAGGAAGCCGCACAATTGGCTGAGGCTATAAGACGCTCCCAGGATGAGACTGAAAATGTGAGGGTCCCGAAGAGGCCTTATCCTGCCGTCATCTTCTACGAAGATCCTCCATCGATACGGCGGGTATTTATAGGTCCTTTAGAAAAGGGAGGCGAGATAGCCCTTAAGCAGCCTATCTCGGCCGATGCCGAAGATGAGCTGTCGTTGTGGACTGGTGGCCACGAGTCCACCCTTGAACCCTGGCGAGCATACCTCCTCAGGAAGGAACGCCGGCTTGAAAAAGCCATATTAGAGGCATCCTGGCGTATCGTTATGCATGATTTCTGTATTTTTCCTTTGGCAAGTAATTTGTTTCGCTTTTTACGTCTTCTTAACTTTGTAAACTTTTGCAGGGACTTCGGCCATGGCTTCGAGTTGCGTCTTGAGCGTGGACTCTGTAAATACCCTCGATGAGATACCAGTAGGTGTAGAGGGGGTCGCTACAGTTGCTATTACTGGGGCAGAGCTTCCATTGGTGGCTTCCGTTCTCCCGGTGCTTGCTATCCTGGAAGAGGCATTTTCATTGGCCGCAGATTTAATGGATCTTTCTAGGGACGGCCCGAAGACTATGGAACAGGTAGTCGAGGTCACTGTCCTTTCATTGGAGCCTGCAGCGGTGGCCGCTGCTCCTCAATTGGAAGCTGTTATACCAGCCCATGTCCCCGATAATGTGCCTGGGGGCATGGAGGAGGCTGCCGAAGCTGCTATCCCTCCAGTTCAGAGCGGGAGGAGCATCGAAGATAGCCTTCTATATTTTATTTTAATAATCTCTCCATCATCTGAACCTTTTTGTCTTTTCAGAATTATGTAGGTTGGCGACGTCTATCGCTGATCTGTCTCCTAGAAAATCCTTTCAGCGTTTGCTAAAGATGGCCGCTTCGCGGGCAATATCCCCTCAACGCATCGTCCTCTCTTCCGGGCAAGATTAGTGTTATTTGTCCTTTTAATGGTGTTATTATTATTTTGTATAATGATACTGATGTCTTCTGTAGTTCTAGAAGCTGACGACGAAGTTGAGATCCTTGACGGGCCTGAAGATTCGTCTAGTCCTCCTTGCATGACCATGGGTAAGTAAGACTTTTGACGTCACTTTATATATTCTTTAGGCGTAAATCTCACAGACTGTTCATAGATCTTGACAGCCTTGCCCGCTTTTGTCCCACTGAAGTCTCGCATTCTTATGCCACCAGGCCCCTATGCCCGGCGCGTGTCTGAACGGATAGCGAAGCAAAGCCTTCACCCTTTGTCGGCTATTATCGAAGATCTTCATGCTGGTAGTCCGATCACAGCCGAAGAATTTGCCGCTGAAGCCAACATTTCTTTGCCCCTACTTGCCACTTACCATGATGAAGCATTGGTGCACGTTTGGGTCGAGTTTTGTCGTCGGGTGGAGACTTTCTTACATAGTTTTGAGTGCGCGTGCTTTCCTTCAGAGGTCGTGGTTGAAAAGGCAAGCTTGCGGGGGCTGGTTGAACGGTGCACCGCAAATATACAATCATGCGAGAAAAGACTCAACCGAAAGTTTTCGGAGAGGGAACTGGCTTCCAAAGCGCTGGGGGAACTTCAAGCTGAACTTACAGCCAAGACCACTCGTGCGTATGAACTTTGGCGAGTGCTTCAAGAAGCTATCAGGGAGGTGGTAGCTGTTGATAAAGCCGTCGTTTTTACCCGCGAGATGGTTGAAGCTCATAAAGTTACCGAAAAGGAGCTTGAAAGTCGGCTCGACTCGTACCAGGCCCAACAGTCTCAAGCGAAGGCCCGTCTTATTGCAATAACAAAATATGAGTCCGAGACCTGGAGGAAGAAGGATGAACTGACGACTCTATTAAATCGTCCGCCGACTTGAAGACAATGTATATGTTTTTTTGTATATACTCCTGAATGAGAGTATTTTTTTATTCTTTCGTAAATTTTACTTCGTATTCATTTTGATTCATGAATAAAAGACATATTTTGCTTCATGGTGGTGTGTCCCTTTTAGTAAATGCATTTTGTGGATAATCTATTTTGATCTCTTTATAAGACAGCGATTGCTTAGGAGTCAGGTTCAAATCTGCCTCCTAAGGCTTTCCAACTTTATGAGACGTGAGGGTCTCATAAAGACTTTTCTCCCTACGAGTCGACAGGATCTCGTAGGTGTATTTTCTCCTTAAGAATCGTGAGGATTTCTAAGTGTATTTTCTCTTGAGAGTTGTAAGAATCTCACAAGAAAGTTTTTCTTGCTTACGAGTCGAGAGGACTTGTAAGTAGTTGTTTCCTTTCTTGTCGATATTTGACTTAGGAGAGTGTGGCCTGTAGAAAATCTACCTTGACCTCTCTGCGAGGCAATGATGGCTTGGAAGACAGGGTTAGGATCTGCCACCTAAGACTTTTCAAATTTATGAGCCGTGAGGGTCTCATAAAGACTTTTCTCCCTACGAGTCGAGAGGATCTCGCAGGTGTGGTTTCTCCTTAGGAATCGTGAGGATTCCTAAGTGCGTTTTCTCTTGAAAGTCGCAAGGATCTCATAAGAGAATTTTTCTTGCTTATGAGTCGAGAGGACTTGTAAGTGATTGATGAGTTGACCTACTCCCGAGTCAAAGTATTGCTTTAACGGGGAGTTTGAGGGTTTACTCTGGCTGTTTCCCACGGAGTTAGGATTGACTTTGGCCGTGTTCTACGGGGCCAGGAGGGGTTGACTCTAGCCATACAGAGTCAGGATTGACTTTAGCCGTACGGGGTCAGGGGTTGCTCTGGCCGTTTCCCACGGGGTCAGGATTGACTTTAGCCGTGTTCTATGGGACTAGGATTTGCTCTAGCGGTTTCCCACGGGGCTTTAGCCGTATTCTAGGGACCAGGATTTGCTGTGGTCGTTTCCCATGGGGTCAGGCTTGACTTTAGCCGTGTTCTACGGGACCAGGATTTGCTCTGGCCGTTTCCCATGGGGTCAGGATTGACTTTAGCCGTATTCTACGGGACCAGGATTTGCTCTGGTCGTTTCCCACGGGGTCAGGATTGACTTTAGCCGTGTTCTACGGGACCAGGATTTGCTCTGGCCGTTTCCTACGGGGTCAGGATTGACTTTAGCCGTGTTCTACGGGACCAGGATTTGCTCTCTCGGTTGTCTGTGAACCATCGAGGTTTGGAACAGGGACTTTGCCATGGCTTCAAGGTTGATTGTCATGTTTGAATCCTGTTGGAATGAGGAGGAACGCTGTTGGTGATCTCTAGGCTGTCTGTGAACCGTCGAGATTTGGAACTAGGGACTCTGCCATGGCTCCGTGGTAGATTGTCGCGTCTGGATCCTGCTAGAATGAGGAGGAACGCTGTTAGTGATCTCTAGGCTGTCTGTGAACCGTCGAGATTTGGAACAGGGACTTTGCTATGGCTCTAAGGTTGATTGTTGCGTCTGGATCCTGCTGGAATGAGGAGGAATGCCGTTGATGATCTCTAGGTTGTCTGTGAACCGTCGAGATTTGGAACAGGGACTTTTCCATGGCTCCAAGGTTGATTATCGCGTCTGGATCCTGCTAGAATGAGGAGGAACGCTGTTGGTGATCTCTAGACTGTCTGTGAACCGTAAATTCATGGAACTAGGGACTTTGTGTAGGGTTCCTAGGCATGCTAGTGAGGTCTCCCAAGCCATCAACCATGGCAATTTCAAAAATTATGGTGCCTACAAACCCTAAACTACGGATCGATAACTAGATGTCTAGGCGAACAATGAACTAGTTAACACTTAACTAATGAGAAAACGGAAATACAACCTTTGTAGATCCGGTGCTCCACCTCCATAGCTCCACAACGAAGTCCTCTCCGCTGTCCAAAACAAATCCGGGCTCTAGAGTCGGCTTCGTCGGAGAAAAAGGGAGCTAGGTCGTCGATGTCCATGCCGAAGATGATCTACGTCGAGGCATCGCTAAATCAAGCTCCACCTTCACCAAGTTCATGAAACTTGTGAAGGAAACACACTCTACTACTTGGCAAGAGGTAGAGGATGAAGAAATAGGAAGTGGGTAGACTTTAGAATTGGATTTCTCACTCAAATCATCAATCCACCATTGATGACCTCAAGCTTCTTCACTTGAAGCAAGGAAGAAGAAGAAGGAAATTGTTATGATAAGTTAAATTAAAAAGAAAAGAATAATCCAATATTTATCATAACTTAACCATGGTTATGTGTAGAGACTAAACCCAAGTTAAGTGAATGGTTAGGTTAGGAATGAAGACAAAAATGGTGACTAAGTCAAAGTATTCATGAAGCTTCATGAATAAACAAAATAATGCCACCATTTTTCTTTTCTTTTCCTTAAAAGAATAATAAATATAAATAAATGAATAAGTATATATAACCCTAACCATTCATATAACCATGGTTTAATCTTTACACAAGCACAAGTCAACATGTATCATCAAACATGATACAATAAAATGCACAAAAACATATCGCATATGCAATGCGCACACCCGAGTGAGAAAATCCATTTTAAAGTGAACCGATACTAGTTAATGCAAAGTAATATATCAAATATAAAATTATGCATTAAATCATTAAATCAACACTTGATTTAACGATCCGGTCATGACGCACATAACCGACTGGTATCATCAGTAACAACCTATCGAATCAACACTTGATCCGATAACCTGGCTATATCGCATATAACCGATCAATGTCACATCGCGAGAATCGAATACGTATCACATACCGTATTATTCTCGGTCCCGCACATATCACATATGCGCTCCTATTTCGTTTCGCTTGAGCCAGGAAACCTCTGTGTAGGACTCTAAAGACTCGTCAATACGCCGGCAGCAGGTGATGATCATATCAAGCACCCACAAGCCGCAAGCGGTCTGCTAAACGTAACGGCCACCCGGGTATTGAGCGATCTGAAGATCGACGAGCAAGCCCGCTCACACTCCAGTGAATCCAACCAGTAACACTACCGTACAGTCCGGTCTGATCGTCTGATATATCGCATATCTTGCCTAGGGGTGGTAAACGTCAGACCCCAATAGCTCGATAAGTCGTGTCGATATGAGGCTCATAACGGGTCGAGAAACTACTGGTAACACTTACCAGCAATTCTCAGATCAGCCCTGGCCAGGGACTTCCTGTTATAGCCAATCAAACACAGTGCAACATCAACTCCCTATACCGGGAGAGACGAATCCCCTCCTATCGCTCATTGCCTCCATGTAACTCGGGACTGTACCCAAAAACCACCGTTTTGCACGCCCTCTTGGACGTGGTAAGATGGAAATCAAAGCACAGTGGGAACCACACAAGACTCTATGACGATCTCGGGTCAACAGACTACTCTGTACCAGTGTCACCAGAGAACTGCCATCTGACGTGAGGTATAATACCATCTGGGAGTTCTCGGCGAGTCCGTCCAGTGTACCCAGTCTCTACTGAGCACCCGTATATCATCTCTGATGTCAAACACCAATGGATATGGGATCATCCATCGCCCATCTGTATGGGTCGAAAAGGTACACGCTAGTCCACTCTGGTATATCGATGCCCCGTCTCGATACACCCACGACTAGGGACTTTGAAGGATGTACTTATGGACTACCATGTCCCCAATAGTATGATCCGCATCATAGTCCAGGTAGTCAAGTACAGATCCTAAGGGCTTTACCAACATGTAACAGAGAGACAATCAGCATACACGTTAAGGTAAAGGGTAACCAGATAGCATACTATCATGTCGAGCAAGAAAGTCCTCCCTATATATGTCCCAGCATCCACTACAATATACATCCTATGTACAGTAATGGCCTCTAGGGCATACATATAACTAACAATCTCCCACTTGCACTAGGGCCATCTGTAGCAGTGGTTGTAGTATCTCATACTCAACCATCCCATAAAAGTCTCTCTCTGGGAATAGGCCTTTGTGAGTGGATCTGCTGTGTTGTCCTCTGAGTCTACTCTCCTAACCTCGATCTCCCTGGAGATCAACCATCTCCATGATCAGGCGATGCTGCCTTAGAATATGTCTGGATCACTGATGGGACCTGTGTTCCTTGGCATAAGCCACGACTCCATTGTCACACAATGGGAGGAACATAGTTCATCTCATGAACCATTATACACCTAAACAGCCTCTTTGGTAGCATCTTAAGTAGCGATGTATCCTGCCTTTATCGTCTAGTATGTCACGGTATCTAGCTTGGAACTCTTCCAACATACCGTCCCTTTACTGAGGGTAAAGACAATGCCTGTGACTGACATTCAGTCGTCTTTATCACCCTGGAACACTTCCAGTGATTCTCCCCAGGATCGATTGATACCATCTCACTACAACTAGTGAGAATCCTAACATCCAATTAAATCTATCTCATAGATCCAAAATCCAGGATTTAGTAGGTATCACATTGATCCTATATGGAGAATTCTAGTGATAAGCGGAGATTGATCGAGCGTAGCATAGGAAACTTCTTCCCTATCAAGAGTATGTCATCCACGTACTCTACGAGGATCGTCACCATACTCCCTACTACCTTTTTGTTTATACAAGGTTCATCTACCATTTTGATGATGTCAACTTCTTTGACTAATTCATCAAAACAGATGTTCCAACTCCGCGATGCCTGCTTTATCATATAAAACATCTTGCACACGTTTCCGCTGCTCCCACTGTCTACGAAGCCCTCTGGCTGTGTACTTATAGACTCTCTCTTCTAAAACGTCATTTAGAAAAGCAGTCATGGCACCCAACCGTCAGATATCGTAGTCATGGTATGAAGCCGTGGTAAGTAGGATCTGGATGGACTTAAGCTTAGATACTGGAAAAAGGTTTCATCATTATCCACGCCTGGTCAATGACGAAAACTTTAACAAGTCTAGCTTTGAAAGTTTCAACCTTTCCATGTACACCAAGTAATCTTCTCAAGATATACCTGCTCCTGATGGGGATTTAACCCTTCAGATATAGCAACCAAAGTCCATACTTTGTTGGTGTATATGGATTCCATCTCAGATCACTAAACATCCAGCCATTCTTACAGAGTCTCACTCCTGATGGCCAGCTCGAAGCTAATTGGGTCATCATCTCATGATGCAATCCTCGCTCCCACTGTCATAGAGAAACCGAAGTATCTCTCAGGTGGGTGAGGAACCCTACTAGATCGGCGGAGAGGCTGAGGTTCGTTGGTAACTATCGAATCCTTTGGTTCTTTCAAATCATCAGCTGCAGTTTGTATAGCTGGAACCTTTCCAGTTCTACATTACAGACCTTACCTCGATCTTGTCCGGATTTTGCTTTCAGACATAGGCCGGACAACTCCAAATCTTAACTAACTTAAGACATGGGTTCTTCCCATTCCATATCACATATGAAGCGGTAGGCAACTGATTTGATTCGAACCCTACTCAATAGGTATGCAACTTCTCAAGTGCATAACTCCCAAAAAGGAAATAGGAAACTCAGTAGTACTCATCATAGAGCACACCTTATCATATAGGGTGAGATTGCTCCGCCCCGATATACCATCGTGCTATGGTGTATACGGAGGAGTAATGCTGAGAGAGAATCTCATTCTCCTTTAGAAAAGTCCAGGAATTCCGTGCTCAAGTATTCTCCTCCTTGATCTCATCAAAGGACATAATACTTATACCCGTGTTTTGGTTCTCTACTTCTCGCTTATATTCTGTGAATATCTAAAAAGGCTCGGACTCATGTTTCAACAGGAACATATGTCTGAATCTTGAGAGATTATCAGAGAATGTAATGAAGTTCAAAGAACCAGTCCTGGCATGTGTAGACAGGGGACCTTACATACATCATGTATCATCCCAAGAGTTCACTAACTCTTTCTCTGTTTCCAATAAACGGAGCTATGGTCATCTTATCTTTGTGACATGACTGGCGAGTTTCACAAGATGTAAATTCAAACTGATTTAAATATACATCTATATGTAACTCTAGCCAGTCGGGTCGCATTGATCTGACCTAGTCTACAATACCTCAAGAAGGATTCGTTCATTTCTGAACTCTTCCTCTTGTGTGTGTTCCGTATATTAAGAACTATAGTTTGATTTAGAATATTAATGCTTTTAGATAACGTGCCTGAACCGATCAACTTTTGATATAGGAAATGTTCAAAACATTATCCAACAATACAAAATTATATCCTTTCTTTACTAATAAAGAGACTGATATGATTTTGTATATCAGGTTCGGTATCTAATAACATTCGTTCAGAATCAATGTAATACAGGGTGACAGTGACCGACAGACTTGGCTGCAATACTTGCCCCGTTTTCTGCCTCATGAAACTTATCACCCGTTCTCAGTTCTCTACCTTTCTGTAGCCCTATGTAACAAATTACATATCTGGGATCCTGATCCGGTATCATATACCCAGGACGTAAAGGATACTGAGAAACAGTTCTGTATAATGAACAAACCCGAAGATGATGCATCAGCATGCACTCTCTTCGTTTGGGCGGCACGGGAAATCTGGTATTCCCTAATTTCCTGCTCTGTCTTATAACAATTATAAGTTGGAGCGGGACCAACGTTCCCCAGCTCAGTATAACAAGCGGGTTCGGTCAATAATCCGTATTATTATCTTGATTAAGGCATGATATGGTCGCTACCTGGAGAGAGAGAGAAGAAAACACTCAGCGTGCGCTCTGTCAAGAATAGATTGGTTATTATTTTATCTAATCAGGATGGCTCCCACTGCTTTTTATCAAATCTTCCTTCAAACCCTAAAAGGAAAGACTAGCCGGGATTAATTACACACTACAAGTTCGCCAATCTTTCAGCCAGGCCAGTGTCGGTACTTTGAGGGAGGTCCCCCGTGCTTTCGCACGAACCTAATTAATGTAAACCTCGTTTTCCCAGAGGCGTAACCTCGTTAACACCTTTCTAGACACCTACTTGATCGGCTAATTGTAATGTATAAAACTCTCCCAGGAGTAACACTTACTCGCAGCGGGTATCGGGATCCAACTATCTCATAGAAGGTATGCAATCTCATTGCAAATTTCAACACTTGAAATTCCCGATAATATTTTGCCCCCAGCACCCTATGACCTTGACGGAGGTCAACAAACCATAGGCTACTAGTCAAGTTCAACCCGTCATTTCTTGATCGAATTAAACCCACCCGCACAACCCTCGACGGAGGTCAACAAGGCCGCACGACTACCCTAACTCAATCTGCATCATATGCATAAACAGATAAATACTAGTTAGCTACCACACACTACGCCTTGACGGAGGTCAACAAACGTAGCACGAATACTAAATAGGACTTATCTGAAATGACGGAGGGCTACGACAGGTTTTTCTGAAAACCTATTGCGTAATGAACTTGATATCGTTGTAGGATCGAATGGTTTTAAAATGGAGTGCTTTTGAGGCTTTTCCAGTTTTGCTAAAGGAGTCACTCCCGGTGAAGGGATCGTCGGTCCTTTCCTCGTCGAATGAGGTGCGGGATATATCACATATATCGCTGTGCAAAGCAAAAACTCTTAAAAGCAATCAAAAGACAAACCGAGTGTGGAGCATCTGCCAGTTATTGCTAAAGGAGTCACTCCCTGTGAAGGGATCTCGGTCCTTTCCTCATCGAATAAGGTGCAGGATATATCTCATATACCGCTATGCAAAGCAAGAACTGTAGCTACCTGTTTTATTTTGAAATTCGATTCTACAACATCTTAGGTTTCTTTTATTTCATTAATCACATTAATGAAGTCCCATCATTTAAGCACCTAAACATCACAGATAAATACGACGTACACTTATGCCATCCGCATTCGCCTCGATGTCCCCTCGTGCACCGTTAGGTTAGGTAACTAACGACAGAGCGGGGCAGGGCTAGCGCGGGTGTAAAACATAAGTAACGTCTATATAATATATCATATATACTATATACTGTATCTATCACAGAACATCACATGATCACATCACAGATATCGCAGCAGAAGAAACATATGAAATATTGGATATACTAGGACGTCCATGTTTTCAATACGAGCCAGTATAAAACACGGATTCCACGGTCGTGATGAATAGCCAAACCCACACCCCTAGACCCCTACGAGAGCGGCAAGCAACCCTACCAATTCTAGAGTTAGGAGACCCGGACTCGACTCCTCGAGTTGGTCTCCCACTGGACTCCAGAACCCGGTTACTTGTGCTCCCCTCCTTGGGTCTATCCTAGTGCAGAAAAGTAAATAATATACAACAACGGTGACAACTTCCGCAACCTGGAAGTGCCCCAAATAAAAGAATATTACATACAAGTTTTTACATGAATTAAAATGAAAAACACTCATCTCACATAAAAACCCCCGGCTATTCAAACACGACGATCCAATATAACATATCCAGCAACACATAACATCACATGTCATCAACGTAAGTAAATATGCGCATCCCAATTGTCGTTGACATATAGCAACGAAACCGGCGATATCACATATTACACTTACGGTCACAGAAAAGAAAGTGTAAAACTACAACAGTTGGAATCCGCAATCACCTCAGACATCGCATGCCTGACCAAATGAATTCCTTAGACATCGCATGCCTAACAATTATAAACCCCGCATTTTAGTCTCAAAATCGAAAACACTTTTCAATATCAAGTCGGGCAATTCAACAGGATTCCCGACATCCTGATCGAATGCTCGTCGCAAACTTCTGTAGACGGCCGCACCCCCGATACCGTCGACGAAGTGCACCAAGGCGGAACACCGCTACCGCGAGCACCCGTACGGATGCTTTCGGCGACGGGGTTCTCCTACAGTCACTTGGTCGGGGCTATGGAGTGAGGCTGTCTATTAAGTTTACCCGGCGAGTATCCGCGTACGCTACGTGATTGCGACGGACTTTTGATCACATCAAAATTCCGTGGCAACCGATCAAGTGAGACTAAATTGCTACGTTTATAACATTCATTCAGTTATCTTATAACTTTTGTGAATTCCAATTATTGTATCCCATTCCGGATAAACAGAAAATGTTAAACTTTTCGATCGAACAATCTAACACCCAAGTTTTCCCGATACAGCTCAACACATGAAATAAGTCTAACAACATTCCGTTCGTACCTCAGTACCAACGGTCCAGCCGTAGAAGGGTCAAGCCAACGCCTCACATGTGGCGCGCCGTACTGCCCCAAACCCGAAGGTTCAAAGGGCAGTTCAAGACGGTCACATAATCGAGTTAAGGTTTGTTGTCTTCTAGAGGGACCATCGTGTTACTTGCACTACTTAGAACGTCGTTAAACTACGGAAAAATCCAACACTTGGAAATTTCCCGACAGGGGAAAAATTGGGTGTTTATATCCGGTCGAACTTTTTAACATATTCTAATAATTATCCGGAAAGCCACAAAAGACGAAATTTGATAATCCGATCGAAATACTGAATCCCCAAAACAACTGCAGAAAATTTAACTCTGGAGTCAAATTAAAATTCCCAGAAAACTCAGAATAATAAATCAGGTATTACTGTGCAAATAAGTGGGGATGACGTCATCAACTAGGCGCGGAAGCGCCGCAGAACTGTGGAATATGCCGCGGATCCGCGCTACATTACACTGTTCATAGGAAACGATTTGCACAGTAATTCTTAGATTTTATTGCTGATTTTTTTTAGGCAATTTTAATTGACAAAAAACCACAAATTACAGAAATGTCCAGAGAGCATGGTAATGGTTTGGGTTTCGGGTCGATCGGACTTCAAATCGCGTCTAGACTTCGCCTAAGGCTCTAGCTAGGCTCTGATACCTACTTAGGGTTCCTAGGCACGCTAGTGAGGTCTCCCAAGCCATCAACCATGGCAATTTCAAAAATTATGGTGCCTACAAACCCTAAACTACGGATCGATAACTAGATGTCTAGGCGAACAATGAACTAGTTAACACTTAACTAATGAGAAAACGGAAATACAACCTTTGTAGATCCGGTGCTCCACCTCCATAGCTCCGCAATGAAGTCCTCTCCGCTGTCCAAAACAAATCCGGGCTCTAGAGTCGGCTTCGTCGGAGAAAAAGGGAGCTAAGTCGTCGATGTCCATGCCGAAGATGATCTACGTCGAGGCATCGCTAAATCAAGCTCCACCTTCACCAAGTTCATGAAACTTGTGAAGGAAACACACTCTACTACTTGGCAAGAGGTAGAGGATGAAGAAATAGGAAGTGGGTAGACTTTAGAATTGGATTTCTCACTCAAATCATCAATCCACCATTGATGACCTCAAGCTTCTTCACTTGAAGCAAGGAAGAAGAAGAAGGAAATTGTTATGATAAGTTAAATTAAAAAGAAAAGAATAATCCAATCTTTATCATAACTTAACCATGGTTATGTGTAGAGACTAAACCCAAGTTAAGTGAATGGTTAGGTTAGGAATGAAGACAAAAATGGTGACTAAGTCAAAGTATTCATGAAGCTTCATGAATAAACAAAATAATGCCACCATTTTTCTTTTCTTTTCCTTAAAAGAATAATAAATATAAATAAATGAATAAGTATATATAACCCTAACCATTCATATAACCATGGTTTAATCTTTACACAAGCACAAGTCAACATGTATCATCAAACATGATACAATAAAATGCACAAAAACATATCGCATATGCAATGCGCACACCCGAGTAAGAAAATCCATTTTAAAGTGAACCGATACTAGTTAATGCAAAGTAATATATCAAATATACAATTATGCATTAAATCATTAAATCAACACTTGATTTAACGATCCGGTCATGACGCACATAACCGACTGGTATCATCAGTAACAACCTATCGAATCAACACTTGATCCGATAACCCGGCTATATCGCATATAACCGATCAATGTCACATCGCGAGAATCGAATACAGTATCACATACCGTATTATTCTCGGTCCCGCACATATTACATATGCGCTCCTATTTCGTTTCGCTTGAGCCAGGAAACCTCTGTGTAGGACTCTAAAGACTCGTCAATACGCCGGCAGCAGGTGATGATCATATCAAGCACCCACAAGCCGCAAGCGGTCTGCTAAACGTAACGGCCACCCGGGTATTGAGCGATCTGAAGATCGACGAGCAAGCCCGCTCACACTCCAGTGAATCCAACCAGTAACACTACCGTACAGTCCGGTCTGATCGTCTGATATGTCGCATATCTTGCCTAGGGGTGGTAAACGTCAGACCCCAATAGCTCGATAAGTCGTGTCGATATGAGGCTCATAACGGGTCGAGAAACTACTGGTAACACTTACCAGCAATTCTCTGATCAGCCCTGGCCAGGGACTTCCTGTTATAGCTAATCAAACACAGTGCAACATCAACTCCCTATACCGGGAGAGACGAATCCCCTCCTATCGCTCATTGCCTCCATGTGACTCGGGACTGTACCCAAAAACCACCGTTTTGCACGCCCTCTTGGACGTGGTAAGATGGAAATCAAAGCACAGTGGGAACCACACAAGACTCTATGACGATCTCGGATCAACAGACTACTCTGTACCAGTGTCACCAGAGAACTGCCATCTGACGTGAGGTATAATACCATCTGGGAGTTCTCGGCGAGTCCGTCCAGTGTACCCAGTCTCTACTGAGCACCCGTATATCATCTCTGATGTCAAACACCAATGGATATGGGATCATCCATCGCCCATCTGTATGGGTCGAGAAGGTACACGCTAGTCTACTCTGGTATATCGATGCCCCGTCTCGATACACCCACGACTAGGGACTTTGAAGGATGTACTTATGGACTACCATGTCCCCAATAGTATGATCCGCATCATAGTCCAGGTAGTCAAGTACAGATCCTAAGGGCTTTACCAACATGTAACAGAGAGACAATCAGCATACACGTTAAGGTAAAGGGTAACCAGATAGCATACTATCATGTCGAGCAAGAAAGTCCTCCCTATATATGTCCCAGCATCCACTACAATATACATCCTATGTACAGTAATGGCCTCTAGGGCATACATATAACTAACACTTTGCCGTGGCTTCGTTTGTTGACGTCGTGTCCGAATTCTGCTGGAATGAGGAGGAACGCCGTTGTTGTTCTTCTGGGATGCAGATGTTGCCGTCAAGATCTGACTGTCCCTTTGATAAGGTCTGGTGGGGAAATGTGGTCGCCTTTTTTGTTTATGCCCCTGGATTGTATACTGGGATCGATGTGATCTCACCTGTAGGGCAAAATGTTTCATTTCAATTTTTTTATTTCTTTCCGCGATGCTCTATCATTTCAGCTTTTTATATCGCGAAAGTCGCGATTGCACAATCATTTCGGCTATTTTTCGCGGTGCCTAATCATTTCGGCTA
This sequence comes from Agapanthus africanus, assembly GCA_030015575.1. NCBI lineage: Eukaryota > Viridiplantae > Streptophyta > Magnoliopsida > Asparagales > Amaryllidaceae > Agapanthus > Agapanthus africanus. The sequence continues at coordinate 947,233,859 of JASDDO010000019.1, forward strand.
TTTTTTTTACTCGTTGCTTTTTATTGCGAGTTACCCAATCATTTCGGCTGTTTTTGTATGCATACATTTTTACTTGCTGATTTTGTTGCAAGTTGCCCTATCATTTCGGCTATTTCATATGCATTTTTGGCCCGCTGATGATTTTTTTGCGAGTATGGGACATGTGATCTGATACCGATTTAGGCATCAGCATCACTACAACTGGGATATTGCCAGGTGCGAATCATCATTTGCCTTTGTCGGTTCGAACAAAGATGGCTTAGCAAACAGGATTAAGATCCTGTCGACTAAGGCTTTTGACTTCATGAGCCGTAAGGGTCTTGTAAAGGTATTTCTCCCTACGAGCTCGTAAGGATCTCGTAGGTGCGTTTTCTCCTTAAGAATCGTGAGGATTCCTAAGTGTATAGTCTTTTATAAGTCGTAAGGATCTTACAAGAGTGTTTTCTCCTTATAAGTCGAGAGGACTTACAAGGGTCGTTCACCATGTGAAGATATCCTTCGTCGGTAGTGGGACTCTGTTGGGAAAACGTTTATTTATGCCTGTGGATTGTATACAAGGGTCAGCATTGAACCGCTTGTAGGGCAATCTGGGGATTGTGATGGCTTAAGAAAAGATTCAGATCCCTTTAGCTTAAGGCTTTTGAATCTTATGAGCCGTGAGGGTCTCATAAAAGGGTTCTCCTTACGAGTCGTGAGGATCTCGTAAGTGTAAGTTCTCCTTAGGAATCGTGGGGATCCCTAAGTTTGTTGCTCCCTTGTGAGTCGTAAGGATCTCACACAGGTATTTTCTCCTCTCAAGGTCGAGAGGACCTTGCAAGTGTCTTTTAAGGAGATTGCGCCATTTTGGGTTTTCACAAAACTTGCCGGTAGCCCTGCTGTTTTTACTCACGGAGCCCTTTCGGGTTTTCATCCATGCCCATCTTGCTTATGGACATACCGTTTTCTCTCTCTTTTGTGTCAGCCTTGGGATGCTGCGGTTTGTAGTAGTTTACATACATTTCGGTCAGTAGCTAGTTTCAGGACATTGCGGTCCGTTGTTAGTTTAGGGACGTTTCGATCCATTTGCCAGCTACTACTTATAGAGTTTGGGCTTAGGAAGATAGCGAGCAGACATAGGCGTCGTCATCTATCATTGACCTAGGCCGTGACTCGTCAGGCGTAATATTTTTTCAAGAATCGACCGTTTATTGGCTGAAAGGTCTTTTGCCATGCATGTCCATGAGTAGATAGGCTCCACCTTGATAGACCTTATCTATAATATACGAGCCTTCATAGTTCGGCTTGAATTTCCCCCGCTTGGCACGATTGGGGGTCATAGGTCTCTTGACCACTAGCACGAGTTCACCTTGGCGGAATGTTCTCGGCCTAGTCAATCTCTCGTATGAGCACGTCGTCTTTGCTCTATAAGCCTCCAGGTTTTGTTGCTCCATGTGCCGGGTTTTATCGAGGGCGTCGAGCTCCTCAAGCCGAAGGTGAGCATTTTCTTCGTCGGTTAGCTCATAGTGAACCACCACTCGTAGAGAGGGTAAGTCTATCTCGAGGGGGAGTACCGCTTCTGTGCCGAATACCAATGCATACGGCGTTGTGTTTGTGGCCGTTTTGAACGTAATTCGATACGCCCAGAGAGCTTCATGCAGTCTTTCGTGCCAGTCCTTCTTATTTTTGGACACTGTCTTTTTCACGATCTTCGTCAAGGTCTTGTTGAAAGCCACAGCTAGACCGTTAGCTTGGGGATTATAGACCGAAGAGTATCTCCAGTCTATATTATGCTGTTGTACGAAGCGGCTGATCTTGTGGCTTCTGTAGGCTGGCCCGTTATCGGAGATAATCCATCGTGGAGTGCCGAACCGATACATATCGTGTGTCTTGAAGAAATGGAGGATATTCTCCGTCTTCACTTCTCTTAGCGGTATTGCTTCCGCCCACTTAGAGAAATAATCAGTTGTCGCCAATATGAACCAATGCCCTCTGGATGATGCTGGTTCGATGGGCCCGATTATGTCAGTCCCCCACATTTCGAATGGCCAGCTAGCCACCGTTGGGTGTAACGGATTTGGATGCTGGTGGATAAAGTCCCCGTGCATCTGGCACGAGTGGCACTGCTTTGCGTATTCGATGCAGTCTTGGATCATCGTGGGCCAAGAGTAGCCCATCCTTTTGATCTTCTGTTTCATCTTCGGCCCGACTTGGTGAGAACCGCAGAGTCCGTCGTGAGTTTCTTGGACGAATCTCCTTGCCTCTTCATATCCCAGGCATCTTAGCCACAGAGAATCAAATGATCTCTTATACAGAGTAATATTGACGAAGGCAAAAGATAGAGCTCGTTTCATGAGCTGATGTCTTGAGGACGCATCTTCAGGCGTTCGACGGGATTTGAAGTAGTCTATAAAGACTTCTCTCCAATCCTTAGCCTTTTCCTGGTCTTCTATTTGTAGGGCCGTCTCTTTGGTCGCTTCTTTCTCTTCAGACGACTCCGGAGATATTTCTGCCGATGCAAGAACCCGACGGCTTTGCACAACGATCCTCACATCATCAAGGTTCTTGTCGGCCTGTTCTTTAGCAAGCTTGGCTAATACATCCGCCTTGCTATTTTCCGTGCGCGGTATGCTTTCCAGGGCGTAGGAATGGATTCGAGTCAGCAGTTGTTGCACTCTCTCACCATACTTTACCAACTCTGGTTTGCACGTTTGATAGTCGTCATTTACTTGACTAACGACCAGCTAGGAGTCTCCGTATATGATGTCACGCCCCGCTTCCCAAAATACGGAATACGAGGGGTAGACAAGGCCAGCCATGCTCCTACGGTCAAGGAAATGTCCTGCCGTAGTCACACTTCGGCTTATAGTTTTTCATGGTAAACAGTAAATGATGCGCAGGTAATGAGAAATACAGTAACTGAATGAAACAATGTAAAGAACTGACCTGAGGGGAAACAAATTGATATGACTCTGGATAGCCAAACAAGATGTCCGTGATGTGCGCTAGTCCTGGTCCCGGCTAAATCCTCTTCTCACACTGAGCATGCATACTCAGGTCGTCAGAACGACACAATAGTAATATAATTTATAAATTCATGTGACAATTCTAACAATGATAATAGATATGTATAACCGTAAATCAATGACAGTATGGATATGAATATGTAGTAATCAATGCAGCGGAAACGGTATGTCAACACAGTAAGTAAGATATATCAATGCCAGTATCCCTATCAGTCTCTAAGTCTCACTGTACAGGTCACTAAGCCTATCGTCAGTCTAAGTGTGAGAGTCAACCACTCGCGAGTGTCCTCCACCCAAGGGTAGAACCCAAGGGCAAGGGACCACGGGCCCAACATGTATATCACGGTAATAATCACATACCCTGTAAATCTCCATATATCTCCCTAAATATATAAGCCGGCATGGGACTCCCGAGATTCTGTTGAACTCACACTCAAACTACCCCACACCCCGTGGTCTACATCAAACGCTAACCATAACCCTAAATACCAATCGGTCTGTGACAAGTCTGTGCGAGAACTGGAAGCAGGTCCTCCATCAAGCACATCCCGACTAATACCTAAGATAAATGGCAGTGTCTGGTGCCTTATCCGTGACACCCGTGCAAGAGCTTCCATAAATGCCCCATACCACTTATAGTCACACGTACACGTGTCGCACAGACGTCGACAATGCAATATAATAATAAGGTTCACTGATTGTGTACAAGTACGTATCACTTTCACTTATTCACTGATACACGAACACTAACGTACTTGCCACAATCATTACTAAAACCTAACACTGGGTAAATGCACGTTATCACTACGTTACCAATGCAATGACATGGGTATGATATGATGCGTAAACAGTATATAAAGCATGCTTAGGATGTCCTGAATCATTAATCTACCATTTGCATAATTTATCATAAATCATACGGTTACAATTTAGTGAAACAGTGAACAGATAATAATTAGTATGTTCAGTTATCTATCCATCTAATTTAGTTTCAAGCTAATCAGGTTCCAGGACCACTAATTATAGCCATTTCATTTTAAGCGTTCACGGCTGGAAATCCGGTTTCAGAATCAGAAGTCCGTTTCGCAACGCATTTTAATCACAATTGGGAACATATTTTAGCAATGCTACAGTTAGATGAAATCTAGGGTTTTTAGTAAGGTTTTCAACGCAATAGACGGATCTTCAATCGTGTCTGTATGTCAGGAGATATAAATTATTCAATACTAGTATGTCAGTTCTGATTCTGTTGGGACTGTTATGCTTCCCGATCTTTTAAATTACAGGATAAATAACAAACGATAAAGAAACAGAATGAAACCACTTGTGTTGTCTAGCTAACAGGTTCACCTACAATAAAAAGTGGAGTTCCGCAACCTACAAGTTAAGGAAACAGGATGGTGCTCATTACGGGAAAGTAAACCACAACTGGAGTCACTCTGGACTGCAGTCGAGAGTCGCACTCCGATCCAAATATAGTCATAGTTTAAGTTCAGGAATATCTGGAAACTAGTATAGGGTTAAAGTTCGTCGAGTTGGCTTCGATTTGAGCCCTCGAACGTACCATTTCAGTGTGTATATAATTTATGGTAATTTTAACGGTTTTCGGGTACAAGAAGATTCCAGTTTTACGAGTAAACTTGGGGGTAGTTGTTTTAGTCGTTAACGATTATATTTTCCAGCGAAACTTGCACAAGATATCCATCCCTTCAAGGGCCAATACAAATCATCCAGTTCCGTCAAATTTGATAAGTATTCGCATTGGGAACACACATCGAACAGGTATGGCACACAATTAATCTAAATTTGTAACTTCATGATCTATGTAATTAAATATTGTAACTTGAGTATATAGCATGTAAGCAAGTAAAATACTTGCCTGGGAACGTCTCGGGGTTGTACGGCAGCAACGGCGACGACCGAGACAACAGTGATCGACGACGTATGAAAAGTGCTCGATGAAATGCCAAAGTTTGAATGTTTTGTGGTGATCTCGACTCGGCTTGTGGGGGCGAGGGTGGTTGCAATGAGGTGGAGGTTGCTGGCGGGGTTCACGTGAGGTGCTCGGGATGTGGGTTCGAGAGAGGGAAAGTGATATATATATATAGAGAGAGAGAGGTGTAGAGAGAGAGAGATAGAGAGAACACAGAGAGAGAGGGGGGGAGAACAGAGAGAATAGAGGGTGACATAGAGAGTGTAAGAGAGAAAGAGAATTAGAGAGAGAGAGAGAAGCAGTGAGCGAGAGAGAGAGAGAGAAAGAGAAGCAGTGAGAGAGGGAGTGAACAGAGAGGGTGAGATGATGATGGAGATAGTGATGATGAGGGCGCTGCGAGGTGGTGAAGGAGGAGGCGGAGCGACGTGGGCACGAGGTGGCTGCAGTCGTCGACGTCGTCGCCGGGGAAGTGGGTGCGGAACGTTCGAGCTTGGTTGGTTTGGGTGTACAGGGGATTCGCCACGAGCTCTAGCTCCGGTGATGGAGGTAGAAGTGGGAGTCGGTGAATGAGACAAGGCGATGAGGATCTCGAGGAGAGGAGGTCGGAGGTATGGGGACTCGGGTGATCGGGGATGGGTATGCAGTGGGTTCGAGAGTGGGAGAGAGAGAGGAGGAGGAAGGAGTTCGAGTGAGAGAGAAAGGAGGCGACGAGGGGTTAGAGGGGGTGTGCGCGACGTGGGGTAACGGCTCACGAACGTGGATGGAGGAGGCGGCGTGGGCTGCGGCGAAGGAACGGGTCGCGAGCGACAGGAGGCGGGAATCCTGGAAGAGAGCCGTTGGGAAGAAGGGGGTGTAAAAGCGGGTCGGGTCGGGTTGAAGCGGGTCGAGTTGGGTGCTGAAGCGGGCTTGAAAAGAAGATGGGCCGGGCCAGAACAAGAAAATAGATTTAAATGGAAAAAGAAAAGGAGACGGGCCGGGGAGAGTTGGGCTGAGGGAATAAATAAGGGAAAAAGGATTAAATATGGAGAGAGGGCCGGGCTGGAAAAGCTGGGCTCGGGGGTTGGGCAGGAAAAAGAAATATAAGGGAATGGAAAAAGAACGGGCCAGAGAATTTAAAGGAAAATCAAAATGGGGAAAAATATAGGGAGTGGGCCGGGGATTTGATATAAAAGAAAAATGGGTTTTGGGTTTTAATAAGATGGATTAAGTTTATAAAAGAATGGGAGATGGGCTTGGGATAATTTAAATGAAATTTTGTGAGGAATGGAGGGGGAAAGGGTTTAAATAAAATAAAATAACTAATGAGATATTACAAGGGCTGGGATGAAGGAATGGTGCTGAGTGTTATTGTGTGGGGATTTTGGGTTTGAGAAAGGGGATGAACTAAAATAGGTTGGGAAATTTTAAAATAATCAATAATTATAAATACAAATTTATAGGTGAAAAAGAAATACAGATATAGGCGTACAAAAAGGGGCTGGGTATTACATCATACCACCCTTACAAAAATTTCGTCCTCGAAATTTAAAATAAACGATAAGTTATACAAACATAAGCGAAAACTGTTATATTGCAAATTAATACCTAAAGATTTACTAGAATCTGTGGACGAAGAAATTTGAAGGTATAAATATATAAGAACAACATACAAAAAGATAGATCTAAGTAGGCGTAAGGCAGGAATAACTACAGGGGCAACTACATGTATACGAGTTTAGCAGTAAGAACAATAACGAACAATGATATTCGAGGCGTACTCGATAAAATCGAAACTCAAATATGTGCACATCTAAGTATATCAAAAATAGCAAGCAGAAATAATAAGTATAAGGCTCAACCACTTATAATAGTAAGCATATGCATAATACTCGAAATAAGGTGACGATAATAAAGTAGTGGAAGATTTGTCGGTAGGTTAAAACATTTTAGGATAATGTATCGATAAAATAGTTTTAAAATAATTTAGAAAACTTGTATAGTGAAATTAAGAAACATGGACCAAAAGTATGCGCGGTGTAAAGTTGTGCTACTGAAAATAATAGGAAAGCTAGTAGTGGAGTACTTGAAATGCGTAAAACGGAAATAGTTGATAAAACACACTCTTCGATAAATATAAAATAATGAAAACCAAATTTTCGAATACTAATGTCCCTATATGTATTTAGGGTAATAGGAAAAACACAAAGAGGTATAGGGTCAGCTAGGGTATTGATTACAAGGAAGTGTGGCTCATTCAGAAGGTTGGAGTGTGGCGGCTTTAGGCTGAAGATCATGGAGACTGGGATCGGGTCAGTACAGGACGTAAGGATGAGCAACAAGGGATACAAAAGAAAAAGTGTGGGGGAAAACAACAGTCGGTGCATCACACTAATCAAAATTTGAAGGGTTAGCGAACTCGGAAATTCATAAGAAAGGTCCTCCTCCCAGAAGGATCTCAAACGGGGCGCAGACGAAGGATGAAGAGTGGACCTCTAAAAATCGGGTGTGGTACTAGTGAATCTCAGTGAGGGTTAAGACAAGGTAAGGAGTAGGGGTGAACAGATCTCAGTAGAGAAAATAATTATATAGAAGAAATAATCAAGTAGCAAGTGAATTAAGGAGATCGAAGGATTAGGAACTCAGCAATTTATTTCATTTCAAAAAGATTTCAAATAAAGCATTCTCAAAGACGAAAAGTGGCCCTAAACTATACACAGTTTTATTTGGCCAAAGAAGACAACATCTAAAAGAAATCCCGTCAGTCGCGGTTGTGGAGATTCAGCAGGTTGCGGTAGGCTCGCGCACTCAGGTAGGGGTGTCCATTTCCATAACGCCTCGCAGGTATTGCCATTGGGAGTTCTTCCACCGCAGGGTCTTGATCTTCTGGTCCTTCTTCCTCAGATGGAGCTTCTTCATCGAGGTCCGATTCCATGTGATCCTCTCCTTCTGGGTTCTCTTCCATGGGGTCTTCCTCCACTGGATTTTCTTCTATCGGGTCTTCCTCGGGATCTTCCTCTATCGGGTTCTCTTCAGGGTTTCCTTCTTCTTCGTCGGAATCAGCTATCATGTTAAACTCTGGGGCGGCTACTCCTACATCCTCTGAATCGTTGTTTCCGAAATTGACCTGGGGACCGTTGATCTCATCGTCAGAACTCATCAGCGTGTGGTCTAAGGAAACGCATGACTGTGCATCCTCATCGAGATGCGGCGCTGCTCCAGGATGGGCCATGGCCTGAAAAGAAAATATCATGATTAGACAACGGAACATATCAATAAAATAGTTAAGTGTATGAAGTATAGAAAGATATGCGGTGGCAGGAATTAAAAAATATCAGGATAATAATGCTGTGATAATGAATAGTATAAATAAGGAGAAAGCAAGAGAATGATACATATATTATGATTCAAATTTTATTGCATTTCACTAAGAGTTCAACGGATACAAGATTTCAAACGGAAAGAAATATTCATAAAAGGATGACAACATTATTACTAAGAGCAGAAAACGTGAAAAATTCTTCTTTGACTACTAGAACGTTGCATTCTCGTCGCGTGAGTTGAATCCTGCGCTAGGTCCGCCTTATCCTCGATGTTTGAACTACGCAACAATCATCACTTGGCAGAAGTGGAGATTGTGGATGAGTCTCCTCCTTGTAGCTCCTTCCTTTTTGGGCAACCGTTGATAAGATGTCCGCTGGATCCGCAAATCAGACATTTCCCTTGGGCGCGGCGACAATCCCTCTGAAGGTGTCCTGGTCTCTTACAGTACCCACAATATGGGGTCTTCGGCTGCTTCTGTTGCGGGGAAAAAAATTGGCGTTTCATCTTCTTCTCTTTTCCTCGTCTAACGGGGATCCCTTTATGATTGGAAACAGCCGCTGGTGCCTGATTCACCTGTCTTCTCAGTCCTTCAGCCAACAAGTCGTTTGTTCGCTCCTGAGCTTCCTTTAGACCTTGCAGTACACTCAGAATCTCAATGGTCTGATTCTGGGGAGCGGATATAGATGAAGAGTCGTTGGAAGACATGATCCTAAAACAACAATTTTGAGGATGATATAAGGCACAAGCTATAAGATTCAAATATAATAAGGATTGGACAAAGATTCAAAAATATCAGATGTGATGAAATTTATTACAAGTGGGAAAAATCAACTGTATGACTCCAAGTCACTTAAACAGAATATGGTAGTGTAATCGTGATGTAGTTCACCATTACAACCACGAAACTTTGCCAAGTCACCTGAAACCCTAGCGAATGGATAGCTGAACACACGATGTGAATATGGATCAAGAATGACAAGTTTACAACCTAGACCAAGGAATGGCTTAGATTGCCAAGCTATACACGGAAAACTGCAATCCCAATCGAAGCAAAACCCGGCTCTGATACCAACTAAACCATGTCACGCCCCGCTTCCCAAAATATGGAATACGAGGGGTAGACAAGGCCAGCCATGCTCCTACGGTCAAGGAAATGTCCTGCCGTAGTCACACTTCGGCTTCTAGTTTTTCATGGTAAACAGTAAATGATGCACAGGTAATGAGAAATGCAGTAACTGAATGAAACAATGTAAATAACTGACCTGAGAGGAAACAAATTGATATGACTCTGGATAGCCAAACAAGATGTCCGTGATGTGCGCTAGTCCTGGTCCCGGCTAAATCCTCTCCTCACACTGAGCATGCATACTCAGGTCGTCAGAGCGACACAATAGCAATATAATTTATAAATTCATGTGACAATTCTAACAATGATAATAGATATGTATAACCGTAAATCAATGACAGTATGGATATGAATATGTAGTAATCAATGCAGCGGAAACGGTATGTCAACACAGTAAGTAAGATATATCAATGCCAGTATCCCTATCAGTCTCTAAGTCTCACTGTACAGGTCACTAAGCCTATCGTCAGTCCAAGTGTGAGAGTCAACCACTCGCGAGTGTCTTCCACCCAAGGGTAGAACCCAAGGGCAAGGGACCACGGGCCCAACATGTATATCACGGTAATAATCACATACCCTGTAAATCTCCATATATCTCTCTAAATATATAAGCCGGCATGGGACTCCCGAGATTCTGTTGAACTCACACTCAAACTACCCCACACCCCGTGGTCTACATCAAACGCTAACCATAACCCTAAATACCAAGCGGTCTGTGACAAGTCTGTGCGAGAACTGGAAGCAGGTCCTCCATCAAGCACATCCCGACTAATACCTAAGATAAATGGCAGTGTCTGGTGCCTTATCTGTGACACCCGTGCAAGAGCTTCCATAAGTGTCCCATACCACTTATAGTCACACGTACACGTGTCCCACAGACGTCGACAATACAATATAATAATAAGGTTCACTGATTGTGTACAAGTACGTATCACTTTCACTTATTCACTGATACACGAACACTAACGTACTTTCCACAATCATCACTAAAACCTAACACTGGGTAAATGCACGTTATCACTACGTTACCAATGCAATGACATGGGTATGATATGATGCGTAAACAGTATATAAAGCATGCTTAGGATGTCCTGAATCATTAATCTACCATTTGCATAATTTATCATAAATCATACGGTTACAATTTAGTGAAACAGTGAACAGGTAATAATTAGTATGTTCTGTTATCTATCCATCGAATTTAGTTTCAAGCTAATCAGGTTCCAGGATCACTAATTATAGCCATTTCATTTTAAGCGTTCACGGCTGGAAATCCGGTTTCAGAATCAGAAGTCCGTTTCGCAACGCATTTTAATCTCAATTGGGATCAGATTTTAGCGACGCTACAGTTAGATGAAATCTAGGGTTTTCAGTAAGGTTTTCAACGCAATATATGGATCTTCAATCTTGTTTGTATGTCAGGAGATATACATTATTCAATACTAGTATGTCAGTTCTGATTCTGTTGGAACTGTTATGCGTCCCGATCTTTTAAATTACAGGATAAATAACAAACGATAACAAAACAGAATGAAACCACTTGTGTTGTCTAGCTAACAGGTTCACCTACAATAAATAGTGGAGTTCCGCAACCTAAAAGTTAAGGAAACAGGATTGTGCTCATTACGGGAAAGTAAACCACAACTGGAGTCGCTCTGGACTGCAGTCCAGAGTCGCACTCCGATCCAAATATAGTCACAGTTTAAGTTCAGGAATATCTGGAAACTAGTATAGGGTTAAAGTTCGTCGAGTTGGATTTGATTTGAGCCCTCGAACGTACCATTTCAGTGTGTATATAATTTATGGTAATTTTAACGTTTTTCGGGTACAAGAAGATTTCAGTTTTACGAGTAAACTTGGGGGGAGTCGTTTTAGTCGTTAACGATTATATTTTCCAGCGAAACTTGCACAAGATATCCATCCCTTCAAGGGCCAATACAAATCATCCAGTTCCGTCAAATTTTATAAGTATTCTCATTGGGAACACACATCGAACAGGTATGACACACAATTAATCTAAATTTGTAACTTCATGATCTATGTAATTAAATATTGTAACTTGAGTATATAGTATGTAAGCAAGTAAAATACTTGTCTGGGAACGTCTCGGGGTTGTACGGCAGCAGCGGCGACGACCGAGATAGCAGTGATCGACGACGTATGAAAAGTGCTCGATAAAATGCCAAAGTTTGAATGTTTTGTGGTGATCTCGACTCGGCTTGTGTGGGCGAGGGTGGTTGCAATGAGGTGGAGGTTGCTGGCGGGGTTCACGTGAGGTGCTCGGGATGTGGGTTCGAGAGAGGGAAAGTGATATATATATATATATATATATATATATATAGAGAGAGAGAGAGAGAGAGAGAGAGAGAGAGAGAGAGGTGTAGAGAGAGAGAGATAGAGAGAACACAGAGAGAGAGGGGGGAGGGAAAGAACAGAGAGAATAGAGGGTGACAGAGAGAATGTAAGAGAGAAAGAGAATTAGAGAGAGAGAAAGAGAAGCAGTGAGAGAGAGAGAGAGAAAGAGAAGCAGTGAGAGAGAGGGAGTGAACAGAGATGGTGAGATGATGATGGAGATGGTGATGATGAGGGCGCTGCGAGGTGGTGAAGGCGGAGGGGGAGCGACATGGGCACGAGGTGGCTGCAGTCGTCGATGTCGTCGCCGGGAAAGTGGGTGCGGAAGGTTCGAGCTCGGTGGGTTTGGGTGTACAGGGGATTCGCCACGAGCTCTAGCTCCGGTGATGGAGGTAGAAGAGGGAGTCGGTGAATGAGACAAGGCGATGAGGATCTCGAGGAGAGGAGGTCGGAGGTATGGGGACTCGGGTGATCGGGGATGGGTGTGCAGTGGGTTCGAGGGTGGGAGCGAGAGAGGAGGAGGAAGGAGTTCGAGTGAGAGAGAAAGGAGGCGACGAGGGGTTAGAGGGGGTGTGCGCGACGTGGGGTAACGGCTCGCGAACGTGGATGGAAGAGGCGGCGTGGGCTGCGGCGAAGGAACGGGTCGCGAGCGTCAGGAGGCGGGAATCCTGGAAGAGAGCCGTTGGGAAGAAGGGGGTATAGAAGCGGGTCGGGTCGGGTTGAAGCGGGTCGGGTTGGGTGCTGAAGCGGGCTTGAAGAGGGGATGGGCCGGGCCAGAACAAGAAAATAGATTTAAATGGAAAAAGAGAAGGAGACGGGCCGGGGAGAGTTGGGCTGAGGGAATAAATAAGGGAAAAAGGATTAAATATGGAGAGAGGGCCGGGCTGGAAAAGCCGGGCTGGGGGGTTGGGCAGGAAAAAGAAATATAAGGGAATGGAAAAAGAACGGGCCAGAGAATTTAAAGGAAAATCAAAATGGGGAAAAATATAGGGAGTGGGCCGGGGATTTGATATAAAAGAAAAATGGGTTTTGGGTTTTAATAAGATGGATTAAGTTTATAAAAGAATGGGAGATGGGCTTGGGATAATTTAAATGAAATTTTGTGAGGAATGGAGGGGGAAAGGGTTTAAATAAAATAAAATAACTAATGAGATATTACAAGGGCTGGGATGAAGGAATGGTGCTGAGTGTTATTGTGTGGGGATTTTGGGTTTGAGAAAGGGGATGAACTAAAATAGGTTGGGAAATTTTAAAATAATCAATAATTATAAATACAAATTTATAGGTGAAAAAGAAATACAGATATAGGCGTACAAAAAGGGGCTGGGTATTACATCTGAGGAGATTTTCGATTCCCATGTCGACAGCGATCTCAAGACCTGCTATCAAAGCTTCATATTCGGATTCATTGTTCGTCCTCGGCTCTGTTAAGGAGAAGGCAAAGCGCATTATCCCTCCTTGTGGAGTCACGAAGATGAGACCCACCCCGGATTTGATTATAGGGGTGCTTTGTTTTCGCTTCTTCATGGAAGATACTCCATCGAAATAGAGTTCCCACCGGGTATCATTCTCTCTTCTCTCCCCGCCGATTGTGTCAAACGCGTGCTCGTCGGGCAATTCGCAGTTCAAAGGAGAATCAAAAGTTATCGAATGCTCAGCGAGAAAATTGGCGATAGCCTGGCCTTTTACCGCCTTGAGGGGACGATAAGTTATCGAGAACTCCATCAAGAGCAGGGCCCATTTAGCGAGTCGTCCTGTTTGTATGGCTTTTGACATCAAGTATTTGAGAGGATTCACTTTTGATATGAGGTGGACGTTATGTGCCAAAGCATAGTGTCTGAACTTCATTATTGCAAAGATTAATGCCAGGCAGTGTTTTTCGATAGGGGAGTGATTGCTTTCTGCCCCCAGGAGAACTCGACTCAAATAGTAGAGGGCTCTCTCCTTCCCCTGATCGTTCTCTTGTGCCCACAGCGCGCCTAAGGAACCTTCGAGGGCTGTTGTGTACAGGACGAGAGGTTTTCTTTTAACGGGAGCGGCCAGTACTGGAGGATTCAACAGGTATTGCTTGATTTCGTCCAGTGCGCTTTGGCATTGCGATCCCAGACGAACGGGGTTCCCTTCTTCATTAGGTGACTGTAAGGATGGCACTTGCCGGAGAGATTGGCTATAAATCACCAGATATACGCGAGCTTTCCTTGGAGAGACCGCAGTTGCTTGAGAGTCCTTGGCGGAGGCATTTCCATGATCGCCTTGATCTTCGACGGGTCTATTTTGATGCCTCTATATCGGACGACGAATCCTAGGAACTTGCCTGAGGAAACTCCGAACGCGCATTTAAGAGGGTTCATCTTCAAGTTGTATTTCCGAAGGCGCTGAAACACGGTCTTCAGATGCTCTAAATGTTCCTTGTATGATTTGCTTTTAATATAGCATTCGACGATTTCATGTATGAGGTCATCAATATAGCATTCGGCGATTTCATGTATGAGGTCATCGAAAATCTTCGCCATGGCCCTCTGATAGGTGGCACCGGTGTTCTTTAGACCGAAAGGAATCACCTTGTAGCAGAATATGCCCAAAGGCCGGAAAGCGGTATGCTTCTGGTCCTCGGGATGCATCTTTATCTGATTGTATCCTGATGAGCCGTCCATGAAGGAGAAAACTTCGTGAGTGGACGTATTATCTATCATCAGCTCAGTGACCGGTACTGGAAAGTCGTCCTTCGGGCAAGCTTTGTTGAGATCCCAAAAGTCCACACATATGCGAACCGTCCCATTTTTCTTCATCACTGGGACGATGATGGCAATCCAGTCAGGGTATTGAACTTCTTGGATGAAGCCAGAGTCGATTAACTTCTTGACCTCGGCGTTGATGCTCATCTCAAGCTCGAGCCGCATTCTTCTTGGTGCTTGTTTGATCAGCTTGACGTCCGGAGATATCGCCAATTTGTGCACAGCAATCTCCGGATCTAGTCCTGGCATCTCGGAATAGTTCTATGTGAAGCAATCTTTATACTGCATGAGCACGTCTTTAAGCGTAGCCTTCTTTTCTTCAGACAACAGTTCACTGAAGAACGTCGGCCGTGGGTCGTTTGCCGTTCCTAAGTCGATTTTTCTGAGGTCATCTGCAGTAGTATGTATCCCATCTTCCAGCTCTTTTGGCGCCGGTGGAAATTCTGAGATCAACTCATTTTCATCGTTTTCGAAGCACCAAGAAATGTCATCCATATTCTCGGGTTCTTCTTCTGACAGCGTTATCGCGTGACAGATACGAGATCGTTTCCAAGACCAATATTGATCTGGTTCTACTCTCGCTATACACGTCACTTTCGGTTCATGCTTCTGTGACGGGGTTATCCTCCAACTGCTAGATAGAGCGAACCTGCCTTATTGATATTGGTCTTCGACCCAGTTCTTGAAGGTGAAGCAGTTTTCGAGAGGATGTCCTATTGCTCGGTGATAGGAGCAATAGTCTGGGTGAGAGACTTCGTCTGCTTTCTTGGGGTGCTTGGACTCCGGGAGCGTAATCATCCGATGTTTCACGACGAGGTCGAATATCTTCCTTGTCTTATCTTGGGGAAAAGAATATGCTCGACCCATCTTCTTTATAAGAGACGGATCCCGGCTGCTCGATTCTCGATCGCGTGGCTTCTTAGACCCGCTTTGCCGCTGTCAAACGTTTTTTCCGTTCTTTGGTTTATTTTTGCCTCTGCGTCGGGTCTTTTGTATGACGGGCTGGCGACGAAGAGCATTGTCATTCTCCGCGGCCTGCTGAAGGAGGCGCTACGTCCTGGCTTTCTCGTAAATAGCCATTTCGCGGCTATAGTCATCCCGGACCTTCTGACCCGCTTCCTTTATTAGCTTGTCTATCTTTTCTTCAAACTACGGACTTGGTATTTTCATGGCGGGACCTCGTCTTGGTTCAGGGTTAGCGTCTCTTAAAAGAGCATCCTCTTCTTCATCGAAATCATGTATAATGTAGCAGCCATGGAATCGCTCCCGTTTCTTGGATTGAACATATCCAAGCCCACTCGTTTCCATTCTCCCATTGGGCAATTTTTGCTGAGTTCCAGGGACGCTCCAGATTCTGTTGTAGAACTGGGCTTGTCGAGCAGTCTGTTTGAAGGGTACGCCTTAGCGCCTCAACAGCCTTTTTAATCCCTCTGTGTAGTATCTGGGCAGACGGATGTGCTGGAGCCTGTCAAGTGTAGAATTGGCACCGTGCCAAATTTCTTTCTCCACTTTGGTTTCCGTGGATTGATAAAAGAGGATCGCCTTTTCATCTCTTCACCTGGGAAGGACGTAGAATGTCTGCAGTTCCTGCACACCATAGGTATCAAGTGCGTCGAGCTCTTTGTAATGCTCTTGCGGAACCATGGCGATTTGCAAACTCTGATCATCGCCAGCGAAGGCTTGTATTGATGGCCGAACAAAAAATACGGCATTGACCTCATCTTCCGAGTCGCTGCCGAAGACCAGAATAGGGGTGGACGGTCCCGGCTTGTTGCATTGGGGCGGCCCTGAATAAACTATTTCTTCCTCCTCCTCGGTATCACTCCCGAAGACCGGAATAGTAGTGATAGCTCTATTCTTCGGTTTGTGGCATCTTTCCGTGTCTTCAAAATCTGGTAAGAAGTATTTTGCATCTTCGTACTTTCGGACTTCATTCACGGAGAATGGGTTCAACTCTCCTGTCATGGTATACTCGAGACCATCCTTGAAATACTTCATACACTGATGTTGTGTAGAAGGGATGATGTTGTACTCGTGTAACCAAGGCCTGCTGAGCAAAGCATTGTAACATGTCTTAGCGTCAATGACGTGAAATTTGATGTCCGTGACGAGCAGCCCAAAGTGTAACGTCAGTATCATAGACCTGAGCGTCCGTGATGACTGGGAATCAAACCCGGAGATAGTGATTTTATCACGAGCGAGGTGCTGAACGCTCATGCAGATTTCCTTCAACACTCTTACATTGAGGAGATTGACGGAGGACCCATTGTCAACCAGGATCTTGCCTATCTTAATATCATGACAGTATCCGGAGACATAAAGGGGACGGTTATGCTCGCACGTCCCGAGGAGGAGATCTTCATTGCCGAAGGTGATATCGGCTGTGTGCACTTCTTCCAGCTCGTCCTTCATCTTTTCTTCAGCGAGGAAAGCCTGAAACTGTTCGGGCTCTTGTAGTGCCTTGATCAGGGAATCTCTCACCTCTTAAGATAGCAGAAGGGTGTCGAGAATACTTAGCTGCGAGGGTATCTTTCTCAGGTGTGCCAGAACGTTGTAATCCACCTTACTTTTCTTTGGCGGGTCCTTGGCTGTCAACTCTTTGATGGCTTGGTCATCGAGGGCGATATCTTCAGGGACTTTTTCTTTCCCTTTATCTTTTCTATTTGATCCATCAATCGCAGGTCCGAGGTTCTTTACGGGCAGCGTACGATTGCGCAGCTGAATGTTCTCACAGGTCTTCATTCCTTCCTCTTTTCCTGAGGTAGATTCTTTGAAGAGATAGCCGAGAGTCAACTCTTCTTCCGAATCGCTCCCGAAGGTGAGAATTTGCGATCCCCTGCTACCAACAATGTGACAATTGCCGGCAGCTCTTCCACGTTCGTCTGTCGTATTTTTCCGCTGTCGACGAGCTTCACGCTTCATCATCTTGAAGTGCTGCCTGTGAGCGACATACTCTTGCCACCAATTTTTAAAAGCGTTGCATTCTTCAGTAGGGTGCGCAATCCTTCGATGATATAAACAGTAATTACGATGCACATCTTCTTCATTAAGGTGTGTCTCATCAGAAGTGTTTCCTTCGGAGGGTGGCAGCTTCATTCCCATCGATATGGCTTTGGTGAACCTTTTCCTTTTCTTGAACCTGCTTTTGCTGGCGGTCGAAGTGCTCCTATCTGGTCGGGGTGCTTCAATCTTTCTGTTCAGTCGCCGGCGTTTGGCTTTTCCAAATATGACCGTTTTGCACTCTCGATCAGCCTTGCTTTTCAGAAGAGCTTCATTCAGGAATGCCTCAATCATCTCGTATGACGGCCTTAAGAGCTCCGATTCGGGATCTGCCCCCAGTTTCTCTGCGTCGGGAGCTTTTTTACCGTCTATCGACGAGTGAGAGATCATATGGCAGCTTGCCACATAATCCTCAAGTTCATCTGACGAGTCTTCTCCATCGTCATCATCTCCATCCTCAAGGACGTGGCTGAGAAACTCTTGAAGTGTGACCGAGGTTCGCGCTTTCTGATTATATTCCTCCAGCGCGTCAATATGTTTTTGCAGGTTCGTACGCTTGTCATCAGGCTTCACAGGCTTTTTGGTCTTTTTCTTCTTATTCGAAGACTTTAACGGCTGGGTATGGGCGCTTTGACTATCACCACCAATTTTTGGAGTTAGGCATGGATTCAGCATTCCCTTGATGACTTCGGGTTCAAGTAGACTTTTCCATTTGATCGCCGGGCATGTTTGGAGATCCTTCAGTATTCTTTTCGTTTTGGCTGAAAGAACGACCTCCCATGGAGATTCTTCTATAAAAGAGCATGATGCCCCTGGTGTGTCCGCCTTTTTGAGAGCGTGCGGCTGGGGCGGGTTTACTTTCCAATTCCCGGATAGTGCGAAATTGCCATGTTGGTATTGGTTCTCAATCCACCCTTTGAAGATGAAGCAATCTTCGATTGGATGGCCTATCGCTTGGTGATAAGGGTAATAATTGGGATTATTAGCCTCACCGGGTTGCAATGGACGTTTTGGATCCGGCAAGTTGATGAGCCTGTTGTGCACCGCCAATTCGAACAATCTCCTCGTTTTGTCCAGGGGAAACGAATATGGGCGCTTCATTTACTCATTAAAGAATCGTCGTCTCTCGTTTTGGCGATCAGTTAGTTTTGGACCACTGGGTTGCTGTTGAGCATTGGCAACGAAGGTTGCTTTTCCTTTTCCCTTTTCGTTTCGAGGCTCTAATTTCAAAGAAGATGGTCTATGACCCATCTGATCCATTTGGGCTAGCTTGTCAATTAAGGCCTGGAAAGCAGTCGGCTTGAAGAACATCATGAATTGGGAAATGGTCGCCTGAGGGTCGAGAGTACCCACGAACATGCCTACCGCAGGCGCTTCTTCGATGCGCTGCTAGCACTTCGACCATAGATTCCGCCACCGTATCGCGTACTACACCCATGTTTTGCCTGGCTTCACTCTGGCGTTAATTAATGCGGTGATCGGGGTGCGTTCACTAGCGCTTGCGAACCTTTGTATAAACAGTAACTCCATTTCTGCAAAAGTTTTGACGGAGTCGTTCAGGAGCTCAGAGTACCACTCGAATGCTGTCTCCGACAAACTGCCAACAAACTGGCAAAGCAATAGTTTGTCATCCCCTCCAGTATTGCCGCACAGAGCCCTAAATTGAGCAACGTGCTGGTGTGGATTTCCCGTCCCCTTATATACGTGGAATTTGGGGATTGTGTATCCCGGCGGGTACTTTATCTGGTCATACCAACCCGGATAGGGTCGTCCAGTCTTAACAATTTGCCCAGCCACTTCATTCGCCTAATGAACTCGTATCTGATGAGCGATGTAATCATCCAGGACGGCTTTTGAGATGGTCTCCTCTTTGGCTGCTGAACAAGCCGGAAGAGGGTTTGACGTCTCGTCTCGGTCGTCTTTGAGTATAATCGGAGGATCTTCAGCTGGAGGATCCGGCTGTAACATCATCCCAACCATGTCTTGGAATAAGAACGCCATTTGTTTTATGTTGGCAGCTTGTTCCGCTGCCTCTTTATCTTTCTTTTCGAGGATTCTGCGGAGGAACTCAGCATCAGTTTCTTGTTCTTGACGTTGCTCTGATGACGTTTTCGGGCTTTCTTTTGTCCCTGTGAGTACGGCCATTTACGTCAACATTTCCTGGAGCTTCTGTTGTTGCTCCTGGGCCTTTGTTACGAATCTGGTGAGTGGTTGATGGCCCGTAGAGATATGGCTATCCTATTTTCCGGATGCCATATAGACAGTATGTACCACCATGCCCCCAAACTTGGGGCGTTTAGATTCAGTGTTCTTGCGATTCGTCGCAGACAACGGGATTTTCTCCAGCCTTCTCCTCTTGTGAGTGGTCGAAGTTGAGGGGGCCGTTGCAGTGGGCACCCAAGTAGCTGTCGTCTTCTGTGGCTTGACAGGGTAGTCCTCTTCTTTCCGAACCTTCATCTTTTTCTGTCGGCGGGGATAGTCTTGATCTACCACGGAATTCTGAACCTGTCGCTAAACTTTATAAATTTTAGAGGACAGCCGCTGAGGGGGCTGCTCCAGCTTCGTCTTTGTAGCGTTCTCCAATGGTGGAGGAGATCTTTTTAATACAGCAGTCGGAGAGTTTTTGCGTACCCTCCTAAGTAGTTCAAAGCTGTTCCCAGTTGGAACAGCAGCATCAATTTCCACCGTTGGAGCCGGCGGAGTCAATCCAGAAGGGGAATTGCCCCCACCTTTCCTCACTCGGTGCCAGTGGCGACGTCAATCATGTCGAGCAGACGGTATCACCTCTGCTGTTGGATGAGCTTCTTCATGACCCCCGCTTTGATGAGGGGCTGTTGTCGCCGTTAGCCTGTCTAAGACCGATGAGAGGGGATGGTCAGTCTTGCGAAGGTCAACTTTCAAGCAGGAGGAGCAGTCTTGGTGACTTCGTTTGGAGCGGGAGCCGAAACAATCATTCGTGCAAAGCCCGACTCCTTAGCAGGGGAAGCCGCTTTGGCGACTTCAGGAGCAGGAATGGCTATCCTCTTCGGGATAACCCCTTCCAGTATCGCGGGCTTCTTCACAGGCCCATTGGAGCTTCGGCCCAATCTGTTAAAGACTGAGGCACTTGGTTTGGGCGACCCGTTAAGAGGGGCCGCAGTAGTTGTGAGCCGATCAAAGACCGACTTCTTGTTAGCTTCTTGTGATGGCAATGGTGTGTTGAACCTTATGGGTAGGAGCATGGTCCCAAAGAATAGCCCTGTGGTGGCTTGCGTCACCTGTTCCACCGGCATTGTAAAAACGGAGGCCGCCTGATGCCCGTAGGTCACTCCTCCAGCAGGGACGGAGTGAGAGTTATTGCCGTTGTTGCAGCTTGTGCAGTTGAAAGCCATTTGATCTTTTGTTTTTCTTAGGGAGCAAGATACCAAATCTTAGTACTTCACATCCAAAGGTAACCATGTCAAACTGTGACTTGTTCGTGAAATACGACACACGAAGTGTGGAGTGGAAAGAGGAAATGGTTCCACCGGGCGTGCCAGAATCTGTTCTCCGCCGAAAGACCTGGAAGACAAACGTCTTGCCTGAATTTAGGGACAGATGCTATTTTGTTTTATCCGTCCACCTCTCCGAAGATTCCAAGTTGATTTATGGCATCGTGTATCGGAGGTTTAGACGGATGCGACCGTTGTAGCAGAATTCGTCAGATTCCCCCTCATTTGAGGGGTTTTTGATTGTGAGGATGCTCTTCCCTGCAGGCGCAAGCCCGTGCAGTTAATTAAGCTACCGCATCGTAGTAACAACTTTCTCCCTCTCCAGATGGTCACTTTGTGTCGTGTGCGTTTGTTTTCTTTTTTGGTTGCTCGTGGATTGTATACGGAGACTAATTTATGTTGTCGCCCGTAGGGCGCGGATTAGTCCAAATCCGTATTAATTTGCGTTTTGGTTTGGGTTTAGGGATACGTTAGTTTTATTTGAGACTGAGATCAACTTAAACGTTTGTTAAAGATACGTTAGTCTAATTTTAGACTAAGATCACCTTAACGGGATCATTTAGATCCAACAAAAGAGCATTTGGGCTCTATTGTTTAGTTTGAGGACATTATGGTCCATAGTTGGTTTAAGGACATTACGGTCCATAGTTGGTTTAAGGACATTACGGTCCAATATTAGTTTAAGGACATCTCGGTCCAGTTTAGAGACATCATAGTCTGTAAAGTTTAAGGACATCATAGTCCATGAGTTTAAGGAACCCACAGTCCATGGTAGTTTAGAGACACCATAGTCTGTAAAGTTTAAGGACATCATAGTCCATGAGTTTAAGGACCCCACAGTCCGTAAAGTTTAAGGACATCATAGTCCATGAGTTTAAAGACCCCACAATCCATGGAATGTCTGGTTGTCGGGACCCGTCACCTCTCTGAAGACGTTGAAGGATTACAACGACAAATATCAGAGGAGTGAAGAGATGTGCCCTTAAACCAATATTGACTGAAAGGCTCTGGGTTTTATTTTGAATGTCATATGAGATGACCAATTTTGGAAGACAAAAGTGTGTTTGAGGTTCAGTCAAAAGGGGGTACTGCCTCTGGAAGACTTAGCTAATTTGAGCTAAGATTGGCTCGAATGTAGTGTTAAACACTAGAGTACACTCATCTATCACGTGCTCCCACGTGATGAGCTTAAAATAGTGTTAAAAACTAAGGATGAAGCGCACAAAATAGTGTTAAATACTAAAAAAAGAAGCGCTCACGTGGGATCATGTGAGGCGCTTGAGTGTTGGGCCCAAACTTCCTTTATTTTATTCTCAGAATATGCAAATAAGTG
Source organism: Agapanthus africanus (assembly GCA_030015575.1). Taxonomy (NCBI): domain Eukaryota; kingdom Viridiplantae; phylum Streptophyta; class Magnoliopsida; order Asparagales; family Amaryllidaceae; genus Agapanthus; species Agapanthus africanus. Next base: position 947,256,110 of record JASDDO010000019.1, read on the forward strand.
TTGAACACTTTAGTTTTCATGGCCATCATGTGTGGGCACGTGATGGGTACCCATGCACTGGATATTAAAAGGATTTGTTAGGGGTCATGTGGGGACACGTGAGGGCGCCCATGCATTGGGTATTAATCCTTCGGTTTTTTCTATCTTCTCTTTTTTAGAGAGGTGTTTGCCAGGGGTCACGTGGGGACACGTGAGGTACCCAAAATCAATTCTGCCCTTTTATTTTGAGAAGTCTGTTCAAGGGTCACGTGACCTAATCTTATTCGTTCTCTTTTGGTCATTGGAGGGAGGGTCACATGTTGCCACGTGATCATATTGGGTACTTGATCTTTTTACGTGCATGGAGAGATAAATCCTTTGTAGAATTAAATTCTCTTATAGGGTTAAACCCTAATTTTATTTAGAGGAATTAAATTCCTACATGTTCGAAAGAATTAAATTCTTTAAACTCAACTCTCTCTCTAAGTTTTGGATCTGCATGGCAGAATCTCCCCGATGAGAATTAAATTCTCAACTTATAGGGAGATCTGCTTCTGCAGATCTATTACCATGAAGAAGAACTAAATTCTTAAATTAAGGGTTAAACCCTATCTTTGTTGGAGTAATTAAATTTCTATATGCTTTATGGGAGAATAAAATTCTCTGAACTTAGGTCCTCCCTTACGTTTTAAATCTGCATGGCAAAATCCCCCCGATGAGAATTAAATTCTCAACTTATGGGGAGATCTGCTTCTGCAGATCTTCAACCAAAGGAAGAACTAATTCTTACTCAGAAGAGTTAAACTCTTAGTTTGAGAATTAAATTCTCTTTTTGTTTTTATAGAAGCTTATAGAATAATTTCTTTTCCTCTCTTACCTAGGTTTTCTTTCTTTTCTGAAGAGATCTTCTTTTCTCTCTGGAGAATTAAATTCTCTTTTCTTTTCTTTTTGTATTCTCTCTCTGTTGTTGTCTCTCCTCTTTTTTTCTTTTTCTTCTTTTCTTGGCTCCTATTTATAGGAGAAAGAAAAGAATCAGTTTGTTTAGTCAATCTTTCATTGAAAGATTTTAATTGATTTTATAACCAACATGATCAATTAGATCACTCGGTGAATTTTATTCACCATTGGATTTTTTAATCCCCAAAAGATATTTTTTTTGTTGTTCCTAGCAAATTTTAGGAAAATATTTCCTTGTATAGAATCTTTCTATAAATTGGAGATTTTTTAATCACCATTAGATTTTTAATCCAATGGTGTTTCCTTTACAGAGTGCAATCTTTTTGTTTGGAAAGATTTAGGGAAATATTAGTGTTTTTGATTTCTCTTAATTAGAATTTAATTCTATTAGTTCCGAAGATTTAAGAGCCTATCACGTGTTGGCACGTAACTCCACTGATTGACCATTTAATTAGAATTTAATTCTATTAGTTCAGAGATCTTAGGAACCCATCACGTGTTGGCACGTGACTCCCTGTCACGTGTCGGCACGTGATGCCCCATTTAGGGTTTTCTTTCTATTAACTCAGAGAGTTTTAAGACCCTATCACGTGGTGGCACGTGACCCACAGATTAAGTATTTAACCAGAATTTAATTCTATTATTTTAAAGAACTCGGGAACTCATCACGTATCGGCACGTGACCCGTGGTCACGTGTGGGCACATGATGCCCCATTGGGGTTTTTCTTGCTGTTTTATTATACCTTTTAATTCATTTTAGTGGGTTTAAAGGCCCATCACGTGTGGGCACGTGACCCCTTTTGATCATAATTTAATTCTTATTATTTCAGAGTCTTCAGGAAACCATCACGTGTCGGCATGTGACCCCCGATCGCGTGTGGGCACGTGATGCTTCACTTTTTTTCTTGTATTTTATGAGGGAACAAAGTGCAGAGTACCGGCGTAATGGAATGTGTTGGAGTTACCTGAGTCGTCTGAGAGAGGGGTTTATATAGTGGACTTGTGGAGCGAGCAGGCATGAGATCATCGCCGTCAGTTACGTCCTTGCGTTATCCTCGCATTAATGGCGGGATACGCCCATTAATAGGGGGTGCTAGCGTAGTACGCGGAATGTAGGGAGGTGGATATCACGCCCTGACGGGATACGCGGAGCCATTGCGGGGGCGCTTGGATTCCGTGCTTTTGGTTGATTGGGGAAGCCGAAGAAGCTCGGCCTGACAAATGGCTCGGAGACGAGCACGGAGGCCGAGGAAGCTCGGCCTGTCCGATGGCTCAGAGACGAGCAAGAAGACCGAGGAAGCTCGGAGACGAGCTATTGGCCGTTTGCTAGGTGAAGGTGGAGAGTTGTCATGCCCCGCTTCCCAAAATACGGAATACGAGGGGTTGACAAGGCCATCCATGCTCCTACGGTCAAGGAAAGATCCTGCCGTAGTCACACTTCGGCTTCTAGCTTTACATGGTAATCAGTAAATAATGCGCAGGTAATGAGAAATGCAGTACTGGAACAAAACAGTATAAAGAACTGACCTGATGGGAAACAAAAGGTATAACCCTGGATAGCTAATCAAGATGTCCGTGATGTACGTCTAGTCCTGGTCCAAGCTAAATCTTCTCTTCACACTGAGCATGCATACTCAGGTCGTCAGAGCGACACAATAGCAATATAATATATAAATTCATGTGACAATTCTAACAATGATAATAGATATATATAACAGTAAATCAATGACGGTATAGGTATGAACATGCAGTAATCAATGCAGCGGAACAGTAAAAGCAGTAGAATGATATGCCACGTATGTCAACACAGTAAGTATGTATATCGATGCTATCATCCCTATTAGTCTCTAAGTCTCACTGTACAGGTCACTAAACCTATCGTCAGTCCAAGTGTGAGAGTCAACCACTCGCGAGTGTCCTCCACCCAAGGGTAGAACCCAAGGGCAAGGGACCACGGGCCCAACATGTAAATCACGGTAATAATCATGTACCCTGTAAATTTGCATATATCTCCCTAAATATATAAGCCGGCATGGGACTCCCGAGATTCTGTTGAACTCACACTCAAACTACCCCATACCCCGTGGTCTACATCAAACGCTAACCATAACCCTAAATACCAGTCGGTCTGTGACAAGTCTGCGCGAGAATTAGAGGCAGGCCTCCATCAAGCACGTCCCGACAAATACCTAAGATAAATGACAGAGTCTGATGTCTTATCTGTGACACCCATGCAAGAGCTTCCATAAGTGTCTCATACCACTTATAGTCACACGTACACGCGTCCCACAGACGTCGACAATGCAATAGAATAATAAGGTTCGCTGATTGTGTACAAGTACGTGTCACTTTCACTTATTCACTTATTCACTTATACACGAACACTAACGTACTTGCCACAATCATCACTAATACCTAACACTGGGTATTGCACTTTATCACTAGGTTATCAATGCAGTGACATGTGTATGATATGATACGTAAACAGTATGTAAAGCATGATTATGGTGTCATGAATCAGTAATCTACCACTTGCATAATTTATCATAAATCATACGGTTACAGTTTAGTGAAACGATGAATGGGGAATAAATAGTATGTTCAGTTATCTATCCAGCGAATTTAGTTTCATGCCAATCGGGTTCCAGGATCACTAATTATAGCCATTTCATTTTAAGCGTTCACGGCTGGAAATCCGGTTTCAGAATCGGAAGTCCGTTTCGCAACACATTTTAATCCTAGTTGGGATCAGAATTTAGCGATGCTACAGTTGAATGAAATCTAGGGTTTTCAGTAAGGTTTTCGACGCAATAGACAGATCTTTAATCGCGTCTGTACGTCAGGAAATATACACTGTTCAATACAAGTATGTCAATTCTGATTCTGTTGGGACTGTTATACGTCCCCATCTATTAAGCTACAGATTAAATAACAATCGATAACGAAACAGAATGAAACCACTTGTGTTATCTAGATATCAGATTCATTTTTAATAAACAACAGAGTTCCACAACCTACGAGTTAAGGAAACAGGGTGGTACCCATTACGGTACAGTAAACAACAACTGGAGTCGCTCTGGACTGCAGTCCAGAGTCGCTCTCCGATCCAAATATTGACACAGTTTGAGTACAGAAACAATTTGAAACTTGCATAGGGTTATAGTTCGTCGAGTCGGCTTCAATTTAAGCCCTTGAACGCATCATTGCAGTATGTATACAATTTATTTAGATTTTAACGGTTTTCAGGTACAAGAAAATTCTAGTTTTACGAGTAAACTTGGGGGTAGTCGTTTTAGTCGTTAACGATCATATTTTCCAGCGAAACTTGCACAAGATATTCATCACTACAAGGGCCAATATAAACCATCCAGTTCTGTCAAATTTGATAAGTATTCTCATTAGGAACACACATCGAACAGGTATGGCACATAATTGATCTAAAATTGTAACTTTATGATCTATGTAATCTAAGATTGTAACTTGAGTATATAGCATGTAAGCAAGTAAAATACTTGCCTGAAAACGCACGGCAGTGGTATCGATTTGGGTTTAACAGTAGCGGAGCTCGATGGCGGTGAGTAGAGGGGATCTAGGCGACTGCGAGAAGGCTGGTGGTGACGTGGTCGGCGCTGGTGAACATAGCTTGGGCACGGACGATAGCAGCGACAGGGGCACGGCTTGGCCACGACGATGGGCAAGGTGGAGGCACCACGACAACGGTGATGCTGCGATGGCGTGGGGTCGGTGCAGTGGGCAGAGGCCTCGGCCAGAGAGGGTAGTTTTGAGGGAAGAGGGAGAGAGGTTTAGAGAGAAGAGAGAGAGAGAGAGAGAGTAGAGTGAGGGAGAGAGACAAGTAGAGGGGATAGAGAGAGAGCAGAGAGAGAATAAGAAAGAGAGAGAGAGAGAGAGAGAGAGAGAGATGCAGGGAGATGGCGATGGTGATGATGATGATGATTGCCAACGAGAGGGCGCAGGGTGGCCGGTGATGGGTGCAGGGGAAGCTCGCCGTGGTGGTTGGAATGACGGTGAGGAGATGAGGAGAGAGGGGTCGTCGTTGGCAAGAGGAGTTGGTGGTCGGTGGTGGAGGGGAGAGCGAGAGAAGATGGATAGGGTCGAAGTCGTCGTCGTCGACGGCGGAGTGGGGTGCAGGAGAGATCGAGGAGGAAGGAGAACGAGGGAGAGGAGGAGAAGGGGGTCTGAGGGGAGAGGAGGAGAGATAGGGGTCGCGCATCGTGGGGAGTAACGCTCGCGATCGTGGGCGCGAGGGGCGGCGACGAGGGCGCAACGGGAAGATTCTCGCGCGGGAAATCAGGAGGTAGCCGTTGGGAAGAAGAAGGAGGTGTAGGGTGCGGGTCGGGTTTGGGGAAGCGGGTGCGGGCAGAAGTGAAGCGGACTGCTGGGGAAGTGGGCTGGGCTGGCGAAAAATCAAAGAATAATTAATAAAAGGAGATGGGCTGGGCTGGGATTAATAGGAAATTAAATGGGGATAAATAAAAGGAGTGGGCCGGAGTGACTTTGGCCAGATAAAATAAAAGAAAAAGAAATTGATTGGGGGAAAGAATAGAAGCGGGCCGGGTTGAATTATTAATAATATTAGGGAAATAAAATTTAGACAAAATAGGATATGGGCTGAGGAATTTAGAGGAAAAATCAAATGAGAAAATAAAGGGAGTGGGCTTGGGATTTGGGTTTAGGGTAATAATTAGAACTAGGGTTTTAGATTAGAATACAAAACAACTAGAGTTAGAAAACTAGAAATTTAGTAATATAGGAAAATATTTTGATGAAGAATAAATCTATAGTTTGGGTTTGGGCTAAAATGTTTTAATCATAAATTAATAATTATAAATAAAATAAATAATAAATACAAAGTGTATAAGTTAAAGAGAGATACGTTTTATTGGTATAAAAATGGGCTGGGTGTTACATCATACCACCCTTACAAAAGTTTCGTCCTCGAAATTTAAAATAAACGATAAGTTATACAAATATAGGTGAAAGCTACTATATTGCAAACTAACACAGAAGGCCTTATTTGATATAGGCAGATAAAGAAATTTGAAGGTTTACATATGTAAGAACAACATACAAAAGATAGGTCTAAATAAGTATAAGGCAGGAATAATTATAGGGGCAACTACATGTATACGAGAATAGTAATAACGACAATAACCAACAATGATATTCAAGGCGTACTCGATAAAATCGAAACTCAAATATATGCACGTATAAGTATGGCAGAAATAATGAGCATAAGGCACAATCATTTATAATAGTAAATATAGGCACAACACCCGAAAATAAAGTAACGATAATAAAGTAGTAAAAGATTTGTCGGTAGGTTAAGACTTTTTAGGATAACGTATCGATCAGATGACTAAAAAAAACTCACATAGCGAAAATAAGGAACATGGAACGAAAATATGCGCGATATAAGGTTGCGCTACTGAAAAATAAGGATAATAGTAGTGTGCTTTGAAATACATAAAGCTAAGTAGTCAATAATACGCACTCTTCGATAAATACAAAATAATGAAAACCAAATTTTCGAATAACAATGTCCCTAAATATATTTAAGGTAACAGGAAAAATATATATGGCTAGTTAGGGTAGGGATTACAAGGGAGTGTGGCTCATTCCGAAGATCGGAGTGTGGCGGCTTTAGGCTGAAGATCAAGGAGATTGGGATCGGGTCAGCACGGGAAGTAAGGGTGAGCAACAAGGGACTACCAGGGGAAAGTATGGGGAGGCCAACGGTTGATACATTTTGTGAATCAAAATTTTTCGAAGGGTCAGTCAACTTGGAAATTTTATCATCAACACCCCCTGCCAGAAGGATATCAACCGAGGCATATACGAAGGGTGAAAGATGGCATATTCCAAAGATTAGGGTGTGGTACTAGTTAATCTTAGTGAGGGTTAAAACAATATAAGGAGTAGGGGTGAACAGATCTCAGTAGGAAAATAATTGTATAGAAGAAATAATCAAGCTTTAAGGGGAGTAAGAAGATCGATGGATTAGCGAACTCAACAATTTATTTTATTCCAGAAGATTCTAAACAAAGCATTCTCAAAGACGAAAGGTGACCCTAAACTATACACAGATTTATTTGGCCAGATAAAACAACATCTAAAAAGAATTCCCGTCAGTCGCGGTTGTGGAGATTCGGCAGGTTGCGGTAGGCTCGCGCACTCAGCTAGGGACGTCCATTTCCATAGCGCCTCGCAGGGACCGCCATTGGGAGTTCTCCCACAGCAAGGTCTTGTCCTTCTGGTCTTTCTTCCTCGGCTGGAGCTTCTTCATCGAGGTCTGATTCCATATGATTCTCTTCTTCTGGATTCTCTTCCATGGGATTTTCCTCCACCGGATTTTCTTCTATCAGGTCTTCCTCGGGATCTTCCTCTATCGGGTTCTCTTCAGGGTCTCCTTCCTCTTCGTCGGAATCGTCTAACATGTCAAACTCTGGGGCGGCTACTCTTTCGTCCTCTGAATCGCTGTTTCCGAAAATGACTTGGGGATCGTTGATCTCATCATCAGAACTCATCAGCGTGCCGTCTAAGGAAACGCATGACTGTGCATCCCCATCTAGATGCGGCGCTGCTCCAAAGTGGGCCATGGCCTGAAAGAAAAGAGTCATGATTAGACAGCGAAATACATCAAGAGAATAGCTCAGGGTACGAAGTATAGGAAAATATACGGTGGCAGGAACCGAAAAATCAGGATAATAATGTTGTGATAATGAATAGTATGAATAAGGGGAAAGACAAGAGAATGATACATATATTACGATTCAAAGTTTTTATTTCATTCAACTAAAAGTTCTACGGATACAAGATTTCAAACGGAAAGAAATTTTTATAGGAGAATGACAACATTACTACTGAAAGTAGAAAACATGAAAAATTCTTCTTTGATTACTAGACCGCTGCATTCTCGTAACGCGAGTTGAATCCTGGGTTGGGTCCACCTTATTCTCAAAGTTCGAACTACGCCATAATCATCACTTGGCAGAAGTGGGTAGTGTGGACGAATCTCCTCCCTGTAGATCCTTCCTTTTTGGGCAACCGTTGATAAGATGTTCGCTGGATCCACAAATCAGACATTTCTCTTGGGCGCGGCGACAATCCCTCTGAAGATGTCCTGGCCTCTTACAGTACCCACAACATGAGGTCTTCTGCTGCTTCTGTCGCGGGGAAACGAATTGGCGCTTCATCTTCTTCTCTTTTCCTCATCTAACGGGGATCCCTTTATGATTGGAGACTCCCGCTGGTGCCTGATTCACCCGCCTTCTCAGTCCTTCAGCTAACAAGCCGTTCGTTCGCTCCTGGGTTTCCCTCAGACCTTGCAGTACACTCAGAATCTCTATAGTTTGATTCTGGGGAGTGGAGATAGAGGAAGAGTCGTTGGAAGACATGATCTTGAAACAATAATTTTGGGAACGATATAAGACGCAAGCTATAAGAATCAAAGTGTAATACGGATTGGACAAAGATTCAAGAATATCAGATGTGATGAATTTCATTACAAGTAGAAAATCAACTGTATGACTCTAAGTCACTTAAACAGATTATGGTAGTGTAACTGTGATGTAGTTCACAATTACAACCATGAAACTTTGCCAAGTCACCTGAAACACTAGCGAATGGATAGCGGAACACACAATGTGAATATGGATCAAGAATAACAAGTTTACAACCTAGACCGAGGGATGTCTTAGATTGTCAAACTCTACACGGAAAACTGCAATCCCGATCGAAGCAAAACCTGGGCTCTGATACCAACTAAACCATGTCACGCGCCGCTTCCCAAAATACGGAATACGAGGGGTTGACAAGGCCAGCCATACTCCTACGGTCAAGGAAAGGTTCTGCCGTAATCACACTTCGGCTTCTAGCTTTACATGGTAATCAGTAAATAATGCGCAGGTAATGAGAAATGCAGTACTGGAACAAACAGTATAAAGAACTGACCTGATGGGAAACAAAAGGTATAACCCTGGATAGCTAATCAAGATGTCCGTGATGTACGTCTAGTCCTGGTCCAAGCTAAATCTTCTCTTCACACTGAGCATGCATACTCAGGTCGTCAGAGCGACACAATAGCAATATAATATATAAATTCATGTGACAATTCTAACAATGATAATAGATATATATAACAGTAAATCAATGACGGTATAGGTATGAACATGCAGTAATCAATGCAGCGGAACAGTAAAAGCAGTAGAATGATATGCCACGTATGTCAACACAGTAAGTATGTATATCGATGCTATCATCCCTATTAGTCTCTAAGTCTCACTGTACAGGTCACTAAACCTATCGTCAGTCCAAGTGTGAGAGTCAACCACTCGCGAGTGTCCTCCACCCAAGGATAGAAGCCAAGGGCAAGGGACCACGGGCCCAACATGTAAATCACGGTAATAATCATGTACCCTGTAAATCTCCATATATCTCCCTAATATATAAGCCGGTATGGGACTCCCAAGATTCTGTTGAACTTACACTCAAACTATCCTACACCCCGTGGTCTACATCAAACGCTAACCATAACCCTAAATACCAGTCGGTCTGTGACAAGTCTGCGTGAGAATTGGAGGCAGGCCTCCATCAAACACGTCCCGACTAATACCTAAGATAAATAACAGAGTCTGATGTCTTATCTGTGAAACCCATGCAAGAGCTTCCATAAGTGTCCCATACCACTTATAGTCACACGTACACGCGTCCCACAGACGTCGACAATGCAATAGAATAATAAGGTTCGCTGATTGTGTACAAGTACGTGTCACTTTCACTTATTCACTTATACACGAACACTAACGTACTTGCCACAATCATCACTAATACCTAACACTGGGTATTGCACTTTATCACTAGGTTATCAATGCAGTGACATGTGTATAATATGATGCGTAAACAGTATGTAAAGCATGATTAGGGTATCATGAATCAGTAATCTACCACTTGCATAATTTATCATAAATCATACGGTTACAGTTTAGTGAAACGATGAACGGGGAATAAATAGTATGTTCAGTTATCTATCCAGCGAATTTAGTTTCACACCAATCGGGTTCCAGGATCACTAATTATAGCCATTTCATTTTAAGCGTTCACGGCTGGAAATCCGGTTTCAGAATCGGAAGTCCGTTTCGCAACACATTTTAATCCCAGTTGGGATCAGAATTTAGCGATGCTGCAGTTGAATGAAATCTAGTGTTTTCAGTAAGATTTTCGACGCAATAGACGGATCTTCAATCAAGTCTGTACGTCAGGAAATATACACTGTTCAATACTAGTATGTCAATTCTGATTCTGTTGGGACTGTTATATGTCCCCATCTATTAAACTACAGATTAAATAACAATCGATAACGAAACAGAATGAAATCACTTGTGTTATCTAGCTATCAGATTCATCTTTAATAAACAGTAGAGTTCCGCAACCTACGAGTTAAGGAAACAGGGTGGTACCCATTACGGGACAGTAAACAACAACTGGAGTCGCTCTGGACTGCAGTCCAGAGTCGCTCTCCGATCCAAATATTGACACAGTTTGAGTATAGAAACAATTTGAAACTTGCATAGGGTTATAGTTAGTCGAGTCGGCTTCGATTTAAGCCCTCGAACGCATCATTCCAGTATGTATACAATTTATGGAGATTTTAACGGTTTTCAGGTACAAGAAAATTCCAGTTTTACGAGTAAACTTGGGGGTAGTCGTTTTAGTCGTCAACGGTCATATTTTCCAGCGAAACTTGCACAAGATATTCATCACTACAAGGGCCAATATAAACCATCTAGTTCCGTCAAATTTGATAAGTATTCTCATTGGGAACACACATCGAACAGGTATGGCACATAATTGATCTAAAATTGTAACTTTATGATCTATGTAATCTAAGATTGTAACTTGAGTATATAGCATGTAAGCAAGTAAAATACTTGCCTGGAAACGCACGACAGTGGTATCGATTTGGGTTTAACAGTAGCGGAGCTCGACAGCGGTGAGTAGAGGGGATCTAGGCGACTGCGAGAAGGCTGGTGGTGACGTGGTCGGCGCTGGTGAACATAGCTTGGGCACTGACGATAGCAGCGACAGGGGCACGGCTTGGCCACGACGATGGGCAAGGTGGAGGCACCATGGCAACGGTGATGCTGCGATGGCGTGGGGGCGGTGCAGTGGGCAGAGGCCTCGGCCAGAGAGGGTAGTTTAGAGGGAAGAGAGAGAGAGGTTTAGAGAGAAGAGAGAGAGAGCAGAGTGAGGGAGAGAGACAAGTAGAGGGGATAGAGAGAGAGCAGAGAGAGAATAAGAAAGAGAGAGAGAGAGAGATAAGTGAGAGAGAGAGAGGGAGAGAGAGAGATCAGTGAGAGTGAGAGAGAGAGAAAGAGAGAGAGAGAGATCAGTGAGAGAGAGAGAGATGCAGGGAGATGGCGATGGTGATGATGAGGATTATTGCCAACGAGAGGGCGCAGGGTGGCCGGTGATGGGTGCAGGGGAGGCTCGCCGTGGTGGTTGGAATGACGGTGAGAAGATGAGGAGAGAGGGGGTCGTCGTTGGCAAGAGGAGTCGGTGGTCGGTGGTGGAGGGGAGAACGAGAGAAGATGGATGGGGTCGAAGTCGTCGTCGTCGACGGCGGAGTGGGGTGCAGGAGAGATCGAGGAGGAAGGAGAACGAGGGAGAGGAGGAGAAGGGGTCTGAGGGGAGAGGAGGAGAGATAGGGGTCGCGCGTCGTTGGGAGTAACGCTCGCGATCGTGGGCGCGAGGGGCGGCGACGAGGGCGCAACGGGAAGATTCTCGCGCGGGAAATCAGGAGGTAGCCGTTGGGGAGAAGAAGGAGGTGTAGGGTGCGGGTCGGGTTTGGGGAAGCGGGTGCGGGCAGAAGTGAAGCGGGTTGCTGGGGAAGTAGGCTGGGCTGGCGAAAAATCAAAGAATAATTAATAAAAGGAGATGGGCTGGGCTGGGATTAATAGGAAATTAAATGGGGATAAATAAAAGGAGTGGCCCGGAATGAGTTGGGCCAGATAAAATAAAAGAAAAAGAAATTGATTGGGGGAAAGAATAGAAGCGGGCCGGGCTGAATTATTAATAATATTAGGGAAATAAAATTTAGACAAAATAGGATATGGGCTATGGAATTTAGAGGAAAAATCAAATGGGAAAATAAAGGGAGTAGGCTTGGGATTTGGGTTAGGGTAATAATTAGAACAAGGGTTTTAGATTAGAATACAAAACAACTAGAGTTAGAAAACTAGAAATTTAGTAATATAGGAAAATATTTTGATGAAGAATAAATCTATAGTTTGGGTTTGGGCTAAAAAGTTTTAAACATAAATTAATAATTATAAATTAAATAAATAATAAAGGCAAAGTGTATAAGTTAAAGAGAGATACGTTTTATTGGTATAAAAAGGGGCTGGGTGTTACAAAAGTACTCAGGGAGGTCTCCTGAAAGGTCGGATACGTCCTTGGAGACAAGGTCTCGAGGAACGTCCCTAATGCAACTCATTTAGTCCACCTCCGTAGCCTTCGGGACACGTCATCCACCACGTGTGGAAATACCATTTGTGAGCATCATCATTAGCCCTCCACTCTCGTTCCGACCTATTTATGGGTCGGGTGGAGAGTGGCCTGCTCGGTTTTTCCTCGGCTCAGTTTGGCGCCGAGAATAAGAATATTGATTTATGTCAAATTCTCAACTCTTTGATTTTAAAAGAAAAGATGTAGTACTAAAAAAGTGATGTAATGTTTTAGTTGTATAATAACCGCAATCAATAATGGTGTCGCGTGTAGCGAGTGTTAGTGAGTACGGGTCGTCCTCTGAGATTCGTGGAACTCGTAAATTCTTACTTTAGTTGAGTCGAAAGAACTTGTAAAGAAAATCAAGAAATTATTTTAAGATTTGATTGAAGTAATAGTTTCAAGAAATTCAAGAAATTGTCTTCAAGAAAGGAAATTCAAGAAAATATTCAAGATTTATTTATCAAGAAAATTGTAGAAGGCTTGTAGGATTCGAACGGAATTGGTAGCCATGGATGACAATTCAAAATGATTCATCTTATCTATTGGTAGAATTAACACTAGATCGATGTCTACCAATGAGAATTAGAGGTCCCTTGAAGAAACTAGGGTTTCTCCTTCATTACCCCTTGTCCTCTCATTGATTGCCATTCTTATTTAGCCTTTAATAAGAAGGATCATCAATCTAATCCCCAAATTGTGATGAAATTCTCAATAAATTGATCTCACTCACAATTTGGACATTAATAATTCTTTTTGCTAAACTTTATATTCTCCATAAGAACTAAGATGAATATAGAATTCTCTTACCATCTGATCTACCAAATTCCTTCGAATCTTTAGCAAGCGGAGATTTACTCACACATTATGAAAATAGAAGAATCAACAAATAGAGATTTCATAATGCGAAAATTTAAAGAATGCGAGATTAAAAGTAATGATCACCTTTATTATTCAACTTTAAATTACAACTTCTCCAATCCGAGATTGCAAGAAGAATTGCTCTCGATCACTCCCTTGAAGAGGTAATTTCTCCATCGATCTTCGGTTCGCTCAATCATCGTGAGTCTTGAATCTATCGAGGATCACGTGCTCTTGATGACGATCTGCTTCGCGTAAAGGATCTTGAATGATCTCGCTCGATAAATTTCTCATGATTCTTGATCTTGGATCTTGATCTTGAATTGGATCTTTTTTCTTGATTTGGTTTTTTGGATCAAAAAGTTTCCGAACCCCTCACCTCAAATCTTAGGTCCTTTTTATAGCCCTAATCAAGCTTCCCCCATAAGCTAGGTTGTTACAAATAGGCTTCTAGAATAAGCTAGATGGTTATCAAGCTTTCTCAACAAGCTAGATTATTATAGAGAAGTTTCCAGAACGAGATTGTTACAACGAGGCTTTCTCAGCAAGCTGAAGCTTCTAGAGAAATATCGATCTTCGATCCCCTGACTCGGTCGCGAATCTTCGGCAACTCGGCCTGACTCGGCCGCGGATCCGCGGCCGAATGGTGGCTTTATTGCTTCAAATTTCTTTGGTCTTCTTCTATTGACTTGTGGGTTTATATGTGATATCTGAAATCTTCTTTTCTTTACTGAATCTCTGCCAGAATTTAACTCTTAGATTTCCTGTATTTTATCGGTGAATTTCCGATTCCGATATCTGACCTGAGCTAATTTTTACACAAGATCTCAATGAAGAGTGTTAGAGATATACAATATTATGCATGAAATAATAAACATACAATTTCCTTCAAAAGTGTTGATTATAATGTATAACACATAGTAATTGATATTTTCCAGACGAACTTGTAATATGTGTTATATTTATAACAAACATCCTTATATAATTAGAAAAGTGAGGTAATTGTTATGTTAAAAATTGCAATAATTTTGACTGAACAAATTCCCCCAAACTTGACTTTGATCGTCCCGAGCAAATTTCTTTTATTAAAGAGAACGAGAAAATAGAAAGAAAGAGAAAAACTAACTAGCACACTTTTGTTGGCAACACGATTGTACTGAGCATGTAGAACAAGCCTTTAGGTGTCCCTAGTAGGAGGAGTGTTGTCTCCTGAGGGTTTTCAGCGGATTGCACCTAAAAAATCCTATAATAAAAGAAACATTGTGAAAGTTACATATCAAGATAAGAATTATAAAAGAAACAACTTGAAAATCAGAGTTTTCAACTACACTAGCTTTTCGGTTGTCATGAGCACTATCTTAATAGTCATGAAAAGATATTAGAAATCACATCATCCCTCAATAAAACATCGCATTTATTCTTCATCCCTACGTTTCCTCCAAACACCGATCATATACCCCCACGTGTGTGTAAAAAACAACTCTACACTCGGAGAATTCAATTCAAGCTATCATACTCTTGTCCATCTACCTCAGTACTTTATAGTCGGTGAATATTTTAGATGGAATTACTCACGCATTCTTCATGTGACCGTTAATATTTCTTGAGGTACTAACCGACCGATTACTAAATGTGCTCACTTATTAGGCATAATTATCAATTTCTTCGTCTTGCAACACTTAAGGCTTAGCAGTGACTCCCAAACCAGTTGGTTTAAGACACTAGGTTATGAAGCACCCTCGCTATATTTTTTTATGCTGCCTTGGTGATTACAAAACCAGTGTTCATTTTTCTTTACCATTTTATACTTTTATGCTTCATTTTTATTTTATTTTCTTCATACTTTGGCTTTTAGACAAGAGCAATTCAAGGTATCCTCTACTATCCTGAGTTTCAAGACGTGTGTAAGTGCGTATAGTAGGGTATCAACGTTCAAATATTTGGATTCAAGAATAGAAACTATTTTTCAGACTTATTTTTATCCTCAGATTAGTGACTTCCTTCATCTTACTAACCCTCGGGACAACGGCTCATAACTGCTTATTACTAGTTTCGTTTAAGAAAACATCTAACTTTCTTGGTTTTCTTAAACTCTTCCAATCTTTTAAATGTAATTTTTCACTTTCTAATCTTTTATTATAAAAAAAAATCTAAAAATTTTTGTGCTTATGCAATGTGTAATGCAAGGTAATGCATAAATAAGCACAAACCTCCTCCATACCTGTTTATAACAGTGTCCTCACTGTTGTGATCTGTTAAATCTAAAAAATTTGTAGACTTGGGAGGAAAATTTATTAACGGGGGCAAGAACATATGGACGTGAAAACCTCCCCCAAACTTATTTTTGGCTCACAATTTTGTGTACCAATTTTATTTTCAAGAGCCAAAAATATACCCCTCCAAACTTGATTTAAACAATATTGAGGTTTTTAAAATCATAAGAGGGGGGGGTTAAAGTTATTGGTCAATGCAAAGCTTTACAAAGACCGTAAGTCAACACCAACCATTCGAAAATTTTATCAATGTAATGCACTGGTTGGTAGAAGAACACGTCACCTATCGACGCGCAGAAGTGGGGAAGAGATAAGTGGTGGTATGGAAAGGGTTTACGTCTCTGTTTGTAGAGACGACTTAATGATGATGATGGATAAAAATGAGAATTTGAATGATTAGGAATATTTCCATTCTTGTATTTTATAAGAAGAAAGGGTGGTGGTTCAACTTCTATAGGTGGAGGTTGATTAATCACAAAATCCGTGTTGTTTAGGAATGCGAGTTCGTCAGCAAAAATTTCTTCAAAGCTTTTATCAATATCCCGAAGAATAACTTCAAAACTTTCATCGATGGTTTGATTAAACATTTCACTGTCAATAAGTGTTGTGCCAGAATTTATCATACTTGATTTGTCAAAAATTATGGGAATAGGAGACTCAGAAAATCCATCTACCTTATTCTCAAAAGTATCTAAATCAAATTGGCTTTCTAGAATTATCGAACTCGAAATATCGGATTGTGGTTCATCAACACTTGCTAAACTTAAAGGAAGAATAGAAGAACCGGAGAAAGTGGAAGATGAAATGGGTAAACATATTAGTGTGTCGAGTATCGCTGAACCAGATGTGGGAAATGAAGGTTGAATTTCATTTTGCTTTTTCGGTTATACAATTATCATCAACTTCAAGACGCATATGGGGTTCGGGAAGAATAGTTAAAGACTAGAGATGATGACCGCACGGGAGTGAAAGGGCCTGATGAATTAGTGGGACAAATTCATCCAAAATTTCGGGTTCATCATCCAATATATCCCCAACGTCAATCTCATTCAAGTGAAGGTTAGAAGTCTCAGACATCTCATCTAAAGTATGGTTTTCAATCAATTTCGGCTCTAGAGTGGAGATGTGGAGATCACAAGGATTGGGTATGGTTTCACTTAGAATGGACCCCTGACAATCGGGTAAATCAAATTCTACAAAGTCACACAACTTATCAGACATTCTATCTTCAATTGGTGCACTCGATAGATCAGTGAAATTGGAGTTGTGGATTTCAATTTATGACGAGGAGGTTTGATTAGGAAGGGTGTATTGTTCTCTCTCACTACCCGAATTCTCAATTTTTCCGATGGTCGTATCATACATTGAAAATTTTTGAGCCGGTTCGAAACTAGTTGCTCGTTCTTTTTGTTTATTGAAGACGGCCATGGACTCCTTCAATTCCTTTCTGATTCGGCTCGTAACTACCACATTTTCTTCTAAGGTCCGTTCAAGACTAGTCATGGGTCGGTAAGGAGTTTCAGCATAAGATTGAAATTCTTGTGGATATGTAAAACTCCCAAATGACTGATTAGAAGGATTGTCTAGAGAAGGCGTAAAATTCGGGTAGGTATGATAGGAATTGAATGGTTGTGAAAATTAGACAGGCGTAGGATCAATATTGTGATAAGAACAATATTGATATTGGTTGGTTGGTTGGCGACCTTCAACAGACATCATATACGCCACAAACCGAGTAGTAAAATTTTCTTTAGAAGGTGGTGGTGTTTGTTGTCCTAATGGTTTGACTGGATTGAAACTTTGGCAGTTAGCCCTTGCTATATGCTCAGCAATGGACATGCGTTTAGGAGTTTCCCTAGTCGGAGTATCAACATAAAAAGATGTAGAATTATGATGCGGTTGATAAGACCTAGACTGAGGTGGGCAACTGTTTCTATCCGCTTGTTCTATCCGATCTCTTAAAGACATGGAAAAGTCGGATGGTGTACCGAAGCGATTACGAAAACAAGAAATATCTGGTTCTGGATAGCAAAGCTCAGCAAGAGTTCATCTATTTGGGTTACCCATTATAAGAAGAAAAGAGAAAGGAGGGTAAAAAGGGAAAAGAAAAAAATATTTAAGATTTAATTGGTTTGTTTTGCTTTGAAAGTGGGACTTGAGGGTTGACTCACAAAATCACAAAAATGCACAAACAACCCTAGAACTAAGGTTATCTAGGTCAAGTCACTAGACCGCTCCTAGACTTCCAGTGGACAAATCGCAGGATCAATCCTCTACTACCTTTTTATCTCTCTTGTGACCAGATAAGTGCCAGGTAAGTAGGAGGTATCCGCTATGTAAATAGCGGGCCTAATTAAGTAACCACTTGCCTTAGACACACTTGCCTAGACACCACAAAAGAAATACGGATAAGCAGTAGATTACACACGACCTTCCTCTGTCCTAATTGAGCGCGACAGTCCTTAAAGTCTCGGTCTAGATATTTTTTAGTTAATGAAGGGTGATGCGGATGCTAATTTTGTAATTTTTGGGGCTTAAGAAGGGTAATGAAATTCCCACCTAATATGAATTTGGTCCTTGCCCCTTAATTTCCGTATTAAAATATGCAAAAACAACCAATATCAAAACACGCAACAAGAATTTTTTAAGCGGCTGATTTTTGCAAAGAATCTTGCAGAAAAGTTGTTATTGGACAAGATCGGAGGAAAGAGAAGAGAGTAGAGAATATACCGGAGGAAAGAGAAGTAGTGATTCACCAACTCAACGGCGGGTCCGCCACAAAAACCAAGAATCCGCTGCGGTTCCATGGTGGATCGAGGGAGTTAGGTGTTGTTCTTTGCACTGTAGCTTCCTTTGCTCCTCTGGAAATTTTAGAATGTCACCGAATCTTTATCTCTCGGCTACAATGATGCCAGATTCCCTCGCAAAAAATTCAAACTGTAACAACTCCATTTTTAATGTACAAAGAATTGATTTAAATCAATACTGAATGTCAGTTTTTTTATTTGATTTTTATTTTTATATTTTTTCATATATTTTTAAATTTTCAATTTTTATGATTTTTATATAAGGATGCAATGTAGAATTTAAACATGCAAAAGAAAAAGAAAAAATATATACAAAAATTAAAAAAATATATGCAATGCAAAAGATAACTATATACAACCACCAACTCCTCTAAACTTACCACAAGCAGTGCCCTCACTGCTCGGCCCCACACCGTGCTCTTGAGCGTGAGCGGGAACGCTCAGCCCTACCCAGCAGGGTGCGAATCCCCTGCTCAACCTCCGTCAACAGCCAGTCGTGCGCCCTCGATGTCTCCCTCAACTCCTCTATGCCCCTAACAGCTCTCCGCATCAAATGTGCATGTTATAGAGGGGGTCATTTCCCCTTCGCTCGCGGTCGAGCTAGAGCTGGGTGTGCGGGCGGGCACGTGCTCCGCCGGTTCAGTCCTCGACGATACATCTGTCAATCGTGAATAGGACGTAGAAATGCCCTCAATAAGAGGCCGGACAGGTATGCCCCCAAGCATGTAAAATTCGAACTCCTCCACGGGGAGAAAATATCGACAGAGTTGTGTAACAAGCATGGAACAAGGGTAATTTGCGGCTCGTTTGCCCGCACCTATAGAGTTTAGCAAAACTGTGCACATGTCGAAACGGGGGTTTCTTTTCATGAGGGTATGCTCAATATGCAATGAGGGTGTAAAAAATGTAGTGTTGTGAAAGCTTTCAAAAATATTATTTTGTGCCTACCGACACACAGTTAAAACATTTGCGAAAAGGGTTCTCGCTTGGATCCCCTTCCGCGGCTCCCTTGAGCAATCGTTGCCCATCAAGGGCATGCAATCCTCAAATTGTAAAGGTTGGTCATGTGCGGGTATCCGAGAGATTAATATGACTTCGTGTATAATATCCCTATCGATGATAATTTCTCTATCGCCCCATTGCAATTTAATAAACCCGAATTGGGTGAGACACCCATCTTCTATACACTCGTAAAAATGAGTGACTAATTCTGGCAGTGCATAAGCATTAGGGTGATTATAAATCAGAAAGTTCCAACCCCTACGCGCTATCTCGTTTGCAAAATAACTACCGTACACCTCGTGTGAAAAAATTTGCGAAAAATCGCGTTCAAGTTGCATGCTGTGTGCCATCAGGTAATTACAGATCTAAAATATTAAATACAGAGAGGGTTTTTCAGAGACGAACCTCCCCTGAAAAATTCAGGGGGTGAAGACTAGGAAGCGCGGCGGTTGCGTGGTCGTGAGCAGCTTCGGGCGGCGGATCCGCGGCGCTCAGGCAAGATTGCTCGGTGAAAACGAGGCGGCGACGCTAGGGTTTTTTTCCAGAGATGTAAAAATTAGGGTTAAGATCAGAGAGGGGTCGGGGTCTTTATATAGGGGGAGATTTATGGATATTTGCAAATAAACCCCTCTAAAAAGTGGAAATTATTTGCAAATAAAAATTTTATTTTATTTATTTAATCTGTAAATTTACAAATATACCCAAAAAAAAATTTATTTTCAAATTTTTTTATTTTTTATGTTATTTTGTATTTATATATTTACAAATGATACATACCCCCAAACTTGTTTGAAATAAAGTCTTGGCTAGATGATCGAAAATTTAGGGGTAAATGGAGGAAGATCAGTCAGTGTAAATCGGCTTCTGCAAAATCAGGAGCTCCTCCGACGGGTCCGCAGTGAGGAACGGTTTGAGTCGATGTCCGTTTACTTTAAATAAAGTACCGTCCTCCGGGTTTTCAAGATCTACCACACCGTGCCGATATACGGTGCGTACGAAAAACAGCCCTTTCCATCTAGATTTGAGCTTGCTGGGGTGGAAGTGTAACCGAGTGTCATATAGCAAAACCTGTTGACCAGGTTTGAAAGTTTTGCGCATAAGGTATTTGTCATGGAACACCTTCGTTCGGTTTTTAACAATTACCCCATTTTCGTAGGCCTCATCCCGCAACTCATCCAATTCATTCAATTGCAGCCTTCTATTTCTGCCCGCATCTCCCATCGATAAGTTCAACTCTTTAATCGCCCAAAATGACTTGTGCTCAATTTCAACTGGGAGGTAGCAAGCCTTCCCATAAACAAGCCGGTATGGAGACATGCCAAGATCGGTCTTGTAAGCAGTACGGAATGCCCATAGTGCATCAATCAGTTTGTGTGACCAATCTTTTCGGTTTTTAGAAACCGTTTTCTCCAAAATTTGTTTAATCTGCCGATTCGAAACCTCGGCTTGCCCATAAGTTTGGGGATGATATGGTATTGACAATTTGTGAGTAATGGAGTATTTGCACATTAAGGACTCAAAAGTGCTATTACAGAAATGAGATCCATTATCACTTGTAATCACTCGAGGGTGCTCAAACCGAGAAAAGATATTTTCTTTAAGAAATCGAACAACAATCTTGTTATCATTCGTTCGGCTGGGCACAGCCTCGACCCATTTTGACACATAGTCAACAGCCAAAAGAATATACATATTCCCAAAGAATTGTGAAATGGTCCCATGAAGTCTATTCCCCAAATATCAAAGATATCAACAACCAAAATTGGTTGGAGCGGCATTTCGTTTCTCCGCGATATCCGGCCCAAGTGTTGGCACCGGGAGCAAGTCTTGCAGTATTCGTATGCATCTTTAAAAAGTCATGGCCAGTAGAAACCATACTGCAAGATTTTTTTCTGCTGTCTTCTTAGGGCGAAAGTGCCCGCCACACGCTTGATCGTGGCAAAAGGACAACACACTCTTAAACTCGTTTTCTGGGACACACCGATGAATGATTTGGTCGGAACAGTATTTAAAGAGATACGGTTCATCCCAGTAAAAATATTTTACTTGGGATAGGAACCGGAGTTTGTCCTGTTTCGACCAATCTTTAGGTATCAGTCCGGTGGCCAAATAGTTTACTATATCAGCGAACCAAGGTTCGCATGACACGGTTAAGAGTTGCTCATCGGGAAAAACATCTTTAATAGGAATGTCAAGTGTGGGCGAAGAAGGAAGTCGTGAAAGATGGACGGCAACTACGTTTTCACATCTTTTTTGTCCCTTATGACAAGGTCAAACTCTTGTAGCAAGAGGATCCAACGTATTAGCCGGGATTTAGCATCCTTCTTCGCAAAAAGGTGGCGAAGAGCTGAATGGTCCTTGTAAATAATCACTGGAGAGCCGATTAAATAGGGCCGGAATTTTTCAAGTGCAAACACAACGGCTAAAAATTCTTTTTCTGTTGTTGTGTAATTCAATTGGGCCTCATTTAATATTCGGCTAGAGTAATAAATTACGTGCGGCATCTTATTAATGTGCTATCCAAGGACAGCACCAATGGCGAAATCAGATGTATCGCACATAATTTCAAATGGATGCGTCCAGTCGGGATATGAAAGAATGGGCGCAGAAATGAGTGAGTGTTTCAATGACTCGAACGCTTCCATGCAAGTTGAGTCAAAATCAAAAGTTGTGTCCTTGGCCAATAAAAGAGTCAAGGGTCTAGCTATCTTGCTAAAATCCTTGATGAACCGTCTATAAAAACCGGCATGGCCAAGGAAGGCTCGGATGTATTTGACGCATTTAGGAGGAGCAAGATTGGAAATGATTTCATTCTTGGCTTTATCAACCTCTATGGCATTTTGCGAGATGACATGTCCTAAGATAATACCCTCTCGTACCATAAAGTGACACTTCTCCCAATTCAAAGTGACGTTCTTATCCCTACAGCGGGTAAGAACTACGTCTAAGTGTAGCAAACACTCATCGAAGGAGTCACCAAAAATGGAGAAATCATCCATAAAAATCTCCAAAATTTTTTCAACCATGTCTGAAAAGATCCCCATCATACACCGCTAGAAAGTGGTGGGTGCATTGCATAACCCAAAGGGCATGCGACGGTAAGCGAAAGTACCGAAAGGACAAGTAAATGTGGTCTTGTCTTGATCCTTTTCGGCGATGGGGACTTGATTATAGCCGGAATAGCCATCCAAAAAGCAGTAAAATTCATGCCCAACCAATCATTCTAGCATTTGGTCAATAAAAGTTAAAGGAAAGTGGTCTTTCCTTGTCGCGGCATTGAGTTTTCTATAGTCGATGCAAACTCGCCACCCAGTTTGGGTGCGAGTAGGTATTAACTCATTCGCCTCATTGGTTATGACCGTTATGCCCGATTTCTTTGGTACAACATGAATGGGGCTAACCCACTGGCTATCCGAGATAGGGTAAATGATACCACTATCAAGACATTTGACAATCTCCTTCTTGACAGCCTCCTTCATTATGGGGTTGAGGCGTCTTTGTGGATCCCTTACTGGCTTGGCATCATCCATCATGTGTATATGATGTTCAACTATGAGGGGACTAATCCTCTTGATGTCCGCCATAGTCCAGCTAAAAGCTTGCCGGTTATTTTGTAAGACCATTAAAAGGGCTTTCTCTTGCTCGAGAGCTAGAGAAGCCGATATTATAACAGGAAGGGTCTCATTCTCACCTAGGTAAGCATATTTAAGGTGAGACGGCAAAAGCTTGAGTTCGAGTTTTGGAAGTGAAACAATTGATGGTAACATTGGTGAAACTGTCTCGAACTCGAAGGATTCCTTCAATAGTTCAAAGTGAGTGTAAGCAACCGAGTCGGATGGTTTAACTAACTCATCCGAAAAATCAAAAGACTCAAATTCGGGTGGTGAGTCTTCAAAATCGTCCAAAAAAGTGAAACACTCGTAGTCGTTTTCCGACGTGAAAGCTGTGTCAGGTTCTAGGAGGAACGCACTAGAGGCGTCAAAACTGCTGTGATCGAACAGAAATTTTTCGAGCTCACAGTCCTCCTGTGTGATCTCATGGATCGAGCAAACATCAAGTATACTAGTATTAGGCTCGGAGGGCTGATTCTCCAACTTAAAAATGTTGAGTTCAATCGTCATATTTCCAAAAGATAGGTTCATTGAACCATTTCGACAATTGATCACCGCATTAGAAGTCGCAAGGAATGGTCGACTGAGTATCACCGGAATTTGACTCCGGGGGTTAGCTACAGGTTGTGTATCCATAACAATGAAATCAACTGGGAAAATGAAGTCCCCTACTTTAATTAACACATCCTCTAACTCACCCCTACGATGGGTGATAGACCGGTCGGCCATTTGGAGAGTACAATGAGTAGGTTTAAGCTCTCCAACGCCTAATTGTTCGTATACTGAATAGGGTAGCAAATTGACACTAGCACCAAGATCTAAAAGTGCTCTATTGATATTCTTATCCCTAATTGTTATCGAAATTGTAGGACAGCCGGGGTCTTTATATTTTTGGGGTAAAGATTGGACAAGAGTATCACTTACAGCACAAGCCACGAAAACTTTCTCTGGTACTTGTGACTTCCTCTTCTTGGTGCATAAGTCCTTTAAGATTTTCGCGTAAGAAGAGACTTGTTGGATTGCATCCAAGAGAGGTATATTTATGCTGATCTGTCTGAACAACTCTACAATCTTCTCCATTTGTAGAGTTGGTTTATTCGATCTCAACCTGTTTGGAAAAGGAATATTTTGAAAATTTGTTGAGTCCAATGTTTGTGGAGTAGATTGCTGAGTTGGAACGGATCCCAGTGTTGGTGTGTTCGTGAAGTGAGATGTGGGTCCATTCGAGTTAGAAGAAGTAGAGCCTTGTGAAGAATGAAGAATATGCTCTAACGATGAAGAAAAAGATGAAGAAGGAGAAGAAGATGAAGAAGAAGAAGAAGCACCGGCAGGGGTGTCATTACTATTAACTACGTTATTGTGCAACACTCTTCCAGATCTCAACGTGGTCACAGCATTTACATTATAATTTTGTTGTTCATATGCAACATGTGCGTTATGTGTGTAACCGAGATTTGGCAGTGGTTGAGATGGAAGCTTTCCCTTCTCTCGCTCGCTCAACGCAGCATTTAGTTGTGCAATTTGGGCCTCAATTGATTTGATGCTTTGATCATGTGAAGCACTGTTTTGCACCAAAGATTGAATGGAAGTCTCTAACCTTGCTGCGGATTGTGTAGATTGTTTTAGAAACTTATCTAAACTTCTTTCTAGCGAGGTAACCTTATCGTTATTTGGTTGAACAAAATTGTTTTGAGGATAAGAGTTGTTAGGCACAAAATTGTTCATTTGGTTTGGGTAAGGTTGTGGTTGGAAAGGTTGCTGGTATTGAGTTTGTTGAGGTGCTTGTTGTTGTGGAGGAGGAGGCCATTGAAAGTTGTTGTTTCCTTGGAATTGTTGATTTTGATTTCAAGCAAAATTTGGGTGGCTCCTCCAACCAGGATTATAAGTCGAAGAGTATGGATCATTTCTTTGTCTTTGCTGAAAGGCAGTATTGACTTGATCTTGTCCTTGAATAGGTGGATTATAAGGACACTCTTCGGTAAGATGGGATGGATCCGAACAACAAGCACGAATAGTTCGTGGGGGCAAAGCAAGGACAGGAGAAGGCGATGAGATTTTGGTCTCAATTGCTTCTAGCTTTTTCGTAAGTGCGGCCATTTCGGCCTTCATTGCAATCGACATATCTAATTGATATATGCCTACCCTAGACTGACCTGTTGAAGAAGATGAGGTGGTCTTAGTGCTCTCCCACTGAAGTGTTTGTTCAGCAAGATCGTCGAGAAACTGCCAAGCTTCCTCGCTTGATTTTGTTAGAAAGTGACCTTGACAAATGGTTTCCAACAACTGCTTAGTTGCTGGGTTCAATCCTTTGTATAAACTTTGGCAAAGTTGCCAATTCTTGATACCGTGGTGAGGGCATTGAACAAGTAGGTCATTAAATCTTTCAAAACACTTCCAAAAGGATTCGGAAGGAAGCTGGGAAAATTGAATAATCCCATTGCGAATTCTCGCGGTCTTGTGATGTGGGTAAAACTTTTTAGGAAAAGCTTTAACAAATTCTTCCCAATTTTTAATCGAGTGTGATGTTGTGCTATACAACCATTTCTCAGCTAGGTCACATAAGGTGAATGGAATGACACGTAGCCTTATAGCATCATCTGAAAGTTGTGTTGTCTTCATCATTGCGCAAACATTCTGGAATTTGTTTATGAAGATATAGGCATCTTCGGATTCCAGTCCGTGAAATTTTGACAACATGTTGATGAAGTGGGGTTTGATCTCAAAGTTATCCCTATTTGCCGGTGGAAGTGAAAGACAAGTAGGTAAGGCGGTGTGGATAGGGTAGAAAAGATCCTGGAGCGCGATTCATTGGGGCGCTTCAACAAGTGGGTGTTGTGGGTTATTCACACCTAGCGGAGGTGGAATCAGTCCCGCGGGTAAGGGGTTGTTAGGATTGAATCCTGACATCTCCATAGAAGACGAAGAATGTGAAGGTGAAGGTAAGGAAGTGGAAGGAATTTTGACTTCGGAGTCGAAAGCGTCGTCAGTAGGTACCAACGAGACACGGACTAATCGGGCACTAGTGTCCCTAGTCCAACCGGACATACACTAAAAAGGTGTAGTGTAGTCAAAAAGGTGAAAAACAGAAGGTGGGGGTAAGTAAACGTCAATGAGAGGAAAGTGGGTGTAAGTGAGGTGCAGTGGATTTCTTAGCGACAAGTTGCAAGTTTTTGTGAAAATTTTTCCTTTTTGTGTTTTTTTAAGGAGCTTTTTGAAAAAAGATTTTCAATAAAAGGCTTAAACACACGTTCAATCAATCACAAATGCAAAATCAAGCCTAAATCTAGGGTTACCTAGGTCAACTAGACTGCTCCTAACTATTCCAAAGGGCAAGATGTGAGGAGCTCAAACCGCCTCTTCACCGCCAATTGTGGCCAGGTAAGCACAAGTAGAGAAAAGAGGGATCCGCTCATGAATCACTGTGAGACGGGCCTTTTAAAGTTACCTTTCCCTACCTGTCTAGCCTAGGCACCACAAAGTCAGGTTTAGATCAATGGTCGATGCCTACAACTATTCCTTTGTCCTATTGAGCGCGAAGTCCTTAGGGCTGAGTCTAGTCTTTTTTACTTAACTTGATGGTCAATGCAATATGCTTTATGTGATTTTTGGGGTCCTGGGAAGGGTAATGAAATCCCCACCCAATATAGATTGGTGTTCAAGCCCCTTAAAGTCAATTTAAATATGTAAAGCAGTAAACACAATCAATTGCAAACAATTTTTATTGCGGCGCAAACAATCCTGCACAAGATCAAGTTATTAGAGAAGGGAAGAAGTTTTTGCGCAAAGAATCCTGCAGGAAAATTTTTCAGAGGATATTAGGGGGTTCAGAAGAAGAACAGAAGGCTTATAGAGGAAATTTTCTTTGCTGACGTCACACCAAGACCGCGGTTCCGCCGCCAGAAGTGGGTTATTGCTGCGTTTCCGCAATCAAGAACGGCGTCGCTTAGTAGCTAGCCGGTGAGTACGGGTCGGTGCACAGGGATTTTGTGTATTTTCTATTTGTCCTAACGAGTTAATTCCAAATGGTGTTGGATTGATTATCACTAAAAAACTAGGGTTGATTTAAAGTAGGATTAAAACCTTGCTAGGGTTAGGTTTAGATTAAGTTTGGAAATTTAAGATTTCTCACCGCTTTCAATTCCCTAATTAAGATCTATTTAGGTGTTATGGTAATAATTAATAAAGGGGATTAGCACGATCGGGAAGAAACTATATTTCTTCCTCTAGGTCCTTGTCCGTCCTTTCTTAATTCTTACCCTGACCTTCATGGAAAACATACACAACCGGTCTTTTAAACTACGGTATCACCGCTACCTCGTAGGATAGGGTGCCGTAGTGAGCGGTGTGTGTATGTATGTATGGAATCCTATAAAAATATGTGATGGGCAAGAAAGGGATGAGAGATTTTCATCTCTCAAACCTTTTCTATTCCTAACCCTAACAAGTGAGGAACTACTCACTCATTAGGGAATTGATAATAAAAGACATTTTTTTATGATTGTTTTTAAAAGACTAATTATCTAAACTACGGCAGATAAATAAAATCTAACTAGGGCAGATAAATAAATTTCTAAACTACGACAGAAAAGAATTTAACTAGGGCAAGGTAAAGAAAAAACAACTTACTTTTATTCGATACACTCTTTAAAACATTACATAGAATTCTGAATTTGTATCAATAAAAAGAGGCATAGGAAGAGGCATGCTCCAAAAAGAGCTGTAGGGTTCCTATTTATAGATTATAGAAACCCTAGGGTTACATCTGATCCCTATCTGCATTTACAAAATTACCCTAAAAAGCCTAGTCAAGGCACCACCACCACAGACTTTTTTAGCACTGACACACGCTCATCATGGCCGCGGAACCGGGGCCAAAAGCCCTGTTTGGCCGCGGATCCGCGGCCATATGGTGGGGACTTTGGCTTCTGTTTCCCTGGTAATTTTCATGTTGCTTTTACTTGACTTTTCTTCCTTTTGGTTCTTCAGAATGTCTTCTAGTTTCTTCCAGATTTCCACAGTGCATAATGTTGTGGACTTTTACTGTTTGCTTCGTGTTGAAGTCTTGAATTTTGTGCTGACTTTGTGCAATCGAACTGTTTACTGATCTTTGTTTGTTTCTCAAACTGTAGGCATGATCAAGATTCTTCTATTTGTTGGTCGTAGTCTAACTTTTGTAACGTCTTTTCATCCTTTTCACTGTTTTGTTCCGAGAACCTGTAACCTGCAACTATGTAGCAGACATGGATCAAAAGCACCTATTTATTTGTAAAATGAATAAGAATGGGGAATATAATAATGCAAAATTATGATATGAACAAATACCCCCAAACTTATCTTTTGCTCGTCCTCGAGCAAAACTAGTTTATTCTCGAAAAAGACCTAACCTCACTTTCGCAGAGAAACGCGATTGCACTGAGCTCGTGCAACAAGCCGTTAAAGCTCTAGGTGTCCCTAGTAGGAGGAGTGTTGTCTCCTGAGGGTTTTCAGCGGATACTACCCACAAAATCCTATCAATTCGGCCTATTGACTTTTATTCTCCAATTCAATTTTCTAACAAGAAATTCTATTATCTTCGACTCAGAAATTATCAACCCGTATTTTTCACGCTTCCTTATCATTTAACTTAAGATTGTATATGTTCTGTAAATTCACTTAGCTTTTAGCATCTTTTGAATTTTCCTTCTAGGTTCCATCTCAACTTAGGAATTTTTATCATCTCTACTAAAGATATAAATCCTATATTTCATTCCTATCTCTCATCCAAACCCCAATTATATACCCCTACGTGTGTGTATGTATCACCCCTACACTTGGAAATTCAATTCAAGCTCTTATACTCTTGTCCATCATCTAAAATACTTTTAGTTGGTGAATTTTTAGATGAAATTGCTCACACATTTTTCATGCGACCGTTAATACTTCTTGAGGTACCAACGACCGATTACAAAATGTGTTCGCGCATTAAGGCATAACTCCTCGTCTTGTAACACCTAAGGCTTTAGCAGTGACTCCCAAACCAGTTGGTCTAAGGCACTAGGTGATAAAGCACCCTCGCTATATATTTTTTTATTTTACGCAGCCTTAAGTAATTACAAAACCAGTGTTCATTTTTTATATCTCTTTATTCACACTTATAATTTTTTTTTCTTTCATACTAAGGATTTTAGACAAGAGCATTTCAAGGTATCCTCTACTATTCCAAGTTTCAAGGTTCGTGTTTGTGCAAGTTGTAGGGTATATATTTTCAGAATTTAGACTTAAGCTTAGGGATTATTTTACAGACTTATACTTTAATAAAAATTTCAATACTATTCCCTTATTTTGACTTAGCCCAAGAAGTGAACTCAAAATTTGCCTATTTCTAAGTAAACTACAAAGACATATATTTTCTACCGTTAAATTTTAAGAAAGGTTATTTTTAGGGTTTTTAATTTACTAAGTCTAAGATCTAGTTGTTCCTAGATAGTTAACCTTTTTGTCAAACTCAAATCAATTATGGCCAAAATCAAATGTTTCAATTTTTATAATATTTCAAATTTTTCAATTTTTTATGGGTTTTAAAATAAGTATGCAAATGCAAAAATATATATATGAATGCGAAGGAAGAAAGCTTACCGAGCGCACCCCAAACTTAAACTTGACAGTGTCCTCACTGTCATGCCACACCAAGAGAGTCAAAAATGTCGGCACTCCCCTGTTTATTTATTTATTTTTTATATATATTTTTTATTGTTGAAAGAAAAACAAAATATATATACAAAAAGGTCCCCCCAAATTTAAGTGAAACAGTGTTTCTACTGTTTAAGCGTTAAAATTCAGAGTTAGGAACGAGAAAAACACAGTATCAAGCTATACAAGGTCTTACACAGGCCAAATGTTAGCACCAACCATTCAAAAATTTTATCGTTATAATGGTGTGGTTG
Organism: Agapanthus africanus; assembly: GCA_030015575.1. Classification (NCBI taxonomy): domain Eukaryota; kingdom Viridiplantae; phylum Streptophyta; class Magnoliopsida; order Asparagales; family Amaryllidaceae; genus Agapanthus; species Agapanthus africanus. Next base: position 947,286,047 of record JASDDO010000019.1, read on the forward strand.
GTGAAAAAATGAAGTGCAGAGAAAAGAAATGAGAAACACATGAGACCGTATGGGAAGAAAGGTGGAATATGGTCTCGGTATATTAGGAGAAGAATGGCGGAAGAGAGAAAGAAGTGTAGTACGAACTTGAGGGTATAAATTGAGTGAATAAATTAGCACAAATTGTGATGATCGATGTGTTAAAAGCGATTGTGCTAATCTATCAACCTGTCGAGAAATGGGGTCAAATCCATCAAGATTCGCGAGAAAACATGGGTACGTTGAACTTGGTAAACCAGACATTGAAAATGGAAGCGTGACGGATTCTTGCACGGTCGAAACGATGGAAAGGACGAAGGGGAGTGATTTAGGAAGGGTCTCATTCTCACTTAAGTAAGTGTATGTAAGGTGATACGGCGACGGCTTGAATTCGAGTTTCAGAGGTGAAACAATTGAAGGTGAAATTGGTGAAACTGTCTCGAACTCGAAAGATTCCATCAATGGTTCGAAATGACTGTAAGCAACCGAGTCTGATGGTTCAACTAACTCATCTGAAAATTCAAAGGACTCAAACTCGAGTGGTGAGTCTTCAAAATCGTCCGAAAAAATGAACCACTCGTAATCGTTATCGGTTGTGAGAACTGTGTCAGATTCAAGGAGGAACGCACTAGTGGCGTTAAAACTGCTGTGATCGAACAGAAATTTTTCAAGCTCACAGTCCTCCTGCGTGATCTCTTGCGTGGTCGGAATGATGGAAAGGATGAAGGGGGTAATTTAGGAAGTATAACAGTTAAAAGTTCAGGAGGATGAATTGGAAAATCTGACTCATCAAACAAAACGGGTTCATACTCAATACTATCCTCAATACCATCCTCATAATTCTCCTCAAAAGTTATCTCATCCATGCAATTATCATCAAAATCAAGACGCATATGAAGTTCGGGAGAAACATGTAATGACTCGGGATGATGAATTGGAGAGAAAAATTCAGTCAAATCTACGGGTTCATCATCCAAAATATTCCCTTCGTCAATATCCTCAATCAAGTGAAAATCAATTTTTTCGGACACCTCATCAAAAGCATGGATATTTATCAATTCAGGTTCTAGATTGGAGGTGTAGAGGTCGAAAGGATTGGTGATGGTTTCACTCGAAAGGGACCCTTCACAATCTGGCAAATCAAGCACTACAAAATCGCACAACTCATTAAACGTTTTATTTTCAACTGGTGAATCATTTGGGACACTTGATAGATATTCAAAACCAGAGTTGTGGGATTCAATTGGTGATGGGTAGGTTTGATTTGGAAGGGTGCACAGCTCTCTCTCTCCACTCAAATTCTCAATCTGTCCAACTGCCTCATCATGCATTGGAATTTTTGGAGCTAGTTGGAAACTAGCTACCGGGTCACTAGGTTGCATAAGGGCAGCAATGGACGCATCCAAATTCCTCATCTGTTGGTTTGTCGCTACAATATAAGCTTCCAACGACTATTCCAAACTAGACATGGGTTGTGAAAGGGTTTCAGTAAAAGATTCAAAATTGTTTGGATATGTGAAACTCCCAAATGGTTGTGTAGAAGAAATGTCTAGGGAAGGTGTGAAAGTCGGGTAGGACTGGTAGGAATTGAATGGTTGGACAGGAGTAGGATCAACATTTGGATAAAGGTGAATGGACTTGTTGATCCCAAGAACTGGAAGTGTTGAAAGGAATGAAAGATCGGTTACGAGATTATTCAATATGTTCAGCAATAGACATGGGTTTCGGAGTTACAACAGAACTCGAAAAAGGAGTATCAACGTAAGAAGGTGGTGAAAATTGAAATGGTTGATACAAAGTGGATTGCGGAGTCCAACTGTTTCTCCTAGACGCTTATATTCGATCTTTCAAAGAAATTTTGGGCATGGAGGGGTCGTCCGTAATTCGACCAAAACAATGCGCGTAGAAAGCAATGTTTGGATGAGGGTTCCAAATTTCGGCAAGAGTTTTGTGAGGTGGGGTACCCATGATGTAAGAAAGGAGAAGAAAAAGAATGTGATGATTTTTTTTTTGATTTTTTTTTTAAGAAATTATTTGTTTTTGGAGTTTTGAAATTTTCGAAAGTGTTTATTTTTTCTTTTTTTAGAAAGAGTTTTGCAAAAAAAATTTGTACGACTACTACACACTTTCAAACAGTCACAATATAAGCATGTATAATCAAGCCTAGAGCTAGGGTCTCCTAAGTCAACTAGACTGCTCCTAACTGTTCCAAAGGGCAAGTTGTGAGATCCTCAAATCGTCTCTTCACCGCCAATTATGGCCAGATAAGCACAAGTAAAGAAAGGAAGGATCCGCTCATGAATCACCGTGAGACGGGCCTTTTAAAATTACCTTTCCTACTTGTCTAGCCTAGGCACCACAAAGTCTGGTTTAGATAAACGACCGATGCCTACAACTTTTCCTTTGTCCTATTGAGCGCGACAGTCCTTATTGGCTGAGTCTAATATTTTTTATATTAACTTGAAGGTTAATGCAAATGCTTTTTGTGATTTTTGGGGTCTTAGGAAGGGTAATGAAATCCCCATCCAATCTGGATTGGTGTTAAAGTCCCTTAAAAGTCCGTTTTAAATATGCAAAGCAATTAACACACCAAAAATCTAAAACACTTTCAAAAAAAAATTTATTTTGCAGAGCAAAGAATCCTGCACAAAAACAATTTATTGGAGAGGTAGAAGAATTTTGCGCAAAGAACCCTGCAGGAAAATTTTCAGTTGAGATCAGGAGGTTACAGAGGAGATAAAAAATACTCACAGAGGGATTTGAGGTGATGACGTTAGCGGTTGACCGCGGTTCCGCGGTCAACTGCATATATCCGCCGCGGATCCGCGGTGGTTCTGTTAGTTTGGATCTCCAAAAATTTTCTGTTTGTTGTTTGGATTCTCCCATGTTTGTTCAGATTTTCTGTTTCTTGATTTGTTTACTGGGATTTTCCAGATCTGAATCTGTCCGTCTTCTTTTGCTGCACAATTCACACAATACCTCTCAAGAAGAACAAGATGAATTTTTTTTATTTTTATATTTTTCAGTTTTTATGATTTTTTAATTTTTTAATTAACCCGAAATTATAAAAAGAAAATAACTATGCCATCCCCCGCAATGACGCCATTTGATTGGTGTGATTTTTTAATGCGCGCGTGCGCTTTTAAAAGATGAATCAAAGAATATTAACCGCAATCAACTACGGCAGATAAATAAAATCTAACTAGGGCAGATAAATAAATTTCTAAACTACGGCAGAAAAGAATTTAACTAGGGAAAGGTAAAGAAAAAACTACTTACTTTTATTCGATGCACTCTTCAAAACATTACATAGAATTCTGAATTTTTATCAATAAAAAGAGGCATAGGAAGAGGCATGCTCCAAAAAGAGCTGTATGGTTTCTATTTATAGATTATAGAAACCCTAGGATTACATCTGATCCCTATCTGCATTTACAAAATTACCCTAAAAAGCGGTCTTTTAAACTACGGTATCACCGTTACCTCGTGGGGTAGGGTGCCGTAGTGAGCGGTGTGTGTATGTATGCATGGAGTCCTATAAAAAATATGCGATGGGCAAGAAAGGGGTGAGAGATTTTTATCTCTCAAACCTTTCCTATTCCTAACCCTAACAAGTGAGGAACTACTCACTCATTAGGAGATTGATAAAAGGCATTTTTTATGAGTTTTCAATTCAATAACCTAATTATCTAAGCTACGGCAGATGAAAAAAGTGCTAAGCTAATTAACTAAGGCAGATAATAAAATCTATATTAGGGCAGAAAAGAATTTAAGAACTAGGGCAAGGTAAAAAAACTACTTATTTTATTCGATGCTCTCTTCAAAACATTACAATGAATTCTGAATTTTTTCAATAAAAAGTGGCATACCTCAAAAAGAGCTTTAGGGTTTCTATTTATAGATCATAGAAACTCTAGGGTTACATTCGATACAGATCTGCATTTACAAATATACCCCTAAGAAACCTGGTCAACGCACCGCCACACCGTTAGAAAATGCACCGACACGTGTTCACCATGGCCGCGGATCCGCGGCCAGAAGGCATGTTTAGCCGCGGTTCCGCGGCCATGTTGTGGGCTTCTTGGTTGGATTTTTCTGGGCTTCTTCTGGTTGCATTTGTCTTCTTGTTTCTTCACTTGGTTTCTCAGATTGTCTTCTAGTTTTCTTCCAGATTTCCACAGTGCCTAATGTCGTGGACTTTTACCGTTTGCTTCGTGTCGAAGTCTTGAACCTTGCGCTGCCTTTGTACTTTGTGAAATTGTCCATTGATCTTCGGGTATTCTTCAAACTGTAGGCATGATCAAGATTCTTCCATTTGTTGGTCGTAGTCTCACTTTTGTATCGTCTTTTCATCATTTTCACTATTTTGTTCTGAGAACCTGTAACCTGCAACTATGTAGCAGACATGGATCAAAAGCACCTGTTTATTTGTAAAATGAATAAGAATGGGGAATATAATAATGCAAAATTATGATATGAACACCAGCCTCACTCCCCTCCTCAATAGAGGATTCGTCCACGTAAAGCACCCAATCCGGGATAGGGCCGGGCACTTCCTCGATCGAGGGATGTGGTTCGGGACCTCGTGTCGGCGTTTCTTCTTTAGTGGGGATGGTGCATTCGACAAAAAAATCCGTCAAGACCTGTGCTTTGATGGCTTGTCGGGGACGGTATTTGATATCGAATTAGGACAGTTCCTACCTCCATTTCTCCTGATGACTCAGGAGAGGAGAGAATCGACCTTAAAGGTCGCTCGATGAGGAAGAGGATCGTGTGCGCTTGAAAATAGTGCCGAAGCTTCCTGGAGGCGATGACAAGTGCCACGACTATTTTCTCTATTGCCGGGTATCTCGTTTCTGCGTCCTTGAAAACGTGGCTCACGTAATAGACCGGCCTTTGTATGCCTTCATATTATCTGACAAGCACTGAGCCTGCAGCTTGGTCGGAGACGGCCAGATATAGAAATAGTTCGTCACCCTCGACAGGTCGGGTGAGTAGCGGTGGGGTCGCTAGATGCACCTAGAGTTATTTGAAAGTGTTCTGGCACTCCTCCGACCATTCGAACTTAGGGATTTTCCTTAGGGCCCTGAAAAACGGGAGGCACTTCTCTCGGATCTGGACATAAAGTGACTCAGGGCAGCAACCCTTTCCATAAGTTGCATGATGTCGACATTGCTCTTGGGCGTTACCATATTAAGGATGGCGCTGATCTTTTCATGGTTTGCTTCGATTCCCCAGTGGGTTACCATGAACCCAAGGAACTTCCCACTGGTGACTCCGAACGCGCACTTAGCTGGATTCAGCTTCATTTTGTATTTGCATAGGACGTCGAATGTCTCGCCGAGGTCTTTAGTGTACCTAGCTGACGAGATGGATTTTACGAGCATGTCGTCGACGTAGACTTCCATGTTTCTGCCAATCTGAGGTTTGAACATCTTATTGACCAGGCGCTGATATGTGGCCCCGGTGTTCTTGAGTCCGAAGGGCATCACTTTGTAGCAGTATACCCCCCGATCAGTGGTGAAGGCGGTAAGTTTTTCGTCGGCTGAGTTCATCCTGATCTGATTGGAACCGTAGAAAGAGTCCATGAAGCTCAATAATTCGTGGCCGGCTGAACTGTCTACCAGCTGGTCTATCCGAGAAAGTGGATAGTTGTCTTTGGGGCAAGCCTTGTTCAAATCCGTGAAATCGACGCAAATTCTCCATTTCCTGTTTGCCTTCTTGAACATGACCACATTCGCCAGCCAATCTGAGTAGTCCAGGTTTCTGATGAAGTTGGCGGCGAACAGTCGATCCACCTCGTCTTCTATCGCCTTTTACTTGGCCGGCACAAAATTTCTCTTCTTTTGCCAGACGGGCTTTGCTTTCGAGTCGACCCCGAGCTTTTGAGAGATCACTCTAGGGTCAATTATGGGCATGTCCATCGGCGTCCAAGCGAATACATTCGAGTTATCTCGGAGGAACCGGATCAAGTCTTCACGGTGATCCCCTATCAAGAGAGAGCCAATCTGGACCGTCTGGCCATCGACCCCTTCTGAGAGGGGGACTTCCGTCAATGCTTCCACCGGGCCACTTCGGATTTCCCTTTGGCCGTCTCGTGTATCTAAGGACCCCTGGATATCACGCACATCCTCAAAATCATCGCCATGCTCTCCGGCGGTGGATGGCGAGGCGAGGCAAATCTTAGCGGTTTGCTGGTCTCTATAGGCCCGGCCTATCCCCTTGATCCAAAAGGAATTTGATCGCAAGGTGATAAGTTGAGATTTGGGCCGGGAGAGCGTTTAAGGTAGGACGTCCCAGGAGATTGTTATAAGATGAAAGGACCTTGGCGATGAGAAAATCCACTAGTATGGTTTGTGTATGGCCCGCTTCCCCAATGTTGAGGAGGAGGGTGACCAATCCTTCGGCCGGGATGGAGTGATTGGTGAACCCAGAGAGGACATGGGAGGTAGGTCGAAGGTCGGATGGTCCTAGCCCCATACGCTGGAAACAGTCGTAGAGCAGGATATCCGCCGAGCTCCCTGAGTCGACCAATATCCTCTGGACTTCATAACGGTGGATCCTGGCCATTATCACGAGCGGGTCATTGTGAAGGAGCGATATGCTGTGGAAGTCTTCATCGGTGAAAATGATCGGCTCGTCCTTCTTTCACCTCTTGTATGGTATGTCACTTGTACCTTCGACTGGGAGGATGTGGTGGTTCCCCCCACCTTCCCGAGCTTGGTCCAAGGCACCGACCATGATTTTCCCGATCGTTAATTCCCCGAGAGGGGTTAAGTATTTTTGCTCCCGATATGCTTGCCGCTTGTCCCGCAAGTACTTCGCCAGGTGGCCAGAGCGGATCAACTCCTTGATGTATGATCGCACGCCAAAAGCGTGTCGGATATTTAAAAGTTCTAAAATTTAACCGCGATCAGGATGGTATCGCTTTGCAGCTAGCCGCGATAAGCATGGGTCGATCCACAAGGAGACGGAGCGTTTTATGTTCTTGTTCTTATGAGTTAATGCGCGTGGCGTATTTGTTCGTTATCTAACCTATGTGTTATATGCAAAGTATAAGCTTGTTAGGAAACGATAGGATAGTGTAAGTTAATGGATTCCGTATTCAAGTATTTTGAGCCGAACTTAACCAATGAAGCTAGAACAATCGGCAACAACGTGGATTAAGGGACTTAAGCACGGTATTCATGGAATCCGGCTTATTGACCCTTGTCCGTCCGTTCTTGTCTCTTGCTTTCGCCTCCGGCTAAACCGAATGCAACCGGTCACGGTTAGGAATCACCTTTACTTTGGTAGGGTAGGGTGCCTAACGGAACGCTTGCGTAAGGTTTTGGCGGAGTTTCAAATGGAAAAGACGAGAAAAGGAAATGAAAAACGAAAGGTTAACTTACAAAATCTTTCTCTCTTCCTAACAACAATATTCACACCAACATTCACAAAACAACAAAGAGAGAAAAAGAAAAGACTACAAGCGAGTAATTAAATGACATGGTAATAAATTGCAGGTAATAAAAGATAAGAATGAAAATGCATGTAAGTAAAAGAGCAAGTAAGAAAGACTTAAGAACCATAGCACCCAAAACAAGACATGGGTTCAATAACCAAATCTTAAACTTGCAAGCTCAATGAAGAGGTTGCAAGATCAAGAAGAGGCAAAGAGCTCATGGTGAATGAAGGCACAAAAAGAAAGCTTTATTAATCTTCAAGAACGATACGACCCTTGAGATCAATAACCAACCCTTAAACCTTCAAGCTCAATGAAGAGGTTGAAAGATCAAGAGAAGGTTAAGAACTCAAGGGGACTAAGCTATTTACAAGAAAAGAGAAAAGAAAACTTGGACTAAAGAATGACAATCCAAGACTAAAGAATGATCCCTTGAACCTTTGCCCACTGCCTGCTTTTATAGGCAGAAAAGAAAAGAAAATAAACAATAAAATTAGGGCTACGTGGCAGCAAGGAAGTCACTGTGAGGAGCTGGGGCCCACATGAGGAGGTGGGGCCGGCCAGGACGGTCCAGGAGGTGATGTGGCCGGCCACAACTTGTTGGAACCGTCTCATGCTTCGTGTGATGGTTTGTTTGTCCCCTCACATAACTTTGGCGCAGTTTATTTTCTCTGATTTGGCTTGGTCTGCACCCAGATTTTGGAGGAAATTTTGAACCTTCATTTCAACACATAATCTTTACCATTAAATGCTCATTACTCCATTCCCACATATGCCTAAATCATGGCTGCCCCCATTATGGTTTTGTTGATTTGTCCATTTGATTTTATTTTGCACTTATTATTGGAGGGAAGTTTTGAATCTTCAAATTGACATATAATCCTCAGCATTGAATGCACATAATATTTAGCCTTAAATGCACATTATATCATATATCCACATGTGCCTAAAAAGTCTTGTGTACACACTTGTTGTGTTGGACCATTTAGATAAAAAAAAGTGTGTACACAAACTAATTGCCAAAAGGAACTCCAGAAGTATCGGTCGGTTTGCGGTTCTGGTTGTAGTGTCGCCTCTCAATTGATATATTCGTGCTTTTGAATGTATTTCCAGTATTTTATCACGGATACCTGTAATCTGTATTACTGAGCAGACACTGGTTAATAGTACCGATAAATACAACAAATAGATAATGAATGAGTGGTATTAGAATGCAGTTTTCTGATATAAACAAATACCCCCAAACTTATCTTTTGCTCGTCCCGAGCAAAACCATTTATTCACAAAAGAAAATCCTAACCGCACTTTCGCAGGGAACGCGATTGCACTGAGCGCGTGCAACAAGCCGTTAAACCTCTAGGTGTCCCTAGTAGGAGGAGTGTTGTCTCCTGAGGGTTTTCAGCGGATTCCACCCATAAAATCCCGTCAAGCTAGTTTTTGCGAAATAATTATAATTCAAACCATAAGGTTTTGCTTTAAAGATAACAATTCTATTATCCTAATTCTAGACTATCGAACCTTTATTTTTCACACCTCGCTTCTCATTTAACTTAAGATTTTATATGTCTTTACGTGCAGTGCAAATAGTGTCGTTAAGTTTCAAAAGGATCGATTAAAGTCGTCATGTCACAAAATAAAGCCCAGATAAAAAACTTAAAAAGGATCACATAAGTTTTATAAAGAGTTAAGTATTTCTCAAGTTTCGTTTTCCAGTTCGGTTTCAAATTCAGAATTTCTATCTTCCTTAACAGGAAACTAGGTCTTATTTTTCACTCCACCTTTTTCTTGGTTTCGTTTCATACACACCTCTGTGAACGTGCAATAGTCTTTATCATAGAATAAAACCTTTCATATCTCCGCTAGAAATATTTTTATAAAAATCTGTCCTTTGTCAAGATTATTCTCACACAAAGAACCGTTAAGAATTTTAATTCGAAGAGAACACTTGCTTGACTTTGTTTTAATCTGGACCTTCTAGGCTTCTTAGCGAGCTTTGGGCTAATGCTCCCAAACCAATTGGCTTTAGGGCATTAGGTGTAGAGACACCCCAGCGGACTTAATTACTCAAGTTACGTAGGCCCTAAAACAAAAGACCAATTTTGGCGTGAAAATCATAACGATTTAATGCGAACGGAGATATAATTGGTTGTTCAATTATTTTTTTGGATAAAAGACGTGTTTAGTGGATTAGGTGTTTAATTACTCCAATCAAGATTCAGATGGGTTATTCTTATGAATTAGTTCTTATCAAGGCATCAATAATATCCCTTCATATCCACCTCTCTTTATAAACTAGTCTTGATATTACCTATTTCAGAACAAACCTATTTGATCCTCAAAATATAGTTTATCAATTTAAAAGTTTTCAGGCATAATAGACCTGTCATCTAATTTTCAAAACTCACGACACGTGTAGTGTGATGTAAAGACGTATATTAGCTATAGTTAACTTCAAAGGAGAGTTATCTTTCAGGTTTTCAAAATCTAAAAATAAGATTTAGTTTTTCCTATCTTATCAAACAAAACCGTCGAAATATTGAATCTAAGTTCTCCCACTAGCTAACTTGACGACAAAGTTTTTATGTTTTTAGAAAATTTTCTGATTTTTATGGGTTTTTAACTAAGTATGCAAATGCAGAATATACAAATGAATGCGAAGGTAGAAAGCTTACCGAGCACACCCTCAAACTTAAACTTGACAGTGCCCTCACTGTCAGGCTACACAAAGAGAGTCAAAATTGTCGGCTCTCCCCAAAAACAAATTATATACAAAACAGAAAGAAAAAAACCAAAAAAATATATACACAAAAAGGTTCGCCCCCAATCTTAAGTAAAACAGTGTTTCCACTGTTAAGTGTTGAAGTTCAGGATTAGGGGGGAAAGAGAACAGTATCAAGCTATACAAGGCCTTACAAAGGCCAAAAGTGAGCACCAACCATTCAAAAATTCTATCATGATAATATGCGGGTTGGTGAAAGAAGATAAAGAGAAAAGAAATGGAGAATACGCGAGATCGTATGGAGATAGAAGCGGGATACGGTCTCGGTATATGAAAGGAAGAATGGCAAAGGGGAAAAAATGGAGTACGAACTTGAGGGTGAAAATGGAGTGAATAAATTAGCACAATTTGTAATGTCCGATGTGTAAAAAGCGATTGTGCTAATCTATCAACCTGTCGAGAGATTGGGTCAATCCCTCAAGATTCGCGAGAAAACATGGGTACGCCGAACTTAGTAAACCAGACATAGTAAATGAAAGTGACACGGTTTCTTGCGCGGTCGGAACAATTGAAAGGATGGAGGGGAGTGCTTGAGGAAGGTTATTGGTTACAGGTTCAGGAGGTTGTACACAGTCAATGAAAGGGATAGGATGAATTGGAAAATCCGACTCATCAAGCAAAACTGGTTCATCCTCAAAAATATCCTCAAAATTTTCCTCAATATTCAGCACATCCATGCATTTTTCCTCAAAATTCAGACGCATATAGAGTTCGGGAATAACAGTCAATGACTCGGGATGATGAATTGGAGAGAAAAACTCATCCAAATCTACAGGTTCATCATCCAAAATATTCCCAGCGTCAATATCCTCAATCAAGTGAAAATCAATATTCTCAGACACCTCATCAAAAGCATGGATTTCAATCGATTCTGGTTCTAAGATGGAGGTGTTGAGGTCAAAAGGTTTAGAACTGGTTTCACTTGGAAGGGACCCTTCACAATCGGGTAAATCAAATACTACAAAGTCGCACAACTCATTAACCCTTCTATCTTCAATTGGTGAATCTTTTGGAACATTAGATAGACATTCAAAACCGGAGTCGTGTGATTCAAGTTGAAACGGGTAGGTTCGATTTGGAAGGGTGCACAACTCACTCTCTCCACTCAAATTCTCAACCTGTCTGATCGCCTTTTCATACATTTGAAAATTTGGAGCTAGTTGGAAACTAGCTACCGGGTCACTAGGTTGTATGAGAGCAGCCATGGACGCATTCAAATCCATCATCTGTTGGCATGACACTACCCTAAAGTCTTCCAACGACTGTTCTAGACTAGACATAGGTTGTGAAGGGGTTTCAGTAAAAAATTCAAAGTTGTTTGGATACTGAAAATTCCCAAATGGCGGTGTAGAAGCAGTGTTTAGGGAAGGCGCAAAAGTTGGGTAGGACTGGTAGGAATTGAATTGTTAGAGGATAGGATCAACATACGAGTAAGAAGGTGAATGGAATTGTTGATCCAAAGAATTTGTAGTGGTGAAAGGATTGAAAGATCGGCTACGGGATTGTTCAATATGTTCAGCGATGGACAAAAGACGACTTGCAAAAGGGGTATCAACATAAGAGGGTGGTGAAAGTTGAAACGGTTGATACAAAGTGGATTGCGGAGTACAAGTGTTTGTCCTAGACACGTCTATGCGATCTTTCAATGAAATTTTGGGCATGGAGGGGTCGTTCTAAATTCGACCAAAGCAAGAACCGTAGGAAGTTATGTCTGGTTGTGGGTACCAAAGTTCGGTAAGGATTTTTCGAGGTGGGCTACCCATGATATGAAGAGAGAAAGAAAGAAAGGAAGAGAAAAGGAGGGAAAAAAGAATGTGATTTTTTTATTTTTTAGTTAGTTATTAACAAAAGAATGAAATATACACACAAAAAGAATCTGGACCAAAAACAATCACGACACAAAAATACCACACACCTAATCGTTCTAGGGTTCACCTAGGTCAACTAGACCTGCTCAAGAACTTGGTTGTCAAGGTAAAACTGTGTCGAGAAACAGGCTCAAAATATACTGATCACGAGGCCAGGTAAATGCAGAGATAAGGGGAGGTTTTCCGACACTTTCGCGAAGGTCCTTAATGAAATAACCCTTTCTCTTTTGGCGGTTTCGCCGTTAACACTTTTCTAGACACCCCGTAAACAATATACCGTTAAGCGGTGTTCTAAACACAATTAACCTCTCCTAGTGAGCGCGAAGTCCTTAAGGCTTAAAGTCTAATTTCTTTTAAAATTTGTGCGGGTAAACGTTATGCTCAAGTTCGTGATTTGTGGGCCACGGAAAAGGTGATGAAATCCTTTACCGTATGTTGTGAGGTTCGCTTGCCCTTAAGTCCGTATTAATGTATGCAATGCGCAATTCAATGAAAAAATTTATTCAAAGAATCAAACAATCGTTTTTTAGTTTAAGCTCGGCACTGCAACAAATACGGGTTAGTCAATTTTTGGCGTTTGCTAGCGAACTTGCAAAGAATCCTGCAAAGATATTATATTGGAAGCGTCGGATTTGAGAAGAAGATGATATTAAAGTACATACCGTTAAGTTGTGGGTTAAGAAACCCCCGTTGAATCGAATCCAAGTAGCTTGAAAAGTTTGCTTGTGCGGGTCAAACTACCCGGATCTTTGGCACTGTACTTCGTAATCTGAACGTACACTTTGCTCCCCATAATCGTCGTTCGCAATTCCGCAAAATCTACAAATGTCGGAAAAAATGGATATTAGTGCGGAAAAACAATACGAATGCCCAAATACCTGCACACTAAAAATTAAGAAAAACAAGGAATAAAAATGGGATAAAAACATATCAGTGGGGCACAGAGAAAAAATTGGAGGCAAAAAAAGGCACTTGGGCCGGCGAGCTCGGATGAAGTGGGTAAGTCGCCGGTCCTACTTTGGAGAATGGGCTCCAATTTTCTTTTGTGATTCCACTGTTCTACTAGTATCTCACTGATATTGTTTGAATTTTTATTTTAGTTACAGAGTGCAAGCAGGTAAGAATTCCAGAGAGAAAAAATGGTTAGCTTGTGTTAATTTTTGTTTTGGTTTTGAAATTTTTGATTTTTATGTTTGTTTTGGAAAAGTGTTAGATGGATATTAATAAGATTAACCCGAAATAACAAAAACAAAAACATTACCGTCTCCCTGGCAACGGCGCCATTTGATTGCACGCCAAAAGCGTGTCGGATATTTAAAAGTTCTAAAGTTTAACCGCGATCAGGACGGTGTCGCTTTGCAGCAAGACGCGATGAGCACGGGTCGATCCACAGGGAGACGGAGCATTTTATGTTCTTGTTCTTACGACTTAACGCGCGTGGCGTAATTGTTCGTTATCTAATCTATGTGTTATATGCAAAGTATAAGCTTGTTAGGAAACGATAGGATAGTGTAAGTTAATGGATTCCGTATTCAAGTACTTTGAGTCGAACTTAACCAATGAAGCTAGAACAATCGGCAAAAACGTGGATTAGGGGACTTAAGCACGGTATTCATGGAATCCGTCTTATTGACCCTTGTCCGTCCGTTCTTGTCTCTTGCTTTCGCCTCCGGCGAAACCGAATGCAACCGGTCATGGTTAGGAATCACCTTTACCTTGGTAGGGTAGGGTGCCTAACGGAGCGCTTGCATAAGGTTTTGGTGGAGTTTCAAATGGAAAAGACGGGAAAAGAAAATGAAAAATGAAAGGTTAACTTACAAAATCTTTCTCTCTTCCTAACAATAATATTCACACCAACATTCACAAAACAACAAAGAGAGAAAAAGAAAAGACTACAAGCGAGTAATTAAATGACATGGTAATAAATTGCAGGTAATAAAAGACAAGAATGAAAATGCATGTAAGTAAAAGAGCAAGTAAGAAAGACTTAAGAACCATAGCACCCAAAACAAGACATGGGTTCAATAACCAAATCTTAAACTTGCAAGCTCAATGAAGAGGTTGCAAGATCAAGAAGAGGCAAAGAGCTCATGGTGAATGAAGGCACAAAAAGAGAGCTTTATTAATCTTCAAGAACGATACAACCCTTGAGATCAATAACCAACCCTTAAACCTTCAAGCTCAATGAAGAGGTTGAAAGATCAAGAGAAGGTTAAGAACTCAAGGGGACTAAGCTATTTACAAGAAAAGAGAAAAGAAAACTTGGACTAAAGAATGACAATCCAAGACTAAAGAATGATCCCTTGAACCTTTGCCCACTGCCTGCTTTTATAGGCAGAAAAGAAAAGAAAATAAACAATAAAATTAGGGCTACGTGGCAGCAAGGAAGTCACTGTGAGGAGCTGGGGCCCACATGAGGAGGTGGGGCCGGCCAGGACGGTCCAGAAGGTGATGTGGCCGGCCACAACTTGTTGGAACCGTCTCATGCTTCGTGTGATGGTTTGTTTGTCCCCTCACATAACTTTGGCGCAGTTTATTTTCTCTGATTTGGCTTGGTCTGCACCCAGATTTTGGAGGAAATTTTGAACCTTCATTTCAACACATAATCTTTACCATTAAATGCTCATTACTCCATTCCCACATATGCCTAAATCATGGCTGCCCCCATTATGGTTTTGTTGATTTGTCCATTTGATTTTATTTTGCACTTATTATTGGAGGGAAGTTTTGAATCTTCAAATTGACACATAATCCTCAGCATTGAATGCACATAATATTTAGCCTTGAATGCACATTATATCATATATCCACATGTGCCTAAAAAGTCTTGTGTACACACTTGTTGTGTTGGACCATTTAGATAAAAAAAAGTGTGTACACAAACTAATTGCAAAAAGGAACTCCAGAAGTATCGGTCGGTTTGCGGTTCTGGTTGTAGTGTCGCCTCTCAATTGATATATTCGTGCTTTTGAATGTATTTCCAGTATTTTATCACGGATACCTGTAATCTGTATTACTGAGCAGACACTGGTTAATAGTACCGATAAATACAACAAATAGATAATGAATGAGTGGTATTAGAATGCAGTTTTCTGATATAAACAAATACCCCCAAACTTATCTTTTGCTCGTCCCAAGCAAAACCATTTATTCACAAAAGAAAATCCTAACCGCACTTTCGCAGGGAACGCGATTGCACTGAGCGCGTGCAACAAGCCGTTAAACCTCTAGGTGTCCCTAGTAGGAGGAGTGTTGTCTCCTGCGGGTTTTCAGCGGATTCCACCCACAAAATCCCGTCAAACTAGTTTTGCGAAATAACTATAATTCAAATCCTAAGTTTTTGTTTTAAAGATAACAATTCTATTATCCTAATTCTAGACTATCGAACCTTTATTTTTCACACCTCGCTTCTCATTTAACTTAAGATTTTATATGTCTTTACGTGCAGTGCAAATAGTGTACTTAAGTTTCAAAAGGATCGATTAAAGTCGTCATGTCACAAAATAAAGCCCAGATAAAAAACTTAAAAAGGATCACATAAGTTTTATAAAGAGTTAAGTATTTCTCAAGTTTCGTTTTCCAGTTCGGTTTCAAATTCAGAATTTCTATCTTCCTTAACAGGAAACTAGGTCTTATTTTTCACTCCACATTTTTCTTGTTTTCGTTTCATACACACCTCTGTGAACGTGCAATAGTCTTTATCATAGAATAAAACCTTTCATATCTCCGTTAGAAATATTTTTATAAAAATCTGTCTTTTGTCAAGATTATTCTCACACAAAGAACCGTTAAGAATTTTAATTCGAAGAGAACACTTGCTTGACTTTGTTTTAATCTGGACTTTCTAGGCTTCTTAGCGAGCTTTGGGCTAATGCTCCCAAACCAGTTGGCTTTAAGGCATTAGGTGTAGAGACACCCCAGCGGACTTAATTACTCAAGTTACCTAGGCCCTAAAACAAAAGACCAATTTTGGCGTGAAAATCATAACGATTTAATGCGAACGGAGATATAATTGGTTGTTCAATTATTTTTTTGGATAAAAGATGTGTTTAGTGGATTAGGTGTATAATTACTCCAATCAAGATTCAGATAGGTTATTCTTCAGAATTAGTTCTTATCAAGGCATCAATAATATCCCTACATATCCACCTCTCTTTATAAACTAGTCTTGATATTACCTATTTCAGAACAAACCTATTTGATCCTCAAAAAATAGTTTATCAATTTAAAAGTTTTCAGACATAATAGACCTGTCATCTAATTTTCAAAACTCACGACACGTGTAGTGTGATGTAAAGACGTATATTAGCTATAGTTAACTTCAAAGGAGAGTTATCTTTCAGGTTTTCAAAATCTAAAAATAAGATTTAGTTTTTCCTATCTTATCAAACAAAACCGTCGAAATATTGAATCTAAGTTCTCCCACTAACTAACTTGACGACAAAGTTTTTATGTTTTTAGAAAATTTTCTGATTTTTATGGGTTTTTAACTAAGTATGCAAATGCAGAATATACAAATGAATGCGAAGGTAGAAAGCTTACCGAGCACACCCTCAAACTTAAACTTGACAGTGCCCTCACTGTCAGGCTACACAAAGAGGGTCAAAATTGTCGGCGCTCCCCAAAAACAAATTATATACAAAACAGAAAAAAAAACCAAAAAAATATATACATAAAAAGGTTCGCCCCCAATCTTAAGTAAAACAGTGTTTCAACTGTTAAGTGTTGAAGTTCAGGATTAGAGGGGAAAGAGAACAGTATCAAGCTATACAAGGCCTTACAAAGGCCAAAAGTGAGCACCAACCATTCAAAAATTCTATCATGATAATATGCGGGTTGGTGAAAGAAGATGAAGAGAAAAGAAATGGAGAATACGCGAGACCGTATGGAGATAGAAGCGGGATACGGTCTCTGTATATGAAAGGAAGAATGGCAAAGGGGAAAAATGGAGTACGAACTTGAGGGTGAAAATGGAGTGAATAAATTAGCACAATTTGTAATGACCGATGTGTAAAAAGCGATTGTGCTAATCTATCAACCCGTCGAGAGATTGGGTCAAATCCTTCAAGATTCGCGAGAAAACATGGGTACGCCGAACTTAGTAAACCAGACATAGTAAATGAAAGTGACACGGTTTCTTGCGCGGTCGGAACGATTGAAAGGATGGAGGGGAGTGCTTGAGGAAGGTTATTGGTTACAGGTTCAGGAGGTTGTACACAATCAATGAAAGGGATATGATGAATTGAAAAATCCGACTTATCAAGCAAAACTGGTCCATCCTCAAAAATATCCTCAAAATTTTCCTCAATATTCAGCACATCCATGCATTTATCCTCAAAATTCAGACGCATATGGAGTTCAGGAATAACAGTCAATGACTCGGGATGATGAATTTGAGAGAAAAACTCATCCAAATCTACAGGTTCATCATCCAAAATATTCCCAGTGTCAATATCCTCAATCAAGTGAAAATTAATATTCTCAGACACCTCATCAAAAGCATGGATTTCGATCAATTCTGGTTCTAAGATGGGGGTGTAGAGGTCAAAAGGTTTAGGACTGGTTTCACTTAGAAGGGACCCTTCACAATCGGGTAAATCAAATACTACAAAGTCGCACAACTCATTAACCCTTCTATCTTCAATTGGTGAATCTTTTGGAACATTAGATAGACATTCAAAACCGGAGTCGTGTGATTCAAGTTGAAACGGGTAGGTTCGATTTGGAAGGGTGTACAACTCACTCTCTCCACTCAAATTTTCAACCTGTCCGATCGCCTTTTCATACATTTGAAAATTTGGAGCTAGTTGGAAACTACCTACCGGGTCACTAGGTTGTATGAGGGCAGCCATGGACGCATTCAAATCCATCATCTGTTGGCATGACACTACCCTAAAGTCTTCCAACAACTGTTCTAGACTAGACATAGGTTGTGAAGGGGTTTCAGTAAAAAATTCAAAGTTGTTTGGATACTGAAAATTCCTAAATGGCGGTGTAGAAGCAGTGTCTAGGGAAGGCGCAAAAGTTGGGTAGGACTGGTAGGAATTGAATGGTTGGAGGATAGGATCAACATACGAGTAAGAAGGTGAATGGAATTGTTGATCCAAAGAATTTGTAGTGGTGAAAGGATTGAAAGATCGGCTACGGGATTGTTCAATATGTTCAGCGATGGACAAAAGAAGACTTGCAAAAGGGGTATCAACATAAGAGGGTGGTGAAAGTTGAAACGGTTGATACAAAGTGGATTGCGGAGTACAAGTGTTTGTCCTAGACGCGTCTATGCGATCTTTCAATGAAATTTTGGGCATGGAAGGGTCGTTCTAAATTCGACCAAAGCAAGAACCGTAGGAAGTTATGTCTGGTTGTGGGTACCAAAGTTCGGCAAGGGTTTTTCGAGGTGGGGTAACCATGATATGAAGAGAGAAAGAAAGAAAGGAAGAGAAAAGGAGGGAAAAAAGAATGTGAATTTTTTATTTTTTTATTTTTTAGTTAGTTATTAACAAAAGAATGAAATATACACACAAAAAGAATCTGGACCAAAAACAATCACGACACAAAAATACCACACACCTAATTGTTCTAGAGTTCACCTAGGTCAACTAGACCTGCTCAAGAACTTGGTTGTCAAGGTAAAACTGTGTCGAGAAACAGGCTCAAAATATACTGATTACGAGGCCAGGTAAGTGCAAAGATAAGGGGAGGTTTTCCGACACTTTCGCGAAGTTTCTTAATTAAATAACCCTTTCTCTTTTGGCGGTTTCGCCGTTAACACTTTCTTAGACACCCCGTAAACAATATACCGTTAAGCGGTGTTCTAAACACAATTAACCT
Source organism: Agapanthus africanus (assembly GCA_030015575.1). Taxonomy (NCBI): domain Eukaryota; kingdom Viridiplantae; phylum Streptophyta; class Magnoliopsida; order Asparagales; family Amaryllidaceae; genus Agapanthus; species Agapanthus africanus. The sequence goes on from JASDDO010000019.1 coordinate 947,304,987, forward strand.
CTCCTAGTGAGCGCGAAATCCTTAAGGCTTAAAGTCTAATTTCTTTTAAAATTTGTGCGGGTAAACGTTATGCTCAAGTTCGTGATTTATGGGCCATGGAAAAGATGATGAAATCCTTTACCGTATGTTGTGAGGTTCGCTTGCCCTTAAGTCCGTATTAATGTATGCAATGCGCAATTCAATGAAAAAAATTTATTCAAAGAATCAAACAATCGTTTTTTAGTTTAAGCTCGGCACTGCAACAAATACGGGTTAGTCAATTTTTGGCGTTTGCTAGCGAACTTGCAAAGAATCCTGCAAAGATATTATATTGGAAGCGTCGAATTTGAGAAGAAGGTGATAGTAAAGTACGTACCGTTATGTTGAAAAGTTCCTACGGTTGAGAAACCCCCGTTGAATCGAATCCAAGTAGCTTGAAAAGTTCGCTTGCGCGAGTCAAACTACCCGGATCTTTGGCACTGTATTTTGTAATCACCCTAGCTTTGAACGTACACTTTGCTCCCCATAATCGTCGTTCGCAATTCCGCAAAATCTACAAATGTCGGAAAAAATGGATATTAGTGCGGAAAAACAATACGAATGCCCAAATACCTGCACACTAAAGATTAAGAAAAACAAGCAATAAAAATGGGACAAAAACATATCAGTGGGGCACAGAGAAAAAATTGGAGGCAAAAAAAGGCACTTGGGCCGGCGAGCTCGGATGAAGTGGGTAAGTCGCCGGTCCTACTTTGGAGAATGGGCTCCAATTTTCTTCTGTGATTCTATTGTTCTACTAGTATCTCACTGATATTGTTTGAATTTTTATTTTAGTTACAGAGTGCAAGCAGGTAAGAATTCCAGAGAGCAAAAATGGTTAGCTTGTGTTAATTTTTGTTTTGGTTTTGAAATTTTTGATTTTTATGTTTGTTTTGGAAAAGTGTTATATGGATATTAACAAGATTAACCCGAAATAACAAAAACAAAAACGTTACCGTCTCCCTGGCAACGACGCCGTTTGATCGCACGCCAAAAGCGTGTCGGATATTTAAAAGTTCTAAAGTTTAACCGCGATCAGGACGGTGTCACTTTGCAGCAAGCCGCGATGAGCACGGGTCGATCCACAGGAAGACGGAGCATTTTATGTTCTTATTCTTACGAGTTAACGTGCATGGCGTATTTGTTCGTTATCTAACCTATGTGTTATATGCAAAGTATAAGCTTGTTAGGAAACGATAGGATAGTGTAAGTTAATGGATTCCGTATTCAAGTACTTTGAGCCAAACTTAACCAATGAAGCTAGAACAATCGGCAAAAACGTTGATTAGGGGACTTAAGCACGGTATTCATGGAATCTGGCTTATTGACCCTTGTCCGTCCGTTCTTGTCTCTTACTTTCACCTCCGGCGAAACCGAATGCAACCGGTCACGGTTAGGAATCACCTTTACCTTGGTAGGGTAGGGTGCCTAACGGAGCGCTTGCGTAAGGTTTTGGTGGAGTTTCAAATGGAAAAGACGGGAAAAGGAAATGAAAAATGAAAGGTTAACTTACAAAATCTTTCTCTCTTCCTAACAACAATATTCACACCAACATTCACAAAACAACAAAGAGAGAAAAAGAAAAGATACAAAGAAAAGAAAAGACTGCAAGCGAGTAATTAAATGACATGGTAATAAATTGCAGGTAATAAAAGACAAGAATGAAAATGCATGTAAGTAAAAGAGCAAGTAAGAAAGACTTAAGAACCATAGCACCCAAAACAAGACATGGGTTCAATAACCAAATCTTAAACTTGCAAGCTCAATGAAGAGGTTGCAAGATCAAGAAGAGGCAAAGAGCTCATGGTGAATGAAGGCACAAAAAGAGAGATTTATTAATCTTCAAGAACGATATAACCCTTGAGATCAATAACCAACCCTTAAACCTTGAAACTCAATGAAGAGGTTGAAAGATCAAGAGAAGGTTAAGAACTCAAGGGGACTAAGCTATTTACAAGAAAAGAGAAAAGAAAACTTTGACTAAAGAATGACAATCCAAGACTAAAGAATGATCCCTTGAACCTTTGCCCACTGCCTACTTTTATAGGCAAAAAAGAAAAGAAAATAAACAATAAAATTAGGGCTACGTGGCAGCAAGGAAGTCACTGTGAGGAGCTAGGGCCCACATGAGGAGGTGGGGCTGGCCAGGCCGGTCCAGGAAGTGATGTGGCTGGCCACAACTTGTTGGAACTGTCTCATGCTTCGTGTGATGGTTTGTTTGTCCCCTCACATAGCTTTGGCGCAGTTTATTTTCTCTGATTTGGCTTGGTTTGCACCCAGATTTTGGAGGGAATTTTGAACCTTAATTTCAACACATAATCTTTACCGTTAAATGCTCATTACTCCATTCCCACATGTGCCTAAATCATGGCTGCCCCCATTATGGTTTTGTTGATTTGTCCATTTGATTTTATTTTGCACTTATTATTGGAAGGAAGTTTTGAATCTTCAAATTGACACATAATCCTCAGCATTGAATGCACATAATATTTAGCCTTGAAAGCACATTATATCATATCCACATGTGCTTAAAAAGTCTTGTGTACACACTTGTTGTGTTGGATCATTTAGATAAAAAAAAGTGTGTACACAAACTTATTACAAAAAGGAACTCCAGAAGTCTCGGTCGGTTTGCGGTTCTGGTTGTAGTGTCGGCTCTCAATTGATATATTCGTGCTTTTGAATGTATTTCCAGTATTTTATCACGGATACCTGTAATCTATATTACTGAGCAGACACTGGTTAATAGTACCGATAAATACAACAAATAGATAATGAATGAATGGTATTAGAATGCAATTTTCTGATATAAACAATGTAGTCATGAAGTTGCTTGCAGTTCTCAGTCGGGTGACCTGCGACTTGTGGAAGGCGCAGTATGGGTCACGGAGACGTTTGCCCGCTCTTTGGGTGACTGGCGGGAGATTGAAGAACTTCTCGCCCCTAGCTTCCTCTAGCAGCTCGGTCTGAGAGATGTTTAGAGTAGTGTACTCCTGAAACCTCAGGGAGTAAGGCTTTGGACGGTCGACTTTCTTTTTCTCCTCCCTATCTCTTTTCTTTCTATCCGCCTGGTAGGCTCGGGGGAGGTTTGAGTTCACCTCTGAATCGAGTTGGATTTCTCGCTCGGTCCATGCTTTCACTTCGGCCATGGTCTTAGGTTGCACTAATGAAAAAGAGCGGAGCCACTTTTTATGCCTAAGACCCGACCTCGGCGCGGTGATGACTGTTTCATCGCGGTGCTTGGGACCTCCAGGAGGACATTGTATAAGCGGGTGACATATCATTTGAAGGATTCCTTATCTCGGCTCTTGACAGTGAACAGGTAGTCAACCGTCCTCTTCTCTCATCGGTTCCCGACAAAGTGACCGAGGAATTGGGTGGCCAGCTCGTCGAAGGTCGAGATAGAGCGTGGCGTAAGTTCTCGGAACCAGTCCCGGCCAGCTCGGATGAGGGTGGTGGGGAATGCTCGACATTGAGCCACGTCCGAGTTATCTTAGAAGCTCATGCCCGCCGTAAAGACGTCCAGGTGGTCCTTCGGGTCGGATTTCCCGTCGAAGAGGGCCACTTTTGGCGTCTTGTTCCTAGACGAGACGTGCTCGGCCAACAGCTCTTCTGTAAAGGGCTTTGTTAGTGAGTCGGCCCCTTTGCCAGACGCATGGCCATCCCATCGTATGCAGTCGATTTTCTTTTCGAGGGCTTCAAGTCATTGGTGGTATCCCGAAGATTCTGCACAGTCGGAGTGGTGGCTACCCCCGCTCTGGGTCTGTGCGATGGTGTGGCTCCGATTCCGCTCTATCAAATTTCTCAAATTCTCGGGCGAGGCCCTTCTCGAGTAGTCCCGGCGTTCGCCGTTCATGCGGCCTCGGCGAGTGTGGGAGCGTCGGTCATGCCAGGAAGCAGGCAAGCTGACCGACACCCATTTAAGGGGAGAGAACGCGCGGCGGGCATCGGAGCGACAGCCGGGTCTTCCCTGGGATCGGGGCATGGAGCTGTCCGGCGCCCAGCGGATCATGAAATCAATTGCCGCATGCGAGTCGCGGTGGCCGGAGTTGGCACGCCGGCGCTCGGTGACGCTGGGATGAGCACAAGTAAGATCGAGGACTTGAGCATGCCCATCTATCCTTCTGCGGACATCATTATCCTGGAGATGGGGGATGGCAGTCTGGTGGGTTGATCCCGCCGCTTGAACGCGGACTAGGGCATCCACCAGCGATGTGAGCCTATCTATCTAAACGAATAAGGCGTTGATCACGTTAGGAGGAGGAGACGAGCCGCTCCCACCTCCGTTGTGGTAGCTCATATTTGGATCGTCGCGGTTGTCGCTCGCCATCGGGTCGAGAACGGAAAATCAACTTTAGGGGGGGAGAAGCTTCTGAAACGTTCCCACAGACGGCGCCAACTGATGGAAGCTGTGATCTCCTTTAGATGTTGTCATCCGTCGATCCCGAAATGGCGGTCTTTAATGGTTGATATTTGGTTTGGGAGTTGGTGAGCGTGTGGATCTCAATAGGTTGGTGTTGACGCCGAGCTATCTACAAAGGAAGCCCCGGGATGGGTAACCAACATAGGACCCTCCGACGATCAAGTTAGTGCCGGAGAATAAGTGCAGAGTAATGACGTATTAGAATGTGTTGGAGTTACCTAAGTCGTCTGAGAGAGGGGTTTATATAGTAGTCGTGTGGAGCGAGCAGGTGCGAGATCATCGCCGTCAGTTACGCCCTTGCGTTATCCTCGCATTAATAGCGGGATATGCCCATTAACGTGGGGATGCGCTAGCGTGGGATGCGGAACGTGGGGAGGCTGATATCTCGCCCTGGTGGGATATGCGGAGCCGTTGCGGGAGCGCTTGGGTTCCGCACACTCGGTTGATTGGGGAAGCCAAGGAAGCTCAGCCTGACAGATGGCTCGGAGATGAGCACAGAGGCCGAGGAAGCTCGGCCTGTCTGATGGCTCGGAGACGAGCAAGGAGACCGAGGAAGCTCGTAGACGAGCTGTTGGCCGTTTGCTAGGTGAAGGTGGAAATACTTTTGGAGGTCTCCTGAAAGGTCGGATACATCCTTGGAGATGAGGTCCCGAGGAACGCCCCTAATGCAACTTATTAATTCCACCTCCGTAGCCTTCGGGACACGTCATCCACCACGTGTCGTAATAAAGCGGTCAACTTCCGATGAGGAATCGAAGCTTTTCCGACGATCCCACGACACCACGAAATTCACACCTCTCTCTTCTACCTTTTCATAGGCTAACTAACTCATAAGTCCCTCCCAATCTCTCTTCTTCTTCTTTGAAAATCTCTTTACAAAACATATGTCGGAAATGGAGTTAATACCGACATCTTCTTCTAAACCCTAGAAAGTTCACTTTTTCTTACGTATTTTTCATCCATATTCTTACACCATGTTTGTAATCATAAAACCAATGTTTCGAACCAACTTTTAATCAAAAATATCATGGAAAATAACTTTAACTTAACATTTACAATAAAATACCATGAAGTTTGTATATACCATCTTTATTTGTTTTGCTTAAACATACCTTTAGAAACTTCATCGGGTAACGATCTACCCCTCATATACACACATGGTTTCCATAGCATAATACCCTTTGAACATATTTTTGTTACGAATACAAGATTACATTAAAATACCATTTACTATAAAAATGGTTTTCTTTTAAATTGTGTTTTCAATTCCTATGCAAATAAGCCTCTACAACTCTTTTTAGGGGACCCACTATTGGATGGTGTAAATTATCGCACATCTTTAGGCTAATAGAGTGAGATGCAGAGCTCCTCACGGAGCATTCGGTCTCGAAAGATTTTTAATATGGATTTTAAGAAAAACGAAATTTTCTACTTAAACAAAAAAAATTAATTTTTAATAATTATATAAATATTATAAAATCCATATATTTTTAAACTATAATAATCTTATATTTTTTACAATGAAAGAATTAAAAGTTTCAGCAAAATACCAACATAATTCAAGCTTTACAATAAAATATTATAAACTTTCCAAGGTAAGCTATTATCACTAAAATACTTCAAATCCTTATAATTCACATTCATGGAAACCCTAAATAATATAAATAACTTCTCGAGATTATTTTGAAACTATATTAAAAATATTTTTCATAAAACCCCCTCGAGTTATATAAAACAACATTTAAGGACTTTAGTAAATATAGGTTTAAGCGGGATCAATTCTCTTGAGCCCCAGAGAGCCGGAGAAAGTAAGTGCTTGCCTATTTAAGGTAGAAAGCTTAATGGGATTATCAACGGTAATTGTCTTTAGAAAAGGACACAAATCCTGCCATCCATATGCAGCAGTTACCGATAATTCTCGAACCTAATTCAGGATCTAAATCAGTTTATAAGTGTCTGACTCAAGTATGAGTTTAACTCAAGTCTGAATCCAAACTCAAACCTGAATCTAAAACCAAACACGAATACTTGATCATGAATACTTGAATTCAAACATCAAAACCAAACAGGTATACTTGACCCTTGATCAGGAATCGGAACACTTGAACTTGACTAAAGCAAAACATGAATATTTGAACACTATGACTTGACTCGAACTATGAATACAACTTGACATGAATACATGGATACTTGACATGAATACTTGATATAGATAAGAACTCTGTCTTGCAACTCGATGTATTCATGGATTCGAGCAAGGCTGATAATTTTAACTATAACTTAGCATACACGGGATGCTGGGGTAGTTCATGCGTGAATCCAACGAAATCTCAGGTGTAACATTTCGAAAATTTAGATAATAAATTAATTTAGTTAATTAAATAATAAAATGTTAATTTACAAGGTTATTGAAACAAAATAGGATATTTCATAAGTGGTATGTAAAACAAATTAAATTTGAAGTTTAGTTGTAATATTAATGAATCATAAGGGTTTTAGTAAAAAGATTAGCTTCATGTGTAATATGATATAGTATGGGGGGGTTATGTGATAAGGTTAGTTCCTTATGCAAATTAGAATTTGTTAAGGGTTATTATGCAAAAAAAGGGTAAGGTCATGTTAAGCTTAGGTTGTAACCATGGCATAGCATATCATAGATGACACTTCATATGTCCACCTCATTCTTGCATGAAAATCCCACCTTTTTTCTTGCAACACCACCTACTTGCATGAAACCTCACCTCACTACTTGTGTGACACCTCCTCCTCCTTCCCTTTACACCACCACCTTGCACTTTCCACCTCCTCCTTTCTCTACAACAAACCCTTACTCTTTTCCTTATCTCACCACATTGTTCAGCTCATAAAATCAGAAAATTTAAGAGAAGGAAAATAAAAGAAAAACTTTAGAACATACAAAAGAAAAAAAGAAAAGAGAGAAGAGAAGAAGAACAAGTGCTAAGGATTATCACCATCACCCTCTAGTTAGAACCTTGAGCTTGTGCATCATACAGGAAGCTTTTCCAGTAATCTTGTTGTAGGTATAATCCTTGAACCTTGAATGATTTTAGTTCTGAAACTGCTTTACATTAGAAATCGAATATCGTAATATCGTATTTTGTGAATCATAGCCTTTGTGTGAATCTGCTCTAGTTTAAATGATAACTAGATTGATCAAACAGTACCTGGACCTTATAATCTAGACATAGAATTAACCATAAGAAGACGAACCCCGGTGCTCGGATTTTAGCCGGCGACCATCAAGGAAAATCCGATCTCGCCAGACCGTTAAGGGAAAGGGAGTGTTGTGGGTTTTTGGGTATATCTCTGTAGGTGTTTAAGTATGTTTGGTATTGTTTAAATAAGTTAGTTTTTCAGTGGGTTAAATGTGTAAGCTAATATCAGTTTAGGAGTAAAAATTATATATACGACACGTAGCATGTTTAGTGTTTATGATAATTTAACTACAGAAAGTGAATATGGAGCTAATAAGTATAATCACTAGAAAAACTAGTAAGATCAAAAGTATAATGAGCAAACTAGAGGACTACATATAAAACCTGAGCCCCAAACTCACCACAAAATCCGGCGACCCACCCCAAAATTTCGGCGACGCGGGCTCCCTTGTACCCTTTTGTGTTGGTTTTTCTTCTGTGGCCTATTTTGGGTATTTGATAAGTCTCTGTATTGTTTGAGTTGTCTAAATATTTATACAATAAAATCTGGGAACGTTTTAGAAATAGTTTTATCAAATTTCAGATATTTACGATGCGGAGTTTTCGTATTTTTATGTTGCAGCTGAACCGTTAACGTTTATACGTTAATGACAGAATATTATTGTCGTTTTTGGGTTAAGTGTGTTATAGGTTCAAACCTACGGGCGTTTAGCTTGTTGTTTTGGTTTTCAATATGATATTTACTTCTATGCGGTTTAAATACGAATATAGGTACGATTCGAGGATTCCAAGACGGAGTTGGCGATGTAGCAGCGTGGATCCAGCGAGCTTTTAAGTTGGTGAGTAGATTTACATCTACGGGGGAAGTCGGATGGATGGCGTATAGCACCCCCGCAACCTTATAACTATTATTATGATATTCAGTTAAGTTTATTTTTTTTTCAAAGTAGTGATATAGTATTGCATCTTGTATGCCCTTCATTTGCATAAAATTTCATATGTAGTTTTAAATGAGATATATATGATATTTGGTCCGTACGATATGGATATAGTTTGATGGATTTGTACGAGGGATCATGCCGTAATTGAGATGATATGGATATAGCTATATGATGAGATATAATATAAGGGTTGATACGTATTAGAAATGATGAATTTGTATGCCGAATGATGGCCAATTTATCCTTTGACTCGTAGAGTTAGGTTATATTCTGTTTTAGGATGTAATACTTGTGTGGGCTATATTCTTTAAAAAATTACGATTCGTTTGTCTTTTAAATAAAATACTAGGATGCGTGCCAGTTTCTAAAACGGATATCTATTTTAAATATAGGATAGCTTCCTTATTTCAAACTTAACGTTTCGATCATTTCTAAAAATAATGGTATAGCTCATTGCAAGTAATTACAATAGTTATGTTTAGATTACTTTACATGTTTGCATTATATTATCAATATTATACGATTTTGTGTTACGCACACTCTGATAGAACAGTGCACAACTACCAATGAGTACTATGCTGCACAAGCACGTGAATATATGTTACACCATACCTCATTGGTACTACCATGTCACTGTAGGACCGTGCTGATATATATGTATAAAAATAAATAGGTTGTTACACCGTAGAACACTTGCATAAATACTACTGATTGCCATGTTGCACGAGTACAGACGCATATGCTACACTACACATCATTAGTAGTACCATGACACAGTAGAATTAAAATCTATAAGTATGTGATATAATTACGTAGTTTTCTTTATTACTTTTATAAGTTACGAATATTATTACTATAGATGTTGTATTTGATTCTTATGGATTTTCTTAATATTTTACTCCTGATGATATATATCGGTGCTATGGGACACTGTTATATATGTATATATATAATATATCATCAATACAATCTATGCAAGTTTCTTATTCCTCACTTGATATTTTTATATGATAAGTAAACGTCCACCAAGAGATTTGTGTTTTCTGATTTTGATATCCGAACCGAGTTGGGGGTCATATGGTTTCGGATTTGTGTACTATCCAGACTGAGTCAGTAGGAATACAGTTGGATACATGGTGGACCTGGTTCGGGGCCGAGGGGAAGGATAGCCGCAGTTTAGGTAGGGAGCCTAACGGGTTAACCGATACCGGAGATAGAAACGAGCACGGCAGATATCCAGGGGATACTGACCGGGGTTCGATTGGGCACGACAGATATTCAGGGGATACTGATCGTAGCCAGGGATATCGGACGGGGATCATCTGTTGAGATGGTGTCGACGTATCTGCATTTACGTGTCGATGATGGACACGAAGATTTCGGATTTCGATGTCGATGCTGTACATCTATATATATATTGATATGATCATTATCATGAGGTACAAAATTGGATATTATTTAGTACATTCAAGCAGGACTGATCCGGGGGACAGTACTTGTATATATTTGTACAAGCATTCATATACAAAAAGGAATTCCAACACGAAATTAGATTCATGATTTTGACTCGTATGACATAGAGATATTATATTTGGGATTGCATGAGAGATAGTAATGCACATATGCATATCATATAGTATAGTGTTACAGATTATGATAGGACTATACTTATGACCTAGGTATCGTCATGCATTTCGATTTCTACCTTTAGATGTACTTTTATTCACTGAGTTGGCAACTCATCCCCGTTGTGCCACATTTTTCTTGCAGGTATTACACTTGGATTATCAGTGACTTGGGCACACATTCTTTTCGGGAATTGATTGGTAAGTGGGTTATTATTATATCATACTCACTCCTGATTATTCATATATTCTTTTATCTAGTGGAAACTCCATCAACTTAGAAGTGCTATATTATGGACTTAGAAGCAAGACTTAGAATTTATGTGTGGTGATGTCGCACTCTTTGGAGTCGATTGCTGATTTAGATTGTTGGTTGCTCCATCGTTTGGACATGGAGACTAGCTACCGTTGGGATGCTATTTTATTATGTTGTATCGGATTTTTATTAAAATATAAAGGAGATGATGTCAAGTTTCAAAACGTCATAAATGCTTTTCAACATACTTAGTTAAATTTAGGTGTTATTTTAATTTGATTTTTTTGAATAATTATTTAAACCACACCTCCAATATTTTCAAAAAGGGTTTAGATTCCGGGTTTCGGCTTACATGGATTGCGTCGATGTCTTTAGATATCGTGTGATTTAAGTGCCGGTCATGTGCCACATTTGGGTCGTGACATCAGGAGTCCTACTAGATCATGAGTCTATGTCTACTAACACAAGCAAGATATCATGAGAGCCCGTGTTTCCTTACTCCTGGATTACAGCCTGTTGAGTTTGGAATACTTCAACACTAGGTTGAAATCCCGTTATTAACACTTAATTCGGGCCCGTGGTTCCTTACCCCTGGATTACAGCCTGTTGGGCTCGAGAACACTCTTAAGATTGGTTGACATTCACCCTTGAAATTACGTTAAATTAGTGTACCCAAGTAGAGACATGTTAAGACATTTGCATTCACTGCATGTTCACCATACCTAAACTACACGGCCATGTTATAATTGTTTGCCATGCTCATGAAAGTGTTTGTTAACACCACCACTGAGCTTTACTAGCATCAAGCATGCCAATTTAAAAAATTTCGGGGTGCTAATCAACACTAACCAAGATCTTAAACTAGATGATTAAGGTTTAACTATGATATAACAAAAACTTTAACTAAGTGAAGGATGCTACAACCTTTGTAAACCGTGTCCTTCTCTTCTCAAGCTCCATGTAGTAGTTCACGCGACTCCACTAGGCTCCACTTGAAGTTAGATCGAGCTTCCTTTGCGATCTTCGTACCGAAGATGATCCACCTGAAGCTCCACTAATCCAAGCTACGTCTTCACTAAACTCTTTAGTGAAGGAAACACACTACACCAAAGTGCTAATTTAGTATAGGATGGTGAAGTAGGGGTGTTGTTTTCTCACTAGGGTTCTCACAAGCTCAAGGGTTTACAACTCATGTGAGGGATTGAGCTTGGAGATGGAGGTGAAGAAGATGGAGAGAGCTAGAGAGCAAACTCAAGTAAAATGAACCATTGTGTAGTATCAAGTATAGGATGGCTTCACAAATATCAACTATATTATTGAAACATGGAATTCAATTCAATATAAAATTGAACCATACTTCAATAGTAGATACAAACAATTATAATAAAAAGTAAATCCATGCTTCACCCCTCTACAACAAAAGTCTCCTCTCATTTTCTCTTTTCTCAAAACAGAAAATCAAACCATGCTTCATAATATATATATATAAAGATAAGCAAACAATTAGTGAGCAATAATATTAGTCAATATATAATTATATCAAATATAAATATATATATCATATTATTAAATCAACGCTTGATTTAATAATCCGGTTATATCACTTATAACCGACTAATATCATTTATCTGTATATCACATTATCAAATCAACACTTGATTCAATAATCCGGTTCTATCACATATAACCTAACTGATATCAAATAACCGCCAGATTATAATACGGTATCACATACTCGTATTTAATCAGGCCCCCGCACATATCAGCATATGTGCCCTACTTCGTTTCACTTGAACTAGGAAACTTTTGTCTGAGACTCTAAAGACTCGTTAATCCGCCAGCAGTAGGTAATGATCACATCAGTTACCCACAAGCCGTCAGCGGTACTAGCTAGACGTAACGGCTACCCAGGTATTGAGCGATTAGAAGATCAACAAGAAAGCTTGTCCAAACTCCCATGAAGCCTATAGGTAACACTTACCGTACAGTCCGGTCTCTTCATCTGATATGTCGCATATCGAGTCTGGGGGTGGAATCGTCAGACCCTAATAACTTGATAAGTCATGCCGATGTGTGGCCTATAACGGTATGAGAAACTACTGATAACTTTTACTAGTAAATCCCATCAACAGCCCTGCCCAGGAACTTCCTGTTATAGCCAATCGAGCATAACGCAACATCAACTCCCTATACCGGGAGAGACAAAACCCCTCCTATCGCTTATTGCCACCATGTGACTTGGGATTGTACCCAAAATCCACATGTTTGCATGACTCCTTTGAGTCGTGGTAGGGAGGAAATCAAAGCACAGTGAGAACCATACAAGACTCTATGACGATCTCGGGTCTACAGACTAATCTGTACCAGTGTCACCAGAGAACTACTATCTGATGATAGGTATAGTACTATCTAGGAGTTCTAGGCGAGTCCTGTTCAGTGTACCCATTCTCTAATGAGCACCTGTGTACAATATTTGATGTCAAACACCAATGGATATGGGATCAACCATCGCCCCATACAGGGTAAAGAAACGTACACACTAATCTACTCTAGAATATCGATGCCCTGTCTCAATATTCTCTCCACTAGGAACAATTGAAGGATGTGCTTGTAGACTACACAAGTCCTAGTAGTATGATCTTCATAGTCATGGTAGTCAAGACAACATCCTAAACGCTTTATCAACATGTATATGGGAGACGGTATAATAATACCAGTGAACATGTTAAGATAAAGGCAACCAGATAGCATACTATCATGTCGAGCAAGAAAGTCCTCTATATATATGTCCAAGTATCCACTATATCATACAATAATAGCCTCTAGGGCATACATATTCCTAACAATCTCCCACATGCACTAAGGCCAGTTGTTGTAGTATCACATACCCAACATCCCAAAAAGTCTCTCGAATTGCATCTGGGGGAGGGCCTTCGTGAGTGGATTCGCTGTGTTATCCTTCGTATCAACTCCCCTGACCTTGATCTTCCGGCGATCTACTATCTCCCTGATCTAGTGATACCGCCTAAGAATATGTCTGGATTACTGATGGGACCGGGGTTCCTTGGCCAAAACCATAGCTCTATTATTATCACAATACACGGGTATTGGATGCTCAATGGATGGAACCACATCAAGTTCATCTATGAACTTATTCATCCAGACAGTCTCTTTGGCAGCATCGTTAGCAGCGATGTATTCAGCCTCTATCGTCGAGTCTGCTATGGTATCATGCTTAGAACTGTTCCAACATACCGCCCTTGCATTAAGGGTGAAGACAAAACCCGAGAACGACTTACTATCGTCCTTATCACTCTGGAAGCTCGAATCGATAAAGGACTCCACCCGGAGTTCACCGTTACCATACACCAAGAACATCTCTTTAGTTCTTCTCAAGTACTCACATCTATCCAGTGTTTCTTCCCTGGATCTGATTGATACCTACTAACTACACCTAGTGAGTAATGTACATTCGGTCTGGTACATAACATCGCAATCATGATTGACCCAACTGCCGAAGCATAGGATACCCTTACATACGAGCCCTCTGTAAATCGGTCTTGGGAGGCAACTCTTTGGAGAGAGTGATTCCTGAAAAAGAGGGTAAATTACCACGCTTAGAATCTTCCATACTAAAAATCATTAGTATGGTGTCAATGTACCTGGATTGGGACAATCCCAACATCCGTTTAGATATATCTCTATAGATCTATTTCCCCAGGATATAGGAGGCATCACCTAGATCTTTCATGGAGAACTTTTGTGATAAGAAGAGCTTGACCGAGTGTAGCATAGGAACATCGTTTCCTATCAAGAGTATGTCATCCATGTACAATACGATAAAGACAAGCTTACTCTCTACTACCTTCTTGTATATACAAGGTTCATCTACGTTTTTTATGAAATCAAACTCTTTGATAGTTTCATCAAAACAGATGTTCCAGCTCTGCGATACCTGCTTTAATATGTAGATTGATTTAAGCAGCTTGCACACGCTTCCGCTGCTCTCACTGTCTACGAAGCCCTCTGGTTGTGTCATGTACACGCTCTCTTCTAAATCACCATTTAGAAAAGCGGTCTTGACGTCCAACTGCCAAATTTCGTAGTCATGGTATGCAGCAATGGCAAGTAGGATCCTGATGGACTTAAGCATAGCGACATGAGAAAAGGTTTCATCATAATCAACACCTGGCCGTTGACGAAAACCTTTTGATACAAGTATAGCTTTAAAAGTCTCAACTTTTCCATCTACACCAATTTTCTTCTTAAAGATCCACTTGCTCCCGATGGGTTTTACCTCTTCAGAAGAAACTTTTAAAGTCCATACTTTGTTGGTGAACATAGATTCCATCTCAGATCGAATAGCATCCAGTCATTTCACAGAGTCTCCAATTGTGATGGCCTGCTCAAAACTAGTTGGGTCATCATCATCCATGATGCAATCCTCGCTCCACCTTCTATGAGAAAATCGCAGTATCTCTTAGGTGGATGAGGAACCCTACTAGATCTGTGGAGTGGTTGAGATTCGTCGGGGACTATTGAATCCTCCTATTCTACCAAATCGTCAGTTATAGTTTGTATAGCTGGAACTTCTTCCAATTCTACCTCATTACCACTAATTTCTTTCATAAGAAATTCCTTTTCTAAAAAGGTGGCATGTTGAGAAACAACCACTTTTTGTTCCTTAGTGTGGTAGAAGATATACCCTCGCGAATGTTTGGGATATCCTACAAACTTGCACAAAACTGATCTTGCCTTGAGCTTATCCGGATTTTGCTTTTTAACATAGGCCGGACAACCCCATATCTTAACTCATTTAAGAGATGGTTTCTTTCCATTCTATATCTCATATGGAGTGGTAAGCACAGATTTGGTCGGAACCCTATTCAATAGGTATGCAGCTAATTCAAGTGCATAACCCCAAAAAGAAATAGGCAACTCAGCAATACTCACCATAAAGCGCACCATATCTAATAGGGTACGATTCCTCCGCTCTGATACACCGTTGTGCCGTGGTGTATACGGAGGAGTAAGCGGAGAGAGAATCCCATTCTCTTTTAAATAATCATGGAATTATGTGCTTAAGTATTCTTCTCCCCGATCAGATCGAAGGATTTTAATACTTTTACCCGTTTGGTTCTCGACTTCACACTTATATTCCTTGAATTTTTCAAAAGTCTTAGACTTGTGTTTCAACAGGAATACATGTCCGAATCTTGAGAGATCATCGGTGAATGTAATAAAGTACGAGGAATCATTTCTGGCATGTATAGACATAGGACAATATACATCACTATGTATCAGCCCTAAGAGTTCAGTAGCTCTTTCTCCATGTTCAGTAAACGGAGTCTTGGTCATCTTGCCTTTAAGACATGACTGTCAAGTTTCATAAGATGCAAATTCGAATTTATTCAAAAATCCATCTTTATGCAACTTAGCTAGTTGTGTCGCATTCATATGACCTAGTCTACAATGCCACAAGATGGCTTCGTTCATTTCTAAACTTTTCCTCTTGTGTGTGTTCTGTATATTTATAACTATAGTTGATTCAGAACGTATATACCGTTACAAAACGTACTAAACCCAATCAACACTTGATTTAGGCAAATGTTCATAAAATTATCCTACAGTATAAAATTATATCATTCTTTATATAATAAAGAGACTGATATAATATTGCAAATCATCTTTAGTACGTAATAACAGACGTTCAAAATCATTGTATTACTACTTGGTAATACAAGGTGATATTCGCCAACTGCTTTGGCTGCAACAATTGCACCATTCCCTACTGTTAGAGGCTTATCACCCATTTCCGGTCCTCTACCTCTCTTTAGCCCATGTAACAAATTACATACGTGGGATCCTGATCTGGTATCCAATACCCAGAACGTAGAGCATAATGAGAAACAGTTCTCGGTAACGAACACACCCGAAGAAGATGCATCATCATGCTCTTTCTTCGCTCGGGTGGCGTGGGAATTCTGATATTCTACTATTCCTTGCTCGGACTTATGACAATCATAAGATAGAGCGGAATCAACATTCTCTAGCTCGGTATAATAAGCGGGTTCGATCAATACATCCATATTATTATCTTGATTAAGGCATGTCATTGGTCGCTACCTGGAGAGAGAGAGAGAGAGAAGGAAACGCTTTAGCGTGCACTCTTGCAAAATTATATTGGTTATTATCTTATCTAATTATAATGGCTCTCACTATTTTTATCAAATCTTCCTTCAAACCCTAAAAGGTAAGATTAGCCGTGATTAATTACACCCTACAAGTACGCCAATCGTTCGGCCAGGCAGGTATTGGTACTCCGAGGGAGTCTCCTCATGCTTTCGCATGGAAATAATTAAATAACCTCAATTCCGCAGGGGCATAACCCCATTAACACCTTTCTTAGACACCTTGTTCACTGTCGAAAACAGAGATGAACCGGGATAGATCGTCTTGCCTGAATTTGGGGGCAGATGCTATTTGGACTGATCCGTCCACCTCTCCGAAGATGCCAAGTTGATTTATGGCAACATACATCAGAGGTTTGGACGGATGCGGCCGTTGTAGCAGACTTCGTTAGATTCCCCCTCGTTTGCGAGGGTTTTTTGATTGTGGGGACGCTCTTTCTTGCAGGCGTAAGCCCCTGCAGTTAATTACGTTACCGCATCGCGATAACCACTTTCTCCTGCTCCAGAAGTTCACTTCGTGTCGTGTGTGTTTTTGTTTGTTTGGGTTGCCCGTGGATTGTATACGGAGACTAATTTATATTGTCGCCCATTGGGCATGGATTAGTCCAAATCCGTATTTCTTAGATTTGGGGTTTTTATTTATGGATCGTTAATCTATTTTGGGATTAAGATCGACATAAACGTATGTGAGCATTTGGCGGCTCGGTTGGTATTTTGTTAAGGATACGTTAGTCTAATTTGAGACTAAGATCTACTTAACAGAGTGTTAGGATCATTTTTGTTTCAGATCCAACAAGAGAGCAATTGGGCTCTGTTGTTTTAGTTTAAGGATGTTTTGATCTCTTATCACCGTTTTGGAGGCAAAGTTGTAGTTTGAGAACATTTCGGTCTGTAGATCACCATTTTTGAGGTGAGATTTTAGTTTAAGAATGTTACGGTCCATTGTCGCCATTTTGGAGGCAACGTTTAGTTTAAGGACATTTCTAGAGTTTTTTTTTCTGAGAAGGGAGGTCTTCTTCTTTCGTCCATTTTGAAGCTTTCTGCTTCGTTTTTTCGAAGCTTATGGGGGGTTCCTCTTTTTAAGACTTGAAGTCTTGGGTCCTTTATATAGTAGAGGTAGTTTGTTAATTAGTTGAAGAAATCTCTCATTAAGAGATCCTAATTGATTTTGGGGATTTACCCACCGTTGGATTTTTTATCCAAGGACTTCTGTTTTACAGAAAGTATTCTTCTTGTTTTTAACAAGATTAGAAAAGTATTTACCCATACAGAATTTATTATGTAGATTGGTGATTCTTTAATCACCATTGGATTTTAATCCAACGGTACCCTGTTTTACAGAGGGCAATCCTTCTTGTTTAGAAAGATTTGAGGAATATTTTCTCTAAACAGAATTTAATTCTGCATCCTGATGATTTATCGTCTCTATTGGATCTTTGATCTAACGGCTCTATTTAACAGAGAGTATGTCACATCCCGCTTCCCAAAATACGGAATACAAGAGTGACTAGGCTAGCCATGCTCCTACGATCAAGGAAAAATCCTGCCGTAGTCGCTTTTCGGCTTCTAGCATTATATGGTAATCAGTAAAATACAACATAGATAAAGAGAATGCAGTCACTAGAATTATCAGATGTAAAGGAAACTGAGCGCAAATGAAGTAAACAAAAGGGCAACTAACCAGGGATATCAAGGAAGACATTGTGACGACCCGAATGTGGCAGGTGACCGGCACTTAAATCACGTGACATCTAAAGACTCGACGCGGTTCAAGTAAGCCGAAACCCGAAATCTAAACCCTTTTTGAAAATATTGGAGGTGAAGTTTAAAATAGCCATCAGATGGAATCGGTTTAAAATAAATATTTAAGTTTAACTAAATATGTTTGAAAAGCATCTATAACGTTCTGAAATTCGACAGCACCTCCTTTGTAATTTGAATAAAACCCGATACAATATAACAATAAAATAGCATCCCAACGGGAGTTGGCTTCCACACTAAAACGGCGGAGCAACCAAATAATAATATACGACGCACAATGGCGAAGAAAAGAAAACTGAAACAAAGTTACCATATAAAAAGGTCAACTCCCAATAGTACGACACCCACAACACACAATTCTAAGTCTCGCTTCTAAATCGACAATATACCCTTTCTAAGTTGATGGAATTTTACTAGATACAAGAATACATGAATATACAAGTGTGAGTACGATACAACAGTAACTCACTTACCAAAGTAATCACCTAAAGGAATGTGTGCCCCAAGCCGCTGATAATTCAAACGGAAACACCTGCAAGAAACTGTGACACAACGAGAGTGTGTTGCCGACTCAGTGCATAAAAAATACATCACTAGATAGAAATCGAAATGCACAACGATACCTAAGTCATAGATATACTACTATCATATCCATTACTAATATAATATATGATATGTTTATGTATCGTAACTGCAACACTATTTATCATGATATCCCAAAGAAGAACATATCCTATACAGAACCTGTATCTAGGTAAAAAGGCCATAAGTAGCCGAACATATATATATGTAAACCTCTTCTTTAAAATATCCGCGGAATAGATATGTCACGGTATAAAAGCAGACTTGGTAGTATGAAATAAAATAGGTATCTTATTTAAGATATACATCCTGCTGTTTTAATGAATAGTGTTAAGAGGTTTACGATTTAAAAGATTTCAATGTTATACCAGACATGTCAAAATAATGAGACTATAACTTGATTTGAATTCCTTTTTAATGTATGCAATTACCAGTAAAGAGATATACAGATACTGTCTCCCGGATCAGTCCTGGTCGACTACAATAACTATAATATAACTGGGTATCTCATGATATCAACATATCAACATATCAATATATATGCATGTTTAGCATTGACACCCGATATCAGAAATCCCTCTTATCCATCACCGACACGCAAATCCTCAAATCTCTCGTATCCATCACCGACACATAAATGCAGATACCGTCGACACTATCTCAACAGATGATCGCCATCTGATATCTCTCGTCCCGGTCGGTATCCCCTGGATATCCGCCGTGCCCAATCAAACCCTGGTCAGTATCCCCTGGATATCTGCCATGCTTATCTCTATCTCCGGTATCGAGTATCATCACTATGCTCCCCCGCCTCAATGCGGCAATCCTGCCCCTCGGTCTCGATCCAGGTCCACCATGTATCCGACTGTATATCTCCCCCACTCAGTCCGGATAAGTAACAAGTCCGAAACCGTATAGCTCCCCCACTCGGTTCGGTATAAAACAATCATAAAATATCAAACTCATGGTGGACGTCAACTCATCATATTCATAAATACCAAGTAAAGAATAAGAATACTTGCATAGATCATTCTGATGATATATTATATATATACATATATAACAGCGTCTTATACCACTGATATATATCATCAGGAGTAAAACATCCAGAAAATCCATAAGAATCAACTATCAAGATATATAGTACTGGTATTCGCAATGTGCAACAGGAAATAAAGTAAGACTGCGTAAATAAATCATACAGGCACAAAGATATCAATTCTACTGTGTCATGGCACTACTAATGATGTGTATTGTAACATACGCGTCTGTGCTCGTGCAGCATGGCAATCTTTAGTATTTGTGCAAGTGTTCTAAAAGTGTAATAGCCTACTCATATTGACATCTACATACACATTATATATCATAACGGTCCTACAGTGGCATGGAAGTACTAATAAGGTGTAGTGTAACATATGTGTACGTGCTTGTGCCGCATAGTACTCATTGGTAGTTATGCAGTGTTCTATCAGAGTGTTCGTATTACGGAAACGCATAACATCAATAATTATAACGTGAACCAATATAGTAAATCTAGGCGTATCTAATAAATGTAACTACTTGCTATGAGCTATACCATTATCTTTGAAAATGAACGAAACGTTGGTTTTGAAATTTAGGAAGCCGCCTCGAACTGAAAATGAATATTTATTTTGGAAATTGGCATCGCATCCTTATCTTTTATCATCCAAAAAGAGAGACGAATCGTTAGTTTTTAAAAGGGTATAGCTCACTCAAGTATTACGTTCTAAGACGAAATAAAACATTAATCTACGAGTCTAAAGGTAACTTGGCAGTTATTTGGCATACTAATCTCATCATCATTACTACAGTATAATATCTCGTACAATACCTCACATTATCACTATATCAAATTCACCTCTAATACGGCATGGTCTTTCGTACCAATTTACCCAAACCATAATTTACTACATGCAAATGAATGTCCTTCTAGATGCAAATTTACTCAAATATCAATATTTTGAATAAACACTAAAACCGACTAAATATCATATTACTATCTATAAGGTTGCGGGGGTGCAATACGCCATCCACCCGACTTCCCCCCGTAGATGTAAATCTATTCACCAACTTGTCGAGCTCATAGATTCCACGATTGCTATGTCCGTCAACTCCATCTTGGAAACCTTCGCGATCGTACCTATAATCGTAGTTATATCATATCGACGTAAATATCATATCAAAACTTAAAACAACGAGATCGACACCCATAGGTTATAACCTATGGCATACTAAACCCAAAAACAACAATATGCCACTGAAATTAACGTACGAACGTCGATGTTTCAATCGCAGTACAAAATACGAAAAACCCGTATCGGAATATCGGAACTTGATAAAAGCTTTACTAAAACATTCCCAGATTTTACTGTCTAATTATTGGGACAAATCAAAAAACACAGTAACTTATAAAATATCAAAATAATCCTACAGAACAAAATTTCAACACCCAACTCCCACACAAAACTGGCGGCGCCGGATTTTCATTGAATGTCGCCGGCCAAAACTCCGAGTAATGGGTCCGTATTTCGAGTGGTTATTCTAGGTCCAGATTACAATATGAAGGTACCATTTGATTTTGTTAAAGATTACCTTGACTATAGCAGATTCAAAAGAGAGCCTAAGATTATCAAAATACGATATTTCCAACATCACAATTCTACACTAAAACAGTACTGAACTTAAATTTGCAGGGTTGAAACTTATACCTATTGAATGATCACTGAAAGGCTCCTTCAAAGATGCACAAGCACATAAGATTCTAGCTTGAGGGTGGTGGTAGTGATCCTTAGTACTTAATTTCTTTTCTCTTCTCTTTTTTTTGGTGTGATCTACGTTTTTTCTTTATTTTCTAGTTTTGCCAATTTGTTTCTAATTTGATCTCTCAACTGAAGCAAAAGAAAGGATAAGAATAGGTGAGTGATCAGATGTAGGAGGAGGTGTCATCAATAAGAATTGTGGTGTATCCATGCAAGTAGGAGGTGTAAGCATGAAAAATGGTGGTGTTTTCATGCAAGGAGGATGCGTCACCATGAATGTCTCATGCAAGTATGAAGTGTTATCTAGGTTATGATGTTCCATTAGTGAAATTTTAGCTTAACCATGGCCTTACCCTTTTTACACATAAACCCTCACAAAATTTCTAATTCCCACAAATAACTAAACTTTTCACAAAATCCCTCATGATACTTATTATTATATAAACAAACTATTTCTTTACTAATTTAACCTACTACATATCAAAAGGTATTTTTATTACAAAATAAAACTTTAAATAACATTTTTAATTAAATAAATAAAACAATTAATTATCTAAAATATTTCAAAATGTTACAGACATATAACCGGTTCACTGGTCTGGCCCTTCACGGTCTTCTCGAGATCAGACGGATCCACCTCTATCACTGAGCATGCATACTCAGGTCGTCAGGGCGACGCAATAGCAATATTATTATAATAATAAGGAAAGAAAATAAGGTAATAATGGTAGAGACAATAAAAGCAGGTAATCGATATGTCAATAAACGATGCAATGTATGATCTGTGTCCCTATCGGTCTTTAAGTCACTTTTGAAATCGAGTTGCGGAAAAGAGTGATCATGTTTAATGAAGGCATCGTACATACCCAAGACTACGGTCTACTGTTGCCCGAGACACAACCCTGTCAGCCGGACCACTAGGTCCAAACCTAATATATAAGAGTCGTTGTTCGAATGACCATCCTCTAAATCACTGACCTCGCTAAATACAAGTTTCTTTCCACTTCGATTTCCCTCTTTTTCTCCAGGTTTCACTATTATTGCCTAGTTGTGTAGAAGTATGCATCAATAGCACTGCTTTATTCACTATTCACTGTATTGTTCACTGTCACGAATCATTCACATTTTACTGGTGTACTTGACACAACTAAACCGATACTATTCACGTTCAACAATACATTATACACTGAAAATTAATAAGAGCGTTCACTATCGCTAGAGATATCGCAGTTGGGTAAATATGTGCATTTATGCCACTAATCGATCATATGCAGTACAAGTCATTACGCGTCTTATGAACTTAGAAAAATCACATTAAATCGTACGTTCAGAATTTAGTAAAATGATACAAAAGGGGTAAGAAGTAAACTTAATCAGAAAGTCAAAAAAAATGGTTTCAAGTCAATCGGGTTTTGGGTTCACAAATTACGGTCATTTCGTTTTAAGTGTACTCTGCTGAAAATTCAGTTCCTGAACTGAAAGTCCATTTCGTAACACAGTTTCACCCCGTTGGGATCATAATTAGGCAATGCTACGGTTGGATAATATTTAGGTTTATCAATAAGGTTTCCAATGCACTAGACGGATCGACAATATCCGCTGTGTTCTGGGAGTTATGCATTATCTAAGATCGGGATATGCGTTCTGTCCCTGCTTGGGACTGCAGTATGTACTGATAGTTTAAAATGTGATTAAAAATAGCAAATGATGGTAAAAACGAATGAAAACACTTCCAATAGTTAGCTAACAGGTTTATCTTTGCTACGGTATAGGGTTTCGCATAATACCATTTTCACACAGAGATGTAAAAGAGTTTTCAATCAAGTGTTGGCAAGCGTACTGCTCTGGACTGCAGTCCAGAGCCGCACTCCCGAACAGTTTCCGCCACTGCTATAAAATAAAAACAGAATATAAATTATATAGGGTTCTATATTGTCGAGTCGGTTTTGATATGAGCCCTCTAACACAACATTCCGGTGTGTAACCGATTTACTGTGATTTTCATAAATTTCAGGTACGGAAAGTTTCAGATTTGACGGATCTAAATAGGGATGACATTTCACGGTGTTAGGGTCCGTATTTCAGAGCCAACTCTTAACACGGTATTCATTATCACTAGGGTAATACGTTATTCTTAAGTTCTGTCATTTTAAGAGGGTTTTTAGCTTATGGTTTGCATCGAGCAATTATATTAACATTTGATTCGCAATCGAAATGAATATACTATAGCATGTAGCAAGTATTTGAACTTGCCTGACGATGTGTCGAAGACGATACGGCAACGACGTGGCAACAACGGTGATCTACGGCAACGGCACGACATGATCATGACACAAGCGCGGCTAGGCACGACACGGCAACTCAACCTTGGCTCGAGCTTGGCGCGTTTTGACCTTGGTCCTTGGCTGGAGGGTGTTGTGCAGGGTGGTCGTCGACGAGGGCCCGACGGTTCTAGCGGACGCGGCAGAGGCAGCGACGGCAAGAGGAGGCTCGACTTGGGCTTGATGGGAGGGTGAAGGTTGAGGCTCGTGGGGACTTGGCGATGCGGTGGTTGCTTTGAGCTGCGGTAGCGGCAGCAGGCGGCTCGTTAACGGTAAGAAGATGTCGGCCGTCCAGGGACGGCCTCGACGAGGTGGGGAGCTCGGGCAACGGCGAGAAGAGGTTGTGATGGGGGTTGGCCTTGGAGCTTGGAGGGTGAGAGGAAGAAGGTGTGGGTTGCTGTGGTGATGGTGAGGGAGTAGGAAGGGTGAAGACTAGGGTTTTAGGTTGTTGGGCTTGGGTTTTGGGTTAGGTTTGTTTAGTGAAAACTATTTAGGTAAAATAAAGATTAGGGTTTTGAAGATAAATAAAACAAATAAAAATATAAATGAACAAATTTTGTAAACAACACTTTATTTAAATACGGATGTTGGCGTACAAAAAGGAACTGGATATTACATCATAGCACCCTTACAAAAATTTCGTCCTCAAAATTAAAAGAACGAAAATCGGAAGGCAGCGATGCAAACGGGATGACTTTATTCTACAGCACCTTCTTTCTACGGTCGAGTATAGTAATAGGTTGTTCCACATAAGTTAAATCGGCACCCAAATTCAATTTAGAATGATCGAGCACATGACTTTCGTCTCGAACGTAGCGCCGTAACTGTGACACATGAAATGTGCTGTGTATGCCCGCTAACGAAGGGGGTAAGAGAAGATGGTAAGCCACTTCTCCTACCCACTCTAATATCTCGAATGGTCCGATGAATCGGGGACTAGGTTTCCTGCGACTTCCAAACCTGAAAACACCGCGGTAGGTGAGATCCTCAGAAACACATGATCTCCGACCTCGAATTCTAGCGCTCTCCGGCTGGCATCCGCCCAACTCTTCTGTCGGTCCTGAGCCGTCTTAATGCGCTGTCTGATCATCTGGACCTTGTCTACCGTTTGAACAATAAGTTCGGGGCCCAGTAATCTTCGCTCACCCACGTCATCCCAACAAACAGGGGATCGACATTTCCGTCCCTAAAGTGCTTCGAATGGAGCCATCTGGATGCTAGCTTGGAAACTGTTGTTATAAGAAAATTTCACCAGATGTAGGTGATTCTCCCAAGAACCCTGGAAGTCTAGCATGCACGAACTCAATATGTCCTCGAGCGTCTGAATAGTATGCTCGGACTGTCCGTCCGTCTGTGGATGGTAAGCCGTGCTGAACTTGAGACGTGTATCCAGACTCTCCTGTAAGCTCTTCCAAAAGTACGAAACAAATCCGGTGTCTCGATCTGACACTATATTGACTGGAACTTCGTGAAGTCGCGCTACTTCTTGCATGCATTTCTCCGCAAGCGACTCTGTTGACTGTCCCACCCGGAAAGGTATAAAGTGTGTTGTTTTCGTAAGACGGTCGACAATAACCCAAACAGCGTTGTTACCTCTTGGACTCTGTGGTAAAGCAGTCACAAAATCCATAATGATGTACTCCCATTTCCATTCGGGTATCGGAAGCGGTTGCAATAGTCTAGCTGTTCTCTGGTGTTTAGCCTTTACTTGCTACCATACTGAGCACTTGGATACAAACCGTGCAATCTTTCGCTTCATCACGTTCCACCAAAAGTGCTGCTTCAGATCTCGATACATTTTCGTGCCTCCCGGATGTACAGAATAAACTGAACTATGAGCCTCAGCTAGTACTTCTTCTCGAACATCCCTCTTGGGAGTGCCGAGTCTGCTACCGAATCTCAAAGAACTGTCTCGATGTATGAGTAAGTCTGTCCTTAGTCCGGCTTCCACCTGCTCTCTGAATTTCTGCAATCGAGGATCATCAGCTTGTGCAGTCTTAATGTGATCTACAAGTGAAGACCGCACCTGTAACTGCTAAAACTGCCAGATTGCACTCGATGTAACAACCTCTAGTTCGAGCTTCTGAAAATCCTCAATGATGCCCCTCTGACTGGTCAACATCATGACCGCTGGCTTGCGACTAAGAGTGTCGGGTATGACATTTACTTTTCCCAGATGGTACTGTAAGTCCAAGTCGTAGTCCGCCATTAGTTCTAGCCATCGGCGTTGTCTCATATTCAATTCCCTCTGAGTGAACACGTATTTCAGACTTTTGTAATCCATGTACACTTCCACCTTTTCGCCTAATAAGTAATATCTCCAGATCTTCAATGTGAAAACCACTGCAGTTAACTCCAAATCATGTTGGGTAGTTCTTCTCGTGATTCTTTAGTTGCCGTGAGGCATAAGCAACTACCCGACCGTGCTGCATCAGAACGCAGCCTAAACCATTCTTGAAGCATCGCTGTGTATCACTAAACCACCTGAATTATCTGGCACTGTAAGAATGGGGGCCGTGGTCAACTTTTGTTCCAGTATCTCAAAAGCCTGAGTACATTCCTCTATCCATACATAAGGTACTTCCTTCCGTGTCAGCTAAATTGGGGGGTCAAGTGATTACAAGGTTCAAGGATGGGATAAAGTAATTACTTGCAATAAAGGAAAGAAATTTTGTAAGAAGGATCAATTAATGCATCAAGAGGGCTTTAAAGGTACAATACTCTAGGAAAAATTCAATTGAACCAGAACTTTATTATTCAGAAAATCTCGATAGAGTACAATTGAGAGATAAACGTGGCCCTAAACTATACATCATTTTTATTTGTCCCTAAGAAAAGAAAATAAGTCGCGTCAGTTGTGATTGTGGAAGTTCAATAGGTAGGGATAAGTTCTTGCATTGAGATGGGGGCGTCCATTCCCATAGTGCCTTGCCTAGATAACTGTTTGAGGTTCTTCAGCCTCGAGTTCCTCTTCACTCAAGGTTTCATCTTCCGACTCCTCCTGGGCTGGAGCTTCGTCTTTAGATTCCTCCCTTATAGGGTTTTCTTCTCCTGGCTCTTCCTCTTCGGCGGGAGCTTCCTCATCAGAATCCTCCTCTATATGCTCTGCCTCTTTCGGGTCCCTTTCTGGATTCTCTTCCATAGGGTTTTCCTCAGGATTCTCCTCTTCGGGATCCTCATCTGGATCCTCCTCTACTGCATTTTCCTGTGGATCCTCTTCAATCGGATCTTCTTCGGGATCCCCTTCCACTGCATTTTCCTGTGGATCCCCTTCTATCGAGTCTTCTTTGAGATCCTCCTCTTCAGGGCCTTCTTCTGGATCCTCCCTTTCATCGTCAGAATCATTAATCATATTGATCTCCGGAACTGCGACATCGACTCCCTCATCCTCGGATTCGCTGTCGTCGAAAATAATCTGTGGGACATCGACCTCGCCGTCTGAACTCACTAATATACAGTCGAAAGAAATGCAGGACCGAGTGTCATCATCGAGAAGCGGTGCTGCCCCAGGGTTGGCCATGACCTGAAAAGTAAAGGTCATAATCAGATAGTGGAACACGAAGGAAAATAACAACTAATGATACCGAAAATGAGGAAAAATAAGTTAGATAAGATTCAAAAGCATGAACTTGAGTAGTGATGCACAAGTAGTACATGGAAGTGAAAGTAAGGAAACAAAGTATGATTCAAGAGACCCCTAAATTGAACTGCAATCTTATTCTAAACCTGGTGCTCTGATACCAACAAAAGCGTGTCACGCCCCGCTTCCCAAAATACGGAATACGAGGGTGACTAAGCCAGCCATGCTCCTGCGATCAAGGAAAAATCATGTCGTAGTCACTTTTCGGCTTCTAGCATTATATGGTAATCAGTAAAATACAACACGGATAAATAGAATGCAGTCACTAGAATTATCAGATGTAAAGGAAACTGAGCACAAAGGAAGTAAACAAAAGGGCAACTAACCAGGGATATTAAGGGAGAAATATAACTGGTTCACTGGTCTGGATCTTCACGGTCTTCTCGAGATCAGACGGATCCACCTCTATCACTGAGCATGCATACTCAGGTCATCAAGAAGATGCAATAGCAATATTATTATAATAATAAGGCAAGAAAATAAGGTAATAACGGTGGAGACAATAAATGCGGGTAATCAATATATCAATAAACAATGCAATGTATGATCTGTGTGCATATCGGTCTCTAAGTCATTTTTGAAATCGAGCTGCGAAAAGGAGTGATCATATTTAACGAGGGTCTTGTACGTACCCAAGACTACGGCCTACTGTTGCCCGGGACATAACCCTGTCAGCCGGACCGCTAGATCCAAACCTAATATATAAGAGTCGTTGTTCGAATGATCATCCTCTAAATCACTGATCTCGCTAAATACAAGTTCATTTCCACTTCGATTTCCCCTTTTTTCCCTAGGTTTCACTATCTATGGGTATGAGCTAGTTGTATATAAGTACGCATCAATAACACTGCTTTATTCACTATTCACTGTATTGTTCACTATCACGAATCATTCACTTTTTACTGGCGTACTAGACACAACTAAATCGATACTATTCATGTTAGACAATGCATTATACACTGAAAATTAATAAGAGTGTTCACGATCACTAGAGATATCGCAGTTGGGTAAATATGTGCAATTATGCCGCTAATCAATCATATGCAATACAAGTCATTACGCGTCTTATGAACTTAGAAAAATCACATTAAATCGTACGTTCAGAATTTAGTAAAATGATACAAAAGGAGTAAGAATTAAACTTAATCATAAAATAAAAAAAATTGGTTTCAAGTCAATCGGGTTTCAGGTTCAAAAATTACGGTCATTTCTTTTTAAGTGTTCTCTACAGGAAATTCAGTTCCTGAACTGAAAGTCCATTTCGTAACACAGTTTTCACACTGTTGGGATTATAATTAGGCAATGCTAAAGTTGGATAATATTTAGGTTCATCAGTTAAGTTTCCAATGCACCAGACGGATCGACAATATCCACTGTGTTCTGGGAGTTATGCATTATCTAAGATCGGGATATGCGTTCTATCCTTGCTTGCCACTGCAGTATGTACTGATGGTTTAAAATGTGATTAAAAATAACAAACGATGGTAAAAATGAATGAAACTACATAGAATAGTTAGATAACATATTTATCTTTGCTACAGTATAAGGTTCAGCATAATACCATTTTCACACAGAGATGTAAAAACATTTCCAATCAAGTGTTGGTAAGCAGTGCTGCTCTGGACTGCAGTCCAGAGCCGCACTCCTGTTCAGTTTCTGCCACTGCTATAAAATAGAAACAGAATATAAATTATATGGAGTTCTAGATTGTTGAGTCGGCTTCGATATGATCCCTCAAACACAATATTCCGATGTGTAACCGATTTACTATGATTTTCACAAATTTCAGGTACAGAAAGTTTCAGATTTGACGGATCTAAATGGGGATGACATTTCACGGTATTAGGGTACGTATTTCAGAGCCAACTCTTAACACAATATTCATTATCACTAGGTTTATCCGTTATGCTTAAGTTCTGTCATTTTAAGAGGGGTTTTAGCTTATGGTTTGCATCAAGCAATTATATTAACATTTGATTCGGAACTGAAATGAATATACTATAGCATGTAGCAAGTATTTGAACTTTCCTGACGACGTATCGAAGACGATACAGCAGCGACGCGGCAACAGCGGTGATCCACGGCAATGGCAACGGCATGGCACGATCACGACGCAAGCGCGGCTAGGCACGACACGGCAACTCGACCTTGGCTCGAGCTTGGCGCGTTTTGACCTTGGTCCTTGGCTGGAGAGTGTTAGCAGGGTGGTCGTCGATGAGGGCCCGACGGTACTAGAGGACGCGGCGGAGGCAGCAACGGCAAGAGGAGGCTCTACTTGGGCTTAATGGAGGGGGAAGGTTGAGGCTCGTGGGGACTTGGCGGTGCGGTGGTTGCCTGGAGCTATGGTGGCGGCAGCATGCGGCTCGTCGACGGCAAGAAGATGTCGGCGGTCCAGGGACGGCCTCGATGAGGTGGGGAGCTCGGGCGGCGGCGAGAAGAGGTTGTGAGGGGGGTCGGCCTTAGAGCTTGTAGGGTGAGAGGAAGAACGTGTGGGTTGCTGTGGTGATGGCGAGGGAGTAGGAAGGGTGAAGACGAGCGTTTTGGGTTGTTGGGCTTGGGCTTTGGGTTAGGTTTGTTTAGTGAAAACTATTTGGGTAAAATAAAGATTAGGGTTTTGAAAATAAATAAAAATATAAATGAACAAATTTTGTAAACAACACTTTATTTAAATACGGATGTTGGCGTACAAAAAGGAACTGGGTATTACAGAGTTGAATTTAATTCTACTAGGCGTCAACGCTCATGTGCTGTGCACGTGGGCGCTTATTAATGTTTTAATTCTTTCATGTACTTTGCACGTTGGCACCCACGTGAGAAGCATGTGCGGCGCCAATAAGAGTTTTTAACTCTGGCCCTGGCGCCCTCATAGAAGGCACGTAAGGTGCTGCTTAAGATTTTTTTGTGTGTTTTGCACACGGGCGCTGCTCATATAAGAGTTTTTTTAACTCTGGCGCTGGCGCCCTCGTGGAAAGTACGTGAGGAGCTGCCTAAAATTTTTGTGTGCTTTGCACACGAGCACTGCTCATATAAGAGTTTTTAACTCTGGCGCTGGCACCCTCGTGGAAGGCACATGAAGCGCTGCCTCTTGAGTTTTGAATAGAGCTTTGCTCTTTTATTGGGGGAAACAAATGCCCCCCATCATTGCGCTCACATGGCTCACACGTGGGTGCAGCGGTAGCACCTTTTCCACCGTTGGATTTTCTTGGAAGTTGAACCGTCTCCCTGTGCCTATAGGTAGGGTCTTTGGCTCTTGAGATGACTGTTGTTCATCTTCCCTAACCTTCTTCTTTATCTAAGAATTTAATTCTCTTTCCAGAGCTGAGAATTTAATTCTCTTTCCAGAGCTTAGGTCCGGTTCGTTATCTCTAGTAGTCGGCGATCCAGCCTCAATAGCGTCACGTACATAGTACGACTTTCTCGAGTCAAGAGTGCAGATCAATCATCATTTCTATATCACGTACGGTAAAATCCATCATACGGCATCCCAAAATCGGGGTACGGGTCAACTATCATATATATACATCATCGTTTATATGGTATCATCATCACAATATCATGATCTGGGTACCGTTCTAAAGTCTCATACACTCCAATGTCATCACACATTTTATCGTGTGTGTGTGTGTGTGTGTGTATATATATATATTTCTCATCACCCAACGATCCACTATAATATCATAATATATCTTATATCATAACTCGATCATATATCAAATATCTCACGGCATCATGCCCAGTCATATCGACTCATTCCCAAGTATCATATAACATCCCCATCACTCGTGTGTGTGTGTGTGTGTGTGTGTGTGTGTATATATATATATACTTACTCACATACATATATATATACACACATATACACACAAGAAAATAAGTGTGCGTGTGTGTGTGTACCTATACTCTAGGGTCTCGCGACTAAGAACTAGACTAAAAGCACTATCATCCAACTTACACGAATTCCGATCCGTGGTCTCCTAAAACCTTGCTTGCTAAGTACTCGTATTTCGCAACAACATATCTATATATAGATATATCCAGACCACATCATATCCTACAAAGTTGCGGGGTTGCTATACGTCATCCACCCGACATCCCCCGTAGATATACATCTACTCACCTGGTCCTTGCTTACCAAAGTCGATGCCGCCGTGCTCTTGCTTGTCGTCCCGAAGCTCATGCGGAGGTACCTATACGTCATAACATATTATATTGCATTAAAATCCGATTCAAAACCAAAACGACACGCGAGGTACCTATAGGTTAGAACCTATAGCCTACACATACGAAAACAATCATAAATCCCTCGTCGTTGCCGTACAAACGTCCAACGATCGAATCCGAAATCAATTACCAAAAACCAAGTCATGAAAAACCATGAACCACAAAATAGAAACTTTGAAAACTTACTCCAGATTTTATTTTAGGTGAAATTAAGT
The DNA here is from genome assembly GCA_030015575.1 of Agapanthus africanus. NCBI lineage: Eukaryota > Viridiplantae > Streptophyta > Magnoliopsida > Asparagales > Amaryllidaceae > Agapanthus > Agapanthus africanus. The sequence goes on from JASDDO010000019.1 coordinate 947,337,137, forward strand.
TAAACAAACAGTACTGGGGTGATGTATAATGGGTATATGAGCTACAGAACCAATTTCAACATAATCCCACACTGCATGGCCAGCCACATAGGCCAAAAATTCGAGCTCGCCGGTCCAAATTGCTTTGTTGGGGTTCGTATTTGCAGGGTTGCCTTATATGGGTCTAACTAGGTTAATAGTATTGTTTGTTTTTCTTCTAAAAGCCCCGGGTCACTCCAGATTTTCTTGCAATCCCTAAACATTCACAAAACCGACATTGGAAAGTTTCTAAAGTTCTAGTCTTGGGTTAAATCTCTGGTCTTGTACAGAATTCTAACACTAAACAGGGTTTTATGGTCTCTAGTATCCTCAATTACACTTTACCACTCATAAAATTCCCTAACCCTCATCTAGGAATTTCCCATTATACAAAACCTCACTTAAATAATGTTAAACTAGAATAGAGGCTAATGGAACTTGATTACTACACTAATGCCGAAAGGATTACCTCATTTGGCAACTCAAGAATTTTCTTGAGTTGCACAAGTTCTTCAAAACCTCAACTTCATCACATCATGGTCTTTGTAGCAAGATTGTGCACATTTTTTGTGAAGAGAATGAAGTATTTTGATGTAATTTTAGTGGTGAAATGAAGAAGTGGAGGAGGGGGGAGTGAGAGGGCAGCCATGAGAGAGTGAGGAAGAGAAGATGAAAGATGAAGATGGGGTTAAGAAATGGGCCAAGGTCAAAGGGTGTTGAAGGCACTAGAACCTTCTCTCACTCTCTCTCTCTCATTTTTTTTTCTTTTCTTTTCTTTTGTTTTCCGTTTCATTTCATTTTCTTTTTAAAGCAAAAGTAATTAAAACAAAATGGTGCCATGGTGATAACAATTAACATGTAATAAGTCTCGTGCAACATGTTATGTTGCATGCCTCACGCATAAACCAAATTAATACACTATTAATGAAATAATAATCGAGTTTAGTATACAATTAGTTTCATAAGTAAATTATGAAATACCTAAATCAACTTAATACACTCAAAATCAATAAACATGTAGAATTTTCAAATATTTCCCAATTTATCGATATATAATTATACCAATTCATTTAAAAACTAACCTCCATACTTTAAAATATTCATAATATTAATTAATTTAATTGTTTAAATTCCCAAAAATAATATTTTTTTTCCGAAATATTACAATCTTCCCCCCTTAAATAAATTCGGTCCCCGAATTTAAATTTAAACCCCTCAAATATTAAAACATTTCAATAAAAAAAAATCAAATCGTCGGGGCTCCGAAATCATAATACATAAAACATGTCGAAGCGCAATCCATGCGCAAGAACACGAGTATATAACTCAAAAGTAAAACTCCGTCAAGTATCACGCAATCATCGGAGTTATGGTGAAAATACAACGTCAAAATCCAATACGAAAACCCAATATGATATACTCAAAACTTTAACTTGTACATGGTACGCATCGTAGTAAAATCATCAAAACATCTTAAAAGAAATGCTTGACAAATCTCTTTTCCAAGTCACCGTGTGATGCGCGTATCACGGCACAAGTAGCGGATGCTCATTTTAAGGAAACTAGCTATACATATATATCTTTTATTTAACATACACGTTCCGCCATTTTTGAAAATAATTTAGAAGGGTTTCCTTGTAAAGTGTTTCGTGTCATCTCGGACACATAGGAAAATATTGAGACTATAGCTCATTTTGGAATTCCCTTCGGTAACTATCAATGCATACAAAAACACCTAGGTACTATTCTCAGAACAGTCCTGCTTGGTTACTAAACCAATTAGTAATTATCATAAAACGTACTGCTCAAAATGAAATCAATCTCAAATAGCGTATACGAAATACCACGTGCGTCCGGTGCGCACGGAAATCGAAACCAATTACAGATGCCACGAATATACACAGAAACAAAACTGAGTGCAATGGGTGTGCACCAAAAATATCTGTCAAGTGCAACGGGTGTGCACGACAACAATATCAGGTGCATCTAATCTGCACAAATTCCGATTTAGTGCATCTGGTGTGCACAATATCGCATCAAGTGCGTCAAGTGTGCGCAAGAATCTCAATCAAGTACACATGGTGCACGAAAACATATATCGAATAAAAAATCGAAATCAGCGGTATACGACATACACCGAATCAAAATCAAGTATACCGCGATAGATAAACTCACAATTACATGCATCAGTGTGCACAAGACCAAATCGAAGTACGAAAAGTGCATGAAAACTATACCGAAAACATGAGTCCAAAATCACGTGCAACCCCTATACACAAAATCAAATCAGTATCTCAGAATGTATAAAAACCAAAATCAAGCGCACTGGGTATGCAAGAAATGAACATCAATATGATTGACACAAGGAACTAGAATCGAGTGCAATGAATATGCACATAGCAAACGCCAATCATAAAACGAAACCCTCAAAATACCAAATTCCAAGCAGCGGAAATATGACATTCAAATCACCAAATCGCAAATCGTAACACTAACGTCGATGTGCTCCTTCTCGAATGTCGAAGGGTGTCGGTGCATCCAAAACTAGCAGAGCAAGATATCTCCTTGCATCCCATTCATGGTCTGGTGCCTGGTATTCTTGGACGCTCGTCTTTCACTGCAGATGGCCAGTTACATAGCTCCCCGGCTCTACGGCCCAATATGGAAACGATGACGGAAACAATTCCGCTCCGGTACATCCGCTAAAAGATCTCTGGCTTACTAGGTGTACGTGATACGACCGATCCTGGGTCCAAATCTTCTTGTGTAGTATTCCAGAAAGATTCTGTCGGGATCTCTTCTAAGTCTCGTTTCTTCCGAACTGCCCGGAAGTTATCACCCTTTACTAAATCCATTTGTTGTTCTGGAATAGCTGCATACTCATCACGACTCCTTCTGGAAGATATATCCATATTCAACGCCTCTGCATGCGTATCACATCTCTGATGTCAACGGAGTGGAATGTCGTCTCGTCAAAATCTCGTACGAACCTCTGACTCCATTTTTTTCTAATGTCAACTGATTCGGACTCGTCTCTTCGTAGCTGTATGGACTGTGCTAAAACAGCTATACTCATATCTAGAGTCTCCCAAGTAATGTATCCCATCACATGACATCCTGACTACGTTAAACTTTTCGATCGATTCATCAAAGTCCCATAATTCCCCGAGAGATCAACACTCGAGTACAGTTTAATAATATCCAGTACATGCCACAGCACCTGCGGACCAGCCGTAAAAGGGCAAACCCAAGCCTCACTAATGACACCGCGGAACTGCCGCAAACCCTAAGGCTTAAAGGCGTTCTCATGGTTATTATGTCGAGTTAGGGTTTCATTCTTTTAGAGGGTCCATAGAATTACCTCCATGTTCTTCTGAATACCTTAAACTTGGGAAAATGGGTTTCTGACATTCGTTCGAACCTTTTAACTTCGTCTAGACGCATGTGAATAACCTTCGTCCTCACGCTAAACAGTGCCTCGATCCTCAAGAATAGATGATACACTAACGATCATCACATTCAAACCGATCTCTAGCAGTGGCCCGATTACCCAATGCAGATATCAAACGCTCGCGTCCACGAGAAAACATAGTAAACGACATATCGAACGCTCATGCTGACCGCAACTCTAGCCGCATCTCTCTCTGCCCATGCAACCGTGGTAACAGAAACCACCATCCGGTATCGACGAAGATAGACCAAAGGAACGAATAGAATACGGTGCAAAGAAATGTACCTCCTAAGTCTTCTTAAGCGGAATAGTGTATCGTAAGTATGCCGCGGAACATACCTACAGTATGTCACTCTACTTTAGTCACCTACTCTATCAACCAAGGGTCATCCTACACTAGAAGGTAAAACCTAACGCTCTGATACCAACTTTGTCACGACCCGAAGGTATGGAACATGACCGGCACTTAAATTACGAAACGTCTAAAGGCGTAACGTAATCTAAGTAAGACGAAGCCCATAAATCTAAACCATTTAAGAAAATAAAGTGAAGGAAAACTTGTTTAAAGCTAACATAGAAAATCACTTTGAAAGTTGTAGTAAACTTTTAAAAACATCAAGTCTTTTCCAAAAATTTCGGCAGAGTTTCCCATGTACAAACTGGCCCCAAACAGGTACAAACATGAATAATATACACAAGCGATAATAAAGGCATCCCCAAGCAGGAGCTAGCTCTTCGCCAATTGGCGGACACAACCACGCAATGCAAAATAATATACAACGCCAAAGGGCGAGGATCAAACTTAAAAAGAAACCAACATCATGAAGAAAACCAGAAAAGAATCATAATAATACAGCGCGCGACTCTAAGGTCGAAAGAAAAAAACCACTAGCCATCTAAGTCTATCAACAATACAAGTCTGGTTGATGGAGCTTACTAGATACAACTGAAATAAATAAAAGTACAACGGCGGTCACGATGCAAGTGAACCAACCTACCCAAGCAATCACCCTTAATGAAGTGGTGTGCCAGCAAGTCGCCAAGGAAACATGTACATCTAAACCTGCAAGAAATTGCGGCACAACGGGGGTGAGTTGCCAACTCGTGAGTAGAAGACATCTGCGGATAGAAATCGCATGCACGACGATCTCCTAGGTCATAATAATATACTTAACATAATACGTAGTGATATGGTAATAAGCTACACACCAGTGAAATACTCGGTGCTCGTGTCAGTGCCACAGAATAGTAACAAGTCATATATCTGATGTATGAATGCATCATAAATGAGAAAATCCACCACGAAATCTGAATACTCTGATATAAGAAAATCATCAGTGAAACTAGTATAATAAAACTGAAGCACCATCAGTGAAATCGACAGAAAGTCCGTGTCAAATATCGACACAATATCTCAATATCTCAATGTCTCAATGTCTCAATATCTCAGGCTCCGTCAGTCCGGATCGGCCCATATCATCAAATCATACGACTACGACGGTATCCTCCGAATATCCTCCAGACATCACAGGTAGGCAGTCTGCCCCTGCCAGGCCCATCGTCTATAACTCGAGCTTCTTGCCCTAGGGTACCTTACCGGGTCCACCATGTACCCAAAACGGTTCATCCTACTCCTCGAATCAGGTCTCGAAATCCAACAGTAATCATGAAAACTCATGGTGGATGACACATACATCACGAGAAAACCGCAAATGATATTTTAAATATGAGAATGAATTTATAAAATCTTGAGGTTTTCCCCCAAATCCAGAATTCTCATCAAAATCCGAAATCCAAGAATTAAGAGTAAGTAAACAGTGAATATCGGTATAAAGCCCCAGAATAGTACATAACCGAATGAATATATGAATGCATGAAATATCTAAGTAAAGAATGCAATCTCTAAGCTAACACATGAGGGCAATCACACAAATATTATGTTGTAACTAGCATTTAGCCAATTATATCAATGAAATAATATGTTCTAAAGTGTACGTGACATGGCAATTACCGATGATGGTGTGTGTGAGCAGACAAATATGTGTACGTGGAACATGCGCATCATCGGTAGTGGTGCTGGTGTCCTAACAGATGGAATCATAACAGTTATATGTATAAACATGCAGTGAAATGAGAATAACATGAATATAACAGAGAAGGAGTAATAACCGCAATACCGAAGAATATACATTTCTACTATACGAGTCATACCATTTTGGTGTTTGAAATAGCACGAATCATGGTTTTTGGAAAATAGGGCTACGGTGTTTTTGAGAAAAGATACATCCTTTGAAAATTTGTAGTATCTCTTAGTTATCTTTTTTAAAAAAAATGCTCACGATTCATTGGTATTGAAAATAGATATGACTCGAACCTAAACTAGCATTTACCTAACAACTAAGAGACTAAGGAACTGGTCGAAAGGTAAGAAGAATCCACCTAAAGTCCGAGTCGATATCTCTAGTAGTCGGCGATCCAGCCTCAATAGCGTCACGTATATAGTACGACTTTCTCGAGTCAAGAGTACGGATCAATCATCATATCTATACCTCGTACGGTAAAATCTATTATACGGCATCCCAAAATCGGGGTACGGGTCAACTATCATATATATACATCATCGTTCATATGGTATAATCATCACAATATCATGATCTGGGTACTGTTCTAAAGTCTCATACACTCCAATGTCATCACACATTTTATCGTCTATATATATATATATATATATTTCTCATCGCCCAACGATCCGCTATAATATCATAATAAATCACATCTCATAACTCGATTATATATCAAACATCTCACGGCATCATGCCCAATCATATCGACTCATTCCCAAGTATCATATAACATCCCCATCACTCGTGTGTGTGTGTGTGTACACACACACACACACACACACACATACACAAACACATATACACACAAGAAAATAATTTTGTGTGTGTGTGTGTGAACCTATACTCTAGGGTCTCGCGACTAAGAACTAGACTAAAAGCACTATCATCCAACTTAGACGAATTCCGATCCGTGGTCTCCTAAAACCTTGCTTGCTAAGTACTCGTATTTCGCAACAACATATCTATATATAACTATATCCAGACCACGTCATATCCTACGAAGTTGTGGGGGTGCTATACGCCATCCACCCGACTTCCCCCATAGATATACACCTACTCACCTGGTTCTTGCTTGCTGAAGTCGATATCGCCGTGCTCTTGCTTGTCGTCCCGAAGCTCACGCGGAGGTACCTATCCGTCATAACATATCGTATTGTATTAAAATCCGATTTAAAACCAAAACGACACGCGAGGTACCTATAGGTTAGAACCTATAGCCTACACATACGAAAACAATCATAAATCTCTCGTCGTTGCCGTACAAACGTCCAACGATCGAATCCGAAATCAATTACCAAAAACCAAGTCATGAAAACCATGAACCACAAAACAGAAACTTTGAAAACTTACTCTAAATTTAATTTTAGGTGAAATTAAGTTAAACAAACAGTACTGGGGTAATGTATAATGGGTATATGAGCTACAGAACCAATTTCAATATGATCCCACACTGCATGGCCGGCCACATAGGCCAAAAACCCGAGCTCGCCGGTCCAAATTGCTTTGTTGGGGTTCGTATTTGCAGGGTGGCCTTATATGGGTCTAACTAGGTTAACAGTATTGTTTGTTTTACTTCTAAAAGCCCCGGGTCACTCCAGATTTTCCCGCAATCCCTAAACATTCACAAAACCGACATTGGAAAGTTTCTAAAGTTCTAGTCTTGGGTTAAATCTCTGGTCTTGTCCAGAATTCTAACACTAAACAGGGTTTTATGGTCTCTAGTATCCTCAATTACACTTTACCACTCAAAAAATTCCCTAACTCTCATCTAGGAATTTCCCATTATCACAAAACCTCACTTAAACAATGTTAAACTAGAATAGAGGCTAAAGGAACTTGATTACTACACTAATGGCAAAAGGATTACCTCATTTGGTAACTCAAGAATTTTCTTGAGTTGCACAAGTTCTTCAAAACCTCAACTTGATCACATCGATCATGGTCTTTGTAGCAAGATTGTGCACATTTTTTGTGAAGAGAATGAAGTGTTTTGATATAATTTTAGTGGTGAAATGAAGATGTAGAGGAGCGGGGAGTGAAAGGGCAGCCATGAGAGAGTGAGGAAGAGAAGATGAAAGATGAAGATGAGGTTAAGAAATGGGCCAAGGTCAAAGGGTGCTGAAGACACTATAACCTTCTCCCACTCTCTCTCATTTTTTTTTCTTTTCTTTTTTTTTTCCTTTTCATTTCATTTTCTTTTTAAAGCAAAAGTAATTAAAACAAAATGGTGCCATGGTGATGACAATTAACATGTAATAAGTCTCATGCAACATGTTATGTTGCATGCCTCATGCATAAACCAATTTAATACACCATTAATGAAATAATAATCGAGTTTAGTATACAATTAGTTTCATAAATAAAGTATGAAATTCCAAAATCAACTTAATACACTCAAAATCAATAAACATGTAGAATTTTCAAATATTTCCCAATTTATCGATATATAATTATACCAATTCATTTAAAAACTAACCTCCATACTTTAAAATATTCATAATATTAATTAATTTAATTGTTTAAATTCCCAAAAATAATATTTTATTTTTCCGAAATGTTACATGGAACTAGGGACTTTGCCATGGCTCCGCTTTGTTTTGACCCTAGGGTCGTTTGTTGACGTCGCGTCAGCATCCTGCTGGAGTGAGAAGAAACGCCGTTGTTGACACTACGTCTGCTGTACCAAGACGAGTGTCGAGGATAGTCTTTAGGTTATTTTGTGAACCGTCAAGACTTTGCTCTCCCTTTGACGGAGCCTGGTGGGAAAATATGGTTCCCTTTTCGTTTATGCCCATGGATTATATACAGGGGTTGATATGGACTTACCTGTAGGGTAAAAGTTTCATTTTATAATTTCTTTCCGCGATACTTTATCATTTCAGCTTTTTATAGCACGAAAGCCGCGATTGCCAAATCATTTCGGCTTTTTATCGCGGTGCCCAATCATTTCGGCTATTTTTTCTTTTTACTCGCTGCTTTTTATTGCGAGTTGCCCGATCATTTCGGCTATGTATATGCACATATTTTTTGCTTGATGGTTTTTATTGCGAGTTGCCCCATCATTTCGGCTATTTTTATATGCATTATTTGCTCGCTGATTTTTATTGCGAGTATGGAGCTTAAAATCTGATACCAATCTTGGCATCAGTATCGCTGCGACTGGAATATTGCTAGGAGCAAATCATCATTTGCCATGAAAGGAGTTGAATTTTGATACTGATTTAGGCATCAGCATCGCTACAACTAGGATATTGTCAGGAGCGAATCATCATTTGCCTTTACTAATTTGAACAAAGGTGGCTTAGCAAACAGGGTTAGGATCCTGTCGACAAAGGATTTTTGACTTTACGAGCCGTAAGGTTCTCATAAACGTATTTCTCCCTACAAGTCGTGAGGATCTCATAGGTGTATATTTTTCTTAGAAGTCGTGAGGACTTCTAAGTGGTGTTTTCTCTTATAAGTCGTAATGATCTGATAAGAATATTTTCTCCTTATAAGTCGAGAGGACTTACAAGTGTCGTTCACCATATGAGGACATTCCTCCTGATAAGTGGAACTTGGTGGGGGAATCATTTATTTGTGCCTGAATAGCGGACCGCCTGTAGGTCAACTTGGGGAATACAATGGCTTAAGGACAGGTTTGGATCCCTGTAACTTAAAACCTTGAATCCTATGAACCGTGAGGGTCTTATAGTGGGAGTTCTTCTTACGAGTCGAGAGGATCTCGTAAGTGAAAATTTTACGAGATTGCGTCCTTTCGGGTTTTCACAAACACGCTGGTAGCCCTGCTGTTTTTACTCACGGCGCCCTTTTGGGTTTTCATCCGTGCCCATTTTGCTTGTGGACGTACCGTTTTTTTAACAACGAGATTGCGCCCTTTCATGTTTTCACAAGCTCGCCGGCAGCCCTGCTGGTTTTACTCACGGCGCCCTTTCGGGTTTTCATCCGTGCCCATTTCGCTTGTGGACGTACCGTTTTTATTATTATTATTATTATTATTATTATTATTATTATTTTAATAACAAGATTGCGCCCTTTCATATTTTCACAAGCTCTCCGGTAACCCTGCTGTTTTTACTCACGGCGTCTTTTCGGATTTTCATCCGTGCTCATTTCGCTTGTTGACATATCGTTTTTTTACTTGGATTGCAGTCTTTGCCGTTGGAGCTTTGATTGCAATTTAGATCCCAAGAGAAGATATCGCCGTATTTGGGGCGATACACCATATTTGAGACGGAGTACTAGTTTAGGGACATTTCGGTCCATTACCAGTTTAAAGACGTAGTGGTCCACTATCACCATTTTTGGGGTGCAGCTTTAGTTTAAGGACATTACGGTCCATTGTTAGTTTAGGGACATCTCGGTCCATTGTTAGTTTAGGGACATTTCCGTCCATTGCTAGTTTAAGGACGTAGTGGTCCATTATCACCATTTTGAGGTGAGGCTTTAGTTTAAGAACATTACGGTCAATTATCATCGTGTTTGAGGCGACGTGCTAGTTTAAGGACATTCCATTCCATTGTTAATTTAGGGACATCTCGGTCCATTTCCAGTTTAAGGACGTAGTGGTTGTTCCCCTCCGGAAGACGGCGCGACGTGGGCGTCTCGCCTGAGATTCGGGGCAGATGCTAATTGGTGCTATCCGTCCACCTCTCCGAAGATGCCAAGTTGATTTATGGCACCATGTATCGAAGGTTTAGCCGGATGCGTCCGATGTAGCAGACTTCGTCAGATTCCCCCTCGTTTGAGGGGTTTTTGATTGTGGGGACGCTCTTCCCTGCAGGCGCAAGCCCCTGCAGTTAATTACGCTACCGCGTTGCGGTAACAACTTTCTCCTTCTCCAGATGGTCACTTCGTGTCGTGGGTGTTTGTTTTGTCGCCCGTGGATTGTTTACGGAGACTGAGTTATGTCGTCGCCCGTAGGGCGTGGACTAGTCCAAATCCGTATTTTCTTAGATTTGGTTTTGGGGTTTTGGTTTGAGGACACGTCAGCCATACTTGAGGCTAAGATCAACTCAAACGTTTGTTAAGGATACGTTAGTCTCACTTTGAGACTAAGATCAACTTAACGGGATCGTTTAGATCCGACAAAGGAGCGTTTGGGCTCTATTGTTCCAGTTTAGAGACATAGTGGTCCATCGTATGTATAGCCGTCGGGACCCATCACCTCTCTGACGATGTTGAAGGATTACAACGACGGATGTCAGAGGAGTTCAGAGATGTACCCTCAAGCCAGAGTTAATTGGGGGGATTCATAGTCCAGTCTGTTTGAAGGTTTAAGGATACGTTAGCCGTCTTTGAGGCTAAGATCAACTAAAACGGGACCGTTTAGATCCGACAAAAGAGCATGCGGGGCTCTATTGTTCTAGTTTAAAGACATTGCAGTCCATGGGTAGTTTAAGGACGTTGCGGTCCATGGGTAGTTTAAGGACATTGCGGTCCCTTGTTAGTTTTAAGACATCTCGGTCCAGGTTAAGGACGTCGTAGTCCATGGGTTTAAGGACCCCACGGTCCATTGTTAGTTTTAAGACATCTCGGTCAAGGTTAAGGACGTCATAGTCCATGGGTTTAAGGACCCCACAGTCCATTGTTAGTTTTAAGACATCTCGGTCAAGGTTAAGGACGTCGTAGTCCATGGGTTTAAGGACCCCACAGTCCATTGTTAGTTTTAAGACATCTCGGTCAAGATTAAGGACGTCGTAGTCCATGGGTTTAAGGACCCCACAGTCCAGTATGTGCTCTGGATGCTTCACACGGGTTCACTGCCGTACTCTGCGAGGACCAGGCTCCGCTCTGGACGTTTTCCACGGGGTCAAAGAGTGACATTATCCGCGTTCCACGTAACCAGGAATTTTGCATTAAACATGGGTTTAAGGACCCCACAGTCCGTATCGATGTGTGGTCGTCGGGACCCGTCACATCTTTGAAGACATTGAGGGATTACAATGCCAAGTATCAAAGGAGTGAAGAGATGTACCCTAGAACCGGAATGGCTTGAATAGTCTTCGACCCAATTTGGGATCAAGACCGATTAATTATGTTATGAGCCCATTGGCCCAGTTAATCACAAATTGAGGACTTATGGCCATCTTGGGCTAAGTCCAATCAGGAGAGGCTTTGCCTCTATCCATTCAGGCCAATTGGGCCAAAGCCTAGTGTTAAACACTACAGAGCAGTCAGTGTTGAACACTGGGAATGAGGTTGACAAGTTAGTGTTTAACACTAAGAGATAATTGGTGTTAAACACCAGCAACAAGGCTTTTCAAATTAGTGTTAAACACTAAAACAGATCAGTGTTGAACACTGCAAATAAGGCTTTTTAATTAGTGTTGAACACTAAGGCCCAACAGTGTTTTAACACTGGGTTCAAGAGTTTCAATTTAGTGTTAAACACTAAGACAAGAGGGGTCACGTGGCAGCACGTGAGAGCGCCCTCCCTTCATTTATTCTGCTGAGATTATCGCGTCTTTCAAAGCATCACGTGCCATCACGTGATGGGCATTCAAATGCCTATGTATTAGAGCTTCTGCCGAGGGTCGCGTGGGTCACGTGGGGTGCTGCCTCAAAGGGGGCTTTCTGTAGATCTCTTGGGGGGTCACGTGATGACCCGTGACCCTGCCTCTATGTATGTTATTTAGAGGATCTGTTAACCTTTTCTCAGGAATTAAGTTCCTCGTAAGGTTAAACTCTGACAGTAATTTCAGAGGAATTAAATTCCTACTTCCTTTTGAAAGTTTATATTCTGAATAGAGTTGAACTCTGAATTTTCCGTAGGAATTAAATTCCTCATACATGTGAAGAACCAAATAGGGTTAAACCCTAACAAAAGCTTTTTAGGGAATTTGAAATTCCATCCTCTGTTAAATTATGATTAAAGGAATTAAATTCCCGCTGTTTCAACAGAACTAGGTTCTTAATTAGGGTTAAACCCTGTTTCTTTTTGTTCTGAAGGAATTAAATTCCCACGATACAGGGTCAAGCCCTAATTTTATTTTAAAGGAATTAAATTCCTATAGTTCTGTGAGAATTAAATTCTCGTGCTTGCATTCCCTCTGAATCTTTAATTCGATCTGCTCCAGATAATCACTTTCCTTTGGAAAGATTTGATTCTCCTTCAGAATTTAATTCTGTTGACAAAATGGGCTTTGAAAACCGGTCACGTGTGACCACGTGACCCATGGTCACGTGTGGGCACATGACCCCCTTGGAATGAGCCTTCCTCTTTCTTTTGCGCTCTGTCTTCTGATTGCTGCTTAAACGTCGCGTGCCACCACGTGACCCCTGGTCACGTGTGAGCACGTGACCCTTGTTTGAACTCTCTTTCCTTGGTTCATCTGGAGAACGAGTCTGCTGTTTTGAACGTCACGTGCCAACACGTGACCCTGGTCACGTGGGAGCACGTGACCTCTTCTGAAGCCTTTTCCTTGACTTGATCAGGGAACCGATGTGCCTTTGACGCTTGCATTTAAATGTCACGTGCCGACACGTGACCCTTTCTGAAGCCCTTTCTTTGATGTAGTTGGAAAACTGAACCTGACTTGATGATGCTTTTAGGTGTCACGTGCCAACACGTGACCGCTAGTCACGTGTAAGCACGTGACCCTCTTCTGAAGCTTTTCCCAGAAGCTTTCCTGATTTTAAATCAGGAAACAAATGCCCCCACAGCGTTGTTCTCACGTGTCTGCACGTGAGTGCAACGCTGTCACCTCTTGTGACCGTTGGATTCCTCTAGGGATCTGGGGAGACGAAACGTTTTCATTGTCTTCTATAAATACCTCTGTCTCTTCATAGGAGCATTCACTTTGTTCATCTTCTTCTTCTGAGAACTTCTTCCTTGAGAATTTAATTCTCGCTTCCAGAGCTTAGTTCTCTGTCTTGAAACAGTCTGCAGAGTTTAACTCTGTTCGAAAAGAATCCTTTTCTTCAGGTAATGTTTTTGGACAACGATGGACCTTCACATTCCTCTGGATTTTAAATCCAAAACAAGGGTTTTTACCCTTTTTTCTTCATATTTTTCCATAAGAACATGAAACCGCTTAACCTTCAAACTGTAGATCTTTTAGGGTTTAGATGATCCTTGGGGAGATGATGATGGCGTTTCAACTCCATGGAATTTAATTCCATCAAAAATGTTTCTGGGAATTTAATTCCCTTTTCTCAATAAGGAATTTAATTCCAATGAAGAACTCGATTTCTTCACACAGAGGCTTCCTGGGGTCTCTTGGCCCGAGGCTGTTCTTCTGCAATTAATGCGATGGGGGTTTTGTAATGATGTCTTCTGTGGGAATTTAATTCCTTTGATTTTGTCGGGTTCATTGTAGAGCCCTAGACAGATCTCGTTGAGGGGAATGTGCATGGTCATCATTTTTTATTAAATGAGGATATTCCCTTTGTTTTATTGTAACTGTTTGGTCTCATTATTAATGAGCCGTCATCCGGATTCTGTGGGGCCCATATGTTTTGTGGCCAATGGTCCCAGAAAACTCTGCTGTTGCTTTCTTTAACTAGTCTTCATGTTCATGCATGAATATATATCGCCGACTTTCCTTTTAACGGTCTTCTTTTATTGGATTTCAGGTGTGATGGCTTCCGTTCCACGCTTTCCCTTTTCTCGCTCGGAGGCGGCTTTTCCTCAGTCACCGTCTGATGAGGAAGCGATGGCGATGATTCGGGCCCATGACCCGAACTGCACCAACCTTCTTCAATGGGGATCTTGGTATAGTCAGATTATTCAGGGTCGTCGGAGTTTTCTCTGCGCGGTGCCAACGGAGCCCACTTTCCCCTTTTTACCGATGGATCCTCCAAGGACAGCTTTTGCTGTGGAAATGCCCAACTGGACTCCAACGGGGAGGCTTGAGCCTTCGACGACCGGTATTCCGAACCATCCGATTCCGGCCATAGACATCTTGGGGCGGCGTATCTGCCAGGGTGAGGCCCACCCGTGGGGGCAAATTTATAAGATAGGGCTCACTCCCCGGCATCCTACGGGCTATCTTCTCTGGGCTCGCTACATCCTTTCTGCCCATCGTGCGCGGTTGCAGAAAGTCGGGCTTTATCAGGCCATATACGCGTCACCATTCCATTATAACTCCCCGCATGCCTGGTGGGTTAAGGCGTTTTTGAACCAATGGAATCTTCCCACCAACACTTTCATTCTAGGAGATCGTGAGGTCTCGATCTCTCTTGCAGAATTTTATGAAATCTCGGGATTGCCAATCAGGGGCGCACTGTATGAGGAGTTGTTGCCTCCTGACGAGTATGTCTTCGAGCCCGAGTCTGCACCGGTTGACGGCCTGTCCGCTGAGAATGCTGTTCGCCATAAGCACCCCAGTTTAATTAAGGCCCTAGGCATCTTCGACCGATTATTCACCGAGTCCGAGGAGCAGGGTGTCACTTTCAAGAGCTTCATTCTTGTTTCCTTCGTAAGGACGCCTTATCGAAGACAGCCCCGAAGTTTGCCAACATTAGGGACCCCTTTGGGTTCGGTCCGAAGAGGTTGCCGACCAACGAGTCAGATTTACCTCAATATTACATCCCTATTATATCGCCGATATCTTTTGAATCTATTGCTGTCCCGGGCATGGACGAGGAGACGTTCTTTGTGGGGTTTGTTAGTGTCTGGCTTAGTTGGTTCGTTATCCCCATGCATCGCCGCTTCATGAGAGCCTCGGTCATCTACCCGGCTCATCGTATTGCTGAGGGGATGCGGTTGGCCATCGGCATCCCGGCCTTGGCGCACCTCTATAATGGATTGGGCACCGCAGCTAATACCTCTACTCCTGGCGTGGACGTAGTGAACTTTTCGCTTCATTATTTCACGTCGTGGATCGAAATGCATGTGCTGGGGTCTTTTGCTATGCATCAGAGGCCCGCCTTTTACGACGCCTATCCCTTCCCGCGACTTATGCGACTGGTGGGTGCTTCTGCTGCCGACCCGACTCAATTTGGGGCCATTCGGGTACTGATTTCTCCTCATGCCACCGCTAGCGGGTTGGTTTTTAATGATCGGGTTTTGTCTACTCCTTCGGGCCCCGTTCAACAACTCTGGGACCAGTCGAAAGACAACGCACCTTCTCTGAAGCCCCGGGAGGCCACGCATTTGTATGCAATTAGACCGGGCTACTTGGTGTTTCGCCAGGACAGTGCGGCTCTTTTTATGCGGTACAATCCGCATCGATTTGCCCGGCAGCTTGGATACGACCCGGGTGTTCCTTTTGAGGCTTTTATAGTCGCCCCGATCCCTTCGCTTGATGCTGTTCGCGATGCCGCTCATCATTTCATGAGGCTGAACACCGGCTCTCATTTCATGGTCCCTGAAGCCGAGTACATGCCCCGATGTGTAGGTGCATTTACGGGCTGGTATCTTCATCGGATCAGTCCGATTATTCTTGAAGAAAGAAGGGTGCTTCTTGGTCATGACGCCCCTCCTCAGGTTTCGGGGGCTAAGCTACGGCCGAGGGCTCCGGTCCGCTTCCCTTTGAGGGAAATTGGCACCGCGCTCATTCCGGGGGAGTCAGGGGTAGACCTTACTCCAACAGCTGGTATGCCCTTGGGTTCCCGATCGCGGGGTAAACGGGCCCCAGTAGTAGCACCTCTGCCGGTGGCGGCGCCGCCTCCTGTGGCGTCGACAATGGCGATGTCATCCTCGGTTGTGGCACCGAGCGAGAGTAACAGGGATGAGGGCGCCGAGGGCGATGTGGGCCAGCGCCGCCCTAAGGCTTCGCGAGGGAGGAAGCGGTCGTCCTCAGCGACCAGCTCTGGGTCTAAACGGCGGAGGAAAGCGGCTACTGCCCCGCTTGATTCTGTGGTGGAGTCTGAGCCTATCCTTGAAGACGAACCATTGGCCCTGCAAGGGTCAGACGCTGGACTTCTCTTTCCGAGTTCGGCTGATGAGGAGGCCGCACAGTTGGCTAAGGCCATACGGCGTTCAAAAGACGCGTCTCATAACACCAAGGTTCCGAAGAAGTCTTATCCTGCTGTAATTTTTTACGAAGACCCTTCGTGGATTCGGCGGCGATTTATTGGTCCTCTGGAGGAATGGGGAGAAAGGGCTTTGAAGCAGGCCGCTTCAGAAGATGCGGCTGACGCACTTTCTTTGTGGACCGGCGGCCATGAGTCCACTCTCAAACCTCGGCGAGCCCACCTGCTTGAGAAGGAGCAGCGGCTTGAAGAAGCCATATTGAGGGCTTCTTTGCGTATAGGTATGTTGTGTATCTTTTGTAGTTTTTCCGATCATTTAAGCCCGTGCATATATATCATTATTCTTATTTGAATCGTGCAGAGTCTTCGACGCTGGGGGAGCTCCCTACGGGTCCATTAAAGCTAAAGCCCGCCAAAATTCTCAATGCGGCCTTGCTGGATATGGAGGGGGCTGACGAGGCTGCTCCTCTCATGGTGGAACTTCCAGCGGCGGTTCTTGATCAGGGAGTGCTTGCCCCTTTGGAGGAGGCTCCTTTAGAGGTTGCCGCCCCAATGACTCCTACTGCGAGCGGCCCAAAGGCTGGGAGCGAGGTAGTCGGGACTACCCTCCTTTTGTTGGAGCCTGAGGTCATGGCGGAGAACGTTGAAGCTGCTATCCCCCCGGCTCAGAATGGGAGGACTGTTGAAGGTATTCCTCTGTGTTTTAATTTAGCAACCCCTTCATAGTCTGAACTCTTTTATCTTTCTCAGAATTGCGCGGTTTGACGGCCACGATCGCGGATCTGTCGCCTCGACAGTCATTTCAGCGTTTATTGGAGATGGCAGCTCCGCAGGCGATCTCCCCTCAACGCATTGTCCTCTCGTCTGGGCAAGGTTGGTGTTGTCCATCCCTTCTCATAGCATCGTCGCTATTTTGCGTACTGACACTGATGTTTTCTACAGTTCTGGAAGCCGATGATGAGGTCGAGGTTCTCGAAGGGCCAGGGGAGCCTTCAGCTCCTGCTTGCACGACTGTCGGTGAGTGACATCTCATTGCACTCTCACTCGTTCTTTGATTAAGAATTTTGCTGACGTCTTCCAAATTTGAACAGCTCTGCCAGTCTCCACGGCGTTGGAGTCGCGCATCGTGATGCCACCCGGCCCTTATGCCTTGCGGGCTTCAGAACGCTTGGCCCAATTAAGCCTCGTCTCCTTGTCGTCTCTGATCGAGGAGCTTCGTGCTGGCAGCACGACCACGGCTGAAGTATTCGCTGCCGAGGCTAACGGTTCTCTCCCTTTTCTTGCCACCTACCACAGCGAAAAGGTGGTGCGAGTCTGGGTGGAGTTCTGCCGGCGAGTGGAGGCTTGCCTGCATGCCCTTGAATGTTCTCACCTTTCCTCGGAGGCCGTGGCTGCAAAGGCGGAGTTACGGGGGCTGATAGCACGGTGCGCGGCAAACATGACGTCATGTGAGAAGAGGCTCGGTCGCAAGTTCTCGGAAAGGGAGCTAGCCTCCAAGGCGCTGGGCGAGCTCCAAGCCAATCTCACAGCCAAAGCCAACAAAACGTATGAACTCTGGCGGGTGCTTCAGGAGTCCATCAAAGAGGTGGTGGCTCTCGATAAAGCTGCCACGTTCACTCGTGAGAGGGTCGAGGCTCATAAGGCCACTGAGAAAGAGCTTGAAGCCCGGCTCGCTTCGTATCAGGCCCAACAAGCTCAGGCGGAGGCTCGTCTTTTGGAGATCTTGCGTCATGAAGCCGTGGTCCAACAAAAGCAGGATGAGCTGACCAAGTTGCTGAATCGCCCACCGGCCTAAAACATTTGTATCTTTTCCTTCCTTTTTGTACATACTCATGGATGAGAGTATTTTCTTTTTGTTTCTTTCATGAATTGTACTTTGCACCCATTTTGGTTTATGAATAAAAGATACATTTTTCTTCTCAATGATGTGTCTCCTTTTCATCGAATGTATTCTGCGGATATTCTATCTTGATCTCCTTGCAGGACAGCAATGGCTCAGGATTCAGGGTTAAGATCTGCTTCCTAAGACTTTTGCATTTTACGAGCCATGAGGGTCTCATAAAGAGTTTTTCTCCCTACAGGTCGAGAGGGTCCCATAGGTGTAAGTTCTTCTTAGAGATCGTGAGGATCCTCAAGCGAGTTTTCCCTTGAGAGTCGTAAGGATCTCACAAGAGAGTTTTTCTTCCTTACAGGTCGTGAGGGCCTGCAGGTGCCGGATGTGATCACCCTTATCCGTGTTTCACGGAGTCAGGGGTCTATTAAGGTATCGTAGTTTAAAGACATCACGGTCAAGGTTAAGGACCTCATAGTCAGTGGATTTAAGGACTCCACAGTCCGCTGTAAGTTTTAAGACATCACGGTCAAGGTTAAGGACCTCATAGTCCGTGGATTTAGGGACTCCACAGTCCGGTGTTTGGTTGCAGGGACCCGTCACCTCTTTGAAGACGTTGAGGAATTACAACGCCGGGCATCAAAGGAGTGAAGAGATGTACCCTTAGGCCAAGGCAGAATCCGTAGGGAATGGGGGTGGTTTATCGTTAGTTTTAAGACATCACGGTCGAGGTTAAGGACATCATAGTCCGTGGGTTTTAAGGACTCCACAGTCCGGTATTTGCTCTGGATGCTTCACACGGGTTCACTGCCGTGCTTGGCGAGGACCAGGCTCCGCTCTGGACGTTTTTCACGGGGTCAAAGAGTGACATTATCCGCGTTCCACGTAACCAGGAATTTTGCACTAGATGCTTCACACGGGTTCACTGCCGTGCTCGGAGAGGACTAGGCTCCGCTCTGGATGCTTCACACGGGTTCACTGCCGTGCTCTGCGAGGACCAGGATCCGCTCTGGACGTTTTCCACGGGGTCAAAGAGTGACATTATCCGCGTTTCACGTGACCAGGAATTTTGCACTAGATGCTTCACACGGGTTCACTGCCGCGTTAGGCGTGGACTAGGCTCCGCTCTGGATGCTTCGCACGGGTTCACTGCCATGCTCTGTGAGGACCAGGATCCGCTCTGGACGTTTTCCACGGGGTCAAAGAGTGACATTATCCGCGTTCCACGTGACCAGGAATTTTGCACTAGATGCTTCACACGGGTTCACTGCCGCGTTAGGCGAGGACTAGGCTCCGCTCTGGATGCTTCGCACGGGTTCACTGCCATGCTCTGCGAGGACCAGGATCCGCTCTGGACGTTTTCCACGGGGTCAAAGAGTGACATTATCCGCGTTCCACGTGACCAGGAATTTTGCACTAGATGCTTCACACGGGTTCACTGCCGCGTTCGGCGAGGACTAGGCTCCGCTCTGGATGCTTCGCACGGGTTCACTGCCATGCTCTGCGAGGACCAGGATCCGCTCTGGACGTTTTCCACGGGGTCAAAGAGTGACATTATCCGCGTTCCACGTGACCAGGAATTTTGCACTAGATGCTTCACACGGGTTCACTGCCGCGTTCGGCGAGGACTAGGCACCGCTCTGGACATTTTCCACGGGGTCAAAGAGTGACATTATCCGCGTTCCACGTGACCAGGAATTTTGCACTAGATGCTTCACACGGGTTCATTGCCGCGCTCGGCGAGGACTAGGCTCCGCTCTGGACGTTTTCCACGGGGTCAAAGAGTGACATTATCCGCGTTCCACGTAACCAGGAATTTTGCACTAG
Source organism: Agapanthus africanus (assembly GCA_030015575.1). Lineage (NCBI taxonomy): Eukaryota > Viridiplantae > Streptophyta > Magnoliopsida > Asparagales > Amaryllidaceae > Agapanthus > Agapanthus africanus. The sequence goes on from JASDDO010000019.1 coordinate 947,357,307, forward strand.
ATGCTTCACACGGGTTTACTGCCGCGTTAGGCGAGGACTAGGCTCCGCTCTGGATGCTTCGCACGGGTTCACTGCCATGCTCTGCGAGGACCAGGATCCGCTTTGGACGTTTTCCACGGGGTCAAAGAGTGACATTATCCGCGTTCCACGTGACCAGGAATTTTGCACTAGATGCTTCACACGGGTTCACTGCCGCGTTCGGCGAGGACTAGGCTCCGCTCTGGACGTTTTCCACGGGGTCAAAGAGTGACATTATCCGCGTTCCACGTGACCAGGAATTTTGCACTAGATGCTTCACACGGGTTCATTGCCGCGCTCGGCGAGGACTAGGCTCCGCTCTGGACGTTTTCCACGGGGTCAAAGAGTGACATTATCCGCGTTCCACGTAACCAGGAATTTTGCACTAGATGCTTCACACGGGTTCACTGCCGCGTTAGGCGAGGACTAGGCTCCGCTCTGGATGTTTTCCACGGGGTCAAAGAGTGACATTATCCGCGTTCCACGTGACCAGGAATTTTGCACTAGATGCTTCACACGGGTTCATTGCCGCGCTCGGCGAGGACTAGGCTCCGCTCTGGACGTTTTCCACAGGGTCAAAGAGTAACATTATCCGCGTTCCACGTAACCAGGAATTTTGCACTAGATGCTTCACACGGGTTCACTGCCGCGTTAGGCGAGGACTAGGCTCCGCTCTGGATGCTTCACACGGGTTTAATGCCGTGCTCTGCGAGGACCAGGATCCGCTCTGGACGTTTTCCACGGGGTCAAAGAGTGACGTTATCCGCGTTTCACGTAACCAGGAATTTTTGTTGATTGTATCCGCATTTCACGGAATGAAGGTTTGACTCTTGGTGCTATGTATATCACCGAGCCATGGAACTGGGGGTTGCCGCTGTTCCGTTTCGCTTGATGTTGTGTCTGCTGCGTCGAGATGATCTCCAGGCTTATTTGTGAACCGTCGAGATTTGGCTTCTTCTTATGATGAGACCTGGGGAAGGAGTATGATCCCTTCTTTGATTGCGCCCCTGGATTGTTTACAGGGATAGATGTAACATCACCTGTAGGGCGAGGATTTCACTTTTATTTTATTCCTTTTTCCGCGATGCTCTATCATTTCAGCTTTTATATCGCGAAGGTCGCGATTGCCCTATCATTTCGGCTATTTTTCGCGGTGCCCAATCATTTCGGCTATTTATTTATTCTTTACTCGCTGCTTTTTATTGCGAGTTGCCCCATCATTTCGGCTATTTTTCATGCCTTCATTTTTACTTGCTGCTTTTTATTGCAAGTTGCCCCATCATTTCGGCTATTTTGTAGGCATGTGTGGCTTGCTAGCTTTTTCACCGCAGGCTCGGATTTTGGACACCGATTTCGGCATCAGCACCGCTGCGACTGGGATGTTGCCAGGAGCGAATCATCATTTGCTTCTGTCGATATTGAACAAAGGTGGCTTAATAAACAGGGTTAAGGGTCCTGTCGACCAAGACTTTTGACTTCATGAGCCGTAAGGGTCTCACAAAGGTATTTCTCCCTACAAGTCGTGAGGATCTTGCAGGTGTATTTTCTCCTTAGGGATCGTGAGGATTCCTAAGTGTATGTTCCTCTGTAAGTCGTAAGGATCCTACAAGAGGGTTTTCTCCTTATAAGTCGAGAGGACCTACAAGGGTTGCTCATCATATGGACATATCCCCAGTCACGGGTGTGACTTCGCTGGGGAAATGTTTTTTCGCGCCCGTGGATTGTATACAAGGGTCAGTATTGAGCCTCTTGCAGGGCAATATCGAAGGTTGTGGAGGATTTGCTTAAGAACAGGTTTAGGTTTCTGTAACTTAAGACTTTCGAATCTCATGAGCCGTGAGGGTCCCATAAGAGAATTCTCCTTACGAGTCGTGAGGATCTCGTAAGTGCATTTTCTCCTTAGGAATCGTGAGGATCCCTAAGTGTGTTGCTCCTTTGTGAGTCGTAAGGATCTCACACAGGTGGTTTCTCTTTACAAGGTCGAGAGGACCCTACAAGTGTCTTTTAACGAGGTTGCGCCCTTTCGGGTTTTCACAAACACTCGCCGGTAGTCTTGCTGTTTTTACTCACGGAGCCCTTTCGGGTTTTCATCCGTGCCCATTTTGCTTATGGACATACCGTTTTTTTTTTATTCTTTTTCACTTTTTTTTTACAAGGTCGCGCCCTTTCGGGTTTTCACGAACACTTGCCGGCAGCCCTGCTGTTTTTACTCATGGAGACCTTTCGGGTTTTCATCCGTGCCCATTTTGCTTATGGACATACCGTTTTTTTTTATTCTTTTTCATATATTTTTTTTTCCTTTTTTTTTTCTTTCTCTCTCCTTTTTTTTATCTCGTCAGCCTAAAGATGCTGCGGTAGTAGTTTTAGGGACGTTTCGGTCCGTCGTTAGTTTAAGGACGTTTCGGTCCGTCGTTAGTTTAAGGACGTTTCGGTCCGTCGCTATGGGAAGGCCAGCTGCTGCTTGTAAAGTCTGAGCCTAGGAAGATAGTGAGCGGACATAGTCGTCGTCATCTATCATTGACCCAGGCTGTGGCTTATTAAGCGTAGTATTTCTTTAAGAAGCGGCCGTTTATTGGCCTGAAAGGCCTTTCACCGTGCATGTCCATGAGTAGGTAGGCTCCACCCTGGTAGACCTTGTCTATGATGTACGGACCTTCATAGTTTGGCTCAAATTTTCCCCGCTTGGCACGATTGGGGATCATATGTCTTTTGACCACTAGTACGAGTTCGCCTTGGCGGAATGTCCTCGGCCTGGTCAATCGTTCGTACGAGCGCGTCATCTTTGCTTTGTAGGCTTCTAGATGTTGTTGCGCTATGAGCCGGGTTTCGTCGAGGGCATCAAGCTCCTCAAGCCGAAGGTGAGCATTTTCTTCGTTCGTCAGCTCGTGGTGGACTGCTACTCGTAGAGAGGGTAACTCTATCTCGAGGGGGAGCACTGCTTCCGTCCCAAATACCAACGCGTACGGCGTTGTGTTCGTGGCCGTCTTGAATGTAGTTCGATAAGCCCAAAGGGCTTCTTGCAGCCTTTCGTGCCAGTCTCTCTTATTCCTGGAAACGGTCTTTTTTATGATCTTCGTCAAGGTCTTATTAAAGGCCTCGGCTAGACCGTTAGCTCGTGGATTGTAAACCGAAGAATATCTCCAGTCTATATTGTGCTGCTGTGCGAAGCGGCTAATCTTATGGCTTCGGTAGGCCGGCCCATTATCGGAGATAATCCGCCGTGGGGTCCCAAACCGGTAGATGACGTGCGTCTTGAAGAAATGGAGGATATTCTCCGCCTTCACTTCCCTCAGTGGTACTGCTTCTGCCCATTTGGAGAAGTAATCAGTTGTCACCAGGATAAAACGGTGTCCCCGGGATGATGCTGGCTCAATGGGGCCGACTATGTCAGTCCCCCACATTTCGAATGGCCAGCTAGCTACCGTTGGGTGCAGTGGATTCGGATGTTGGTGGATGAAGTCTCCATGAATCTGGCATGAGTGGCATTGCTTCGCATACTCGAGGCAGTCCTGGGTCATCGTGGGCCAATAGTAACCCATCCGTTTGATTTTTAACTTCATCTTTGGGCCTGCTTGGTGAGAACCGCAAAGTCCGTCATGAACTTCCTGAATGACTCTTTCTGCTTCATCAGGTCCTAAGTATCTCAGCCATAGAGAATCAAACGATCTCTTGTATAGAATATCGTTGACGAAAGCGAAGGATAGAGCTCGTTTCATGAGCTGATGTCTTGAGGACGCTTCTTCGGGCATTCGGTGGGACTTAAAGTAGTCTATGAAGACTTCCCTCCAGTCTTCGGCCTTCTCATGGTCTTTTATTTGTAGGGTCGTCTGCTCAGTCGTTCCCTTTTCTTCGCATGATTCCGGAGATATTTCTGTCGGGGCGAGCACTCGACGGCTTTGTACCACGATTCTGACGTCATCGAGGTTCTCGTCAGCCAGTTCTTTAGCAAGTTTAGCCAACGCGTCTGCTTTGCTGTTTTCCGCGCGCGGTATGTTCTCCAAAGTATAGGAGGGAATTTGGGTCAATAGTTGTTGCATCCTTTCGCCGTACTTCACCAACTCCGGCTTGCACGTTTGGTAGTCACCATTTACTTGACTAACGACCAGCTGAGAATCCCCGTATATAAGGAGGTCTTCAATTCCCATGTCGATGGCGATCTCGAGGCCTGCTATCAGAGCTTCGTATTCAGCTTCATTGTTTGTCCTCGGCTCTGTTAAGGAGAAGGCGAAGCGCATTATCCCTCCTTGTGGAGTTGCAAAGATGAGGCCTATCCCTGATTTGATCATTGGGATACCTTGTTTCTGTTTCTTTATGGAGGACGCTCCATCGAAATAGAGTTCCCATCGGGTGCTTCCGCCGCTAATCGCATCAAATGCATGCTCGTCCGGCAAATCACAGTTCAGAGGAGAATCGGCCGGTATCGGGTGCTCGGCGAGGAAGTCGGCAATGGCCTGGCCTTTCACTGCCTTGAGGGGTTGATACGTTATCGAGAACTCCATCAAGAGCAGGGCCCACTTAGCGAGTCGCCCCGTCAATATGGCTTTCGACATCAAATATTTGAGAGGGTCCACCTTCGAAATAAGACGGACTTCATGTGCTAATGCGTAATGTCTAAGCTTTGTTATTGCGAAGATCAATGCCAGGCAGTGCTTTTCAATGGGGGAATAGTTGCTTTCTGCCCCCAGCAGAACTCGACTTAAGTATCCCCTGATCGTTCTCTTGTGCCCATAATGCGCCCAAGGAACCTTCGAGGGCGGTCGTATAAAGAATGAGGGGTTTTCCCTTGACCGGCGCGGCCAATACCGGAGGGTTCTGCAGGTACTGCTTGATCTCGTCTAGTGCACCTTGACATTTGTGGTCCCAAACGAATGGAGTTCCCTTTTTCATCAGGTGGCTGTAAGGACGGCATTTGCCCGAAAGATTAGCGATAAACCGCCGGATGTATGCGAGCTTTCCTTGGAGAGACCGTAGCTGTTTGAGAGTCCTTGGCGGAGGCATTTCCATGATCGCCTTAATCTTTGACGGATCTATTTCAATACCTCGGTGTCGAACGATGAATCCCAGAAATTTGCCCGAGGAGACTCCAAACGCGCATTTGAGGGGATTCATTTTCAAATTATATTGCCGAAGGCGTCAAAATACAATCTCCAGATGTTTTAAATGCTCTTCGTATGACATGCTCTTCACTACAAGGTCATCAATATAGCACTCGACGATGTCATGTATGAGGTCGTCGAAGATCTTTGTCATAGCCCTTTGATAGGTAGCGCCAGCGTTCTTTAGACCAAAGGGCATAACCCTGTAGCAGAATATACCCAAAGGGGTCCGGAAAGCGGTATGCTTCTGGTCTTCGAGATGCATCTTTATCTGATTGTATCCTGACGAACCATCCATAAAGGAGAAAACCTCGTGAGTGGACGTGTTATCTATCATTAGTTCGGTTACTGGTACTGGGAAATCATCCTTGGGACAGGCTTTATTGAGATCCCTGAAATCCACGCATATGCGTACCGTCCCATTCTTCTTCATTACCGGGACGATATTGGCGATCCAGTCGGGATATTGGACTTCTTGGATAAATCCAGAATCGATCAGCTTCTTGACTTCGGCGTTGATGCTCATTTCAAGCTTGAGTCGCATCCTTCTTGGCGCCTGCTTGACTGGCTTGATATCTGGGGATAGTGCTAATCTATGCACAGCAATCTCCGGCTCTAATCCTGGCATCTCGGAGTAGTTCCACGCGAAGCAGTCTTTATGCCGTAGAAGCACGTTCTTTAACGCAGCCACCCTCTCTTCGGATAACAGCTCGCTGACAAATGTCGGTCGCGGGTCGTCTGCCGATCCCAACTCAATCTTCTTGAGGTTATCTGCAGTAGTATGTATACCATCTTCCAGTTCTTTCGGAGCGGGCGGAAATTCCGAGATCACCTCATCATCGCTGTTCTCAAAGCACCGAGGAAGGTCATCTACGTTCTCGGGCTCTTCTCCTAATATCGTAATCGTATAACAAGTGCGAACCCGCTCCCTAGACTGAGGTGGACCCGGTTCTGCTCTTGCGGCCTTGGGCTCATGCTTTTGCGGCGACGTTACCTTCCAGCCGTTGGATAAAGCGAATCTGCCCCGTCGGTACTGGTCCTCGACCCAGTTCTTGAAGGTGAAGCAGTCTTCGGTAGGATGTCCTATGGCTTGGTGATAAGAGAAATAACTCGGATGAGAAGCCTTGCTAGTTTGCTCAGGATGTCTAGACTCTGGAAGCGTGATCATTTGATGTTTTGTAGCGAGGTTGAGTAACCTCTCCGTCTTGTCTCGGGGGAAGGAGTACGCTCGACTCATCTTCTTCATGAGGGACAAACCCGAGCCGCTTCTTGATTTATTTCCGTCTCTGTGTCGGGCCTTTCGTACAACGGATTGACGAGGATAAGCGTCTTTGTCTTTTGCAGCACGTTGAGATAGACGTTGCATCCTGGCCTTCTCGTAGATGGCCATTTCGCGGTTGTGGTCTTCCCGAGCTTTCTGACCCATTTTCCTAATAGGCTTGCCCACTCGTTCTTCAAACGACGGACTCGGCGCTTTAATCGCGGGGTCTAATTTTGATGGGGGATTGGCATCTCCTGACAGGGCGTCCTCCTCTTCATCAAAGGTATATATAGCGTAGCTGCTGTGAGCCCATTCCCGTTTTCCGGCTCTTGCATATCCAAGCCCGAGTGTTTCCATCTTCCCGTTGGGCAATTTGCGTTGAGTCCCGGGGACATCCCAAATCCTGTTGTAGAATCGCGCCTGCCGAACGGTCTGTTCTAAGGGTACTCCTTGGCGCTTCAATAGCTTCTTTAATCCATTTGTATAGTATCTGGGCAGACGGATGGGTTGGAGCCTGTCAAGTGTAGCATCCGCGCCATGCCAGATCTCTTTCTCTATTTTCGACTCTGAGGATCGGTAAAATAGGATCACCTTCTCACCCCTTCGCCTGGGAGGGACGTAGAATGTTTGCAGGTCCTGCACATTGTGAGCCTGAAGCGTGTCGAGATCCTTGTAGTGTTCTCGCGGTACCATGGTGATTTGCAAGCTATGGTCATCGCCAGGGGGTGCTTGTATTGACAGCCGATTGGAGAACACAGCATTCACTTCATCTTCTGAGTCACTTCCGAAGACTAACATGGGGGCGGGCGTCCTCAGGTTGTTGCGTTGAGATGGCCCTGCATAAACTATCTCTTCTTCTTCTTCGGTATCGCTCCCGAAAATAGGGATGGTGGCGGCGGTTTTGTTCTCCGGATTGCGACACATTTCTGTATCCTCGAAATCTGGCAAAAAGTACTTCGCATCTTCGTATTTGCGGACTTCGTTCACGGAAAATGGGTTTAACTCACCTATTACGGTATACTCGAAACCATCCTTAAAGTACTTCATACACTGATGTTGTGTAGAAGGGATGATATTGTACTCGTGCAGCCAAGGACGGCCGAGCAAGGCGTTGTAGCAGGTCTTGGCGTCAATGACATGGAATTTGATGTCTGTGACAAGAAGTCCAAAGCGTAATGTTAGTATCACAGATCCGAGAGTCCGTGACGATTGTGAATCGAAACCGGAGATAGTAATTTTGTCACGAGCGAGGTGTTGCACGCTCATGCAGATTTCCTTCAATACCCGAACATTAAGGAGATTGACGGAGGATCCATTATCCACCAGAATCTTTCCTATCTTGATATCATGGCAGTATCCGGAGACATACATGGGACGGTTGTGATCGCACGTTCCGAGAAGGAGGTCTTCATTACCGAAAGTGATGTCGGCCGTATGCACTTCCTCCAGTTCATCCTTCATCTTTTCAGTGGCGAGGAAGGCTTGGAATTGCTCAGGTTCTTGTAACGCCTTAATTAATGAGTCTCGCGCTTCTTTTGATAATAGGAGGGCATCGAGAATGCTAAGCTGAGAAGGTAGCTTCCTTAGGTGCGCGAGGATGTTATAGTCCACCTTACCTTTCCTAGGAGGGTCTTTGGCAGCCAGCTCTCTGATGACTTGGTCATCTAAAGTGATATCTTCAGTGACCTTTTCCTTTCCCTTATCCTTTCTATTCCCGGGCCCGAGATTCTTTTCTGGGAGTGTGCGATTGCGCAGCTGAATGTTCTCGCAGATCTCCGATTTCTCCTCTTTCCCTAAAGCGGATTCTTTAAAGAGAGAGCCCAGAGCCATTTCTTCGTCAGAGTCGCTCCCAAAGGTGAGAACTTGTGACCCCCCGGCGTTAACCATGTAACAGTTGCCAGTAGTTCTGTTGTGCCCATCGACGGTACTTCTTCGCTCTCGACGGATCTTGCGTTTCATACGCTTAAAATGTTGCCGATGAGCAACATATCCTTGCCACCATATCTTAAAGGCGTCGCACTCCTTCGTGGGATGTGATATTTTCCGATGATATGCGCAATAGTCAGGGTGCCTCTCTACCCCATCGTGTGTGTTTCCTTCCGAGGGCGGTATCTTCATTCCCATTGACATGGCTTCGGCAAACCTTTTCCTCGTCTTGAATATCTTCTTGTCTACTTCGGATGCCTTTCGCTCTGGCAGGGGTAGTTCAACTCTTTCGTTCAGTTGCCTACATTTGGCTCCTTCCGACGTGGTCATCTCACGCTCCTGGTCCGCTTTACATTTTAGACGAATCTCGTCTAGAAAAGCGTCGATCATTTCATCTGTTGGCCATGCACGTTCTGGTACAGGCTCTGCCTCCAGCTTCTTAGTGCCAGGAGTTTTCCCATCATCGGTAAACGAGTGGGAGATTACGTTACAACTCGCCACATATCCTTCGGATTCATCCGACGAGCTTTCTCCATCATCTTCCTCTTGAAAGATGTGGTTGAGGAACTCTTGCAGTATGACAGGAGTTCGCGCCTTTTGATTGTACTCTTCCAGTGCGTCGATTTGCTTCTGGAAGTCCGTGTGCTCGTTTCCAGGCTTCACGGACTTCTTGGATTTCTTCTTCTTTTTCTTCGAAGATTTTGATGATTGGGCGTGAGTATCTGGGCTCTTATCGCGAGTCTTTGTAGTCGGGCGGCGCCTTAGCATCCCTTCGATAATTTGAGGTTCAAGAGGGTCCTTCCATTCGATCGCAGGGCACGCATGAAGGTCTCTCAGCATTCTTTTGGTTTTAGTTGATAGCACGACCTCCCATGGAGCTTCTTCAATAAAGGAGCAGGTTGCCCCCGGTGTATCTGCTTTCTTAGGAGTATGCGGTTGTGGTGGGTTCACCTTCCACTTTTCTGACAGTACAAACTTCCCCTGGAGGTATTGATCTTCAATCCATCCTTTGAAGACGAAGCAATCTTCAATCGGATGGCCTATCGTTTGATGGTAAGGGCAATAGTTAGGGTTATTCACCTCGGTGGGTTGCGGCGGTCGCCTTGGATTTGGCAGGTTTATAAGTCTGTTACGTATTGCCAGCTCGAATAGCCGTTTCGTCTTGTCCCGTGGGAACGAGTAGGGACGCTTCATCTTCTCATTATAATACCGACGTCTTTCCTCCAGTTGATCTGCCGGTTTCGGGGCGCTAGGTTGCTGTTGGGCATTCGCGACAAAGGTTGCTCTTCCTTTACCCTTGTCATTCCGAGGTTTCGACTTCGGGGGAGGTGGTTTATGACCCATCTGGTCCATCTGAGCTAACTTGTCGATCAAAGCCTGGAATGTGGTTGGCTTAAAGAACATCATAAACTGGGAAATAGTTGCGTGGGGGTCTAGGGTTCCTACGAACATGCCCACTGCGGGTGCTTCCTCAATGCGTTGTTCACATCTCGACCACAAGTTCCGCCAGCGTATAGCATACTGGACCCAGGTTTCGCCTGGTTTTACCCTGGCGTTAATAAGTGCAGTTATTGGAGTGCGTTCGCTGGCACTTGCCAATCGCTGAGTGAACAACAACTCCATTTCAGCGAACGTTTTGATAGAATCGTTCGGGAGTTCCGAATACCATTCGAACGCTGTTTTTGATAAACTGCCCACGAACTGGCGGAGCAACAGTTTATCATCACCGCCGGTGTTACCGCAGAGGGCCCGGAACTGGGCGACATGTTGATGGGGATTGCCGGTCCCCTTATACACGTGGAATTTTGGTATCGTGTAGCCTTGCGGGTAATTGATTTGGTCGTACCAGCTGGGATACGGCCGCCCCGTTTTCACGACTTGACCAGCTGCCTCAATCGCGTGATGAACCCGGATTTGCTGGGCTATGTAGTCAGCCAAGTCAGCCTTAGAGATTGCCTCCTCCTTGGCCGTTGAGAGGGCTGGTGGTGGATTTGACGTTTCTCCTCGGTCGTCTTCAAGAACGATTGGGGGATCCTCGGCGGGTAAGTCCTGCTGGATCATCATTCCTATCATATCTTGGAAGAGAAGGCCCACACGTTGTATGTTGGCCGCTTGTTCAGCAGCCTCTTTGTCCTTTTTCTCCAGTGTCCGGCGAAGGAATTCAGCGTCGGTTTCTTCCTCTCGGCGTGCGTCTGAGGACGTTTCTGGGTTTTCTTTTGGCCCGGTAAGTGCGGCCATAGCATTCATCATTTCCTGAAGCTTTTGTTGCTGCTCTTGGGCTTTCGTCACGGATCGGGTTAGCGGTCGGTGGCCCGTAGAAGTGCGGATTTCCTCCTTTCCAGAGGCCATGTAAACAGTGTGCACCACCATGCCCCCAGACTTAGGGCGTCTGGGCTCGGTGCTTTTAGCCGTCGTTGCATGCTGGGGGGTCTTCTCTGGCCTCCTCCTTTTATGAGCCAGTTGATTAACAGCCTTTTGGGGTTTAGCCTGGTGACCAGCTTCCGGTTGGATTTTCAATTTCTTGTGCTGGCGGGAGAAGTTTGGATCGGTGATCGAGTCTTGGGCCTGTTGCCAAACTTTATAGATTTTGGAAGACAACCGCTGAGGAGATCGGGGCTGTTCGGGTTTTATTTCCACAACCTTTTTTATTGGGGGAGGAGACCTCTTTAGCACTGCAGTAGGAGAATTCCTTCGCACCTTGTTTAGCATTTCGAAGCTGTTCCCAGTTGGAACAGCAGCATTAACTTCTGCCACCGGGGCCGATGAAGTCAACCCGGAGGGGGAGTTGCCCCCAGCCTTCCTTACTCGGCGCCAATGGCGACGTCGAGCGTGTCGAGCGGACGGTGTAGGGTTAGCGGTAAGAATGGTTTCGTCTTGCCCCCTGTGTAGGTGGGGGGTCGCTGTTGGCGTTAGCCTGTCAAAGACCGATGTCCTTTGGGCAGCAGGAGCGGGAGCGGGAGCCGTCAATCTTGTAAAGACCGACCTTTTGGCCGGAGAAGCCGCCTTGACGATTTCGGGAGCAGGAGCAGCCACTTTCTTAGAAGCAGCCTTCTCTGAGATTGTAGGCCCCATGATGGGTTTGCAGGATGTCTGGCCCAATCTAGAGAAGACCGAGGCGTTGACGTTGGGCGAATCGTTGAGAGGAGCCGCGACAGGGGTAAGACGATCAAAGACCGACTTCTTAAGAGCTTCCGTTGTCAGCACTGGGGCGGTGAAGTTTGTCGGCGGGAGCATGGTCCCAAAGAACAATCCTGTGGTGGCGCGAGTGACCTGTTCCACGGCATTGTGAATAGCGAAGCAGCTTGGGGTCCGTAGGCTATACCTCCTGGCGAGGCAGAGCGTTGGTTGCAATTGCAGTCTGAGCAGTTGGAGAATTTCACGGAAGTAGAAGCCATCGATCCTTTGCTTTCTGCAATAAGCAAGATGCCAATTCTTAGTATCTTGAAACCCAAGGGCAACCATTAGCGAACCGCGATTGGTTCGCGAGTCACGACACACGAAGTGTGGAGTGGAAAGAGGAAAAGGTCCCACCGGGCGTGCCAGAATCTGTTCCCCTCCGAAAGACGGCGCGACGTGGGCGTCTCATTGAAAGGAGCCGCGACAGGGGTAAGACGATCAAAGACCGACTTCTTAAGAGCTTCCGTTGTCAGCACTGGGGCGGTGAAGTTTGTCGGCGGGAGCATGGTCCCAAAGAACAATCCTGTGGTGGCGCGAGTGACCTGTTCCATGGGCATTGTGAATAGCGAAGCAGCTTGGGGTCCGTAGGCTATACCTCCTGGCGAGGCAGAGCGTTGGTTGCAATTGCAGTCTGAGCAGTTGGAGAATTTCACGGAAGTAGAAGCCATCGATCCTTTGCTTTCTGCAATAAGCAAGATGCCAATTCTTAGTATCTTGAAACCCAAGGGCAACCATTAGCGAACCGCGATTGGTTCGCGAGTCACGACACACGAAGTGTGGAGTGGAAAGAGGAAAAGGTCCCACCGGGCGTGCCAGAATCTGTTCCCCTCCGAAAGACGGCGCGACGTGGGCGTCTCGCCTGAGATTCGGGGCAGATGCTAATTGGTGCTATCCGTCCACCTCTCCGAAGATGCCAAGTTGATTTATGGCACCATGTATCGAAGGTTTAGCCGGATGCGTCCGATGTAGCAGACTTCGTCAGATTCCCCCTCGTTTGAGGGGTTTTTGATTGTGGGGACGCTCTTCCCTGCAGGCGCAAGCCCCTGCAGTTAATTACGCTACCGCGTTGCGGTAACAACTTTCTCCTTCTCCAGATGGTCACTTCGTGTCGTGGGTGTTTGTTTTGTCGCCCGTGGATTGTTTACGGAGACTGAGTTATGTCGTCGCCCGTAGGGCGTGGACTAGTCCAAATCCGTATTTTCTTAGATTTGGTTTTGGGGTTTTGGTTTGAGGACACGTCAGCCATACTTGAGACTAAGATCAACTCAAACGTTTGTTAAGGATACGTTAGTCTCACTTTGAGACTAAGATCAACTTAACGGGATCGTTTAGATCCGACAAAGGAGCGTTTGGGCTCTATTGTTCCAGTTTAGAGACATAGTGGTCCATCGTATGTATAGCAGTCGGGACCCATCACCTCTCTGACGACGTTGAAGGATTACAACGACGGATGTCGGAGGAGTTCAGAGATGTACCCTCAAGCCAGAGTTAATTGGGGGGATTCATAGTCCAATCTGTTTGAAGGTTTAAGGATACGTTAGCCGTCTTTGAGGCTAAGATCAACTTAAACGGGACCGTTTAGATCCGACAAAAGAGCATGCGGGGCTCTATTGTTCTAGTTTAAAGACATTGCGGTCCATGGGTAGTTTAAGGACGTTGCGGTCCATGGGTAGTTTAAGGACATTGCGGTCCCTTGTTAGTTTTAAGACATCTCGGTCCAGGTTAAGGACGTCGTAGTCCATGGGTTTAAGGACCCCACAGTCCATTGTTAGTTTTAAGACATCTCGGTCAAGGTTAAGGACGTCGTAGTCCATGGGTTTAAGGACCCCACAGTCCATTGTTAGTTTTAAGACATCTCGGTCAAGGTTAAGGACGTCGTAGTCCATGGGTTTAAGGACCCCACAGTCCATTGTTAGTTTTAAGACATCTCGGTCAAGGTTAAGGACGTCGTAGTCCATGGGTTTAAGGACCCCACAGTCCAGTATGTGCTCTGGATGCTTCACACGGGTTCACTGCCGTGCTCTGCGAGGACCAGGCTCCGCTCTGGACGTTTTCCACGGGGTCAAAGAGTGACATTATCCGCTTCCACGTAACCAGGAATTTTGCATTAAACATGGGTTTAAGGACCCCATAGTCCGTATCGATGTGTGGTCGTCGGGACCCGTCACCTCTTTGAAGACATTGAGGGATTACAATGCCAAGTATCAAAGGAGTGAAGAGATGTACCCTAGAACCAGAATGGCTTGAATAGTCTTCGACCCAATTTGGGATCAAGACCGATTAATTATGTTATGAGCCCATTGGCCCAGTTAATCACAAATTGAGGACTTATGGCCATCTTGGGCTAAGTCCAATCAGGAGAGGCTTTGCCTCTATCCATTCAGGCCAATTGGGCCAAAGCCTAGTGTTAAACACTACAGAGCAGTCAGTGTTGAACACTGGGAATGAGGTTGACAAGTTAGTGTTTAACACTAAGAGATAATTGGTGTTAAACACCAGCAACAAGGCTTTTCAAATTAGTGTTAAACACTAAAACAGATCAGTGTTGAACACTGCAAATAAGGCTTTTTAATTAGTGTTGAACACTAAGGCCCAACAGTGTTTTAACACTGGGTTCGAGAGTTTCAATTTAGTGTTAAACACTAAAACAAGAGGGGTCACGTGGCAGCATGTGAGAGCGCCCTCCCTTCATTTATTCTGCTGAGATTATCGCGTCTTTCAGAGCATCACGTGCCATCACGTGATGGGCATTCAAATGCCTATGTATTAGAGCTTCTGCCGAGGGTCGCGTGGGTCACGTGGGGTGCTGCCTCAAAGGGGGCTTTCTGTAGATCTCTTGGGGGGGTCACGTGATGACACGTGACCCTGCCTCTATGTATGTTATTTAGAGGATCTGTTAACCTTTTCTCAGGAATTAAGTTCCTCGTAAGGTTAAACCCTGACAGTAATTTCAGAGGAATTAAATTCCTACTTCCTTTTGAAGGTTTATATTCTGAATAGAGTTGAACTCTGAATTTTCCGTAGGAATTAAATTCCTCATACATGTGAAGAACCAAATAGGGTTAAACCCTAACAAAAGCTTTTTAGGGAATTTGAACTTCCATCCTCTGTTAAATTATGATTAAAGGAATTAAATTCCCGCTGTTTCAACAGAACTAGGTTCTTAATTAGGGTTAAACCCTGTTTCTTTTTGTTCTGAAGGAATTAAATTCCCACGATACAGGGTCAAGCCCTAATTTTATTTTAAAGGAATTAAATTCCTATAGTTCTGTGAGAATTAAATTCTCGTGCTTGCATTTCCTCTCTATGTTTTGGATCTGCATGGCAGGATCTCAACCCATTGAGAATTAAATTCTCAACCTTAAGGGGAAATGTGCACTTTGCAGATCCTCTATCAAGGAGAGAAGAAATATATTCTTCTGTTTTATATATCAGAGTTAAACTCTGTTGAGAATTAAATTCTCTTTCTCTTTCAAGGAGCTTTTCCCTTTCTTACCTAGGGTTTTTGCAGAAGATCCAAGTCTTTTCCAAGTATCGAAGCTCTCTTCCTTTTCTTCTTCTCTCTCTGTCTCTGTATATCTCTCTCTGTGTCTCTTGGCTCCTATTTATAGGAGAAGCAGCCGAATCAATCAGTTTTTGACGAATCTTCATGAAAGATTTGATTTGCATCCATCATTCATTTTGGACCTTTGGATTATTGGGTGAATTTTATTCACCATTGGATTTCAAATCCAGGGGTTCCCCTTTATTATTTCGATTAGATTTAAAGGGGAAATCTTTCCAAACCCGAGATTTTCCCATAGATAGATGAAATTTCATCACCTCTGAATCTTTAATTCGATCTGCTCCAGATAATCACTTTCCTTTGGAAAGATTTGATTCTCCTTCAGAATTTAATTCTGTTGACAAAATGGGCTTTGAAAGCCGGTCACGTGTGACCACGTGACCCATGGTCACGTGTGGGCACGTGACCCCCTTGGAATGAGCCTTCCTCTTTCTTTTGCGCTCTGTCTTCTGATTGCTGCTTAAACGTCGCGTGCCACCACGTGACCCCTGGTCACGTGTGAGCACGTGACCCTTATTTGAACTCTCTTTCCTTGGTTCATCTGGAGAACGAGTCTGCTGTTTTGAACGTCACGTGCCAACACGTGACCCTGGTCACGTGGGAGCACGTGACCTCTTCTGAAGCCTTTTCCTTGACTTGATCAAGGAACCGGTGTGCCTTTGACGCTTGCATTTAAATGTCACGTGCCGACACGTGACCCTTTCTGAAGCCTTTTCTTTGATGTAGTTGGAAAACTGAACCTGACTTGATGATGCTTTTAGGTGTCACGTGCCAACACGTGACCGCTAGTCACGTGTAAGCACGTGACCCTCTTCTGAAGCTTTTCCCAGAAGCTTTCCTGATTTTAAATCAGGAAACAGTGGTCCCTTATCACCCTTTTTGAGGTGAGGCTTTAGTTTAAGGACACTACGGTCCATTGTCATCATGTTTGAGGTGAAGTTTTTCCGAATACCGCTCAGAGTTTTGACTCAGGAAGATAGAGAGCGGACACGAGCGTCGTCGTCTATCATTAACCTAAATTGTGACTCGTCAAGCATGGTATTTCTTGAGGAATCGGCCGTTGATTGGCCGGAAAGGTCTTTCGTCATGCATATCCATGAGCAAATAGGCCCCACCTTAATAGACCTTGTCTATGATGTATGGGCCTTCATAGTTTGGCTTGAATTTCCCCTATTTTATACGATTGGGGATCATAGTTCTTTTGACGACTAGCACGAGTTCGCCTTAGCGGAATGTTCTCGGCCTAGTCAATTTTTCGTATGAGCGCGTCATCCTTGCCTTGTAAGCTTCTAGGTTTTGTTGCGCTATGAGGTGAGTTTCATCAAGGGCGTCGAACTCCTCAAGCCGAAGATGGGCATTTTCGTCATCTGTTAGCTCGTATCGAATCGCAACTCGGAGAGAAGGGAGTTCTATTTCCAAAAGAAGGACTGCTTTAGTGCCGAATACCAACGCGTATAGTATTGTATTCGTAGCCGTTTTGAACGTCGTTCGGTACGCCCAGAGAGCTTCATGCAGTCTCTTGTGCCAGTCCTTTTTGTTTCTAGACACCGTTTTCTTTATAATCTTGGGCAAGGTCTTGTTGAAAGCTTTAGCCAGACCGTTGGCTCAGGGATTATAGACAGAGAAGTATCTCCAGTCTATTTTATGTTGTTTCGCAAAGTGGCTGATTTTATAGCTCCTGTAGGCTGGTCCATTATCCGAAATTATCCATCACGGAGTACCGAACCGGTAGATGACATGTGTCCTGAAGAAATAGAGAATATTCTCCATCTTCACCTCTCTTAGTGGTACTGCTTCCGCCCACTTAGAAAAGTAGTCAGTCGTCGCCAGTATGAACCGGTGTCCTTTGGATAATGCTGGCTCGATGAGGACGATTATGTCGGTTCCCCACATTTTGAACAGCCAGCTGGCTACCGTTTGGTGTAGCGAATTTGGATGTTGGTGGATGAAGTCCCCGTGAATCAGGCACGAGTGACACTGCTTTGCTCTAGTTAGAGTACTTTGTAACTCTTCCTCACTGCGTCTTCTTCATCCTGACGCCGATGCTTGACCTTTTCGTATATGGTCGTTTCACGTTCTCTGTCAGCTCTGCTCTTTTGAAAAGCTTCGTTTAGCAGCCTGTCAATTAGGCCTTCTGAAAGCTCCGGGGATTTTGGCACCGACCCTGCCCCCTGTTTCTCTATGTTGCTTCCCGACGCCAAGGGAGTTTCTTCATTATTTAACGATGAATGAGAAATCATGCGGCAACTTGCAACATAATCTTCGGTTTCTCCCGACGAGCCATTTCCCTCATCATCATCACTATCTCCGTTCTCAAGTATATGGTTGAGAAACTCTTCGAGGGTGACTGGGGTCCGTGCCTTCTGGTTGTACTCCTCTGGCGCGTCGATGTAATTTTGTAGGTCCGTACGCTTGTCGTCAGGCTGCACGGGCTTCTTGGCCTTCTTCTTTCCCTTCGAAGACTTTGAAAGTTTGACCTGTGTGTTTTGCCCATCGTTAATAGTTTTCGGTGTGGGATGCGATTTCAGCATCCCCTCAATGATCTCGGGCTCCCGCGGGATTTTCCACCTGATTGCCGGACATGCTTGAAGATCCTTCAGCATTTTTTGGTTTTATCTGAAAGGACAACTTCCCACGGAACTTCTTCCACAAACGAACATGAGTCCCCCAGCATATCCACCTTTTTAGGAGCGTGCCTCTGTGGCGGGTTCACCCTCCAGTTCTCTAACAACGCGAATTTCCCTTGACGGCACTGGTCCTCAACCCAGTTCTTGAAGATGTAGCAATCCTCAATAGGGTGGCTCACAATTCAGTGATAGGAACAGTAGTTGGAATTGTTGACGTCATCGGGCTGCGGTGGACATTTTGGGTCCGGCAAAATGATGAGTTTGTTGCGCACTGCCAGTTCGAACAATCTCCTCGTTTTATCACGGGAAAACGAGTAAGCACGTCCTGGCTTCTCTTCCAGGGATTGGCGTGGGCGCGCGTTGTTTAGGAGAGCAACCGGTTTCGGGTCACTCGGTTGTTTTTGAGTGTTGGCAACGAAGGTTGCTTTCCCATTGTCCTTTGCATTCCGAGGGTCTATTTTTGTTAAGGAATGTTTGTGGTCCATCTGGTCCATTTGGGCCAACTTGTCGATCAAAGCCTGGAAGGTGGTCGGCTCAAAGAACGTCATGAACTGGTTCGCAGTCGCTTGAGGATTGAGAGTCCCTATGAACATGCCCACGGCAGGAGCTTCTTCGATGCGTTGTTCACATTTTGACCAGAAGTTCCGCCATCAGATTGCGTATTGAACCCAGGTCTCTCCTGACTTCACTCTGGCATTGATTAATGCCGTGATCAGGGTGCGCTCGCTTGCGCTGGCGAACCGCTGCATGAATAGAAGTTCCATCTCTGTGAATGTTTTGATGGAGTCATTTGGGAGCTCCGGGTACCATTCAAACGCCGTCTCTGACAGGCTGTTAATGAACTGGCGAAGCTGCAATTTGTCGTCGCCTCCAGTATTGCCGCATAGAGCTCGGAACTGAGCGACATGCTAATGAGGGTTGCCTGTCTCTTTGTACACATGGAATTTGGGGATCGTATATCCCGGCGAGTACTTGATTTGATCATACCAGCCTGGGTACGGTCGTCCGGTTCTGACGACTTGGCCGACCGCTTCCTTGGCTTGATGAGCTCGTATTTGTTGAGCTATGTAATCATCAAGGGCAGCTTTAGAGATCATTTCCTCCCTGGCCACTGATAGCGCCGGAAGAGGGTTTGATGTTTCCCCTCTATCGTCCTCGAGTATTATCGGCGGGTCTTCAGCTGGAGGTTCTGGCTGAATCATCATTCCAACCATATCTTGGAACAGGAATGCCATCTGTTTTATATTAGCAGCATGTTCTGCGACCTCCTTACCTTTCTTTCCAGCACCCTTCGCAGGAACTCTGTATCGGTCTCCTGCACCTAGCGCTGTTCTGATGCTAACTCCGGACTTTCTTTCTGTCCGGTGAGTGTTGCCATCTTCGTCAGCATCTCCTGGAGCTTTTGTTGTTACTCCTGAACCTTTGTTAACGACCAAGTTTGCGGCCGATGACTCACGGAAGCACGGCTATCCTCTTTCCTGGAAGCCATGTAGACCGTATGGACGATCATGCCTCCAGACTTGGGGCGTTTCATTCTAGCGACTTTGGAATTCGCCGCAAGCAGCAGGATTTTCTCTGGCCTCCGCCTTTTGTGGGAGGTCGAGATTGAAGGAGCCGTTGTAACAGGAGCATGTGTGAATGAAGTCCTTCGCTGTATGGTGGGAGGATGATTTTCCTCTTTTCGAACCTTCATTTTCTCCGGTTGATGAGAGTGGTCTTTGTTGATCACAGAGTCCTAAACTTTCTGTCAGACCCTGTGGATTTGGGAGGACAGCCACTGAGAGAGCTGCTCCGGTTTTTCCTGCGTCATGTTTTCAGCATGTGGGAGAGATTTCTTTAGCACCGCGGTTGGGGAGTTTTTGCGCACCCTCTTTAGCGGTTCAAAGCTATTCCTGGTTGGAACAGCAGTGTCAACTTCTACCATTGGAGCTGGTGGAGTAAGTCCAGAGGGGGAGTTTCCCCAGCTCTTCTCACTCGGCGCCAGTGGCGACGTCGAGCGTACTTTGCAGACGGGACCACCTCAGTTGTGGAAGTGGCTCTGTCGTGCCTCATGCTTTGGTGAGGGGCTGCTGCTGGTGCCAGCCTGTCAAAGACTGACGTCCGTTGAGAGGGAACAGCCAATCTTTCGAAGACCGATTTTCTGGTAGGGGAAGCACCTTTGACGACTTCACTTGCCAGAGTTGGAACGGCTATCCGTTTCGGGATAACCCCTTCAGGTATTGCGAGCCTATTTACAGGCCCATTTGAGCTTTAGCTCAGCCTGTTGAAGACTGAGGTGGCAGACTTGGACGACCTGTTGAGAGGGGCCGTGGTAGTTGCAAGTCGATCAAAGACCGACTTCTTTGGAGCTTCCTGTAATGGCACTGGGGCGCTGAAACTCGCTGGCGGGAGCATGGTCCCGAAGAACAATCCAGCGGTGGCTTGAGTCACCTACACCACCGGCATAGAAAAGATGGATGCCGTATTGGGCCCATATGTCACTCCTCCTGTTGGGGCGGAGCGGAAGTTGTTGTTGCAGTTGATGCAGCTGGAAGCCATTGATATTCACTTCTTCTTTCTGCACAGGAGAAGACACCAAATCTTAGTACCTCGAATCCAAGGGCAACCATAGCAAACCGCGATTTTGGGATATCAACAGTTGGAAGATCGATATTCGTATTTGGGACTAAGATCGGTTTAGGAAATAATGAACCCATGGGCTCGGTTGATCTGAATTAGGCACTTAGCCAACTTGGGCCTGGTCCACTCAATTTTCTTTTTATTTGAAAAAGAGTGCTAAGCACTTGTTTGGTCTCAGTCTTTTTTTATGCAAAAAGTGCTGAGCACTTATATAAGTTTTGACGCTCACACCTAGCCATATAGGGTTTTAAGTCATGGGGATTTGTCCAATAAGTGTTAAACACTTTACCCTTTTTTGTCTCTTTATGGAGTGCTGAGCACTCTTTATGGCGCCCACATGCGAAGCACGTGAGGCGCTAGGTGCTGCCTAGTGAGTGTCAGGCACTTTTTATTCTGTGGCGCCCACGTGATGGACACGTGAGGCGCTGGGTGCTAGGCGCCGCTCACTGAATACTAAGCACTCCTTTATTTTGTAGCGCCCACGTGAGAGGCACGTGGGGAACTAGGCACTGAGCACCGGTCACTGAGTTCTAAGCACTCCTTTATTTTGTAGCGCCCACATAAGAGGCAAGTGGGGCGCTGGGCGCTGAGCGCCAGTCACTGAGTGCTAAGCACTCCTTATTGAGTGGCGCCCATGTGGGGGAACGTGATGCGTTGGGTGGTGATTTTTCCTTGTATATTTTGTTCTGAAGAGTTCAATTTCCGGGTTCTTTTCTGAATCTTTGATCTCCAAGAGCAAGTTCGTCCCGATGAGAATTAAATTCTCAAATTGTGGGAGACTTGTCTTGTGGATCTCAGATCCAGAGAAAGAACTAAGTTCTTCTTTTAAAAGGGTTAAACTCTTCAATAGGTAAACGAGATACTTTGATCTCTCTTCTTTTTTTACCTAGAACTTTTTTCTGAGAAGGGAGATCTTCCTCTTTCTTCCTTTTTAAAGCTTTCTACTTTGTTTTTTTCGAAGCTTATAGGGGAGTTCCTCCTTTTTAGACTTGAAGTCTTGGGCCCTTTATATAGTAGTGGTAGTTTATTAATTAGTTGAAGAAATCTCTCATTAAGAGATCCTAATTGATTTTGGGGATTTACCCACTGTTGGATCTTTGATCCAAAGACTTCTGTTTTACAGAAAGTATTCTTCTAACAAGATTAGGGAAATGTTTGCCCATACAGAATTTATTCTGTAGATTGGTGATTTTTTAATCACCAATGGATTTTTAATCCAACGGTACTCTGTTCTACAGAGGGCAATCCTTCTTATTTAGAAATATTTGAAGAATATTTTCTCTAAACGGAATTTAATTCTGCATCCTGATGATTTATCGCCTCCGTTGGATTTTTGATCCAACGGCTCTGTTTAACAGAGAGTAGAATTTATTTCTACTAGGCGCCGGCGCTCACGTGCTGTGTACGTGGGCGCTTATTAAGATTTTAATTCTTTCATGTGCTTTGCACTTTGGCACCCACGTGAGGAGCACGTGCGGTGCCAATAAGAGTTTTTATCTCTGGTGCTGGCGCCCTCGTGGAAGGCATGTGAGGCGCTGCTTAATTTTTTTTTGGTTTGCACACTGGCGCTGCTCATATAAGCGTTTTATAACTCTGGCGCTAGCGCCCTCATGGAAAGCACGTGAGGTGCTGCCTAAGATTTTTGTGTGTTTTGCATACGGGCGCTACTCATATAAGAGTTTTTAACTCTGGTGCTAGCGCCCCGTAGAAGGCACGTGAGGCGCTACCTCTTGAGTTTTGAACAGAGATTTGCTCTTTTATTGGGGGAAACACACCTATTTGATCGGCTAACTGTAAAGTGCAAAACTCTCCCAGGAGTAACTGTTACTCGCAGTGGGTATCAGGATCCAACTATCTCATAGGAAGTATGCAATCTCATTGCAAATTTCAACACTTGAAATTCCTGATAATTGTTTTTGCCCCTAGCAACTTATGATCTTGGCTATGGTCAACAAATCATAAATGCTAGACAAGTTCAACCTGTCATTTCTTGATTGAATTAAATCCACCCGTACGACCCTCAGCTAAGGTCAATAAAGCCGTACGACTACCATAATCCAATAGCATCACATGCTGCAGATAAGTACTAATTAGCTACCGTATACTACGTCTTGGCTATGGTCAACAAATATAGCACGAATACTAAATAGTACTTATCTAAAATGACAGAGGGTTACGACTGGTTTTAAAGAACATCTTTAATGTAATGAACTTGGTATCGTTATAGAATCTAGTGATTTGAAAAGGAGAGTTTTTTGTAGCTTTTGCTAGTTTTGCTAAAGAGGTCACTCCCGGTGAAGAGATCTCAGCTCTTTCCTCATCGAATGAGGTGCTGGATATTCATCAAGGAATACCACTATGCAAAACAAGAACTAGAGAAGCTATTAAAACAAAACCGAATGGGTTGTAGCATTTGCTAGTTTTGCCAAAGAGGTCACTCCCGGTGAAGGGATCTCGGCTCTTTCCTCATCGAATGAGGTGCTGGATATTCATCAAAGAATACCATCATGCAAAGCAAGAACTAGAGCTACCATTTTAAAATTTTGAATCTACAACATCTTTAGATTTCTTTTCTTTTCATTAATCTCATTAATGAAGTCCCATCATTTATGTTTCCCTAAAAATCACATAAAAAGAAACGAAAATAGAATGTATGCTTATGCCATCCGCATTCGTCAAGGGGCCCCGTCATGCACCGTTAGGTTACTTAACTAACGGCAGAGCGGGGGCTGGACTAGCGCAGGTGCAAAACATAAGCAACGTTTACTATATATAATATATATATATATATATAGCATTCGTCTCACACAGTTATATGATCACATCACAGAACCAGGCAGCAGAAGTCAATATATGAAATATTGGATATACTAGGAGGTCCGTGTTTTAAATTAAGCCACTAATGAAAAACATGAATTCCACGATCGTGATGAATAGCCAAACCCACATTCCTAGACCTCTACGAGAGCGGCAAGCAACCCTGCCAATTCTAGAGTTAGGAGACCCGGTCTCGACTCCTCAAGATTGTCTCCCACTGGACTCCAGAACCAGGTTACTTGTGCTCCCCTCCTTGGGTCTATCCTAATGCGGAAAAGTAAATAATATACATCAATGGTGACATCATCCACAACCCGAAAGTGTCCCAATAAAAGAATATTACATTTAAAAATTTACATGAATGAAAATTGAAAATCTCTCATCTCACGCAAAACCCCCGGCTATTCATTCACGACGATCCAATATAACATATCACAGCAACACACAACTTCACATGTCATCAACGTAAGTAAATATGTATATCCCAAATTCTGTTGACATATAACAACGAGATTGGGGATACACCACATATTACACTTACGGTCGCAGAAAAAAAATGAAAACTACAATAATTAGAATCTGCATTCCTTAGACATCATAAACCCGGAATATCTCATATTCCGAATTTCATGCCTAATCCTATAAACCTTGCATTTTAGTCTCATATCGAAAACACTTTTCAATAACTTAGTCGGGTAATTGTATGGTTACTAGGCACACTAACAAGGCTCTACAAGGCATCGACCATGCCAAAATTAAATTTTTATGTGCCGAATAACACTAAGCAAGATCGTATACTAGAGTTTAGGCGAAACAATTAGCAAGTAAACAACTTTACTCTAAAGGGAATACGAAATACAACCTTTGTAGATCGGTCCTTCACTTCTAAAGCTCCTTGATGAAGTCCCTTCACTGCGATCAAGCTTCTCCCGGACTCTTGCATGGCTTCACGACGTGAAGGATGCGACCTTGCTTGAAATCTCCGAGGCCGAAGATGATCTACGTCGAGAGAATTCCGACTCAAGCTCCTACTTCACTAACTAGAGAAATAGTGAAGTAAACACCCTAAACTAAAGTGCTAGTCTAGTAGAGGATGGAGAAATAGGAAGTGGGTTCTCTTTAGAATTTTGTTTCTCACACTCTTTCTCACTTTGAATCAAACCCTAGTTTTCTTTCTCCTTTTCACAATGAAGAAGATGAATAAAAGAAAGAGGAAAGGATAATGATCAAGTGAGTAATCTAACCATGGTGAGTGAGTATCATATACTAACTCATGGTGGGACATAACCATGGCTAAGTCAAGATAGTTAGGTTAACAAAAATCTAAAGTAAAACAAATTAAGTGGACTTTGTCAAAGTATCCAAAAGCTTCTACAAACTTCATACTTATGACATAAGCTTCACTAATTTGTAATTACTTTAAATAAATATTAACCACCATCTAATATAGTATGGTGTATGTCTTACACACCCATGTTTAGTGTATCATCAACCATGATACAAAAGAAAACACTTTAATATATATATCACATATATATATATATACAAGTATTCATTTGTGAGAAAAACCCTAAACTGAACAAGTGTTAGCAAATGTAAATTAGTATATCTAATATACAATTATACACTTAATTATTAAATCAACACTTGACTTAAAAATCCGGTCATATTTCATATAACCGGCTAACATCCATCGTATCGACTTTCGAATCAACACTTGATTCGATAACCCGGTCATATCATATATAACCGACCGATACAAAAAGTCGCGAGAATAGAATACGGTATCACATGCTCGCATTTATTCT
This sequence comes from Agapanthus africanus, assembly GCA_030015575.1. Classification (NCBI taxonomy): domain Eukaryota; kingdom Viridiplantae; phylum Streptophyta; class Magnoliopsida; order Asparagales; family Amaryllidaceae; genus Agapanthus; species Agapanthus africanus. The sequence goes on from JASDDO010000019.1 coordinate 947,382,221, forward strand.
CGGTCCCGCACATATCACATACGTGCTCCTATTTCGTTTTGCCTGAGCCAGTAAAACCTCTGTGTAGGACTCTAAAGACTCGTCAATACGCCGGCAGTAGGTGATGATCACATCACGCACCCACAAGCCGTCAGCGGTACTAGCTGGACGTAACGGCTACCCGGGTATTGAGCGATCAGAAGATCAGCAAGCAAGCCCGCTCCAACTCCTGTAAAAGCCTGCCGGTAACACTTCCCGTACAGTCCGGTCTCCTCGTCTGATATGTCGCATATCAAGTCTAAGGGTGGTAAATGTCAGACCCCAATAACCGATAAGTCGTATCGATGTGAGGCTCATAATGGGTCGAGAAACTACTGGTAACACTTACCAGTAAATCTCTGAATCAGCCCTGGCCAGGGACTTCCCTGTTACGGCCAATCGAACACAGCGCAACATCAACCCCCAATACCGGGAGAGACGAAACCCCTCCTATCGCTCATTGCCTCCATGTGACTCGCGACTGTACCCAAAAACCACCGTTTTGCACGCCCTCATGGACGTGGTAAGATGGAAATCAAAGCACAGTGGGAATCACATGAGACTCTATGACGATCTCGGGTCTACAGACTAACCTACACAAGTGTCACCAGAGAACTGCCATCTGACGTGAGGTATAATACCATCTGGGAGTTCTCGGCGAGTCCGTCAAGTGTACCCAGTCTCCACTGAGCACCCGTATACCATCTCTGATGTCAAACACTAATGGATATGGAATCATCCATCGCCCATCTCATGGGTCGAGAAGTGTATACGCTAGTCTACACTGGTATATCGATGCCCCGTCTCGATACACCCATGACTAGGGACATTGAAGGATGTACTTATGGACTACTATGGCCCCACTAGTATGATCCGCATCACAGTCCAGGTAGTCAAGTACACATCCTAAGGGCTTTATCAACATGTAGCTATAAGATAGTATAAAGAGACAAGTATACATGTTAAGATAAAGAGCAACCAGATAGCATACTATCATATCGAGCAAGAAAGTCCTCTCTATATATGTCCAAGCATCCAATATAATATACATCATCTATACAATACTGGCATCTAGGGCATACATACAACTAATAGTAATTCAACAAGATTCCCGACTACCCGATCGAATACTCGTCGGGAACTTTAGTAGATGGCCGCACCCCCGATGCCGTCGACCAAGTGCACTTAGGCGGAACACCGTGGCCTCGAGCACCCGAGTGGATGCTTTTGGCAACAGGGTTCTCGTAAAGTCACTTGGTCGGGGCTATGGGGCGTGGCTACCTAGTAAAGTTAACCGGCGAGTATTCGCGTACGATCCGCGATTGCGACGGAGTTTCGATCCGAATCGAAACTTCGTGACAATCGATCAAAAGAGACTAACATGCTAGATTTACAAAAAAACTAGTTTTCATAAAACTAATTTAATATGGATTCCAACCATTGCATCACATATCAAACTTAAATCCGAAACGATGTAAAAATACGACTACGAAACACTCTGAATAGCCCCAATAGAAAAGTTAACATCACATGCAAACTGGGATAATCAAACATAAACATGAAACCCTAAACCCAACACATCAGAACACAACAAAAATTCGAGCCCAAAATCTTGTAGTAGGACCGGTGAGGCCGGCCAAATTTCTATTCTCGCCGGGTCAATTTTGTAATTTTGGTCTCAAATTTCTATAGTGTTCTTGTTATATCTCATACAACATTCCGCAGTTGTTTAAAAAAAATTTAGAGATCATTTTAAAATCGACATAAAGTTGATGTTTGGGTTTACGGTTTCGGAGTTGTTTCGGTTTCGTGGTTTTACAAACATCGTCTAATCTTCTAGTTTTGGCTCTGATACCATGAAAGTGTTTGTTAGCACCGCCACTAGGTTTTACTAGTATCAAGCTTGCCAATTTAAAAAATTTCGGGGTGCTAATCAACACTAACCAAGATCTTAAACTAGATGATTAAGGTTTAACTATGATATAACAAAAACTTTAACTAAGTGAAGGATGCTACAACCTTTGTATACCGTGTCCACGCGACTCTACTAGGCTCCACTTGAAGTTGGATCGAGCTTCCTTTGCGATCTTCGTGCCGAAGATGGTCCACCCGAAGCTCCGCTAAACCAAGCTACGTCTTCACTAAACTCTTAGTGAAGGAAACACACTACACCAAAGTGCTAATCTAGTGTAGGATGGTGAAGTAGGGGTGTTGTTTACTCAGTAGGATTCTCACAAGCTTAAGGGTTCATAACTCATGTGAGAGATTGAGCTTGGAGGTGGAGGTGAAGAAGATGGAGAGAGCTAGAGAGCAAAATGAGCTCAAGTAAAATGAACCATTGTGTAGTATCAAGTGTAGGATGGATTCACAAATATCAACTATATTATTGAACCATGGAATTCAATTCAATATAAAATTGAACCATACTTCAATAGTAGATCTAAACAATTATAATATAAAGTAAAGCCATGCCTCACCCCTCCACAACAAAAGTCTCTTCATTTTCCACCTCATTTTCTATTTTCTCAAAATAGAAAATCAAACCATGCTTCATAATATATATATATATATATATATATATATATATATATATATATATATATATGTATGTATGTATGTATGTATGTATGTATGTATGTATATATTTATATGTATGTATGTATGTATATATATATAAGGATAAGCAAATAATTAGTGAGCAATAATATTAGTCAATATATAATTATATCAAATATAAATATATATCATATTATTAAATCAATGCTTGATTTAATAATCCGGTTATATCACATAAAACCAACTAATATCATTTATCTGTATATCATATTATTAAATCAACACTTGATTCAATAATCCGGTTATATCACATATAACCTAACTGATATCAAATAACCGCCAGATTAGAATACGGTATCACATACTCGTATTGAATCAGACACCCGCATATATCAGCATATGTGCCCTACTTCGTTTCACTTGAACTAGGAAACTTCTGTGTGGGACTCTAAAGACTCGTCAATACACCAGCAATAGGTAATGATCACATTAGTTACCCGCAAACCGTCAGCGGTACTAGCTGGACATAATGGCTATCCAGATATTGAGCGATTAAAAGATCAACAAGCAAGCTTGTCCAAACTCCCATGAAGCTTATAAGTAACACTTACCGTACAGTCTGCTCTCTTCGTCTGATATGTCGCATATCGAGTCCGGGGGTGGAATCGTCAGACCCCAATAACTTGATAAGTCATGCCGATGTGTGGCCTATAACGGTATGAGAAACTACTGATAACTCTTACCAGTAAATTTCATTAACAGCCATGGCCAGGGACTTCCTGTTATAGACAACCGAGCATAGCGTAACATCAACTTCCTATACCGGGAGAGACGAAACCCCTCCTATCGCGCATTGCCTCCATGTGACTCAAGACTGTACCCAAAATCCACATGTTTGCATGACTCCTTTGAGCCGTGGTAGGGAGGAAATCAAAGCACGGTGGGAACCACACAAGACTCTATGACGATCTCGGGTCTACAGACTAACCTGTACCAGTGTCACCAGAGAACTGCTATCTGACGATAGGTACAGTACCATCTAGGAGTTCTCGGCGAGTCATGTTCGGTATACCCATTCTCTAATGAGCAGCTGTGTACAATATTTGATGTCAAACACCAATGGATATAGAATCAACCATCGCCCCATACAGGGTCAAGAAACGTACACACTAGTCTACTCTGGAATATCGATGCCCTATCTCGATATTCCCTCGAGTAGAAATAATTGAAGGATGTGCTTGTAGACTACATAAGTCCCAGTAGCATGATCTGCGTCATAGTCCTGGTAGTCAAGCCAACATCCTAAAGGCTTTATCAACATGTATATGGGAGACAGTATAATAATACCAGTGAACATGTTAAGATAAAGGCAACCAGATAGCATACTATCATGTCGAGCAAGAAAGTCCTCTATATATATGTCCAAGCATCCACTATATCATACAATAATGGCCTCTAAGGCATACATATTCCTAACAACTCATGCTATATTGTCATATATATTACCATACTTGTTTACATATATTACGATAGAACTGTATGCTAGATAAAATTGCCGTGTTTATATAAAATGACATGCTGAGACACCATACCTCAAAATCAATTGTTCATGATATATACTTCCTTTATTATTACACTTTATATTTCACTTCATAACTTGTGGAATTACCGAGTGAAAGTTCGTTAACGGGCATTCCACCCACCTTTGTTTTCTTGGAATGTTCGTCAGATACTGTGGAGACTGAGGAGGTAGATATCTCAGAGGATGTCACGCCCTGCTTCCCGGTATACGGCGAAGGGGACGCGATGAGATCCGCTACGTATATACTCAGAAGTACATACGCTAAGCGTATCTAAGCAATATAAAGATAATCACAAGAGACAAGAGATAAAAATAACAGCAACTTTATTTATTAACATTCCTTTATACAATGCATGAAAAGTAAATACAACTGGAATAAAAAGCAATGCCTAAACAATGGCATAACAGGAAATGAAAATACTGAATAGAAAAGGTACAATGTCTAGAGCTCGGGGTCTTCTAGAAACTGATCCAAGTCTTCACTGGTGGGCTCGATCTCCGCTGTGTCCGGATCACCTGACGACATTCAAAGAAGAAAGAAATAGAATGTCGTCAGCGAACAGGTCGCTCGGTAAGTCCCAAAGTTAAGGGAGAAATAGAAAAGACAGAATAAGAATGTATCTTTTAAAGTTGTATAATATTGTAGAAAATTGTGTTAACGTTGTTGTTTGTAGCTTGGTACAGAAAGATACCAGTGTATACGAGAGGGGTCTCTATATGCTAGAAACCAGGGCAAACTGAAAGTACAAGGAACCGTTATGCCACGGTACAACAGCAACAGGATTCATGTTAGGTGTCTTAATCTTACTGTCTCGTGCCACTTTTAACACCTTCCGTACCAATCTACCCCTTAAACCCCGTAGTGTTTTGATTGTATTGTTATATTGTACTGTATAAGTTGTATAGTTGGTTGACTGACCGAAACCATGATATCGGTAACGGATGTACTGGATGTGAACTGGATTCATGTACATGGAAAGTATATCCATGGTTTGGTTCAGTCAAGTTGAATAGATTGATAACTGGATTCATGGATTCGTGTGTTCATGATGAATTGTAATATTATAGTTTTAAAGATTGACTTGAATCATATTCAAGTCAGATTAATCAGACTCAAACCCGAGTCGGACAGTAGAAATGTAAATCGAAGTTCTATATTTACTAGGGTCCTTAGGGTAATTTATAAAATTTGAGGGGGTTTAATGTAAAAATACTTTTGTATAGTTTTCAAGATACACCCTAAGTATTTATTATTCGTCTTTAGAGTTGTAATGAGGGTGGATTTTATATTATGACATTTCTAGTGAAAATATCGTAGTTTTATATAAATAAAGGTATTTATCTGTAATATTGATTTATTTGAAGTTCATGGTATTTTAATATAAAATTTATTCTTATGATTTTTAGAAAAAGGTGGAAAATTTATATTATAATAAAATAGATATTTAAATGATATATATACATATGTGTATACAAAAAATAATTTTAATAAATATTTTTTATTCCAAAAATCTCATTTTCTTAAGATGTCGTATTTTAAATCTTTCGAGACCGAATACTCCTTGCGGAGGTCTGAATCTCGCACTACTAGCCCGAGGGTGCACGATAAACCGTACTATCCCAAATGGGTTCCCCAAAGTGGGTTGTAGCGGCGCTTTGCAAAGATTGTAAAATACTAATCCTTTAGAATACGGTTTTATTAAGTAAAAGGTATTTATTTGCAAAAGTCGATTTTTCCGTATTTTAGATTCTAGGGTTTTCTATTTCAACTAGACTATTTCTAAATGGTCTAAACAATAAGTTGTTAGATACCTCAAATCGCCTCTTCACCGCCAATTATGGCCAGGTAAGTACAAGTGAAGAAAGGAGGGATCCGCTCACGATTTATCATGAGACGGGCCTTTTAAAATTACCTTTCTCACTTGCCTAACCTAGACACCACAAAGTCAGGTTTAGATAAACGATCGATGCCCACAACTTATCGTATTTTCCTATTAAAAGATATTTGTTTTAAAAGTGTATCAAAGCTAAAACTTTTAGAAAAGGTTTTATTAAGAAAAGGGTATTTAAATGTAAAATCTTGTTTTATCGTATTCTAAGTTTTCAAGGTAGCGTGTTAAGTTTTCAAGGTAGGTCATTACCTCGTGATCTAGTTTAAGGTATAGCAATGTTAAGGGGGTTATATGTGAAAACTAAACATTGTGGTATTTAAGTGAAAATACGATATATTGAAAAAACTATCATTTCATGTGAGAAAACTTGTTCAAATTATTTGTTAAGTGATTAATAGTCAACATAAAGATGTTTAAGCATGAATGTATTGGTGAGAAGTGAGATTTTATAGAAAACCGAATCGGAAATCGGATTTGTTCCGATTCCGTCGGGTTTTGTAAATTCATATTTTTATGAAAGAAAAGAAAGATATAAAGGGGGACTTACGGGTTTGGACAACACTAGAGAGTGAGAGGGAAGTAGAGGATCCGCCGGTGCGTCGATTCGTCGTCGAGAGTTCCTATCACGATCACCGGAAGTTCGCCGTCGATTTCGTCAGCGCTTCGCCTTTCGCTCGTTTCCAAAGTACCAAAGTTTTCTTGAGATTTTGAGATAGTGGGCTCAGAATTTTGGGATGAGAGGGTAGGAGGTAGGGGTATATTTATACGGTTAGGGTAGGTGTAGGGTTTTTATTTAAAAAAATGTAAAAAAAAATAGGAAAAATGTATTAAAAATGGATTGAATGAGAGTTATTGTGCTCTCTGGAAACGATCTGAGAAATTAAAGTGTGCAGGGGGATAGAGAAGACCCAGAAGCACATTTTTGTAGTTGGAGACTCGGCCGTCCGGCCGAGTCCGGCCGGCGGCGCCGGCCGACTCGGCCGAGTCAGGCCGAGTCGGGGGTGCAGGAGGTGGGGGGTCGCCTGGGGTAGTTACTGGAGTATTTAACTTTTCATGTGTAGTGGGATATTTTGGAGTTATGGCTGTTGGACTGTTGGGCTTCTATAAAATTTAAAACAAAACAATATTAAAAATAATGTGGGGCAGGGGATTTGAACTCTAGTGGCTTGGTTCAGCAGTGCAAGGTCTTATCAATGAGCCACAAGCTCTTTCTTATAATTATGGTGTGAAATAAATACTTAAAGAAATATCAGCAACATTAACTACTCCAAGTATACTTTGAATTTAAATCAATTCTTTGTACATTAAAAATGGAGTTGTTACAGAGGAGGAGCACGATCAGATCGCGATCCAGGCCTAGAACAGTTATCTTCTTCTCAGTTTATGTATGTCATTGTTTAGGCATTTCCATTCTTGTATTTTCTTTCAGTTAAAATCATGTATTGTAAATGAATCAAGATGAATGTAAATAAAGTTGTTGAATTATAAATCTCATGTTAATTATCTTGTCATTTTTATATTGCTTCTTCTATGCTTAGCGCATTTATTCCGGAAAATGACCTCGAAATAAATATGTCGCGGGCTTGCCATGTCACCGTTTCCGTCTATTAGGAAGCGGGGCATGACATATAGTATTAAGGAGGTAGGGTTGACCGAAAAACAGTTTTCAATAACAAATATAACTGAAGAAGATACATTAGAATGCTTCTCCTTCAATACGGTCATATGAAATTCCTTACAGTCCTCTTTCTCCGGCCCATATTCGTGACAGTTGTCACAAGTTAGACCCAAACAGACATTCCCCAGCCCAGTGTAAAAAGTTGGTTCGGTCAAGTCAAACATTTTATTATCTTGATTAGGGTGTGACATGATTGCTATCTGGAGAAAGAGAAAAGAAACACTCAGCGTACGCTAAAGATTAAATTGGTTATTAGTTTATGTAATTAGGATGGCTCGCACCGTTTTCTCGAATTTTCCTTCAAATCTTAAAAAAAGGAAAACTGGTCAGGATTATTCGCACCTTACAAGTTCACTAACCGTTCAGCCAGGTGAGTGTTGGTGCTCCGAAGGAGTTTCCCTGTGCTCTCATACGGACCTAATTAAAATAAACCTCGTTTCCGCAAAAGCGTAGCCCCGTTAATACTTTTCTAAACATCTAATAGGTTAGCTAATTATGAAGTGAAAAATATCTCCCAAGAGTAATCCTACTCATCAGTGGGATCGGGATCCAATTATCATCACGTGATAACTCCCGATGTGGTTTTTGCCCATAATGCTTATGACCTTGACGTAGGCCAACATATCATAAGTCATTAGTCAAGTTCAACCCGTCATTATCCTGGATTAACTTAGACCCACCCGTACAAGTTCTTGACGTAGACCAAAATAACTGTACGACTGTCCTAAATAATCGCATATCTATGCAGCAAACAAGCATTACCCAGCTACCATTCACTATGCCTTGACGTAGGCCAACATACACTGCATGAATACTAGGTGATACTTGTAAAAAATGACGGAGAGCTACGGCTAGGTTTTTGGCGAAAACCCCTTTAACGTAATGAACTTGGTATCGTTGAAGGAACCAGGTAGTTTTGAAAAGGAGCGGTTTAGGCTCCACTTTTGAAAACCAGTGGTTTTGATGAAAAGCGAGTAATCTATAGTAATATAAACTTTTGCTCAAGAAGCCACTCCCCGTAAAAGGATCTAGGCTCTTGCCTTCTCAAATGAGGTGCTGGATATTCCTAACCGAATACCACTATGCAAAGCGAAAGAGTATGACTACAGTTTTTCGAAATTAGTTCCAACAATATCTTTTAGGTTTCTTTTTCTTGCATTAATCAAAATCAATGCGGTCCCATCAATTAAATCCTATCACACCAGAAAAGAACGAAAATAAAATGTACGTATATGCCATCCGCATTCGCCACGGGGCCCCGTCATGCACCGTTAGATTACTTAACTACCGGCAGAGCGGGGGCAGGATTAGCGCGGATGCAAAACATATACAATACATACTAGTATGTGTGTGTGTGTAACCATTCGTCCTAGGCATGATATAAGCAATATCACAGAACATCAATAAGCAACATGGAATAACGGATAATCTAGAAGCCCCGGGTTTCATTTGAACCACAAATGAAACTCGGCATTTCCCGGTCGTGTGGATAGCCCGTGCAATAAAGAACCTAGACCCTTATGAGAGCGGCAAATTACCCGCCAATCCCGGAAGTGAGGCAACCCCAATCAACAAAATGAATGGGCCACCCAACACTTCATAGAATCCGGTAACTTGAGCACCCTTCCATGGGTCATCCTATACCCCCTACGAGTGCGGCGAATAGCCCGCCAATTCTAGAGTGTTCTCCGCCGAAATACAGAGACGGAACCGCGTAGGTTCGTCTTGCCTGAATTTGGGGGCAGATGCTAATTGGTGCTATCCGTCCACCTCTCCGAAGATGCCAAGTTGATTTATGGCACCATCTATCGAAGATTTAAACAGATGCGGCCGATGTAGCAGACTTCGTCAGATTCCCCCCTCATCTGAGGGGTTTTTTTATTGTGGGGACGCTCTTCCCTGCATGTGCAAGCCCCTGCAGTTAATTACGCTACCGCATCACGGTAACCACTTTCTCCTTCTTCAGATGGTCACTTCATGTCGTGGGTGTTTGTTTTGTTTTTGGTTGTCCGTGGATTGTATACGGAGACTAATTTATGTTATCGCCTGTAGGGCGTGGATTAGTCCAAATCCGTATTTTCTTAGATTTGGGTTTGGGGTTGGGTTTAAGGATACGTTAGTCTCATTTGAGATTAAGATCAACTTAAACGTATGTTAAGGATACGTTAGTCTAATTTTAGACTAAGATCAACTTAACAGGATCATTTAGATCCAACAAAAGAGCATTTGGGCTCTATTGTTTAGTTTAGGGACATTGCGGTCCATTGTTAGTTTAAGGACATTACGGTCCAAGGTTAAGGACATCATAGTCCATGGGCTTAAAGGACCCCATAGTCCGAGGTTAAGGACATCATAGTCCATAGGTTTAAGGACCCCACAGTCCAAGTTTAAGGACATCATAGTCCATGGGTTTAAGGACCCCACAGTCCAAGGTTAAGGACATCATAGTCCATGGGTTTAAGGACCCCACAATCCAAGGTTAAAGACACCACAGTCCATGGGTTTAAGGACCCCACAGTCCATGGAATGTTTGGTTACCGGGACCCGTCACCTTTCTGAAGACGTTGAATCTGAATTGAGGACTTATGGCTAACTTGGGCTAAGTCCAATTAGGTTTAAAATATTGGACTTTTGTTTGGGCTGCTGAGCATTTGTCTGGGTTCAGCCCCCCATTATTTAGCAATGCTAAACATGAGTCTGGGTTCTGACCATATTTTGTCTTGTATTGAGTGCTAAGCACCCGTATACCATATGAGATGATCAATCTTGGAAGAAAAGAATGTATTTGAGGCTCAGTAAAAAAGGGGAGTCTTGCCTCTGGAAGACTTAGCCAATTTGGGCTAAGACTGGTTCAACTATAGTGTTAAACATTAGAGTACACTCGGCTATCACGTGCTCCTACGTGATGCGCTCAGAATAGTGTTAAACACTAGGGATGCAGCGCCCAAAATAGTAATAAACACTAAAAAAGAAGAGCTCACGTGGGGTCACGTGAGACGCTTGAATGTTATGCCCAAACTTCCTTTATTTTGTTCTCAGAATATGCAAGCAAGTGTTAAACACTTAGCCTTTATGACCATCATGTGTGGACACGTGATGGGTATCCATGATTTGGATATTAAAAGGATTTTGCTAGGGGTCACGTGGGGACACGTGAAGGCGCCCAAAGTGTGTCCTGACTTGGCTTTGTTCTCTTTATTTTAAGGGATTTATCAAAGGGTCACGTGGGAGCACGTGACCCCATCTGAATCATTCTTTTAATTGACCATTGAGGGGAGGGTCACGTGTTACCACGTGATCATATTGGGTACTTAATCTTTTTTACATGCATGAAAAGTTTAAGTCCCTTGTTTAAGAATTAAATTCTTTTATAGGGTTAAACCCTAATTTTATTTAGAGGAATTAAATTCCTATGTATTTGGAAGAATTAAATTCTTTAAATCCAACTCTCCCTCTAAATTTTGGATCTGCATGGCAGAATCTCCTCGATGAGAATTAAATTCTCAACTTATGGGGAGATCTGCTTCTGCGGATCTTCAACCATGAAGAAGAACTAAGTTCTTGTATTAAGAGTTTAACCCTATTTTTGTTGGAGAAATTAAATTCCTATGTGCTTTTGGGAGAATAAAATTCTCTGAACTTAGGTCCTACCTTAGGTTTTAGATCTGCATGACAGAATCTCCCCGATGAGAATTAAATTCTCAACTTATGGGGAGATCTGCTTCTGTAGATCTTCAACCAGAGGAAGAACTAAGTTCTTATTCATAAGAGTTAAACTCTTAGTTTGATAATTAAATTCTCTTTTTGTTTTTTTGGAGCTTATGATCTCTTTCCCTTTCTCACATAGGATTTCTTTCTCTTCTGAGGAAATCTTCTTTTCTCTCTGGAGAATTAAATTCTCTTTTTTTCTCTGTTGTTGTTGTTTCCTCCTTTTCTCTTCTCTTCTCTTCTTGGCTCCTATTTATAAGAGTAAGAAAAGAATCAGTTTGTTTAGTCAATGTTTCATTGAAAGATTTTAATTGATTTTGTAACCAACATAATCTTTTAGATCACTCGGTAAATTTTACTCACCATTGGATTTTTAATCCAAAAGATATTTTGTCTGTTATTCCTAGCAAATTTCAGGGAAATCTTTCCTTGTATAAAATCTTTCTATAAATTGGTGATTTTTAATCACCTTGGATTTTTAATCCAACGGTGCTCCACTTTACAGAGCGCAATCTTTATGTTTGGAAAGATCTAGGGAAATATTAGGGTTTTTGATTTCCCTTAATTAGAATTTAATTCCATTAGTTCAGAAGGTTTAAAAGCCTATCACGTGTTAGCACGTGACCCCGCTGATTGACCATTTAATTAGAATTTAATTCTATTAATTCAGAGATCTTTAGGAACCCATCACGTGTTGGCACGTGACCCCCTGATTAAGCATTTAACCAGAATTTAATTCTGTTGTTTTAAAGAACTCAGGAATTATCACGTGTCTGCACGTGACCCTTGGTCACGTGTGGGCACGTGATGCCCCATTGGGGTTTTTCCCTGTTGTTTTATTATACCTTTAATTCTTTTCAGTGGGTTTAAAGGAGGGACACGTGTGGGCATGTGACCCATTTGATTAAGATTCAATTCTTATCATTTCAGAGCCCTCAGGAAGCCATCACGTGTCGGCACGTGACCCCCGATCACTTGTGTGCACGTGATGCCTCATTGGGTTTTTTCCCTGTATTTTATGAGGGAACATAGAGTAAAGCCCCTTCCATCTCAACGCCATGAAATGTGGGCCCGTTGCCCTCTAGAACCCGGCTATTCGAGCACTCCTCCGCGGGATAATCCTAGTACATAAAAGAAAAATATATATACAAACGGTGACATCGACATCAACCCGGCCGTGCCCCAATAAAAGAATATACAAACTGGCAGAAATGATAGTCCACATATCGGACGCTCGCCCCGCAATAATGAATGTACAAATTATCAACACTGTACAACAACCATTGCACTATAGGCTATCTACCACGACAATCCATCCAAAACATCAGTGCAACACAGAATATCAACACAAATATCATGTTCGTAAACCCGTCTGATTATACATATAGCAACCAGTCGGATTATACCGCGCTATGATATTCACGGTCGCAGAAATAAGTGCACAGAAAACCAAGAATTTAAAATTAAGGGCTCCTGGCATAGATGAAGAAACTTTCTTCATCGGCTTTATCAGTGTTTGGCTCAGCTGGTTTGTCGTTCCAACGCACCGTCAATTCATGAGAGCCTCGGTCATTTACCCTGCTCATCGCATCGCCGAAGGGACACGACTAGCCGTGGGCATTGCAGGGCTGTCGCATCTATACCATAGGCTATGCACTGCAGCTAATATCTCAACCCCAGGCATGAACATAGTGAGTTTCTCTCTTCATTACTTTACGTCATGGATTGAGATGCACATGCTAGGGGCATTTGCCGCACATCAGAGACCCAGCTTTTATGATGCCTATACCTTTCCGCGACTCATGAAGTTGGTGGACGCTTCTGCTCCTGACCCGACTCAATTAGGGGATCTTCGAGTGATGCTCAATCCGTATGCCAACGAAGGTGGAATGGTATTTAATGATCGAATCCTCTCTTCTCTCTCGGGACCTGTTCAACAGCTTTTTGACTTGTCGAAAGAGGGAGCACCCTCCTTGAAGCCCAAGGAAGCCATGCACTTGTATTCAATCAGACCCGGTTATCTGGTGTTCCGTCGAAACAATACGGCTCTTTTCATGAGGTACAATCCACACCACTTTGCCCGGCAATTGGGTTATGACCAGGATGTCCCCTTCGAGGCGTTCACAGTGGAGCCCAACCCTTCTTTGGAAACTGTTCGTGACGCCACCCACCATTTCATGAGGCTGAACACCGGTTCTCATTTCATGATCCCCGAGCCTGACTACATTCCGAGGTGCGTGGGGCCTTTCATGGGTTGGTATCGCCACCGGGTTAGTCCAATCATTGCTAAGGAGAGGAGGATACTTTTTGGGCTTAGAGCTCCTGCCCCGCTCCAGGCTACGAGAGTCCTACCGCGACCGCGGACAATGGTTCGCCCTCCCTTAAAGGATGCTGGTACCATACTTATTCCTGAGACGGCGAATGTGGACTTAACCCCGACAGTTGGGATGTCGATGCACACCAGAGCTCAGGCAAGAGCTTCTGATAAGGCGCCAGTAGCAGTATCATCAGCTGCGGCGTCAACAATGGCAGTGTCGTCATCGGTAGCACCGCCGAGAGAGGATATTGAAGGCGAAGTGGGTCAACGTCGCACCAAAGCACCGAGGGAAAAGAAGCGCTCGTCTTCTAGTGTTAGTTCTGGGTCAAAGAGGCGAAGAAAGACGGTCACCAATCTGCTTGACTTTTTAGTGGAATCCGAGCCTATCTTTCAGGACAAGCCAATAGCTATGCAAGAGCCCGATGGTGGTCTTCTTTTTCCTGATTCATCTGCCAAGGAAGCCACACAACTGGCTGAGGCTATAAGACGCTCCCAGGATGAGACTAAAAATGTAAGGGTCTCGAAGAGACCTTATCCTGCCGTCGTCTTCTACGAAGATCCTCCATTGATACAGCAGATATTTATAGGTCCTTTGGAAGAGGGAGGCGAGATAGCCCTTAAGCAGCCTATCTCGGCCGATGCCGAGGATGCGCTGTCGTTGTGGACTGGTGTCCACGAGTCTACCCTCGAACCCCGGAGAGCACACCTCCTCAGGAAGGAACGTCGGCTTGAAAAAGCCATACTAGAAACTCCTCTGTGCATTGGTATACTTTTATATCTTTTTGTAGTATTTTGCACTGCTTTATATATATACATCCTTATTTTCGTGAAAACTTTGCAAGGACTTCGGCAATGGCATAGATCTAAGTTCGAGTCGCGCCTTGACTATGGACTCTGTAAATATCCCCGATGAGACACTAGTAAGTGTGGAGGGGGTCGATACAGCTGTTCTTCCTGCTACGGAGCTCCCATTGGTGATTTCTGTTCCCACGGTGCTTTCTCTCCCAGAGGAGGCATTTTCATTGGCCACGGATTCAATAGATCTTTCTGGGGATGGCCCGGAGACTATGGGACAGGTAGTCGAGGCTACCGTCCTTTCATTGGAGCCTGCAGCGGTGGCCACTGGTCCTCAATTAGAAATTGTTATACCGGCTCACGTCCCCGATGATGTGCCTGGGGGCATGGAGGAGGCCGCCGAATCTGCTATCCCTCCAGTTCAAAGCGGGAGGAGCATCGAAGGTAGCCTTCTATATTTTATTTTAATAATCTCTTCGTTATCTGAACATTTCTGTCTTTTCAGAATTGCGCGGGTTGGCGGCGTCTATCACTAGTCTGTCTCCCAGAAAATCCTTTCGGCGTTTGCTAGAGATGGTCGCTCCGCAGGCAATATCCCCTCAACGCATTGTCCTATCTTCCGGGCAAGGTTAGTGTTATTTGCCTTCTCCTCATGGCATTATTATTATTTCATATAACGATACTAATGTCTTCTGCAGTTCTGGAAGCCGATGACGATGTTGAGATTCTTGACGGGCCTGGGGATCCTTCAGACCCTTCTTGCATGACTATGGGTAAGTAAAGTTTCGATATTGTTCCACCTGCTCTTTTGCTTGCAAGTCTCGCTGATTTCTTTTATGAATCTTAACAGGTTTGCCAGTTCTTACCACGCTGGAATCTCGCATCGTCATGTCGCCCGGCCCCTATGCTCTACGTGCCTTGGAACGGATGGCAAAGCTAAGCCTTCACTCTTTGTCAGCTCCGATCGAAGACCTTCGTGCTGGTAGTTTGATCACGGCCGAAGAATTTGCTGCCGAGGCCAACAGTTCTCTCCCTTTTCTTGCTGCTTACCATAGCGAAACATTGGTGTAAGTATGGGTTGAGTTTTGTCGTCGGGTGGAGGCTTGCTTACATAGCCTTGAGTGCTCGCGTCTTCCTTCAGAGGTTGTGGCTGCAAAGGCGAGCTTACGGGAGCTAATCGAATGGTGCGCCGCAAATATGCTGTCATGCAAGAAGAGGCTCGGCCGAAAATTTTCAAAGAGGAAGCTGGCTTCAACTGCGCTGGGGGAACTTCAAGCTAATCTTACGGCCAAGACCACTCGGGCGTATGAACTTTGGCGGGTGCTTCAAGAAGCTATCAGGGAGGTGGTAGCCATTGATAAAGCCGTCATTTTCACTCGCGAAATGGTCGAAGCTCATAAAGTTACCGAAAAGGAGCTCGAAAATCGGCTTGCCTCGTACCAGGCACAGCAGTCTCAAGCGGAGGCCCGTCTCTTAGCGATAATGAATCATGAAGCCGAGGCCCAGCGGAAAAAGGATGAACTGGCAAATCTATTAAATCGTCTGCCAGCTTGAAGAATTGTATATTTTTTCTTTTTATTCTTCTTTTGTACATACTCCTGAATGAGAGTATTTTTTGATTCTTTCATAAATTGTACTTTGTATTCATTTTGATTCATGAATAAAAGACATATTTTGCTTCATAGTGGTGTGTCCCTTTTAGTAAATGCATTTTGTGGATAATCTATTTTGATCTCCTTATAGGACAGCGATGGCTTAGAAGTCAGGTTCAGATCTGCCTCCTAAGGCTTTCCAACTTTATGAGCCGTGAGGGTCTCATAAAGGTATTTCTCCTTACAAGTCGTGAGGATCTCGTAAGTGTAACTTCTCCTTAAGAATCGTGAGGATTCCTAAGTGTATTTTCACTTGAGAGTTGTAAGAATCTCACAAGAGAGTTTTTCTTGCTTATGAGTCGAGAAGACTCGTAAGTGATTGTTTCCTTTCTTGCCGGAGTGTGTGGCCTGTAGAAAATCTACCTAGACCTCTCTACGAGGCAATGATAGCTTGGGAGACAGGGTTAGGATCTGCCACCTAAGACTTTTCAACTTTACGAGCCGTGAGGGTTTCATAAAGAATTTTCTCCCTACTGGTCGAGAGGATCCCGTAGGTGTATTTTCTCCTTAGGAATCGTGAGGATTCCTAAGTGCGTTTTCTCTTGAGAGTTGTAAGGATCTCATAAGAAAATTTTCTCCTTACAAGTCGAGAGGACCCGTAAGTGATTGATGAGTTGACTTGCTCCCGAATCAAAGAATTGCTTTGACGGAGAAGTCAAGGGTTGACTTTATCCGCATTTCACGGAGTCAAGGGGTTAACCTTATCCGCATTTCACGAGATCAGGGCTTGACTTTATCCGCATTTCACGGGGTCAGGGGTTGACTTTATCCGCATTTCACGGAGTCAAGGGTTGACTTTATCCGCATTTCACGGGGTCAGGGGTTGACCTTATCCGTATTTCACGGAGTCAGAGGTTGACGGTATCCGCATTTCATGGGGTCAGGGGGTTGACTTTATCCGCATTTCATGGAGTCAGGGGTTGACTTTATCCGCATTTCACGGGGTTAGGGGTTGACTTTATCCGCATTTCACGGAGTCAGGGGTTGACTTTCTCCGCATTTCACGGGGTCAGGGGTTGATGTTCATGTCATAATTTTGCATTATTATATTCCTCATTCTTATTCATTTTATAAATAAACAGGTGTTTTTGACCCATGTCTGCAACATAGTTGCAGGTTACAGGTTCTCAGAACAAAAACAGTGAAAAAGATGAAAAGACGATAGAAAAGTGAGACTAAGACCAAAAAATGGAAAGATCTTGATCATGCCTACAGTTTGAAGATTAAACGAAGATCAATGGAAAAAGGCAGCGCAAGGTTCAAGACTTCAACACGAAGCAAACAGTAAAGTCTACGACATTATTCACTGTGGAAATCTGGAAGAGAACTAGAAGATATTCTGAAGAACAAAGTGAAGAATACTGATGCTAAATGTAACCTGAAACAACAGAAGAAATTTCAGCCAGACAGCCTACAATATGGCCACAGAACCGCGGCCAAAACAAGCTCTTGGCCGCGGATCCGCGGCCATGTATCGCACGTGCCGGCACGTGTTGCGCGTGTCGATGCGTCGGTGCGTTGACTAGGTTTTTTAGGGGGTAAAATTGTAATTTGCAGACGTGAGTCGATTGTAACCCTAGGGTTTCTATGTTCTATAAATAGAAGCCCTAAACCTCTTTTTGAGGTATGCCTCTTCTTGTGCCTCATTGTAAATCTCAAAAATTCAGATCTGTAAATTTCTGTAAAGAAGGAAGAGAGCATCAAATAAAAATTAGGAGTAAGTTTTCTTTTCATTGCCCTAGTTAAATTTTATTTCCATGCCCTAGGTAATTTCTTTCTTACCCTAGTTAGATTTTATTCTCTGCCTTAGTTAATTAGTATAGATCATGTTTTTCAATTCCCTAATGAGCGAGTAGTCTCCTCGCTTGTTAGGGTTAGATTTGGGGAAGGCTTGAGAGATGAAAATCTCTCACCCCTTTCTTTCCCATCACACGTTTTTATAGGACTCCATGCATACATGCACACACCGCTCCCTATGGCACCCTATCCCACGAGGTAGCGGTGATACCGTAGTATAAACGACCGGTTGAACGTGTTTTCCATGGAGGTTAGGGTAAGAATTAAGAAAGGAAAGACAAGAACCTAGAGGAAGAAACACCGTTTCTTCCCGATGGTACTAATCCACTTTATTAATTATTACCATAACACCTCATAGATCTTAAAAGGGCATAGAAAGCGGTGAGGAATATTGATTTTCCAAACATAACCTAAACCTAACCCTAGCAAGATACTAGTCCTAGTTTAGATCAACTTTAGTTTTTAGATTTAATCAAACCGACAACAATCGGAATTAACTCGTTAGAACAATTAGAGAATACACAAAATCCCTGTGGACCGACCCGTACTCACCGGCTAGCTACCAAGCGACGCCGTTCTTGATTGCAGTTATAAATATTCTTTGAGACAAAAATCAAATGGCGCCGTTGCCGGAGATGGCGTGTGTTCTCCTCCGAACGGCGGCCAAGACGACGTAGGGACGTCTTGCCAGATATTTGGGGCAGATGCTAATAGGTTTTATCCGTCTACCTCTCCGAAGATGCCAAGTTGATTTATGGCACCGTGTATCGGAGGTTTAAACGGATGCGGCCGATATAACAGACTTCGTCAGATTCCCCCTCGTTCGAGGGGTTTTTGATTGTGGGGACTCTTTTCCCTGCAGGCGCAAGCCCCTGCAGTTAATTACGCTACCGCATCGCGGTAACAACTTTCTCCTTCTCCATATGTTCACTTCGTGTCGTGGGTGTTTGTTTTGTTTGTGGTTGCCCGTGGATTGTATACGGAGACTAATTTATGCCGTCGCCCGTAGGACGTGGATTAGTCCAAATCCGTATTTTCTTAGATTTGGGTTTGAGGTTTTGGTTTAAGGATACGTTAGCCATATTTGAGCCTAAGATCAACTTAAACGTTTGTTAAAAATACGTTAGTCCCAATTTGAGACTAAGATCAACTTAACGGGATCGTTTAGATCCGAGAAAATAGCATTTGGGGGCTCTATTGTTCCAATTTAGGGACATAGTGGTCCATTGCATGTATGGCCGTCGGGACCCATCACCTCTCTGACGACGTTCAAGGATTACAACGACAGATGTCAGAGGAGTTCAGATATGTACCCTTGAACCAAAGTTGATTGGGGGATCTATAGTCCAATTTGGGACTAAAGTCTGTTTAAAGGTTTAAGGATACGTTAGCCGTATTTGAGGCTAAGA
The DNA here is from genome assembly GCA_030015575.1 of Agapanthus africanus. Lineage (NCBI taxonomy): Eukaryota > Viridiplantae > Streptophyta > Magnoliopsida > Asparagales > Amaryllidaceae > Agapanthus > Agapanthus africanus. Next base: position 947,401,625 of record JASDDO010000019.1, read on the forward strand.
TCAACTTAATCGGTTGTTAATGATACGTTAGTCCAGTTTGGGACTAAGATCGACTTAACGGGATCGTTTAGATCTGACAAAAGAGCATTTGGTGGCTCTATTATTCCAGTTTAGGGACATAGTGGTCAATTGCCAGTTTAGGGTCATGGTGGTCCAACATTCCCATTTTGGGGAAGAATATTAGTTTAAGAACACGTTATCCATATTTGAGGCTAAGATCAACTTAAACGTTTGTTAAGGATACGTTAGCCTAATCTCCAGACTAAGATCAACTTAACAGGATCGTTTGGATCCGACAAGAGAGCAATTGGCTCTATTGTTCCAGTTTAGGGACAAAGCGGTCCATTGCCAGTTTAAGGACGTGGTGGTCCATGTTCCAGTTTAGGGACGTGGTGGTCCATTAGTTTAAGGACGCTTAAGTCTATAGGTTGGTTTAAGGACGCTTAAGTCCATGAGTTGGTTTAAGGACGCTTAAGTCCGTAGCAATGTTTGGTTGTCGGGACCCGTCACCTCTCTGACGTCGTTGAAGGATTACAACGACAAATGTCAGAGGAGTTCAGAGATGTACCCTTGAACCGGATGTAAATTGATTTAAGGGAGCAGTCGTGCTCAGTCAATTTAATTTGAGGACTTACGGCCAGAATTGGGCTAAGTCCAGTTGAAAATGTTCAACATTTTATTTGTATTTGGCCTATTAGGCCTTTGATTGAGCTCTGTCCTTTGTTTAATAATGCAGTGCATTTTTATTCGGCCTATTTGGCCTTTATTTGGGCTCTGCCCCTTTTTAAATTGATGCACAGCATCTGTTTTGGTCTAACAGGCCCTTGTTTAAGCTCTGCCCTCTTTAAAATAATGCATGGCATTTTTATCAGGCCTGTTAGGCCTTTTTAATTGGGCTTTGTCTTTCTTTTAAACAATGCAGAGCATTAAATCTCCTGACAGTGTACCACGTGGCTTGTCAGGCGCTTTGATCCAATTAATGAGCGCAAGCGCATGTGGAGGTGACACGTGTCACGCTCTGGTGAGCACAAGCGCAGTTAGCGGAGTGCGCTGCACCAGTGCGCTGCGCTGTTGCGTTGCTGACACGTGGCGCGCTCTGGTGAGTTGCGCCAATTTAAGAGAGCGGTGCTCTATTTTAAAAGCGCATAGCGCAAGTTGTTCTGGAGCTGACACGTGGCGCTTTCTGGTTGCTTGCGCCAATTTAAGAGAGCAGTGCTCTATTTTAAAAGCGCATAGCGTAAGTTGTTCTGGAGCTGACACGTGGCGCTCTCTGGTGGCTTACGCCAACCCAAAAGCGCAACAGTGCAGATTTACAAGTGCAAGGCACTGTTTTAATACCTTGATCCAATTTTGGATTCAAGAAAAGAATCTTTTAAGATTCCAGAACCAGTGGTTCATCAAAAGGCAATGCCTTTATTATTATTATATATTTTCTTATTGAAGATCTTTGATCTTATTCTTAGATCAATGATCTTTTTAGAAGAAACTCTTCTTTTTTCTCAAAGGTTTTTACCTCTTTTTTTTTATTTCTCTGAGTTTCTTCTCAAAGTTTTCTAGAGGAGTTCTGAATATTTCTTTGTGTTTCTCTCTCCTTTTTTTCAGACTTGAAGTCTAGGGGCCTTTATATAGTGTCATTTGATTTGTTAAATCAGTTAGAAAGATCTTTCTCTGAGTGATTTAGGGATTTTTCCCTACCATTGGATCTTTGATCCAAGGGCTCCTGTTTTACAGAAGAGAATCTTATTGTTTTAATAAGATCAGAAAGATCTTTCAGAATTTTAATTCTGTTTGGCGCAAGCGCACCTGCGCTTGCCACGTGTCGAGCAGCGCAGAGCGCAGCGCAGAACACAGGTCAGCTGAAGCATTGCTTCCTTTATTAAAGTTTGAATTTTAAACAGAGTTTTGCTCTGATTGGCGGAAACGGAAGCGTTGTTTTGTTTCCCGCCTTAGAATTTGAACAGAGCTTTGCTCTAAAAGGAAGATTTTCTCCTTTATTATTATTATTATTTATTTATTTATCTATTTATTATTTTTATTGTTATTATTTTATAAGGAGCGGGTTTTGAGCCAAAATTTTGGCGGGAACAAATGCCCCCCACTATTTTGCCCACGTAAATATGTACGTGGGTGAAGTGGTGCAAAATTATGAGTAGCCATGGAATTGAGGGCTTAGGAGACAAGTTTAGGGTCCTTGTAGCCTAAGACTTTTCAACTTTATGAGCCGTGAGGGTCTCATAAAGACTTTTCTCCCTACGGATCGAGGGGATCTCATAGGTGTATTTTCTCCTTAGGAACCGTGAGGATTCCTAAGTGTGTTTTCTCTTATAAGTCGTAAGGATCCTATAAGAGAATTTTTCCCCCTTACGAGTCGAGAGGACCCGTAAGCGGTTGTTTCCCTCCTTGTCGAGATTCGACGTTGGAGAGTGAGACACGTGGATAGTATGCAAGAGACCGTTTTGGGCCGACTTGCAGGATCCTAATGCTTAAGAAACAGGTTTTTTAATCATCGCTGCCTAAGGCTTTTCCTCACGAGTCGAGACAAATCGAGCAGTTCTCGGAAAAACATCAATTTCCTCACGAGTCGAGACGAATCGAGCAGTTCTCGTAAGCATATCGTAACGTCACAGTTAACCTCTGCTCTTTACGACAGAGGTCCGTTAGGGTCTGTGGTACTAGGGTTTTGCCAGTCGTACCGTCACATTGGCTAATATATTCCTCGATAGGCAATCGTGCTGTTCGAGTAGCCCTGCGACTGCCGTGTCTCTGATCCCTTCGGGAGCTGGACAAGACGTCTTCAAGCAATCCTCCTTGGCAGTTTGACCGTCGGAAGAGCAAGCGTTAGGAGTTTTTCCATGCCGCTTTTTACTTGAGGTTAGGCTCATTTTAGAGAGCCCCGATGAGTCATAACCACTCCGTGCTGGTGTGGGATGATCTTCGATAGTCTTTCAGGTTTTATATGAGTTTCCGTCAAGATCCTGAAGCTAGGAATTTGGCCTTTGTTTCGTTTGTTGGCATTACGTCCGCTGTATCGAGACGAATGTCGCGATTGTCTCTGGGTTGCTGGTGAACCATCGAGGTTTGGAACTAGGGATTTTGCCGTGGCTTCGCTGTTTGATGATGTAGCGTCTGCTGTGTCGAGACGAACGTCGAGGTGTTGACCATTCCGCACTGGTGTGAGATGATCTCCGGTTGTCTTTCAGGCTTTATATGACTTGCCGTTAAGACCTTGAAGCTAGGAATTTGGCCTTTGCTTCGTTTGCTGGCATCGCGTCTGCTGTATCGAGATGAATGTAGCGGTTGTCTCTAGGTTGCTGGTGAACCATCGAGATTTGGAACTAGGGACTTTGCCGTGGCTCCGCTGTTTGATGATGTTCCGTCTGCTATATCGAGACGAACATAGAGGTGGTGACCACTCCGCGCTGGTGCGAGATGATCTCCAATTGTCTTTCGGGCTTTATATGACTTGCCGTTAAGACCCTGAAGCTAGGAATTTGGCCTTCGCTTCGTTTGCTGGCATCGCGTCTGCTGTATCGAGACGAATGTCGCGGATGTCTCTAAGTTGCTGATGAACCGTTGAGGTTTGGAACTAGGGACTTTACCGTGGCTCCGCTGTTTGATTGTCGCGTCTGAATCCTGTTGGAGGAAGAACACTGAGGTAACATCTCGTCTGCTGTATCAAGACGAACGTCAAGATGGTGACCACTCCGCACTGGTGCAAGATGATCTCCGATTGTCTTTCAGGCTTTATATGACTTGCCGTTAAGACCCTGAAGCTAGAAATTTGGACTTCGCTTCATTTGCTTTGGCGTTGTGTCTGCTGTATCGAGACGAACGTCGAGGTGGTGATCACTCTGTGCTTGTGCGAGATAATCTCCGATTGTCTTCCAGGCTTTATATAACTTGCCGTTAAGACCCTGGAGCTAAGAATTTGGCCTTCGCTTCGTTTGCTTTGGTGTGTCCGAATCCTGTCGAAGGAAGGACACTGTTGTTGACATTGCGTCTGCTGTATATCGAGACGAATGCTGAGGGGGAGCTGGGATTTCGCCGTCACTCCGCTTTACTAACCATGGGGTCTTCTGTTGATGTTGCTTCTGCATCTTGTTGGACTGCGAAGGAACGCCGTTGTCGACATTGCGTCTGCTGTAACGAGATGAATGCTGAGGTGGTCTCTAGGTTGTCTGCGAACCGTCGAGATTTGGAACTAAGGACTATGTCGTGGCTCCGTTTAATGGTGTAACATCTGTGTCCTGCTGGAATGAGGATGCACACCGTTGTTGGTCCCCAGGCTGTAGATGTGGCCATTGAGATTTGGAACTAGGGACTTTGTCATAGCTCCGTTTCGTTACGACTCTGAGGTCGGTTGTTGACGTCACGTCTGCATCTGGCTAGAGTAAGGAGAAACGCCGTTGGTGATCTCTAAGTTGTCGATATCGACGTCGAGACCCTGAAGCTAAGGATCTTCTTTTGCTCCGTTTGTTGACATCGTGTCTACAATATTGCGACAAACGTCGAAGTTGTCTCTAGGTTGTCTATGAACCGTCGAGACCTGGCTTCGATTTCTGGTGGAGCCTGTTGGGAAGGTATGGTTCTTTCTTTGTTTGTGCCCCTGGATTGTATACAGGGATCGATGTGATCTTACTTGTAGGGCAGAAGTTTCATTCATTTTCATTTTTTTTATTATTATTTTCTTTCCGCGATGCTCTATCATTTCAGCTTTTATATCGTGAAGGTCGCGATTGCCCAATCATTTCGGCTATTTTTCGCGGTGCCCAATCATTTCGGCTATTTATTTTATTTTTACTCGCTGCTTTTTATTGCGAGTTGCCCAATCATTTCGGTTATTTTGCATGCATACATTTTTACTTGCTGATTTTTATTGCAAGTTGCCCCATCATTTCGGCTATTTCGCATACGTTTTTTTTTTATCACGATTGTGGAACTTGGAATCTGACGCCAATCTCAGCACCAGCATCGCTACAACTGGAATATTGCCAGGAGCGAATCATCATTTGCCGTGAAAGGGCCTGGAATTTGATACCGGTTTAGGCATCAGCATCGCTACAACTGGGATATTGCCAGGAGCGAATCATCACTTGCCTCTGTTGATGTCGAATAAAGGTGGCTTAGCAAACAGGGTTAGGATTCTGTCGACTAAGGCTTTTGACTTCATGAGCCGTAAGGGTCTTACAAAGGTATTTCTCCCTACGAGTCGTGAGGATCTCGTAGGTGCGTTTTCTCCTTAAGGATCGTGAGGATTCCTAAGTGTATGTTCCCCTGTAAGTCGTAAGGATCTTACAAAAGGGTTTTCTCCTTATAAGTCGAGAGGACTTATAAGGGTTGTTCACCGTATGGACATATCCCTAGTCACGGGTGGGACTTTGTTAGGGAAATGTTTATTCGTGCCCGTGGATTGTATACAAGGGTCAGTATCGAGCTGCCTGTAGGGCAATATCGGAGGTTGTGTGGATTGCTTAAGAACAGGTTCAGGTCTCTGTAACTTAAGGCTTTCAAATCTTATGAGCCGTGAGGGTCCCATAAGAGAGTTCTCCTTACGAGTCGTGAGGATCCCGCAAGTGTAATTTCTCCTTAGGAATCGTGAGGATCCCTAAGTGTATTGTTCCTTTGTGAGTCGTAAGGATCTCACACAGGTGGTTTCTCCTTACAAGGTCGAGAGGACCCTGTAAGTGTCTTTTAACGAGATTGCGCCCTTTCGGGTTTTCACAAACACTCGCCGGTAGCCCTGCTGTTTTTACTCACGGAGCCCTTTCGGGTTTTCATCCGTGCCCATTTTGCATATGGACATACCGTCTTCTTCTTTTTTTTATTCTTTTTAACGAGGTTGCGCTCTTTCGGGTTTTCACAAAACTCGTCGGTAGCCCTGCTGTTTTTACTCACGGAGCCCTTTCAGGTTTTCATCCGTGCCTATTTTGCTTATGGACATACCGTTTTTTTTCGTTTTTTTTTTACCACGCCAGCCTGAGGATGCTGCGGTAGTAGTTTAAAGACGTTTCGGTCATTTGCAAGTTTTAGGACATTGCGGTCCATTGTTAGTTTAATGACATTTCGGTCTATATCTAGTTTTAGGACATAGTGGTCCATTGTTAGTTTAACGACGTTTCGGTCTATTATCCAGTTTTAGGACGTAGTGGTCCGTTGGACTTTCTCTATAAATGAGCATGATGCCCCCGGCATATCTATCTTTTTCGGAGCATGTGGTTATGGCGGGCTCACCTTCCAGTTTTCGGACAGAGTGAGTTTGCCTTGTTGGTATTGGTCTTCAACCCAGTTTTTGAAGACGAAGCAATCTTCGATCGGATGACTTACTGCTCGATGGTAGGGGCAGTAATTAGGATCGTTGACATCTCCTGGCTGTAGCGGACGTTTCGGACTCGGCAGATTGATGAATCCGTTGCGCACTGCCAGCTCAAACAGTTTCCTCGTTTTATCCTAGGGAAACGAGTAAGGACGTCCCAGTCTTTCCTCAAGGGATGGGCGTGGACGCATATTGTTTTGGCAAACAACCGGCTTTAAGTTGCTCGGCCGTTGTTGAGTATTGGCAACGAAGGTTGCTTTCCCTTTGCCCTGTTCATTCCAAGGCTCTGTCTTTGAAGGAGATGGTCTGTGACCCATCTGGTCCATTTGGGCCAGCTTGTCAATCAAGGCCTGAAAAGTGGTCGGCTTGAAGAACATCATGAATTGGGATATGGTCGCTTAAGGGTCGAGAGTACCTACGAACATGCCCACGGTAGGAGCTTCTTCGATGCGCTGCTCGCACTTTGACCATAGATTACGCCACCGTATCGCATACTGGACCCAAGTTTCGCCTGGCCTTACCCTGGCGTTGATCAATGCCGTGATCGGGGTGCGTCCGCTAGCACTCGCGAATCTTTGTGTAAACAGTAGCTCCATCTCCGCAAATGTTTTGACAGAGTCGTTAGGTAGCTCCGAATACCATTCAAAGGCTGTTTCTGCTAAGCTGCCGACGAATTGGCAAAGCAGCAGTTTATCATCGCCTCCAGTGTTGCCGCATAAGGCCCTGAATTGAGCGACATGCTGGTGTGGATTCCCTGTCCCCTTATACACGTGGAATCTAGGGATCGTATATCCCGGCGGGTAACTGATTTGGTCGTACCAGCCCGGATAGGGTCTTCTGGTTCTAACAATTTACCCAGCCGCTTCACTCGCCTGATGAGCTCGTATTTGCTGAGCTAAATAGTCATCCAGTGCGGTCTTGGAAATGGTTTCCTCTTGGCTGCTGAAAGAGCCGGAGGAGGATTGGATGTCTCCCCTTTATCGTCTTCAGTAATGGTCGGAGGGTCTTCAGCTGGAGGATCCTGCTGTAACATCATTCCTACCATATCTTGGAAAAGAAGCGCCATTTATTTTATATTAGCTGCTTGTTCTGCTGCTTCTCTGTCTTTCTTTTCGAGGACTCTGCGTAGGAAGTCAGCGTCAGTTTCTTGCTCCCGGCGTTGATCCGAGGATGCCTCCGAGCTTTCTTTTGGCCTGGTAAGTGCGGCCATTGCAGTCATCATTTCCTGAAGCTTCTGTTGTTGCTCCTGGGCTTTTGTCACGGATCGGGTGAGCGGTCGATGACCCGTCGAAGCGCGGCTATCCTTCTTTCCGGAAGCCATATAAACGGTGTGCACAACCATACCCCCAGACTTAGGGCGTTTAGCTTCAGTGTCTTTGCGATTTGCCGAAGACACAGGGATTTTCCCCGACCTCCTTCTTTTTTGAGTGGTCGAAGTTGAGGGGGCCGTTGTAGTGGGCACCCAGGTAGCTGTTGCTTTTTGTGGCTTAACAGAGTAATCCTTCTCCTGTCGAACCTTCATCTTTTTCTGTCGACGGAGATAGTCTTGATCAATCACTGACTCCTGGACCTGTCGCCAGACCTTGTAAATTTTAGAGGACAGCCTTTGAGGGGGCTGCTCCAGCTTCGCCTTTAGGGATTTCTCCATAGGTGGGGGGGATCTTTTCAGCACAGCAGTTGACGAATTCATGTGCACCTTGTTAAGTAGTTCAAAACTGTTCTCGGTTAGAACAGCAGCATCGATCCCCACCATCGGAGCTGGCGCAGTTATCCCACAGAGGGAGTTGCCCCGAGCCTTCCTCACTCGGCGTCAGTGGCGACGTCGAGCGTGTCGTGCGATTGGAGTTGGTTTAGCCGTAGGGGTGACCTCCTCATGCCCCCTGTGGTGGTTAGAATTCGCTGGTATCAGCCTTTTAAAAGCCGATGTCCGTTGAATGGGGACGGCCAAACTATCAAAAACAGACTTCCGAGTAGGGGAAGCAACCTTGGTGATTTCGCCTGGAACGGGAGCAGAAATAGTCAGTCTTGTGAAGACCGACCCTTTGGCAGGAGAAACCGTCTTGGTGATTTTGGGAGCAGGGATGGTTATCCGCTTCAGGATAACGCCTTCCGGTATTGCAGGCTTCTTCATGGGCCCGTTGGAGCTCTGGCCTAGTCTGTTAAAAACCGAGGCAGTGAAGTTGGGCGACCAGTTGAGAGGGGCCGCGGTAGTAGCAAGCCGATCAAAGACCGACTTCTTCGGAGCTTCTTGCAACAGCAGAGGGGCATTAAAGCTCATTGGTGGGAGCATGGTCCCAAAGAACAGCCCAGTGGTGGCCTGAGTTACTTGCTCCACCAACATTTTAAAAAGGAGGCTGCTTGAGGCCCGTAAGTCACTCCTCCGGCGAGGACGGAGTGGGAATTGTTGCAATTAGTGCAGTTTGAAGCCATTGATCTTCTGTTTTCTGCACGGAGCAAGACACCAAATCTTAGTACCTCGAATCCACAGGCAACCATAACAAACCGCGATTCGTTCACGAACACGACATACGAAGTGTGGAGTGGAAAGAGGAAAAGGTCCCACCGGGCGTGCCAGAATCTGTTCCCCTCCGAACGGCGGCCAAGACGACGTAGGGACGTCTTGCCTGAGATTCGGGGCAGATGTTAATAAGTTTTATCCGTCTACCTCTTCGAAGATGCCAAGTTGATTTATGGCACCGTGTATCGGAGGTTTAAATGGATGCGGCCGATATAGCAGACTTCGTCAGATTCCCCCTCGTTCGTGGGGTTTTTGATTGTGGGGACGCTTTTCCCTGCAGGCGCAAGCTCCTGCAGTTAATTACGCTACCGCATCGCGGTAACAACTTTCTCCTTCTCCAGATGTTCACTTCGTGTCGTGGGTGTTTGTTTTGTTTGTGGTTGCCCGTGGATTATATACGGAGACTAATTTATGTCGTCGCCCGTAGGACGTGGATTAGTCCAAATCCGTATTTTCTTAGATTTGGGTTTGAGGTTTTGGTTTAAGGATACGTTAGCCATATTTGAGCCTAAGATCAACTTAAACGTTTGTTAAAAATACGTTAGTCCCAATTTGAGACTAAGATCAACTTAACGGGATCGTTTAGATCCGAGAAAAGAGCATTTGGGGGCTCTATTGTTCCAGTTTAGGGACATAGTGGTCCATTGCATGTATGGCCGTCGGGACCCATCACCTCTCTGACGACGTTCAAGGATAACAACGACAGATGTCAGAGGAGTTCAGATATGTACCCTTGAACCAAAGTTGATTGGGGGATCAATAGTCCAATTTGGGACTAAAGTCTGTTTGAAGGTTTAAGGATACGTTAGCCGTATTTGAGGCTAAGATCAACTTAAACAGTTGTTAAGGATACGTTAGTCCAGTTTGGGACTAAGATCGACTTAACGGGATCGTTTAGATCCGACAAAAGAGCATTTGGAGGCTCTATTGTTCCAGTTTAGGGACATAGTGGTCCATTGTCAGTTTAGGGACATGGTGGTCCAACATTCCCATTTTGGGGACAGATATTAGTTTAAGAACACGTTAGCCATATTTGAGGCTAAGATCAATTTAAACGTTTGTTAAGGATACGTTAGCCTAATCTCCAGACTAAGATCAACTTAACAGGATCGTTTGGATCCGACAAGAGAGCAATTGGCTCTATTGTTCCAGTTTAGGGACATAGTGGTCCATTGCCAGTTTAAGGACGTGGTGGTCCATGTTCCAGTTTAGGGACGTGGTGGTCCATTGGTTTAAGGACGCTTAAGTCCGTAGGTTGGTTTAAGGACGCTTAAGTCCATAAGTTGGTTTAAGGATGCTTAAGTCCGTAGCAATGTTTGGTTGTCGGGACCCGTCACCTCTCTGACGTCGTTGAAGGATTACAACGACAGATGTCAGAGGAGTTCAGAGATGTACCCTTGAACCGGATGTAAATTGATTAAAGGGAGCAGTCGTGCTCAGTCAATTTAATTTGAGGACTTACGGCCAGAATTGGGCTAAGTCCAGTTGAAAATGTTCAACATTTTATTTGTAGTTGGCCTATTAGGCCTTTGATTGGGCTCTGCCCTTTGTTTAATAATGCAGTGCATTTTTATTCGGCCTATTTGGCCTTTATTTGGGCTCTGCCCCTTTTTAAATTGATGCACAGCATCAGTTTTGGTCTAACAGACCCTTGTTTGGGCTCTGCCCTCTTTAAAATAATGCATGGCATTTTTGTCAGGCCTGTTAGGTCTTTTTAATTGGGCTCTGTCTCTCTTTTAAATAATGCAGAGCATTAAATCTCCTAACAGTGTGCCACGTAGCTTGTCAGGCGCTTTGCGCCAATTAATAAGCGCAAGCGCATGTGGAGGTGACACGTGTCATGCTCTGGTGAGCGCAAGCGCAGTTAGCGTAGTGCGTTGCGCTGTTGCGCTGCTGACACTTGGCGTGCTCTGGTGAGTTGCGCCAATTTAAGAGAGAAGTGCTCTATTTTAAAAGCGCATAGCGCAGGTTGTTCTGGAGCTGACACGTGGCGCTCTCTGGTGGCATGCGCCAATTTAAGAGAGCAGTGCTCTATTTTAAAAGCGCATAGCGCAAGTTGTTCTGGAGCTGACACGTGGCGCTCTCTGGTGGCTTGCGCCAACCCAAGAGCGCAACAGTGCAGATTTACAAGTGCAAGGCACTGTTTTAATACCTTCATCCAATTTTGGATTCAAGAAAAGAATCTTTTAAGATTCCAGAACCAGTGGTTCATCAAAAGGCAATGCCTTTATTATTATTATATTTTTTTTTATTGAAAATCTTTAATCTTGTTCTTAGATCAATGATCTTTTTAGAAGAAACTCTTCTTTTTTCTCAAAGGTTTTTACCTCTTTTTTTTTTATTTCTCTGAGTTTCTTCTCAAAGTTTTCTAGAGGAGTTCTGAATATTTCTCTGTGTTTCTCTCTCTGTTTTTTTTTAGACTTGAAGTCTAGGGGCCTTTATATAGTGCCATTTGATTTGTTAAATCAGTTAGAAAGATCTTTCTCTAAGTGATTTAGGGATTTTTCCCTACCATTGGATCTTTGATCCAAGGGCTCCTGTTTTACAGAAGAGAATCTTATTGTTTTAATAAGATCAGAAAGATCTTTCAGAATTTTTATTCTGTTTGGCGTAAGCGCACTTGCGCTTGACACGTGTCGAGCAGCGTAGAGCGCAGCGCAACTGCGCTGCCACGTGTCGCGCAGCGCAACTGTGCTGCCACGTGTCGCGCAGCGCAGAGCGCAGGTCAGCTGAAGCGTTGCTTCCTTTATTAAAGTTTGAATTTTAAACAGAGCTTTGCTCTGATTGGGGGAAACAGAAGCGTTGCTTCGTTTCCCTCCTTGGAATTTGAACAGAGCTTTGCTCTGAAAGGAAGATTTTCTCCTTTATTATTATTATTATTATTTATTTTTATTTTTTTTATTGTTATTATTTTATAAGGAGCAGGTTTTGAGCCAAAATTTTGGCGGGAACAGCATGTTATTTTCTTTTTGTAATTTCGGGTTAATATAAATTGAAAAATCATAAAAACTGAAATATATATATATATATATATATAATTTTATCATCTTGTTATTTTGTGAAGGGTATTTTCGTTGGAATTTTGCAGGATCGAAAAACAAATTCAGATCTGGAAAAATCCAGAGAGCGAAACAGAAAACTGAAGATCTGAACAACAGAAGATTACAACAACAGAGGAGCAGAAGAAATCTGGAGGCTTGAACCCTACTGCCGACCGCGGAAACGCGGCAACAACCCCTTTCTGGCGGCAGAACCGCGGCGGAAAGCTGACGTCAGCGGGTGGAAAAATCACTGTAAGCTCCCTTTCTCCTTTTCTGAACCCCCTGATATCTCCTCTGTAAAATTTGCCTGTAGGATTCTTTGCGCTAAAAATCTCTCCCCCTTTCAATAATTGATCTTGTGCAGGATTCTTTGCGCCGCGCTAAAAAAAAAATTTGTTTACAAGTGATTGTGTTACTGCTTTGCATAATTTAATTGACTTTAAGGGGCTTGAACACCGATCTAGATTGGGTGGGGATTTTATCACCCTTCCCAGGACCCCAAAAATCACATAAGGCATATTGCATTGACCGTCAATTAATTAAAAAAGATTAGACTCGGCCCTAAGGACTTCGCACTCAATAGGACAAAGGAATTGTTGTAGGCATCGACCGTTGATCCTAACCTGACTTTGTGGTGCCTAGGCTAGACAGGTAAGGAAGGGTAACTTTAAAAGGCCGTCTCACGGTGATTCGTGAGCGGATCCCTCCTCTCTCTACTTGTGCTTACCTGGCCACAATTGGCGGTGAAGAGGCGGTTTGAGGTCCTACTTGTTGCCCTTTGGAACAGTTAAGAGCTGTCTAGCTGACCTAGGTGACCCTAGATCTAGACCTGATTGTGCATTTGTGGTTGATTGAACATGTGTCTAAGCCTTTTATTGAAAATCTTTTTGCAAAAAGCACCACATAAAAAATACACAAAAAGAAAAAAAGAAAAAATTTTACAAAAAAAACTTGCAACTTGTCACTAAGAAATCCGTGCACCCCACATTCCTTTTCTTCTCCTTTCTTACATCATGGGTACCCCACCTCATAAAACTCTTGCCGAACTTTGGTATCCTGAACCAAACTTTGCTTCCTACGCGAATTGTTTTGGTCGAATTACGGACGACCCCTCCATGCCCAAAATTTCTTTGAAAGATCGAATAGAAGCGTCTAGGAGAAACAGTTCGACTCCACAATCCACTTTGTGTCAACCATTTCAACCTTCACCACCATCTTATGTTGATACTACTTTTTCGAGTCCTGTTGTAACTCCTAAACCCATGTCTATTGCTGAACATATTGAACAATCTCGTAACCGATCTTTCACTCATTTCAACACTTCTAGTTCTTGGGATCAACAAGTCCATTCACCTTTTTATCTAAATGTTGATCCTACTCCTGTCCAACCATTCAATTCCTACCAGTCCTACCCGACTTTCACACATTCCCTGGACATTAATTCTACACAACCATTTGGGAGTTTCACGTATCCAAACAACTTTGAATCTTTTACTGAAACCCCTTCACAACCCATGTCTAGTCTAGAACAGCCGTTGGAAGCTTATATGGTAGCGATAAACCAAATAATGAGGAATGTGGATGCGTCCATGGCCGCCCTTATGCAACCTAGTGAACCGGTAGCTAGTTTCCAACTAGCTCCAAATTTTCCAATGTATGATGAGGCGGTTGGACAGAGTGAGAATTTGAGTGGAAAAAGTGAGCTGTGCGCCCTTCCAAATCAAATCTACCCATCACCAATTGAATCCCACAACTCTAGTTTTGAATGTCAAACAAGTGTCCAAAATGATTCACCGGTTAAAAATAAAACATTTAATGAGTTGTGCGACTTTATAGTGCTTGATTTGCCAGATTGTGAAGGGCCTCTTTTGAGTGAAACCACACCTAATCCTTTTGAACTTTACACCTCCAATATAGAACCTGAATTAATAAATATCCATACTTTTGATGAGGTGTCTAAAAAAATTGATTTTCACTTGATTGAGGATATTGACACCGGGAATATTTTGGATGATGAACCCGTAAATTTAATTAAAATTTTATCTCCAATTCATCATCCCGAGTTATTAAATGTTTCTCCCAAACTTCATATGCATCTTGATTTTGATGATAATTGCATGGATGGGATAACTTTTGAGGAAAATTATGAGGATAATAGTAAGGAGAGTATTAAGGATAGTATTGAGGATGAACCAGTTTTGTTTGATGTGTCGGATTTTCCAATTCATTCTCCTGAACCTTTAACTGTTATACTTCCTAAATCACCCACCTCCCTCCTTTCCATCATTCCGACCATGCAAAAGATCACGCAGGAGGACTGTGAGCTTGAAAGATTTCTATTCGATCACAGCAGTTTTGACGCCACTAGTGCGTACCTCTTTAAATCTGACACAGTTCTCACAGACGATAACGATTACGAGTGCTTCACCTTTTCGGACGATTTGGAAGACTCACCGCCTGAGTTTGAGTCCTTTGAATTTTCAGATGAGTTAGTTGAACCATCAGACTCGGTTACTTACAATCATTTCGAACCATTGATGGAATCCTTCAAGTTCGAGATAGATTACTTAGGTGAGAATAAGACTATCCCTAAATCACTCCCTTTCGTCCTTCCTATCGTTTCGACCACGCAAGAATCCGTCGCGTTTCCATTTTCAATGGATGGTTTACCAAGTTCAACGTACCCATGTTTTCTCGCGAATCTTGAGGGATTTGACCCCATTTCTCGACGGGTTGATAAATTAGCACAATCGGTTTTAACACATCGATCATCACAAATTACGCTAATTTATTCACTCGATTTACACCCTCAAGTTCGTACCACACTTCTTTCTCTTTTCCACCATTCTTCTCCTCCACCGAGACCATATTCCACCCTTCTTCCCATACGGTCTCGTGTATTTCTCAACTCCTTTCTCTACACTCATTTCTTTCACCAACCCTACCATTATCACGATAAAATTTTTGAATAGTTGGTGCTAACCTTTGGTCTGTGTAAGGCCTTGTATAGTTTGATTTTTCTCCTCCCTAACTCTGAACTTTAACGTTTAAACCGTGGAAACACTGTTTCATTTAAGTTTGGGGGGACCTTGTTGTATATTTTTTTTTGTTTTTCTTTTAACAAAAAATTATAAAAAAATTATAAAAAAATAAACAGGGGAGTGCCGACATTTTGACCCTCTTAGTGTAGCCTGACAGTAAGGACACTGTCAAGTTTAAGTTTGGGGGTGTGCTCGGTAAGCTTTCTTCCTTCGCATTCATGTGTATATTTTTGTATTTGCATACTTATTTTAAAACCCATAAAAATTGAAAAATTTTAAAATGATAAAAATTAAAACATTCAATTTTAGCCATAATTGACTTGAGTTTGACAAAAAGGTTAACTAGCTAGGAACAACTAGATATTAGACTTAATAAATTAAAAACCCTAAAAATAGCCTTTCTTAAAATTTAACGGTAGAAAGTATATGTCTTTGTAGTTTATTTAGAAATAGGCAAATTTCGAGTTCACTTCTTGGGCTAAGTTAAAACAAGGGAAAAGTATTGATATTTTTATTAAATTATAAGTTTGAAAAATAATTCCTAAGTTTAAGTCTAGATTCTGAAAATATATACCCTACAAATTGCATAAACACGAACCTTGAAACCTGGAATAGTAAAGGATACCTTGAAATGCTCTTGTCTAAAGTCTTTAGTATGAAGGAAAATAAAATAAAAATACAAGTGTGAATAAAGAGATAAAAAAATGAACACTGATTTTTGTAATTACTTAAGGCTGCATAAATAATAAAAAAATATTTAGCGAGGGTGCTTCATCACCTAGTCCCTTAGACCAACTGGTTTGGGAGTCACTGCTATAAGCCTTAGGTATTACAAGACTGGGAATTACACATTAATGTGCAAACACATTTTGTAATCGGTCGTTGGTACCTCAAGAAGTATTAACGGTCGCATGAAGAATGTGTGAGCGATTTCATCTAAAAATTCACCAATTAAGAAGTGCTTTGGACGACGGACAAGACTATGATAGCTTGATTTGAACTTCCAAGTGTAGGGGTGATATATACACACACGTAGGGGTATGTGATTGGGGTTTAGATAAGAGATAGGAATGAAAAATAGGACTTATATCTTTAGTAGAGATGATAAAAATTCCTAAGTTGAGATGGAACTCTAGAAGGAAAACTTAAAAGATGCTAAAAGCTAAGTAAATTCACAAGAACATATATAATCTTAAGTTAAATAATAAGGAAGCGTGAAGAATACGGGTGGATAATTTCTGAGTCGAAGATAATAGAGTTCTTGTTAGAAAACCTAATTGGAGAATAAAAGTCAATAGGCCGAATTGATAGCATTTTGTGGGTAGTATCAGCTGAAAACCCTCAGGAGACAACACTCCTCCTATTAGGGACACCTAGAGGTTTAACGGCTTGTTGCACGAGCTCAGTGCAATCGTGTTTCCCTGCGAAAGTGAGGCTAGGTCTTTTTCGAGAATAAAACTAGTTTTGCTCGAGGACGAGCAAAAGATAAGTTTGGGGGTATTTGTTCATGTCATAATTTTGCATTATTATATTCTCCATTCTTATTCATTTTACAAATAAACAGGTGCTTTTGACCCATGTCTGCTACATAGTTGCAGGTTACAGGTTCTCGAAACAAAAACAGTGAAAAAGATGAAAAGATGATAGAAAAGTGAGACTAAGACCAACAAATGGAAAGATCTTGATCATGCCTACAGTTTAAAGATTAAACGAAGATCAATGGAAAAAAGCAGCGCAAGGTTCAAGACTTCAACACGAAGCAAACAGTAAAGTCCACGACATTATTCACTGTGGAAATCTGGAAGAGAACTAGAAGATATTCTGAAGAACAAAGTGAAGAATACAGATGCTAAATCTAACCTGAAGCAACAGAAGAAATTTCAGCCAGACAGCCTACAATATGGCCGCGGAACCGCAGCCAGACCAAGTTCTTGGCCGCGGATCCGAGGCCATGTGTCACACGTGCCGGCACGTGTTGCGCGTGTCGGTGCGTCGGTGCGTTGACTAGGTTTCTTAGGGGGTAAAATTTTAATTTGCAGACGTGAGTCGATTGTAACCCTAAGGTTTCTATGTTCTATAAATAGAATCCCTAAACCTCTTTTTAAGGTATGCCTCTTCTTGTGCCTCATTGTAAATCTCAAAAATTCAGATCTGTAAATTTCTGTAAAGAAGGAAGAGAGCATCAAATAAAAATTAGGAGTAAGTTTTCTTTTCATTGCCCTAGTTAAATTTTATTTCCATGCCCTAGGTAATTTCTTACTTGCCCTAGTTAGATTTTATTCTCTGCCCTAGTTAATTAGTATAGATCATGTTTTTCAATTCCCTAATGAGCGAGTAGTCTCCTCGCTTGTTAGGGTTAGATTTGGGGAAGGCTTGAGAGATGAAGATCTCTCACCCCTTTCTTGCACACGTTTTTATAGGACTCCATACATACATGCACACACCGCTCCCTACGGCACCCTATCCCACGAGGTAGCGGTGATACCGTAGTATAAATGACCGGTTGAGCGTGTTTTCCATGGAGGTTAGGGTAAGAATTAAGAAAGGAATGACAAGAACCTAGAGGAAGAAACACCGTTTCTTCCCGATGGTACTAATCCACTTTATTAATTATTAACATAACACCTCATAGATCTTAAAAGGGCATAGAAAGCGGTGAGGAATATTGATTTTCCAAACTTAACATAAACCTAACCCTAACAAGATTCTAGTCCTAGTTTAGATCAACTTTAGTTTTTAGATTTAATCAAACCGACAACAATCGGAATTAACTCGTTAGAACAATTAGAGAATACACAAAATCCTTGTGGACCGGCCCGTACTCACCGGCTAGCTACCAAGCGACGCCGTTCTTGATTGCGGTTATAAATATTCTTTGAGACAAAAATCAGTTGACTTTATCCGCATTTCACAGAGTCAGGGGTTGACTTTATCTTCATTTCACGGAGTCAGGGGGTTGACCTTATCCGCATTTCATGGAGTCGGAGGGTTGACCTTATCCGCATTTCACGGGGGTCGGGGGTTGACTTTATCCGCATTTCACGGAGTCAGGGGTTGACCTTATCTGCATTTCACGGGGTCAGGGGATTGACTTTATCCGCATTTCACGGAGTCAGGGGTTGACTTTATCCGCAATTCATGGAGTCGGAGGTTGACTTTATCCACATTTCACGGGGTCGGGGGTTGACCTTATCCGCATTTCACGAGGTCAGGGGTTGACTTTATCCACATTTCATGGAGTCAGGATTTGCTCTGGACGTTTCCCACGGGGTTAGGATTAACATTATTCGTATTCTACAGGACCAGGATTTGCTCTGGACGCTTAGTCAGGATTGACATTAGCCATGTTCCACGGGACTAGGAGGTGCTCTGAGCGTTTCCCACGGGGTCAGGATTGACATTAGCCGTGTTCCATAGGACCAGGATTTGCTCTGGACGCTTCTCACGGGGTCAGGATTGACATTATCCGTGTTCTACGGGACCAGGAGGTGCTCTGGACGTTTCCCACGGGGTCAGGATTAACATTAGCCGTGTTCTACGGGACCAGGAGGTGCTCTGGGCATTTTCCACGGGGTCAGGATTGACATTAGTCGTGTTCTACGGGACCAGGAGGGGTTGACTCTCGGTTATCTGTGCACCGCCGAGTTATGGAACTGGGAACTTTGCCGCGGCTCCGATTTGCTGATGTTGCGTCTGTTGTAATGAGACGAATGCTGAGATGATCTCCAGGCTGTCTGTGAACTGTCGAGATTTGGCTTCTTTTTCTGATGGAGCCTGATGGGAAGGTATGGTTCCCTCTTTGTTTGTGCCCCTGGATTGTATACAAGGATCGATATGATCTCACCTGTAGGGCAAAAAGTTTCATTTTATATATTTTTCTTTCCGCGATGCTCTATCATTTCAGCTTTTATATCGCGAAAGTCGCGATTGCCCAATCATTTCGGCTATTTTTCGGGGTGCCCAATCATTTCGGCTATTTTTTGTTTTTACTCGTTTCTTTTTATTGCGAGCTGCCCAACCATTTCGGCTATTTTGTATGCATACATTTTTACTTGCTGATTTTGTTGCAAGTTGCCCCATCATTTCGGCTATTTCATATGCATTTGTGGCTCGTTGACTTTTCGCCGCGAGTTTGGGATTTGATACCGATTTAGGCATCAGCATCGCTCTAACTGGGATATTGCCGAGAGCAAATCATCATTTGCCTATGTTGATGTCGAACAAAGGTGGCTTAGCTAACAGGGTTTGGATCCTGCCGACTAAGGCTTTTAACTTCATGAGCCGTAAGGATCTTATAAAGGTATTTCTCCCTACGAGTCGTGAGGATCTCGTAGGTGAGTTTTCTCCTTAGGGGTCGTGAGGATTCCTAAGTGTATGGTCTCTTATAAGTCGTAAGGATCTTACAAGAGTGTTTTCTCCTTATAAGTCGAGAGGACTTACAAGGGTTGTTCACCGTATGAGCATATCCTCAGTCTCTGGTGGAACTTTGTTAAGGAAATGTTTATTCATGCCCGGGGATTGTATACAAGGGTCAATATTGAACCGCTTGTAGAGCAGCATTGGAGATTGTGATGGCTTAAGAACAGGTTCAGATCCCTGTAGCTTAAGGCTTTTGAACCCTGTGAGCCGTGAGGGGCTCAAAGGGGAATTCTCCTTACGAGTCATGAGGATCTCGTAAGTGTAATTTCTTCTTAGGAATTGTGGGGATCCCTAAGTGTGTTGCTCCCTTATGAGTCGTAAGGATCTCACGCAGGTGGTTTCTCCTTACAGGGTCGAGAGGACCTTGCAAGTGTCTTTTAACGAGATTGCGCCCTTTTAGGTTTTCACAAAACTCGCCGGTAGTCCTGCTGTTTTTACTTACGGAGCCCTTTCGGGTTTTTCATCCATGCCCACTTCGCTTATGGACGTACCGTTTCTTTTTTGTCAGCCTTGGGATGCTGTGGTCCGTAGTAGTTTATAGACATCTCGGTCAACAGTCAGTTTTAGGACATAGTGGTCCATCGTTAGTTTAAGGACGTTTCGGTCCGTCGTTAGTTTTAGGACATTTCGGTCCGTTGTTAGTTTAAGGACGTTTCGGTCCATTTGACAGCTACTATTTATAGAGTTTGGGCTTAGGAAGATAGCGAGCGGACATAGGCATCGTCATCTATCGTTGAACTAGGCCGTGACTCGTCAGACGTAGTATTTTTTCAGGAAGCGACCATTTATTAGCCTGAAAGGTCTTTCACCATGCATGTCCATAAGTAGATAGGCTCCACCTTGGTAAACTTTGTCTATGATGTACGGGCCTTCATAGTTTGGTTCGAATTTCCCCCGCTTGGCATGATTGGGGATCATGGGTCTCTTGACCACTAGCACAAGTTCACCTTGGCGGAATGTTCTCGGCCTAGTCAATCTCTCATATGAGCGCGTCATCTTTGCTTTGTAAGCCTCCAGGTTTTGTTGCGCCATGAGCCGAGTTTCATCAAGGGCGTCGAGCTCCTCAAGCCGAAGGTGAGCATTCTCTTCGTCCATTAGCTCGTAATGAACTGCCACTCGTAGAGAGGTTAACTCTATCTCGAGGGGAAGTACTGCTTCTGTGCCGAATACCAATGCATACGGCGTTGTGTTTGTGGCCGTTTTAAACGTAGTTCGATACGCCCAGAGAGCTTCATGCAGTCTTTCATGCCAGTCCTTCTTATTTCGAGACACCGTCTTTTTCACGATTTTCGTCAAGGTCTTGTTAAAAGCCTCAGCTAGACCGTTAGCTCGAGGATTATAGACCGAAGAATATCTCCAGTCTATGTTATGATGTTATGCGAAGCGGCTGATCTTGTGGCTTCTATAGGCTGGCCCGTTATCGGAGATAATCCGTCGCGGAGTGCCGAACCGATAAATGACGTGTTGTTCACACCATAATATTGTATTATTATATTCCCCATTCTTATTCTTTTTATAAATAAACAGGTGCTTTTGACGCATGTCTGCTACATATTACAGGTTACAGGTTCTGGGATATAAAACAGTGAAAACGATGAAAAGACGATGCAAAAGTGGATTTTGACCAACAAACAGAAGACTCTTGATCAAGCCTACATCAAAGATAAAATTCACAAAGTACAAGGCAATGCAAGGTCCAAGATTACAAAGCGAACGGTTAAAAGTCCACCGCAATTATTCACTGGAGATCTGGAAGAAACATAGAAGCTATTTTAATAAAAGAACCAAATGATAAGAAAGCCCAAAGACAGAAGAGCCCACAAAGGAAATTTCAAGGCCCAATACTTCCTTTTAAAGAGACAGAGACATAAAATTTTACCAAAGCTTGGAGTCTACTTTGACTAGGTCTTCGTAAGGATATTTTGGTAAATGTAGACGTGCGAATCAATTGTAACCTAGGGTTTCCTATCCTCTATAAATAGGAACTCTAAATCATTGTAAAGGCTATGCCTCCCTATGCCTCTTTTTATCAATAAAATTTAGATTTCTTTTGGAGAGCATCGATGCCTCTTTTCATTTCAGAAATTCAGATCTGACAAGTCTTGTGTTGATATTTGGAGAGAGCCATCTGTAAAGTAAGTAGGTAATTTCAATTCTTGCCCTAGGTAATTTTTCATTCTCTGCCCTAGATTAAATTTAATTTCTTGCCCTAATTAGATAGTTAGATCTTTAAGTCCTTGCCCTAGTTAAATTTAATTCTTTGCCCTAGATAAATGATAGATCTAGTTTTTAGATTTAATAAGAAATCCGAACACCCATCGGAATTAACTCGTTTGAGCGACTAGGAAATTCACAACATTCCTGTGGATCGACCCGTACTCACCGGCTAGCTGCAAAGCGACGCCGTTCTTGATTGCGGTAATATATTTTTGATCGATAAAATTTCTCTAAATCACGTGTGTCTTGAAGAAATGGAGGATATTCTCCGTCTTCACTTCTCTTAGTGGTACTGCTTCTGCCCACTTGGAGAAGTAATCGGTTGCTGCCAGTATGAACCGATTTCCTCTGGACGATGCTGGTTCGATGGGGCCGATTATATCAGTTCCCCACATTTCGAACGGCCAGCTAGCCTCCGTTGGGTGCAGCGGATTTAGATGCTGATGGATGAAGTCCCCGTGAATTTGGCACGAGTGGCACTGCTTCGCGTATTCGAGGCAGTCCTGGATCATCGTGGGCCAATAATAGCCCATCGTTTTGATCTTTAATTTCATCTTCGGCCCGGCTTGGTGAGAACCGCAGAGTCCGTCGTGAGTTTCTTGTATGACTCCCTTTGCTTCTTCAGGTCCCAAGCATCTTAACCACAGAGAATCAAATGATCTCTTATGCAGAGTATCATTGACGAAGGCAAAAGATAAAGCTCATTTCATGAGCTGATGTCTTAAGGACGCATCTTCAGGTGTTCGACGGGATTTGAAGTAGTCTATAAAGACTTCTCTCTAATCCTTAGCCTTTTCCTGGACTTTTATTTGTAGAGCCATTAGCTCAGTCGCTCCTTTTTCTTCGGACGACTCCGGAGATATTTCTGCCGGTGCAAGAACCCGACGACTTTGTACCACGATCCTTACATCATCGAGGTTTTCGTCAGCCAGTTCTTTATCGAGTTTGGCTAACGCATCAACTTTGCTATTTTCTGCACGCGGTATACTTTCCAGGGCGTAGGTGGGTATTTGAGCCAGCAATTGTTGTACCCTTTTGCCGTACCTTACCAACTCTGGTTTGCACGTCTGATAGTCGCCGTTTACTTGGCTAATGACCAGTTGGGAGTCTCCGTATATGAAGAGGCTTTCAATTCCCATATCGACAGCGATCTCAAGACCTGCTATCAAAGCTTCATATTCGGCTTCATTGCTCGTCCTCGGCTCTGTTAAGGAGAAGGAAAAGCGCATTATCCCTCCTTGTGGAGTTACGAAGATGAGGCCTACCCCGGATTTGATTATGGGGGTGCTTTGTTTGCGCTTCTTCATGGAAGATGCTCCATAGAAGTAGAGTTCCCACTGGGTATCATTCTCTCTTCTCTCCCCGTCGATCGTATCAAACGCGTGCTCATCGGGCAATTCGCAGTTCAAAGGAGAATCGGCAGGTATCGGATGCTCAGCGAGAAAGTCAGCGATGGCTTGGCCTTTCACTGCCTTAAGGGGTCGGTATGTCACCGAGAATTCCATTAAGAGTAGGGCCCACTTAGCGAGCCGTCCCGTTAATATGGCCTTTGACATCAAATATTTGAGAGGATCCACCTTTGATATGATATGGACCTCATGTGCCAACGCATAGTGTCTGAGCTTCGTTATCGCGAAGATCAACGCCAGACAGTGTTTTTCAATGGGGGGGTAATTGTTTTCTGCCCCGAGGAGAACTCGACTCAAATAGTAGAGTGCTCTCTCCTTCCCTTGGTCGTTCTCTTGTGCCCATAATGCGCCTAGAGAACCTTCGAGGGCTGTTGTATACAGTACAAGAGGTTTTCCTTTAATGGGAGCGGCCAATACTGGCGGATTCTGCAGGTATTGCTTGATTTCATCCAGTGCGCTTTGGCATTTGCGATCCCAGACAAACGGGGTTCCCTTCTTCATTAGGTGACTGTAAGGATGGCACTTGCCGGAGAGATTGGCTATAAATCGCCGGATATACGCGAGCTTTCCTTGGAGAGACCGCAGTTGCTTGAGAGTCCTTGGCGGAGGCATTTCCATGATCGCCTTGATATTCGACGGGTCTATCTCGATACCTCGGTGTCGGACGACGAATCCTAGGAACTTGGCCGAGGAAACTCCGAACGCGCATTTGTGAAGGTTCATCTTCAAGTTGTATTTCCGAAGGCGCTGAAACACGGTCTTCAGATGCTCTAAATGTTCCTCGTATGATTTGCTTTTAACTATGAGGTCGTCAATATAGCATTCGACGATTCCATGTATGAGGTCATCGAAAATCTTCGTCATGGCTCTCTGATAGGTGGCACCGGCGTTCTTTAGACCGAAAGGCATCACTTTGTAGCAGAATATGCCCAAAGGGGTCCGGAAAGCGGTATGCTTCTGGTCCTCGGGATGCATTTTTATTTGATTGTATCCTGACGAGCCGTCCATGAAGGAGAAAACTTCATGAGTGGACGTATTATCTATCATCAGCTCAGTGACCGGTACTGGAAAGTCGTCCTTCGGGCAAGCTTTGTTGAGATCCCGAAAGTCCACACATATGCGCACCGTCCTATTTTTCTTCATTACTGGGACAATGTTGGCGATCCAGTCAAGATACTGAATCTCTTGGATGAAGCCGGAGTCGATTAGCTTCTTGACTTCAGCGTTGATACTCATCTCAAGCTCGAGCCGCATTCTTCTCGGTGCTTGTTTGATCGGTTTGACGTCCGGAGATATCGCCAATTTGTGCACAGCAATCTCTGGATCTAGTCCCGGCATCTCGGAATAGTTCCATGCGAAACAGTCTTTATACTACATGAGCACGCCTTTGAGCGTAGCCACCTTTTCTTCAGACAACAGTTCACTGACGAACGTCGGCCGCGGGTCGTTTGCCGTCCCCAAGTCAATTTTTCTGAGGTCATCTGCAGTAATATGTATCCTATCTTCCAGCTCTTTTAGCGCCGGTGGAAATTCTGAGATCAACTCATCTTCATTGTTTTCGAAGCACCAAGAAAGATCATCCATATCCTCGGGTTCTTCTTCTGATGGTGTTATCGCGTGACAGGTACAAGATCGTTTCCAAGACCGATGTTGATCTGGTCCTACTCCCGCTATACACGTCGCTTTCAGTTCATGCTTCTGTGGTGGGGTTATTCTCCAACTGTTGGATAGAGCGAACCTGCCTTGTTGATATTGGTCTTCGACCCAGTTCTTGAAGGTGAAGCAGTCTTCGAGAAGATGCCCTATTGCTCGGTGATAGGAGCAATAGTTTGGGTGAGAGACCTCGTCTGCTTGCTCGGGGTGCTTGGACTCCGGGAGTGTCATCATCTGATATTTTATGACAAGATTGAATATATTCTTTATCTTTTCTTAGGAAAAAGAATATTCTCGACCCATCTTCTTTATAAGAGAAAGATCCCAGCTGCTCTATTCTTGATCGCGTGGCTTCTTAGACCCACTACACTGCTGTCGAACGTTTTTTCCGTTCTTTGGTTTATTTTTGCCTCTATGCCGGGTCTTTTGTATGACGGGCTGGCGACGAAGAGCATTGTCATTCTCCGCGGCCTGCTGAAGGAGGCGTTGCGTCCTGGCTTTCTCGTAAATTGCCATTTCGCGGCTATGGTCATCTCGGACCTTCTGACCCGCTTCCCTTATTAGCTTGTCCATCTGTTCTTCAAACGACGAACTTGGCATTTTCATGGCGGGACCTTGTTTTGGTTCAGGGTTAGCGTCTTTTAACAGAACATCTCCTTCTTCATCAAAGTCATGTATAACGTAGCAGCCGTAGAATCGTTCCCGTTTCTTGGATTGAACATATCCAAGCCCGATCATTTCCATTCTCCCTTTGGGCAATTTTCGCTGAGTTCCAGGGACATCCCAGATCCTGTTGTAGAACTGAACTTGTCGAGCAGTCTGTTTGAAGGGTATGCCTTGGCGCCTCAATATCCTTTTTAATCCTTCTGTGTAGTATCTGGGCATACGGATGGGCTGAAGTCCGTCAAGTGTCGAATCGGTACCATGCCAAATTTCTTTCTCCACTTTAGTTTCCGTGGATTAATAAAAGAGGATCGCCTTTTCATCTCTTCGCCTGGGAGGGACGTAGAATGTCTGCAGTTCTTGCACACTATAGGTACCAAGCGCGTCGAGCTTCTTTTAATGCTCTTGCGGAACCATGGCAATTTGTAAACTCCGATCATCGCCAGCGAAGGCTTGTATCGATGGTCGTACAGAAAATATGGCATTGACCTCATCTTCTGAGTCGCTGCCAAAGACCAAAATAGGGGTGGACGGTCCCGGCTTGTTGCATTGGGGCGGCCCTGAATGAACTATTTCTTCTTCCTCCTCGGTATCACTCCCGAAGACCGGAATAGTAATGATAGCTTTGTTCTTCGGTTTGTGACATCTTTCCGTGTCTTCGAAATCTGTTAAGAAGTATTTTGCATCTTCATACTTTCAGACTTCATTCACGGAGAATGGGTTCAGTTCCGCTATCACGGTATACTCAAGACCATCTCTGAAGTACTTCATACACGGATGCTGTGTAGAAGGAATGATGTTGTACTCGTGTAACCAAGGCCTGTCGAGCAAAGCATTGTAGCAAGTCATGGAGTCAATGACATGAAACTTGATGTCCGTGACGAGCAATCCAAGGTGTAACGTCAGTATCACAGACCCGAGCATCCGTGATGACTGGGAGTCGAACCCGGAGATGGTGATTTTATCACGAGCGAGGTGCTGAACGCTCATGCAGATTTCCTTCAACACTCTTACATTAAGGAGATTGACGGAGGACCCATTGTGAACCAGGATCTTACCTATTTTGATATCATGACAGTATCCGGAGACATAAAGGGGACGTTTTAGCTCGCATATCCCGAGGAAGAGATCTTCATCGCCAAAAGTGATGTCAGCCGTGTGCACTTCTTCCAGCTCGTCCTTCATCTTTTCTTCAGTAAGGAAAGCTTGGAACTGTTCGGGCTCTTGCAGTGCCTTGATCAAAGAATCTCTCGCCTCCTTAGATAGCAGAAAGGCGTCGAGAATGCTTAGCTGTGAGGGTATTTTTCTCAGGTGTGCCAGAACGTTGTAATCCACCTTGTTTTTCTTGGGCGGATCCTTGGCTGTCAGCTCTTCGACGGCTTGGTCATCGAGGGTGATATCCTTAGGGACCTTTTCTTTTCCCTTATCCTTTTTGTTCGACCTTTTGTTTACGGGTCCGAGATTCTTTTCAGGTAGCATGCGACTGAGCAGCTGAATGTTCTCGCAGCTCTTTGGTTCTTCCTCTTTTCCTGAGGTGGATTCTTTGAAGAGAGGGCCAAGAGCCATTTCTCCTTCAGAATCACTCCCAAAGGTGAGAATTTGCGATCCCCTGTTATCAACCATGTGGCAGTTGCCGGCAGCTCTTCCTCGTTCGTCTATCGCACTTTTCCGCTGTCGACAAGCTTCACGCTTCATCCTCTTGAAGTGTTGCCTGTGAGCGACATACCCTTACCACCAATTTTTAAAGGCGTTGCATTCTTCAGTAGGGTGCGCAATTTTTTGATGATATAAATAGTAATTAGGATGCACATCCTCTTCATTAAGGCGTATTTCATCAGAAGTGTTTCCTTCGGAGAGTGGCAGCTTCATTCCCATCGATATGGTTTTAGTGAATCTTTTCTTCGTTTTAAGCCTGCTCTTGTCTGTCGCCGGCATGCCTCAGTCTAGTTGGGATGTTTTAACCTTTTCGTCCAGTCGTCGGTGTTTGGCCTTTTCAAATATGGCCATTTCGCGCTCTCGATCAGCTTTGCTTTTCAGAAGAGCTTCGTTCAGGAATGCATCAATCATTTCGTCTAATGGTCCTAAAAGTTCCGACTCAGGATCTGCCCTCAGTTTCTCTGCGTCAGGAGCTTCTTCACCGTCTATCGACGAGTGAGAGATCACATGGCAGCTTGCCACATAATCCTCAGGTTCATCCGACGAGTCTTCTCCATTATCATCCTCTTCGTCCTTAAGGACGTGGCTGAGAAATTCTTGGAGTGTGACTGGGGTCCGCGCCTTCTGGTTATATTCTTTCAGCGCGTCAATATGTTTTTGCAGGTTCGTGCGCTTGTCATCAGGCTTCATAGGCTTTTTGGTCTTTTTCTTCTTCTTCGAAGAATTTGATGGCTAAGCGTGGGCGCTTTGACTGTCACCACCAATTTTTGGAGTTAGGCGCGGCTTCAGCATTCCCTCGATGACTTCGGGTTCCAGCGAACTTTTCCATTTGATTGCCGGGCATGTTTGGAGATCCTTCAGCATTCTTTTTGTTTTGGCTGAAAGAGCGACCTCCCATGGAGCTTCTTCAACAAAAGAGCACGATGCCCCCGGTGTGTCCTCTCTTTTAAGAGCGTGCGGTTAAGACGGGCTTACTTTCCAATTCTCGGACAGTGCGAATTTGCCCTGTTGGTATTGGTCTTCAATCCAGCCTTTAAAGACGAAGTAATCTTCAATTGGATGGCCTATCGCTTGGTGATAGGGGCAATAATTAGGATTATTGGCCTCACCGGGTTGCAATGGGCGTTTTAGATTCGGCAAATTAATGAGCCCGTTGTGCACCGCTAGTTCAAACAATCTCATCATTTTATCCCGGGGAAACGAATAAGGGCACTTCATTTTCTCATTAAAGAATCGTCGTTTCTCGTCTTGGCGATCAGTTAGTTTCGGACCACTGGGCTGCTGTTGAGCATTGGCGACGAAGGTCGCTTTCCCTTTCCCTTTTTCATTCCGAGATTCCAGCTTCGAAGGAGATGGTCTATGACCCATCTGGTCCATTTGGGCCAGTTTGTCAATCAAGACCTGGAAAGTGGTCGGCTTGAAGAACATCATGAATTGTGAAATGGTCGCTTGAGGGTCAAGAGTACCCACGAACATGCCTACCGCAGGCGCTTCTTCAATCCGTTGCTCGCACTTCGACCATAGATTCCGCCACCGTATTGCATATTGAACCCATGTTTCTCTAGGCTTCACCCTGGTATTGATCAATGCCGTGATTGGGGTGCGTTCGCTAGCACTTGCGAAACGCTGGGTGAATAGCAACTCCATCTCTGCAAATGTCTTGACAGAGTCATTTGGGAGTTCGGAATACCACTCGAATGCTGTCTCCGACAAGCTGCCAACGAATTAGCGAAGCAGTAGCTTATCGTCACCTCCGGTGTTGCCGCACAAGGCTCTGAATTGAGCAACGTGCTGATGCGGATTTCCCGTCCCCTTATATACGTGGAATTTGGGGATTGTGTATCCCGGAGAGTACTTTATTTGGTCGTACCAACCCGGATAGGGTCGTCCAGTTTTAACAATTTGCCCATCCGCTTCATTCGCCTGATGAACCTGTATCTGCTGAGCGATGTAATCATCCAGGGCGGCTTTTAAGATGGTCTCTTCCTTGGCTGCTGACAGAGTCGGCAGAGGGTTTGATGTCTCTCCTCTATCATCTTCAATTATTACTGGAGGGTCTTCGGCTGGAGGGTCCGGCTGGATCATCATGCCCACCATATCTTGGAATAGAAGGGCCATTTGTTTATATTGGCCGCTTGTTCCGCGGCCTCTTTGTCCTTCTTCTCAAGCATTCTCCGAAGGAATTTAGCATCAGTTTCCTGCTCACGACGCTACTCCGAGGATATCTTCGGGCTTGCTTTCGGTCCCGTAAATGCGGCCATAGCTGTTAGCATTTCTTGGAGCTTTTGTTGTTGTTGCTCCTGAGCCTTAGTCACTGATCGCGTAAGCGGCCGATGACCTGTGGAGATACGACTATCCTCTTTTCCGGATGCCATATAGATGGTGTGTACCACCATGCCCCCAGACTTGGGGCATTTAGATTCAGTGTTCTTGCGATTCGTCACAGACACCGGGATTTTTTCCAGCTTTCTCCTCTTGTGAGCGGTCGAAGTTGAGGGAGCCGTTACAGCGGGCACCCAAGTAGCTATCACTTTCTGTGGTTTGACAGAGTGGTCCTCTTCTTTCCAAACCTTCATCTTTTTCTGTCGGCGGGGACAGTCTTGATCTACCATGGAGTCCTGGACCTATCGCCAAACTTTATAAATTTTAGAGGACAACCGCTGAGGGGGCTGCTCCAGCTTCGCCTTTGTGATCTTTTCAACAGGCGGAGGAGACTTTTTTAGTACGGCAGTTGGCGAATTCCTGCGCACCCTGTTAAGTAGTTAAAACTTGTTCCCAGTTGGAACAACAACATCAATTTCCACCAATGGAGCTGGCGGAGTCAGTCCGGAAAGGGAATTGCCCGCAGCCTTCCTCACTCGGCGCCAGTGGCGACATCAGGCATATCGTGCGGCCGGGATCACGTCCGCTATTGGAGAAGCTTCTTCATGCCCCCTATTCTGATGAGAGTCTGCTGTTGGCGCCACCCTGTCAAAGACGGATGCTCGCTGAGAGGGAATGGCCAATCTTGAAAAGGCCGATTTTCGTGCAGGGGAAACAGCCTTGGTTACTTCACCCGGAGTGGGAGCTGAAACTGCCAGTCTTGTGAAGACCGACCCCTTAGCCGGAGAAGCCGCCTTGGTGACTTCAGGAGTAGGAATGGCTATCCGCTTTAGGATAACGCCTTCTGGTATTGTGGGCTTCTTCACGGGCCCGTTGGAGCTTTGTCCCAGTCTGCTGAAAACTGAGGCGCTTAGTTTGGGCGACCGGTAAAGAGGGGCCGCAGTAATAGTAAGCCGATCAAAGACCGATTTCTTCTAAGCTTCTTGCAATTGTACAGGGGCGTTGAAGCTCATCGGTGGGAGCATGGTCCCGAAGAATAGCCCAGTAGTGGCTTGAGTTACCTGCTCCACTGGTGTCTTGAACAGGGAGGCCGCTTGGACCCGTAGGTTACTCCTCCAGATGAGGCGGAACAGGAGTTGCAGTTGCAGCTGGAGTAGTTAGAGGCCATTGATGTTCTTTTTTCTGCATGAAAGCAAAACCAAATCTTAGTACCTCGAACCCAAGGGCAACCATATCAAACCGCGATTTGTTCGCGAAACACGACACATGAAGTGTGGAGTGGAAAAAGGAAGAGGTCCCACCGGGCGTGCCAGAATCTGTTCTCCACAGAAATACAGAGACGGAACCGCGTAGGTTCATCTTGCCTGAATTTGGGAGCAGATGCTAATTGGTGCTATCCGTCCACCTCTTCGAAGATGCCAAGTTGATTTATGGCACCATATATCGAAGGTTTAAACGGATGCGGCCGATGTAGCAGACTTCATCAGATTTCCCCCTCATCTGAGAGGTTTTTTTATTGTGGGGACGCTCTTCCCTGTAGACGCAATCCCCTGCAGTTAATTACGCTACCGTATCGTGGTAACCACTTTCTCCTTCTCCAGATGGTCACTTCGTGTCGTGGGTGTTTGTTTTGTGTTTGGTTGCCCGTGGATTGTATACGGAGACTAATTTATGTTGTCGCCCGTAGGGCGTGGATTAGTCCAAATCCGTATTTTCTTAGATTTGGGTTTGGGGTTGGGTTTAAGGATACGTTAGTCTCATTTGAGACTAAGATCAATTTAAACGTATGTTAAGGATACGTTAGTCTAATTATAGACTAAGATCAACTTAACGGGATCATTTAGATCCAACAAAAGAGCATTTGGGCTCTATTGTTTAGTTTAGGGACATTGCGGTCCATTGTTTGTTTAAGAACATTACGGTCTAAGGTTAAGGACATCATATTCTATGGGCTTAAAGGACGCCACAATCCGAGGTTAAGGACATCATAGTCCATAGGTTTAAGGACCCCACAGTCCAAGGTTAAGGACATCATAGTCTAAGGGTTTAAGGACCCCACAGTCTGGGTTTAAGGACCCTACAGTCCAAGGTTAAAGACATCATAGTCTATGGGTTTAAGGACCCCACAATCCATGGAATGTTTGGTTACCAGGACCCGTCACCTCTCTGAAAACGTTGAAGGATTACAACGACAAATATCAAAAGAGTGAAGAGATGTACCCTTGAACCAAAGTTGATTGGGAAATCTATAATCCAATTTGGGACTATGATCAATTAATTAGATTATGAGCACATGGGCTCAGTTAAATCTGAATTGAGGACTTATGGCTAACTTGGGCTAAGTCCAATTAGGTTTAAAATATTGGACTTTTGTTTGGGCTGCTGAGCATTTGTCTGGGTTCAGCCCCCCATTATTTAGCAATGCTTAACATGAGTCTGGGTTCTGACCATATTTTGTCTTGTATTGAGTGCTAAGCACTCGTATACCATATGAGATGATCAATCTTGGAAGACAAGAATGTATTTGAGGCTCGGTAAAAAGGGGGAGTCTTGCCTCTGGAAGACTTAGCCAATTTGGGCTAAGACTGGTTCAAATATAGTGTTAAACACTATAGTACACTCGGCTATCATGTGCTCCCAAGTGATGCGCTCAGAATAGTGTTAAACACTAGGGATGCAACTCCCAAAATAGTGTTAAACACTAAAAAAGAAGTGCTCACGTGGGGTCACGTGAGACGCTTGAGTGTTGTGCCCAAACTTCCTTTATTTTGTTCTCAGAATATGCAAGCAAGTGTTAAACACTTAGCCTTTATGGCCATCACGTGTGGGCACGTGATGGGTATCCATGATTTGGATATTAAAAGGATTTTGCTAGGAGTCACGTGGGGACACGTGAGGGCGCCCAAAGTCTGTCCTGACTTGGATTTGTTCTCTTTATTTTGAGGGATTTATCCAAGGGTCACGTGACAGCGCGTGACCCCATCTGAATCATTCTTTTTATTGACCATTGAGGGGAGGGTCACATGTTGCCACGTGATCATATTGGGTACTTGATCTTTTTACGTGCATGAAAAGTTTATGTCCCTTATTTAAGAATTAAATTTTTTTATAGGGTTAAACCCTAATTTTATTTAGAGGAATTAAATTCCTGTGTATTTGGAAGAATTAAATTCTTTAAACCCAACTCTCCCTCTAAATTTTGGATCTGCATGGCAGAATCTCCCCGATGAAAATTAAATTCTCAACTTATGGGAAGATCTGATTCTGCAGATCTTCAACCATGAAGAAAAACTAAGTTCTTGTATTAAGGGTTAAACCCTATTTTTGTTGGAGGAATTAAATTCCTATGTGCTTTTGGGAGAATAAAATTCTCTGAACTTAGATCCTCGCTTAGGTTTTAGATCTGCATGACAGAATCTCCCCGATGAGAATTAAATTCTCAACTTATGGGGAGATCTGCTTCTGCAGATCTTCAACCAGAGGAAGAACTAAGTTCATATTCAGAAGAGTTAAACTCTTAGTTTGAGAATTAAATTCTCTTTTTGTTTTTTTGGAGCTTATGATCTCTTTCACTTTCTCACCTAGGGTTTCTTTCTCTTCTGAGGAAATCTTCTTTTCTCTCTGGAGAATTAAATTCTCTTTTTTTCTCTGTTGTTGTTGTCTCCTCTTTTTCTCTTCTCTTCTTGGCTCCTATTTATAGGAGAAAGAAAAAAATCAGTTTGTTTAGCCAATCTTTCATTGAAAGATTTTAATTGATTTTGTAACCAACATGATCTTTTAAATCACTCGGTGAATTTTACTCACCATTGGATTTTTAATCCAAAAGATATTTTGTCTGTTATTCCTGAAAAATTTCAGGGAAATCTTTCCTTGTATAGAATCTTTCTATAGATTGGTGATTTTTAATCACCCTTGGATTTTTAATCCAACGGTGCTCCATTTTACAGAGCGCAATCTTTTTGTTTGGAAAGATCTAGGGAAATATTAGGGTTTTTGATTTTCCTTAATTAGAATTTAATTCTATTAGTTCAGAAGGTTTATGAGCCTATCACGTGTTAGCACGTGACCCCACTGATTGACCATTTAATTAGAATTTAATTCTATTAATTCAGAGATCCTTAGGAACCCATCATGTGTTGGTACGTGACCCCCTGATTAAGCATTTAACCAGAATTTAATTATGTTGTTTTAAAGAACTCAGGAATTATCACGTGTCTGCACGTGACCCTTGGTCACGTGTGGGCACGTGATGCCCCATTGGGGTTTTTCCCTGTTGTTTTATTATACTTTTAATTCTTTTCAGTGGGTTTAAAAGCCTGTCACGTGTGGGCACGTGACCAATTTGATTAAGATTCAATTCTTATCATTTCAGAGCCCTCAGGAAGCCATCACGGGTCGGCACGTAACCCCCGATCGCGTGTGTGCACATGATACCTCATTGGGTTTTTTCCTTGTATTTTATGAGGGAACATAGAGTAAGTCCCCCTCCATCTCAACGCCATGAGATGCGGGCCCGTTGCCCTCTAGAACCCGGCTATTCGAGCACTCCTCCGCGGGGTAATCCTAGTACATAAAAGAAAAATATATATACAAACGGTGATATCGACATCAACCCGGCCGTGCCCCAATAAAAGAATATACAAACCGGCAGAAATGACAGTCCATATATCGGACGCTCGCCCCGCAATAATGAATATACAAATTATCAACACTGTACAACAACCATTGCACTATAGGCTATCTACCACGACAATCCATCCAAAACATCAGTGCAACACAGAATATCAACGCAAATATCATGTTCGTAAACCCGTCTGATTATACATATAGCAACCAGTCAGATTATACCGCGCTATGATATTCACGGTCGCAGAAATAAGTGCACAGAAAACCAAGAATTTAAAATTTCAATCGATTAAAAACTTTCCGTATTGACCCCAAGTACAAACCAGTACACAAATGAATCTGGGCCAAAACCAAATATTCCAAAAATCACATTTCCATGAATTAGAGCACCAGAAAAAATTTAGGGCGCTGCGGCCAAAATTGGGCCTTGGATCCATGGCCAAACGGCACATTTGGCGGCGGTTTAGCGGTCTAATTTAGGGTTTAGGTGCCCGAATTTTTTTCTGGTCTCTATTTTTACCTGCAAGTAATTTTGATGTAAACTGAAAAAAATTTTGAACAACTTTAAAATTCGAACAGCAAGCTAGAATTTGGAAATGCGATTTAAAAAATTCCGTCGATTAAAACTCTAAATTAGTGCAAACTAGTATAGTTAAGGTTTATGGAGTTGCTCTGATACCATGTTAGTGAGTTGTGCTCACTTTACATCGAAGTAGAGAGACGGAATGCACAAAAATTAAATTTTTAAGGAAGCACAACCAACTTAACCCAAGTTATCAAACCATAACCCTAAACTATTAAGGTACAAGAGATCTATTTATTATGAGAGAAGGTTATACCGATAGACACGTGTCCTTCGGGTCTTCACTCCTCTTCTTAAGTTCCTTGGAGTCTCCTGGATCAACCTTGATATCCGGCCTTCTCGGTCCTAGATGATCCACCCGAGAGTTTGTGGTCCAAGCTTAGCTTCATTAATGAAGCAACTTAACAACCTAATTTGCTAATCTAGATTGCTAAGATGATGTAGCGAGTGTTTAGTAGTAGTTTTCAATCTTATATCCTTTTGTTTCTCAACACATGAGAATGAGAAGGATTTAACAAGAGAATGAACTCAAGAAGATGAAGAGAGGAGAACAAGTGAAGAAAAACTTCATCAAAGATGAGAAGAAGAATGGCTAAGTCTTTTTACATGAAGCATTTTGTATTCTTTTAAAATCACAACCATAGTCCAATAGTATTTGTAATAAATACAAAGCCATGCTTCATGTCATCTCATTCTTTTCCATCTCATTTTCTATTTTCAACAAAATAGAAAAATGCATGATGAGGTGTCATCTTCTAGAAGGTATTTTGTATAAATACAAAATACTTTCTACTGTATATACATACCCGTATTCGTACCAAAATACGAATACGCAAAAGATAGAATAATATTACTAATATAATACTAGCATTAAATCAATATCTGAAAAATTAAAAGGATTGGGAGTTACCAGTGATGACTTGTCCTGTGGCTTCAGCCTCCTCGACCGTCATTGTAAAAGCCTGGCGCTATGGTACATTCCTCCTTGGTGGAGGCACATTCCTCTGTCCTTGGGGTACGTTTCTATGCCCTTGAGGCATGTTTCTCTGTGCCTGATGGAATTGACATTGAGGCTATGCCGGAGGTCCACGTGGAGCTGGTGCAGGGAGAGCTAGGCGGGGTGCAGGAGCCTGAATGGCTGGCCGCTGCGGGGCTGTGATTGCAAGTCTGGGTGCTGAAGCTATGTTGAAACGATATGGACATGCTCATATGGCGTGATTGAAAGTGCCACAAACCAAACACAGGCCATTTGCACGCTTGCAGTCCTTCGCCAGGTGTCTCATCCTCTTGCAGTAGAAACAAAAGTCTGGACTAGACCGGTTAAATGATCCTCCCAGTCTCCTGGGTGCAAAGGTCGGCATAGAAGAGGCTCCTCCTGTCATCTGTGCAGCAGGACGTTTGATTCCAGCTGTTTAGGGCTTACCCTTCTTCTTCACTACAACTTCAAAACGGCGAGCTACCTTCAGGGCGAGTTCATGAGTCGGATAATCGCCTGTGGCTAACGCCGCCTAAATCTCCGGGTATAAACCTTGTTGGAATCGTCTAGCCTGAATCTCATCAGCCGAGATCAAATATGCTGCGGACCTGATAAGATGTTGATGTCATAATAGAGATGTGTTTTAACAAAACAGTATTTGATACGAATTCTTTACCTGCTGAGCATGATGAATTCGGCATCATATTCATCCACCGATTTTACCCACATAGAACCTTGTTGTAGGTGGATGAACTGTTGTTCCATCTCGAAACGAGCAGTCTCTGGGAAGAACTTCGCATCAAACAGATCGCGAAATTTCTTCCATTCTATTGGCTGTGTAAGACGGCTTTCCTCAGCCTTCCACCAGACTCTAGCATTGTCTGTCAGTTGTAACTTAGCAACTCTCACCCAGGCAATATCTAGCACTTGAGCTGCTGCCAGATCATTTTCGATCGATTAAGCACATTCTTCTGCCTCAAGTGGGCTCTCTTTTCCAGAGAAGTGTTTTGGATGCAGTGCCCAAAATTGCTTGACTCCGGGTGCTTCGGCTCGGGGCAGTGCATGGGGATGGCAGTCTGCTGCTGCTGACCCTCCAGCAGGCTCTTGATAGCCTCAAGCAGTACCATTTGCTCATTGATAGGAGCCGCAACGGTAGGTGGTGGTGGTAGAGTAAGCGGTGGGGTATTGCCGTTGACTTTCGTGCCGGTGTTGTTCGGAGAATCCATTACCTTGATAGAAAAAAGAATGGTTAGGATAGATTCAAGAAATTTGAAATGTGAGGAATGTATAGTTGTTGATTCTTATAATTCTTGTGATATATTGCTTAAGACTTCATGCAGAACAGACCTGCATGGGTCGCCAACAAAACCTATCATGCCCCGCTTCCCAGTAGACGGAAACGGTGACGTGGCAGGCCGCAATATATTTACTATGAAATAAATACGTTAAGCGGGATTAAGCAATATATAACTGAATAAGAATGACAAGAGTAATAAAATAAACAACAGCTTTATTTACATACAACTGTTTTGGAAATAAAAGATATAATGAGTAAAGCAGTGCCTAAACAATGGCATACAAAAATAAGTGCAGAGGAACTAGTGGTCAGGTTATGCCGCAAGCTGGTCCAAGTCCTCCTGGCTCGGCTCAATCTCTTCAGTGTCTGGTCCTCCTGACGAACATTCCAAAGAAAGAAACAGAAAGGAATGTCGTCGGCGAACTAGCACTCGGTATGTCCCAAAAGAAGAAAGAGAAGATGGTATATAAAGTGATATAAATAGGTAAATTGTATATGATTGATTACTGGTGAATGATAGTTATTCTAACATGGTTATTTGTAGTTTGGTAAGGAAGGTATTCATGTATACGAGAGGAGTCCATCTTACCCCGTGGACTATGGTAACTTGTAGTACAAGACTCCGTCATAACCCACGGGACAACGTCACGAGAATTCATGTAGGTATCTTTTAAGTGACCTCTTGTGCCACAATATACGTTCTGTACCAATCTACCCCTTTATCCCCGCATAATGTATTGTATAGATTAGGTTTACAAGTCTTGGTCGAAACCATGGATACAAAATGTTCAAATATTCATGTTCAGGATGCAGTCATGTATTCAAGTTATAACCATAGTTCGGTCAAATCAAGTCAGGTATATATGTTTGAATTTGATGTTTGATTTCAAGTATTCATGTTCATGATCAAGTATTCATGTTTGAGTTTGGATTCAGGTTTGAGATTAGACTCAAACTGAGTCAGACACTTGTAAACTGATTTAACTTTTGAATTTCTTAGGTTCGGGAGTCATCGACAACTACTGCACATGGACGGCGGGATTTATGTCTTTTTCTAAGACAATTGTCATTGATAACTCTTGTTAAGTTTTCTAACATGAATAGGCAAGCTCTCACTTTCTCCGGCTCTCTGGGGCTCAAGAGAATTGATCCCGCTTAAACCCATATTTACTTAAGTCCTTGAAATAGTGTTTTATATATCTCGAAGGGGATTTATGAAAAATATTTTAATATAGTTAAAAATAAAACCTCAAGGGTGATTAGTATTACTTAGGGTTTTCATGAGCATGGATTTTAAGTATTGGGGTATTTTAGTGATAAATACTTAGTTTTGGAAAGTTTATGGTAATTTATTGAAAAACTTGTTTTTTTGGTAACTTGATGACATTTTATTGGCATTTGTTAATTTTTCATTTTTAGAAAAATGTAGGTTCATTATATTTTGAAAATAAGGATTTATAATTTTATACAATTTAAAAATTAGTTTTATTTAGAAATTCGTTTTTCTTAAAAACCGTATTTATATCCTTTCGAGATCGAATACTCCGTGAGGAGGTCTGCATCTCGCTCTACTATCACCAGGATGTGCGATAATCCACACCATCTATTAGCGGGTCCCCTAAAGAGGGTTGTAGATGCATAATTGTAAAGGAGTATGAAATACTGTTTTAAAAGAAACCCGGTTTTAAATTATGTGGTATTTTATTGTAAATACTATCTTCGAACCAAAAATATATACAATTAGGCATCGTGCTATGAAACCAAGTGTGCATGTGGGGTATGTCATTACCCCATGAAATTTTCCTAAAGGTATTGTTTAAACGATTAGTCGAAAAGGTGTAATAACCAAGTTCAAGGTATTTTAATGTAAAAGTTCAATTATGGTTGTTTCATATGAGATTCTTGGTTAAATATGATTCTAAACATTAGTATTAAGATTATAAGTGAAGTGGTAAAATTGGTTTGACCAAATGATAAAAGAAAATGGAGTTATAGGTTTTAGAAAAGATGGTATCGGTAATAACTCCACTTTTACCGATATTTGATTTAAAATGAGTATCAATGAAAAAGAGGAGAATTGGGAGGGACTTACGGTTTGAATACGTGAAAGGAAAAGTTAGGAAGAAGAGAGATGCTTCGGGGCGTCGCGAGAGCTCCGTAATTGGCTTCGATCTTCGCCGGAACTAACTTGCTCGCTAACTCCACTTTACTCCACTTGCACTTAGGAACTTTTTAGAGAGTTTTGGCTAGAATTTTCAGAATGGTGCTGGGCCAAGATAGGGGGTAGTATTTATAGTGGAGAATTAGGGTTTGGGAATTAAAATTGTGGATTAAAAAGCATTAAAATGTATTAAATTGTGAAATGAAAGGTCTCTGTTTGATTGCAGAGGAGTTAATAGGAGCTGAAGTGATATGTGTGCAGAGCACGGGGCAATTTGGCCTTGATCTGATCGTCGGCGTCGGCCCTAGGGCTCATTTGGTTGGTCGATCTTGAAGCATTTGCCTCGAGATTCGTGCCATCTGATCAACCCTCTGTTTATCCATTTTCCACATGTTTGATTTTTCTGAACTTTTCATTTCCCCGTGTATTGCACGTGTAATCTTTTGGGCTTCCAAAAAGTTAAAAAGAAAAATTCAGAAAAAAAAATCATGTCTGATGGGAATCGAATAAACAGGCTACGTCACAGTAGTGCAAGGCTTTACCAGTGAGTGTAACGACTCCAATTTCATTGTATAAAAATTTTCAAGTTAATATACAGAATAAAGTTGTAAGCCTGAGTACAAGTTATAAATTTAATTTGTTTAAGAACAACAAGAAATAACTTGTAGCTCACTGGTAAAGCCTTGCACTGCTGTGATATAGCCCTGTGTTCGAATCCCATCAGCCACATATATTTTTACTGATTTTTATTTTAAACTTTTTGGAAGCCTAAAATTTTATACGTGCAATACACGTAAAAATGAAAAGTCAGATAAAACAAACATATGCACAATGATATATGAACAGATAGAGACACGTGGCAAGAATCCAAGCACCCATCTCAAGAAATCGACCGGCGAGAATTGGCTTTGGGCCGGCGGCGCCAGGCTTCCCCGTTGGGAATGCTCACATGTTCTGAACCCCAGTCATTTGGCCTACCCCCACTACTCCCATACTGTTTGATTTCCCTGTAAATTAACAGAGAGATTAAAATCACCATTAATCCAAGTTTAAATGCATTTTTAATTCTCTTTTCAATTCTCAAAACCCTAATTCTACCATATAAATACAACTCAACACCCTAACCCTCTTCATTCTGAAATCTTTTGTTAAAATTCTCAAAAAATTTTAAGTCAAAGAAGAGTACAAGTGGAGTTAGCACTAGGTCAATTTCCGGCGAGAATTTGAGACAATTCCGGCGACCCCGCGACTCCACGAAACCATCAAACATTCTCTCAACCTCCCCTCTATTCTCTAAACTAGTAAGTTCCCTCTCTTCTCTTCTTTCACATCTCAAAACTTCTTCTTTTCAATAATGTCGGTAAGTGGAGTTATACCGACATTCATTTCTAAAACTTTTTAAAACAACAACTTTTCTTAAGAACTAATTATCTAAATCATTATACTTTGTTTGTTAAAAATTAAACAATAATTATAAACAAGTTTCATTTCAAAACTCCATATAAAACAACTTTTATTACACTTTTACGTTTAAATACCATAAAATTACATATGACATCTTTTATCATTTTTTTGCTTGTTTACCTTTAGAAAATCTCATGAGCTAATGACCTATCTCTCACAACACGCATCATGACATAGCACGATTAGCTTTTAACAATATATATTTTAGGATAAATACGATTTTTACATTAAAATAACATAAACTATTAAAAACCGCATTCTTTAAATTGTATTATTTAAATTCCTTGCAATTATGCCACTACAACCCATTTTGGGGAATCCGATTTGGTTGGTGCGGGTTATCGCAGATCCATCGGAGTGGTAGGACGAGATGCAGACCTTATCACAGAGCATACGATCTCGATGGAATTTTTAATGCAATTTTTAAGAAAAACGTGATTTTCTATTTAATAAATAAAAAAAATTTTATTAATTATATATAAATATTATCAAACCATCTATTTTAAATATATAATAAATTCCATGTTTTCTAAAAAAAGAAAAGAATTACAAGTTTCATGAAAATACCATCAAGAATCCATACAAGTCAACTTTACACTAAAATGCCATGTATTATTCAAGTTAGGTATTTATT
Source organism: Agapanthus africanus (assembly GCA_030015575.1). NCBI lineage: Eukaryota > Viridiplantae > Streptophyta > Magnoliopsida > Asparagales > Amaryllidaceae > Agapanthus > Agapanthus africanus. Next base: position 947,442,618 of record JASDDO010000019.1, read on the forward strand.
CACTAGAATACCTCACTTTTAAAAATTACATCTATGAAAATCCTAAATACGATAAATAAATACTTGAGATTTAATTTGAAAATATACTAAAAATATTTTTCATAAAACCCCCTCAAGTTATATTAATTTACATTAAAAACCCTAGTAAATATAAGTTTAAGCGGGACCAATTCTCTTGAACCTCAGAGAGCCGAAGAAAGTGGGTGCTTACCTATTTAAGGTAGAAAACTAAAATGGGGTTATCAATGGTAATTGGCTTGGAAAAAGTCATAAATCCTGTCGTCCATATGCAGCAGTTACCGATAACTCCTAAACCTAATTCAAGATCCAATTCTGTTTAAGTGTCTGACTCAATATGAATCTCAGTCTAATCTGAATATAATCTAAACATGAACACAATCCAATCTTAACTCCAATACAACATGAATCCAATCTATACTTGAACTTGAACATGAATACCAGAACAAAATCAACACGACTTGAATTGATCGAACCATGAATATATCTTGACTTGACTACATGACTATCTGTTTACATCCGATCCGTTTACATGAACAACTTATACCATGGTTTCAGAAAGTCTTATACAACAAATCATTACAATCAATACAATATACATTTACGGGGTTTTTAAGGGGTAGATTAGTACGGAATGTATTAGAAGTGGAATGAGGCAATCACTATAATACACCTAACCTGAATATCCGTTGCCGTTATCCCGTGGGTTTTGACGGGGCGTTATACTCCATATACCTTATTCCATGGAGCAAGTTGGACTCCTCTCATATACAGTGATATATTCTATACCAAGCTACAAACAACTACGTTGGTATAACAAAAACAAATAAATTACCAGATCTATTCCTTTTACTAGATCTATTTCTCTTTTGGGACTTACCGAGCGATTGTTCGCTGACGATATTCCTATTTCTTCTTTCGTTGGAATGTTGTCAGGAAGACCCGACTCTCAGGAGATCGAGCCCAGCTAAGACAGTTTGGAGCACTTTACTGAGGATTCGGAGTTTTAGTTCACTTATACTTACTTTACTTTCAGTTCACTTGCCATTGTTTAGGTATCGCTTTCGAGAATTGTATTTATTTTTCAGTTGTATGTAAAGAATATTTAATCAATAGAAAGTTGATGTTTATTTATATCTCTTGTCATTTCTTATGTATATCTATTATATTGCTTATTTACGCTTAATGTGTTTACTTCTGAGTAAATACGTCGCGGGCCTCGCCCCATCCTCTTCCCCGTACATTGGGAAGCGTGGCGTGACAGTAAGCTACAAGTTGTTTCTTACTTTTATTTAATAAAAGTGACTTATAACTCAAACTCAGGCTGTAATACTCTTTTCTTGTATATTAACTGTAAAACTTTCTGTACAAAGATTTCAGAGTCTTTACACCATTCGTCCCAGGCATGATAGAAGTAACATCACAGAATATCAATAAGCAACATCGAATAACGGATAATATAGGACCCCCCGGGTTTCATTTGAGCCACAAATGAAACTCGACGTTCCCCGGTCGTGTGGATAGCCCGTGCAATAAAGAACCTAGACCCCTATAAATGCGGCAAGTTACCCTCCAATCCCGGAAGTGAGACAACCCCAATCAACAAAGTGAATAGGCCACCCAGCACTTCACGGAATCCGGTAACTTGAGCACCCCTCCGTGGGTCATCCTATACCCCCTATGAGTGCGGCGAATAGCCAGCCAATTCTAGAATAAGGCCGCCTCCGTCTCAACGTCATGAGATGCGGGCCCATTGCCCTCTAGAACCCGGCTATTCGAGCACTCCTCCACGGGATAATTCTAGTACAGAAAAGAAAAATATATATACAAACGGTGACATCGACCTCAATCCTTGGGACAGTAAAGCGAGATGAAGAACTCCTCACGGAGTATTCGGTCTCGAAAGGAAATAAAAATACAGTTTTTAAGAAATACGACTTTTCTAAATAAAACTAAACTTTGGAAAATTATATAAAACTATGGATCCGTATTTTCAATAAAAACAAATTATGAAACTATATTTTTAAAATGAAATATTAAAAATTTTAATAAAATACCAACAAGTTTCCAAAAACAGTAGTTTCAATAAAAGTACCATAAACTTTCAAAAGGCTAGGCTTTAGCACTAAAATACCATAACAATTAAAATACATGTTCATGAAAACCCTAAATATTATAAATCACTCTTAAGATTTATTTTTAAACAATATTTTTCATAAAATCCCTTCGAGATATACAAACAATATTTAAAGATCTAGATTAATATAGATTTAAACGGTATCATTTCTCTTGTGCCCTAGGGAGTCGGAGAAAGTGGGTGCTTGCTTATTCAGGTTAGACAACTTAACAGAGTTATCAATAATAATTGTCTTGGAAAAAAACACAAATCCTGTCGTCCATGTGCAGCAGTTGCCGATTTCTCCTGAACATAAGATTTTTAACAGTTTAAATCAATTCATATGAAAAAAACCTGAACTCGAACCTAAACTTCAACTCGAACTCGAACACAAACCTGAACTCTACCCCAACTCGAATCTAAACATGAACTCGAATCCAGTCTCCTCGAACTAACTTGACTCGAACCAAGATTGCAATTGACATGACTCGCATTTTACTCGACTCACTCGATTTCATTCTACACCTTTTGCAATTTATGGTTTTGATCAAGACATGTTATAACCAATCAATCAATTTAATTAAGTATACTATACAGTTATAAACTATTTATACTCGGGGTGCTTGGGATAGTTTTTTATGTGAATCCAACGGAGCTTCAGGAGACCCGTATTAACCTCTTTTTTTATTTTACTCGAATATCAGTCGGGTCGACTCATCCACATCTTAGAGCCCCGATACTAACACATGAAATAGGCCTGTATTTTCTTGCTCCTGGGGCCCTAATCTTGAGCTCGTGAATACTTCTACGACTGCGTTGACATTCACATTTGGAACTTAACGTTAACATAGTGACAATATTGAGACCTATAGTACATAATTACTCATGATCATATACTTTTACTTGTCATATATATATATATATATATATATATATATATATATATATACTTGTCATTCTTTTACTCTTACTTTATCCTTGGGACATACCGAGCGCTAGTTCGCTGACGGGCATTTCACCCACCCTTGTTTTCTTGAAATGTTCGTCAGATACGGTCGAGACAGAGAAAGTGGAGGCCACAGAGGAAGACTACAACCGGATTGCCCCTCAGGATTATCTTAGCTTCACTTTTTATTCAGCTTATGTATGCCACATGTTTAGGCATTTTCCTTTATTGTATTTACTTCTAGTTGAAACTCATGTACTTGTAAATATTGGAAGTTGAATATAAATAAAGATATTTGTTGAAAAATTTTATAGTCTCCATTTATTCATGCATTGTGTATTATTGTTTCAATATGCTTAGTATATTTATTTAGGGAATAACCTTTTCTGGATAAATATGTCGCCGGCTTACCACGTCACCATTTCCGTTTACTGGGAAGCGGGGCATAACAGGTTTTTGTTAGTGGCCCATGCAGGCCAGTTCTGCATGAAGTCGTAAACAATATACCACAAGAATTAATGAATTCAACAAACATTTACATTCCTTGCATTTCATACTTCTTGATTCTATCCTAACTTATCTTTTATTTCAAGGTGATGGACTCTCCGAACAATACCAGTACAAAAATCAACGGCAATACTCCACCGCCTACGCTCCCACCACCACTTACCGTTGAAACTCTTATCAATTAGAAAACGGTACTTCTCAAGGTTATCAAGAGCCTATTGGAGGGTCGGCAGCAACAGACTGCTATCATTATGAACCGTCCCGAGGCCGAAGCTCCTAGAGTAAAGCAGTTCCGGGCCTTACACCCAAAGAACTTCTCGGGTAAAGAGAGTCCGCTTGAAGCAGAAGAATGTGCTCAAACGATCAAGGATGATATGGCAGTGGCTCAAGTGCCAAATATAGTCTGGGTGAGAGTTGCAACTAACCGATAACGCCAGAGTTTGGTGGAAGGCTGAGGAGAGCCATCTCGCGCAACCGATAGAATGGAGAACATCCCGAGACCTCTTCGATACCAAGTACTTCCTAGAGACTGCCCGCTTAGACATGGAGCAGCAATTCATCCATTTACAACAAGGCTCGATGTAGGACAAGTCAGTGGATGAATATGATCCCGAGTTTACCATGCTCGGCAAGTGAGATATAGTCTCAAATTCAATTTTCTGATCTCACTCACAACATTGCTAACATAAGGTCGTAACAGATTTGTCGCACACCTTATTCTCACTGCTGAGATCCGGGCACGACGATTCCAGCAAGAGTTAAACCCGAAAATCCAAGCTGCACTCACTACAGGGGATTTCCCAACCCATGAGTTTCCTTTGAAGGCTACCCGATGCTATGAGACAGTTGTGAAGAAGAAGGACAGGCCGCAAACTGCCGGTGTGAAATGTCCTATGTACCAGATTACAGGAGGGGCCTCTTCCAGGCCAGCTTTCAATGGACCATATCAGAGGCCAGTAGGTTCGTTCGCCAATAATAGGCTAGACTTTTGCATCTATTGTAAGAGAACAGAGCACCTTATGAAGAACCGTCGCAGGGCGAACAACTTGTGCCTGATCTGTGGGTCTTCTACTCACGCCATTGGAGCATACCCCCAGAACCGAAAACCCAACAACCCTCCAGCTAGACCGACGATCTAAGCTCCACCTACCCGGTTAGGTCTACCAGCTCCAGCTCTCCGCACCCAGACCGCTCAACCCTAATGCTGAGTGTTTAACTAGGCATAGAGGAAAGTGCTGCGACGCCAAGTATTCACTATGTCGATCGAAGAGGCCGAAGCTACGGGTCAGGTTATCACTGGTAAATCCTTGCCCTATTTCCTTTCAAGTTCTTTCAAATTCCTAGCCATCTTATATTTGTTATACCTAAGCATATCCCACGCGACTTAGGTACAATCTTAGTGGCCTCCTTACCTGCACTCATGCTCTTCGACACTGGGACATCACATTGCTGTATGTCGCAATGGTTCGTACGAACTCATGTGATCCCAGTTAATCCGCTCGTATCCATCTGGAATGTCGGTTAGGGAACGGCATTCTAAAAACAACTTTGGGATACGATCTGTGTCCAGTGGTCGTCTATAGTCGAGAATTCTATGCGGACTTCAAAGTGCTGGACATACCGAACTTCGACATAGTCTTAGGAATGGACTGGCTGGGAACTTTCTTCACTACCATCAACTGTCGTCAAAGGAGGGTAGTGTTTGAAATACCAGATCACCCAGTGTTTTACTTCAAAAGTGGAGACCGGACCTTGGAGTCTAGCATCTATAGAGCAAAACCAAATAAAGCAGAGATTGCAGCATTACAAGCAGAAGGATCGAAGCCAGATGCAGTTCGAGAGTTCGAGGATGTATTCCCGGAAGATATATCAGGTTTGTCTTCCGATTGAGCTCTTGAATTCAGCATTGATTTACAACCCGGTGCACAACTAGTAATAAAAGCTCCGTACCGATTAAGTCCGGAGAATTGAAGGAGATCCGTATTCGGTTAGATGAACTCCTGAAGAAAGATTGGGTCCGACCTAGTACTTCAAGTTGGGAATCTCTGGTGCTACTGGTGAAGAAAAAGGAAGGTATCTATAGGATGTGCGTGGATTATCGAGCTCTGAACGAGGTGACAATTAAGAACAAGTATCCACTATCCCGCATCGATGACCTTTTCGATCAGTTAAGTGGATCTTGTGTCCTTTGAAAATTAGATCTTCATTCAGGATATCATCATAAGGTCAAGGAGCCCGATATTCCGAAGACGGCATTTAGGACTCGATACGGTCATTATGAATATCTCGTAATGCCATTTGGAGTGACCAATGCTCCTGCCATCTTTATGAACTTGATGAACTAAGTTTTCCGAAAGTACTTAAACAGGTTTGTTGTTATCTTTATCGACGACATCCTGGTATATTCAAAGAATCGGAAAGTGCACGCCGAGAACTTACGGATTGTCCTGGAAACATTACGACAACATCAGCTCTACGCCAAGTATAACAAGTGTGAATTTTGGTTAAATCAAGTCGGATTTCTCGGACATATCGATTTGGCCGAATGAATCTCTATGGATCCAGCTAAGGTGTCAGCTGTCAGTGAGTGACCGACACTAAAGACGGTGAAAGATATAAGAAGTTTCTTGGGCTTAGTAGGATACTACAGACGATTCATTGAAGGATTCTCAAATATCGCAGCACCCTTGACCAAGCTCACACGTAAAGACGAAGCATTTGTGTGGTCAGAAGCATGTGAGAAGGCTTTTGTAGAACTCAAGTCGAGATTAACCTCTGCTCCTATCCTCATAATACCGAATCAATTTGGCGGATTCGATGTGCATTGTGATGCGTCCAGTAAAAGATTAGGATGTTTTTTACACCAGCATGGAAAAGTTATGGCTTTTGCATCAAGACAGTTAAAGGTCCATGAGCACAACTATCCAACACATGATCTGGAACTGGCAGTAGTGGTCTTCACACTCAAGATTTGGCGCCACTATCTTTTGGGAGAACGAGTGGATATATACACTAACTATAAGAGTTTGAAGTATGTATTTAATCAAAAGGAACTCAACATGCAGCAGAGAAGATGGCTAGAACTCATGGCAGACTTCGACATTAACCTACAGTATCATCCTGAGAAGGTGAACGTAGTTCCTGATGCACTTAGTCGCCAGCCATTAGCAATGAACCTCACCGCTTAGTGGAAACTACAACAAGAATTGCATGGACCGGAGATCGAAGTAGTTATGCCAGGTAACACTTTATATTTGATGAACTTACACATTCAGTCCACTCTTGTAAATCAGATCAAGAAAGCTCAAGCAAATGATGCCAAGCTACAAAAGATTCGAGAACAAGTAGAAAGTGGATTTTGAACTGACTTCATCATCCACGAAGATGGATCCTTGCGATATGGAAGCCATTTATGTGTGCCAGTTGGTTCTGTTCGAGAAGAGTTGATGGAAAAGCTCACAGCTCTCCGTATTCGGTACACCCCTGCGGTATAAAGTTGTACAAGAATCTACGTCAATATTACTGGTGGCATGGAATGAAGCGAGAAGTAGCAAGGAGCGTAGCAAGTGTTTAGTATGTCAGCAAGTGAAGGCTGAATATCACAGAACTGTAGGTCTACTTCAGTCGTTACCAATCCTGGAATGGAAATGGCAGCATATTATCATGGACTTCATAACTGCTCTCCCTCGCAGCACGAAGGGTAACGACGTGATTTGGGTTATTGTGGATCAACTCACTAAGTCGGCTCACTTTATTCCATTCCAAGTTGGCCAATCAACCGAGACATTAGCAAGGAAGTATATGGAGGTGAGTATAAATCTAAAGTAAGATTTAAACCTTAAAGATGTACCATACTTGTCTTGATACCCATAAAATCATGCAGGAGATCGTGAGATTATATGGAGTACCTGTTTGTATCGTCTCCGATCGTGACACAAGATTCCGATCACAGTTCTGGCAGAGTCTGCAAGTTAGTGTGGGAACAAGTCTGAATTTCAGCATGGCATACCATCCACAAACGGACGGACAGTCCAAGCGAACAATTTAGATATTAGAAGATATACTAAGAGCATGTATGTTAGACTTCGGAGGATCATGGGAAGATCGCCTACACCTTGTGAAGTTCTCATATAACAACAGCTACCAGGCAAGCATTGGGATGGCACCTTACACAACACTCTATAGACGGAAATGTCGTTCCCCGCTGAGTTAGGACGACATTGGAGATCGTGAACTCTTTAGACCAGAGATGATCATAGAAACTGTAGATGTGGTTCGCACGATTAGGAAAAAGATGCGCATAGCCCAGGACCGACAGAAGCATTGTGCAGATGCAAAATGACGACATCTGGAGTTTCAACCTGGAGAGCATATATTCTTGAAGATCTCTTTAAAGAGAAGAGTGATACGTTTTGGCAAGAGGGGTAACTTAAGTCCAAGATAATATGACCGTTCGATATACTCGAACGAGTTGGAGAAGTGGCGTACCGTTTAGCACTACCACCCTCGTTGGAAGGAGTGCACAATGTGTTCCACATATCCCAACTACGATGATATGTGAGCGACCCCAGCCATATATTTGATCACTCAGAGCTCACGGTACAGACTGATCTAACTTGCGAGCAGCAATCAATTGAGATTCTGAACTGAAAGATGAAGACATTACGGAACAAGGAGATGAACTTGGTCCGAGCGATGTGGAGAAAGGATTCGCCAGAAGAATCAACTTGGAAAAGAGAAGAAGATATGCGTGCACGATACCCTTACCTTTTTGAAAAATTATTTTTTATGTAAATGTAAATTTCGAGGACGAAATTTTTATAAGGAGGGTAGAATGTAATGACTCTGAAATCCCTGTGCAGTATTATTTGTTTAAATGTATAGAAAAGGGTATTTCAGCCTGTGTAGAAATTATAAGTTATTTTTTTCAATAATAGCAAGAAACAACTTGTAGCCCACTGGTAAAGCCTCTACACTGCTATGACGTAGCCTGTGTGTTCAAATCCCATCAGTCCCAAATTTTTAAAGATTTTTTCTTTTAAATTTTTCGGAAGCCCAAGAGTTGCACGTGCAATTCACGGGGAATCGAAAGATTTTAGAAAAATCGCACATCCTTGGGACAGCAGAGCGAGATGCAGAACTCCTCACTGAGTATTCAGTCTTGAAAGGAAATAAAAATACGGTTTTTAAGAAATACGACTTTTCTAAACAAAACTAAACTTTGGAAAATTATATAATACTATGAATCCGTATTTTCAATAAAAACAAATTATGAAACTATATTTTTAAAATAAAAGATTAGAATTTTTAATAAAATACGAACAAGTTTCCAAAAGCAGTAGTTTTCATAAAATTACTATAAACTTTCAAAAAGTTAGGTTTTAGCACTAAAATACTATAACAATTAAAATACATGTTCATGAAAACCCTAAATATTAAAAATCACTCTCGATATTTATTTTTAAACAATATTAACATATTTTTCATAAAACCATCTCGAGATATGCAAATAATATTTAAGAACTCTAGATTATTATAGGTTTAAGCGGTATCATTTCTCTTAAGTCCCAGAGAGCCGGAGAAAGTGAGTGTTTGCCTATTGAGGTTAGACAACTTAACGGAGTTATCAGTGGTAATTGTCTTGGAAAAATACACAAATCCTGCCGTCCATTTGCAGCAGTTGCAGATTTCTCCCGAACATAAGATTTTTAACAATTTAAATCAATTCATATGAAAAAAACCTGAACTCGAACACAAACTTGAACTCAAACTAGAACACAAACCCAAACTCTAACCTAACTCGAATCTAAACATGAACTCAAATCCAGTCTCCTCGAACTAACTTGACTCAAACCAAAATTGCAATTGACATGACTCGCATTTTACTCGATTCGCTTGACTTCATTCTACACATTTTGCAATCTATGATTTCGATCAAGACATGTTATAACCAATCAATCAATTTAATTAAGTATATTATACAGTTATAAACTATTTATACTTAGGGTGCTTGGGATAGATTCTTGTGTGAATCCAACGGAGTTTCAGAAATCCCGTATTAATCTCTTTTTTTATTTTACTCGAATATCAGTCGGGTCGACTTATCCACAGCCTAGAACCCCGATACTAACACATGAAATAGGTCCGTGTTTCCTTACTTCTGGGGCCCCACTCTTGAGCTCGTGAATACTTCTACGGCTGCGTTGACATTCACACTTGGAATTTAACGTTAATATAATGACCATATAGAGACCTATAGTACATATTTACTCATGATCATATACTTTTACTCATCATATATATATATATATATATATATATATATATATATATATATATATACACTTGTCATTCTTTTACTCTTACTTTATCTTTAGGACTTACCGAGCGCTAGTTCGCTGATGGACATTTCATTCACTCTTATTTTCTTGAAATGTTCGTTAGATACGGTCAAGACGGAGGAAGTGGAGGCCACAGATGAAGACTACAACTGGATTGCTCCTCAGAATTAGCTTAGTTTCACTTTTTATTCAGCTTATGTATGCCACATGTTTAGACATTTTCTTTTATTGTATTTACTTTCCAGTTGAAACTCATGTATTTGTAAATATTGGAAGTTGAATATAAATAAAGATATTTATTGAAAAAATTTACGATCTCCATTTATTCTTGTATTGTGTATTATTGTTTCAATACGCTTAGTATATTTATTTAGGAAATGACCTTCTCTGGATAAATATGCCGCAAGCTTGCTACGCCACCGTTTCCGTCTACTAGGAAACGGAGCGTGACATTATCATTCGATCGGAACCCTGCTCGACCGAAAACCTGGATGACACTAGAATATACATATCGAAATGTGTATATGTAAATTATTAAATCAATACCTGATTTAATAATCCGGCTTAATCCTAAGCCGGCTAGTATTATCATTCGATCGGAACCCTGCTCGATCGAAAACCTAGATGACACTAGAATATTCATATCGAAACGTGTATATGTAAATTATTAAATCAATACCCGATTTAATAATCTGGCTTAATCCTAAACCGGCTAGTATTATCATTCGATCAAAACCCTGCACGTATAAACATAAGGCCACCATATCGTTTCGCCTGAACCACAAAAACCCTCTGTGTGGGACTCTAAAGACTCGACGGTACGCTGCCACAAGCACGTCAACGGTACTAGCTGTACGTAGCGGCTACCCACGTACCTGTCGAAAAGAAGGCCGACGAGCAAGCTCATCCGAACCCCTACTAAGCCTATCCGTGACAATCTTCATGCAGTCCGGTCTTTTCGTCTAAGAGCATCGCATACCGGGTCTAGGGGTGGTAAACGTCAGACCCCTACTGACCCAATAAGTCGTGTCGATTTGGCTCAGGACCAATCCAAGAAACTATTGATCTAACCATCAGTGAATCTCAACTGCCTTGGCTAAGGTCTTATAGTTCTGGCCAACCGGACATAGTGTGATATCAACTCCCAATACCGAGAGAGACGAATTCCTGACAATCACTCATTGCCTCCATGTGGCTCGGGACTGTACCCAACCAAAACCTGTTTACATGACTCAGTGGAGACGTGGTAGGGTAGTGATCAAAGCACAGTGGGAACTTGATTTATAGAGGTTTTGTCGATCAAAAATATTTACCGCAATCAAGAACGGCGTCGCATGAAGCTAGCCGGTGAATACGGGTCGGTCCACAGGGATGTTGTAAATCTCCTTAAAGTTCTTACGAGCTAATTCCAAATGGTGTTTTGTCTTATAATTAAACCTAAAAATTGAAGTTGTGTTATACTAGGATTAGAAACTTGCTAAGATTAGGTTTAGGTAAAGTTTGGTAAACAAAGATCTACACCTCTTTCCAATGCCTTAATTTAGATTTCATATTAGGGGTTATGGTAAATTTTAATAAAGGGGATTTGGATGATTGGGAAGATGCTTCTTCCTCTAGATCCTTGTCCTTCCTTTCTTAACCTTTACCCTAACCTCCATAGAAAACTAACAACTCCGGTCTTTTATACTACGGATCACCGTTACCTCGAGGGTAGAGTGCCGTAGGGAGCGGAAGAAGAAAGTATGCATGGAGTCCTAATGTTCATAATAGATTGGCAAAGAAAAGAGATGAGAGATCTCCATCTCTCAAACCCTTCCCTATTCCTAACCCCAACAAGCGAGGAGACTACTCGCTCATCGAGGGATTTACAAAAGACATGATTTTTATTTGAAGTTTTGATTAAAGAGATGAAAGATACATCTACGGCAAGTTAATAAAAATTCTAAACTAATTTAAACTAGGGCAAGAAAAGAATTTACCTAGGGCAGGAATTAAAATTAGAACTAGGGCAGAAAAATAACCTACTTACGATTGATGCACTCCAATCTTCAAAGAAAACAGAATTTTATTGATGAATAGAGGCATAGGAAAATACAAAGGTTTGGGTTCTATTTATAGGACATAGAAACCCTAGGTTTACAGTTGATCCGCACTTCTGCAATTACAAAAATACCCCTAGGAAATCTTTTCAGCGCCGCATCAGACTTTGGTAAAAATTTCTCGAAGTACGGGCTTCTTATGGCCGCGGAACCGCGGCAATGGCAGGCTTTGGCCGCGGTTCCGCGGCCCTTTGGCAAGCTTGGGTGCTGAAACTTTAGGGTTTTGTTCTAGGTCTTTTTGGGCTTCTGGTTCTTTGGTTCTTTTATCAATTGGGCTTCTACATTGGTTCCAGATCTTCAGTGAACAACTTGCAATAGATTTTTAACCGTTTGCTTTGTATTCTTGGACCTTGCGTTGCCTTGTACATTGTGAACTGTTCTTCGTCTAGGCTTGACTAAGATCCTCCTATTTGTTGGTCAAAAGTCCTTCTGTTGTGTCGTCTTTTGTGTTTTTCACTGTTTTCGCTCCAAGAACCTGTAACCTGTACTATATAGCAGACATGGGTCAAAAGCACCTGTTTTTATTGTAAAATACATAAGAATGGGGAATACAAAATGCAATATTATGATATGAACAAATACCCCCAAACTTATCTTTTGCTCGTCCTCGAGCAAACTTATTTTTATTCACTAAAAAATCTAACCTAACCACACTTTCGCAGGAAAACGCGATTGCACTGAGCACATGCAACAAGCCGTTAAACCTCTAGGTGTCCCTAGTAGAAGGAGTGTTGTCTCCTGAGGGTTTTCAGCGAATACAACCCTCAAAATCCTATCAATTTGGCTTTTCGACTTTTGTTTTCCAATTAAGTTTTCTAACAAAAAATTCTATTATCGTCGACTCGTAAATTATCCATCCATATTCTTCACGCTTCCTCATCATTTAACTTAAGATTATATATGTTCTGCAGACCTACTTAGTTTTCGGTATCTCTTAAGTTTTCCTTCTAGGGTTCCATCTCCACTTAGGATTTTTTATCAACTCTATTAAAGATACAAGTTCTATTCTTCATTCCTTTCTCTTATCTAAACTCTAATCACATATCCCCACGTGTGTGTAAAAATCACCCCTACACTTGGAAATTCAAATCAAGCAATCGTACTCTTGTCCATTGTCCAAAGAACTTATTAATTGGTGAATTTTTGATTGAATTTCGCTTACACATCCTTCATGCGACCGTTAATACTTCTTGAGGTACCAACAACCGATTACAAGATGCGTTAGCACTTTAAAGCGTACTTCCTAGTTTTGCAACACCCAAGGCTTTAGCAGTGACTCCCAAACCAGTTGGTCTAAGGCACTAGGTGATGAAACACCCTCGCTAAATATTTTTCTATTTTTTTAGCCTTAAGTAATCACAAAAACCAGTGTTCATTTTTTTCTTTCTTTATTCACTTTTTTTCTTTTATTTTCATTGTACTAAGGACTTTAGACAAGAGCATTTCAAGGTCTCTTCTACTATTCCAAGTTTCAAGGTGCGTGTTTGTGCAATTTATAGGGTATACATTTTCAGAATCTAGACTTAAGTTAGGAATTATTTTTCAAACTCATACTCTAATAAAAATATCAATAATTTTCCTTCGTTTCGACTTAGCCCAAGAAGTGAACTCAAAATTTGCCTATTTCTAAATAAACTACAAAGACATATACTTTCTACCGTTAAACTTTAAGGAAGGTTATTTTTAGGGTTTTTAATTTCCTAAGTCTAAGATCTAATTTTTCCTAGCCAGTTGACCTATTTATCAAACTCAAGTCAAATAACCAGAATTGAATACATTAATTTTTATAATTTTTTGAAATTTTTCAATTTTTTATGGGTTTTTTTTTCTAATTTTTTTTTATTTTTCAAATTTTTGTGATTTTTTAAATAAGGATGCAAATGCAAAAATATACATATGAATGGGAAGAAAGAAAACTTACCGAACATACCTCCAAACTTAAAATAGACAGTGTCCTCACTGTCATGCTGCACCAAGTGGGTTGATAATGTCGGCAATTTCCTGTTTATTATTATATTTACATATTATACACACCCCCAAACTTATTTGTAACAACGGTTTGGAAAAATTTAGTGGAAGTTCGGGGGTGAAAGTGGAGGAAAATCAATCTGTGTAAATCGGCTCCTGCAAAAACAGGAGCTCCTCCGAATGGTCCGCTGAGAAGAACGGTTTCAATCGATGTCCATTTACTTTGAATAGAGTACCATCTTCTGGATTCTCAAGATCAACCGCACCGTGCGGATAAACGGTGCAGACTACAAAAGGTCCTCTCCATCTAGAACGGAGCTTGCCGGGGTGATAATATAACCGAGTATCATAGAGTAAAACCTGTTGACCAGGTTTAAATGTTTTACGCAAAAGGTGTTTATCGTGGAACACCTTAGCTCAGTTTTTAGCAATTACGGCATTATCATATGCCTCATCCCGCAGCTCTTCTAGTTCATTCAACTGCAGCTTTCGATTGCTGCCCGCATCTCTTAAAGATAAATTCAGCTCTTTGATAGCCCAAAATTCCTTATGCTCAATCTCTACTGGGAGGTGGCAAGCCTTCCCGTAAACAATCCGGTATGGAGACATACCAAGATCGGTCTTGTATGCAGTACGGAAAGCCCATAGTGCATCGATCAGTTTAAGTGACCAATCTTTACGGTTTTTAGAAACCGTTTTCTCCAAGATTTGCTTAATTTGCCGATTCGAGACCTCGGCTTGCCCACATGTTTGGGGATGGTATGACGTTGACAGCTTATGGGTGATAGAATATTTGCGCATCAAGGACTCAAAAGTCCTATTGCAAAAGTGAGGACCATTATCACTTATTATCACTCGAGGGTGCCCAAATCGAGAAAAGATGTGTTCTTTAAGAAATCGAACGACAACCTTGTTGTCGTACGTTCGGCTAGGCACAGTCTCGACCCACTTTGAAACGTAGTCAACAGCCAAAAGAATATACACATTTCCAAAAGAGTTAGGAAATGGTCCCATGAAGTCTATACCCCAAACATCAAAAATATCCACAACCAAAATTGGTTGGAGCGGCATTTCGTTTCTTCGCGATATCCGGCCCAAGTGTTGGCACCGGGAGCAAGTCTTGCAGTATTCATATGCATCCTTGAAGAGTCGTGGCCAATAGAAACCACACTACAAAACTTTCTCGGCTGTCTTCTTTGGGCCAAAGTGCCCGCCACATGCTTGATCGTGGTAAAAAGACGGCACACTCTTGACCTCATTTTCCGGCACATACCGACGAATGATTTGGTCTGAACAGTATTTAAAAAGATAAGGTTCATCCCAGTAAAAATGCTTTACTTGGGACAAGAATCGAAGTTTATCCTGTTTCGACCAATCTGTAGGTATCAAGCCGGTGGCTAAGTAGTTTACTATATCGGCGAACCATGGTTCGCAAGAAACGGTCAAGAGTTGCTCATCGGGAACAACATCAGTGATTGGAAGTTCAAGTGTAGGCGAAGAAGGAAGTCGTGAAAGGTGATCGGCCACTACGTTTTCACATCCTTTTTTGTCCCTTATGACAAGGTCAAACTCTTGTAGCAAGAGGATCCAACGTATTAGCCTCGATTTAGCATCCTTCTTCGCAAAAAGGTGGCGAAGAGCTGAATGATCAGTATACACAATGACTGGAGAGCCGATTAAATAAGGCCGAAATTTTTCGAGTGCAAACACAACTGCTAAAAACTCTTTTTCTGTTGTTGTGTAGTTTAGTTGGGCCTCATTTAGTGTTCGGCTAGCGTAATAAATCGCGTGCGACATCTTATTAATGTGCTGTCCAAGAACAGCACCAATGGCAAAATCTGATGCGTCGTACATGATTTCGAAGGGGTGCGTCCAGTCTGGAGATGAAAGAATGGGCGCAGAAATGAGAGAGTGTTTCAAAGACTCGAACGCTTCCATGCAAATTGAGTCAAAATCAAATGTTGTGTCCTTGGCCAATAAGAGAGTCAAGGGTCTAGCAATCTTGCTAAAATCCTTGATGAACCGTCTATAAAAACCGGCGTGGCCAAGAAAAGCTCGGATGTCTTTGACGCATTTAGAAGGAGGAAGATTAGAAATGACTTCAATTTTGGCTCTATCAACCTCTATGCCATTTTGCGAGATGACATGTCCTAAGACAATGCCTTCTCGCACCATAAAGTGGCACTTCTCCCAATTCAAAGTTAGGTTCTTATCCCTACAGCGGGTAAGAACTGCGTCAAAATGTCGTAAACACTCGTCGAAGGAGTCACCAAAAATGGAGAAATCATCCATAAAGATCTCCAAAAACTTTTCAACCATGTCCGAAAAGATCCCCATCATACACCGCTGAAATATAGCGGGTGCATTGCATAACCCAAAGGGCATGCGACGATAAGCAAAAGTGCCAAAGGGACAAGTAAATGTGGTCTTGTCTTGATCCTCTTTGGCGATGGGGACTTGGTTATAGCCAGAATAGCCATCTAAAAAGCAGTAGAACTCGTGCCCAGCCAATCGTTTTAGCATTTGGTCAATGAAAGGTAAAGGAAAGTGGTCCTTCCTTGTCGCGGCATTGAGTTTTCTATAGTCGATGCAAACTCGCCACCCAGTTTGGGTGCGAGTAGGAATTAACTCATTTGCCTCATTGGTAATGACCGTGATGTCCGATTTCTTTGGCACAACATGAATGGGGCTAACCCATTGGCTATCCGAGATAGGGTAAATGATACCACTATCAAGACATTTAACAATCTCCTTCTTTACAGCCTCTTTCATAATGGGGTTGAGGCGTCTTTGTGGATCCCTTACCGGCTTGGCATCATTCATTAAGTGTATATGATGTTCGACTATGAGGGGACTAATCCCCTTGATGTCCGCCATAGACCAGCCGAAAGCTTGCCGATTATTGTGTAAGACCATTAGAAGAGCCTTCTCTTGCTCGAGGGCTAGAGAGGCAAATATGATAACGGGTAAGGTCTCATTCTCACCTAGATAAGCATATTTTAGGTGCGACGGCAAAATCTTTAGTTCGAGTTTAGGTGGTGAAACAATAGATGGTAACAATGGAGTAACTGTTTCAAACTCGAAGGATTCCATCAAAGGTTCAAATCGAGTGTACGCTACCGAGTCGGATGGTTCAACTAACTCATCCGAAAAAGCAAAAGACTCAAACTCGGGTGGAGAGTCTTCAAAATCGTCAATAAAGGTGAAACACTCATAATTTTTGTCCGTCGTGAAAGCTGTATCGGATTCTAGGAGGAACGTACTAGTGGCGTCAACATTGTTGTAATCAAACATAAAATTTTCGAACTCACAGTCCTCCTCCGCGATCTCATTGATCGAGCAAATATCAAGTACGCTAGAATTAGGCTCGCAAGGCTGACTTCCTAACTTGAAAATGTTGAGTTCAACTGTCATATTGCCAAAAGATAGATTCATTGAACCGTTACGACAGTTGATTACTGCGTTAGAAGTCGCAAGGAATGGTCGACCAAGTATCACCGGAATTTGACTCCGGGGGTTAGCGACAGGTTGTGTATCCATAACAATAAAGTCAACGGGGAAAATGAAATCTCCTACTCTAATTAACACATTCTCCAACTCTCCCCTAGGATGGGTGATTGATCGGTCGGCCATTTGGAGAGTACAATGAGTGGGCTTAAGCTCTCCAACGCCTAATTGTTCGTACACCGAATAAGGTAGCAAATTGATACTAGCACCAAGATCTAATAGTGCTCTATTGATATTCTTGTCCCCAATTGTTATCGAAATAGTAGGACAACCGGGGTCCTTGTGCTTTGGGGGTAAAGAATTGACAAGAGCATCACTAACAGCACTAGCCACAAAAACTTTCTTTGGTACTTGTGACTTCCTCTTTTTGGTGCATAAGTCCTTTAAGATTTTTGCATATGAAGGAACTTGTTGGTTGCATCCAAAAGAGGGATATTTATGCTAACCTGTTTGAACAACTCTACAATCTTCTCCATCTGTGGAGTTGGTTTATTGGATCTCAATCGATTTGGAAAAGGAACGTTTTGAAAGGTTGTTGAGTCCAATTTTTGTGGATCAGATTGTTGAGTTGGAACGGAACCCCGTGTAGATGTGTTCATATTGTGAGAAGTGGGTCCGTTCGAGCTAGAAGAAGTAGAGCCGTGTGAAGGATGGAGAATAGGCTCTAACGAAGAAGAAGAAGAAGGTGAAGAAGATGAAGAAGGACCACCGGCAGGGGTGTCATAGTTAATACCCTCATTGTTTTGCAACACTTTTCCGGATCTCAACGTGGTCACAGCATTTACGTTATGATTCTGCTGTTCATATGCAACATGTGCATGACCGGGATTTGGCAGTGGTTGAGACGGAAGCTTTCCTTTCTCTCGCTCTTTCAACGTAGCGTTGAGTTGTGCAATTTGTACCTCAATAGATTTGATGCTTTGATCGTGTGAGGCACTGTTTTGCACCAAAGATTGAATAGAAGTCTCTAATCTTGCTGTAGATTGTGTAGATTGCTTTAGGAACGCCTCTAGACTTCTTTCGAGCGAGCTAACCTTGTCATTATTAGGTTGAACAAAATTGTTTGGCTGGTAAGAAGTGTTAGGTACAAAATTGTTCACTTGATTAGGGTAATGTTGCTGTTGGAAAGGTTGTTGAAATTGAGTTTATAGAGGTGCTTGTTGTTGTGGAGGAGGAGGCCTTTGAAAATTGTTATTTTCTTGGAATTGTTGATTTTGGTTCCAACCGAAATTTTGGTGGCTCTTCCAACCCGGATTGTATGTTGAAAAGTATGGATCGTTTCTTTGTCGTTGCTGAAAGGCAGCATTGACTTGATCCTGTCCTTGAGTAGATGCAGTGTAAGGACACTCTTCTGTGAGATGTGATGAATCCGAAAAACAAGCACAAACAGTTCGTGGAGGCACAACAGGGGCAGGAGAAGGCGATGAGATTTTGGTCTCAAGCGCTTCTAGCTTTTTCGTAAGAGCGGCCATCTCGGCCTTCATAGCAATCGACATCTCTACTTGATGTATGCCTGCCCTAGGTTGACCAATAGAAGAAGATGATGATGTGGTCATGATGCTCTCCCACTGAATTGTTTGTTCACTAAGATCCTCAAGAAACTGCCATGCTTTCTCACTAGACTTGGATAGAAAATGACCTTGACAAATGGTTTCTATCAACTGCTTCGTTGCCGGGTTCAATCCCTCGTATAATGTTTGGCAAAGTTGCCAACTTTCGATCCCATGGTGAGGGCATTGAACGAGTAGGTCTTTAAATCTTTCAAAACACTTCCAAAATGGTTCGGAAGGAAGCTGTGAAAATTGTATAATCTCATTACAGATTCTAGCAGTTTTGTGATGAAGATAGAAATTTTTAAGAAAAGCTTTCACAAACTCGTCCCAATTTCTAATTGAATGTGATGCGGTGCTGTATAGCCACTTCTCGGCTAGGTCACATAAGGTGAAAGGAATGACCCTTAGCCTTATAGCGTCATCACTTAATTGGGTCGTTTTCATCATAGCGCAAACTTTTTGGAATTTATTGATAAAGATATATGCATCTTCGGATTCCAAACCATGAAACTTAGGCAGCATATTGATGAAGTGTGGTTTGATCTCAAAATTGTCCCCATTTGCCGGTGGGGGTGAAAGACAGGTAGGTAAAGAGGTGCGGACAGGATAGAAGAGATCCTAGAACGCGACTCGTGTGGGCACTTCAACAGGCGGGTGATTCGGGTTATTCGCACCTAACGAAGATGGAATCAGTCCCGTCGGTAAGGTGTTGTTAGGATTGTATCCCGACATACCTTCGGAAGAAGAATGTGATGGTGAAAGTGAAGAAGTGGACAGGATTTCGACTTCGGAGTCGAAAGGTTCGTCGGTCGGTACCAACGAAACACGGACTAATCGGGCGCTAGGGTCCCTAGTCTAACCGGACATACACTAAAAGGGTTAGTGTAGTCGAAAGATGAAAGACAGAATGTGGAGGTAAGAAAACGTCAATGAGAAGAAGTGGTGTAGGTGAGTGCAAAGATTTCTTTAGCGACAAGTTGCAAGTTTTGAAAAGATTTTTCCTATTTCTTTTTCTTGTGAGCTTTTGCAAAAAGATTTTTTTGAAAAGAGACTTGTGACACAAATGCAATTAACCACAAATGCACAATCAGGCCTAGGTTTAGGGTCACCTAGGTCAGCTAGACAGCTCCTAACTGTTCCAAAAGGCTAGAGATAGGACCTCAAACCGCCTCTTCACCGCCAATTGCGGCCAGGTAAGTGCCAGGTAAGTGGGAAGGAACCACACTGTGGGCCTAATTAAAAACCACTAGCCTTGACACACTTGCCTAGGCATCGCAAAGTCAGATTAGGATAAACGGCCGATGCCTATACTAGTCCTCTGTCCTATTGAGCGCGACGTCCTTAGGGCTGAGTCTAATATTTTTTAATTAAGAGTGGTCAATGCAAATGCTTTAAGTGATTTCTGGGGTCCTGGGAAGGGTGATGAAATCCCCACCCAATTTGAATTGGTCAAAAGCCCCTTAAAGTCAGATTAAAATATGCAAAGCAGTAAATCACTTGCAATCAATTTGCTATTTAGCGCGGCGCAAAGAATCCTGCAGAAAATTTGGCAAAAAGATATATGGGGATTTGTAGAGGATAAGGAAAGAAATCAAACCAACAAATTTTCAGGCGATTTGGCCACGTGTAGACCGCGGAACCGCGGTTCTTGGCGCAGATATGCCGCGGTTTCGCGGTCGGGAAGAGGATTCGGGGCACCGGATTTTGTATGCTGGTCTTCTGTTCCAATATCCTCCTGTTTTGATGTATCTTTTTCTATTTTGCCTTCTGTGTTGTTTCAGATCCGTCAATCCTGCAATGATTCACAAACGAAAACCCTTCAAACAATAAAAGATGATAGAATTTTTATATTTTTGATTTTTTCAAATTTTTATGATTTTTTTATATTTTATATTAACTCGAAATTACAAAAAGAAAATTTTACGCCATCCCCGATAACGGCGCCATTTGATTTATCGAGGTTTTGTCGATCAAAAATATTTACCGCAATCAAGAACGGCGTCGCATGAAGCTAGCCGGTGAATACGGGTCGGTCCACAGGGATGTTGTAAATCTCCTTAAAGTTCTTACGAGCTAATTCCAAATGGTGTTTGGTCTTATAATTAAACCTAAAAATTGAAGTTGTGTTATACTAGGATTTGAAACTTGCTAGGATTAGGTTTAGGTAAAGTTTGGTAAACAAAGATCTACACCTCTTTCCAATGCCTTAATTTAGATTTCATATTAAGGGTTATGGTAAATTTTAATAAAGGGGATTAGGATGATTGGGAAGATGCTTCTTCCTCTAGATCCTTGTCCTTCCTTTCTTAACCTTTACCCTAACCTCCATGGAAAACTAACAACTCCGGTCTTTTATACTACGGATCACCGTTACCTCGAGGGTAGAGTGCCGTAGGGAGCGGAAGAAGAAAGTATGCATGGAGTCCTAATGTTCATAATAGATTGGCAAAGAAAAGAGATGAGAGATCTCCATCTCTCAAACCCTTCCCTATTCCTAACCCCAACAAACGAGGAGACTACTCGCTCATCGAGGGATTTACAAAAAACATGATTTTATTTGAAGTTTTGATTAAAGAGATGAAAGATAGATCAACGGCAAGTTAATAAAAATTCTAAACTAATTTAAACTAGGGCAAGAAAAGAATTTACCTAGGGCAGGAATTAAAATTAGAACTAGGGCAGAAAAATAAACTACTTACGATTGATGTACTCCAATCTTCAAAGAAAACAGAATTTTATTGATGAATAGAGGCATAGGAAAATACAAAGGTTTGGGTTCTATTTATAGGACATAGAAACCCTAGGTTTACAGTTGATCCGCACGTCTGCAATTACAAAAATACCCCTAGGAAATCTTTTCAGCGCCCCATCAGACTTTGGTAAAAATTTCTCGAAGTACGGGCTTCTTATGGCCGCGGAACCGCGGCAATGGCAGGCTTGGGCCGCGGTTCCGCGGCCTTTTGGCAAGCTTGGGTGCTGAAACTTTAGGGTTTTGTTCTGGGTCTTTTTGGGCTTCTGGTTCTTTGGTTCTTTTATCAATTGGGCTTCTACATTGGTTCCAGATCTTCAGTGAACAACTTGCAATGGATTTTTAACCGTTTGCTTTGTATTGTTGGACCTTGCGTTGCATTGTACATTGTGAACTGTTCTTCGTCTAGGCTTGACTAAGATCCTCCTATTTGTTGGTCAAAAGTCCTTCTTTTGTGTCGTCTTTTGTGTTTTTCACTGTTTTCGCTCCAAGAACCTGTAACCTGTACTATATAGCAGACATGGGTCAAAAGCACCTGTTTTTATTGTAAAATGCATAAGAATGGGGAATACAAAATGCAATATTATGATATGAACAGAACTCACACGAGACTAATGATGATCTCAGGTTTAAAAACTAACCTGTACGCATGTCATCTGAGAACCGCTATCTGACGATAAGTATAATACCATCTAGAGGTTCTCGGCGAGTCCGTCCAGTGTGCTCACCCCTAATGAGCACCTGTATACAATCTTAGGTGATCACACCAATGACTGTGGGACCAACCACTGCCTCTCTTCGGGGTCTAGAAATGTATACACAAGTCTGCTCTGGAATATCGATGTCCGGTCTTGATATTCCTGCGACTTGGGACCTTTAAGGATATGCATATGGACTACCCAGCTCCCACAAGTATAATCGTCATCATAACGCTGGTTGTCAAGAAAAATCCTACGGGCTTTATCAACATGTATCTGCCATATGTGATATCGATTATAACATATGCACATGTTAAGATAAAATCAAACCATAATAGTATACTATTGTATCGAGTTTTTATCAATATGTATAAGCATTATAAAGCAACAAGAAAAATAAATACACATATTAAGACAGAGACATCTCAAATAATATATTATATACAATTGAGTAAAATTGTCCTGTACATACATATCTCTAGCATCCTATACAACACAGGCCTCTAGAGCATACATATCCAACAAGAGAGAGAGCTAAATATTAAAAAAAAAACTTAATTTCCATAATACTTAAATTAGTAAATTATAAAAAAAACTTTAAAAAAATATGAAAAGATTTTTTTAATAAAATATATATATATATATATATATATATATATATATATATATATAAATATGTGATACTGGATTTAAATATGCTTGGGGGACCAGGATATAATTTTGGCATAAAATCTTTTTCATATACTATAGAGAGAATCTATATATATTAACTAATTTTTTAAATCTGTTTTTTGGTCATATCTTTTTTTTAAGTTTTTATCATAATTTGCTAATTTAAGTTTTATGAAATTCAAATTTTTAAAACTTTTTTTAAATTTTTATATTTAGCATCTTTTATTAAAAAAATCTTTTCGTAACTTTTTTTAAAAAGTTTTTATGATAATTCGCTTTATATACTAATTTTTTTAAATTTATTTTTAGAATGGTTATAAAAATCAAATTTGTGATCAAAAATCAAATCAACTTTTTTTATAAAATCTAAATATAATTGTGCCATAAAATCTTTTTCGTATACTATAGAGAGTGCTAAATATATTATAAAAAAATGATATAAAAAATTGATAATATAGAGAGAGAGCTAAATATATTTTTTTTAAAAGATAAAAGTAAATTGATTTCCATAAAACTTAAATTAGCAAATTATGATAAAACTTAAAATAATATACGAAAAGATTTTTTTAATAAAAGATGTTGAATATATTTAAAAAAGATATGATACTGGATTTGAATATGCTAGGGACAAAGATTTGGTAGTATAAATAATCTGTTGATATGAATAATTAGTTGGTATGAAAAGACCGCGAAAAGACTCTCCAATTTTCTTTAAGGAGTACTATAGATAGATAGATTATAGCACAACAAAATTTCAAATTTTTCTGTTTTTGTCTTTTTTTTAATATTCGCATATTATATAACACATAAAAATCGCCAAATTTTATTAGTATAAAAAAATTGTTTTCTTCGATTTTTCAATAATTTGTATGCTACACACGAAAATAGCGCATTTTTCAAAATATCAAAATTTTATATTTTTTTTTTGTTTTTCTATAATTTTTTGGCACTACCAAATCGAAAATAGTGAAATTTTTAACTCTAAAATATCCCTTTTTTAAGAAAAAAAATCATGAACTTTTTTACCATTTTGTCATTAAAACCCAAGTAGTGAGAGAAAACAAAAGGAAATTTAAAATGAGGCCGATCGGAATTTTTTCGCATATGAACCTAGCCATACGGGATAAAAAATGATAAATATTCAGTATGTGGCCAATTAAAAAATTTTAATGACCCAAATATAGTTAAAGAGTGAAATAAGGGCCGGATAACAATGTGACCCCCATGGTTCAAACTAGATAAGAAAATATTTCAAGGATAAATATTCTCTCATAACACCCCTACTGCTCCCCCCCCCCCCCTCCCCCGACACGGGAAGAAGATTTGAAATTTATGTAATACATTCTCCGTATATCATCTAGATATACGGAAAATTTCATGTTCGTGAATTTTATTTAACACTTTCCCAATTTTTCATCTGGCTCGCATAATGTTATGGATGATCAATGATATAATGGAGTACTAATAGAGCTATAAATTATTACTCTCACAAAACATAGAATTTCATATTCATGAAATTTATGTAATACTTTCCCCATATAAATTTTTAATTTCATGCGATGTTAGAAAAAATGTAATAATTAATGGACAAATCATAATTTTCAATTTATTTTGCCATGCTAAAACCCCCATGATCAAACTCCAAAAATGAAAAAAAATGAAAACTAAGTTCTCAACATGCTAAGAATACCAAAAAAAAAATGACTCATATTTTCAGGGAACGGATACTCTCTGTTGTTTCAACAATACATTATCTTTTGTTATTATATATCCCGTTGAAAATGTAGATCATGATTTGACATAAAATTCATAAAAATATCTATATAATTTTTTCAATCCAAAAAATCTCTCAACTTATTTCGTTTACCATCTATTTACTATCTTGAATCATGGAATCGAAGATCATAATTCCCTTGAGCGTTATTTCAGAAAATAATTCAAAATCATGTTTTCTTTTTCAAAATTACATATTCGTGAACTTTGTGTAATACTTCCTCCATATTTCATCTGGATTGTTATTAATGATTAATGATCAAATGGAGTAAGAATAGGGCTATAAATATTTACTAAATAATATTTCTCCAAAAAAATCTTTTGTAAATAACAACATAGAACTGCATATCTTTTTTCCTTTTTTTTGACATTATAGAATTGCATTTGTTAGCTAGAGAGTTCAACATATGTTAGTTAAAAGTTTTCTGCAGGGATAGCAAATTAGTTATATTACAGGACAATTCAAATAATTTTCAATTTTGTTTTCATGCAAAAACCTGTAAATAAAAATCACAAAGAGGAAAAAAAAGAACAAAAGGGGAAACCAGAATCGGTGAATCATTTATTTTCCATGTGCCCATTGGCTGTCCGGGATAGGTTTTGGGTTTTCAAATCTCCCGGGCTCCTTTAGTGATCTTTGGAGTCACGGGAGGATTGGATTGGATAAAGGGAATTTGGGAAATATCGGAATATTTGGCTAGAAAGGAATAATAGAATTTTTAATAATCCTAAAAAATAGTTTATGAATATTTTAAATGTCACTGAAGCCAATATTGAATTCTGGTCAGATGATACTGCAAAGAGAGTCAAGAAAAAGGAAATGATAGTTGCAGAGGACGAGGGTTCAGTAGCAAGCATGGGGAATGCAGCTAATTTTGTTTTGGCAGATGAGACGACGCGGGACGGAGGAGGACAACCGTAGTCGTTAACGGTTATGAGGGGCAGTTTATATGAAAGAGGAGGTTGTTGGTTCCGTTTTGTGAGAATAAGGCTTGTCGTTAGTTTTTTATTTAGAGAATGTGTTATCCTTTGTATTTTTTCTTTGATTTTCTTTTTGATGAGGCTCGATATCGGTGACTCTTCAGATGCTGACACGTTGCAGATGACGTGTCTCAGAACCTACGAGAGAGGATCAGTAACCTCGGTTAGGATCGCACCTCGGGCCTCCGGCCCGAGGAGTCTCCCGACCTCCAGTGGCCTCCCAGACTACCCTTCGGCTCGCCTCCGAGCTATCACAGAACCAAGACGCCTCGGCCTCCCGCTCGTGCCCGAGCCTCCCGCCGAGCTCATCTTCCTCGGTCTCAACCAGACCGACCCGCGGCACTGATCACTGGCGCCTCCGCCACGGCTCCGCGAATCACGCCATGCGCGAGATATCCGACGCCCACGATCCCGCGTTCCGCGCCACTAATGAGCATGTCTCGTCATTAATGAGGGATCCCGCATGGACGTGACGCCAGGGGCATAACGGCCGGCGTGATTCTCGCGCTTGCCTGTCCATTGCTGCCGCTATATAAACCCCTCCCTCAGACGATCGAGATACACAATTCTTTCCACTAAGCCGCTACTCTGACCAACTTGCACCACTAACTTGATCGTCGGAGGGTCCTCGGTGGTACAACCATCCCGGGACTTCCTTGCAGGTAGCTCGGCTCAACCTCAAATCCAAAC
Organism: Agapanthus africanus; assembly: GCA_030015575.1. NCBI lineage: Eukaryota > Viridiplantae > Streptophyta > Magnoliopsida > Asparagales > Amaryllidaceae > Agapanthus > Agapanthus africanus. The sequence goes on from JASDDO010000019.1 coordinate 947,469,236, forward strand.
CCATTGAGATCCACACACTAAAGGAGATAACCTCCAGATCAAATCTTGGCCGTCTGCCAACATGCGAAGAGATCAACAGAAGATAACATCTGAAGGAGATCCAAACCTCCATCAGTTGGCGCCGTCTGTGGGAACTCTAGTTCCAGTCAACCAAAAGTTCATCTTCAGATCTCGACCACATGGCAAGCGATCACCGTGACGATCCAAGCACCAGCCGTCGGCCTCCCCACGGTAGAGACAAGGGAGAATCCCCTCCTCCACCAAATTCATGCCCTATCCGCTCGGATAGATCGACTCACGTCAGTCGTAGATGCGCTCGTCCGTGTCCATACGGCCGGGCAAGCTCCCCAGGTCGCCGCTCCCCCTCCGCGGGATCGAAGCCCCTACAAAGGGAGAGAAGACTCTACCCGCGATGGCACAACCAATCACCACCTCCTGTCTCTGGCGGCCGCAGATTCCCCGGGCCGACATATTCAATGACCCGGTGAGCGCCGCACAGTTTAACTCCGGGGTCTTACACTAGAGCGCCTCGCCCCGAGCCCCATCATGCACCCGTCCCTCCCGAGGAGGTGTCGGTCAGTTCGCCTGCACCCAGGCATGATCGGCACCCCCTCCCTCAACGGGGTCACGCGCACGGGATTCGCCACGGCAGCTCGAAAATGACCTAGCCGGGAGACCTGAGGAACGTCATCGAACGGAATCGGGGCCGAGGCCATGCAAAGGTCTCTGGTAGCCAAGGCCAAAAATCGGAGTATGCCGACTCCTCGGGATACCACGGCCTACTCGACGCCCTCGAAAAGAAGATCGAGGGTATGCATCGGGAAGGTCGTCATTCGAGCGACGGGGATAAGTACGCCGCCAACTCGCTCACAAAACCCTTCACCGAAGAGCTGCTCGCCGTCCATGTCTCCTCCAGGAACAAGCCCCCAAAGGTCTCGCTCTTCAACGGGAAGTCGGGCCCGAAGGACCACCTGGAGGCGTTCACAGCCGGGATGAGTTTCCAAGATTGTTCCGACGCCTCCCAATGCCGCACTTTCCCAGCCACTCTCATCCGCTCCGGACGAGACTGGTTCCGGAGACTCGCGCCACACTTGATCTCAACCTTCGATGAGCTGGCCACCCAATTCCTCGGCCACTTCATCGGGAAAAGACGGCAGAAATGAATCGTCGACCACCTCTTCATGATAAAAAGCGGGGACAAGGAAACCTTCAAAGGGTACGTAACCCACTTCAAGGTCCCAGAACACCGGGACTAGATGGTCATTACGGCCCTCAGGTCAGGTCTTAGGCACAAGGAGTGGTTACGCTCCTTTGCATTAGCGCAACCTAAGACCATGGCCGAGTTAAAGGCCTGGACCGAGCGAGAGATCCAGCTCGAGTCCGAGGGGAACGCAAATCTCCCCCAGGCAGAGCAAACTGACCAGAAGAAAAGGGCGAGGGAAGATTAAAAGAGGCTTGAGCGGCCAAAGCCCTACTCCCCGAAGTTTCAGGAGTACACCCGGCTTAACGTCTTCCAGACAGTACTGCTAGAGGAGGCTAAGGGCGAGAGGTTCTTCAAACTCCCCCGGTCTCGCGCATGGTGGAAAAGGGCACCCGGGGCCCCTACTGTGGCTTCCACAGGTCACAAGGCCACTCCACGGAGAACTGTAAGCTGCTCCGTGACTATATCGAGGAGCTCATCCGTTCGGGGCACCTGGCAACATACTTGCGAGACAAGCGGCAGGCTGACCGTGAGCAAGAGCAACGTCCCCCTCCCGGCGAGTTGACAATCGGCCAAATCATGGTCATGTCAGCGGGGGGTACGTCGGGTCCCTACGAGGCTCAGCACCCTATGCCGGTCGTGAAGGCTAACAGCCGTCCGAGGAAGAAGGCCAGGGAGACCGAGCCGATCGTTTTTGACGACAAGGACCTCCACGGTATATCCCTGCCCCCACAACGACCCACTGGTGTTCACAGCTCGGGTCCACCACTACGAAGTGCAGAGGATACTGGTCGACTAGGGAAGCTCGGCGGATATACTCTTTTACGACTGCTTTCTACACATCGGGCTCACCCCGGCAGACCTAAAGCCGACCTCCCACGTCTTGTCAGGATTCACCAACCACTCCATCCAGGCGGAAGGGGTAATCATTCTGCAGTTTAACGTCAGGGAGGCCGGCCGTATGCGAACAGTGCCTGTGGAATTCATCATAGCGAGAATCCCATCGGCCTACAACATCCTCCTCGGCCGTCCAACGCTGAACTCTCTCAGGGCCCACATATCGACCTACCACCTGGCGATGAAGTTCCCGCTCGACCAAGGCGGGATAGGTCGGGCCTATGGAGACCAACAGACTGCAAAGGTTTGCTTCGCCGCAACATCTTCGTCTGAGCGAGCAAACTACGATGTTGAGGCCGAAAGTGCAATCAGGGGTTCTCTGGACACTCGGGATAAGAAAAAGGAGGTCCGAAGGACCCGATGGAGCTATTGACAGAGGTCCCCCTCGTAGAAGGGGACGTTGAACGAACCGTTCAGATCGGATCGCTTCTGACAGGGACTCAGCAAGACGACCTAGTTGGCTTCCTCAGAAACAACTCCGACGAGTTCGCCTGGGCTCCTGCTGACATGCCTGGGATCGACCCCAAAATCATATCTCATAAGCTCGGAGTAGATCCTACGGCCCGACCCATCAGGCAGAAGAAGAAGCTTCGCCCCGATCAAGCAGAAGGCAATCGCGGACGAGGTAGACAGGCTCCTCGCCGCAAACTTCATTCGGAATGTGCCTTACTCCGAATGGTTGGCAAATGTGGTCATGATGAAAAAGTCAAGCGGTAAGTGGTGCATGTGCGTCGACTTCACTGACCTCAACAAGGCCTGCCCAAAAGACAACTATCCCCTCCCTCAGATAGATCAGCTCGTCGGCAGCTCGGCAGGCCACGAGCTACTTAGCTTCATGGACACCTTTTCCGGCTACAATCAGATCCGTATGAATCCGGCAGACGAAGATCTCACCGCATTCACAATGGACCGGGGGTATACTGCTACAAGGTAATGCCTTTCGGCCTCAAAAACGCCGAAGCCACGTACCAACGCTTGGTCAATCGCATGTTCAAACCGCAGATCGGCAGGAACATGAAAGTTTATGTCGACGACGTGCTCATCAACTCCGTCTCATCGGTCGACCACACCAAGGATCTGGGCGAGGCCTTCGACATCCTCCGCAAGTTCAAGATGAAACTGAACCCCGCCAAGTGCGCATTCGGGGTCACCGGGGGAAAGTTCCTCGGTTGCATGGTCACTCACTGCGGGATCGAAGCTAACCCGGAGAAAATCAACGCCATCCTCAACATGGCCGCGCCTAAGACTAATGTCGAGATCATGCGGCTGACAGGGCGGATAGCCGTTCTGTCACGTTTCATGTCAAGGTCTAGGGAGAAGTGCCTCCCGTTCTTCAAGGCTCTAAGGAAAGTTCCGAGGTTCGAGTGGTCGGAGGAGTGCCAGACCGCCTTTGACCAATTAAAGAAGCACCTTGCGACCCCACCGCTGCTCACCCGACCGGTTGAAGGGGACGAGCTATCGCTATATCTCATGGTATCCGACCAAGCAGCGGGCCCAGAGCTCGTCCGAGAGGTCGACAGGATCCATAAGTCGGTATACTATATGAGCCACGACTTCAAAGATGAAGAAACGAGGTACCCAGCCATAGAGAAGATCGTCTTGGCACTCATTGTGGCCTCAAGGAAGCTGCGGCACTATTTTCAGGCGCACACCATCCTCGTTCTTACCGAGCGCCCTTTGGGGGCTATCCTCGCCTCACCCGAGTCCTCTGGCCGCTTGGAAAAGTGGAGGTGGGAGTTGTCCCAGTTCGACATAAAATACCGCCCAAGGCAGGCCATCAAAACACAAGCCCTGGTCGATTTTGTCGTCGAGTGCACCATCCCCAGCAAGGAGCCAGAGTCAACGCCGGCCCCCGCAGCTCAACCCTCTGCCGACGGGAAGCCCGACTCAATCCCTGATTGGATCTTTTACGTCGACGGCTCCTCGACCGAGGAAGGCTGCGGTGCCGGCCTCATCATTCGGGGCCCGAACGAGACAGAAATGGAGTATTCCCTGAAGCTCGGGTTCAAGGCCTCAAATAACGCGGCAGAATACGAGACCTTGCTGGCCGGACTACGCATAGCCTCAGGACTGGGGCTGAAAACGATTCGGATCCGCAGTGACTCCGCCCTAGTCGTCGGCCAAGTGACCGGCCGTTTCGAGGCACGGGAGCCTCTGATGGTGAAGTATCTGGTCGAGATAAGAAGACTGCGAAAGGACTTCAACGAAGTCCAGGTAGAGCGGATCCCTAGACAACTCAACGCCCAAGCCGACGCCTTGAGTAAGCTGGCTTCATCCTACTCGGCCAACTACAAGAGGAGCATCTTGTTCGACGTCTTGCCATGGCCCAGCGTGGAAGATGGGGCAACAATACTTCAGGTGTATACAGCCCGGAAAGAAGGCCGGGACTGGAGGAAGCCCCTTGTAGAATTCCTGAGGGAAGATACGCTCCCATAAGATCGGGGAGAAGCCCGTCGTCTTCGAGCCAGGGATCGCCATTTCGTCTGGAGCAAGGGGGACCTCTACAAGAAGTCCTTCACTCAGCCCCTGCTGCGGTGCGTTGACCCCCACGAAGCCGACTACGTCCTCCGTGAGATCCACGAAGGGGTTGGCGGCGTGCACCAAGGGGCCCGCACCTTAATCCAGAAGGCATTGCTCTAGAGGTACTACTGGCCGACCATTCATCAGGACACCCAGAAGCTAGTCAGGAGATGCAAGAGCTGCCAACTCCACGGAAGCATACCTCGCCTTCCCGCTACCGAGCTAACCGCCCTAACCACCCCGTGGCCCTTCGCCCAGTGGTGAATGGCTATGATAGGCCAGTTCCCAACCGGTACGAGCGGGCACAAGTACGTCCTTGTCGCGGTGGACTACTTCACGAAGTGGATCGAGGCCATTCCCATCAGGAAACCGGACGCCACCACAACTATTAAGTTCCTGCAGAACAACGTGATACTTCGGTTCGGCATGCCGAGGTGAATCATCACCGACGACGGGACAAATTTCGAAAACGAAAGAGTTGAGGAATTTTGCAGCGAATGTCACATCCTCATGAAATTTGACGCGGTCACACATCCCCAATGCAACGGGCAAGCCGAGGTCGCTAATTGGGACGTCCTCCGAGGTCTTCTGACACGCCTAGAAGGACGGCAAGGCGGTTGGGTCAAAAAATTACCTTGGGTCCTATAGTCCCTGCGCACGTCGAGGAAAACCCCCACCGGGAGACCCCTTTCAGCTTCTGCTACGGAACCGAGGCAATGGTTCCGGCAGAGATTGGGCTCCCCAGCCACCGGGTCAAGCATTTCGACGACGAAGAAAACACCTCAGCCCTACGAACTAACCTGAACATCTTGTTAAAGAAACGAGATCGGACTCAGATCAAAACTGCACCTATCAACAGCAAACCGCCCGCTACTACAATGCGCGAGTCAAGCGTCGCTTCTTCAAGACCGGAGATTTGGTCCTAAGGAGGAACGAGTTCGTCGATCAAAACAAGCTGCATAAATTTTCTCCAAAGTGGGACGGTCCATTCCTCGTCTCCGATGCCCTGCCCGGCGGAGCCTACCTCTTGCAAGACGCGGATGGGCAAAAGTTTCCACGGCCTTACAACACCGAGAAGCTCAAACTGTACCAATAAAAAGAATATCTACGAGCGTGTACTCCTTCTTTCACTAGAGCAATGCAAACTTTTCTCAAGTTCTTTCTGTTCATATAATAAGAAGGGAACAAAAAGACATTGCAAAAAGAAGAGTTTTATTTATTCCAAAGGGTATTATGGGCTCCTCAGCCGTACATTGAAATAAAAGAAAAATTACAATAGCGGGGGAAGGGGTGCAGGAAACATTGCTCGTGGTACTCCGAGCATATTTCCGACAGCCGAGCCCTCGCCGCCTCGGACCTTTGCCTCTGATGCCGCCCGCGAACGTCTGCATAGTGCCTCAGTTGGTAGCACTCGAGGATGAGTGCCACCGAGCGATCCCGCCGACCCGCCGAGATCAGGCCGAAGCGGCATGAAGACCTCATCTTACCGATCGCCTCGTCCTTCAGCTGCTTGGACAAAAGGTTGTGCAGCCCTGGTGACACTCTCCAGATTGAGTACATCAACAGCTGGAGGAGGGGTGAGCGTCGGGGAAGCAATCGGCCAGAGTGATCCTCGTTGCGGCCTATAACTAGCTGTACCGTATTCTCGGTGCAGTTCTGGTCGTACAGGTATACGTCCAGAAAAGTTATGATATCGAGGATGGTGAAAGGGAAAGTGTCCATTCTTACATTTTGGGGATGGAGAAAGGAGTGCTCAACAAGCCCTCCGCTTTATAGCCCCACTGCGCCCTCAAGAGTCCGACAGTCGCTCATGCCTTCCACAACTGTACCACCACGCGGCGAGCATCTCGCCTTTCTCGGTGAAATCGGAACGACGCGGCTCTTACGCTCTGCCTCCCCCCACGCGTTAATGACATGTGTCGACCATGACGGTCACTCCTCCCAATGTCCACAAACATCGGGAAAGATCGGACAGAACCTGTAATACCCAGCCCCTTTTTATACCAATATCTGTATTTTGTTGCTCTTAAAATTTATTTATTTTATTTTACCATTTTTTTAGTATTATAACTTTCCCTAACCCTAATTTATCTCAGACCCCATAATCCCTAAATATTTTCTAAACTCCTTCAGCTCGAGCCCAGAACTCCATTTTCATTTTTAATTAATTCTTAACTACCCAGCCCAACTCCTTTCCTCAGCCCGTTTTCATTTTAAAACTAAACCCTATTTTCCTATTTTCTTTTCCTCATTTTATTTCGGTTCCGAGCCCGGCCCACTCCCTCTCTTCTCAGCGAATTTCTTTTCCTTCCTCAGCCCAACGCCGCTCACCCCTATCCGACCCGCTTCGCCCTCCTTCTTCTTCCCCAACGGCTAGTTTTCCTCCCGCTCACTTCGCCGCACCCTACGCCCACGCCCACGCTCACGCACGTTTTCCCCTATAACCCGCTCCCTAACGGTCCGCTCCTCATTCTCCCTCACACCCTCGAACTCATCATCTCTCGCCCTCGTTCTCCTTTCTCCTCCTCCTCCCGCTCCCTCTCCCGACCCACGCCCACATCACACCGTCGCCGCGCTCGCCTCGCCACCATCGCCGGCATCGCTACTCTCCCCTCTTTCCTCCCTCCTCGCTCCAAAAACCCCAAGCTCCCTCTTCTTTCCTCCTCCATGCACCCATCACCGGCCACCCTAACCCATTGCATCCCCTTACCACCGAGCACCCAACTCCGCTCGTCCTGACGGTGACGACTACGACCTCTTACCCTCCTTCCTCGCTCACTCCCCTACACCAACAGAACTCCCTTCGCTACCTCACCCCTCAATCGAGCTCGAGACGAGCCCTGCACCCATCTCGACTCCTCACCTGCACTCAACGCCGGCGAGCCTCCACCGACTTGAACCACCTCGATGACACCCTTCACCCTCAGCATCATCATCGCCATCATTCACGACTTCTCTCTCCCTCTCTTCCCCTGCAACTCACTTCTCTCTCACTCTCTCTGTGTCTCTCTCTCACACTCTCTGTCTCTCTCTCTTTTCTCTCTCTCTCTCTGTCTCCCCTCTCTCTCTCTGTGTGTCTCTCTCTCGATCTCTCTTTCTCCCCCTGTCTCTCTTAAATTTATGTCTCTCTCTCTCTCTACAACTCCATCTCTTTCTCTCTCCCTCTCCTATCAACCGACCAACACCACAAACACCAGTGCCAAAACCGAGCCTGTGCCGCCAAGTTCAAGCCGAGCCAAGCCAAAGCCAAACCCTTGTCACCGTTGCCGTGCCCGTGCTGTACTTCGCTGCCGTGCGTCTCCAGGCAAGTAATTTACTTGCTACATGCTAATTTACCCGTGTTACAAACTCGAATATATATGTTATGAAATTCCATTTCCCCGATAAAATTAAACGACGTATGTGTTCGATGCTTGGCCCCAATGAAAATACTTGCCTAATTTGACGGAATTAGATTGTCTGTGTTGGCCCATGTAGTGACGAATATCTTGTATAAATCTCGCTGGAAAATACGACTGTTAATAACTAAAACGATTACCCCCAAATATACCCGTAAAACTAGAAATTTCCCGTATCTGAAAACCGTTAAAATTACCATAAATTATGTACATACTGGAAAGATGCGTTCAAGGGCTTAAATCGAATCCGAGAACTATAACTCTATGCAAGATTTTAATGGTTTCTGTACTTAAATTGCGAAAATATTTGGATCGGAGTGCGACTCTGGACTGCAGTCCAGAGCGACTCTGATTGCTGTTTACTGTTCCATAATGTGTGCCACCTGTTTTCCTGAACCCGTATGTTGCGGAACTCCTTAGTTTAGTAAAGGTGAACCTATTAACTAGATAACACAAGTGGTTTCATCCTGTTTCATCATCGTTTGCTATTTAATCTGTAATTTAAAAGAGCTGGACGTATAACTGTCCAGAACAGATTCAGAAGTGACATACTAGTGTTAAACAGTGTATAACTCCTGACGTGCAGATGCGATTGAGGATCCGTCTGTTGCGTTGAAAACCTTACTGAAAACCCTAGATTCCATTCAACTGTAGCGTCACTAAATTATGATCCCAACTGGGATTAAAATGCGTTGCGAAACGGACTTCCGATTCTGAAACCGGATTTCCAGCCGTGAACGCTTAAAATGTAATGGCCATAACTAGTAATCCTGAAACCCGATTGACGTGAAACTAAATTCTCTGGATAGATAATCAAATATAATATTTATTCCCCGTTCATCATTTCGCTAAACTGTACATGTATGATTTATGACAAATTATGCAAGTGGTAGAATATTGTTTTATGACATCTTAATCATTGCTTTAGATACTGTTTCCTCATCATATCATACCTATGTCACTGCATTGATAACCTAGTGATCATGTGCATTACCCAGTGTTAGGTATTAGTGATGATTGTGGCATGTACGTTAGTGTTCGTGCATGAGTGAATAAGTGAAAGTGACACGTACTTGTACACAATCAGTGAACCTTATTATTCTATTGCATTGTCGACGTCTGTGAGACGCGTGTACGTGTGACTATAAGTGGTATGGGACATTTATGGAAGCTCTTGCATGTGTGTCACAGATAAGGCACCAGACACTGCCATTTATCTTGGGTATTAGTCGGGACGTGCTTGATGGAGATCATGTCTCCAGTTCTCGTGCAGACTTGTCACAGACCGATTGGTATTTGAGGTTATGGTTAGCGTTTGATGTAGACCATGGGGTGTGGGGTAGTTTGAGTGTGAGTTCAACAGAATCTCGGGAGTCCCATGCCGGCTTATATATATGGAGATATATAGAGATTTACAGGGTACATGATTATTACCGTGAGTTATATGTTGGGCCCGTGGTCCCTTGCCCTTGGGTCCTACCCTTGGGTGGAGGACACTCGCGAGTGGTTGACTCTCACACTTGGACTGACTATAGGCTTAGTGACCTGTACAGTGAGACTTAGAGACTGATAGGGATAATGGCATTGATATACATTACTTACTGTGTTAACATACCTGGCATATTATTTTACTGCTTTACTGTTCACTTGATCTATTAGGCACTTCTTTGGTTACTGCATGTTCATATCTATACCGTCTTGATTTACTGTCATATATATCTATTATCACTGTTCGAGTTGTCACTTGTATCTATATATTATATTGCTATTGTGTCGTTCTGACGACCTGAGTATGCATGCTCAGTGTGAGGAGTGGATTTAGTCGGGACCAGGACCAGACGCACATCACGGACATCTTAATTAGATATCCAGAGTTATACTCTTTTGTTCCCATCAGGTCAGTTCTTTATATTTTTTTGTTTCAGTTACTGCATTTCTCATTACCTGCGCATTATTTACTGATTACCGCGTAAAGCTAGAAGCCGAAGTGTGACTACGGCAGGATATTTCCTTGACCGTCGGAGCATGGCTGGCCTTGTCAACCTCTCGTATTCCGTATTTTGGGAAGCGGGGCGTGACATGGTTTAGTTGGTATCAGAGCCCAGGTTTTGCTTCGATTGGGATTGCAGTTTTCCGTGTATAGCTGGACAATCTAAGACATCCCTCGGTCTAGATTGAAAACTTGTTATCCTTGATCCGTATTCACATTGAGTGTTCTACTATCCATCCGCTAAGGTTTCGGGCGACTTGGCAGAGTGACGTGGTTGTAATTGTGAACTAACTCATAGTTACAATACCGTACTCGGTTTAAGTGACTTAGAGCCCTACAGTTGATTCTCCTTGTAATGAATTTCATCACACCCGATATTCTTGATTCCTTGCCCAATCCATATTATATTTTAATTCTTATAGCTTGTGCCTTATATCGTCCTCAAAATTATTGTTTCAGGACCATGTCTTCCAACGACTCTTCCTCTATCTCCACTCCCCAGAATCAGACCGTTGAGATTCTGAGTGTACTGCAAGGTCTGAAGGAAATCCAGGAGCGAACGAACAATTTGTTAGCTGAAGGACTGAGAGGGCTGGTGAATCAGGCACCAGCGGGAGTTTCCAATCATAAAGGGATCCCTGTTAGACGAGGAAAAGAGAAGAAGATGAAGTGCCCGTTTGTTCCCCCGAGACAGAAGCAGCAGAAGACCCCATGTTGTGGGTACTGCTGGAGGCCAGGACATCTTCAGAGGGATTGTCGCCGCGCCCAGGGAAATGCCTGATCTGCGGATCCAGCGAACATCTTATCAACGGTTGCCAAAAAAGGAAGGAGCTACAAGGAGAAGACTCGTCCACACTCTCCACTTCTGCCAAGTGATGATTATTGCGTAGTTCGAACTTCGAGGATAAGACGGACCCAGCGCAGGATTCAACTCGCGTGACGAGAATGCAGCGGTCTAGTAGTCAAAGAAGAATTTTCATATTTTCTACTTTCAGTAGTAATGTTGTCATCCTCTTATAAATATTTCTTTTCGTTTAAAACCTTGTATCCGTTGAACTTTTAGTTGAATGCAAAAAAAAAACCTTGAATCGTAATATATGTATCTTTCTCTTGCTTTTCCCCCTTATACTATTCATTACCACCGCATTTTAATTCTGATCTTTCAGTTCCTGCCCACCGCATATCTTCATATACTCCGTACACTTAGCTATTTTCTTGATGTGTTCCACTGTTTAATCATGGCTCTTTCCTTTCAGGCCATGGCCCACCCTGGAGCAGCACCGCATCTGGATGATGATGCACAGTCATGCGTTTCCTTAGACCGCACGCTGATGAGTTCTGACGATGAGGTCAACGGCCCCCAGGTTATCTTCGGAAATAACGATTCCGAGGACGAAGGAGCCGCCGCCCCAGAGGTTGACATGATAGGCGATTCCGACGAAGAGGAAGGAGGCCCTGAAGAGAATCCGATAGAGGAAGGTCCCGATGAAGACCCGATAGAAGAAAATCCAGTGGAGGAAAATCCCATGGAAGAGAATCCAGAAGAAGAGAACCACATGGAGGCAGACCTCGATGAAGAAGCTATAGCCGAGAAAGAAGGACCAGAAGAACAAGACCCTGCGGTGGAAGAACTCCCAATGGCGATCCCTGCGAGGCGATATGGGAATGGACGCCCCTACTTGAGCGCGCGAGCCTACCGCAACCTACTGAATCTCCACAACCGCGACTGACGGAATTTTTTAAATGTTTTCTCTGGCCAAATAAATCTGTGTATAGTTTAGGGCCATCTGTTACTTTTCGAAGGTGCTTCGTTTCGAATTTTCTAGAATGAAAAAGAAAAAAATTGCTGAGTTCGCTCATCTTCCGATCTTCTTAGTTCACTTGATGCTTGATTATTTCTCATATACATTTATTTTTCCTGCTGAAATCCCTGACTGTCCACTCCTATCCCTTGTATTGTTTTAACCCTCGCTTCGATAAAAGTACCGTACCCTGATCTTTGGAATGGGCCACCCTGCATCCTTCGTCTAGTTGATCCTTCTGGAAGGGGATATATTGATAGTAAAATTTCCAAGTTGACTGACCCTTCGAAATTTTTGATTCACAAATGTATCGACCGTTATCCTCCCCATACATTTTTCCCTTGTAGCCCTTTGCTGCTCATCCTTACTTTCTGTGCTGAACCGACCCCGATCTCTTTGACCTTCAGTCTAAAGCCATCACACTCCGACCTTTTGTATGAGCCACACTCCATTGTAATCCTTACACTAGCTAGCCCTATACATATTTGTGTTTTTCTCTGTACCCTAACTATATTTAGGGACATTATTATTCGAAATTTGGTTTTCATTATTTTGTATTTATCGAAGAGTGCGTTTTATTGACTATCCCTATTTTACGCATTTCAAGTACTTCACTACTAGCTTTCCCATTATTTTCGGTAGCGCAACCTTACATTGCGCATATTTTCGTTCCATGTTTCTTATTTTCACTACGTGGGTTTTCTAAGTTATTTTAAAACTATTTGATCGATACATTATTCTAAAATGTTTTAACCTACCGACATATCCTTCACTACTTTATTGTCGTTACTTTATTTTCGGGTATTGTGCTTATGGTTACTATTATAAATGGTTGTGCCTTATACTTATTATTTCTGCTGTGCTGCTTTTGATATACTTATATGTGCACATATTTGGGTTTCGATTTTATCGAACACGCCTTGATTATTATTGTTCGTTATTGTTATCTATATTCTCGTATACATGTAGTTTACCCTTATAGTTGTTCTTGCCTTGTACTTATTTAAACCTATCTTTTGTAGGTTCTTCTTACATATATAAACCTTCAAATTTCTTCATCTGCCTATTTCAAGTAAATCATTATGTGTTAGTTGTGATATAGTAGCTTTCGCTCATGATTTTATAACTTATCGTTTATTTTAAATTTCGAGAACGAAATTTTTTGTAAGGGTGATATGATGTAATACCCAGCCCCTTTTTATACCAATATCCGTATTTTGTTACTCTTAAAATTTATTTATTTTATTTTACCATTTTTTTTAGTATTATAACTTTCCCTAACCCTAATTTATCTCAGACCCCATAATCCCTAAATATTTTCTAAACTCCTTCAGCCCGAGCCCAGAACTCCATTTTCATTTTTAATTAATTCTTAACTACCCAGCCCAACTCCTTTCCTCAGCCCGTTTTCATTTTAAAACCAAACCCCATTTTCCTATTTTTTTTCCTCATTTTATTTCGGTTCCGAGCCCGGCCCACTCCCTCTCTTCTCAGCGAATTTCTTTTCCTTCCTCAGCCCAACGGCCGGCGCCGCTCACCCCTACCCGACCCGCTTCGCCCTCCTTCTTCTTCCCCAACGGCTAGTTTTCCTCCCGCTCACTTCGCCGCACCCCACGCCCATGCCCACGCCCACGCCCACGCTCGCGCTCGCGTACGTTTTCCCCTACGACCCGCTCCCCAACAGTCCGCTCCTCATTCTCCCTCACACCCTCGAACTCATCATCTCTCGCCCTCGTTCTCCTTTCTCCTCCTCCTCCCGCTCCCTCTCCCGACCCACGCCCACATCACACCGTCGCCGCGCTCGCCTCGCCACCATCGCCGGCATCGCTACTCTCCCCTCTTTCCTCCCTCCTCGCTCCAAAAACCCCGAGCTCCCTCTTCTTTCCTCCTCCCTGCACCCATCACCAGCCACCCTAACCCATTGCATCCCCTTACCACCGAGCACCCAACTCCGCTCGCCCTGACGGCGACGACTACGACCTCTTACCCTCTATTAGTGTATATGCCCTAGGGGCCATTATTGTATCATACTAGCTTGTATATTACTTAATGGAAGCTTAGGATATTCACAGTTGTATTTAACGGTCTTGCTAAACATGGTAGTATGCTACTTGGTTTGAGTCTACTTTAATATGTGCATATGTTTCTTGTAACGTATCACTTATACATATTAGTAGAGCCCATAGGATCTTTGCTTGATTACGAGCGTCGTGATGGCAATCACACTAGTGGGGGCTGGGTAGTCTGTAAGCAACATCCTATACAGGTCCATGGTCGTTGGATTATCGAGATAGGGCATCGATATTCCGGAGTAGACTAAGTGTATACGCTCCTCATCCCAGTTGGGGAAATAGTCTGTCCCACAGCCATCAGTACGTCGTACTGGAGATAGTATACAGGTGCTCGTTAGGATACGGGTACACCGGATAGGACTCGTCGAGGAACTGATTGGTTGGTATTATACCCATCGTCAGTTATCAGTTCCCAGGTGACATGAGTACAGCATAGTCCGCAGACTTGACACTGCTACTTCGCCTCGAGTGTGTCCCACTGTTCTTAGATTGCTACCCTACCACGGCTCAAAGGAGTCATGCAAACAGATAGCAGTTGGGTGCAGTCCCGAGCACTTGGAGGCAGTGGCGGTTAGATAGGATTCGTCTCTCCCGGTATTGGGAGATGATATCGCGCTGTGTCAGAGAGCCATTACGCAAAGTCCCTGGCCAGGGCAAGCGAGATATACTGGTAGGTTCCAGTAGCTTCTCAGGGTGTAATGGGCTTCGCTCCGACACGACTTATACAGCTATTAGGGGACTGACGCTTGCTGCCCCGTAGGCTTGATATGCGATAGTCTTAGACGAACAGACCGGACTGTACGGAGATTGTCACATCAGGCTCAGTGGGAGTTTGGATGATTTTCCTCATCGGCCTTCTTATCGACATCTACCTGGGGACCGTTACGTACAACTAGTGCCGCTTGCGGTCTGTGGTTAAACCTACTGCCAGCGTAGTGTCGAGTCTCTAGAGTCCCACACAGAGAGTTTCCCTGCTCCAGACGAAACGATATAGAGGTCGTATGGTTTTACGACAAGGGTTCGAACACGTACGTGTGTTTACGCACGTACGAGTTTTCGGACAGTTTTTACTAGCCGGCTTTGGTTTAAGCCAGATTCTAGTATCGGGTTATTGGATTTATACAGTCTAAAGTTTTTCCGTGTTTTCACGGATAGGAGGGGCGTTCTCGTAATTGCGCGAGAAGCTTCTAGAAGATGGTGACTAAGGAGGTTTAGGTGGCATATACATTGAATGAGATTAGTGAGTCATATGGATGATTCATCCATGTCATTAATGCTTCATAATTGCTTAATGACTCATGGAGATGAATCACCATAAGATATTTATCAAGCATGGTTGTAAATCATTTTCTTTTCTTTTCTTGAAAAACAATAATGCTTGATATATATTATGATAGCTCATTTTTCTCATCTCATTATCATGTTCATCTTCTCTCTCCTCAAGCTCTCTCTCTTCAAACCCTAATCCTCCCCTCTCATGTGTTGAGTGCAAGGGTTAGTTAGACTAATACATCCATAACCTTACTCTATATCACCTAGTTAGCTTAGATTAGCGATTTGAGAAAACTAGTTATCTCAAGTTTGAGATTAAGCTTGGCGTAGGAACTTTCGGGTGGATCGTCTTTGATTCGAGGAGGCCGTGAAGTTGCCGATGTTCCAAGGAGCCTACGAGGAGTGGAGGACAGCGATGAAGACCCGAAGGACACGGTTCTTGAGATATAATCACTTCACATAGTAGTTTAGAACTTCTATGATAGTTGTTAGTTATCGTTTAGCTTCGATTCATGCGGTTAGTCGATGTTTAGGCAAAGAACAAGATCGTTTTTCATATTTCCGCCTCCCCGCAAGTCGTGGGGTGTTGCACATCGACTTACAGTGGTATCAGAGCCTCGCTAAACAATAAATAACTCACTTGCAAAATTGTATGAATTTCGAACGGAAAAAACAAACCGGAAAACCCCGATATCATGTGTTTTCTGTCGATTTTTAAATGAGGTCCAAAAATTTTTCAGGGACCTTCAGATAGCCCTAAATGATAGTATTAGAACATCCAAGAAAACTGGGCTCATGAATCGTCTAAAGCGCCGCGGAACCGAGGCGAATCCCACCGATCCGCCGCGATTCCGCCGCCGAGTTGCCGATTCATCAGCCCAATTTTCCTGTGTGGGTTCTCTGTGATATTTGGTATTTTCTAGAATTTTTTAATTTTTGCTCAGGTTTCAGATTTACAGAGAAGTATTGGAGCAAAATTAAATGTGTTTAATCAATCAAAATTATACGGTGTTTGCTTGTTAGATTATATCTGTGTTTGTATAATGTGTTCGTAAACCTCCCCTAACTGCTAGTATGTCGGTTGGCAGGGGGTTGCACATTTCTGTAATGGATTTTATCTGTTTGTGTATATGAACTGTGTTGGACTGTTGTGATGTATAGCCGGGGTTATGTGATGGGTTATTATTTAATTCATTTGATGTAAATATAATTTGTTGTAATATTATTTTGCGGGGCACATCCAGGTTGCGGTTGTAGCCACCGTTGTATTATTTCATTTTACTGTTTTTTGCTCCTAGGACAGACCCAAGGTGGGGTGCACAAACTGCCGGGCGGGTAGTTTGCCGTACCCGTAGGGGTCTTGGGTGGGGTAATGGCTATTCATCACAACTGTGTAATCCGTCTTTTGTTGCAGGCTCAAAACAAACACGGATTGCTTGCAAATCCAATAAAGTTCATCTGTGATCTGGAATGAATATTATTGCGTCTGACGAATGTACAATATCTATATATGATAGCTATTTAGACGTCACTTATGTTTTACACCCGCGCTAGCCCAGCCCCCGCTCTGTCGTTAGTTAAGTAACCTAACGGGTGATGACGGGACCCCGTGGCGAATGCGGATGGCATAAGAGAACGTTGTATTTTTGTTGTTTTCTGCAATGATAGGTTAATGATGGAACGTATTATTATAATGCAAAGAAAATAAACCAAAGTTTAATCGTTGGAACAAATTTAAAAGAAACCACTCGGTTATTTTAAAAGGATCAGATTTTTAATTGCGGAGCTTTAACCACTCCTTTTAAAAAGTATCAGGTTCCTTTGATTATATCAAGTTCGCTATGTTCACGGTTTTGCCAAAACCATTCGTAGCCCTCCGTCATTTCTTATGGATGGTCAGAAGTATTCAAGCTATGTTTGTTGGCCCTTAGTCAAGGCATAGTGTTTGGTAGCTGCTGGGGTATTCATTTGTTGCATAGATAGATGTGTTGGTTTGGGACAGTCATATTACTTTGTTGGCCCTTAGTCAAGAGTATGTACGGGTGGGTTCAAATTAACCTGGACAATGACGGGTAGAACTTGACATGTGACTTATGATTTGTTGGCCCTTAGTAAAGGTCATAAGAGCATGGGGCAAAAATCCACATCGGGAATTTCTAAAGAAACTGAAATTTGCAGAGAGATGCATACCATTTTGGAGTTTGATGAATGTTGGTAGGATTCCTTCAACATTATCATACGATGATATTTTGGATCTCGATCCTACTGTGAGTACAAGCTACTTATCAGGAGATTCGTCACTTAACGATCAATGCTATAAACCAAGTAGATATCTAGAAAGGTGTCAGTGGGGTTACGCCCCTAGAGAAAAGAGGTTATTTAATTAAGGAACTTCGCGAAAGCGTTGGAAAACCTCCCTCGAAGTATCGACACTGGCCTGGCTGAACGGTTAAGCAAGTATTGTACGGTGAGAATTGTCCTAGCTAATTCTTCTTTTATGGTTTGAGGAGGGATTCGAGAAACAGTGGGAGCCATCCTGTTCAGATAAAATAAAAACCAATCTAAACTTGCAACAGCATCATGCTAAAATGTTTTCTTCTCTCTCTCTTAATTGCAGCGACCTTGTGACCACACATAGGTTACATCTAGATAACAATTTGACTGAATCTGACTTATATAACTGGCAAAGGTCTGTCCAGATGTCCATTGGCTATAACAAGCTAGACCACCCTATTACTACTCAAAATCCCGCCGTCCCAGGTCCAGTTTCCACTGTCACGGATATGGATATCCGTCAGACAAGGGAAAAAGATAAAGCGAAAGCTAAGTGCCTCGTGTTAGCTTCAGTTGATGGTGTATACCAGAAGCAGCACGAGAAGATGGACTCAGTTTCCATCTTTCTCCATAACAAAAATTTATATGGAGAGCAATCTCATATCGCAAGATATGAAATCTCGAACGAATTAATTCAAGCGAGGTTAGCTGACGGGTCATTTGTAGGGGGACAACGTCCTTACAATGACTAGCTGTATTGATGAGCTCCAGGACCTGCAGACCATGTTGGGAAACGGGTCAGATACTGACTTGATTCTACAGTCTCTGCCTCCTACCGTGAAGGAAACCAGGGAAGCAGAAGGAAAGAGAACGGCAAAAGTTTCGGGACTTAATGTAGTAAAAGAGGGTAGTTCCTATTATTATAGGATTGGACATTGGCAGAATGATTGCAAGGCTTTAGAAGCCAGTAACCAGGATACGAAGCATGTTGTGGCTTCAGCCTCAAGTGTGTTTGTTATTGAGAACTGTATGTCAGTTAACCCTACTTCCTGGGTATTAGATACCGGATCAGGAACTCACATCTGTAATTCATTACAGGCTCTGAGAAATCGTAGGGTTATCGGGATAGGTGATATGACCCTCACAGTTGCTAACGGAATGAGCATGGATGCTGAATCCGTAGGAGAATATCATCTTGGAATGACAACTGGGCAGATATTGATTCTGCGTAACTGTTTTTATGTGCCAGGTACGACTTGTAATATCATATCTGTACCTTACTTTCTAAGGAAGGATATGATTTTGCTTTTACAAGAGATGTGGTTCACATCCACCTAAATCAAGATTTGATTGGGTCAGGTACATTAGAAAACGGAATATACGTATTAAATCAAGCTCAGATTTTCAGTGTCCAGAACACACTTAAAAGAAAGTCTCCGGAAATAAATCAGGCTCTCTTATGGCATTGTAGACTAGGTCACATCAATGAGAGAAGATTGACTAAGTTACATAGAGAAGGATATTTGAATCCATTCGAATATCAATCTTATACTACTTGTGAATCTTGTCTCATGGGAAAGATGACAAAGACTCCGTTTACTGGAAACGAAGTAAGAGCAAGCGAGCTCTTGGGACTCGTACACAGTGACGTGTGCGGTCCAATGTCTACAGATGCGCGAGGTGGTTATTCCTACTTCATTACTTTTACGGATGATTTCTCTAGGTATGGATATATCTTCTTAATGAAGCATAAATCCGAGGCCTTTGAGAAATTCCAAGAACACAAGAATGAAGTGGAAAAACAAACTGGCAAAAGTATCAAGACACTAAGATCTGATCGAGGTGGTGAATACTTAAGTGCCGAGTTCCTAGGTTACTTAAAAGAGAATGGAATTCTCTCTCAGCTTACTCCTCCATACACACCACAACATAACGGTGTATAGGAGAGACGGAACCGAACCCTATTGGATATGGTTCGTTCCATGATGAGTAACGCTGAGTTACCACGATCATTCTGGAGATATGCACTAGAATCAGCTGCATATCTTTTGAACCAAGTTCCTACCAAAACTGTGCCTACCACACTATATCAGATGTGGAGTGGGAAGAAACCCTGTCTAAAACATTTTAAGACATGGGGATGTCCAGCTTTTGTAAAAAAGCAGCATGCGGACAAGCTCGAGGCACGCTCAGTAAAGTGTAAGTTTGTAGGATATCCAAAGAACTCAAAGGGATATTATTTCTATTACGCAGAGGAACAAAAGGTTTTTGTTTCTCGTCATGCCTGCTTCTTAGAAACTGAATTTTTAGAAAATCAGAAGAGTGGGAGCGCAATAGAACTGGAAGAAATTCTAGATCCACAAGCTATTACTGAAACCTTGGTAGAACAAGAAGGTTCAGGTGAACAGGACATCCCGACGCCACTCCGCAGGAGTAGTAGGCAATCTCATCCGCCCAAGAGATACTACGGTTTTCTCATAGACGGGGATAGAGAGGATTGCACTATTGATTATGATGTGCCTACTAGCTTCCAGCAAGCCATTCAGAGCGGTGACTCGGTAAAATGGCTGGATGCAATGCGGACCGAAATAGAGTCCATGTACACAAACAAAGTATGGACTTTGGACATTGCTCCAGATGGGGTAAAACCCGTAGGATGCAAATGGATCTTCAAAAAGAAGATTGGTGTAGATAGACAGGTTGAAACCTATAAGGCTAGACTTGTTGCAAAGGGTTTCCGTCAAAGACCTGGTTTGGACTATGACGAAACCTTTTCTCCAGTGGCTATGCTTAAATCTATTCGGGTCCTTCTTGCTATTGCTGCCTTCCACGATTATGAATTCTGGCAGATGGACGTAAAGATGGCATTTCTAAATGGTAATTTGGAAGAAAGCGTCTATATGGATCAGCCAGAAGGATTCATTCAGAGTGGGAGCAGCGGTAAAGTATGCAAGCTGCTTAAGTCTATTTATGGACTAAAGCAGGCATCGCGGAGTTGGAACATCTGTTTTGATGATGCTGTCAAAGAATTTGACTTTATCAAAAATCCAGATGAACCATGCATATATAGTAAGATTGTAGGGAGAGCTGTAGTATTCCTCGTCTTGTACGTGGACGACATTCTCCTAATAGGAAATGATATTCCTATGTTACAGTCAGTCAAAAGATTCTTGTCACATAAATTCTCCATGAAAGACCTAGGTGATGCCACCTACATTCTGGGAATCCGGATCTATCGTGATAGATCAAAGAGGATGTTGGGACTTTCACAGTCCAGGTACATAGACACCATAGTGAAGAGATTCAGTATGGATGATTCTAAGCGCGGTAACCTACCGGCTTGTCACGGAATCACCCTCTCCAAAGAGATGTCTCCCAAGACTGATTTGGAAAGGGATCGCATGTCGATTATACCCTACGCTTCTGCGGTAGGCTCTATAATGTATGCGATGTTATGTACCAGACCAGATGTAGCATACGCATTGAGCGTTGTAAGCCGGTATCAGGCAAACCCAGGGGAGAAGCACTGGATAGCAGTGAAAAACATTCTCAAGTACCTGAGAAGGACTAAGGAGATGTTCTTAGTATATGGCGGAAAAGACCTCCAGATGGAGGCCTTTGCCGACTCCGGCTTCCAGAGTGACAAAGATGACTCCAAATCCATGTCGGGTTATGTCTTTACCCTCAATGGAGGGGCGGTCTGTTGGAAGAGTTCCAAGCAGGAGACCGTTGCTGACTCAACAATGGAAGCGGAGTACATAGCTGCTTGCGATGCCGCAAAAGAAGCAGTCTGGATGAAGAAGTTCCTCACGGAACTTCAGGTGGTTCCTACCAGTGTTGGTCCAATACCTCTGTATTGTGACAACAACGGCGCTATAGCTTTAGCGAAGGAACCCAGGTCCCATCAGAAGTCCAGACACATCTTAAGGCGGTATCACCTGATCAGGGAGATCGTAGATCGCCGGGAGATCGAGGTGAAGAGAGTAGAGACAGAGAATAACATTGCTGATCCATTCTCAAAGGCCCTTCCTCAGACACAGTTCGAGAGGCTATTCGAGATGATAGGTCTACGATATGCCAGCTCATGGCCCTAGTGCAAGTGGGAGATTGTTAGTGTATATGCCCTAGGGGCCATTATTGTATCATACTAGCATGTATATTACTTAATGGAAGCTTGGGATATTCACAGTTGTATATAACAGTCTTGCTAAACATGGTAGTATGCTACTTGGTTTGAGTCTACTTTAATATGTGCATATGTTTCTTGTAACGTATCACTTATACATATTAGTAGAGCCCATAGGATCTTTGCTTGATTACCAGCGTCGTGATGGCAATCACACTAGTGGGGGCTGGGTAGTCTGTAAGTAACATCCTATACAGGTCCATGGTCGTTGGATTATCGAGATAGGGCATCGATATTCCGGAGTAGACTAAGTGTATACGCTTCTCATCCCAGTTGGGGAAATGGTCTGTCCCACAGCCATCAGTACGTCGTACTGGAGATAGTATACAGGTGCTCGTTAGGATACGGGTACACCGGACAGGACTTGCCGAGGAACTGATTGGTTGGTATTATACCCATCGTCAGTTATCAGTTCCCAGGTGACATGAGTACAACATAGTCCGCAGACTTGACACTGCTACTTCACCTCGAGTGTGTCCCACTGTTCTTAGATTGCTACCCTACCACGGCTCAAAGGAGTCGTACAAACAGGTAGCAGTTGGGTGCAGTCCCGAGCACTTGGAGGCAGTGGCGGTTAGATAGGATTCGTCTCTCCCGGTATTGGGAGATGATATCGCGCTGTGTCAGAGAGCCATTACGCAAAGTCCCTGGCCAGGGCAAGCGAGATATACTGGTAGGTTCCAGTAGCTTCTCAGGGTGTAATGGGCTTCGCTCCGACACGACTTATACAGCTATTAGGGGACTGACGCTTGCCGCCCCCTAGGCTTGATATGCGATAGTCTTAGACGAACAGACCGGACTGTACGGAGATTGTCACATCAGGCTCAGTGGGAGTTCGGATGATTTTCCTCATCGGCCTTCTTATCGACATCTACCTGGGGACCGTTACGTACAACTAGTGCCGCTTGCGGTCTGTGGTTAAACCCACTGCCAGCGTAGTGTCGAGTCTCTAGAGTCCCACACAGAGAGTTTCCCTGCTCCAGACGAAACGATATAGAGGTCGTATGGTTTTACGACAAGGGTTCGAACGCGTACGTGTGTTTACGCACGTACGAGTTTTCGGACAGTTTTTACTAGCCGGTTTTGGTTTAAGCCAGATTCTAGTATCGGGTTATTGGATTTATACAGTCTAAAGTTTTTACGTGTTTTCACGGATAGGAGGGGCGTTCTCGTAATTGCACGAGAAGCTTCTAGAAGATGGTGACTAAGGAGGTTTAGGTGGTATATACATTGAATGAGATTAGTGAGTCATATGGATGATTCATCCATGTCATTAATGCTTCATAATTGCTTAATGACTCATGGAGATGAATCACCATAAGATATTTATCAAGCATGGTTGTAAATCATTTTCTTTTCTTTTCTTGAAAAACAATAATGCTTGATATATATTATGATAGCTCATTTTTCTCATCTCATTATCATGTTCATCTTATCTCTCCTCAAGCTCTCTCTCTCTTCAAACCCTAATCCTCCCCTCTCATGTGTTGAGTGCAAGGGTTAGTTAGACTAAAACATCCATAACCTCACTCTATATCACCTAGTTAGCTTAGATTAGCGATTTGAGCAAACTAGTTATCTCAAGTTTGAGATTAAGCTTGGCGTAGGAACTTTCGGGTGGATCGTCTTTGATTCGAGGAGGCCGTGAAGTTGCCAATGTTCCAAGGAGCCTACGAGGAGTGGAGGACAGCGATGAAGACCCGAAGGACACAGTTCTTGAGGTATAATCACTTCACATAGTAGTTTAGAACTTCTATGATAGTTGTTAGTTATCGTTTAGCTTCGATTCATGCGGTTAGTCGATATTTAAGCAAAGAACAAGATCGTTTTTCATATTTCCGCCTCCCCGCAAGTCGTGGGGTGTTGCACATCGACTTACACCCTCCTTCCTCGCTCGCTCCCCTACACCAACAGAACTCCCTTCGCTATCTCACCCCTCAATCGAGCTCGAGACGAGCCATGCACCCATTTCGACTCCTCACCTGCACTCAACGCCGACGAGCCTCCACCGACTTGAACCACCTCGACGACACCCTTCACCCTCAGCATCATCATCGCCATCATTCACGACTTCTCTCTCCCTCTCTTCCCCTGCAACTCACTTCTCTCTCACTCTCTCTGAGTCTCTCTCTCACACTCTCTGTCTCTCTCTCTCTCTATTCTCTCTCTCTGTCTCCCCTCTCTCTCTCTGTGTGTCTCTCTCTCGATCTCTCTTTCTCCTCCTGTCTCTCTCAAATTTCTATCTCTCTCTCTCTACAACTCCATCTCTTTCTCTCTCCCTCTCCTATCAACCGACCAACACCACAAACACCAGTGCCAAAACCGAGCCTGTGCCGCCAAGTTCAAGCCGAGCCAAGCCAAAACCAAACCCTTGTCACCGTTGCCGTGCCCGTGCTGTACTTCGCTGCCGTGCGTCTCCATGAAAGTAATTTACTTGCTACATGCTAATTTACCCGTGTTACAAACTCGAATATGTATGTTATGAAATTCCATTTCCCCGATAAAATTAAACGACGTATGTGTTCGATACTTGGCCCCAATGAAAATACTTGCCTAATTTGACGGAATTAGATTGTCTGTGTTGGACCATGTAGTGACGAATATCTTGTATAAATCTCGCTGGAAAATACGACTGTTAATGACTAAAACGATCACCCCCAAATATACCCGTAAAACTAGAAATTTCCCGTATCTGAAAACCGTTAAAATTACCATAAATTATGTACATACTGGAAATATGCGTTCGAGGGCTTAAATCGAAGCCGACTCGACGAACTATAACTCTATGTAAGATTTTAATGGTTTCTGTACTTAAATTGCGACAATATTTGGATCGGAGTGCGACTCTGGACTGCAGTCCAGAGCGACTCTGGTTGCTGTTTACTGTTCCATAATGTGTGCCACCTGTTTTCCTGAACTCCTATGTTGCGGAACTCCATAGTTTAGTAAAGGTGAACCTGTTAGCTAGATAACACAAGTGGTTTCATCCTGTTTCGTCATCGTTTTCTATTTAATCTGTAATTTAAAAGAGCTGGACGTATAACTGTCCAGAACAAATTCAGAAGTGACATACTAGTGTTAAACAGTGTATAACTCCTGACGTACAGACACGATTGAGGATCCGTCTATTGCGTTGAAAACCTTACTGAAAACCCTAGATTTCATTCAACTGTAGCGTCGCTAAATTCTGATCCCAACTGGGATTAAAATGCGTTGCGAAACGGACTTCCGATTCTGAAACCGGATTTCCAGCCGTGAACGCTTAAAATGTAATGGCCATAACTAGTGATCCTGAAACCCGATTGACGTGAAACTAAATTCGCTGGATAAATAATCAAATATAATATTTATTCCCCGTTCATCGTTTCGCTAAACTGTACACGTATGATTTATGACAAATTATGCAAGTGGTAGAATACTGTTTTATGACATCTTAATCATTGCTTTAGATATTGTTTCCTCATCATATCATACCTATGTCACTGCATTGATAACCTAGTGATCATGTGCATTACCCAGTGTTAGGTATTAGTGATGATTGTGGCAAGTACGTTAGTGTTCGTGCATGAGTGAATAAGTGAAAGTGACACGTACTTGTACACAATCAGTGAACCTTATTATTCTATTGCATTGTCGACGTCTGTGAGACGCATGTACGTGTGACTATAAGTGGTATGGGACACTTATGGAAGCTCTTGCATGTGTGTCACAGATAAGGCACCAGACACTGCCATTTATCTTGGGTATTAGTCGGGACGTGCTTGATGGAGATCCTGTCTCCAGTTCCCGCGCAGACTTGTCACAGACCGATTGGTATTTGAGGTTATGGTTAGCGTTTGATGTAGACCACGGGGTGTGGGGTAGTTTGAGTGTGAGTTCAACAGAATCTCGGGAGTCCCATGCTGGCTTATATATATGGAGATTTACAGGGTACATGATTATTACCGTGAGTTATATGTTAGGCCCGTGGTCCCTTGCCCTTGGGTCCTACCCTTGGGTGGAGGACACTCGCGAGTGGTTGACTCTCATACTTGGACTGACGATAGGCTTAGTGATATGTACAGTGAGACTTAGAGACTGATAGGGATAATGGCTTACCTGGCATATTATTTTACTGCTTTACTGTTCACTTGATCTATTAGGCACTTCTTTGGTTACTGCATGTTCATACCTATACCGTCTTGATTTACTGTCATATATATCTATTATCACTGTTCGAGTTGTCACTTGTATCTATATATTATATTGCTATTGTGTCGCTCTTACGACCTGAGTATGCATGCTCAGTGTGAGGAGTGGATTTAGCCTGGACCAGGACCAGACGCACATCACGGACATTTTGATTAGATATCCAGAGTTATACTCTTTTGTTCCCATCAGGTCAGTTCTTTATATTGTTTTGTTTCAGTTACTGCATTTCTCATTACATGCGCATTATTTACCGATTACCACGTAAAGCTAGAAGCCGAAGTGTGACTACGACAGGATATTTCCTTGACCGTAGGAGCATGGCTGGCCTTGTCAACCTCTCGTATTCCGTATTTTGGGAAGCGGGGCATGACAGAACCTCATGACCCAACAGAGCAGCTTCACTGCTCGGTCCATCCTTAGCAGGCCACTTCTGGCCCCTCCCGCGCTAAGGATCAAAGCCCTCGCTATGAGGCAACCAAGTAGCTACCCTGCTCGGTTATCCATGGCTGGTAGTTCACTACCCACCGACGCCAGGATCAAAGCCCTTGCCAAAAGGCACCGGGCAGCACCCCTGCTCGGCCCGTCCTTAAGGATCCAAGCCCTCGCCAAGAGGCACCGGGCAGCAACCCTGCTCGGCCAGTCCTTAGAAGGCCTCTTACGGCCCCTCCCGCGCTAAGGATCAAAGCCCTCGCCAAGAGGCACCGGGCAGCAACCCTGCTCGGACCGTCCTTAAGGATCTAAGCCCTCGCCAAGAGGCAACCGGGCTCGCCCTTGCTCGGTTATCCCTGGCTGGTAGTCCCCTACCCCACGACGCCAGGGATCTAAGCCCTCGCCAAGAGGCAACCGAGCTCGCCCCTGCTCGGTAATCCCTGGTTGGTAGCTCCCTACCCCACGACGCCAGAGATCTAAGCCCTCGCCAAGAGGTACCGTGCAGCACCCCTGCTCGGCCCATCCTTAAGGATCCAAGCCCTCGCCAAAAGGCACCGGGCAGCAACCCTGCTCGGCCTGTCCTTAGCAGGCCTCTTACGGCCCCTCCCGCGCTAAGGATCAAAGCCCTCGCCAAGAGGCACCGGGCAGCAACCCTGCTCGGCCCGTCCTTAAGGATCTAAGCCCTCGCCAAAAGGCAACCGGGCTCGCCCTTGTTCATTTATCCCTAGCTGGTAGTTCCCTACCGCACGACGCCAGGGATCTAAGCCCTCTCCAAGAGGCAACCAGGATCGCCCCTGCTCAGTAATCCCTGGCTGGTAGTTCCCTATCCTACGACACCAGGGACCTAAGCCCTCGCCAAGAGGAAACTGAGCAGCTTCATTGCTCGGTCCATCCTTAGCAGGCCTCTTACGAGCCCTCCCGCGCTAAGGAAGAAGCCCTCACAAAAAGGCAACCAGGCAACTGCCCTGCTCGGTTATCCCTGGCTGGTAGTTCCCTACCCCACGACGCCAAGGATCTAAGACCTCGTCTTGAGGCACCGGGCAGTAACCCTACTCGGTCCGTCATTAGCAGGCCTCTTACGGCCCCTCCCACGCTAAGGACCTAAGCCCTCACCAAGAGGCCACCGAGCGGCAACCCCGCTCGGTCCATCCTTAGCAGGCTTCCCAACGACGCCAAGGGTCAAAGCCTTCATCCAGAGACCCCCGAGTAGCTATCCTGCTTGGTCTATTCACGTCTAAGCGATCTCCACCTCGACTTCGGGGCCATGGAGATACCGACCTTACACCGGTCTTTGCACACTTGGCAAATGGTCGACTTTAACTCTCAACTCGACGTGCAATTGCTTGACGAAATACCGAACTAAAGATGACAGCAGTACTGTGCAAATACAAATGTTTACCACAAACAAAAAGAAAAGGAGCACGCAAAGAAACTGCAAAATGGATTTTCTATTCACAAAAAATCAGAAGTCTTTACATAGGTATTTTTGGCTCCCCAGCCTTACAGAAACAACTGGAGGCCTACAAAATTTTAGCGCAAAGAAAATGAAGAGGCGGGGAAGTTCAAGCCTCAGGAATAGGGCGAACCCCAATGAGCTGCGCATCCACTACAACCACCGGGGCGGCATCTTCAGGGTCGGCACCCACGGCGGGAGCCTCGGCACCAGGAGCCGGGGCGACCGACTTGTCCCCCACGCTCCTACCGAGGGCCTCTTCCCCCGCGACGTTTCCAGGGACGTTCCCCCGCGCGTCTTCCTCACGAGGGTACTCCTCCTGGAGCTTGCCGTCAGGGGACTCCGGCATCTGGGCCTTAACGGCGTTGAGGGCGTCGTGCCAAATAACGCCAGCGACTGCAGCAAGGTCGGCATAGAATAGGTCCGACTTTTTGTAGCTCTCCACCGCCTTCGACGCCAGAAGCTCGGCCTTTGATTCCCGGAGCTCGGCACGCCTCGTCCCCTCCTTCGCCGCCTCGTTCTCCTTTCGGAGGGTGCTCACCGTCTTTTTCAAAGTGGCGACGAGCACCTGGGAGTCTTCCCATTTAGCCTCGGCGGCTCGGGCGGCCTCTCGGCACCGGGCGACCTCCCAACTCCCGGCCGCCACCCGGTCTTCAAGGGCAGCGATCCTCTCCATCGCCGCCCCCAGCTCCTGCCTTGATCTCTCCTCACGGCCTGCATCGCCGAGGATATCTCCTCATCCTCCATGTTGATGACGAGGGTGACGTGCTGGAGGACCTGAGGAAAAGGAAGAGAGTTAAAAAGGAAAGGGAAGCATCCGATCACGCGAACAAGAACGCTGGATAAAGAACCAAGTGGGATGCGAACACTAACCTGCACGGCCTCTTGAGCTATGGCCGTCATTTGGGCCCGGAGGGTCCCCTGAGGGATTCTGCCCCCGGCCGACTTCTCCATCTCCGAGAGCAGGCTGTCGGCGACGGAGAGTCCCAAGGGCACCTCGAAACGGAGCTCCCCATCGTCCACGAGGATCGGGGAAGCCGGGGAGAAGGACACCGTCCTATGGAACCTCTTAAGGAGCGACGCGGGAGAACCAGTCTCGGGTCCCACCTTGAGAGCCTGGGGCTCTTGCTCCCGAGCACGCTTACGAACCGGCAGGGACGAAGCCGGCGGGGACGAAGCCGGCGGGACCGGAGCCGACGATGGGCGAAAAGGGCCGGCGCCTCCAGCCTTCTTCCCCTTCTTCACGTCGACCACTGCCTTCCGGAACTTGCTTAGGTCCATAGGTTCTGTATAAGACAAAATACAGAGGATTCAGCAATGCCAGAAAAGTAAAAGAATGCACAAGTCCAAACAGGTCGCTTGAGAGCTCCTAATTTACCCGCATACTGGGCGGGGCTGAGCCCAGCCCAACTGAGAGCCCGCTCAGACAACAGCACATCGACCCGAGGGAGGGGCTCCCACTTTGACACCGCCACCGCGTCGGCATCATTCGACCGACTCACCCGCGGACAACTGGCCCCTTGCCACTGGGTGGGCACAAACCAATCCTCGCCCTCGAGCGGGGCCACAAACAAAAACTTCTTCCATTTGTGAATGGAAGAAGGAACTACGACGACCCCCGATCCGGCGGCGTCCTCCCGTTATCTCCTAAAAGAGATGTACACCCAGCTCGGCTCGCCCCTGCGAGCGCCAGGATGGTTTTTGTAGCAAAGAGAAGAAACGAGAAGGCTCAGGCTGAAGGGAATCAGACTCAGTTTCAACCGAACCAGGAACCCGAGGAGAATCCTATAAGAGTTCGGCACTAACTGGCCCGGGGCTAACCCGAAACAATTCAACGCCGCACACACCTCGAGGGAGAAGGGCAGACGCATTCCGGCCCAAAAGGCTTCCAGGTACAAGGCAATCTCATTGCCCCGTACCTGGTCTGCCATCTTCCCCTCCTCGGCAAGACGAAGCGCATAGCCTGAAGGAATGAGGAAACGAGTCTTGATGTTGGCGAGCTCATCCGCACGCCTCAACGAGGATCGCACGCCAAGAACGCCCGCGACCTGTGCTCTAGGGGCCGCCCTCGTAGCACAACCCCGGGGAGCATTACTAACCCTAACTCTCCGGGGGGACTCCGACTCAGAGGAGGAAGAGGAAGAAGTAGAAGAGGAAGCTTCAGGAGACTCCCTAGACTCTACCCGGACCACATCTACAGACTCCTCAGAAGAAAACATCTAACTTGATCAAGGGGGTGTCCTCGAGAAATCAAACGCAAGGAATCCGACCTGAGGAGAAAAGAACCGAGCTTAAAACACTAGGGACGAGGAAATTATGAGGAGGTATGGGCCCTGATGGGGATCCCACCTCTATTTATAGCTGCCGGCGTACGCATCCTACAGCTCCGATCGTCTCCCGTCAAAACAATGTTTCACAACCAACGGCCGACAGCGTTCCACCTGTCGCATTAGCGTTAGGCGCGTCCCATCGGGCGCAGGAACTCATGCGGCGTGTCTCTCCAGCCAACCAACGCCAGACACGTGGGCTATCGCTTCGACGAACATACACACGATCCGGTGCTTCCCTTTGATGTGAGATCTCTCCCCTGATCCGCTGACGCCATCAAAAATACTACTCTCTGTCCGGGAATGAGCGCCGACGATATCTCGAACGAGAGCTCACCTCGAATGATCTGTCAGACCAGTTTCGACCCGACCCAGGAGCGGGTCGAGACGAGAGTGGGGGGCTAATGATGAGGCTCGATATCGGTGACTCTTCAGATGCTGACACGTTGCAGATGACGTGTCCCAGAACCTACGAGAGAGGATCGGTAATCTCGGTTGGGTTCCCACTTCGGGCCTCAGGCCCGAGGAGTCTCCCGACCTCCGGTGGCCTCCCAGACCACCTTTCGGCTCACCTCCGAGCTATCACAGAACCAAGACGCCTCGGCCTCCCGCTCGTGCTCGAGCCTCCCGCCGAGCTCATCTTCCTCGGTCTCAACCAAACCGACCCGCGAAACTGATCACTGGCGCCTCCGCCACGGCTCCGCGAATCTCGCCATGCGCGAGATATCTGCCGCCCACGATCCCGCGTTCCAGCCACCACGATCCCCCATTAACGAGCATGACTCGTCATTAATGCGGGATCCCGTCTATCACGCGGGCGTGACGCCAGGGGCGTAACGGCTGGCATGATTCTCGCGTCTGTCTGCCAACACACGAAGAGATCAACGGAAGATAACATCTGAAGGAGATCCAGACCTCCATCACTTTTCTTTGTTTTTGGAAGACTTTTGATTGTAATTTCGTTAAATCGCCGTTTAACGAAACGCGGGGGGTTTTAGCCTTCGTTTTAATAAAAGAAAACATGCCAAGTATGTTACAAAAGATAGAAAAATGCCTCATATTTTCAGGTAATGAAAATAACGAGTAGATCTCGATTTGATATAAAATTAATAAATATATCTAAATTATCCTCTAAATACAAAAAAGAAACCCGTAACATATTTTATTTTTCATCCATTTAATATCCTGAGTCAAAGAATTAAGATCTGACTTCTCTGGAGCTTTATTTTATAAAACAATTAACTTGATAATGTACGTTCTATTGAGTGCTAAATTAGGAAAGAGATCAAGAAATTTCCCCCAAAACATTAGAGAGGACGTTTATTTTCCAGCCTATTAATATTTTTATATATTCTAGGCTTAATTTCAATTTTGAAGAAAATTACGAACCTAACCTACCTTTGGTAAATATTATTGTATACTGATATGGCCTTAAAATGGGGTTAGAAAATTAAGGCCCTAAACTAATTTTCAAGAGGAATTATTCCTAAGATTATGCTATCATATCACTTTCTTATATATATACCTGCAAGACACCACGCACAAAATCAAGAAAAAACATATTAATCTAGAAGTTTATTGTCATATTATTTGTAAGTTGTAATATCTCGAATTTATAAATTTCATATGCAAAATATATGAAAAATTAACTCGCAAACAGTTCAGGATTTTTTTCCAGCTTTTCAATATTTTCTTGCTATAGCATATAAAAAATCGCGAAATTTTAACAATCCTAATAATTTCTTATCACTTCGGTTGTTTAATATTTTGTTTGTTATATCACACGAAAATCATGAAATATAGAAAAATCCCAAATTTTTTGTTTTCTTAATATTTTCCTCATTTTGCAAACTATAAGCGAATATGACGAAATTTAAAAATTTAAAATTTTTTGTTTTCTTCGGTTTTCCTATATTTTGTTTGCTATATAAGACAAGAAAATCAAGAAATTTTGAAAATAAAATATTTTTATTTTCTTCACTATTTCAATATTTTTAATGATATAGCATAGGAAAATGTCAAAATTTTCAGTTTTCTTACTTTTTTCAATATACTATGCATGCTATATATAGCACACGAAAATTATGATCTCAAAATTTGCTGCTTTTTCTGTTTTTTTATCTTTTGGATCCTATAGATCATGGCAATCGCGAAATTAACAAAATCTCAAAACTATATGTTATCTTCAAATTTACAATATTTTGCACACTATCACATGAAAATTACTTAATTTTTTTTATCTCAAGCTTTTATATTTTCTTCGATTTTTTAATATTTCTCTTGTTATAGCGTATAAAAATTACGAAATTTTCAAAAATCTCATAATCTTTCAGTTTCCTTCGGTTTCCAATATTTGCATACTATATAACACACGAAATCGCAAAATTATTAAAAATCACAAAATTTTATGTGTTCTTCGGTTTTTCAATGTTTTGGTTGCTATATAAGATACGAAAATTGCAATATTTTCAAAATTTTCTGTTTCCTTTCAAGTTAGTATTTTGCATATTACAACCCACGAAAATCACGAAATTTTCAAAAATCTAAATATTTTCCGTTTCATTCGTTTTAAAATAATTTGTTCGCTGCGGAACATAGATAATGAACTTTCTAAAAATATCAAAACTTTCAGTTTTTTTTTTTTCCGTTTGTCAATATTTTGTCTCTTATAGCACATGAAAATCGATAAACTTGAAAAAACCTCAAAATTTTTTGGTTCTTTATAATTTTTTGCAAGTAATATAGCACACAAAAATCATGAAATTTATAGAAATCTTTAAAAATTCACAAAAAATAATCGTTTGTTAGATATTTTGTTTCTTATAATTTCTTCTGCTTTTGTTGTTTTATATAGAGCATGGAAATTGTAATATTTAAAAAATCCCAATTTTGTTTTGGTTTTTTCGGTTTTTCAAAATTCCGCGCGCTAACAAACAAAAATCACAAAAAAATAATCCTAAATATTAAGAAGGGCTTTTTACTTAAAATCCCCCACAACTGAGTTAATTACTAAACCCCCAAAACTTGATAATTGTTTATTACCAAAAACGTTTAAGTTGCATCATTTTACCCCCATTAGTTTTTTCACTTCATTCTATTATTCAATTAACGAAGGAAGTCGGGCTAAAATTATCAAACCCTCTCAACCTACCCTTCCAACCCACTCGTATTTACTCTCCATCTAAAATTTCAAATTAAAGCATCTATTCGAAATTAAGGCTTCAGATATCCGATTGGCAATTGAATATGGGTCCTCTTTGGCAATTGAATATGGGTCCTCTTCCTCAGTGAGGGGTTTTGATTTGAAGTTTTGATTTGAAATTTTAGATGAAGAAGATTGAATACGAATAGGTTAGGAGAGGGAGTTTGATAATTTTGTTTTCTTCGTTCTTTCAATAATCTGCATGATATTGAAAATGAAAATTTCAAAATTTTCCAAAAATATCAAATAAAAATCTTTTTCTTCTCTTTTTCATTATTTTGCATGCTAGCCCGGCACACAAAAATTATGAATATTCAAAAATCTCAAAATTTCCTATTTTCTTCAGCAATATTTTACCTACTTATATTTTGGGATAACTTCTCAGTATCAAGAAAACAAAAGGTTATTGAAGAGAAGATCGCCAAGTGCTTCAAAAAATCTAATAGACTAAAAAATTTTGATCTTAATAATGACTAGGACTCTGAATGACGGGAATCCTCGACAAACATGAAAATCACGAAATTTAAAAAAACCCAATTTTTTAATAAAAAAATCCAATATTTCGGCATCCAGCACACAAAAATTTCTATTTGTTGGTTTTTTAATATTTACCTTTTTAATATTTAGCTTGTTATAGTAAATAAAATTCTCCAAAATTTTCAAAAATCTCCAAACTTATATGGTTACTTTGGTTTTTCAGACTTTTTTGTTTATTTGTTTACTGTAAATGAAGATCACGGAAATTTTAAAAGTCTAATTATTTTAATTTTTTTACATTCTATAGCTCAAGAAAAACCACATAATTTTCAAAAATCTCAAAAAAAAATTGTTTGCTTTTATTTTTCAATATTACGCATGTCATATTATTTTATGTTTTGTATAGGGATTTTTTACATGTACCCTAAAAAATTCTATGCTATTTTGATACACCACCTATCATTCTTGGATATTCTCTATATCACGTATCTCAAAATTTTCAAGGGATTTTGTATATCATATTTTTGTGAAGTTTTGTTGAAATGACATGTACTAACTTCTGCATATATAAGAATATTCACGATGCCAAAAATATTTCATAAGAGGAGAGAAAAATCTAATCAAAACGTTGATGTTCTACTAATAATAAAAACTTGGTAAAAGAAAATAAAACAATCAGAAGCACCCGTCAAGCCAAAACTAATTACAAAGAAACAAAAGTCTGCATTTACATTTTTCACACAACGCCAAAAATTCCTAAAGCTCAACATTTTTTATTGATGCCCAAAATATATGAAGAAATCAAATATTTTAAGTTTTTCAGCACATCAAATCCATAACATATACAGAAAGATTTATGTTGGAAAAAGAGCGTAATTGTCTATAAATATATCCATTTTTAAAGATCCTAAAAGCTTAACATTTTACATTGCTCTATACAAAAGACTGGAATCTTTGAACAATTTACATTACAGCAGTGCTGACTTGCCAGAACATCGATTTACTTAACAAGAAAACAATACCTGCCTCACATATATCGACTCAATGGATCCCAAAAGAAAAAAGATAAAATGTAAGTTTATTGTTATTGACCGCACATCGACAATCCCTAACAGCTGCCCCAACAGCTCCGGCATAATTCTGGCATCAGCCAAAGCCAAATAGTCATGCAATTTTGATGAACAGTCAATAATATACTTCAAAAATATCGAATACAAGATGCTCCTTATAGGCTTATATTTTTCTCAGACTTCATGGAAGTTTAACGGTACACTCATCAGAAATTATATTTGTCAAATAGTCATATGACTCACGAAAGTTGACAAATTATGAAATTGCATCTTTCGGTCCATATCAGCCTGGTATTTCCCTATCAAGAATCACATAATGATGTAGATGCATGTACATGCCAAAGTATTCCATCCTAAAAGTTTTGTTTTTCGGTTGCTTTTCACAGGGTTAATATCTCTACTAGACTACTATTATAACCCAAGGAGGGATAATTTAAAAAATCTGATAAAATTTCTATAATTTATTCTAACTCCTAAGGTTGTCCAAATCAGGCATGCATGCATCGTGGAAGCCGAAATAGAATATTCTACACAAACCTTGAATATTTATTATTTTATACATCTTGCCTCTAATACTTTCATTCTCTTTTCTTTATCAAGTTTCGCATGGATCACACGTGCTAAAAATCTAGTTCCGATATAGTTTTGAATAGATTTATTCAAGAAAGGGATAATTTCTTCAGAATGACGCATTGGATTTGTTGCTGACATTAGTGATAGATGTCTGTTGATAAAGTTGTTTTTTCCTTATTTTGGATGTGACCCCTTCGGGATCGAACCGGCGACGTGTCGGTCGGAGACGAAAGTACTACCACAGCAGCTATGCTCCTTTGGTTGTTATTAAAGTTGTTGTGTAACGATATTTATTCTTTTAAGGATGACTAATCTCTCCTCATTTCATACTTTTAATGAATTGCTTCATTTGGAGCGTGTGACATAGACCTTATGGTCTTTATCCATGTAACAATCTTCCTCAAAAATAATAAAATATAGAATTGAAATCAGGTTACCTTGGCCAGATAAAATAAGCATGAAGACTCTTTAGCTCTGAGCACACTCGAAAGGATGTAAAGATCCTTCAGCAAACTCAATCTCATGCATCCTCAGGGGCTCCAAGATTTCAAAAGGTCTGTTGTGGAAAATAAATGTGTTAGACATAAGCACATTTCTAGACTTCTAGTGGAAAGGAAAGTAATCTGACGAATGCAAAGGGAGTGAAGATAAGAGTTCTTACTACAAACTATAAAGATCTACACACTGCTTGAAATAGGAGTTTAAAATCACATCGTGAAATAAGATGATTTGAGGACAACACAGTAATTACAAACTATAAGATAATCATTAAAAAGAGAGAATACATTCAATTCTGCATTAGAATTCTAAGATATCAGCATAATGATTTGTCATAATTCTTCATAACAATTCCATATCCCTTTCATCAAGTTATCCAGCGAACACAAGTATAACACTCAGTAAAATTGATCCTATATATTTCTAGTCATTCTTGTTCATACTCAATGTAGCTTGATCTAATTTAACGAAGACACCCAACCCGATACATCATCCTATCAGTTACATGTGTGGAGATGATTCCAGGATTCGTCCATTCAAAAGATTAAACACAATAAAATATTGAGATAATTATATTCGTGTCTGCTAAAACAAAACTGTAATGCAACAAACTTACAAAACGGCATCCCGATTCCTGCGCAATTTACGTTGATTGCTTTCAAGGACAGACAATACATCTGAAGTCTCTGGTCCAGCTAGCCCTGCAACCATAGACGGCACCTCTGCACGTGGCGCCCAAATCTGCACACAAGTATTGCTAAAATTCAATTATCTAGCTTAATTATGCTCTCTAAATAGAGCTTGGAAGAAATAACAGGTGTTGCTCGTTTTCTGATTAGAATGTTAAAACAATTAGTTTCAAATCTTCGTTGATCCTAATCTAAAATGGCCGATTCGTTCCCAAATCGCTTGTCCAGGTCCCAATACTGACATATCAAACTTAGATAACTAGGTTGATCAATGGATTAGTAGGATTTCAGTATTAAGTTTTAATCAATGGGTTAGTATTAATGGGTTCGTGGGTTTATTAATGGATCAATGATATTATGAATAGGTTGTTGGTTTAATTAACATCATTAATTAATGAAAAATATGTCAAACATTTTTTTTATTTGTTTTTACCATATGTAAGATTCACTTCAGACATCTTAATTACTGAAAAAACTATAGAAAATAATTAGTAGTAATATTAACTTTTAATTCAAAATTTTACTAATTTCCAAAAAATCCTTTTAACCCAACGGTAAAAAATTCAATATTACGATTTGCGACGAGTAATACAACAAAGATGTCCAACTTTGATCCTAAAAATGACCCTGCAATACCGCTACCGCTACGCTGCCGAGATATTAAGCCTTGGCTACAAAGCAATAAGTTTAGGAATCCCAAAATATCTTTTGATTGCACCCAAAACACATTAAAGACAGAATGAGGAAAACTAGAGGCGGATTCGACTAAAGGCCCGACAGGGCAGGAGCCCCCACTAACAACTAGTCTATCCTAAAATTTTAATCTATTCGACTAAACATGTCTTCTCATTCAAATCAGCAATTAACATATCGTTCTTATTTGTCTCGATCCATCATTGTCTCTAGTTCATTAGATGCAATTGTCACTTATTCTAACCCGGGCACTTATTGGTCACCGTTGCACATATCCAAACTATCTTAATTTATTCTCTCATCTTATCTCTATAGGAACGACCTCCAACTTGTTATGAATACTCATTCCTTATACTATGCTATAGTGTATTACTACTCATCCATCTTAACATTCTCATTCCAACCACTCATATTGTGTATATGTTTCTTAATTGTCCAACATTTGATCCATAAAAATTATCGGCCATAGATTCATCTTATAGGAAAAAAATTTCAATTTCAAATTCAAAAGGGCCCTATGATCACATAGCAACCCTAAAGCACTCCTACAAGTCAACCATTATGCTTCGATCATAAGGGCCATACGGCCAGCACCTTCTTTGATCTCCTCATTATATAGAATGCCTCACTAAAATTTATATATATATATATATATATTCCTTATTATTAGAGGTTTTTCTATGGATCGGTTTTTCTTCTTGTTATATATACATTTTCTATTTAAACATCACCATTGCCTAACATAATTTCTTGATTAAAGCATTCAATGCTGGAGGATTATGTTGTAGACCTAGGGTCAAATCCAAATTTTCATCTCTATTATTTTTTATAGTATACTCTATATGTTATATTACACTCTTTCTTTCTATATGTTATTGCACTTTTACTTTCAATGTGCTACAGTACAAATTTGTTTTCATGTGTTCTATTACAAATATATTTCGCGTCTTACGTTACAGATTTTCTTTGTGTAGCATTACAAATTTACCCTACATAGGTTATGAATGGAGGTAAAGAGGAGATTTTACAAACCTTCTAACCTTTTCCTTATTTATGTATTGTGTGTACTTCTCATATTCATTTATGATTTATACGCCTTGGAACCTTTCAACTGCTAGAAGTATTTTCTTAATCCTAAATTTGGTTAGCATGTGAATTTCTAATAAAATCCTTTGTCAATTAAAAAAACCAAAATTCTTAATTTATTGCTTCTTTTCCTTGTTTTTTAATCTCTCTCTCTCACACACAGATACTATTTAATATAAACTTTTATTAGTATAATATATTGCCTCCACTCGACGAAAATCCTAGATCTGCCCCTATGGGAAACAACTATGAAAATACAAGAATAGTAAGCAGCTAGGCAACAGTTTCCTTCACATGAACGAAAAGGTTCTCAATTTCAGAGTTAGACTATGACCAAAGGGAAAATAGTGTTTTGAACATAATAAACCCAGAATAACCCTCAGGTTGGACTTCAGGACCTATCCAATTCAAGAGTAGAAAAGGAACAATGGGAAAATATTGCTTGGGAATGAACATTTCTAATCCAATGTATATTTATATTAGTATATAGATAGATTGCTAACCCACCTTGATTGTGTTATCAATGCCGCTAGTTGCAATAGCACAATCCAAGGGATGACACTGTACACAGTTGACAACTGAAGAATAGACCAAATGTCATTAAACAAGGGTGATAAGAAATTTGTGCATTAACGTATGACAAGACAAATCACTACCAGCATCATCTCCAGTTAATATTTTCACTAGTCTTCCTGTCCTTTTATCCCATATGAACCATCTTCCATCATCACTTCCACTAGCCACAAATTCTCCTGTTAAAAAAGGTGTAGCCATGATATGAAAACTATCACCACATCTTAATTAGTCAATTTTAATATAATTCGAAGTAGCACATAAATTTAAGGAGCAAACATAATTGATGTGAGGGACCATATTAACAGATGGCATGCATTCAATGAGAAGGAAGTTTCTATACCAAAACTGTTACAATGAATTATAAATAGTAAACTGAATCCATAAAATGTAAATGGACCCTAATACATCATCATCATACATACATTTAAAGCTAATTAGCAATTCCTCATTCTAAGCTAGTTTATAAGTAATTTCATTTGACAAGAAACCGAAGAAAACAACTTGATTGTACCGCGTACCTAGCTGACCAAGAAAGCTAGCCTGCTTTATATCTGTTCCCACATTGCAGTGGCCAATATATCTTTGATTCATGTCTATAGCAACTTCAGGCTGCACAGAATATGAGAAAGCACATTATACATGGAGCCAGTTAAAGGAAGAACATGAAAGAAATCTGTTGTATATGCTGCCATATAGAGATGACATTTTATTTAGTATGGTCTTACTCTGGAAATTAATGCATCCTTTTGATTTGTGCTCAAATTCACTCAATTTAATATTAGTAATCCCCAACAAAGGATCACAGTTTAAAACTAAAATTGGTAGTGTATCCACAGAGAGAGTCGCGATTGACTGCGAAAAAAATATTCTGCATCACAGATACAGTACGCCCAAAAAAAGAAAAACGAAACCAGTGCTTAATAGGCCTAGGCATTGCCCTTAATCTAAGTGTAGCTCACATTATTAGGATGTTTTCACAAAATTCAACCAGAACCATGAAATAAAAACAAAGAGCAAGGGTAATACAGCATCAAAACAAGGGTAAAACAATAAACCAGTTTCTGTTATTGCTGAAAGTGACAAGGAAAAACCTGAGAAGCAGAATTTTCATGATGTGATGACCATGAGGGGATCCCCTGGGAACCATTTGGGCTGCCGTTTCCTTTATTTGAATCCTCACTTTTGCGGAACCACAAATTTAAACGTCCATGAAGAATAGAAGATTCGATATCATAATTATGATCCTCATCACCTGATAGTGATGTTTCAAAATCCAATTCCATTTCCCCTTCATAATCAGAGTCTTCCCCTTCATATGACCCCCCTTGAGATTCCTCATTGTTCGATTCTGACCTGAAGAGTACATCACTCAACGATCTTATTCTCCCTCGACGTACATTTGCCTTTTTCGTTCCACCATTATCCTTGCTGTTCTTTTCTGCTTCGGCTGTAATATAAGAAGTATTAAAAGTGACAAAGGGGAAAACCATCCACAAAACCATCAACAAATAGAGACTCGACCCATAGAATCACTCAAAATATTACTTAAAATCATATACTAATAATAATATACATTTATGAGCATGTTCACATAGACATAAGCAGACACATTTATAAATGAGCAGTATAAACGAGCCATTTCAATATGAATGGTCACAGTAATGTAAAAGGGTCAGAATGTCAGATTATGTATACGAAAGCAATAAAGGTAAGCTATACTGCTAATGCAGTTCAAAACCAGGTTTATATTATTCTTTTTCAAAAAATTGTAGTTTGATGCATTTCTGATCGTCCTTATATTGTTTTGAGGATCTCTAGCGCGTGCTTGATTCTCCATCCACTGGTTATGGTTTTGTTACATAATCATGATTATTCATATGCTGTCTATGTCTTCATTTAGAGCTTTCTTTTAGCTCTTGCTTGGTGCTCTTTAAGGTCTAGATATCACGTTGTAGCCGGATTTGTTTGATCACATCATCTTATTAGCATCCTATATGTTCATACTGTTGTTAAGGATTAGAATAAGAATAAAATTAAGAAGAAGAAATGATCTACAGTGAAGAAAGCAGAGCTTTCCTTAACAAATGGCCTTCATAGCAACAGGAGGAGGGGGGGATCGAGCTCAAAACCCTAAAGAATAATTAGTGTGAGAATTCTTATTCCTTGATGCACAAAATAAAGAACAAAATACTAAAATGATACACAAACCAACCTGCAGCAAGATGATCTCTTATGCTCAATACTCTTTCGGAAGCTTGAGGGTTTGATGGAGCTATATTCTCTGCTGCTATTGCATAGTCCAAAGCTTCTTTATGTTTTCCTAGCTGCACGAGTTCAATTCTATCAAACAACTAAAAGGTTGGGATGTCAAACATTTAATTGCGGCATTTTTTCTAGAGAAAATAAGTTGATCTACAGGGTTTACACACTTAACATGCTAAAAGAAGGGCACCTGTAGAAGAGCTTCAGACATGTAATAATGTGCCTTAAAAGATAGAGGAACAATACTTCGGGCTCTGTTGCAATCCCTTATAGCCATATGAACGTCATTCTTCCACTTCCTCTGAAATTGAGATGTCAATCTCAGTATACTCGCATAGAATCAAGCTAGTTTTATGATTAGGAGTGTTGAGATCATGGTTAACCTTAAGAAGCAATGCTGCTCGAATACATAAGCACCCGTGCCTCAGTGCGTTGCCGATTTCAGGGCCTTTTCCATCCAATACTTCATTACATGCTTCAATTCCATACAGAAAGTTTGAGCCTTCATTCAGACTTTTTTCCGCAGCTTGAACCAATTTCTTATACATGTCAAGCTACAATTAGCTATTGTCTGTTAGTTAGAGTGTAACAGTTAAAGTTGCAACTAAATTTTGGGGGGAAATTCAGTAAAAAAATTATACTCACCCTTCTCATGCTTTCAGTGAAGTAACTTGTAGAAGCTGAAGGCGGTGAATGTGCTTCTGATTCTTTGGATATAGTAGCTAAAGATATCTGTTTAGAGACATCATCAGCAGTGTATCCCATTCTCTGTTCACCTGAAAAAATATAAGTAAAATTAGTAAGCAGGTGAACATAAGGGGGAGAAGACAGAATGAACTTGACCTAATACGTAACACAGCACATATAGAATTATCTCAAGTTGGGCGAAAAAAAATATTCTTACACTGACCTACTGGGTTCATAATTCCACTATCCGTGGCTCTTTTTTTTTGGGGGGGGGGGGGGGGGGTGGGTGGTGGTAAATACTATAACTTCATTATCTTAGCCACTATGGTAGGACAGCCAGACCTCATTGTTGCTGAATGTGATGAAGGAACTATAAGATGGGTCATCAAATTTCAAAACATCCAATATTTATAGTTTCAAATTGGGATGACCTTACATAAGGAACATACGCTCTGAAAATTAATAGTGTAGACTTAGCATAGATATGGAAGAGATTGTCCCAACTTGTGTCAAATAGACTAGCTTTCCTACTTCCAAGTCTGAATACTCATTGGTTAGAATTGGAGATATCATAACCAATATATTCTAGGATAATTTATCTGGTGAGATTTTGCTCATATGAACCTGCCGACCAAAAAGAGAAGGGAGAACGGGGTTCTGGATTTCATGGTATGCATACAACTGCATAATTGTGCGTGCATATTTGGTAAAAATTAAGCCGCAAATACTTGTCACTATTCAAATAACACAGGGAAAAAACATTTTTCACTGATATTTCAAAAGCTTCACTGTAAAGTATGCTTGCACATGACTTCTACAAAGAAAAGCTAAGTTCAAGATAATAAGCATACCAAAATTAACATCCATTAAATACACATGCTCTCCACTGTAGCTCATCAGAACCTCTTCTCCATTGGGGCTAAATGTAACATGTGTCAGATGCGAGCTTGACCTTCTCTGAAAATGATAACATATGTAAAAATATATAATATGATGACATTTACCACAATGCATCTATGTTTCATGCATATAGCAGTAAAAGTTAACAATGATAAGTGTGATATGGATCACTAGATAGTTCATGTGACTCAAGGAACTTATATCACTAAATAATATCTTGAGAATACAAGTTTACCATCCATAAGGGCACTCACGCCCTAGCTATCCAGATGGAGCATCCATGTAGTAAGACGTGAGATTATGAACTAAATTTAAAAATCAAACAGCAGACAAATAGTATATTGTGATATCATTAAAATTATCAACAGTGCCATCCTGAATTAGAGACGTGATAGCCAACAAAATTTTGTTGAGGAAAAGTTAAGATTGATATATATTAACATTGCAGACCTGGTGTTCCTGAACCAAGGTGATATCATTAGACATTAGCAATAACACAATATCCACAACTATTTGTATATTATCCGCATGAACCGAATTTCTATATATAGGGCAGTGCTCTATTGCGAACCGGTCCGCATTTTTTAAAAACGGGAACTCTCGATCCACGACATATTTGAACGCTTCGAACCGTTCAAGTTGATCACCCTCCCTTCGAGTGTGTGTGCATGAAAAATCAAAGGATTTGAAGACCTCTAACCCATATATCGAATGTAGTTTATGTTGATATATTGAAAGACGTTCATTTTGCACCCATTAGATGCATGTGTTAGAGGTCTTCAAATCCTTTGATTTTTCATAAACATACACATGAGGGTAGGGTGATCAACTTGAACAGTTCAGATCGTTCAAATATCTTGGTGGAACGAGGGAACTTTAAGAAATAGAATATATGCTCCAGGTTATGTATCTCTTTCACACACACACATGAGAAAAAGAGATATATAACCTGGTGCATATATTATTTTTCTTAAAGTTCCCTCGTTGCACCAAGACTTTGAATTTGTGTCGAGAGCTGAGGGAAAA
Organism: Agapanthus africanus; assembly: GCA_030015575.1. Taxonomy (NCBI): domain Eukaryota; kingdom Viridiplantae; phylum Streptophyta; class Magnoliopsida; order Asparagales; family Amaryllidaceae; genus Agapanthus; species Agapanthus africanus. The sequence continues at coordinate 947,512,987 of JASDDO010000019.1, forward strand.
ACTTTTATATCAGCACTACATTGCAAGTTCAACGCCTGTGGGTCAAAACTTGTGTCTTTTGTGACGATAATTTTTTTTATCCACTAAATGGGCATATAATGGGGATTTGAACCTGGTTGCTCACACCATCACAAAATTAGGGTTTAGAAGAAGATTGAGAGAAAGAGAGGAAAGAGGAATCATATCATTCATCTCAAATATTTTCTTTTTAACTAACAGTAACACCCTATAGTACCCTAATCGCTTAAACGCTATTTTAAGTAATAATCTGAATATAATCTTTCAATAGAATTCCCCCCCCCCTACTACCCATCAACCTAACTTCAGTAATACTTCATAGTGGAGTAAAATCTGCATGATCATTACATCAAAGTTCTTAAGCAAGAAAATAGGCCCCATGATTAATTATTATCAAGCCATAAAGTTGGATTGTTTTTTCAAGAAACATTTTCCTTACAAATAGCTTCATCAAGTTCTGTACAAAAAATTGGAGTTCTTAATGGTAAACACCCCATGCAAGTACAGAATTACCACAATACTATTTCAAATTATGATATTCTTAAATAATTACAGTTCAAGTGTGATATGGATTGATGCTATAATTAGGAAGTATTTTCAAACTTGAACATGGGAAAACATTTCCTGGCTCGCCCAACACAACTAACTTGGTGATGGTGTTACTAACTCATATTTATACCAAGATAAACATGAAAGCAACTACGAGTCGTATGAGGCATGTAGAGCATTCTGAACTTACACGCTCCGAAAGGTGCATTGGGCAGAAATAAGTAACACAAGGAGGCGGCTTCATTTTTGTCCGACAAGAGCTCAAGGGAGGAAGCATTCTTCTATCATATAACCGAGCAAATGCATCGCTGTACAAGGGTTAAGGAGAAAATGGTCTACACATTACTCAGTATGACTACTTATAAGGTCAACACAAAGCTCAAAAGTTAGGAACCTAAAGCAGTTACCTTCCCCCTACAAGAATTTGATGGGGGCGAGTAGAACTTATGTCGCAAGACTTCAAAGCCAAACACTGTTTAGGAGGAGATGCAAGAGACCTTTTAGCCCCACACCGTAGATCAAGCTGCAATGAAAAGGATATGTGAGAGATCTGGAATGAAAGAATACATGCAGCATAAAAAATGTTTACCGTCTATAATGTGGAATAACAAATATAAATCCTTCAAGCATGCCAAATTGAATTTTATTCTACTAAATACAATGTGGGGTATATATCTCTGTTGCATGATACACTTAAATATCCATGTTAATTTTTTGACAACAAAGAATTTCTTCAGGAGGCATATCTCATAGCAAAACTAATTAACAAATCAGATAGTGGGAAATACTGCTCCAAACTGCTATAATGATAATTATTAAGTTTGAGTTCAGTGTATATTCTTATCATACCATGCAATGCTATTCTCATAAGCATTTGATCACATGTAATAACATAGTGTTAAATACCTAAATATGGAGAGAGAAAAATAAGAACATAATAACATAGTGGAAGTACTTCGTATCGGCGGATCTACATCTCAGCAGGGGCACATGCTCCCACTGAGATTTTACAGAAAAAGAATATCCCTAGTTTGATCTATTAATATAATAAATATTGAGTGAGTGTGTGTGTATCCCTAGTTCGAAAAAAATCATGGAGAAGACGCCACCTAATGAAAAAGCCACCTATGACCTCTTTTCTTCATTATTCTCATATATACACACACACACACACACACAATGATACAATTGCTCAAGTGGTTGAATGGTATATTTTCAAGAAAAAGCTTGTGGGTTCCTGGATCCGCCACGCACTAGTATTCCTGTATTCCTAATATTCCTAGTTCCAAGAACACAGTTGTCTAGTATTCCTAGAACCACCAAAGACCACCTCTGCTAGGCTTTGCAAATTCTATCACTTACAAGACATATTGAGTTATAGAAGGTACCATAGTGGTTACAAAGCTAAACAGCTGGCCTTACTCTTCCCTTAGTATTATTAAAAACCCTCCTACTAATATTTGAATGAGCATATGAATTAGTGTGCACTTGTGTAATATGCTTAATGAAATCCACCAAGTTATCATTTGTGGAAATGTTTTCTGGAGCATATTCTCAGAACCATCGTTATCATTGACTACTTTTTTTTTGCACGATTGATATGTGTGTGTCCGGTTCATAATAAAAGATTTGATAAGAGTGTTGTATATTTCTACTTTTCAAACAAAACTAGCAAGCTTTAAAGTTTTTTAGTTAATTAGTAGAGATTTTAATGTTTTATAGTGAAGTTTTTTAAGCTGAAAAGATTTAAACAATTAAAGATAAATACTTAAATGTTATATTTTCTCAAAATTATGAGGATTTCTCGTTACGAGTCATGCCAAGAATCAAATTGAACTTTCAACTTGACATCCCCTTCCCCTATTTATCGAGACGGGGGCAAGGGTGCAGGGATGACCATCGCCCCATGCCTGCGAAAAATATTATACCCCGTTCTACAATCTCGTCCCCCGTATCAAAATGTGTAAGCACTATATTCCCCACGCCACTATTGTTACAGCTGATAGCTTATGAATTTTCATTATCAATTCTTACATTGTTTTGATGATAGATTAAACATGAATAGTCGTTTAGTGTCACTTGCTTATCTTACTTTACCTTATCGACACTAAACTTGTATACACTTGATATTTAGCTTGTATATTCTATATTTTATGTATACCGAGTAATATATCAATATCTAATGCTATACTTGTGTTATATTCTTTGATATCAATATATTACTCACATTCATTGTTTTGATGATTCACAATATGAATATATATATACATGTGATCTATATTCTGCTTCTCATATACCATGTATATATGTTTAGTATATCAATATCTCATACTTTGAGTTTGAGTTATATCTTGATATTGATATACTATTCATGTTTGTGACATCGGAACAATGAATGTTTCATATATTTGTGTATCTATAACTTGTTTATTCCATAAAACTGTATATGATAAGCTTGGTTTTTGAGAATGCGTTTCAGGATTCTATAATATTGGATATCTCGAGACAAAACTCTACAAAGGAGGATGGAGTTTATTGAGCTTAAACGAATATATTTAATGATGATTGGAGGATATGGACGAGAGCTTCCCAAATTGCATATCAAAGTTTGTGAGTTCAAGCTACGTAGCCGAGAAATAAAAGTTAAAGAATTTAAGCTATAAATAGCTTCGAGAAGCTAGAAGCCGAAGTTCAAGTTGAAGTGTCGAAATCAAGACCAAGATTTGAAGTTCAAAAGATGGACTCCAAGACACTAGTGAGTGGTTTGGCGAGTTCCGAAGTTCAAGTGAAGCGGATCGCCAAAGTTCAAGAGCCGGAGACGACAAGAATTCAAGAATTCAAAAATTTGCGAAATTGAAATAGGAATCTTCGTAAGTACTCTATAGATTATGATTATATCATTTAGCGATCTTGAACTCACACATGCATGCACGAATTTTTTACATTGTATGAAACATTTGGTTTTTACCTTGCAAAGATTTTGGACCAAAAACGTTTTCATTTGAAAAAAGCAAAGTTTCCTGCATTTCAGAAGGTCTGACGTCTGCCCATAATACTTACAGACGTCTGCTGACTGTAGCGTACATGTTTTTAGGTTCAAATATCTGTTTTGAAGAAGGTAGACGTCTGCGGTTCTACTGGGCAGACGTCTGAAGAAGTTTCTTGAAAACTATATTTTTGACCTTCAGACGTCTGCCTATTGATCTTCAGACGTCTGGATGCAGTCTGGCCTTTTGCCCAGAATTGTCAAACGTTTGAACTATGTTTTATGGCCAAATATTTTTGTACTCAGACGTCTACCTTTTTTACTCTTCAAACGTCTTCTGCTTCGTGTTTCAAAAATGTTACCGTTTCTATCCATTTAATGCTACAACGGTTCGATTTTTTACAAAGACAGACGTCTAACCCTTGTGAACCGCAGACGTCTGCCCTTACGAAAAAATATGCATTTATTTCAGTTTTAAGTTGTTTTTGTGAGTGGGCTATAAAAGGATTTTGGGTTGGATTTTTTTCTATCATTACTAAATATTTCGGTTTGCAAAATTCCCAAGGGAACAAGAGAGAAAAATCCTACATCTTGTGAGAATTTAAAAGAGTTTTCATTTACTTATCAATTTACTCTCACACACAAAAGATTCAAGAGCTTCAATTGATTATCCATATTTAAAAGAATATTAGAGAGCGGGCTTGAGAGAAACTCTATCAAGAGTATTGTGCTTCAAATGTAATCTCTTCTTTCTTTATATTTGGGATCTTGAGTGCAAGATTGTCATTGTAAGAGATGAGTGCATCTTTGTAGAGAGAAGAGTGACGAGATTGTAAGAGTGAGTGTTGCTCGTGTGTCGAGCAACATGAGGTCTTTGTGGGAGACGTGTTGGTTTAGCCTCCATCGGAAGCAGGGTTGTTGGTTGCGGATGCGCAACGTCTCTGAAAAAACATAAATTAGTGGAACGGACTCGTGCGCCTAAAAAAAGTAGACTATGGGATCTCTTGAACCACTATAAAAACGACTTGTGTTTACAATTGTGTTTGTGATTTCTCTCTTGCTTTATATTGCCTATTAACTTAGAAATTGCTTAACTGCATACATGTTCTCTAATTGCTTTATATGCTCTTTCTTGCTTGATTGTTATATTTATTGCTTGCTATATGCTTATGTGTTCACAATTGTGATTAGCTTAGCCGCTCATATCCATTGGTATATTCATTGCTTAAGATGTTCGGTTGTGTTATCTTTGCAAGTGTAGTTGATAGATTTTTTTAATTTGAGCATATTGTTTGTGTAGTCCTATTCACCAACCCACCCACCCCCGACCATTTTGGTGTGAGTTTCCGCTATTTTCGGCAGCTTCCAATACCATATTCATGACCCCAACCTATAACCACAAGCATGCAAGTAAATATATATTGTTCACTACTTCTCTTAATCATGTTGCATGGGTGGGTCCTCACATTATTTTGCTTAAAAGTTTTTGCAAGCTTACAAGCTAATATATATTATTTATGACATTCATCATCTCCTATTACCTAATTAAAAGCCAATCAAGATCTGTTAGTGTCTATTTAAATCAATATATGTAAAATACCCCTCTACTCCTATTATATATCCAATACGCGATAATACCAATTAATTTCAATTAAAATTAAAGAGTATAATTTATTCCCTATAAGACTCTAAATCTTCTTCCTAACAATAAATGTAATGTTCCTTCGAATTTTATGAAAATTTGTTTATGATTGATTTTGTTCAAATATTAATTTAAATTTATATATGGTACAGAATGCTGGGCTCCTAAGAAGCATCATACACAGAAGATGCACGTAGCGGAGATGCGCATGCTTCGTTGGATGTGCGGTAACACTAGAAAAGATAAGGTGCGAAATGAGGATATTCGTGCAAAAGTTGGTGTAGCAGAAGATGCGGGAAAACCGACTAAGATGGTTTGGTCATGTGCGACGCAGACCTATGGAAGCACCGGTTCGAAGAATAGATACTCTCGATATGGGCAATGGCAAAAGGGCAAAAGGGAGACCGAAGAAAACATGGATGGAGGTGATACGAAACGATATGGTTGCCAAAGGACTCAATGAAAGTATATTGTTCGATAGAAGTGCGTGGAGGCAGAGGATTCATGTGCTGGACCCGGCGTGATTCTCATGTTGGTTCATGTAGCCTACCCCATATGCTTGGGATAAAAGGCTCAGTTGTTGTTGTTTGTACTAATTTACGTTTATTCTGTTAAATAAGTAGGTTTGAGAATCAAATTTCAACTTCCTTAGCGGGTAAAAGGACGAGAAGTCAGGAGGGGAATCGAAAATCAACTTCTTTAAGGGGTAAAATAATATACTTTCACATTTCACTTCATACTGTATGTCAAACCCAATCCCCCTCAGATTGAATCTTGGCTGTGAATGGCCTATAGAGTTGAAATAGTACAGATAAATATATGCCGCTAAAACAAAAGCTGATTGCACCTACCATTAACATCGTATTAAAGCAACTTACAAGAACATTGCGGCACTCTTGATTAGCAGATCCAGCTGGTGGGCAAGAAGCACATTCACGGAAGTCATGTTGTCGTAAAGTACCATCTTCGCTCGCGCTCCATACTACATTAGGGTTTCCAACTTCAGTCTGGATAGCAAAAAACAAAGAGCATTCAATATTAGCAACGTTTTTCAGCCAATGAAATCTTTTAAAACAAACATCTGATCATTTATTGATAAGGGTGCTTACAGCCAGTTTCTTGACCCTCCGTGAGTGACATTGGAACACAGCTGATGGCTGTATATAAACTTCATCAGGCTTTGTTCCTCTTAACCGAGATATATTGAAAAGGCGAACCTGAAAATGAAATAAAAGGAAAGAACGGAAATATAATTTCTATCTACTCGAAATGTATGAAACAGTCTAGTTTGCAGAGAGAACCTACCTCTGCGTCTCCAGCTCCTGACACCACAAGTTCATCAGACGTCTCCGGCACAAATTTTGTGCAAAATATATTTGTAGAATGACCGGTCTCTATACTATGCATAAGTTCTCGTTTGGAGTAACTCCATATATTCATCTGTAAAACAGAATGCAAAAGGCATTAAGGTGCAAGTGCAAATACAGAAAGTTACAAGACTCGTTTTTTATATAATATTTTATGAAGAGACATGGAAGATTTAGGTGCAAAAGAGGCTAAAGGAAGCAAGGAAGCAAACAAAAAAATTGCTTAATTATTATCCAAAAAACACCAATGAAAATTAAGAAAATCAATAAAATAATAAAGGAAGAAGCAATCTGTAAATTAAGACACATATGACCATCAAGACCTTGATAACAGGTTGTTAGAGACTCAGAGCACCTCTAAGGCGAGAATGCAATTAATACAACAGCAACAAACCTTCATCCAAAACTTTTGGGTCTGCTACTTGTTGTGATAAAGAAAAGGTTTCTTCTTATATAGAGCCCAATTTGTCAATATATACATCAAAATAATCCATATATTTGAGATGCAAAACACAGTTTAGCAACCAAATCAGATGCAAAACACGGCTTAGGAATAAGTTAAGCCTCACAGTAAAAAGGTTGGCATCCACACATGCAAGCAAATATCACAATCGTCTTGCACAGAGACAAGAGAAAATGCTAGACAAGGATATGTAAACAATATTTTGATCACATTTTTCTGTGCTAGATTACAATTTGTCTATATAGTTCTCCAGAGATTCTAAGACTAGGATGCTAAAGCAAAATATTCTACCCAATTAGCACTTCTAAGAAAAGGAGAACGGAAATGCAATTTTTCTCGTGTTAGAAGGAGATGAAACCATAACACACTCCGCTGCACATCACTGAGTAAATCACATAACACTCTTTACAGTAAACCTAATTTCGTAGTGGTGCTACTGCAGGTGACATAAAATTACATCAACTAATTCCATACAGACCAAACCCAGCAAATCTCCTGCATTAAAACTTTTCTCCCGAATGTGGGAATTCACTTGTTTAAAATCATGTGAGTGTATTAATTCAAAAAAATAAAAATCATGCGAGTGTCGCAAGAGGAATTTCTAAAAAAGGTATTTCCTCAGTGAATGATTGCCAACGTTTTTCTAATCATAATTGGTTTTTCCCCCTATATGCTATCTGCTAGATACCTCACCCAAAAGTTTAATTAAGCCTGCAGTTGAGAGCCTAGTAACAATGTGTATCAAGCAACACTTCCCTCTGACGCATGACAAAGGTTCCTTGGCGTAAACATATTTTGCTTGGAAAGACAACCTAAGTGGGAATAAATACACATATGACATGGATCCTTAATACTCGCCAGTGTTCTCATATCACAATACCTACCTAAGATTATTTGTTAATGTACTAATGAAGAATAGAAGGAAAACTTAACAGTGTTGAAGAAATAATAAATACTCAAGTGGAACAAACATCAAGATTTACTGACATTCTAGCATATTGCCAACTCATGGGCTCGCGTGGTATAGATTAAAGAGATAAGTTCATAGAAACATACTCGTGTGTCATCTGATCCAGATATTAGGAGGGATCCGTTGGAGTTCCATGCAATTGCATTCACACAACCTTGATGGCCCTGTCAATAAAGTCAGCCAATTTCAAACAGAATTCGACTAGCATGTAACGAACACATCGAATGCAACAAACAATGCAGGAGTAACAACCATAAGAGGAGACTTTGTTCATCTATTGCTATAAAGAATATGTGATGAAATTCTTTTCATGAAAGTAACATGATATATTAAAAAATCACCATCATCTAATATGACGTCATAACTTGTTTTGGACATGCAAAAATAACTATAATTGAGCAATATGGAAAAAACACCCACATAGTATAATTTTTATAATAACATGAGATACAGGTCTTTGGAGAATTAAACATTACACCGTTAAGCCATTTAGCTATTCATTCCATGACTACCCAGATGTCTCATTCTGCTTTGGGATGTGCAAGTTTAAGATCTATCAAAATGTCAAAGTTACTAGTTAAAGGAAAAGGTAAAACTTGATTCCAAATATTTGACGTCGTCTAACATTTTTCTCTTCAAATGGTGTTGTGGGAAAATAATCGATTTTTAAATTACTTTTACATATTGTCTCAACAACATACAGACACAAGTTCTTCTAGTTTGGGGAGGGGCTTGCCTGACCAAGATCCATAGTTACACCTGGATCAAAATTGCTTAAGGGCATGTTTGGATAGTTTGGAAAAATAATTCTAGGGGTTCTATTTTGCATAAATAAATTTTGGAATTCACATGCATTCCATTAAATGGAATTTCTAAGAATTTTTTTAACGTGCACATGTTTGGATAGTTTGGGATAAGAATATCAAGTTAATGCTTACCTTTTTTTCATGCATGGTTGAGTTAAAATATTCTTTTTTTTTTAAAGAAAGATTAAGAGAGCAAACACTGTTTTCAAAAAGATGGAGAGTGAAAAAGTTTGGGGGAAAATAATTAGGTCGTAGCTAATTTTTTTTATCCCATGGAATGGACCTATTTGGGGTATTTTTTCCACCCGAATTTACCCATGAAAATGCCATCCAAACAACCCTTTTTAAAGGATTGCATTGATCCAAGGGAAAAATAAAATGTAGCGCTTTCATCCTATGGATTGTGTATCCAAACATGCCCCAAGTGTAAAAATATTTCCTATCCGATTCAGATCATGTTCTAAGAAGTTTGCCTTAGTTATGGATGTGACCTTATATTTTGAAATAACGATCTTTCAATTTGCAAAAAATGTGATTAACAAATATTATTCTTCAATGTGCTTCTTAGCAAAGGAGGTCGTGTTTTTCTAGTCTTAAATCTTAGCAATAAAATCTCCCAGGTTTCTTCTCTACGTCAAGATCAAAGATAGTAGTAACTGAGAAATGCGAGCCTCTAAGGTATAAAGGAAGGGAAGAATAAGGTTATCCAGTGGGTTTTTCTTTGGGCGAGGAGTGGATAATCACAAGCAAAATTTCGGACGAAAAGGTCCACAACAGATTGTTTCTTACTTAAGCATCATTTTTCAGATTATCTTAATACCCAGCTGACTTTGTAAATCATAAATTGCTGCCAAGTAATACCACAGACCTCCATATCATTCTCAAGCGCCAACCTTTGTACTAGAGATGAATGCATTTGCAACCTTTGGTTCATATCCTGCATTATCAGCAATAAACTCATGAAAATTTGACCCAAAAAATTGACAAAAATGGGGGCTTTTCAAGAACCCTAAATTTCAAGCGTTGAAAGTGTAGAAACAGGGAGAAACCCTCCAAAATTCTGAAAGGTTATGTTGTAATCACAAACTTTGAACTATGTACTAGACCCAAACAACAGTGCTCGATAGTTCCAATATCATCATCAAATCAAAAAAGGAACCCCTTTTTTCGATGATCAAATCAAAATGAAGTAATCGGCTCATAAAACAACGTAAAAACAATTTCAACTAAAAGATTAAAGGAAAACAAAACTAGGATCAAAGAGATATATTACGCGATGAGAATCGATCCGGCGATTCTCCAATAAATCCGTGATGTTTCCATCGGCGAAACCCCAAGGCTCCATTGCTGAGCTCGTGAAGAATCTCTCCCTCTCTCTCTCTCTCTCTATCTCTCTCTAGAGTCGGTGATGGTCACGGTATGAAGAGAGCGCGGCCACCTGGCTCGTTCGCGTTGCTGCTGTCAAAAGACCTCTCTGCTTCGCGAAATCACCAAAACGGGTGCGGGCGGAACCGGGTAAAGATAAACTCGAATCCGGTCCACTTGTTATAACTGTCCATTTGCAACAACAAGAAGCCTTTATGATAAATTTTGTAGCCGGTTTATATGAATCCGTCTCCTCCAGCCCGCTTTTGTGAAGAAACATCTAGGTTAAATAAACATTCAACATGTCATTACTCAACCAGACGGGAGAGGAGCGGACTGGTCAAGGATTTATTGCGACTCGACCAGATGGAAGAATAAGTTGAGTTCTCCAATTTGGTTTATATTTTTTATTATCCCTATCCATATTCATTTAAGCCTATTCTCATCTTTCAGTATGTCATTAACTACAATTATGTCATTTCTCATATCTGAAGCATGTAATGGTCTTTATCATACATGTTTAAACCATCTTATTAATTAGCTCTCTCTCCTGGTATTCACATCTACTCCTTTATGGAAGCGAACACCAACTTGTAATGAACAGGCCTAAACCCTATCTATCTTTAACAAATTATCAGTCATACATCACGTCTCAACATTCATTCTCATTTCAGCAAGAAATACATTGCATTTAATATATAAAATAAGAGATGTTGCAAAGTTAACTTAAAAAGAGAGAGACAATAAACACCTTGTCAAGTTGTATTGATTAGATCAATTCAGAGTTACTGGATTTGGTTTTGGAATTTTTTATAATGAGTTCTCAACTTCTCTAATATAACAATAAACGACGCAAAATAGGGAAGCTTATAAGTACCAGCCAACTAAATGAAACAAAATTTAAAAAATAAATATAATAACATTTAACAAATATTAACAATACCAATTTAATTTGGAAGGGTAAAACTCACTTAAAGAAGCATTTCTCAGATAATTAATCATAAAAAGATGGGCCTCTCACTACATGCTGTGTTGTTGTCACTCTTGTTCAGTATTACACAAATATATACATCTCCTAAAACAAAAGCTACAAAATTTTATACAGGCAAACTGATAACCACTCCCTCTTCCAACAGCTGAGAAAACTTGTGACCACATTACGCAAAGCCGAGCTGTACCTGCTGCGTTTAGTAGCCAACAAATGATCTTACAGTCCTCAAGTCGAAAGATGATATAATTAGTTGCTCTTCTTTCAAGATTTCTTATATTATCTGCATTGCCTCTCCTTGACCTATATAACTTGCCAAAGGTGCACCGGGTTTTATTTCTGATGTTCCCAAATGCAGCTGCAAGATAAATGACCGCCTGTAGAGCATAAAAGAGCAGCTTTTGAGCGAAACCAGAGAAATATTAAGCACATTTTGAGTTTTAACTGGAAAAAGATAATTGAAGATGAAAACAACTGTTGAACATTTGGGGGATGATTGGTTGCTTGTAGTTGGAAAACAATACAACTGCAACTGTGTAGATCCAACCACGAGCGTCAACACCATTTTTTTGTCAGTTTAAAATGTAAGCTACATCTTTTTCATAATAAGTGTTTGTTGGGATGTTGTTGCAACACGATAACCTTTGTTCCTTCATCTTTTGTGTTCCGACATATGTAGTAGAAAAAAATGCTCAATTTGGGCATACTTGCAGCTACAAGTTTCTAATTCAAATTGTAGTTGCAATTACATGCTCGAGCAACAACTTACTTGAAACCCTGAGGCAAAAAACAAAAAAAAAAAGGCTACTTGAAACCCAGCACATAGTTTTAGATTTCAGTGTAGTTGGAATTGCATGGGGCTCTAAATACACTCAACCAAACAACCCTTATAAAAGTGAATAGATGGGGGCAGATATGCTAGACAAAGTTGATGCATTTTAGTTACTAAATGCCTAATTTACATTTCCCAAAGTCGCAGTTCTTGTTGCACTTGCACCCAAATTGACTGCAAAAAGTTGATGCATTTTCCAGGTCATTTACAATTACTATTTTTCATTTTAGTTACCAAATGTTAGGAGCGAAAATCAAGTGCAAATTATGCTTTTGCGGCTTCATTTCCACCAAAAGAGCTGATAACAAAGTGGAGAACTTACAAAATGGGATGATCATTCTCTTGTGTGCATCTCAACGAAATCATGGATTCTCTGTTTTAGAGTCTGCAAACATGTTGTAAACAGAAATATTAAAAAGAAATGAATTAAGAGAAGGTAAATTGTCTACATAAAGAAAGAATGATAAATGGTGCTGTGGTGTCCAGAATTACTGCACCTTCAGCTCTTCATGCAACACGAGAAAGACCCTCTTCATTTGTTTATTTCTCTGAATCATTTGGAGACCAAAAGAAGAAGAAGAAGAAGAGATGATTGTAAAATAGAAAAGATAAGAAGTTTCATGCATCGTGAGAAAGAAAGCCATTATTACATTATGGAATTGGAAGATATAGAAAAATGGTGACTGACATCGCACGCGCACGTGCATGCGTGTGTGTTGTAACCATGTTGTTCTCAGTAATTTCCTATAAAGCCATGCTAAAATTCAAGTGACTGAAGCTACATGATATAGGGAAATCGTGGCTCAAAGGTAACTCATGCAACCAAAGGAATCGCCTATGTGGCACTATAATAAATAACTTTTGTTGCATGAGTAATAAATGCTCATTCACTTTTGTGAGTTAAAGTGGTTTATTACAATGCACATGGGTGACTCCTTAGGTTGCAGCATAAGATAAGATGTCAACTTAAGAACACTTTCCCCATATATAATTGTAGCATATAACTTCTTAACCGATCGACCAGGTTCATAGACATTTATTTCTATATTAGATCAGAATTTGATAGAAAGCACACCTCTCCATGTTGGTGATACATTTCTCTCAACTGATCGACAACTCTGAAGTATTCTTCTGAGCCACTTCTTTTTGCAAGCTCAAGTTCCTCGCCAACCTTGACAAAGTCATTTCTGCAGTCATCGAGTTTTGTACATGAGTAAAATCATGCTCAAATGAATTAAACTGAAGATACCACTTGGAGAACCGTTCAATATAATGTACTTGAAGAAACAGGAGAGCAAATAAATTAAGAAATGGTGAAAAACTATATAGGCTAGAGATGCTTTAGTACCGAATCTTCTCTAGATTCTTGTTCAAAGAGGCGTAACAGTCAAACTTCTCACGGTATTCTTGCACATAATCATTATACCTGCAAGATAAACACAGAGACAGTGATAAAGTTGATTGAAGGGAGGTGGAAACAGCAAGATCATTATATATACGCCATACAACAAACTATTTATATGCATACTCTAATTTATCAGACAGGGAAATTGAGCAAATCAACTTATGCTGCCAGTTGCATTAAGAGCATGGCCTTTTTTGGTGAATAAAGGAATAAAGAAAAGCCTCTAACTGAGATATCCTTGAGTCATCCTGATAACGAAGGGATAAGGTATTTCTGCACGTTTCATCAGATCGACTGCATAGAGGCCGGAAGCTAGAAGGGAATCTGGGATTATTAGAGAAGGGACTTGCAAGCATTAATCTGGTGAAATTGATGGTACGCTGCAAATCTCAACGCACATACAAACACTACAGTTGAAATTTCATTGTGTACCTCAGGTAATCACTAATAGCTGGCTTCTGAATAACATGATGCTATCCACCAAATGCATAGGTATAACATCCATAAATTTGATTGTACTGCAGGCTTGTTGATAAAAATTGATTATGCTGAGCAATGTGGATGATCATCTAAAAGGTCAAAAAACTTAAGCTAGCACCCAGTCATATATCATGAAATAATGACTATTCAATAAAATGGCATATCAACTTCTCAGAAAGAGAAATGAAGCTTTGCAGGGGAAAAAGGGGAAGTACTCGTAAAATGAAAAGCCGTGGCGTAAATTTCATGTCATGCTCTACTTTATCCCAAAAGTTCATACATGTTTGGGTATTTAGGATCCAAATCTGTTCATGTAACATCTGGGATAAGGATATAGATCGCACCAATGTTCCTTTACATAAGAGATCATTAGGATTTTCAAACCAAATGCATGTTTGGATAGTCCAGAATAGGGAATCCTCTATAATTATTAAATCGGCTTATTTACTGAAAACTCCCGACAACTTTGAGTCATTCTAACAAAACTCCCATTACTTTTAAAACTATAAAGAAACTACCAAAGTTAAAGGTACCACGTCAGCACCGTCTATGCCACGTCACAATCACGTCACTTAAGCTGCAACATCAGCAATTAAAAAAAAACAAATTACCCCTATTCTAACCCAAACCCTAATTTCAAAAAATACATAAATAAAAAACCTCACTTCCTCATCCTTCCTGGCCATCACCGCCGGCTATGGCGGCACCTCGCCGCCGCCGCCATCATCAACAACACCGCCACTACCTCCTTCCTCCTCTTCCCACCGCCGCCGCCATCACCACCACCTTCGTCAACAACATTCTTAGCTACTGCCACGGCCACCATCATCAACACCACCGCCACCTTCTTCGCTACTGCCACGGCCACCATCATCAACACCACCATCACCGTCTTCCTCCTCAACTCGCCACCGCCATCACCATCATCATCATCATCCACACCGCCGCCGCCATCTTCTTCTTCCTCATCTTCTTCACACCACCACCATCATCATCTCCCCCACAGGCATTCTCCCCCTTCCCCACTCAGGCCCCTTCCCTCCCCACCTCCAGCCCCTCCCCTGCTCCTGACCTCGTCCCCTCCCTCCCTCCACCCCAAAAATCACCATCACAAATCACAATCAACACCACCATCATCGTCACCACCACCACCACTAGCGCAACTAATGTTGTTAGTTTCATGTGAAACACGAAACGAACAGAGACAATTCGATACGAATCATAAGTCTGTATCGGGTTACTAATGTATCGGTCGATACACATTTTGTATCGTACGAAACGATATGAAACGAAACACGAAACACACGATATACTATTTAACCAATATAAATTATAGCGGATCGGGTATTCGGGTTCAAAACTTGCTTGACTATATTAAATTATAGATAATCTACTTGGTCCCACACAACCCAGACTTAAATTTCCTAGTAATAATCTGCACTTCGAAAATATCTCTCGTTTTTATAATGATATTGATGAGCTAATCAAAGAAAATTGATTTTCGTAAATTTAACTCTTTATTTGGTTGTGATGTTTTGAAAACTTAGTTGGGATGTTTTAGTTATTATTCTTATGAGTTATAAAACCTACCATATTTATGTTTATGAATTATGACATGGATGAATATTTTGGACCGTTTCATTGCAATTGCATGAATTTGTGTGATGTGTGTGTATTTGTGGTTGTAATTTGGAAATTTGTTTTAGGTTGTATATGGCTCTATTTTGTTAAATTGATCGTTTTTTAAATCAAAATTAGTTCTATACAAAATTACTTCATTATTGTAAAGAAATTTTTTTCTTGCTATACGATACACGGTAGGATAAATAAGAAAACAAAACACGAAATATATCACGATTTGACAGCTTTGAGCCTAACCTCCCGTGCCCATCTCCGATCCTCCCCCAACCCCCAAAAAAAACTTAATCTATTAATAGTTATTAATTATATAAAATATTATTAATATAGTTAATAATTAATTATTTGTTTTATGAGAAGGGCAAAATGATCTTTTATTGCGAAATTTAACACCGTTAACTCGTGATAATTTCTTGATAGTTTTAAAGGTAACGAGAGTTTTGTTAAAATGGCCCAAACTTGTTGGGAGTTTTTAGTAAATAAGCCTTTTACAAATATTAGGAATTGAAAAAAATAAAGATATGGATGTTACTTGTTAGGATTAGAGAGAGATGACGATGATGATGATGGGCTCAAGTTTCAAGACGAAAAGATTAAGCCAGCAGGATTATGATTAGAAAAATTAGCTTTGACGAGAAAGGAGAGGGTTCCCATGGATCTGCTCATTGAAACCCATCCACACAAACCATTCCACTGGATTTGTCCAATCCGAAGGAAAAAGGGAATCTAGATTTTAATCCAGGAACATGTGTGTATCTAAACAAGGCTTTAGACTGTGTATATAGAATTTAATGCATAAATAAAAGCAATGAGACTTACTGTGAGAAATCTTTGATTGAATCTCTGAGATCTGGTACCTCTTTATCATATTTAGAGTAAAAAGAATTATCATCCTCGGTGGAAGATTCTCTTCTTTTCCTGCCATTAGTCTCATTTTCCGTTGAAACACCATTGTTACTCTGATTAGTAGTATCTCCCAAAATGCTTAATTTCTGTTGTTTTGATTCCTTAGCACTTTTATAGCCCTTTTGACCGCCATGTTTGATATCATTCTGGGGCGGCAAGCTGGTAGAGGTCTTCCTAATAGAGCCTGCATGGTTTGCTCTTGTCTCGCCTCCACGAATCAATTCTGCTGAGTTATCGAGATGAGATTTGATCTCGGAATCAGTAACATCAATCCTTGAAGGCTGCCGATTTTGGGAGGGCATTGTTCTTTGCAGGACTCTTGCAGTATCCACTGGATCGTCGTGTGGCGTCCTGCTGCAAAATCCTTCTTGGTTCCCTTGATTCAAGCTATCAGTAGAAGCACCTTTATTTTCTGAGGGCTTTAAGGAAAGTTTCCCTTCAGATTGTCTCTTAGCACCAACAGTCTCGCCACCTGCAGGAAGTTCACGCAATTCACCTAACTCCAATTCTGAAAGTTCTCTTCTGAGAACACGTCCCTTCCCCATGAGAACAGGAGATTTATCCCCATGGGTTTTCTTCATTTGTGCCGGTGGTCCATCACCAGATTTTCTATTGTATTCAGGATGGGATGAATGTTTTTCACCAAAATTGGTTTCATCAAATGCTTTATCCTTCGGTATGGCATCAGCGCGAACAGGCATTCTTTCTGTAAGTTTGTTAACTCTATCAACAGACTTCCTCTTTGCACTGATATCACTGATTCTTGGGCCTGGTTGCTCCGCATCTAAACTTGATGAACTCCAAAACTCTGGGCTATGCTGTATGTTCCGTGTGTTTCCAAATGCTACAGATCTGCTATGATCGGACAGGCTGTAATCATGAGAGTCCATGTCCTTAATATCGTCGGTGTTATTTGATATATATTGATCATGCCTAGCATTTTCAGGAGATATATAGCGAGCATTCACTGGAAGAACACCATCTTTACTTTTACCATAAGGCGTGACTTCAGCTGCACTAGCACCTTTAGACCTCTTAGCGCTCTCTATTTTCTCTTTGAAGAACTCTGACCCTGAAGCCCTTTTAGATTTCATTTTCTTCGATGTTTCTGTTTTCTCACGAGAAGACCAGTCGTTGAAACTAGGTTGTTTCTCATTGAAAGTCTTCTTTGTGACTCGCTCATTTGTTAGCATTGGTGATTTAACAAATTGTAAATGGGGGTCCTCCGAACGATTGTATTGATCTGAAGAGAAAGGATCCTCTAAAGGAAACCTCGAATTTGTTCTATATGAATTTGAACCGATATTAGCACCAAAATTGATTTCGGGCTTTTCAGAAGTTTTAACACTGTTGTTAATTGGAAACTCTTTGGCATCTTCAATCGGGTTTGCCATATTGTCATCCCTTCCAAAGTTATTTAAATTGATAGGCAATGACCCAGTTTGTTCCTCCTGATCTCCTAAAATGTCAATATGCTCATGTTCACCATCAACTGGGTTTACCATCTCAATTTGCAAGGGAGATAGCATTTTGGGCTC
Source organism: Agapanthus africanus (assembly GCA_030015575.1). Classification (NCBI taxonomy): domain Eukaryota; kingdom Viridiplantae; phylum Streptophyta; class Magnoliopsida; order Asparagales; family Amaryllidaceae; genus Agapanthus; species Agapanthus africanus. The sequence goes on from JASDDO010000019.1 coordinate 947,530,940, forward strand.
GCCCACTTCTTTTTCGTCTTCACTAGCCATGATATCCACATCTACATCAGATCCCTCTTTACTGCTAGAAGAACCATCACTTTCGCTGTCACTGCCGCTTGCACTAGCACTTCCCACAGGGCTTCTGCTTTTGCTGCGGCTTCTACTTTGACTTCTATCACTGCCACTTCCACTGCCACTGCTATCGCTGTCGCTATCACTCTCACTTCCACTCTCACTTGAGCTTGATTTCCCTTCGCTCTCATTACTGGCTTTTCTATCAGCGTTGCTTAATGGATCTGGGTTAACTTGCATTATGTCAATCCTTTCAAAGGGTTGTTCTTCATCTACTACTTTTTCATCAGTGATTTTCTCCCCAAAGATTGATTCTATTGCTGATGCTATATCATGTGAACTATCGGGAGAGCTGCAAAGAGAAGTCGAAAATTAGACTTTTTGCTATATGGCAAACTTTATAGCACTATTGTTATCACCAGATAATACATTACTAAGATTTCCAGAGAAGCCAGTGCTCCGGAAGTTGCAGAAATAACAAATTGAAACTAACTAAATAGTAAATACTAGTTAATTAAGTACTTGAAAACACATTTGGTTGTTTTCTTAAGGCAAATTGTTACAAATAGTCAATTGTAAATATGGGCAGTTAGTGATATATGTGTTATGAAAGTAGCTAACCCAAGTTAGATAGTTGTCAAGTATCTCAGACAAGGATTACGGAGTTTCTTGATCAAACACCCAAAAGCAAATATCTATGGAATAGCTTGAGAGTCAATCCATATGATCCGCAGGTTGATTATCGATCTACAACATGTTTGTTTCTTCTGAGTTGGGAAGAGGCTTTATCCATCATGCTTTTGTATATATTTTCCCAATAGTTTGTTCTGTTATTGATGTTTTATTGTCATTACTGCATGGAAGACGCAGCTTATAAACCATGAGAAGTCAAGCTGGTTCATAATGCATATCTAAGGGACATCCCTGTGAAATTTTTTTCCTTTATTTTTGAAAGATGATTTTTGTAGGATAATTGGAAGGGCCCGGTTTCGCAAGTGCCTCTTTGTTTCATAACTGTTGCATTTATGGTCCTCCATCACCCAGAGCATGGCATATAAAGAAACTTGTAGTTCATATATTAGATAAAAGCAGAGAAAACAAACTTGTTCCCACAGTATGCACATGTATATCACATGTAGCTGCAACAACAATGCAACTGAACCCAGTCTTTCAACATATATGCATGTGCTCCAAACATTCTGGTCCTAAGAGAGATGACAAAGCATCATCATCTTCTTCTTCGTCTTCGCTGTCATCATCATCTAGGAATATTCCCTAAAAAGTGGGTTTGTCAATGAAGCCAAGCTTCATGAAAATTTGACTGAGTTTTACGCCCTATTGTGGACCTATGGCCAACATTAACCTAATTAGTGCCAAATCCCTGATGGAGAAAGCTATAGCATGAGAGGGGTTGGCCACAATCACAAATAACACGTTGACATCCTTCAAATTTTGAGGCTATGAAGGGAGACGATAAAATGCAGATAAAAGAAATGACATCATCACTCCAGGGAAAGGTAGCTTACTAAATGTGCTCCTCATAAACTAAATATCATATCTGTTTCATGTTCTTAAGCTCTATATAAAATAATGAACTAGTAAAATTTCTCATTAAGCGTCCCCTCCCACCGCCTACCCCATGATAAGAGCTGAAGCTAAAAGCCTAGTGCCTAAACTACACTAATGAGCAATAGATGCTCCAAACATCTCCTGTTAAAGCCAATGCATCAGACCGTCAAGGACTAAATGGCGAATCCACAGAAAGGTGTCAGGAACTCAGGATTATAAATTGGTATTCGCAGAAAAATTACTGACCGACTTCAACTCTCTTATGATAATTTTCAATACTACTAGATTACCAGCAATAACATGGCTTTTTTCCGTTATGTCTATTGCTGATGAAGGTTGGCATGAAGTTAAAATTAGTCTTAAATTTTAAGCTTGAGAGGGACAGGCTTTAAAAGTAATACCACTTATCACTGGTAAAGAATCAACCAAGGAGAACTGAAAAATATAAATTGTGATGGCATGTGCAATAAAATCGCATGAAAAGTTAAAATATGAGACCAGATAAATGATATAGAGTATCAATAAATGAAACAAAATTGATGAAGTCTTGGTAGTTATGGTTAGGGTCACATTTTCTAAAGCAACATACAATCCGTACACAGTAAGGGAAGGAAATTCATGTAGCCACCAAAGCCTCTGTGGTAAAAAGTCATGTCTAACATTTGAGGTAGATGTCAGAAGCTTAACAAAAGGTTCAGCTATAGGAGATGCCCCTAAATTGAGCAAACCAATTGACAAGGTTGTATAAATAATTCCAACCCTAAAATTAGTTTAAAGTCGCATTGAAAGTAACTACAGTCAGGAAAGGAGCCTGCCTGGCATATAAAGATAAAATGTTCCCAGGTCAAGTAGTTAAGCTCATGCAATATAGAATAAACAAATATATATAAGCCAGGGAAAGAAAGATTCCGCAGGCCTATATATATATATATATATAAGAGAGAGAGAGAGAGCGCGCTTTATTGCAAACCGGTCCACGTTTCTGAAAAACAGAAACTCTCGATCCACGACATATTTGAACGATCCAAACCGTTCAAGTTGATCACCATACTTTCAAGTCTATGTGCATGAAAAATCAAAGGATTTGAAGACCTTTAACCAATGTATTAGATGGAGTTTATGTTGCTACATTGAAAGGCGTTCATTTTGCACTCATTCAATACATGGGTTAGAGGTCTTTAAATCTTTTGATTTTTCATACACATGAACTTGAAGGTAAGGTGATCAACTTGAACGGTTCGGATCGTTCAAATATGTCGTGGATTGAAAGTTCATGTTTTTAAAAAACACGGACCGATTTGCAATAGATCACTCTCCTATATGTGTGTGTGTGTGTAGAGAATAATGGAGAAAAGATGCCATAGGAGGGAATTTCCTCCTATGGAGTCGAAAAAATACACCCTCCCTTATTTTTTCCGCCGATCGGCACCCACCATCTTCATCGTTATCATCTAAGATGTCGGTACACCAAATTTCATGTGATTCTACAATCTTTCCACCGTTGATTTAGCAATGTAAAAAGTTCTATTGTCGGCAAACCGTTAATTTTGAACCCACTAAATCAACGGTGAAAAAGTTGTAGAATCACATGAAATTTGGTGTACCCACATCTTAGATGATAACGATGAAGATGGTGGGTGCCGATTGTCGGAAAAAATGAGGGTGGATTTTTTCGACGCCATAGGAGTTAATTCCCTCATATGGTCTCTTTCCTCCACTAACCTCATGTGTGTGTGTGAGAATAATGAAGAAAAGAGGCCTAGGAGGCTTTTTCGTTAGGTGACGTCAAAAATCTATATCCTCCATGATTTTTTCGACAATCGGTACCCATCATCATCTTTTTCATGTAAGATGTGGATACACCAAATTTCATGCGATTCCATCACTTTTTCACCGTTGAATTTGCAATGTAAAAAGTTCTATTGTTGGTAAACCGTTAATTTTGCACCCACTAAATCAACGGTGAAAAAGTGATAGAATCACATGAAATTTGGTGTATCCATATCTTACATGATAAAGATGGAGGTGTTGGGTGCCGATCAACGAAGAGAATAGTGGAAGATGGATTTTTTCGACGAATAGGAGGAAATTCCCTCCTATGGCACCTTTCATCCATTATCATATATATATATATATATATATATATATATATATATATGAGAATAATGAAGAAAAGAGGCCGTAGAAGGCATTTTCGTTAGATGGCGTCAAAAATCTATATCTACAATTTTTTTCGACGATCGACGCCCATCATCATCATCTTTATTATGTAAGATGCAGATACACCAAATTTCATGTGATTCCACGACTTTTTCGCCGTTGATTTAGCAATGTAAAAAGTTCTATTGTCAGTAAACCATTAATTTTACACTCATTCAATCAACGGTGAAAAAGTGATAGAATCACATGAAATTTGGTGTATCCACATCTTACATGAAAAAGATGGATGCCGATCGTTGAAAAAAATCATGGAGGGTTTATTTTTTCGATGCCATAGGAGGAAATTCCCTCCTATGGCACCTTTCCTCCATTACTATATATATATATATATATATATATATATATGGGAGTGATTCATTGCAAACCGGTCTGCGTTTTTTAGAAACGGGAATCAATGAGTCGAAGCTCTACCGAAAACCACTTCACACTAACCTGACATATTTTAACGATCTCATCCATTCAAGTTTACCACCCCACTTTCAAATATATGTATGAAAAATCAAAGAATTTAAAGACCTCTGGTCTATGCATCGGATGAAGTTTATGTTGCATTACCGAAAGACATTTATTTTTGCAACCATCAATGCATAGGCTAGAATTCTTCAAATTCTTTGATTTTTTATACACGTATATTTAAGGGTAGGGTGATCAACTTGAACGGTTTGGATCGTTGAAATATGTCGTAAATTGGGAGTTTGTTTTTAAAACACGGACCAGTTTGCAATGGAGCACTCCCATATATATAGAGAGAGAGTAATGGACGAAACATGCCATAGGTGGGAATTTTCTCCTATGACGTCGAAAAAATAAACCCTCCAAGATTTTTTTCAAGGAGGGTAAGAAAGATGAAGAGGACGATGATGATGATGTAGTGATTTCGTAAATAAGGGGGCGGGGAGGTCGGCGGGTTAAGAGACCTTAAGCCTATACGAGGGTTAGGGACCGGAAGTGCAATGGCGCCCTGTTCATGGACTTTGATCCTTTCATGTAAAATCAATATTTAAAAAAGGTATATTTTCTCTCTCCTAATTTACGATATATTTCAACGATCCAAACTTTTCAAGTTGATGATCACCCTACCCTCAAATGTATGTGTATGAAAAATCAAAGGATTTAAAGATCTCTAACATATACATCGATGGGTGCAAAAATGAACATTTTTCGATTATGCAATATAAACTACATCTGATGCATAAGTTAAAGGTCTTTTAGTCATTTAATTTTTCATGCACATACATTTGAGGGTGTGGTGATCAAGTTGAACGGATCGAATCGTTAAAATATGTCGGAGATCGAGAGTTTCCGTTTTTAAAAAACGTGGACCAGTTTGCAATAGATCAGTCCCCTATATATGTATGTGTGTGTGTGGATCCCTTAGGATGGGTTCGTGTTCGTCCAAGTTGTTCTACAAACAATTCCAATCAACATCATATTTCTTCTATTCACTATCTAAAACGTGTAGAACTTGGACGAACATGAACCCGCCCTAAAGGATCCATATATATATATGAGAATAATGGAGGAAAAATGCCATAAGAGGGAATTTCCTCCTATGGCGTCGAAAAGATACACCCTTCCTCAATTTTTCCGACGATCGGCACCCACCATCTTCATCGTTATCATCTAAGATGTGGGTACACCAAATTTCATGTGATTCTACAACCATTTCACCGTTGATTTAGCAATGTAAAAAGTTCTATTGTCGGTAAACCGTTAATTTTGAACCCACTAAATCAACGGTGAAAAAGTTGTAGAACATGAAATTTGGTGTACCCACATCTTAAATGATAACGATGAAGATGGTGGGTGCCGATCGTCGGAAAAAATTAGAGAGGGTGTATTTTTTCAACGCCATAAGAGGAAATTCTCTCCTATGGCCTCTTTTCTCCATTAACCTCTCTCTCTCTCTCTCTCTCTCTCTCTCTCTCTATATATATATATATATATATATATATATATATATATAAGCTTCCGATGAGCTATATAGTTGTATTATCAAAAAAGAAAAGAAAGGAAAGAAGGCGGAAATTAATACCTCCCACTTTCAAATTCTCGTCGACTAGAGCCTTCCACTTCCATTCCTGGTTTTATCTGCTTTCCCGGTGCTTCATTCTGTAGTTAAAAATATGAAGAAAAAGGCTTAACATCAGTGTTTGCTCATATTGACAACAGACATATTCCCCGCCGCTTACATTTCTTATGGTACTGTCATTCTTCTTCATCAGGTTTGGAATTGTTTCCCCAACTGCCTTTTCCAACTAGTACAAATAAACAAAGTAAGAAATACTTCTATATGAAGACATCCAACACAAAAGTAGTGTTGATTTATATCTAGGGTGCGATGCTCAAATTGTCATGATTTGACAAGATGAAGTACAAAGCAAGATAAATACTCAACATTAGTCACAACAGAGGAAAGAATTAGTTTGTAAGAGTATATCACGACTTAGCGCCCAGAGAGATGATTGGCCGAGAAAACCAATTGAGACATTTGCCCACTTTCCATGTTTGCCATCTGTTTTTCAAAAAAGAGCAGCTACATGCACATCAACACCAACCTTCAGTTCTTACTGCAAGATTTCATTTTTTACTCGGTTTCTACAGTTTATCATGTGTGATTTGCAGTATCAGTAACATAATTTTGCTTAGCTAACATGTAACACCTAACAAACTTCACACTATGCCTTTGATGTGTGTTAGTGGCACTCCAATCAACTCTGGCAACTCGCCACGTGGATAATAGATATAAGCACACCTAAAAAGACCAAATTAATATATCTTATTAATGCTATTATATCACAGTCGATGCACAATTATGTCAAATATTAGCTGTATAAAATTTTCCTGTCATGCAAGAACATTGCCATGTCAAAAAATTTAAGGGTAATAATGCATCTAAATTCCATCTGCATGAAAAATTGCAATTTACCTTTAAGTTCATTCCATTAGGTGAAGCCCTTTGTGCCCGATTGCTTTGAAAATCTATAGCCTGATCACCAGTACGCCTTTTGTGCTCAACTACTTTCTGCTTGGAGCTATGAGCACTCCTGCTAGGCATTTCCTCCTTGAAAGTTCCAATGTCAATATGTTCTTTATTAATGTCCAAGGGAGGGGTGATTTCTTCAAGATTTAAATCACCTCTGGACGAAATTCTGATTGCAAAGGGTGAGACTGCAGATCCAGGTGCAGGCTGCTCTGGTGGCGTTGATAGAGGTGATGCTGAGAGCATGGATTTACCAGTTTTATTCGAAGATGTCCTCGGTTTGTAAATAGATTTAGGTGGACCTACATTTGAAACTGAAGCAAAGAAATAAACATTTCAACTGGATGATGAGTCACAGATATCACTTGTACAAAGTGAAATATTAATAAGTTGACAAGCTATGGATAAGATGCACGCACCTTGATTTGACTCAACTTTTTGCTTCTTATAGAAAGGTTCCTTCTTTTGCTTCCAATTCGTCCTCCGCATATTACCTACCAAAGGAAAAATTATAACAGCTGCATATATTAGCAAAGCTGTGACGCTTAAAGTGTACAAGCAGATCGTGTGTAAGAAATAATATAAATCTTGGCATCAACTTTGAGAAACATTTCAGTCAAGTCATGTGAGTGATGCTCAAAAATACTTGTGGTCCAAATATATTAGTCTCACGCCTCCACATCATAATGAACCCATAAATCTAGTAATTGTTGCATGTTTTAGGTAAATGAATTCGCCAATGAAAATGGCTAGTAAAAAAATTTAAAACTTAATGCATATTCCTCTGTGCACGTTTAATATGTTGGCACTCATTATTCTAAATATCAACCCCTCTGTGTCAGCATATATTCTACCATACGCCAGTGACAAAGTTCGATGTCTTTTGGAAAAACCTAAACACTGAAAGGCATCTTTTGATAGGAACAAATAGGCAACATAAATTAACAGAGAATGAATTGTCTGTTAAGAAAGTAAAGTGATGCTGATTTTGGTTCTCAAGCAATCTAGCAAACGAGAATGAATTGTCTAATCTGTATTTGACAACCCAGAGAATATAAATTTAAGATGGAGAAGAACAACTTAACTCATGCAATTATAATTAAGCGTCAGGGTTATTTAAAAAAAGGATGGTGTGCACCTCAAAAGGTGACAGGTCATTTCTAGCAATTTGCAGCAAGGTAACAACCGGGAGATGCAAGATTAATAAAAATGACGTATTTAGGAAAAACTGTCTAAACATTGTTTGGAGTTCTTAATTCAAGTACATCAAACACCAGCGACTTGAGACGTCATCTTAACCTAAAATAATCTTGATTTATTCGAGATATCGACGGTTTACAAAATCGCAACGATTTTTAAAGGCTTCGAGCTTTACATCATAAAACACGAAATAGTAAAGTAGCACACTTACCAATTGAAAGCGCTATACAGAAAGAAACTATAGTTAAATGTTAATCATGATGAACAAGAGAGACATGCCCTCAACTTCATCGTCTTAAACTAGAATAGTCTTGATTTAGTCAAGATATCGACAGTTTACAAAATCGCAACCAATTTTTTAAGGCTTCCAACTTTACATAAAAACACCAAATAGTAAAGTAGCACACTTTCCAATTGAACGCGCTATCCAGAAAGAACCTAGTTAAATGTTAATCATAATGAACAAGAGAGACACACCCTCAACTTCAGCTGCAGCCATCTTTTTGACAATTTTGTTCATAGACGGATTTGAAGGGTCTAAAACAATTGCTCTGTAGTAAGAACAAATCAGTTATAATCCATAAAACTTTGAGGATCTAAAATACAAGCAGGTAAGTAATGTATGCATAATAATACTACAAAAGAAAAAAGCGCGCGCGCGCACACATAATGGTGAGATGAGATCCTTAAAGTGAGATGGCCAAATCCAACCGTCGGATTGAAAACTTGTAATGCATGTTAAATCTGTGTGTATACAACAAAAAAAATATTGGTAATCCAACCCATCCATCTTGTAATGCATGTTAAATCTGTGTATACAACAAAAAAAAATATTGGTGGGTTTGAAAACTTCCAAGTCATGCATCAAGTGCATGCAATGTATGTAAATCCGATGCATTTGCATGGAATTCTACCGATTAATATGAACTTGGCATAAGAAACATAGCAGACGGATGCATACATACGTACATACATATGTAACTTTGTGTGTGTGTGTGTGTGTGTGTGTAGAGAGAGAGAGAGAGAGAGAGAGAGAGACTAGGATCCACTCGATAGGATTTGGAAATAAATCGAATCAAGTTTTCAGCCATTAGATCCCTATTTGGGATTGTGCAATCAATTATGAAAAAAAAGCTCTCATTTATTCCAACAATGATCTCATTGGTAGACAAATCTTAAAACATATCTAATGGCTAAAACGCTCATAGGATCTGTTCCACTCGATAAGATCTGGAACAAATCGTGTGTGTGTGTGTGTGCGTGTTTTCACACATTAAATGCCTACGTACATGCATAAAATATAAGTACAAAGAAGATGGGTGTTGCTGCTATGTAGGAAATTCCTGCACCATCCCCTTGGGATCTATGGTAGCCATCCATTGGGATGATTCACACCTATTATCATGATATGCACGTCTCAAAAGATGTTTGATGAGAAATGAAATAATTTATATGATTTAAATCATTTAGCTCATGGCTCAAGTCAATCCAGTTATTCTATATTAAATATCATTCGTTTAGCAGCCACTTGATGCACAGGCTGTCCACCATGTCTTATTCTGACAATTATTGTCAGAATTCTACATTAACTACCCAAATTGATAACCTCACATGTATGTGGGCATGTCTATAGATGTATGTGTATTGCAAGCTTGTGGGTATGCACACATACACAACCGTGCGTACATACATATATACATGCATAGGTGGTAATGAATCCCTATCTGCATGGAATTTCTAGTAACACCATACTTCGAAGCCTCCATTAATGACAACGATGACGACAACAATAACAAGCCTTTGTCCCAAATTTTGCAGGTCAGCTATGTTTATCCGAATAAATTACCAAAATGATTAATATTGGATAGTGAGCAATTAAAATCATGAAACTAGCATGACTAAGTTACCAAAAAAAGCAGATATGGTCCAATTATATAGTATACTTTCGAGATTTGAGCAGGCGCTCAGCCTCCTCTGAACGCTTTTTTACATGTTTCTTCGTAGACTCATCTAAAATCCGATGTACATTCAGCTTGCGCCAAGCAGATCCACGTTCAACAAGTAATCCATCTCCACCCTCCCCACTTCGATGTTCTTCATAAATATCACATAGTTCATCACGTGACCATGTAAATCCAAACTCCTTACCACCAACATTTATAACCTAATAAAAAAGAGGGGGAAAACATTTCAGAAATAAATAAGGGTGGGTACTAATGTCTCATACCTCAAAGTGCACTCTAATATCGGTTGGGGAAAATCACACAAGCGCGCACATACACTCTTTTTCAAGCACAATATATTACCTATAAAAGTGTGGCTCATACATGTTCCATTAATTAAAAAAACCTGAGATAGCTTATTACTGGAAAACTGCAAGAGGTAGCATAAAGGGAATCACACTCAATACAGCAATAACAGTAGGTCCTTCATGCTACATTGAATAGCATAGATTTTGTTATCTGTCAAAGCAAAATTCAAGCAATCTTCCTAACCGTAACAAAAGGAAAAATATGTTTAGCATAGTTTGGGTGGTGCGCTTACTCCGACTGATACAGTAAATGAACACATCAGTCGCCAAAAGATTGCACTGCATGCCATGATAGTGCTCTGATATACAAGTAACTAGAAAGGAAACAATTTATTTTGAGAACAATGTAGGGTCTTTGAAATATAGGGGAAGCAATGCAGCTTTGGATTCATACTTTAAATGGATGCTCGGTTTTGTACAAACTAGTTTACATGAGCGATAAGCCTAATAGCTTTGAGCAAACCTGCATGAATACTCATCAAACAAATGAATAGTTCAAAGAGAAGAACAGTTTCATACAAGCTAGTTTACATACGCCTAATAGGTAAATGACAGGGAAACAAAAATCAATAATCAGAGTGGCACGAGTAAAGAATGCTGTCAAAAATGTTGTATTATAACCTAACCATTAGAAACCGCGTAGCATTTTTTGCATAACAGTCAGCAGTAGCACAATGTTAGAAAACTTATCTTGACAATATGGAGGACAACATTTCAAGAACATGACTTATGCATCAAATGAACTATTACTTAGACACAGGTTTGGATTCCAGTATTCTATATGTCAGGATGAGTTAGTAATAACTAATAATCATTTTCTTTTGTAGGAATGATGGCTCCATCCTCAAATATATAATGCAAGAAATGCTTGGTAATTGAATCGTACTAGTAAATGGAAAGAAACACTCCTTTAATATTGTGATAAATGTTTTCTCTTTTTCTCAGAAGCTTAATATGTGTGTATGTGTTTTCAAAAGCTTGCTAAGAGTACTAAATATTAAAATTTTCGCCAAATGATTTGGAAAAACTGAATTCCAAAACTAGAAAATCACTCATTATCAAGTCCAAATGAGAGGATGACTTGGTTAACCTTAAAAGGCCTAGTACAAGGAATAAGAAAAGAATATGGAAAAATAGATATGACAAAACTATATGGTCTTCAAATATGAAACATTAGTGGTGGGAGGAGAAGAAATAGACAAAGTGGAGAAAGACACGACTCATACCTAGGCCTTCCATTCTAACCTCTACTACCACAAGGGTGGTTGAGGTCTGCTTCCTTATGGTTAAACATGGATGGATATGCACATGAAAAAATTGAGGACCTAACTATTCAATTTCAGGCATTAGATTTTAAGTTGTGGGACTTTAAGTGATGAATCTTATCTAAAAGGGTATAATTATCTACGCAATATTTTTTAATATACAATCTTATAATGACAGAACATAAAAAAAAAATTTAAGATATTTAAAAGAACTCCTTCAGGTTTTAAGTAAAGATACGGACTACTTTGTGCTTGATCGACCAAAAATAAATTGTTGTGTAATTATTCCTTTTTGGTTGTCTTTCAACGATCACACTGGGAACCCATATACTTTAGAAATGATTTCATTGTCATTTTCTACAAGATAGTGTAATGAGGATGTAACATCTATGGTCCTTTTTACGCCTCGTTCTTTGGCACTTAGAGGAATTGAAAAGAGAAAACACACGGTGGAAACTCAAGTTTTATCGAAAGACCTACGCTCCTTAGGTCCAAACTAGTCTGTCATTTGCATAAGCATATTGGAATATGGCATGCTCAAAGATCCAAACTAGACAGAATATAATCGAAAGGTGCTTAATTTGCCACCTGGTTACTAAATCGTCTCCCTCCTAGAAACCATTGAAGTAGAAGATAGGTTGGAAGGACTATCCAAGTTAATGAGTGACTGCCCTCTCGAAATTATAGAAAGAAACACGGTGGTTAAGAGACGAGAGCTATTGAAATTTCTAGCTCCACATATTTAAAACTATAGAAACCAAGAAGTGGTTCAGACCCAACAGAATTTTGCACAATCAATTCAAAAATACAGGATTATCACAATGATCCAATATTCAAATGAGGAAACAATTGGTTAGCTTATACTTCCTAAGGCTGTTTTGAGGACGCGGATCAGCTCAAAGCTGGATTTGAAACATTTTTGTCAAATCTGGTTATCGCCCGTTCATGGTGTAATACATGGACGGCTGAGATTAAAATAAAATAAAAATCTTATTTTTAAAGATATATTTATATTCTTACTAAATCTTGACCGCCCGTGTATTACCCCAAGGACCTTGGATAACCAGCTTTGACAAAAAAAGCTTTAAATCCAGCTTTGAATGCGATCAAATTTTTATCTATACAAAAAATGTAGATATTAAACATCATTTTAAGTTTTAACCACACCATTAACATTCAGCTACAATTGAAATGTCCAAAGCACGTAAACAGAAATGTCTTATTCCAGAACCAAACCGCCCAGTTTACCACAAAAGACCAAATTTTCTCAACCTACGTTAATCTCTAAGTTCTAAGCAAAATCCCAATGCTAAACATAGAAGATATGCGCTCAGTCAAGTCAACAACAGAAAAAAAATCCCACTGTTCGCCGGGGGGGGGGGGGGGTTGTTTCTGTTTTAGCATGCATTTTGCTCTAGAATTCTTAGGTGAGACTTCTATAAGAAACTTTAAGCGCATAGCCCAGCAACAAAACTTTTGCATATAATGCAAGCAATGCTTTTTGGATCAATAATCCGTTAGCAGTTCGGTTTCGATCATATAACATATGGAACATCAGCATATAAAAGATTCTTTTGCATACCGACTCATTTTTTAAGATTGAAATTCCACATAGAAAATTCCACATGTTTGGTCATCTCCAAAGAACTTGGCAAAGTGAAGTAGGAACTAGACCAAGATGAGAACTTTGGTAATGCTAATGAAAGTGTGTGTGTGTGTGTGTGTGTGTGTGTGTGAAGCCTAGACCCATTCCCAAACTCAATCAACGATACCCAGAGTAATGCATTCTGGTATGAGCGATATAAATCACCATGAAGTGGCTTTTAACTTTCTGCATCAATCGATTGAAGTGATTGGGATTCAATCGATTGAAGTGATTGGGATAGCAAAGACAGGTTTAGCATGCATTCTTCCCTAAGTTAGAGGGGACTAGTGTAATCTGCGACAATCACAGTGCACGACAAAGAAGAGATCTCATGCAAGCAGATCTGTAAAGAACTCCAACCAACTCCAGTGTAATTGAAATGTGGGAAGCTTTAGCCTCTACACACAATCTACACAAATTTGACAACTTAATTCATGTTCCTATGCCAAAACTAAATTTCCAAAATTTCAAACCCAACAAAATGGAAACCAAACGCTTACGTTTCCAGTGGGGATATTGGAGTTTGGAGCGAACTTAATCTTTGCAGAGCCCCCTTCAGATTCAACCCGCGTGATCTCTTCGATGAAATCGGGCGTCAGTCTAATGATGGCCCCAAAATCGAGGATGCCCGACGACGAGAGGCTGAAACTCTCCTCCTTCCCCGGAGGCGCGGCGGCCGCGCCGCCTCTGCCGCCAGGAGCCGATCCAGGGCGGCTCCGAGCGCCTCCGCCGAGCGAGAGCCGGCCGGACACTGGGGCAGTGGTAGGGCGCGACGGAGGCGCCCGCGGCATCGGGCGTTTCCCGCCACCGCGCCCGGCCCCGCCGCGTCCAGGCAAGAACATGTCGACAATCGCCGGCTAGGGTTTTGATTTATTTTATTTTCTCTTTTTTCCCCTCCTAAATTAGGGTTTTTTTTAATTTCTTATTTTGTTTCTTGAAGATTGGTATGGGTGTGGATTTGTTTGGAGGGATTCGATTAACATGTCGATCCCGAGGGAGATGATGAGGGGGTTTATTGCGAGATTAGGGAAAGTAAATAGGAACTCTGCGGGGTTGATTTTGTAACATACGGCTTGTTTGTCGATGAAGTTGCCGACTAGAAAGGGTTAAGTTAGGCTAAAATACCATAGACTTTCATATCTCTACAAATAGATGCTGTATATTTCTATTATTACGGATAAAATACAACACGGTCATTTTGGAAAAAATAAATAAATGACTATCAGAATGGCGGCAAAATCAAAAACTTTCGTGCTTCTAAATAAGCACTCCAAATCTTCATATTGTTTAAATAGCCCTTTAATACTCTTACTTAATCTATTTTAACCTCCGAAATTAGTTTACCATACATTTAATGTTTAAAAAGTCATGTTAATCATGCATTTTTACCATAATTCCTTTTATTCACCAAACACCGGAAGGAAAAAGAGGAGGAGGAGGAGAGAGAGAGAGGAGGAGAAGGAGAATAAAAACAAAGACAAGGTAGTGGTGATGAAGGAGAAGACGGGAAAGAAAAAGAGGAGGTAAATGAGGAGAAGGAGAAAGAAGAGGAGTGATGGAAGGACAAAAAGAAGAGCAAGGAGAAGGAGAAAGAAAAGAAGAATCGGTTAAAGGGAATTAAAGGAAAAATCATCCTAAATAATCACACCATTTAGCTAATCCTAATTTGACATAAAATGGCTAATTAGAGGGCCAATTTAGCTAAATAACCAAACATTGAGGGCTTTTTAACAATATGAAAATTTTACGGGTTTATTTAGGAAGGGACCAATATGTAAGAATTTTAGAGGCACATAAGAAAACCTCTTTCTTTGAGGGTTCTATATGCCCTTGTAATCTTTTATGTCCATATATACCTTGTTTAATCTATATATTTGCATATATCTCCTCTAATTTGTAGTGCTACACTTGCACCAAACACCTTTTCATCAATACTTGCTCAAAATTGCACCCTTTCAAGAGGTAATGACAAACCTTATTTCTATCCCATGAGAAAATGATAAATGAATATTGCTTCCAATCTTTTGAGATTTTAATAATTTTTGGTGATCATATACAAAACAATATTTTATTCAAGATATATTAAATCGTCATAATAGTTTATTAGTTGCCATGGTTTACACGAATTTATAAGTTTTATTAGTCATTACCCTATATCATATTCATTTTTCTTAAATACAACCACAGTTAAAGAATATTTGAGTGGTAAATTTGGAGATTAAGTTTAGTTAAATACAAGTGACAATGTTTAGCAATGTACGGTAAGGTTTGAGTTGAAATTTATTATATAAATATAATATAATTTACATTGACTAAGTGAGTATCCGTTTAGCATATATCCAGTCAAATGGTCCATCTTTTTTTTTTGTTTTGTTTGAACAAACATATATCATTTGAGAGGGTATGTACCAATTCTAAGATTAGAGGGCCTATATCTATATCCATCTACAGTACTCTACGAAGTGAAAATGAGAAAAAAAATTTGGTAGTTCCCTTAATGGTAGTACTTTTTATTCTCGCTTTTTTTAGAGTGGCACATCTTATGTGTTTTATAAAATTAATTATTTTAGATGTATACTTAAAATTAAATTGGAGTGGTAGTATTTAAAGTACTCTAATTTATATTACCGCTATCTTTATTATTTTCTATATATTGAGTCATAAATACTATCTCTTTTATGCATAATATCTTAAGAATAAAAATTACGTAATTATACCATTGATATAAAATCATTGTTTTTGTATGAGTGATAATAACAATATTAGAATGCTAATTAGGGGGAAAACTCATGAATGAGAATTCCAAGAGGCAATCCATAGTATAAGCAATAAACTAATTGCTGAAATTAATAATTGATATTGCATTCAGTTATGACAGGGTGTTGCTTTTTCAACCTCATTAGTGCTGAAATAATCCTCTTAACTTTTTCCCTTCCAGCATTTACAAAAAGCTTTATTACTCTCTCTCTCTCTCTCTCTCTTCCTGTCACGCCCCGTTTCCCAGTGTACGGGGAGGGGATGCGGCTAGGCCCGCTGCGTATTTACTCCGAAGTAAACATGCTGGGTGCATCTAAGCAATATAAAGTAAATGCACATAAGAAAAATGACAATAGATGTAATTGAACAGCAACTTTTATTTATTAATAATTCTTTACAAGTACAGCTGGAAATGTAAATACATGAATGGAAAGTAATGCCTAAATAATGGCATAACTGAAATGAAAAGCATATACAAGTATCTAAAGCTCTGGGTCAAAGGCTAACTGCTCCAAATCTTCAGTGCTGGGCTCGATCTCCAGTGAATCTGAATCACCTGACAACATTCCAAAGAAAGAAGAAAAGGAATGTCGTCAGTGAACAATCGCTCGATAACTCCTAAAGATGAATAGAGATAGAATAGACAGAAAGAGAATATAACTATTAATGTTTGGTTATAATGTTAACGCAGTTGTTTGTAGCTTGGTACAGAATACGCCAGTGTATACAAGAGGAATCCCACTATCCGGAGACTAAGGTACAAGCAACCGTTCAGCCACGGTACAGCGGCAGTAGATATTCAGGTTAGATGTATTATGGTTACAGTCTCGTGCCACTTCTAACACATTCTATACCAATTTACCCCCATTAAAATCCCGTAATGTCTTTTGTATTAATTGTATTGTTTGTTATATAAATGGATGACTTGCCGAAACCATGATATCAGTAAATGAAATGGATATAATGGATAGTCATGTAAACGGAGTATATCCAAGGTTCGGTTCGGTCAATATAAATTGATATAGATTGAATAGACGGATTCATGTTGTATTGTAGTTTATACTTGAATCATATTCAAGTCAGATTGATTAGATCGAGACTCGGTCTGAGTCAGACACTTTGAAAATAAATTGAAATCATGAATTAGTTTTGATATTATCGGTAACTGCTGCACATGGACGGCGGGATTTATATCTTTTTCCAAAACAATTACCGTGTTGATAACACCGTTTGTTAAATTGACTACCTTAGATAGGAAAGCACCCACATTCTCAAGCCCCCCGAGGCTCAAGAGAACCGGTCCTGCTTAAACCTATATTTACTAGGGTCCTTATTGTAATTTAGTATAACTTGAGGGGGTTTTATGTAAAAATAGTTTGATATATTTTTAAAATATACCTCAAATATTATCGTCTTTATGGTGTTTTATGGATGTATATTTTATAAAAGTGAAATTTCCAGTGAGTAGAACCTAGTTTCCATTGTATATAGTAGAAATACTGGAATTTGTAATGAATTTGGATGGTAGTTTCATGTAATGACGATTCCTTTGATTTTAGAAAACATGGAACATTTGTATAATATATTAAAATAGATCTTTTTGATAATATTCATATATATATTTAATAAAAATAATTTTATTTATTTTGTAGAAATCTCATTTTCTTAAAAATAGCATTAAAAATTCCATCGAGATCGAATGCTCCTTGCGGAGGTCTGCATCTCGCTCTACTAGGCCCGAGGACGTGCGATAACCCATACCATCCCGATCGGGGTTCTCCAAATTGGGTTGTAGAGGTGTAATTGCAAGGAATTAATGAACGCTCTTTTTAAAGAAAACGGTTTTGTAATAGTTTAGGGTATTTTATTGTAACTCGTAATATTCCCACAAATGTTGTCCAAAAGTAAATCGTGTTATGTCCAATATATATGTTGTGATGAGATAGGTCCTTACCTCGTGAGTTTTCTAAAGGTAATACGGTTAAAAGTGGATAACAATATCGTTTGCAAACATGATATTATTTTACTTTAAAAGTGATATAAAAGTTGCAACATGAATTATTTTGAGATGAAACTTATTCTAACATATTTATTTATGTTTTTGAAACATTATATGAGAGCATGGTATTTTATAATATAAGGAAAATAGAATTTTTTAAAGAAAAATGAATCGGAAGTCAGATTAACTCCGCTTCCGACGGGTTTTGGAAAAAAAAGTTTTATACTAGAGATTGAGAAGAGAAGAGGGGACTTACAAGTTACAAGGAAAGGGAGAAGGTAGGAGAAAGTTTAGGGGTTGTCGGGGCGTTGTTTCGTCGCCGGAAACTCCTCGAAACGTCGTCGGAATCTTGCCCTTTGCTAACTCCACTTGCACAACTATATGGACTTGAGAATTTTGGAGAGTTTTGGCAGTTGATTTCAGAATGAGGAGTGCCAAAGGGTAGGGTTGTATTTATAGGGCAGGATTAGGGTTTATGGTATGAATTTGAGAATTAAAATACATTTAATCATGGAGTAATACTCAATTTTAATTCTCTGGAAAATATGCAGAGAAAATAAACAACATGAGAGAAGTGGGATAGGCTAAGGAGTGCCAGGGAAAATTTTTGGGGACCATTCCCTATGGGCGGCTCAGCGGTGCCGGTCTTGGAGTGCATCTCGCTGGTCGTAGTCCGGTGGTGGGGCTTGGATCTTTTGCCATGTGTCCCTATCGCTTCATATACCCCAGTGCACGTGTTTGTTTATTCTGTAACTCTTCATCTTACGTGTAGTGCACGTGTAAACCATTGGGCTTCTAAAAGGTTAAAAGAAAAATTAATAAAAAGATAATGTGGCTGGGGGGATTCGATCATAGGGGCTACGTCACAGCAGTGCAAGGCTTTACCAATGAGCTACAAGTGTTTACTTGCTGTTCAAAAGCAAATTAAATACTTATAGTGTACACAGGATTGCAAATACTCCATTGTACATTAACTTTTAAATAATTTTCTGTATATTGAAATTGGAGTTGTTACATTCTATCCTCCTTACAAAAATTTCGTCCTCGAAATTTACAATATTTTTAAGGACTAGATTACAAACAAATAAGGGTATCTTGCACGCATGTCATCCTCACGTTCCCATGTTGAATCTCGTGGTGAATCTTTTCTCCACATCACTCGAACCAAATTGACTTTCTTGTTTCGAAGTGACTTCGCCTTTCTATCCAGAATTTCAATAGGTTGTTGCTCACAAGATAGGTATGGCTACACAGTGAGCTCGGAGTGATCAATAATATGGCTGGGGTCACTCACATACTTTCTAAGTTAGGATATGTGGAACACATTGTGCACTCGTTCCAATGAAGGTGGAAGTGCCAAGCGATAAGCCACTTCACCGACTTGTTCGAGTATGTCGCATGGTCCAATATATCTCGGACTGAGATTACCCCGTCTTCCAAAGCGAATCACTCCACGGTTTAGAAATATCTTCAAAAATACATGTTCTCCCGGTTGGAACTCCAAATGACGGCGCTTTGCATCAGCCCAGTGCTTCTGTCGATCTTGGGTTATGCGCATTCTTTCCCTCATAGTGCGAACTACATCGACTGTTGCTGCTATCATCTTAGGTTCAAGGAGTTCTCTATCTCCGATGTCGTCCCAATTTAATGGTGAACGACACTTCCTTCCATATAAAGCTGCAAACGGTATCATTCCGATACTTGCTTGGTAACTATTGTTGTATGAAAACTCCACAAGATGTAGGTGATCTTCCCACGACCCTCCGAAGTCTAGCATACACGCTATCAGCATATCTTCTAAGATCTGAATCGTTCATTCAGACTGACCATCTATTTGTGGATGATAAGTGTGCTGAAGTTCAGACTTGTTCCCAAGCTAGCTTGCAGACTTTGCCAAAATTGCGATCGGAATCTGGTGTCACGATTGGAGACAATGCAAACCAGTACTCCATGTAATCTCACGATTTCCTGCATGAGTTCATGGGTATCAGAGATAGTACATATTTGAAGATTTAAATCTTACTTAGATTCTTACCTCCATATACTTCTTTGCTAGTGTCTCAGTAGATTGGCCAACTCGAAATGGGATGAAGTGAGCCGACTTTGTGAGTCGATCCACAATAACCCATACCGTATCGTTACCTTTCGTGCTGCGAGGAAGTGCGGTCACGAAATCCATTGTGATGTGTTGCCACTTCCATTCTGGGATAAGTAACGGTTGAAGTAAACCAGCAGTCCTATGATATCTAGGTTTTACTTGCTGACACACCAAGCATTTAGCGACGCTTCTGGCTACTTCACGCTTCATTCCATGCCACCAGTAATTTTGACGCAGATCTTTGTACATCTTTGTACCTCCAGGGTGTACTGAATAAAGAGAGCTGTGAGCTTCCTTCATCAACTCTTCTCGCACAGAACCTTTTGGTACACACAATTTACTGTCGTATTTCAAAGATCCGTCTTCATGGATGATGAAGTCTGTTCGAAGTCCACTTTTTACTTGTTCTCTGATCTTTTGCAACTTAGTATCACTTGCTTGAGCTGCTTTGATCTGATTGACAATAGTGGATTGAACTTGTAAGTTCATTAAACTTGAAACGTTACTTGGCATGATCACTTCAATTTCCATTTGATGCAAGTCTTGTTGAAGCTTCCACTGTGCGGTAGGATTCAAGGCTAATGGTTGGCGACTAAGTGCATCAGGTACTAAATTCACCTTCCCTGGATGATATTGTAGGTTGATGCCGAAATCTGCTATAAGTTCTAACCATCTTCTCTGCCGCATATTCAACTTTTTTTGAGTAAACACATATTTTAGACTTTTGTGGTCCGTGTATATGTCCACTTGTTCACCAAGAAGATAATGGCGCCAAATCTTAAGAGAAAAGATAACGGCCGCCAACTCCAAATCATGCGTTGGATAGCTGCGCTCATGAATCTTCAGCTGCCTTGATGCATAAGCTGCAACTTTACCGTGCTGATATAAAATACATCCTAATCCCTTACCGGATGTATCGCAATGCACTTCAAAACCTCTAGATTGGTCTGGTATGACAAGAATAGGTGCTGATGTCAATCTTGACTTGAGTTCTACGAAAGCTCATTCGCATGCTTCTGACCACACGAATTCATCATCTTTACGTGTGAGCTTGATCAGGGGTGTTGCAATCTTCGAAAATACTTCAATGAATCTTCTGTAATATCCTGCTAAACACAAGAAATTTCGAAGTCCTTCACCGACTTCGGTGTCAGCTATTCGCTTACTGCTGATAGTTTAGCTGGATCTACAGAGATTCCTTCGCCTGATATAATATGTCCAAGAAAACTGACTTGATCTAGCTAAAACTTGCACTTGATGTACTTGGTATAGAGTTGATGCTGTTGTAGAGTTTCCAGGACAATTCGTAGGTGCTCGGCATGCTCTTTCCGGCACTCAGAATACACCAGAATCTTGTCGATGAAGATGACAACAAACCTGTCTATGTACTCTCGAAAAACTTGATTCATTCGGTTCATGAATATAGCTGGTGCGTTGGTCACTCCAAATGGAATCACAAGAAATTCGTAATGTCCATAGCGAGTTCTGAATGCCGTTTTATGGATATCAGATTCTTTGACCTTCACCTGATGATAACCCGAACGAAGATCTAAGTTGGAGAAAACACAAGATCCACTTAGCTGATCGAACAGATCGTCGATACGCGGGAGTGGATACTTGTTCTTTATAGTTACATCGTTCAGAACTCTATAATCAATGCACATTCGATATGAGCCTTCCTTCTTCTTCACAAGTAGAACTGGTGAACCCCAACTTGAAGTGCTGGGACGAATCCATCTTTTCGTTAATAATTTGTCCAACTGAGTATGGACTTCCTTCAAACCTTCAGGGCTTAACCGATACGGTGTTTTGATCATCGGTTGTGCTCCAGGTACTAAATCAATGCTGAATTCAAGAGCTCGATCGGGAGGCAAACCTGATATGTCTTCAGGAAATACATCATCGAACTCTCGAACTATCTCTAGCTTCGATCCTTCCTCCGCTTGAAGTGTTGCAATCACTGCCTTCTTCGGTTTTGCCTTGTATGTGCTTGGCTCCAGGGTACGGTCTTCACTTTTGAAATAAAAGACCGGATAGTCTGGAATCTCGAACTGCCCTCCTTTGACGACAGTCGATGGTAGCATAAAAAGTTCCGAGCCAATCCACACCCAAAACGATATCAAAATTCGGTATGTCCAGCACCTTGAAGTCGGCATAGAATTCTCTGCTGCAGACGACCACTGGACACAGGTCATATCCCATTATTACCTTAGAACATCGTTCCCTGAACTGACATTCCAGCTGGATACGAGGTGTTTGACTGGAATCGCATGAGTTCGGACGAACCATTGCGACATAAAACAATGAGATGCTCCAGTACCGAAGAGTGCTAGTGCATGAATTGAGGATACTAAGATCGTACCTAGGTTATGTGGGATAGGTTTTAGGTATAAGGAAAAGATATATAGGTATGTATATAGACTGAAAGAAAGTTTAGAAGGAAAGTGTTACCGGTGATGACTTGGCCGGTGGCTTCAGCTTCTTCCACAGTCATTGTGAAAGCCTATCGCCTCGGTACATTCCTCCTTGCGGGAGAAGCATTCCTCTGTCCGTTTCTTGGTCCTTGAGGTACGTTCCGTTGAGCTTGATGGAACTGACCAGGAATAGGTGCAGTCGGTCCATGAAGGTGTGGAGCAGGGAGAGCTAGTCTTGGAGCAGGTGCCTGGATGGCTGGGCGCTGCTGATAAGTAATTGCTAGTCTGGGTGCAGCATTTGGGTTATGTCTACGAGGACAAGACCCAATGTCATGAGTGGCTAAGCCGCAGACTAAGCAAAGGCGATTTGCATGCCGACAGTCTTTCGCCAAATGTCCATCTCTCCCGTAGTAGATACAAAAGGCTGGGTTGGGCCGGTTGTTCGGTACTCCCGGTCTTCTGGGAACAAATTGTGGCCTTGAAGAGGCTCCTCCTGCCATCTGAGTGGCAGGGCGCTTCATCCTGGTAGAGTGGGGTCTGCCCTTCATCTTTACTACTGCCTTATATCTGCGGACAGCTTTCAGGGCCAACTCATGGGTTAGTGTCACGCCCTGCTTCCCAGAGCGCGCTAAGATCGGTACGTGACAGAGCCAACCATGCTACATGTGGTTAGGAAAGATCCCTCCACAGTCACATTACGGCTGTCTAGAGATATCAAGAACAGTAGAAATAATAAACAACTATCTAATACATGTCCATGAGCCAGAATAACGAGTCAAGAATAAAAATGCGGAAGCAATAGATCCAATGAACAATAATAAACTGGAATGTACGTCCCAAAATACGGGCTCACATCAAGAATAAAATAATACTGAAAGAAACTAACTAACTATAAACAGGTCCTCACTGCTCGGCCTGTTGATCAAAATACTCATGGACTGCCTGCGATAAGGATAAGGGATCTGGGCTATGCAAAACCCAGACGTCAGTGCGTCATAATATCAATAATTCTAAGCAAGCAGGATGTGATGAAATATGCAGGCATGAAGTATGAACAGTAACAAGTCTTTAGTAGCAAGTAAACCGTAACATGAATATAGATTAGTGAACAAGATATAAACAGGTGAAGTGCAGTGAGTTATCTAAACTGTGCTATAGGGTTATCTACTCTAAAGTTATTCGAAATCAATTTATGTAATCCTCATCGTAACCCATCGGTCTATACCCCGTTCAACCCCACGGGACCACGGTAACAAGATATGATAGACTGTGAGTCTATGTCCCGTTCAACCCCACGGGACCACGGTAACAAGTTGTAATAGCCCTTTGAGTTACGTTCGGATACATTCTTGATCTCCCCATATCCCCAAGGTTATGTGTGTAAGTCAGGTATTGATAAATCTGGAGCTAATACCAACACAGGATCAAGCAGGTACAGGTTTGTCTGTATAGACAACATGAAATGTCCGTAGGGACAACAGGTTAAGATTGTCGGCATTAATAACAAGATTAGGTAACATGTCAAGCTATGGTACATCAGGTCATGTCAGGTGGTGTACATTTATCAAGTCATGTCAAGTAGTGGTGTATCAGGTCATGTCAAGTAGTGCACAGGTATCAAGCGGGTGCTCATAATCAAACTGTAGCAAGTATTGAATCAAGGTGAAAATACGGATGTACAATAAAAGCATGGATGCACAAATATCGATTAGGGGTCACATCATGACTAAGTAGGATGCACAATTATCAAGCATGGTGCACTAATACAACAGTAATATGAAATAATATGGTCTCGGCGTGCAACTAGATATGTAATAAACCGTACGGATACAGACGGGTACTATAAAACTGTAAATCGGTAAAATTAGCTGAATATTAAAACACAAGCACTATTATTTATTAAATAGATATTGATATAATAATATTAACATGGATAACATATTCAAACCGATTAATAACTATAAAAGTGGTATTGATTAACCATGCACAAGAAAGTTCCGTTCAGAAATTCAGCGTCACCCTGATTTGTAAAATAGCTTAAAAATAACAAACGTTCTCCATAAGGGATGTGTATTATACCAAAACAAAGATAATTCAATAAGATTTTCATTTTTATAAGTTGAAGTATCTCAGGTTCTTCCTACAAAAAGGTATGAACATTTGAAGTCGAAAGTTTGCTGCTAGAATTTCCATGGACAGCAGTTTAGAGATATTTTCATTTGCATTTTACGTTATTTAAACAATTTATTTTGCAAGTAAATATTTCATAGAGTTATAGTATTCTGAGTTAGCTTCGTAACGAACTAAAGAACGTATACTAATAATTTTTCTATAATTTATAATGAATTTTATAAGCTAAGGTGTACAGTAAATTTCAGATTTGTCGTATCCGCTTTGCAACGACGTTTCATGTGTAAATTATAATATTTTCAAACTATATTTTGTATAATATTATAAAATGCAGATTATAAACTAATTAAAGATAATAATAAGAAATATTACGACGATATATATTTTAAATGATATGGATGCAAACGGGTATCCGAAAACGGTAAAACTTTAATATGGATGTACAGTGTAATCAACATGTGATATTTTTATTCATATGGATGCAAAATAATATACATAGCATGTAGCAAGATAAATTAGCATGCGACTAGATATGTAAATATTGATATGGATGGATACGGATGTCCGAAAACGGTAAAACTGTAAAATGGTAATGTGGGATGCATAACTAAACATTATGTGATGTTATTATTCAAATGGGTGTAATATATTATAGTCTAGCATGTAACAAGATAAATTTGCATGCACTAGATATGAAATAAATTATACGGATGCAAACGGACGTCGTAAAATAGTAAAATGATAACAGGGGATGTACAATACACTAAACATGAAATATTATTATTAATATGGATGTAGTTTATATCATAGCATGTAGCAAGATAAACTTGCCTCGATCGAATCACGCGACGGATACGCACAGCACGTCCGACGTCGGTAAATCGTCGCAACGCACACGCGACACACGGTATGGGTCCAGGCAAGGCAAGAGGGTGATCACACAGGCAAGGTACGTTCACTGGATCACTCGGATAGTCAGCGACGAGCACGGTTCCGGTGGTGATCACCGGAATCAAGAAACAAGATCAAGAAAAATAAAGAAGAAAGAAGAAGAAGTAAAAAGAAGATGCCGTGTATTAAATAAGGAAAGAAAAAAATATATATATAAATATATATATGCAGAGGAAAGAGAGAGAGGGGTTGTTAGTTTGTTAGGAAATTAGTTTAGATTTATATTTTAAAAAAAATATTTTATTAGTTAACTAAATTTTAATTTATATCAGTTTATAAAATTAATATTATATAAATAAAATTTGATATTCTGGTAAATACAAATATTGTCCAAAACACGCCCGGGTCGGATCTAAAATTCAGTTTTAAAATATGAAAAATATACATGTCGACCAAAACTAAAATTGGATATCCGGGTAACAAAATACATGCCCCCAAGAAAGGATGCACGTACGTGCACGTAGTCATCCAAACAAGTCCGTTTCACTGAACGGAACGAGAACAAGATGCGCAGATTCTACCACAGGGTTAGGGGTATCGTGCAGGCCATGCAATGTATTTTTAAAATATTTTACGTGACTTAAAATGTTATATTAAAATGCAGATGCCAGATAAAATACGAGTATGCAATGTACAAATAAATGAAAGTGCACGAGTCCATGTAACAGGTCAGAATAAATCATAAACATAAATCAAGACTGGTTTCAAGTAAGCGGGTCGGGTCGGATGCAAATACATATGTCAAAACACTATTCGCACCCAAAACATAGTAAATCAGGAAAATACCATAAATAAAGAAATACAAGAACTGGAATTGGTATAAATGCACTAGGGTGTTATAGTTGGGAAATCCCATGTAGCTAAAGCAGCTTGGATTTCCGGATTTAACCCTTGCTGAAATCGTCTGGACATGATCTCAGCAGTTGGTATCAAATGTGCCGCGAACCTGTTAAGGTCTTGTGTTAGCTGTGTAATATGTGATATTTGAAAATCAAATATTGAGACATATCTTACCTACTGAGCATGGTAAACTTAGCGTCACATTCATTCACTGATTTGGTCCACATAGAACCCTGTTGAAGGTGAATGAACGGCTGCTCCATATCAAATCAGGCAGTCTCTAAGAAGTATTTCACGTCGAACATGTTGTGAAAAGTCCTCCATTCGATAGGTTGGTCAAGACGGCTTTCTTCCACCTTCCACCAAACTCGTGCATTGTCAGTGAGTTGCAGCTTTGCAACTCAAACCCAAGCTATCTCTGGCACTTGTGCTGCCGCCAGATCATCCTCAATACTTTGATCCCATTCCTCTGCTTCCAGAGGGCTCCCTTTTCCCGAAAACTGTTTTGGGTGCAATGCCCGGAATTGCTTCACTCCGGGCGCTTCCGCTTCTGAACAGTTTATCAAAATAGCAGTCTGCTGCTGCTGTCCTTCCAGGAGGCTGCGGATTGCCTCAAACAATACCGTCTGCTCATTGATCGGAGCAGCGACAGTAGGCGTAAGCGGTAGAGGTGGTGGTGTATTGTTGAAATCGGTACTGGTCTTGTTTGGAGAATCCATAATCTTGAAAGAAAATTTTGAGTTATGAAAGATTCAATGTATATGAAATTGTAAGATTCAAAGAATATAAAATGTAAAGAATGTTTTTAGTTGCTGATTCTTATGTTATATTGCTTAGGACTTGTTCATATCATAATATTGCAATTCATACGCCCCATTTTTATTCATTTTATAAGTAAACAGGTACTCTTGACGCACGTTTGTTGCATGTTACAGGATACAGGCTCTTGGAGCAAATACAGTGAAAAAGACGAAAGTTGATACAGGAATAGGACTTTTGACGGATCCTAGTCAAGCCTAAACTAATAACAGTTCACATGGGTATAAGACAGTGCAAGGTCCAGAAATGTCAAAGCAAAACGGTTAAAAGATCGCTACATGTTTTCACTAAAGATCTGGAGAAGAGTAAGAAGCCAAACAGAGAAATGGGAAGAATATATGACAAGCCCAGACAACCACAAAGGACCCCAGAAAAGATGGTGGAGTGATCCCACCAAAGGGCCGCGGAACCGCGGCCCAAACCACCCCTATGCCGCAGTTCCGCGGCCATTTAATGCCCGTGTCGGCGCCGACTTCTTGTGTCGGTACGTCGGTGCGGGTGTTGGGATTTTCCGTGGGCATATCTGTAAAATCATGTGTGCGAGAATTTGTAACCCTAGCTTCCCTGTTTCCTTATAAATTGTACTAACAAAGCTGTAAAACGTATGCCTCTTTTCAATCAATAAAATTCAGATTTGTTGGGAGATCTAGAGCATCATTTTTGTAAGTGTTTTTAATTTTCTTGCCTTAGTGTTAATTCTTTTCTTACCCTAGCTAGCTAGTATAATTATTGCAGTAGAGTAATCATATCACTTGCCTTAGTTAACTAGTGTAGTTCTTTTTAATCTGCAGTAGATAAGTAATAATTTTAGACCCAAACAGCACACATTAAAACATAACAAAAAAAAATGTCATTTTTAGAAATTCCCCTAATGAGCGAGTAAAATCCTCGCTTGTTAGGGTTAGGAACAAGGGAGGGAGAGAGAGAAGAATATCTCTCACCTCCTTCAATGCCAATACATTTTTCATAACTAGAACTTCATGCACGCATGCATGATCCGCTCCCTACGGCACTCTACCTACGAGGTAACGGTGAACCGTAGTATAAAGGGCCGGACATACATGACGTCCATGAAGGTTGTAGCAATTAATAGCAAAGGACGGACAAGGATCTAGAGGAAGAAATTTCGTTTCTTCCCAATCATCCTAATCCCCTTTGCTAATAATTGTTATGATATCTAAAAAGCTTTAATTAAAAGGCATTGAAAGAGGTAACAATGTTAATCTCATCAACCCTACCTTAGACCTAATCCTAACAAGTTCTTTAATATCGTATAATTAGTTTTTAAATCAGTCAACAAAAACCAAACCACCATCGGAATCAACTCGTAAAAACACAAACCAGAAAATTACACATCTTTGTGGATCGACCCGTACTCACCGGCTAGCTGCAAAGCGACGCCGTTTCATATTACGGTAAACAAGTAACTTTGGACTAATCAAATGGCGACGTTGCCGGGGATGGCGTAATCTTTCTTTTGTGTAATTTCGGGTTGATTTAAATTCTTAAAAAAATCATAAAAATCAGAAATAGAAAAATACAAAAACATTTTATCGATTTTTATCTTTTTGAAGGGTTTTATGGTTTGAATCTTGCAGGAACAGCGAAGGATTGCGAATCTGGAAATTTACAGAGGGCAAAACAGAAGTGGGTGCATAAGAACAGAGAGGAATTGCAAGCACAGAACAGTACAAATTTTTTCAGACGATGAACCCACTAAACTGTCGCGCTTCCGCCGCATAAGTGGGCTTCCCACCGCGGTTCCGCCGCGCAATTGCCACGTCAGCGCATCAATTTTACATGGTTTGATCTCTCCCTCTCCCCTCTGCAACCTACAATATATCTACTGTAAAAACTTTCTACAGGAATTCTTTGCGCTAAAAATTCTTTCTCCCCCTTCTAAATAACAGATTTTCTGCAGGTTTCTTTGCGCCGCGCTAAAAATTGATTGCAAGTGAATTTTATGGTTTTGCATAATTTAATCGGACTTTAAAGGGCTAATTGACCAAACTCAGATTGGGTAGGGATTTCATCACCCTTCCTAGGACCCCAGAAATCACTTTAAAGCATTTGCATTGACCACAATTAATAAAAAATACTAGACTCAGCCCTAAGGATATCGAGCTCAATAGGAAAAGGACTAGTATAGGCATCGACCGTTTATCCTAACTGACTTTGCGGTGTCTAGGCTAGTGGTTTTTAATTAGGCTCACTACTGTGGTTCCTTCCCACTTACCTGGCCATACTTGTCGGTGAAGAGGCGGTTTGAGGTCCTATTTCTAGCCCTAATTAGAAGCTGTCTAGCAGACCTAGGTGACCCTAGATCTAGGCCTGATTGTGCATGTGTGGTTGATACATTTGTGTCACGAGTCTCTTTTCAAAAAACCTCTTTTGCAAAACTCTCACATAAAAAAAAAGAAAAATCTTTTCAAACTTGCAACTTCTCTCTAAGAAAACTTGCAACTCACTTCCACCACTTCCCTTCACTGACGTTATCTTACCTCCACATTCTGTCTTTCTTTTTCCTGACTACACTACCCCTTTAGTGTATGTCACTTTGGCCTAGGGATACTAACGCCCGATTAGTCCGTGTTTCGTTGGTACCGACCGACGAACCCTTCGACACCGAAGTCGACATTCCGTCCACTTTCTTACCCTCACCTTCAAATTCTTTCACCGAAGGCAAGTCGGGATTCAACCCCAACAATACCTTACCGACGGGAAGGATTCCACCTCTGTTAGGTGCGAATAACCCGAACCAACCGCCTGTTGAAGCGCCCGCACGAGTTGCGCTCCAGGACCTCTTTTACCCCGTCCGCACTTCTTTACCCACCTGTCTTTCACCCCCACCGGCAAATGGGGACAATTTTGAAATAAAACCACATTTCATCAATATGCTGCCAAAATTTCATGGTTTGGAATCTGAAGATGCATATATCTTTATCAATAAATTCCAAAATGTGTGCGCTATGATGAAAACGACCCAATTAAGTGATGACGCTATAAGGCTAAGGGTTATTCCTTTCACCTTATGTGACCTAGCCGAGAAGTGGCTATACAGCACCGCATCACATTCCATTAGAAATTGGGACGAGTTTGTGAAAGCTTTTCTAAAAAAATTTTATCCTCATCACAAAACTGCCAGAATCCGCAATGAAATAATTCAATTCTCACAACTTCCTTCCGAACCCTTTTGGAAGTGTTTCGAGAGATTTAAGGACCTACTAGTTCAATGCCCTCATCATGGGATCGAAAGTTGGCAACTTTACCAAACATTATACGAGGGATTGAACTCGGCAACGAAGCAGTTGCTAGAAACCATAAGTCAAGGTCATTTTCTCTCCAAGTCTAGTGACGAAGCATGGCAGTTTCTTGAGGATCTTAGTGAGCAAACTATTCGGTGGGAGAGTACCAAGACCACATCATCTTCTTCTAGTGGTCAATCTAGGGCAGGCGTACATCATGTAGAAATGTCGATTGCTATGAAGGCCGAGATGGCCGCTCTTACGAAAAAGCTAGAAGCGATTGAGACCAAAATCTCGTCGTCTTCTCCTGCCCCTGTTATGCCTCCACGAACTGTTTGTGCTTGTTGTGCGGATCCGTCGCACCTAACCGAAGAGTGTCCTTATAATGCATCTACTCAAGGGCAGGATCAAGTCAATGCTGCATTTCAGCAACGACAAAGGAACGATCCGTACTCTTCGACATACAATCCGGGGTGGAGGAGTCACCCAAATTTCGCTTGGAACCAAAATCAACAATTCCAAGGAAATAACAATTTTCAAAGACCTCCTCCTCCACAACAACAACAAGCACCTTCACAAACTCAATTTCAACCGCAACAATTTCAACAGCAACCTTACCCTAATCAGGTGAACAATTTTGTGCCTAACAATGCTTACCAGCCAAACAATTATGTTCAACCTAATAATGATAAGGTTATCTCGCTCGAAAGAAGTCTAGATGCGTTCCTTAAGCAATTTACACAGTCTACAGCAAGACTTGAGACTTCTATTCAATGTTTAGTGCAAAATAGTGTCTCACACGATCAAAGCATCAAATCTATTGAGGCACAAATTGCACAACTCAATGTAGCTTTGAGCGAGCGCGAAAAAGGAAAACTCCCATCTCAACCACTGCCCAACCCCGGTCACGCACATGCTGCAAATCAACAGCAGAATCATAATGTAAATGCAGTGACCACGTTGAGATCGGAAAAAGTGTTGCAAAACAATGTGGGTATTGACAATAACACCCCTGCCGGTGGCCCTTCTTCATCTTCTTCACCTTCTTCTTTAGAGCCTATTCTCCACCCTTCACAAGGCTCTACGTCTTCCAGCTCGAACGGACCCGTTTCTCACAACACGAACACATCTACACGGGGTGCCGTTCCAACTCGACAATCTGATCCGCAAAAATTGGACTCAACCACCTTTCAAAATGTTCCTTTTCCTAATCGGTTGAGATCCAAGAAACCAACTCCACAGATGAAAAAGATTGTAGAGTTGTTCAAATAGGTTAGCATAAATATCCCTCTTTTGGATGCAATCCAGCAAGTTCCTTCATATGCAAAAATTTTAAAGAACTTATGCACCAAAAAGAGGAAGTCGCAAGTGCCAAAGAAAGTTTTTATGGCTAGTGCTATTAGTGATGCTCTTGTAAATTCCTTACCCCCAAAGCAAAAGGACCCCGGGTGTCCTACCATTTCGATAACAATTGGGGACAAGAACATCAATAGAGCACTATTAGATCTTGGCGCGAGTGTCAATTTGCTACCTTATTCTGTGTACGAGCAATTGGGCGTTGGAGAGCTTAAGCCCACTTACTGTACTCTCCAAATGGCCGACCGGTCAATAACCCATCCTAGAGGAGAGCTGGAGGATGTGTTAATTAGAGTAGGGGATTTTATTTTCCCCGTTGACTTTATCGTGATGGATAAACAACCTGTCGCTAACCCCCGGAACCAAATTCCGGTAATACTTGGTCGACCATTTCTGGCAACTTCCAACGCAGTGATCAATTGTCGTAATGGTTCAATGAACCTATCTTTCGGCAATATGACAATTGAGCTCAATATTTTCAAGTTAGGAAGTCAGCCTGCTGAGCCTAATACTAGCATACTCGATATTTGCTCGATCAATGAGATCGTGGAGGAGGACTGTGAGTTCGAGAATTTTTTGTTCGATCACAGCAATATTAACGTCACTAGTGCGTTCCTCCTAGAATCCGACACAGCTTTCACGGTGGATAATGATTTTGAGTATTTTACCTTCGTTGACGACTTTGAAGACTCATCACCTGAATTGGAGTCTTTTGCTTTTTCGGATGAGTTAATTGAACCATCCGACTCTGTTGTGTACACTAGATTCGAACCTTTGATGGAATCCTTCGAGTTTGAAACAGTTACCCCATTGTTACCATCTATTGTTTCACCTCCTAAACTCGAATTGAAGCTTTTGCCGTCGCACCTAAAATATGCTTATCTAAGTGATAATGAGACCTTACCCATCATTATATCGGCCTCTCTAGCTCTTGAGCAAGAGAAGGCTCTTTTGATGGTCTTACATAATAATCGGCAAGTTTTCGGCTGGTCTATGGCGGACATTAAGGGGATTAGTCCCCTCATAGTCGAACATCATATACACTTGATGGATGATGCCAAGCCGGCAAGGGATCCTCAAAGACGCCTCAACCTCATTATGAAAGAGGCTGTTAAGAAGGAGATTGTCAAGTGTCTGGATAGTGGTATCATTTACCCTATCTCGGATAGCCAATGGGTTAGCCCAATCCACGTCGTGCCAAAGAAATCGGGCATTACGGTCATTACCAATGAGGCAAATGAGTTAATTCCCACTCGCACCCAAACTGGGTAGCGAGTCTGCATAGACTATAGAAAACTCAATGCCGCAACAAGGAAAGACCACTTTCCTTTACCTTTCATTGACCAAATGCTCGAGCGATTAGCAGGGCACGAGTTCTACTGCTTTCTAGATGGCTATTCCGGTTACAACCAAGTCCCCATCGCCAAAGAGGATCAAAACAAGACAACATTCACTTGTCCCTTTGGCACTTTTGCTTATTGTCGCATGCCCTTTGGGTTATGCAATGCACCCGCGACATTTCAGTGGTGTATGATGGAGATCTTTTCAGACATGGTTGAAAAGTTCTTGGAGATCTTTATGGATGATTTCTCCATCTTTGGCGACTCCTTCGACGAGTGTTTACGGCATCTTGACGCTGTTCTTACCCGCTGCAGGGATAAGAACCTAACATTGAATTGGGAGAAGTGCCATTTCATGGTGCGAGAGGGCATTGTCCTAGGACATGTCATGTCGCAAAATGGCATCGAGGTTGATAGAGCTAAAATCGAAGTAATTTCTAACCTCCCTCCCCCTAAATGCGTCAAAGATATCAGAGCCTTCCTTGGCCACGCCGGTTTTTACAGACGGTTCATCAAGGACTTTAGCAAGATCGCTAGACCCTTGACTCTCTTACTGGCCAAGGACACAACTTTTGCTTTCGACTCCACTTGCATTGAAGCATTCGAGTCTTTGAAACATTCCCTCATCTCTACGCCCATCCTCTCATCTCCCGACTGGACACACCCCTTCGAAATCATGTGCGACGCATCAGATTTTGCCATTGGCGCTGTCCTTGGACAGCACATTAATAAAATGCCGCATGTGATTTATTATGCCAGCCGAACACTAAATGAGGACCAACTAAACTACACAACAACAGAGAAAGAGTTTTTAGCGGTTGTGTTTGCACTTGAAAAATTTCGGCCTTATTTAATTGGCTCTCCAGTCGTTGTATATACCGATCATTCAGCTCTTCGCCACCTTTTTGCGAAGAAGGATGCTAAGTCAAGGCTCATACGTTGGATCCTTTTACTACAAGAGTTTGACCTTGTCATAAAGAACAAAAAAGGATGTGAAAACGTAGTAGCTGATCACCTATCACGACTTCCTTCTTCGCCCACGCTCGATCTTCCAATCACTGATGTTTTTCCCGACGTGCAACTCTTGACCGTTTCTTGCGAACCATGGTTCGCCGATATTGTAAACTACTTAGCCACCGGCCTGATACCTAATGATTGGTCGAAACAGGATAAACTTTGATTTTTATCCCAAGTAAAGCATTTTTACTGGGATGAACCCTATCTTTTTAAATACTGTTCCGACCAAATCATTCGTCGGTGTGTACCTGAAAGTGAGGTCAAGAGCGTGCTGTCTTTTTGCCACGATCAAGCATGTGGCGGGCACTTTGGCCCAAAGAAGACAGCCGAAAAAGTTTTGCAGTGTGGTTTCTATTGGCCACGACTCTTCAAGGATGCATTTGAATACTGCAAAACTTACTCCCGGTGCCAACACTTGGGCCGGATATCGCGGAGAAACGAAATGCCGCTCCAACCAATTTTAGTTGTGGACATTTTTGATGTTTGGGGTATAGATTTCATGGTACCATTTCCTAACTCTTTTGGAAATGTGTATATTCTTTTGGCCGTTGACTACGTTTCAAAGTGGGTTGAGGCTGTGCCCAGCCGAACGAACGATAACAAGGTTGTCGTTCGATTTCTTAAAGAACACATCTTTTCTCGATTTGGGCACCCTCGGGCGATAATAAGTGATAATGGTTCTCACTTTTGCAATAGGACTTTCGAGTCCTTAATGCGCAAATACTCTATTATCCACAAACTGTCAACGCCATATCACCCCCAAACATGTGGGCAAGCCGAGGTTTCAAATCGGCAAATAAAGCAAATCTTGGAGAAAACGGTTTCTAAAAACCGTAAAGATTGGTCACTTAAACTGATTGATGCACTATGGGCTTTCCGTATTGCATATAAGACCGATCTTGGTATGTCTCCATACCGGCTTGTTTACGGGAAGGCTTGCCACCTCCCAGTGGAGATTGAGCATAAAGCTTTTTGGGCTATCAAAGAGCTAAATTTATCTTTAGGAGATGCGGGCAGCAATCGAAAGCTGCAGTTGAGTGAACTAGAAGAGCTGAGGGATGAGGTATATGATAATGCCCTAATTACTAAAAACCGAGCTAAGGTGTTCCACGATAAACACCTTTTACGAAAATCTTTTGAACCTGGTCAGCAGGTTTTACTTTATGACACTCGGTTACATTATCATCCCGGCAAGCTCCGTTCCAGATGGAGGGGACCTTTTATAGTCCGCACCGTTTATCCGCACGGTGCTGTTGATCTTGAGAATCCTGAAGACGGTACCTTATTCAAAGTGAATGGGCATCGACTAAAACCGTTCTTCACAGCGAACCCATCGGAGGAGCTCCTATTTTTGCAGGAGCCGATTTACACTGATTGATCCTCCTCCACTTTCACCACCGAATTACCAATCAATTTTCCAAAACTTTATTTAGCATAAGTTTGGGGGTGTGTATCATTTGTAATAATGTGAATAAACAGGGAATGCCGACATCTTGACTCTCTTGGTTTAGCATGACAGTGAGGACACTGTCAAGTTCAAGTTTGGGGGTATGCTCGGTACGTCTTCTTCCTTCGCATTCATTTGTATATATTTTTGCATTTGCATATTTATTTGAAGACCTATAAAAATTGAAAAAAATTCAAAAATTTATAAAAAATTATGGTATTCAATTTTGGCCATATTTAACTTGAGTTTGACAAATAGGTTAACTAGCTACGAACAACTAGATCTTAAACTTGGTAAATTAAAAACCCTAAAAATAAGCTTCTTTAAAGATTAACGGTAGAAAGTATATGTCTTTGTAATTTATTTAGAAATAGGCAAATTTTGAGTTCACTTTTTGGGCTAAGTTGAAATAAAGGAAAAATATTGATATTCTTATTAGAGTATAAGTTTGAAAAATAATTCCTGGCTTAAGTATGGATTCTGAAAATGTATACCCTACAAAATTGCACAATCACACACCTTAAAGCTTGGAATAGTAGAGGAGCCCTTGAAATGCTCTTGTCTATAAGTCCCTAGTACGAAGAAAATAAAAAAATACAAAAGTGAAAAAAAAAATGAACACTGGTTTTGTGATTACTTAAGGCTAAAAACAGAAAAATATATAGTGAGGGTGCTTCATCACCTAGTGCCTTAGACCAACTGGTTTGGGAGTCACTGCTAAAAGCCTTGGGTGTTGCAGAATTAGGAAGTACGCTTTAGAATGCAAACGCATTTTGTAATCGGTCGTTGGTACCTCAAGAAGTATTAACGGTCGCATGAAGGATGTGTAAGCAAAATTCACCAATTAATAAGTGCTTGGACAAAGGACAAGGGTATGATTGCTTAATTTGAATTTCCAAGTGTAGGGGTGATCTATACACACACGTGGGGATATGTGATTAGAGTTTAGATAAGAGAAATGAATGAAGAATAAAACTTATATCTTTAGTAGAATTGACAGAAAAATTCCTAAGTGGAGATGGAACCCTAAAAGGAAAACCTAAGAAATGCTGAAAGCTGAATGAGTCTATCGAACATATATAATCTTAAGTTAAGTTATGAGGAAGTGTGAAGAATATGGGTGGAAAGTTTATGAGTCGATGATAATAGAATTCTGTGTTAGAAAACCTAATTGGAGAATTATTGTCGAAAGAGCCAAATGGATAGGATTTTGTGGGTGTAATCCGCTGAAAACCCTCAGGAGACAACACTCCTCCTACTAGGGACACCTAGAGGTTTAACGGCTTGTTGCACGAGCTCAGTGCAATCGCGTTTCCCTGCGAAAGTGCGGTTAGCTTTTATTGAAAATAAAATAATAAGTTTGCTCGAGGACGAGCAAAATATAAGTTTGGGGGTATTTGTTCATATCATAATATTGCAATTCATACGCCCCATTTTTATTCATTTTATAAGTAAACAGGTACTTTTGACGCACGTTTGTTGCATGTTACAGGATACAGGCTCTTGGAGCAAATACAGTGAAAAAGACGAAAGTTGATACAGGAATAGGACTTTTGACGGATCCTAGTCAAGCCTAAACTAATAACAGTTCACATGGGTACAAGACAGTGCAAGGTCCAGAAATATCAAAGCAAAACGGTTAAAAGATCGCTACATGTTTTCACTAAAGATCTGGAGAAGAGTAAGAAGCCAAACAGAGAAATGGGAAGAATATATGACAAGCCCAGACAACCACAAAGGACCCCAGAAAAGATGGTGGAGTGATCCCACCAAAGGGCCGCGGAACCGCGGCCCAAACCACCCCTATACCGCGGTTCCGCGGCCATTTAATGCCCGTGTCGGCGCCGACTTCTTGTGTCGGTGCGTCGGTGCGGGTGTTGGGATTTTCCGTGGGCATATCTGTAAAATCATGTGTGCGAGAATTTGTAACCCTAGCTTCCCTGTTTCCTTATAAATTGTACTAACAAAGCTGTAAAATGTATGCCTCTTTTCAATCAATAAAATTCAGATTTGTTGGGAGATCTAGAGCATCATTTTTGTAAGTGTTTTTAATTTTCTTGTCTTAGTGTTAATTCTTTTCTTGCCCTAGCTAGCTAGTATAATTATTGCAGTAGAGTAATCATATCACTTACCTTAGTTAACTAGTGTAGTTCTTTTTAATCTGCAGTAAATAAGTAATAATTTTAGACCCAAACAGCACACATTAAAACATAACAAAAAAATGTCATTTTTAGAAATTCCCCTAATGAGCGAGTAAAATCCTCGCTTGTTAGGGTTAGGAACAAGGGAGGGAGAGAGAGAAGAATATCTCTCAGCTCCTTCAATGCCAATACATTTTTCATAACTAGAACTTCATGCACGCATACATGATCCGCTCCCTACGGCACCCTACCTACGAGGTAACGGTGAACCGTAGTATAAAGGGCCGGACATACATGACGTCCATGAAGGTTGTAGCAATTAATAGCAAAGGACGGACAAGGATCTAGAGGAAGAAACTTCGTTTCTTCCCAATCATCCTAATCCCCTTTGCTAATAATTGTTATGATATCTGAAAAGCTTTAATTAAAAGGCATTGAAAGAGGTGACAATGTTAATCTCATCAACCCTACCTTAGACCTAATCCTAACAAGTTCTTTAATATCGTATAATTAGTTTTTAAATCAGTCAACAAAAACCAAACCACCATCGGAATCAACTCGTAAAAACACAAACCAGAAAATTACACATCTTTGTGGATCGACCCGTACTCACCGGCTAGCTGCAAAGCGACGCCGTTTCTGATTACGGTAAACAAGTAACTTTGGACTAATCAGGACTTCATGCAGAATTGACCCGCATGTCCATGCAGAACTGACCTGCATGGGCCACCAACAAAATCTGTCACGCCCCGCATCCCGGTGTACGGGGAGGGGACGCGGCTAGGCCCGCTACGTATTTACTCCAAAATAAACACGATAAGAGTATCTAAGCAATATAAAGTAAATGTACACAAGAAAAATGACAAAAGTTATAATTGATCAACAACTTTTATTTATTAACAATTCTTTACAAGTACAACTGGAAATGTAAATACATGAATGGAAAGCAATGCCTAAACAATGGCATAACTGAAATGAAAAGTATGTACAAGTATTTAAAGCTCTGGGTTAAAGGCTAATTGCTCCAAATCTTCAGTGCTGAGCTCGATCTCCAGTGAGTCCGAATCACCTGATAACATTCCAAAGAAAAAAGAAAAGGAATATCGTCAGCCAAAAATCGCTCGATAAGTCCCAAAGATGAGTAGAGATAGAATAGACAGAAAGAGAATATAACTATTAATGTTTGATTATAATGTTAAAACAGTTGTTTGTAGTTTGGTATAGAATATGCCAGTATATATGTAACAACCGAGTCCAGTTATACCAATTCCAGTTACCGTATATGTATGGTGTGTGGTGTAATTTTATTTATCTTGCTTGACTGTTGCCAATTATAGTTTACACTGACATGTCTTATTCTGCATATAACAATTTAAGTCATCTAAAATTAAATTAAATTAAATTAAGTCATCTAAAATTAAATTAAAAATACTTGTCATGGCCTGCTCGATACCCCTAACCCTGTGGTAGCATCCTTGGATTGTGTTCTCGTTCCGTTCAGCGAAACGGACGTGTTTGGACGTCTACGCGCACGCGCGTGCGTCCGTTCTTGGGGGTATTGTAACATTTTGAAAATCGTTTCGGTGAAATTTCGAAAAAACGGTAAAATAAGGGGGTTTTCTGTAAAAAGCCAAAATACAAATATCTTTATTATAAGATTAAATATACATATTCTATCTATGAAATTGCTAGTATTTGGTGTTTATTGAGCCACTGGTGAAATTTTAAATTTTCTGAAATTTTTTTTATTTTATTATTATTTTAAGCCGTCACTAATACATTTAATTAGGGAAAATTACAAATTGGAATGAGTTGAAACAAATTTTGTGCATCATAAAACATTAAATAAAATTTTATCATGTGGTTTTTGAAATGAAATCGTTTGCCAAAACGGTTTAGAAAATATTGAATAAAAATGCTTATTTTGTGAAAATAAAAGGGTTTTGGTGCATATTGTATTGGTGTTTGGTGTTCATTGCTTCACACAAAACACCACATCTCTTTTTCCCCCTCTTGCTGGTCAAATGTGCAGGCCGCTCTCCAAATGTCCCCACCTCCAAAGATTTGAAAAAAAAACAAAGGGGAAAATGAGAAGAATGAATAAAGAAAGGATGTAAGTGTTGACTTGGAGTGTGGGCTTGTTTGACTTACACCCAACACCCTCATTCTCTCTCTCCCTCTCCCCCTTGATGCTGGCCGAGCCCTCCCTCTCTCCAAACTGCATCAGCCCTCCCCCAAATCCCACACAATTTTGCATTAAAAAAAATCCATAAAAATGCCTTAAAATCCCTACAAAATCAAGGCTAATTCCAAATCCAATCTCTACCCATTTCTCCATGACCTATTCTAAGTTGGATCTTGGAGGAAAGTTGGTGTTTTGGAGGCAAATTTCCAAGCTAGATCTCTAAAATTGGGAGGTATAAATATTAACCCTATATCGAATTTGTTGTTTAAATTGCTTAATCTAACATAATTAAGTGATAATTTGGTTCTTGTTGCTAATTTGAAAATTCAAGAATATGGTTTGAAGTTGTTTAAGGTTTGATTATTGGATTATGGTTGTGATGGGTAGATTAACATGTTATTGCTTGCTAAAATTAATCTAGTTGCTAGTTTGCATTTTTGTTAAATTAAATTTGTAATAGTTAAGCTATTTTGCTAACTTGGTTTTTAAAATTGGTTAAATAATTGGGTTTAAAAATGTAATTATGTTTTTCATGACTTCTTTAACATTATAAAATGTAGTTTAATACTTTAGTTCATGAAAATCCAAGCTAAATTGTTGTTTGTACATTTTTGCTATAAAATTGTTAAAATTGGCTATATTGTAAACTAGAATTTTGGGGTTAATGAAATTTAATGAGATTAAATTATGGAAATGATTTATATGACTTATTTAAGATATTTAATAAGTATATTGGCCGCTACATTCATTTAAACGTCGAGTTTTGTACTAAAACGGGTAATTTTTGCTTGCTAAATTTTCGGAAAAATGGCTTCTAAAGTGAATTTGGGGTTTTTATAAATTTTAACCTATTCTATATTCAAATTAGTATTCGTGAATGTGCAAATGAGTGTACTTGGGTTTTTCTCGATGGTCGGGCGTTTGCATGCCGACGTCGAGGGTTTTTGGGTTGGTTTGTGAGAGTAACCATAGGTTTTGACCTATGTGGGATTCGTGCGTCGTTTTGGTCATGAGTCGGATTTTAATGCGATATGGTGCGTTTTGATATGTAGGTATCCTATGTGGACTTCGAGACGGCAAGCAAGCGCATGGCGACGTCGGCACCGGCTAGCGAGGACCAGGTGAGTAAATTTATATCTACGGGGAGAAGTCGGGTGGATGGCGTATAGCACCCCCGCAGTCCGTGGTGGTGTATACGGATGCGTATACACACCAACAATTATTATATGTTATTTAGGATTAATAACGATGTTTAGGATGTATATTGGTGTGTTGGATTATTTTAGTGTTGCGAACCCTAGGTAGTGTTGCACTACACATACATACTTGCATGCATTCCTATTTATATGTGCTCATGGGATTCTTTTTAGTTATGTGTTCACATGGGTATGGGACCATGTGTTCATATACGGATTTGAGGACGATTCTTGGGATTGAGCTGAGTCGATGAGATTTGTTTTGTGGTTGTGATATCGGTTTGTACGAGACTGTCGATCAGTAGTCAGATCATGACTATATTGATGATTTTAGTATTGTACTAGACATAGGTCAGTACCCTGGACTATGATCTTGGATAAAGAGGATACCAGATGAATAGTGTGATGAATATGATATTAACCCGTACCCAGATTTGGGGATGCCGTACGACGGATTTACGTACGAGCTATATTTTGATGATTGATCCGCACTCTTGACTTGGGATGTCTGATTATAGGTACGGTAGCGGATATGATATTATTGAGGCGGGATCACCGACTAATATATATACAGGTATGTATATGTATCGACTCAGATGTTAGGCGGCTTCCTTACCTGTAGTCCAGCTTGTTAGCTTAGCCCTTTAGTTTAGTTTAGTTGTTAGATTAGATTCGATTCTTACCTATTTCAAAAACTAACGAATCGTGGGTATTTTAAAAGACAGCCCAAGGGATCCTACGGATATTTCAAAAGACGTATCTTTTCATAAAAACAACGTAGCCCCTATTTTCAAAACCCCATGATTCGTGTTATTTCAAAAGGCACCATTTGTAGGACTTATATTAGAATAATGCAGATTAGTTATAGTTGCGTCTAGTATTCAGCTCCCGCTCATTATTGTGGTTCGCTTCGCATCGCATGCTTATATTATGTTTCATACTCCATTATTGATATCACGCTGTTAGGACACCAGCACCATTACCGATGATGCGTATGTACCACGTACACTTACTTGTCGGCTCACACACATTTTCATCGGTAATTGCCATGTCACGTACACCTTAGAAAATATTATTGCTTGACATAGCCTGTTAGCTAATAGTTTAGACATTGTAGTTATTACTTGTTACTTCATGCATACTGTTATTCATTGTTATGCCGCATTCATGGATTCTCATGCATATATTCACTAT
This sequence comes from Agapanthus africanus, assembly GCA_030015575.1. Taxonomy (NCBI): domain Eukaryota; kingdom Viridiplantae; phylum Streptophyta; class Magnoliopsida; order Asparagales; family Amaryllidaceae; genus Agapanthus; species Agapanthus africanus. The sequence goes on from JASDDO010000019.1 coordinate 947,573,316, forward strand.
TTTACGTGTTATTGAGGTTTTGGATTCGGATTTCCATGAGATTTTCTGGATTTGGAGTAAAACCGCAAAAACATAAATTAAACCTTTTCTCTCTTTTAAAAATAAAAAGTGCGGTTTTCCCATGATGTATGAGTCGTCCACCATGAGTTTGCTGATGGATTTCGAGACCCGATTCGAGGAGTGGAGGAACCGTTTCGGGTACATGGTGGGCCCGGTGCGGTACCCCGGGGCAAGAGGAATGTGTTGTTGACGTTGAGCCCGGCAGGGGAGCACTACCGACCGGTGATATTACCCGACGCGTCGGATATCCGGAGGATACCGTCGTGGTCTTGAGATGGATGGTAGGGGCCGGTCTGGATTGACGGTACCCTAGATATTGATTTTGAGATATTGAGGTACAGAGATTGTGATACAGAGATATCGAGATATTTGGACACTTGTTTTGTGTCGATGCTGGGCACTGTTTTATGCTGATTTCATTTATGGTACCTCACTTTAAAAATACAGAAATCTCACTGATTTATGAAAGCAGTTTTCGTCAGTACATGCATTCTGTTCCGTGCATTCATACCTCATTCATATGATATATTGCTACCTGAGGCACTGACACGGGCACACGAGATCACACTCGGGTTAGATATTACCCTAGCCATTTTTATAGGCTGCATATTATACATATATTTGAGGATATATTATGATCATTGACCTAGGTTGCGTTATTTATACGATTTATGTGCGTAGATGTTTTTCTATTCACGAGTTGGCAACTCACCCCTGTTGTGCCCCAGTTTCTTGCAGGTTTCGCCGTACAGGTTTCTTTACGGCTTTGCGGGTACAGTTTCGTTCGGATGACTTGCTAGTAGGTGGGTTTATTTGTATCGTACCCATCATTGTACATTGTATATTATTATTCAGTTGTATCTAGAAGTTCCATCAACCAAACATGTATTTATTTTGAGATAGAGACCAGTGATGTTATTCCTTCGACCTTAGAGTCGCGCGTTATATTTCTGTGGTTTTCTTGTGGTTTTGAGTTTCCTTTTGAATTTTGATCCTCGCCGTTGGCGTTGTATATTATATTGCTTGTGTGGTTGTGACCGTCGATTGACGAAGAGCTAGCTCCCGTTTGGGGATGCCTTTTTATTGATTTCGTATACTATTCATGTTGTATCCCGTTTGGGGGCCAGTATTTACAAAGGAGACTCTGCCGAAATTTTCAGGAAATTTTTGATGTGTTTAGAAACCCGCATAATTCGGCTTATGCTATTAAAACTACTTATTTAAATTGGTTTTCCTTCACTCTACTATTTTTCTTGGTTTGCATACTGGGTTTTCGGTTTACTTAGATTACGTACGCCTCGAGACGTTCGTAGTTTAAGTGCCGGTCATGTTCCGTACTTTCGGGTCGTGACAGGTATGCTTTTTAATTACAAAATACTTCATTTTAATTTTTGGAACCTGCCAATAAATTTCATAATTCAAATTCAAATTTTTGGACCCGACCCGGACGCAATTCTGAAATATTTTGTATCCCGCCAAATCTTATTTATCTTTATTTTATTTTATTTAAAATTTCTTTAATCGGTATTAAAAATATTTCAGCTTACAAGATTTTTTCTTTTCAACTAAGGAAACTATTTACCAGTAAATCTTTTATAAAATTTTTCCTTTAACAAATTTCCTTCTCCCAACCAATCAGAAACTCTCTTTCCCTCTCTCCCATTTTCGTTTCCACCTATCACCTCTTCTCTTTCGCTTGGGTGGCCCCCACGAGCTTTCTCTCTCTGCTCCTCTCTCCTTCCCTTTCTCTTTCTCTCTCTCTCTCCGCTGCTCTCTCTTTCCTAAGTCTTTCTCTCTCCTCTCGCTTTTCCTTATCTCTCCTATCGCGGTAAGCTTAGGTCCCAACACCGCTTTGTTTCCTATCGTCACCGCCCACTATTCTTCGTCTTCTTCTTCTATATTTTTCCCCGGCGCCACGAAACCTTGTGAGGCAAGCCCTAACCCTACTCCTCTACCTCCTCCTCCCTCGACTCACCGCCGATCTAACCCCCTCTCCTCTCCTCCTCATCTTCCTTCTCCTCTTCTCCTTCCTTTTTCTCGATCTGCTTGACACTGCACACCCACAGCAGCCGCGGCCCACTTTTCCCGAACACCCTTCAACCCAACGTCACCGGTCGTCGCCAACGACCCCAGCCTCGCACCCACCATCATCACCATATCGTTTTCTTCCTCGCCTCTGCATCAACACCCCAGCAGACCCTGCACTTACCCTACAGTAAAACCCTAGTGCAACCTAACCCCTCGACTGAGCACCCTGAACCCTCACCAGAGCTTCGCCGACCACCACCGTCGACGCTATCGCCCTCTGAAGATCCTGTGGGTAAGCCTCCTCCCCTCAACTTCTCCATCCTCCTTTACTGTTTCATATTCCATACTTTTCTCTTGTGATTATTCACTGTTGTTTTGAATCTCGGGAATCCGGTCGTGTCGTCGACGTTTCCCGACGCCCCAGCGTGGACCCCTGACCCGTGTGTTTCCGCTGTTCGTCGTTCGGATGCTTTCCGTGTACCGTGCGCACGTCGCGACTTTTCCCCGCCGACGCGTAACGTTCCGTATTCCGTTTCGCGACCTGTCGAGGCAAGTTAATCTTGCTACATGCTACTTTAAACTACTACTTATGCTATTTAAAGTTCTATATATCCCTTGATTGCACGTTACACCTGCAGCTTATATTTAATGCTATAATATTTCCTTGTAACAGTTTGACGTTCCGTTATATCATTTAGTTTCATCGCATGAAACATGCCTTGCTGCATTTAGTTCTACTATACATAGTACCCACAATCATAATTAAATCACATAACAATTATTGTATAGTCCACAGTACCCTTTTATGTTTTATACCCTGTTGGACACCCGTGTGATTCTTTAACCGGTTTTAGTTTAAAATTGCATCTTTTGAACCTATTATACAGGTTGGTGCATTTCTAGATTACGTAGTGCATGTTAACATGATTCTAACAGCCATATTTGTATACTGTAAATAAGTAATGATGACCATGCATCCATATAATGTAATGTATACCTATTTGCTTACCGTATTATCTGATCTAGTGTATTATTCTGATAGTATTCATGCTGGTTCATTTATAATCTTGTTTATGTTAGTTTGATTATGAGTACCCACATGACATCTTGTGCTCCCGACATGACCTAATGCACTGCCTACTTGATATGACATGGTACCGTATACTCCTGACATGACATGACACCTTTATACATTACCTGGTTTGACCTGATGTACCATGGCTTGACCCGTTACCTGATCTTGTGTCTAATGCCAACAAACTTGACATGTAGTCCTCACGGACCATTCCTGTTGTCTATCAAGACAAACCTGCTCTTACCTGATCCTGTGTTGGCATTAGTCCTTGATTACCGAATACTTGACTTGGACATACACAACTTGGGGGTATGGGGAAATCAGTATTGTAACCGAACGTAACTCAAAGGGCCATCCTATTGTTTGCCATTTTTCCGGGCGTTACGGAATACCCATTGTTTGCCATTTTTCCGGGCATTACGGAATACCTATTGTTTGCCGTTTTTCCGGGCGTTATGGAATACCCATTGTTTGCCGTTTTTCCGGGCGTTACGGAATACCCATTGTTTGCCGTTTTTCCGAGCGTTACGGAATACCCATTGTTTGCCGTTTTTTCGAGCGTTACGGAATAACTACCGACGAGTTACGATGAGGATTACATTACTTGGTTTCAAAGACCTTAGAGTAGAAAACCCAATAGAACAGTTTAGCTTACTTACTGCACAATACCCTGCACTGCCTGATTTATATTACTGTTACACCTGCTTTTCATTCATGTTTTTAATTGCATTGCCTGTGACTCTGTTTATATTTTATCACTTGTTGACATGACGCGCTGACGTCTGGGTTTTGCATGGCCCAGATTCCGTACCTTTGCTGCAGTCCGGGCAGGAGTACTTCAGCCAGCAGGCTGAGTAGTGAGGTTTCCGTATTAGTTAGTTCTTTTATTTCTACATTTTATTCCTGATGTGAGCCAGCATTATGGGACATACATTCCAGTTGTTTTGTATTGGATCTTTTGCTTCCGCACTTTTATTTATTCTTGACTCATGTTATCTTGGCTTATGGACATGTTTTAGATAGTTATACTTTGTTCTTGATATCTTTACAGCCGTAATGTGACTGTGGATGGATACTTCCTACCCACAGGTAGCATGGTTAGCTATGTCACGTGCCCAATCTAGCGTACTCTGGGAAGCGAGGCATGACATGGTTCTTTTGGTATCAGAGCCATATGTTAGTCGGGTTGATTCTTTTTGTAGTTGGGTATTGTACCCAATACACGAATCAGAATACCCGTGTTTAGGAAACATGTCCTGCCACCTTGCCGTTTTACCGTTCTTGAATCAAGTCCTTCCTGATTATATCTTTTACGGTGTGCAAACTTCCTTTGCATATCAACTCGAAACCTGATTCCTTGTTTATCTCTAGAACTTAGGCGACTTGGGTGGAGTTATGTAATTGTGGCTATGATACCGCGGCATAGTTACAATGCGGTACTCTATTTAAGTAACTTGGAGTTCTAGCCTTGATCTATATTTTGAATCTGTCATCATGCTAATCCTTGGGTGTTTTGGTTTCAGGAGTATGGCAGACAAGAATCTAAAGACGTACCAAAGGCGTGATGACGAACCCGCCATGCTTGGAGTGATACGGGGAATGCTGGAGAATCAAAAGAGACAGACCGAGATGATCCAGCAGCAAGCTGAATCGTTTCAAGAAGGTTTGTGGACCGTCCAGCAGTCCATGAGCAATGTTGTGGCCAGACCAATGGATCGTGTGGGTACCGTGGCGGATTTCAGGAGACTGGGTCCGTCTGTCTTCACTGGCCTAGAGGAGCCTTTGCCAGCGGAACAGTAGCTGGTTGATACGGAGAATCTACTTGTTGCGGCACAGATCCCAGAGGATAAGAGGGTGGATGTGGTACGCATCCAGCTGGTAGACTACGCCCGTGAATGGTGGCTTGTGGAAGAGACCCGCTTGCCCAAACCGATCAGTTGGGCGGATTTCTCGAAGAGTTTCTTGGAGAAGTTCTTCCCGCGGACTGCACAGGAGGAAATGGAGGAAAGGTTCGTCAATTTGAAGCAGAACGACGCACCTGTAGATGTACATGCAGCTGAGTGGACGCGGCTCAGTAGATTCACGGGACCTTTGGTTGCCAGCAGTGCTGATAGGGCAAGAAGATTCATGCGCAGTTTGGACGTGGACATCCAGAGGCAGATTGTCTCCCTGGGTTTGACCACTTTCTCACAAGTACTTACAGCAGCCCGAGAGCAGCAGAGTCTATCTATGAAGACCGGGGGTACTTCGCAGCCAGCAGTTACAGCACGGAAGCTGGCATTTGCACTGAATCGAGCACATGGACGCAAAGGTATTCCGGTGGACAGGCGTGGCGTTGTACCAATGAAGAAGCCAGTTTTGCCCGAGCAAAGAGGGAGGGTGTTGTGCGATTACTGCCAACGACCGGGTCATTATCGAAGAGATTGTCGTAAGAGACTTGGACTTTATCTTATTTGCGGATCAGCAGATCACACCATTGATACTTTTCCATCAAAGTTAAGGTTGAAGGAAGATACTCAGAAGCCACCGCAGAGACAGTTTCAGGAGCAGAAGCTGATAACTCAGGGACCCAATCAAGCTCGAGCCTTTACCCTGACGGCTGAAGAGGCTAAAGCCCCAGAGGAAGTCGTTTCAGGTACCTTACTTGTTCATGGTTTTCTCGCATTAGCGTCTTTCAATTCTTGTGCATCCCATTGATTTATGTTGTCCGAGTTTATTACTATACACTCGAAGAGTTGCAAGACCCTGTTTAGTTTTGGGACATACACACTGGGAATGGGAAAATCATAACTAATAGAAGGTGTAAGGACTATTCTATTGTTGTTGGTGGACGGGAGTTAATTGCAGATTCCTTAGTGGTTGTTACCGGCAGTTGTGAAGTCGTCTTGAGAATGGATTTCTCGGCGCTTTCCACGCTCACATTGAGCGTAGAGTAAAGAAAGAGAATTTTCAGATTCCCGGAAATCCAGAGGTTGTCTAGAGAAAGAAATTCTGTCGGGCCAGTTGAGTTTAGGACTAGGCCGACAAATAGTGTTCTTCGTCGATGGAAGTTGTTCAGAGGAAGCGCCAGATGTCGTTCGAAATTTCATGGACGTGTTCGAAGACATATCTGGATTACCGCCGAAGCGAGACATAGAGTTCGCAATTGATCTTATTCCTGGTGCATCGCCAGATTCTAGAGCGTTTTATCCAATGGCACCAGTGGAGTTGGAAGAAGTTGAGAAGCAGGTTACTGAATCACTTGAGAAGGGATAGAATCGAAGCAGTAACTCGCCTTGGGAAGCTCCAGTTCTTCTAGTAAAGAAGAAAGATGGCACAAGGAGGATGTGTATCGACTATCGAGATTTAAACCGGGTGACTATTAAGAACAAGTACCCGATCCCTCGCATTGGCTAATTGTTAGAGCAGCTTAGCGGCGCAAGGGTATTCTCGAAGCTGGATTTGCGGTCCAGATATCATCAGGTCCGAGTTAAACCAGAGGATATTGCAAGACTGTGTTCCGAACTCGGTATGGACATTACGAGTATTAGTGATGCCCTTCGGAGTAAAGAATGCACCGGCGATATTTATGGACTTGATGAGCCGAATCCTTCCACCATTCTTGGACCAAAGTTATAGTGGTATTTATTGAAGAGCATGCAGAATATTTGGTGATCGCATTGCGGACAGTGAGGCAAGGAAGATTGTACGCAAAGTTAAGCAAGTGCGAGTTTTGGCTTGAAGTAGGGAAGTTTTGGGGCATATCGTAGCTGGAGATGGAATCGCCGTTTATCCAAGGAAGATTGCGGCAGTTCAGGATTGGCCGATTCCGGAGTATGTTGTAGAGATTAGAAGTTCCTTAGACTTGCCGGGTATTACAGATAGTCATGAAGAACTCATGAAGGAGGTGCAGTTCAGCATGTTCCGTACATCCAGGAGGCACGAAGATGTACCGAGATTTGCGACAGCATTTCTGGTGGGAAGGCAGGAAACAGGAGATTGCTCATTTGGCAGCAGAGTGCTTAGTGTGTCGGCATGTTGAGGCTGAACACCAAAGGGTTGTTGGTTGATTGCAACCATTTCCGACTCCTCAGTGGAAGTGGGAGCATATGACCATGGATTTCGTGACGATTTACCGCGGAGTTCAAAGGGCAACATTGAAGGTTGGGTGATTGTTGATCGATTGACCAAGGCAGCTCATTCCATTCCTTTCGGGTTAGTCAATCAGCGGGAACTTTGGCAGAACGATACATGCAGGAGATTATAAGATTGCATAGAGTACCGGTGAGCTTTGTGTCCGACCGTGACACTCGTTTCTTAGCACTTCTGGAGGAGCTTACAGGAAAGTTTGGGGACTCGATTGAAGTTTAGCACCGCTATCATCCTCAAACAGATGGCCAGTTGGAGAGAACGATTCAAACTCTTGAAGATATGTTGAGAGCTTGCATGTTGGACTTCAAGGGTTCATGGAAGGATCATCTACATTTGGTGGAGTCTTCTTACAACAATAGTTTTCAGGCAACTATTCAGATGGCTCCATTCGAAGCTTTATATAGTCTTAAGTGTTGTTCACCAGTTGTTGGGACGATGTCGGTGAACGAAGATTGTTGAGACCGGGTTTGATTGTGCAGACGGTTAAGAAAGTTAATGCAATTCGAGATCTTGGAGCGTGTTGGTGTGGTAGCGTATAGTTTGGCGTTACCGCAGTCCTTGGCGAATGTGCATGATGTGTTTCATGTATCTCAACTCCGTAAGTATGTTCGGAATAAAACACACGTATTGGATCATTCGGAGCTGATGGTACGAGAAGACTTGACTTTTGAGGAGCTGTTCATATCATAATATTGCAATTCATACGCCCCACTTTTGTGCATTTTATAAGTAAACAGGTACTTTTGACGCTCGTTTGTTGCATGTTACAGGATACAGGCTCTTGGAGCAAATGCAGTGAAAAAGACGAAAGATGATATAAAAAGGGACTTTTTGACCAACAAGCAGACGGATCTTACTCAAGCCGAGACGAAGAACAGTGCAAGGTCCAAAAGACAAAAGTGAACGGTCAAAAGCTCCTTTCAAGTTTTCACTGAAGATCTGGAAAAGACCAAGAAGCCAAACAAAGAAAATTAATGAAGAATAAACAAGCCCAAACACCCAGAAGGAAGACCAGAAAATTTGGTGGAATCAACCCACCAAAGGGCCGCGGAACCACGGCCCAAGCGCCCCATTGCCGCGGTTCCGCGGCCATATCATGCCCATGTCGGTGGAAACTTTTCCAGTCGGTGTGTCGGTGCGGGTGTTGGGATTTTTAGGGGGCAAATCTGTAATTGCATGTCTACGAGAGTTTGTAACCCTAGCTTCACTGGTTGCTTATAAATTGTACTCAAAATCTGTAAAATGTATGCCTCTTTTCAATCAATAAAAGTTCAGATTTGTTGGGAGATTTAGAGCATCACTTTCTTGTAAGTTTTTTCTTTTATTCCTGCCTTAGTCTAATTTTATTACTTGCCCTAGTTATCTAATTGTTTGCTTTAGTTAACTAGTGTAATCCTTTTTAAGCTGCAGTAAGTAATAACACTTTAAAACATAAACAACAAAAATGTCGCTTTTAATTAATCCCCTAATGAGCGAGTAGAATCCTCGCTCGTTAGGGTTAGGAACAAGAGAGGGAGTGAGAGATGGATATCTCTCACCTCCTTCAATGCCAACATATTTTCAAAACGAAACCTTCATGCACGCATGTATGATCCGCCCCCTACGGCACCCTACCTACGAGGTAACGGTGAACCGTAGTCTAAAAGGCCGGACATACATGACGTCCATGAAGATTGCAGCAATTAATAGGAAAGGACGGACAAGGATCTAGAGGAAGAAACTTTGTTTTTTCCCGATCATCCTAATCCCCTTTGCTAATAATTGTTGTGATTTTTCTAAAAAGCTTTAATCAACGGCATTGAAAGAGGTGACAATATTGATCTCATCACCCCTACCTTCGACCTAACCCTAATGAGTTCTTTCACATCACATAAATTAGTTTTTAAATCATTCGACAAAAAAAAACCAAACAACCAACGCAATCAACTCGTTATAACACAAAAACAGAAATTTACACATCCCTGCGGATCGACCCGTATTCACCGGCTAGCTGCAAAGCGACGCCGTTTCTGATTACGGTAAACTACAATTTTTGGAATAATCAAATGGCGCCGTTGCCGGGGATGGCGTAATTTTCTCTTTTTGTATGATTTCGGGTTGATATAAATCTTGAAAAATTATAAAAAAATCAGAAAATACAAAATACAAAAAATTATCTTTTCATTATTTTTATCTGTTTGAAGGGTTTCTCGTTGGAATCTTGCAGGAACAGCAAAGACTTTTGGATCTGGAGTTTTACAGAATGTCAAAACAGAAAAGGGAACATAAGAACAGAGAGAAATCACAAGTACAGAGCAGCACAAAATTTCTCAGAGGCTGAATCCACCAAGGTGCCGCGCTTCCGCCGCATAGTAGTGCCCCAGACCGCGGTTCCGCCGCCGTCTAGCTACGTCAGCACATAAAATTTGCATGGTTAGATCCCTCTTTCTCCCCTCTGCAACCTCCATATCTCCACTGTAAAAAATTTTCTGCAGGTTTCTTTGCGCTAAAAAAAATCTTCTTCCCCCTTCTAAATAACAGATTTGCTGCAGGTTTCTTTGCGCCGCGCTAAAATTGATTGCAAGTGAATTTTTGTTTTGCATAATTTAATTGGACTTAAGGGGCTAATTGACCAAACTCAGATTGGGTGGGGATTTCATCACCCTTCCCAGGACCCCAGAAAACACCTAAAGCATTTTGCATCGACCACAATTAATTAAAAAAAGACTAGACTCAGACCTAAGGACAGCGAGCTCAATAGGAAAAGGACTAGGGTAGGCATCGGCCGTTTATCCTAACCGATATTGTGGTGTCTAGGCTAGTGGTTATTAATTAGGCCCACTGTAGTGGTGGTTCCTTCCCACTTACCTGGCCGTACTTGTCCGTGAAGAGGCGGTTTGAGGTCCTATTTCTAGCCCTAGTTAGGAGCTGTCTAGTAGACCTAGGCGACTCTAGATCTAGGCCTGATTGTGCATGTGTGGTTGATACAGTTGTGTCACGAGTCCTTTTTCAAAAACCTCTTTGCAAAACTCCCACATAAAATAAATAAATAAATAAATAAAACTTTTCAAAACTTGCAACTTGTCGCAAAAAGAAAACCTGCAAATTCACCACACCACTTTCCCTCACTGACGTTATCTTACCCCCACATTCTGTTTTTCTTTTTTTTTTTCTGACTGCACTATCCCTTTTAGTGTATGTCACTTTGGACTAGGGATACAGACGCCCGATTAGTCCGCGTTTCGTTGGTACCGACCAACGAACCTTTCGACACCGAAGTCGAAAATCCGTCCACTTTCTTACCATCACCTTCAACTTCTTTCACCGAAGGTATGTCGGGATTCGACCCCAACAATACCTTACCGACGGGAATGATTCCACCTCCGCTAGGTGCGAATAACCCGAATCTTCCGCCTGTTGAATCGCCCGCACGAGTTGCGCTCCAGGATCTCTTTTACCCCGTTCACACTTCTTTACCTACATGTCTTTCACCCCCACCGGCAAATGGGGACAATTTTGAGATTAAACGACATTTCATCAATATGCTGCCGAAATTTCATGGTTTGGAAACTGAAGACGCGTATATCTTTATTAATAATTCCAAAATGTGTGCGCTATGATGAAAACGACCCAATTGAGTGATGACGCTATAAGGCTAAGGGTCATTCCTTTCACCTTATGTGACCTAGCCGAGAAGTGGCTATATAGCACCGCATCACATTCTATTAGAAATTGGGATGAGTTTGTGAAAGCTTTTCTAAAAAAGTTTTATCCTCACCATAAAACTGCCAGAATCCGCAATGAAATAATTCAATTCTCACAACTTCCTTCCGAACCATTTTGGAAGTGCTTCGAGAGATTCAAGGACCTATTAGTATAATGCCCTCATCATGGGATAGAAAGTTGGCAACTTTGCCAAACATTATACGAGGGATTGAACTCGGCAACGAAGCAGTTGCTAGAAACCATCTGTCAAGGTCATTTTCTCTCTAAGTCTAGTGATGAAGCGTGGCAGTTTCTCGAGGATCTTAGTGAGCAGACAATACAGTGGGAGAGCACCAAGACCACATCATCTTCTAGTGGTCAATCTAGGGCAGGCATACATCAAGTAGAGATGTCGATTGCTATGAAGGCCGAGATGGCCGCTCTTACGAAAAAGCTAGAAGCGATCGAGACCAAAATCTCATCGTCTTCTCCTGCCCCTGCTATACCTCCACGAACTGTCTGTGCTTGTTGTGCGGATCCATCGCACCTGACCGAAGAGTGTCCTTATAATGCATCTACACAAGGACAGGATCAAGTCAATGCTGCATTTCAGCAACGACAAAGAAACGATCCGTACTCTTCAACGTATAATCCGGGGTGGAGGAGTCACCCAAATTTCGCTTGGAACCAAAATCAACAATTCCAAGGAAATAATAATAATTTTCAAAGACCTCCTCCTCCACAACAACAACAAGCACCCTCGCAAACTCAGTATCAACCGCAACAATTTCAACAACAACCTTACCCTAATCAGGTGAACAATTTTGTGCCGAACAATGCTTACCAGCCAAACAATTATGTTCAACCTAATAATGATAAGGTTAGCTCGCTCGAAAGAAGTCTAGATGCATTCCTTAAGCAATCTACACAGTCTACAGCAAGACTTGAGACTTCTATTCAATCTTTAGTGCAAAATAGTGCCTCACACGATCAGAGCATCAAATCTATTGAGGCACAAATTGCACAACTCAATGCAGCTTTGAGCGAGCGCGAAAAAGGAAAACTCCCGTCTCAACCACTGCCCAACCCCGGTCACGCACATGCTACAGTTCAACAGCAAAATCATAACGTAAATGCCATGACCACGTTGAGATCGGGCAAAGTGTTGCAGAAAAATGTGGGCATGAACAATGACACCCCTGTCGGTGGGGCTTCTTCATCTTCTTCACCTTCATCTTCTTCTTCTTTAGAGCCTATTCTCCACCCTTCACATGGCTCTACCTCTTCTAGCTTGAACGGACCCATTTCTCACAACACGAACACATCTACACGGGGTGCCGTTCCAACTCGATAATCTGATCCGCAAAATTTGGACTCAACCACCTTTCAAAATGTTCCTTTTCCTAATCGATTGAGATCCAATAAACCAACTCCTCAAATGGAGAAGATTGTCGAGTTGTTCAAACAGGTTAGCATAAATATCTCTCTTTTAGATGCAATTCAGCAAGTTCCTTCATATGCCAAAATTTTAAAGGACTTGTGCACCAAAAAGAGGAAGTCGCAAGTGCCAAAGAAAGTTTTTGTGGCTAGTGCTATTAGTGATGCTCTTGTAAATTCCCTTCCCCCAAAACAAAAGGACCCCGGGTGTCCTACCATTTCGATAACAATTGGGGACAAGAACATCAATAGAGCACTATTAGATCTTGGTGCGAGTGTCAATTTGCTACTCTATTCTGTGTACGAGCAATTGGGCTTTGGAGAGCTTAAGCCCACTCACTGTACTCTCCAAATGGCCGACCGGTCAATAACCCATCCTAGGGGAGAGCTGGAGGATGTGTTAATTAGAGTAGGGGATTTCATTTTCCCCGTTGACTTTATTGTGATGGATACACAACCTGTCGCTAACCCCCGGAACCAAATTCCGGTAATACTAGGTCGACCATTTTTGGCAACTTCCAACGCAGTGATCAATTGTCGTAACGGTTCAATGAACCTATCTTTCGGCAATATGACAATTGAGCTCAATATTTTCAAGTTAGGAAGTCAGCCTGCTGAGCCCAATGCTAGCGTACTTGATGTTTGCTCGATCAATGAGATCGCGGAGGAGGACTGTGAATTCAAGAATTTTTTGTTCGATCATAGCAATGTTAACGCCACTAGTGCATTCCTCCTAGAATCCGACGCAGCTTTCACGGCGGATAACGATTTTGAATGTTTTACATTCGTCGATGACTTTGAAGACTCATCACTTGAATTGGAGTCTTTTGCTTTTTCGGATGAGATAATTGAACCATCCGACACTGTTGCATACACTCGGTTCGAACCTTTGATGGAATCATTCGAGTTTGAAACAACTACCTCATTGTTACCATCTATTGTTACACCTCCTAAACTCGAATTAAAGCTTTTGCCGACACACCTAAAATATGCATATCTAGGTGATAATGAGACCTTACCCGTCATTATATCAGCCTCTCTAGCTCTTGAGCAAGAGAAGGCTCTCTTGATGGTCTTACATAATAATCGGCAAGCTTTCGGCTGGTCTATGGCGGACATTAAGGGGATTAGTCCCCTCATAGTCGAACATCATATACACTTAATGGATGATGCCAAGCCAGCACGAGATCCACAAAGGCGCCTCAACCCCATCATGAAAGAGGCGGTTAAGAAGGAAATTGTCAAATGTCTGGATAGCGGTATCATTTACCCTATCTCGGATAGCCAATGGGTTAGCACAATCCACGTCGTGCCAAAGAAATCGGGCATTACGGTCATCACCAATGAGGCAAATGAGTTGATTCCCACTCGCACCCAAACTGGGTGGGGAGTATGTATAGACTAAAGGAAACTCAATGCCGCAACAAGGAAAGACCACTTTCCTTTACCTTTCATTGACCAAATGCTCGAGCAATTGGCAGGGCACGAGTTCTATTGCTTTCTCGATGGCTATTCCGGTTACAATCAAGTCCCCATCGCCAAAGAGGATCAAGACAAGACAACATTCACTTGTCCCTTTGGCACTTTTGCCTATCGTCGCATGCCCTTTGGGTTATGCAACGCGCCCGCTACATTTCAGCGGTGTATGATGGGGATCTTTTCAGACATGGTTGAAAAGTTCTTGGAGATCTTTATGGATGATTTCTCCATCTTCGGCGACTCCTTCGACGAGTGCTTACGCCATCTTGACGCTGTTCTTACCCGCTGCAGGGATAAGAATCTAACATTGAATTGGGAGAAGTGCCATTTCATGGTGCGAGAGGGCATCGTCTTAGGACATGTCATCTCGCAAAATGGCATCGAGGTTGACAGGGCTAAAATCGAAGTGATTTCTAACCTACCTCCCCCAAAATGCGTCAAAGATATTAGAGCCTTCCTTGGCCACGCCGGTTTCTACAGACGATTTATCAAGGACTTTAGCAAGATTGCTAGACCCTTGACTCTATTACTGGCCAAGGACACAACTTTCGCTTTCGACTCCACATGCACTGAAGCAATCGAGTCTTTAAAACATTCACTCATCACTGCGCCCATCCTCTCATCTCCTGACTGGACGCACCTTTTTGAAATCATGTGCGACGCATCAGACTTTGCTATTGGCGCTGTTCTTGGACAGCACATTAATAAGATGCCGCACGTGATTTATTATGCTAGCCGAACACTAAATGAGGCCCAACTTAACTACACAACAACAGAGAAAGAATTTTTAGCTGTTGTGTTTGCACTCGAAAAATTTCGGCCTTATTTAATCGGCTCTCCAGTCGTTGTTTATACTGATCATTCGGCTCTTCGCCACCTTTTTGCGAAGAAGGATGCTAAGTCAAGGTTAATATGTTGGATCCTTTTATTGCAAGAGTTTGACCTTGTCATTAAGGACAAAAAGGGATGTGAAAACGTAGTAGCTGATCACCTATCACGACTTCCTTCTTCGCCCACGCTCGATCTTCCAATCACTGATGTTTTTCCCGACGAGCAACTCTTGACCGTTTCTTGCGAACCATGGTTCGCCGATATTGTAAACTATTTAGCCACCGGCCTGATTCCTAATGATTGGTCGAAACAGGATAAGCTTCGATTTTTGTCCCAAGTAATGCATTTTTACTGGGATGAGCCCTATCTTTTTAAATACTGTTCCGACCAAATCATTCGTCGGTGTGTGCCCGAGAGTGAGGTCAAGAGCGTGCTGTCTTTCTGCCACGATCAAGCATGTGGCGGGCACTTTGGCCCAAAGAAGACAGCCAAAAAAGTTTTGCAGTGTGGTTTCTATTGGCCACGACTCTTCAAGGATGCATTTGAATACTGCAAAACTTGCTCCCGGTGCCAACACTTGGGCCGGATTTCACGGAGAAACGAAATGCCACTCCAACCCATTTTGGTAGTGGACATTTTTGATGTTTGGGGTATAGATTTCATGGGACCATTTCCTAACTCTTTTGGAAATGTGTATATTCTGTTGGCAGTTGACTATGTTTCTAAGTGGGTCGAGACTGTGCCCAGCCGAACGAACGATAATAAAGTTGTCGTTCGATTCCTTAAAGAACATATATTTTCTCGATTTGGGCATCCTCGGGCGATAATAAGTGATAATGGTTCTCACTTCTGTAATAGGACTTTCGAGTCCTTAATGCGTAAATACTCTATCACCCATAAATTGTCAACGCCATATCACCCCCAAACATGTGGGCAAGCCGAGGTTTCAAATCGGCAAATAAAGCAAATCCTGGAGAAAACGGTTTCCAAAAACCGTAAGGATTGGTCACTTAAACTGATAGATGCACTATGGGCTTTCCGTACTGCATATAAGACCGATCTTGGTATGTCTCCATACCGGCTTGTGTACGGGAAGGCTTGCCACCTCCCAGTGGAGATCGAGCATAAAGCATTTTGGGCTATCAAAGAGCTGAATTTGTCTTTAGGAGATGCGGGCAGCAACAAAAAGCTGCAATTGAATGAGTTGGAGGAGCTGAGGGATGAGGCATATGATAATGCCATAACTGCTAAAAACCGAGCTAAGGTGTTCCACGATAAACACCTTTTGCGAAAAACTTTTGAACCTGGTCAACAGGTTCTACTTTATGACACTCGGTTACATTTTCATCCCGGTAAGCTCCGGTCCAGATGGAGAGGACCTTTTGTAGTCCGCACCGATTATCCGCACGGTGCGGTTGATCTTGAAAACCCTGAAGACGGTACCTTATTCAAGGTGAATGGGCATCGACTAAAACCGTTCTTCACAGCGGATCCTTCGGAGGAGCTCCTGCTTTTGCAGGAGCCGATCTACACTGAGTGATATTCCTCCGCTGTCACCCCCAAATTTTGTTTCCCAAGGACACTATTTCAAATAAGTTTGGGGGTGTGTATAGTATTTGTATATATATTTCCAAAATACCATAAAAAAATAAAAAAATAAAAAATAAAAATAAAAATTTTATAAATAAAAAAATAATAATTTTTGGACCTAATTGCAAATTTGCAGATTAAGAGCTGTTTTTACAAATAAAACCCTCGTTTTAGAGGGTGTTTTATGCAAATCACCCTCCCATCCCCTATTTAAAGGAACCCGAGCCCCTGTGTGTTTACCCTAAAAAAAATTTCATCTCATAAAACCCTAGCCGCCGCCCCCTACCCTCTGCAGAAGGATCTCGCTGCGCCGCCACCAGACGACCGCGGAACCGCTGCCTCTGCCGCCTCCCGCCGCGCATCCGCCGCCGTTCTGACTCTTCACCCCCTGAATTTTTCAGGGGAGGTAAATCTAAGCCTTTACTATCTGTTCCTGCATATATTTTTCTCTGAAACATCTAAATGGGACACAAAATGCAGTATGAAAGGGATTTTTCCCCTGTTTTCGCACACGAGATTTACGGTACATATTTCCCACACGAAATCGCACAAAGGGGCTGGAATTTCCTCCTCTATAATCATGCATCTGCGTTTGCTCTACCTAACCTAGTTGCCCTATTTTACGAATCCATGGAAGATAATAGCCTTGACAACTTAGGTTACATAAAACTGAATTGGGGAAACCGTGAAATTCACATCGATAGGGACATGATACACGAGGTTAAACTCATACCACGTGTACCAGCACATGAACACCCACTGCGCTTTGAAGATTATATGCCATTAATGGGTAATGACTGTGCACGAGAACCGCGTAAGGGCATCCAAGCACGGACCCTTTTCGCAAACGTTTTAACTGTGTGCCGGTGGGCACAAAACAATATTTTTGGAAGTTCTCACAATACGACCTTTTTCACCCCTTCGTTACATGTCGTCCACACTCTAATGACGAAAAATCCTAGGTTCGACATGTGCACGGTTTTGCTCCAATCCATAGGTACGGGGAAACGAGGGAGTGTATATCCATGTCCCATGCTCGTTACCCAACTCTGCCGTTATTTCCTCCCAGCCGAGTAATTTGACTCATATATGATAGATGGTGTCCCAGTTCGACCACTTTTAGAGGGCGTCTCGTCGTCCTACTCTAGACTCACGGATATTTGGACACGAACAGAACCGGCAGAAAATGTACCTGCACACACCCCTAGCTCGAGCTCGACTTCGAGCGGGGAAGAACTAACTCCCCAGGAGCATGCGCGATTGATGCGAAGAACGGTGAGAAGAATAGACTCTTTGCGGGATGAGTTTCGAGCAACTGCACGAGAGCACGACCGTCGGTTGACGGAAATTGAGAGGGGGATCCAAACACTTTTGGCTAGAGGGGAAAGATCACGTTCACGCTCACGAGCGCGACGTGGGGCCGGGCAGTGAGGGCACTGCTTTGCTCAAGTTTGGGGGTATTAGAGGGTGATGTATATAGTTATCCTTCGCATTGCATATTGTATATATCTTAGTTTTCCTTTTGCATATTTAATTTCTGCATTGTATTTTTATATAAAATCATAAAAATTTAAAAATTTGAAAAATAAAAAAAAATTTAGAAAACTGAAAAACCCATAAAAATTGAGAAAATTTCAAAAATTATAAAAATTATTGTATTCAATTTTGGTTAATTGACTTGAGTTGATAAAAAGGTTAACTAGCTAGGAAAAACTAGATCTTAGACTTAGTAAATAAAAAACCCTAAAAATAACCTTGCTTAAAGTTTAACGGTAGAAAGTGTATGTCTTTGTAGGTTATTTAGGAATAGGCAAATTTTGGGTTCACTTCGTGGGTTAAGCCAAAACGAGGGAAGAGTATTAATGTTCTTATTAAAGTATAAGTTCGAAAGATAGTTCCTAGCTTGAGTTTAGATTCTGAAAACATGTACCCTACAAAATGCACAATCACGCACCTTGAAATTTGGGTTAGTAGAAGAGACCTTGAATTACTCTTGTCTAAAGTCCTTAGCACAATGGAAAAAAAAAGAAAAAAAGGGGTGAATAAAAAAATGGACACTGGTTTTTGTGATTACTTAGGGCTAGAAAATTAATTAGCGAAGGTGCTTCATCACCTAGTGC
This sequence comes from Agapanthus africanus, assembly GCA_030015575.1. NCBI lineage: Eukaryota > Viridiplantae > Streptophyta > Magnoliopsida > Asparagales > Amaryllidaceae > Agapanthus > Agapanthus africanus. The sequence continues at coordinate 947,591,751 of JASDDO010000019.1, forward strand.
CTTAGACCAACTGGTTTGGGAGTCACTGCTAAAAGCCTTGGGTGTTGCAAAACTAGGAAATACGCTTTAAAGGCCTAACGCATCTTGTAATCGGCTGTTGGTACCTCAAGAAGTATTAACGGTCGCATGAAAGATGTGTAAGCGAAAGTTAAGTGCTTTGGACAATGGACGAGAGTACGATTGCTTGATTTGAATTTCCAAGTGTAGGGGTGAAAATTACACACACGTGGGGATATGTGATTAGAGTTTAGATAAGAGAAAGGAATGAAAAATAAAACTTGTATCTTTAATAGAGTTGATAGAAATTCCTAAGTGGAGATGAAACTCTAGAAGAAAAACTTAAGAAATGCTGAATTCTAAGTAATTCTATAGAACATGTACAATCTTAAGTTACATAATAAGGAAGTGTGAAGAATATGGGTGGATAATTTGTGGGGCGACGATAATAGAATTCCTTGTTAGAAAACCTAATTGGAAAACAAAAGTCGAAAAACCAAATTGATAGGATTTTGTGGGTGTAATCCGCTGAAAACCCTCAGGAGACAACACTCCTCCTACTAGGGACACCTAGAGGTTTAACGGCTTGTTGCACGCGCTCAGTGCAATCGTGTTTCCCTGCGAAAGTGTGGCTAGGTTAGAATAAAATAATAAGTTTGCTCGAGGACGAGCAAAAGGTAAGTTTGGGGGTATTTGTTCATATCATAATATTGCAATTCATACGCCCCACTTTTATGCATTTTATAAGTAAACAGGTACTTTTGACGCTCGTTTGTTGCATGTTACAGGATACAGGCTCTTGGAGCAAATACAGTGAAAAAGACGAAAGATGATATAAAAAGGGACTTTTTGACCAACAAGCAGACGGATCTTACTCAAGCCGAGATGAAGAACAGTGCAAGGTCCAAAAGACAAAAGTGAACGGTCAAAAGCTCCTTACAAGTTTTCACTGAAGATCTGGAAAAGACCAAGAAGCCAAACAAAGAAAATTAATGAAGAATAAACAAGCCCAAACACCCAGAAGGAAGACCAGAAAATTTGGTGGAATCAACCCACCAAAGGGCTGCGGAACCGCGGCCCAAGCGCCCCATTGCCGCGGTTCCGCGGCCATATCATGCCCATGTCGGTGGAAACTTTTCCAGTCGGTGTGTCGGTGCGGGTGTTGGGATTTTTAGGGGGCAAATATGTAATTGCATGTCTACGAGAGTCTGTAACCCTAGCTTCACTGGTTGCTTATAAATTGTACTCAAAATCTGTAAAATGTATGCCTCTTTTCAATCAATAAAAGTTCAGATTTGTTGGGAGATTTAGAGCATCACTTTCTTGTAAGTTTTTTCTTTTATTCCTGCCTTAGTCTAATTTTATTACTTGCCCTAGTTATCTAATTGTTTGCTTTAGTTAACTAGTGTAATCCTTTTTAAGCTGCAGTAAGTAATAACACTTTAAAACATAAACAACAAAAATGTCGCTTTTAATTAATCCCCTAATGAGCGAGTAGAATCCTCGCTCGTTAGGGTTAGGAACAAGAGAGGGAGTGAGAGATGGATATCTCTCACCTCCTTCAATGCCAACATATTTTCAAAACGAAACCTTCATGCACGCATGTATGATCCGCCCCCTACGGCACCCTACCTACAAGGTAACGGTGAACCGTAGTCTAAAAGGCCGGACATACATGACGTCCATGAAGATTGCAGCAATTAATAGGAAAGGACGGATAAGGATCTAGAGGAAGAAACTTTGTTTCTTTCCGATCATCCTAATCCCCTTTGCTAATAATTGTTGTGATTTTTCTAAAAAGCTTTAATCAACGGCATTGAAAGAGGTGACAATATTGATCTCATCATCCCTACCTTCGACCTAACCCTAACGAGTTCTTTCACATCACATAAATTAGTTTTTAAATCATTCGACAAAAAAAAAACCAAACAACCAACGTAATCAACTCGTTATAACACAAAAACAGAAATTTACACATCCCTGCGGATCGACCCGTATTCACCGGCTAGCTGCAAAGCGACGCCGTTTCTGATTACGGTAAACTACAATTTTTGGAATAATCAGGAGCGACCGATTGCGATTGTGGATCGAAGGGAAAAGGTTCTTGAGAACAAGGTTATCCCTCCTGTACTTGTTTCTTGGTGTAATCCCTCACATGGAGAGTTAACTTGGGAACGAGAAGATGAAATCCGATAGAACTTTCCCATCTTTTCTTGTAGGTTTGTTGGTTGTTTATCCCTTTTGTGTTCTTGGAATTTCGAGGACGAAATTCTTTTTGTAGTTGGATATAATGTAACAACCGAGTCCAGTTATACCAATTCCAGTTACCGTGTATGTATGGTGTGGGGTGTAATTTCATTTATCTTGCTTGACTGTTGCCAGTTATAGTTTACACCGACATGTCTTATTCTGCATATAACAATTTAAGTCATCTAAAATTAAATTAAATTAAATTAAGTCATCTAAATTTAAATTAAAAATACCTGTCATAGCCTGCTCGATACCCCTAACCCTGTGGTAGCATCCTTGCATCGTGTTCTCGTCCCGTTCAGTGAAACGGACGTGTTTGGACGTCTACGCGCACGCGCGTGCGTCCGTTCTTGGGGGTATGCTTTTTAATTACAAAATACTTCATTTTAATTTTTGGAACCTGCCAATAAATTTCATATTTCAAATTCAAATTTTTTGACCCGACCCGGGCGCAATTCTGAAATATTTTGTATCCCGCCAAATCTTATTTATCTTTATTTTATTTTTTTTAAAATTTCTTTAATCGGTATTAAAAATATTTCAGCTTACAAGATTTTTTCTTTTCAACTAAGGAAACTATTTACCAGTAAATCTTTTATAAAATTTTTCCTTTAACAAATTTCCTTCTCCCAACCAATCAGAAACTCTCTTTCCCTCTCTCCCATTTTCGTTTCCACCTATCACCTCTTCTCTTTCGCTTGGGTGGCCCCCACGAGCTTTCTCTCTCTCTGCTCCTCACTCCTTCCTTTTCTCTTTCTCTCTCTCTCTCTCCGCTGCTCTCTCTCTCCCAAGTCTTTCTCTCTCCTATCGCTTTTCCTTATCTCTCCTCTCGCGGTAAACTTAGGTCCCAACACCGCTTTGTTTCCTATCATCACCGCCCACTATTCTTCGTCTTCTTTTTCTATATTTTTCCCCGGCGCCACGAAACCTTGTGAGGCAAGCCCTAACCCTACTCCTCTACCTCCTCCTCCCTCGACTCACCGCCGATCTCACCCCCTCTCTTCTCCTCCTCATCTTCCTTCTCCTCTTCTCTTTCCTTTTTCTCGATCTGCTTGACACTGCACACCCACAGCAACCGCGGCCCACTTTTCCCGAACACCCTTCAACCCAACGTCACCGGTCGTCGCCAACGACCCCAGCCTCGCACCTACCATCATCACCATCTCGTTTTCTTCCTCGCCTCTGCATCAACACCCCAGCAGACCCTGCACTTACCCTACAGTAAAACCCTAGTGCAACCTAACCCCTCGACTGAGCACCCTGAACCCTCACCAGAGCTTCGCCGACCACCACCGTCGACGCTATCGCCCTATGAAGATCCTATGGGTAAGCCTCCTCCCCTCAACTTCTCCATCCTCCTTTACTGTTTCATATTCCATACTTTTCTCTTGTGATTATTCACTGTTGTTTTGAATCTCGGGAATCCGGTCGTGCCATCGACGTTTCCCGACGCCCCAGCGTGGACCCCTGACCCGTGTGTTTCCGCTGTTCGTCGTTCGGATGCTTTCCGTGTACCGTGCGCACGTCGCGACTTTTCCCCGCCGACGCGTAACGTTCCGTATTCCGTTTCGCGACCCGTCGAGGCAAGTTAATCTTGCTACATGCTACTTTAAACTACTGCTTATGCTATTTAAAGTTCTATATATCCCTTGATTGCACGTTATACCTGCAGCTTATATTTAATGCTATAATATTTCCTTGTAATAGTTTGACGTTCCGTTATATCATTTAGTTTCATCGCATGAAACATGCCATGCTGCATTTAGTTCTACTATACATAGTACCCACAATTATAATTAAATCACATAACAATTATTGTATAGTCCACAGTACCCTTTTATGTTTTATACCCTGTTGGACACCCGTGTGATTCTTTAACCGGTTTTAGTTTAAAATTGCATCTTTTGAACCTATTATACAGGTTGGTGCATTTCTAGATTACGTAGTGCATGTTAACATGATTCTAACAGCCATATTTGTATACTGTAAATAAGTAATCATGACCGTGCATCCATATAATGTAATGTATACCTATTTGCTTACCATATTATCTGATCTAGTGTATTGTTCTGATAGTATTCATGCTGGTTCATTTATAATCTTGTTTATGTTAGTTTGATTATGAGTACCCACATGACATCTTGTGCTCCCGACATGACCTGATGCACTGCCTACTTGATATGACATGGTACCGTACACTCCTGACATGACATGACACCTTTATACATTACCTGGCTTGACCCGATGTACCATGGCTTGACCCGTTACCTGATCTTGTGTCTAATGCCAATAAACTTGACATGTAGTCCTTACGGACCGTTCCTGTTGTCTATCCAGACAAACCTGCTCTTATCTGATCCTGTGTTGGCATTAGTCCTTGATTACCGAATACTTGACTTGGACATACACAACTTGGGGGTATGGGGAAATCAGTATTGTAACCGAACGTAGCTCAAAGGGCCATCCTATTGTTTACCGTTTTTCCGGGCGTTACGGAATACCTATTGTTTGCCGTTTTTCCGGGCATTACGGAATACCCATTGTTTTCCGTTTTTCCGGGCGTTACGGAATACCCATTGTTTGCCGTTTTTCCGGGCGTTACGGAATACCTAATGTTTGCCGTCTTTCCGGGCGTTACGGAATACCTATTGTTTGCCGTCTTTCCGGGCGTTACGGAATAACTACCGACGAGTTACGATGAGAATTACATTACTTGGTTTCAAAGACCTTAGAGTAGAAAACCCAATATAACAGTTTAGTTTACTCACTGCACAATACCCTGCACTGCCTGATTTATATTACTGTTACACCTGCTTTTCATTCATGTTTATAATTGCATTGCCTGTGACTCTGTTCATATTTTATCACTTGTTGACATGACGTGCTGACGTCTGGGTTTTGCATGGCCCAGATTCCGTACCTTTGCTGCAGTCCGGGCAGGAGTACTTCAGCCAGCAGGCTGAGCAGTGAGGTTTCCGTATTAGTTAGTTCTTTTATTTTTGCATTTTATTCCTGATGTGAGCCCGCATTATGGGACATACATTCCGGTTGTTTTGTATTGGATCTTTTGCTTCCGCACTTTTATTTATTCTTGACTCATGTTATCTTGGCTTATGAACATGTTTTAGATAGTTATACTTTCTTCTTGATATCTCTACAGCCGTAATGTGACTGTGGATGGATACTTCCTACCCACAGGTAGCATGGTTGGCTATGTCACGTGCCCAATCTAGCGTACTCTGGGAAGCGGGGCGTGACAATATACGAGTGGAGTCCCACTATCCGGAGACTAAGGTATATGGAGCACAAGCAACCGTTCAGCCACGGTATAACGGCAGTGGATATTCAGGTTAGGTGTATTATGGTTACAGTCTCGTGCCACTTCTAACACATTCGTACCAATCTACACCATTAAAACCCCGTAATGTCTTTTGTATTGATTATATTGTTTGTTATATAGATGGATGACTTGCCGAAACCATGATATTAGTAAATGGAGTGGATATAATGGATAGTCATGTAAACGGAGTATATCCATGGTTTGGTTTAGTCAATATAGATTGAATAGACGGATCCATATTGTATTGTAGTTTATACTTGAATCATATTCAAGTCAGATTGATTAGATTGAGACTCAGTCTGAGTCAGACACTTTGAAAATAAATTGAAGTCCTGAATTAGTTTTGATGTTATCGGTAACTGCTGCACATGGACGGCAGGATTTGTGTCTTTTTCCAAGACAATTACCGCGTTGATAACACCGTTTGTTAGATTGTCTAGCTTAGATAAAAAAGCACCCACATTCTCTGGCTACCCGAGCCTCAAGAGAACTGGTCCCGCTTAAACCTATATTTATTAGGGTCCTTATTATAATTTAGTATAACTTGAGGGTGTTTTATGTAAAAATAGTTTGATATATTTTCAAAATATACCTCAAGTATTATCGTCTTTATGGTTTTTCATGGATGTATATTTTATAAAAGTGAAATTTCTAGTGAGTAGAACCTAGTTTCCATTGTATATGGTAGAAATACTGGAATTTGTATGGTAGTTTCATGTAATTGTGATTCCTTTGATTTTAGAAAACATGGAATATTTGTATAATATATTAAAATATATATTTTGATAATATTCATATATATATATATATTTAATAAAAATAATTTTATTTATTTTGTAGAAATCTCATTTTCCTAAAAATAGCATTAAAAATTCTATCGAGATCGAATGCTCCTTGCGGAGGTCTGCATCTCGTTCTACTAGGCCCGAGGACGTGCGATAACCCGTACCATCCCGATCGGGGTTCCCCAAAATAGGTTGTAGAGGCGTAATTGTAAGGAATTAATGAACACTCTTTTTAAAGAAAACGGTTTTGTAATATTTTAGGGTATTTTATTGTAACTCGTAATATTCACACAAATATTGTACAAAAGTAAAACGTGCTATGTCTAATATGTGTGTTGTGATAAGGTAGGTCCCCTCGTGAGTTTTCTAAAGGTAATACGGTTAAAAGTGAATAATAATATCGTTTGCAAACATGATGGTGTTTTACTGTAAAAGTGATATAAAAGTTGCAACATGAATTATTTTGTGATGAAAACTGTTCTAATATATTTATTTATGTTTGTTAAACATTATATGAGAGCTTCGTATTTTATGATTTAATAAAAAATAGAATTTTTTAAAGAAAAACGAATCGAAAGTCGGATTAACTCTGCTTCCGACGGGTTTTGGAAAAAGAAAGTTTTAGACTAGAGTTTGAGAAGAGAAGAGGGGACTTACCAGCTACAAGGAAAGGGGAAGGTCGGAGAAGGTTTAGGTATCTTTCATCGCCGGAAACTCTTCGAAACGTCATCGGAATCTTACCCTTTGCTAACTCCACTTGCACAACTATATGGACTTGAGAATTTTGGTGAGTTTTGGCACTTGATTTCAGAATGAGGAGTGCCAAAGGGTAGGGTTATATTTATATGGTAGGATTAGGGTTTAGGGTATGAATTTGAGAATTAAAATGCATTTAATCATGGAGAAATGCTCAATTTTAATTCTCTGGAAAATGTGTAGAGAAAATAAACAACATGGGAGAAGTGGGGTAGGCCAAGGGGTGCCAGGGAAATTTTTGGGGACTATTTCTTACGGGCGCCCCGGCGGTGCCGGTCTTGGAGTGCATCTCGCCGGTCGTAGTCCGGTGGTGGGGCTTGGGTTTTTGGCCACGTGTCCCTATCGCTTCATATACCCCAGTGCACGCGTTTGTTTATTTTGTAACTCTTCATCTTACGTGTAGTGCACGTGTAAAACCTTGGGTTTCCAAAAGATTAAAAGAAAAATTAATAAGAAGATAATATGGTTGGGAGGATTCGATCACAGGGGCTACGTCACGGCAGTGTAAGGCTTTACCAATGAGCTACAAGTGTTTTCTTGCTGTTCAAAAGAAATTCAAATATTTATAGTGTACACATGATTGCAAATACTCCATTGTACATTAACTTTTAAATAATTTTCTGTACATTAAAATTGGAGTTGTTACACTCCCTCTCTCCCCACTAATGGTTCATTACTAAGAGCAATATTATGATATACACTTTTGATTTTATAAATAATAACCGGAAGCCTTTCAATCTCTTTTTAATACTTAATTAAAGTCTATTAGTTCTCTCACATTCTTCATAAAAGTTACAAAGATATTCATTTATGTCTAATAAATTTGCAAACAATCAAATCCATCAAATTTTCATAATGCCTCTATATAAAACCCATTCATCTCAGCGTTCTCTCACATATGTTATTACCATAATTTTCTTTCTTTTTAGTTCTCATCCTCCCCATGTTCTCCTACTAAGTTCCGACCATTCTTGTTTTGCCTACACTTTAAGCAGACCTGAAAATTGAAATAACCTATGAAATTGGCAGCAAAATCAAGTCGGTAGATTGTTGGAGCATATCGACGTAACTCGATTACGAGATGTTGATAAGGTATTTATGTGATCAAGAAGCACGCAATCCACAATGTCGGATTTGATTAAACTTAAGTTTGAATAAGCAACTATAACGCAATTTTTTTTATTCCAACCTACTATTTTATTCTATTTTTGTCTTCCAAGTCGTTGGTTGTAATGGTTATATATCAAAAAAGTTGCAAGATGTGCCATATTTTCATCAAAGATATTAATGCTCATGTTCATCCATGCACATCACAAGAACTTATATGTATAAAGTCTTGTAATTATTAGATTTCCTTCCTTTTTTAATCTTTTCTTTGTATTTGTACTCATGTATAATTCCTTTATTATTAATTTTTTTTGGAGGTATACAATATTGAAATATTGTTGATTACTTATCCGTATGTGTAAAAGCGCGCACATATATGTATAAGTAAAGTTACTTAGTTAGTTGAATGGTTTCTTTTCTCTTTTATATATTTATTTGTATTTTCATAGGAAAGTCAATCTACTTCTATATGTGTTTGATTATTAAATAGTTAATTATCCTTTATTCCATTAACGAATATACTTTTACTCTTGATAATATATGCATCCACTCTTCTCTTGTGTGTATATTAAATAATAAAATCTTGGTACCGTGATTTCCTTATGTGTAATCGCATAAACACGAATCTTTTTTTTATTTTTAATAGAAAAGCAATTAAACTATCAATATGTGAACAAACTTTCAATTAAACTATGTGTCGACTATCAATTAAACTATCAATAGTCGGATTATATATGAGGGCATTAATCCAGCGACAAAGCAGATGCTTGAAACAATGTGTCGATGCAATTTCATGTCTAAAGATGACGGTGAAGCATGGAAATATCTGGAAGATCTTGCTGAACACACGTTGCAGTGGGAAAGCGTAAGACCACCTACTACTAAGGGAGGTATTCACCAGCTCGACGTTTCCATCGCAGTAAAAGCCGAAATGGCAGCGATGCAAAAGAAACTCGATTCTATTGAGAACAAACTTTCATCAGTCTCCCTAAATCAGGTCACGCTTCCCAAGACTGTCTGTGGTTGCTGTTCGGATCCTTCACACCTAACGGAAGAATGTCCTATGAATGCATCGTTTCAAGCTAATGCTGCTTTTCAGCAGCGACCTAGAAACGATCCTTATTCTTCCACATACAATCAAGGATGGAGGAATCATCCTAACTTTGCTTGGAATCAAAACCAACAAAGCAATTATCAAAGACCTCCTCCACAGCAACCACAACCACAGAATCAGCCCCCCTTTCAGTCACAAAATTTCCAAAATCCGGCCAACATTTCTACACCACAAGTGGCCGGTACTGACAACTCACTTGCACAAACTTTGGATATGTTCATGAAACAATCCATGCAAAATTCAGCTGAGATAAGGTCTTCTATTGATACCCTAACGAAAAACTCCTCCTCCCATGGTGAGAGTATCAAATCAATAGAAAACCAAATCGCACAGTTAAACGCCTCAATGAGTGCGAGAGAGAAAGGGAAACTCCCATCTCAACCCATACCTAATCCTGGCCACTCACAAAGTTATAATGTGAGTGTTGTTACCACGTTGAGATCGGAAAAAGTGCTGAATGACCGAGTGGGTGAGCAATGTGATGATAGTGACACCAATGATACCCCAGCTTCTTCTTCTTCCCCTAATTCGTCTAGTCTCCCACCTTCACCCGGGCCTATTCTCCGTTTTCCCCAAGGCTCGAACCCTTCGAACATTTTGCCGAATCTATTTAAGTCGATTCCCACTCCAATTTTGGGATTGAATCCATTCCCACAGTCTTCTCCACAAACGTTGGACCCAAAACTTATTGATCAAGCACCTTATCCAAACAGGTTAAGGGGCAACAGACCAAGTCCACAAATGGAGAAGATTGTGGAAATTTTAAAGAAAGTTAACATAAACATTCCTCTCCTAGATGCTATTCAACAAGTTCCGTCATATGCAAAAATCCTAAAGGACTTGTGTACTAGGAAGAGAAAAGTTCAAGTACCTAAAAAAGTTTTCCTTGCGAGTAATGTGAGCACTGCTTTTACACAACAACTACCCAAGAAACGAAAGGACCCCGGAAGTCCTACAATTTCTATTTCCATTGGGGGTAAAAATATCAATCGTGCTCTACTCGATCTTGGTGCTAGTGTTAACTTGCTTCCGTATTCTGTTTATGAGCAATTAGGGATCGGAGAGTTAAAACCTGCGCATTGCACTCTTCAGATGGCCGATCGATCTATCACCCAACCTAGGGGTGAGCTAGAGGATGTGTTAATCAAAGTCGGGGAATTCATATTTCCTGTGGACTTTATCGTTATTGATACACAACCTGTGGCAAACCCACGCAATCAAATCCCGGTGATACTCGGTCGACCCTTTTTGGCCACTTCCAACGCAGTAATTAATTGTAGAAACGGCTCTATGACCCTATCCTTTGGAAAGAAGTCAATTGAGCTTAACATTTACAAGTTGGGAAGTGAACCCTCTGAACCTTATGCTCATGTGTGTTCTGTCGAATTAATGGATGTCGACAGCAGCGAATTTGATCAACCTCATGATACAGACTCTTTTCATATGTTGTTGTTTGACCCAACCATTTACTCTTCCACCGAGTTGTCCGGGTCAACATCTAATGAGGAACTTTATATTGAGTCTGACGATCACCCCATTTTTTCTGATGACATTATTTTTCGGGGTATCGATGAAAGCTTTGAGGAAATTTTCACTGATGAACTCGCATTTTTACAAGACACGGGTGTTGAGATGAATCAACTCCAAGATGAAGAAATTGGACCTCCACCCCCTATTTTGGACAATCATGACAATGCGAGTAATCCATCATCACTATCACTGTGTCGTCTCTCCAAATTGAGACGCAATCCTTTTCCATTACACCTCTTATCACCTCCCCACCTTTTCACGTCGAAAGGTGACATGTTCTTCCACCAACCTTGGTGCTTCATTGATAAAATTTTTGAATGGTTGGTGTTGACCTTCGGTCTTTGCAAAGCTTGGCATTGACCAATAATCTTGACCCCCTCGTGTGATTTTAAAAGATTAAAAATGTTTAACTCAAGTTTGGGGGAGGGGTGGTATATTTTGGCTCTTGAAAGAAAATGATTTTTACAAAATTGTGAGCCTAAAATAAGTTTGGGGGAGGATTTTCACTTTTATATATTCTTGCCCCCATTAATATTTTCCTCCCAAGTCTACAGGTTTTTGAGCTTAACGGATGACATCAGTGAGGACATTGATGTAAACAGGTTTGGGGGAGGTTTGTGCTTATTTACATATCAATTTGCATCATATTTTGCATAAGCACAACATTTTCAAAAAATTTCAAAAAAAAAAAAATTTCTTTTATAACAAAAGAGTAGAGAGTGAAAAATTACATCCAAAAGATTGGAAAAATTTAAGAAAACCTAGAAAATTAGAAGTTTTCTTAAACGAACTAGTAATAAGTAGTTATGAGCCGTTGTACCAAGTGTTAGTAAGATGAAAGAAGTCACTAATCTGAGGATAAAAATAAGTCTGAAAAATAGTTCCTATTCTGGAAGCCAAACATTTGAACGTTGATACCCTACTATATGCACATACACACGTCTTGAAACTCGGGATAGTAGAGGATACCTTGAAATGCTCTTGTCTAAAAGCCAAAGTACGAAGGAAGTGAAAAAAAATGAAGAAAATATAAAAATGGTGAAAAGAAAAAAAATGAACACTGGTTTTGTTATCGCCAAGGCAGCAATAAAAAAATATAGCGAGGGTGCCTCTTCACCTAGTGCCCTAAGGCCAACTGGTCTGGGAGTCACTGCTAAGCCTTAGGTGGTGCAAGACGAGGAAAATACTATCACCGAATCAGCAAGCACTTGAGTAATCGGTCGGTTAGTACCTCAAGAAGTATTGACGGTCGCATGAAAATGTGTGAGCAAATCTTTAATATTCATCAAATTAAAAAGTACTAAGGTAGATGGACAAGAGTATGATAGCTTGAATTGAATTCTCCGAGTGTAGGGATGTTATTTACACACATGTGGGGTTATATGATTAATGTTTGGATGAAAGGTAGGAATGAAGAATAAAGACGAGGTTTTATTGAGGGATGATGTGATTTCTAATATTTTTTCACGACTATTAAGATAGGGCTCATGACAACTGAAAAATTAGTAAAGTTGGAAACTCTTCATTTCAAGGCCTTTTCTTTTATGGTTCTTATCTTTATATGTAAATTTCACCATCTTTCTTTTATTATAGGATTTTGTGGGTGTAATCCACTGAAAACCCTCAGGAGACAACACTCCTCCTACTAGGGACACCTAGAGATTTAACGGCTTGTTGCACGTGCTCAGTGCAATCGTGTCTGCCTACGAAAGTGTGCTTAGTTTTCTTATTTCTTTTTCTCCTCTTGAATAAACTAGTTTGCTCGGGACGATCAAAGATAAGTTTGGGGGTATTTGTTCAGTTGATAAAACTGCACACTTGTATTACATTTTTCCTACCATTTTCATATTAAAAAAGGACTATATTATAATATATTATACATATGAGGGTTTATGTGTAAAAACATTATTTTCCATGTGTTAATATATTTTAATTATCATTTGGTAGGAAAATGTATGCAAATAATATTATTGATCTAATCCTAGTAGAAAAAAGTCTACTAAAATCTTATTTGAGTTGTTGTGCAGAATATTTCCAAGTTGTTATAAAGGATTTAACAAACAAATCAATTTGTTGAAGAAATCTTGCCAAATTAAGAAGCAAACTTGGAGACCAAGTCTGGAAGCAACAGAGAAAAGATTTTCAGATTCTGAAGATGCCTAGGATTGCCACATGTCACCAGATGAAAGCCCAAGAAAAAGAATCAAAAGATCCCTACCCTTGAGCACGGATCCGCGGCCAAACCCACCCTAGGGCCGCGGATCCGCCGCAATTTGAGGAGGTTAGAGTGCAAGATTTTGGGGCATTATTCTTTGCTGAATTTTACCAAGTTTTCAACAATAAGATTCTGGGTTTTCACTATAAAAAGGCACCGAGAGCCTCTTGGAAAAGGTATCAAGCCGACGAGATCACGAAGTCCAAGACGGCTCACGCATCCAGGCTGGTCATCAACTGTTCATCTACCTCCTTGGAAGAGATCGAGAAGTAACTAGATTTGTAATCATTTTCTAAGGATTCAAGTGTAATGAATTTTGTTGATTAATAAAGGTAGCTTTCTTTTTCTTATTCTATTTCTTCATAGTTTAATGATGCAATTTCTTTCCATCTCTTTTTCTCCCAACATGCGCGAGTAATTCTCCGCTTGTTAGGGTTCGTAGGATTAGGGTAGGTTAATGGGCGATGAAAATGATTAAGCCCTTTTTAAGTCCTATAAAGTTTAGGAACTTTATCAAAATAATCATTAACATCCTAATCGGGCGCGCTAGCAATTCCTTGCTAGTTCCGACCGCGATTAGAGATTAGATTAATGATTGTTTTGGTAAAGGCTAGATATGAACGGGGTTCCGTGTCGAGATAAGGGTTACGAGTGGGATTCCTTTTCCCTCCAGAAACCCTAATCTACACGCATCACCGTCGTTCTAGTTCTAAATCTATTAATGGATAAAAGGGTAACTTTTAATTAATCTTCCATAACTACTAAATCCTAACGAACCCTACAAGCCCTATTATTATATTATTTAAATCTCTAAAATAATCTAGGTCTATATTTTACATTAAAGTAGATCTAGAAACTTTTCACAAAATTCTTTCTTCCTCCTCTCTTTCTCAACACATCTAAAGTAAAAATAAAAGGTTCCACGTTTCCCAGAGGACGACCCGTACTCATCTCGGTCTAGCTACGCGCGACACCGTTCTGATTGCGGTACCAACTACAAAAACAAATTTTCACATCAATCACTAAGCTAACCCTGAGAAGCAATCCGGTTGTGGTCTTCCTCTGTGGCCTCCACTTCTTCCGTCTTGACCGTATCTGACGAACATTCCAAGAAAAATAAGGATGGGTGGAGTGCCCGTCAGCGAACTAGCGCTCGGTAAGTCCCAAAGATAAAGTAAGAGTAAAAAGACAAGTATAAAATATATATGATGAATACAGGTATATGTTTATTGGAAAATATGTATTATAGGTCTCTATATGGTCACTATGTTACGTTAAATTCCAATTGTGAATATCAACGCGGCCGTAGAAGTATTCATGAGCTCAAGAGTGAGGCCCTAGGAGCAAGGAAACGCGGGCCCGTTTCGTGTGTTAGCATCGGGGCTCTAGACCGTGGATGAGTCGACTCGACTGATATTCGAGTAAAATAAAAAGAGAGATTAATACGGGACTCTTGAAACTCCGTTGGATTCACATAAGAAACTATCCCAAGCACCCCGAGTAAAAATAGTTTTTAACTGTATAGTATACTTCATTAAATTGATTGATTAGTTAGAACATGTCTTGATCGAAACCATAAATTGGAAATGGTGTAGAATGAAGTCGAGTGAATCGAGTAAAATGCGAGTCATGTCAATTGCAATCTTGGTTCGAGTCAAGTTAGTCCGAGAAGACTGGATTCGAGTTCATGTTCAAGTTTAGATTCGAGTTGGGTTAGAGTTCGAATTTGTGTTCGAGTTCGAGTTCGAGTTCAAATTAAATTCGAGTTCAGGTCTTTTTCATGCGAATTGATTTAAACTATTAAAAATCTTATGTACGGGAAAAATCGGCAACTGCAGCACATGGACGGCAGAATTTGTGTCTTTTTTCAAGACAATTGTCATTGATAACTCCGTTAAGTTGTCTTGAATAGGCAAACACTCACTTTCTCCGGCTCCCTGGGGCTCAAAAGAAACCACTTAAACCTATATTATTCTAGAGTCCTTAATATTTATTATTGTTTGTTTACATTGTTTTATTTCTCGAGGGGGTTTTATGAAAAATATATGAATATTGTTTAAAAATAAATCTCGAGGGTGATTTATAATATTTAGGGTTTTCATGAACAAGTATTTTAATTGTTGTGGTGTTTTGGTGATAAAACCTAGATTTTAAAAGTTTATGGTATTTTTATAAAAACTAGCTCTTTTGGAAACTTGATGGTATTTTATTAAAAATTCTAATTTTTCATTTTAAAAATATAGTTTCATGATTTTTTTTTATTGAAAATATGGATTCCTAGTTTTGTATAATTTTCCAAATTTTAGTTTTGTTTAGAAAAATCGTATTTTATAAAAATCGTATTTTTTACTTCCTTTCGAGACTGAATACTCCGTGAAGAGTTCTGTATCTCGCTCTACTATCTCAAGCATGTGCGATAATCTGCACCATCCATTAGCGGGTCCCCTGACGAGGGTTGTAGAAGCACAATTGTCAAGAATTTAAAATATCGATTAAAACAAACCTTTTTTGAAAAAATGTGGTATTTTAATGAAAAACTTCTTCTTTGAATTACCCATATACTTAGAATACCGTGCTATGAAACTATAGTGTACGTGTGGGGTAGGTCATTACCCCGTGAATGGTCTAAAGGTATATACTCTAGTTATTGAAATTACGGTTATATTAAAGTTCATGGTATTTTAATGAAAAGTTTGTTATATGATTGTTTCACATGATTTTTTTTGTTAAATTACAAGCTAAATGATATACATAATGTTAAGAGTGGTGTTAGGATATTAGTTTGACCTATTTTGGTTATAAAGTGGAGTACAAATGTAAAAAATATATCAGAGCTAACCCCACTTTGTCGATGAGTTTTTAGAACACGATTTGAAATGGAAGAAATGGAGAGAGAAGGGAAACTTACTAGCTTAGATCGTTAGTAAGAATGAGAGGAAGCCTTCGAGTGTCGTGGTGTCGTCGGAAAGGTTTTGGTTGTCAAGCTTGGGTGCTTAACTCCACTTGGTACTCAGAGAGTTTGAGAGAATTTTTGATAGAGATTTCAGAATGGGGAAAAGCTAGAGCATGTGGTGGTATTTATAGTGAAATTTGAGAGTATGGGAATTAAAAAAGTGAATTAAAAAGAATTAAAATGATGTTAATGGAAAATTGGAAGAGTCGCTGGTCAATTGCAAAGAAATCAAACACTACACGGGAGTAGTGGGGAGTCAAAGGGACGCACGGGCAAAGAATGGAAGAGATTGGGGCTACTTGGACCGTCGGCGGCGGCCAAAACGAGGATTTGGGCGGTTGGATTTAATCCATATGCCTTGAGATTCGTGCCACGCATTATATTCTGTATTTACTCCTCGTTGCGCCTGTTTGATTTTTTTGAAACCTTTCGATTCTTCGTGAATTGCACGTGCATCTTTTGGGCTTCCGAAAAATCAAAACGAAAAATCTTTAAAAAAATTGGGACTGATAGGATTCGAACACACAGGCTACGTCCCAGCAGTGTAGAGGCTTTATCAGTGAGCTACAAATTGCTTCTTGCTTTTATTGAACAAAAATAACTTATAACTTCTACACAGTCTGAAATACCTTTTTCTATATATTTAAACAAATAATTATGTATATGGATTTTAGAGTCGTTACAAAATTTATCACCCTCCTTATAAAAATTTTGGCCTAGAAATTTACATTTATATAGAGACTAATTTTCAAAAAGGTAAGGGTATCGTGTACGCATATTTTCTTCTCTTTCCCAAGTTGATTCTCTCAGCCAATCTTTTCTCCACATCATCCGGACCAAGTTCACCTCCTTGTTCCGTAATGTCTTCACTTTTCGGTCCAGGATTTCAACCGGTTGCTGCACGAAAGTTAGATTAGTCTGTACCGTGAGCTCTGAGTGATCAAGTATATGGCCGGGGTCGCTCACATATCGTCGTAGCTGGGATATGTGGAACACGATGTGCACTCCTTCCAATGAGGATGGTGGTGCTAAACGGTATGCCACTTCTCCAACTCGTTTGAGTATGTCGAACGGTCTTATGTATTTTGGACTTAATTTACCCCTTTTTCCAAAATGTATCACTCCTCTATTTGGAGAGATCTTCAAGAATATATGCTCTACGGGTTGAAATTCCAGATGTTGTCATTTTGCATCTGCCCAATGCTTCTGTCGGTCCTGGGCTATGCGCATCTTTTTCCTGATCGTGTGAACCACATCTACAGTTTCCACGATCATCTCTGGTCTAAGGAGTTCACGATCTCCAACGTCGTCCCAACTCAGCGGGGAATGACCCTTCCGTCCGTAGAGTGCTGCGAATGGTGCCATCCCAATACTTGCCTGGTAGCTGTTGTTGTATGAAAACTCCACAAGATGTAGGTGACCTTCCCACGAACCTCTGAAGTCTAACATATAAGCTCTCAGCATATCTTAAAATATCTGAATTGTTCACTCGGACTGTCCGTCCATTTGTGGATGATATCTCGTGCTGAAATTCAGACTTGTTCTCAGGCTAGCTTACAGACTCTGCTAAAACTGTGATCGGAATCTTGTATCACGATCGGAGACGATGCAAACAGTTACCCCATGTAATCTCACGATCTCCTGCATGAGTTTATGGGTATTAAGACAAGTATTGTACAACTTGAAGGATAAATCTTACTTTAGATCTTTGCTCACCTCCATGTACTTCCTTGCTAACGTCTCGGTTGACTGGCCAACTCGGAATGGAATAAAGTGAGCTGACTTGTGAGTCGATCCACAATAACCCAAATTGCATCGTTACCTTTCGTGCTGCGAGGGAGAGCAGTCACGAAGCCCATGGTAATGTGCTGCCATTTCCATTCTGGGATTGGTAACGGCTGAAATACACCAGCAGTTCTATGATGTTCAGCCTTCACTTGCTCACATACTAGACATTTTGCTACGCTCCTTGCTACTTCTCGCTTTATTCCATACCACCAGTAGTGTTGCCGTAGATCCTTGTACATCTTCGTGCCACGGGGGTGTATCGAATACGGAGAGCTGTGGGCTTCTTTCATCAACTTTTCTCGAACAGGTCTGATTGACATGCATAAACGACTTCCATATCATAAGTATCCATCTTCGTGGATGATGAAGTCAGTTCGAAGTCCACTTTCTACTTGTTCTCCGATCTTTTGTAGGTTGGTATCATTTGCTTGAGCTGCCTTGATCTGATTTACAAGAGTGGACTGGAAAGCGTTACCTAGCATAATTACTTCGATCTCCAATCTGTGCAATTCTTGCTGTAGCTTCCATTAAGCGGTGAGGTTCATTGCTAAAGGCTAGAGACTAAGTGCATCAGGAACTACGTTCACCTTCTCTGGATGATACTGTAGGTTGATGTCGAAGTCCGCCATAAGTTCTAGCCATCTTCTCTGCCGCATGTTGAGCTCTTCTGAGTAAATATATACTTCAGACTTTTGTGATCAATATATATATCCACTCGTTCTCCTAAAAGATAGTGGCGCCAAATCTTGAGTGCGAAAACTACTGCTGCCAATTCCAGATCATGTGTTGGATAGTTGCATTCAAGAACTTTTAATTACTTTGATGCAAAAGCACAACATTTCCATGCTGGTGTAGAACACATCCTAATCCTTTACCGGACGCATCATTATGTTCATCAAATCCGTCAAATTGATCCGGTATTACAAGAATAGAGCAGATCTTAACCTCGACTTGAGTTCTACAAGAGCCTTTTCACATGCTTCCGACCACACGAATACTTCCTCTTTACGTGTGAGCTTGATCAGGGGTGCTGCGATCTTTGAGAATCCTTCAATGAATCGTCTGTAGTATCCTGCTATGCCCAAAAAACTTCTTATATCTTTCACCGTATTTGGTGTCGGTCACTCGTTGACAGTTGACACCTTAGCTGGATCCACAGAGATTCCTTCACCTGAAACGATATGTCCGAAAAATCCGACTTGATCTAGCCAAAATTCACACTTGTTGTACTTGGTATAGAGCTGATGTTGTCGTAATATCTCCAGGACAATCTGTAAGTGCTCGGCGTTCTCTTTCCGATTTTTTGAATACACCAGAATGTCGTCGATGAAAATAAAAACAAACCTGTCTAAATACTATCGGAAAACTTGGTCCATCAAGTTCATAAAGATGGCAGGTGTATTGGTTACTCCAAATGGCATTACGAGATATTCATAATGACCATAACGAATACTAAATGACGTCTTCGGACTGCCGGACTCCTTGCACCTAATAATATCATGAACAGAGATCTAATTTTGAAAAGTCACAAGATCCACTTAAACGATCGAAAAGGTCATCGATGCGAGGTAGCGGAAACTTGTTTTTAATTTTCAACTCGTTCAGAGCTCGATAATCCATGCACATCCAGTAGGTATCTGCCTTCTTCTTCACCAGTAGCACCGGAGATCCCTAACTTGAAGTACTGGGTTGGATCCAACCTTTCTTTAGGAGTTCGTCCAACTGAATACGAATTTCTTTCAATCCCTTCGGATTTAATTGATACGGAGTTTTTATTGCTGGTTGTGCACCGGGTTGTAAATCGATGCTGAATTCAAGAGCTCGATTGAGAGGCAAACCTGATATATCTTCCGAGAATACTGTTTCCCCCAATCAGAGCAAAGCTCTGTTTGAATTTCAAAAATTCAAAAATTGAAGCAATGCTTCAAATCCCTTGCGCCGCGCGCAACGCGCCACGTGTCAAAAGCTGATACGTCAGCGCAGCGCCCAAGGCAGCGCGCCCAATCAGAGCAAGGCTCTATTTAAAACAAAATTAAAGGAAGCAATACTTCAGTTGCGCAAGTACTGCGCTGCGCGACACGTGGCAGCGCAGTTGCGCTGCGCTGCGCGCCACGTGGCAGCGCAGTTGCGCTGCGCGACACGTGTCAAGCGCTGGTGCGTTTGCGCCAAACAGAATTAAAATTCTAGTAAGATCTTTCTGTTCTTGTTAAAACAAGAAGATTGTCTTCTGTAAAACAGAAGCTCTTGGATCAAAGATCCAACGGTGGGGAAAATTCCCCAAATCACTCAGAGAATGATCTCTTTAACAAATTTAACAAATTAATGGGCACTATATAAAGGCCCCTAGACCCCAATTCAAAAGAAGAAGAAGATCATCAAGAACTTCAAAAACAACAAAACAGAGAGAACTCTGAAGAATTTTGAGAAGAACTCAAGAAGGGAAAGAAGGTAAAAACCTTTAAAAAAAAAGAGATGAACTTCTTCTGAATAGATCATTGATCTAAGAACAAGATCAATGATCTTCAATAAAAAAAATAAATAATAACAGTGCCTTGCACTTTTTTATGAACCATTGGTTTTGGAATCTTAAAGATTCTCCAGTTATTGAAACAGTGCCTTGCACTTGCAAAAACTGCACTGTTGCGCTCCTGGGTTGGCGCAAGCCACCAGAGAGCGCCACGTGTCAGCTCCAGAACCACTTGCGCTATGCACTTTTAAAAATAGAGTATTGCTCTTTAAAGTTGGCGCAACTCACCAGAGCATGCCACGTGTTAGTAGCGCAACAGCGCAGCGCACTGCGCTGTCGCGCTTGCGCTCACCAGAGTGTGACACGTGTCGCCACGACAAGCGCTTGCGCTCAGTAATTGGCGCAAAGCGCCTGACAAGCCACTGTCAAGTAATTAATGCACTACATTATTTACAGAAGGGCCAAACCCAATTAAAAAGGCCTAACAGGCCTAATAAAATGCAATGTATTATTTTAAAAAAGGGCAGATCCCAAACAAAAACAGATGCTGTGCATCATTTACAAAGGGACTGAGCCCAAATCAAAAAGGCCTAGCAGGCCAGAATAAATGCAGTGCATTATTAAAAAGGGGCAAAGCCCTAGCACAGGCCTAATAGGCCAAAGATAAATAAAAACGATGAACATTTTTCAACTGGACTTAGCCCAATCATGGCCGTAAGTCCTCAAATTAAATTGACTGAGCAAGATTGCTCTCTTAAATCAATTTACACCCGGTTCAAGGGCACATCTCCGAACTCCTCTGACACCTATCGTTGTAATCCTTCAACGACGTTAGAGAGGTGACGGGTCCCGACAACCACACATCGATACGGACTGCGGGGTCCCTAAACTCTTGGACCGAAACGTCCTTAAACTAATATTCGTCCCGAAATGAGAATATTGGACCGAAACGTCCTTAAACTAATATTCGTCCCGAAATGGGAATGCCAGACCGAAACTTCCTTAAACTAATGCTCGTCCCCAAATGGGAATGATGGACCGCCATGTCCCTAAACTGGAAATCGACCGTAACGTCATTAAACTAAACAATGGAGCCAATTGCTCTCTTGTCGGATCCAAACGATCCCCTTAAGTTGATCTTAGTCTGGAGATTAGGCTAACGTATCCTTAACACAAGTTTAAGTTGATCTTAGCCTCAATATGGCTAACGTATCCTTAAACTAAAACACCAAACCCAAATCTAAGTAAACACGGATTTGGACTAATCCACGTGCTACGGGCGACGACATCACTTAGTCTCCGTATACAATCCACGGGCAACCACAAACAAAACAAACACACACGACACGAAGTGAACATCTGGAGAAGGAGAAAGTGTCTACCGCGATGCGGTAGCGTAATTAACTGCAGGGGCTTGCGCCTATAGGGAAGAGCATCCCCACAATCAAAATCCCCTCAAGCGAGGGGGAATCTGACGAAGTCTGCTACATCGGCCACATCCGTCTAAACCTCTACACGGTGCCATAAATCAACTTGGCATCTTCGGAGAGATGGACGGATAAAACCACATAGCATCTGCCCCGAATTTCAGGCAAGACGTTTACCGCGTTTCCGCTGCGTCATTCGGAGGGGAACAGATTCTGGCACGCCCGGTGTGACTTTTTCCTCTTTCCACTCCACACTTCGTGTGTCGTGTTCGCGAACGAATCGCGGTTTGCTGTAGTTGTCTGTGGATTCAAGGTACTTAGATTTGGTGTCTTGCTCCTTGCAGAAAACAGAAGATCAATGGCTTCAAACTGCACGGCCTGCAACTGCAACTCTCGCTCGGTCCTTGCTGGAGGAGTGACTTATTGGCCCCAAGTGGCCTCCCTTTTCAAAATGCCAGTGGAGCAGGTATCTCAAGCCACCGCTGGACTATTCTTCGGGACCATGCTCCCACTGATGAGCTTCAATGCCCCAATGACGTCGCAAGAAGTTCCAAAGAAGTCGGTCTTTGATCGGCTTACAACTACAGCGACCCCTCTCAACGGGTCGCCCAACTTCAATACCTCAGTTTTTAACAGACTGGGCCAGGACGTCTATAAGCCCGCGATACCCGAAACTGCCATCCTAAAGCGGATATCCATCCCGGCTCAAACGGACGAAATCATTGGAAAGGCTCCTCTTTCCAAGAAGTCAGTTTTTACAAGGCTGGCCATTCTGGTTGCTGCTCCAGATGAGGTCCTCAAAGCTGCTTCCCCTGCCCAGAGGTCTGTCTTTGACAGATTAGACATTGCTTCTCAACGGGTGTCAGTCTTCGACAGGCTGGCACCAATAACGATCTCTCCTCAAAGCAGGGGGCATGAAGAAGCTTCTCCAACAACGGAGGTGATCTCATCCGTACGACATGCTCGACGTCGCTACTGGCGCTGAGTGAGGAAGGCTGGGGGCAACCCCCCCTCTGGGATAACTCCGCCAGCTCCAACGGTGGGGATCGATGCTGCTGTTCCAACCGGGAACAGCTTTGAATTGCTGAACACGGTGCGCAGAAACTCTCCTACTGCGGTACTGAAGAGAACTCCTTCACCTGTGAAGGATACTCCAGAGAAGAAGCTGGAGCAGCCCCCTCAACGGCTACCCTCTAAAATTTACAAGGTCTGGCGACAGATCCAGGAGTTGGTGATTGATCAAGACTATCTCCGCCGACAGAAAAGGATGAAGGTTCGGCAGGGGAAGGATTACTCCGTCAAGCCATAAAAAGCAACGGCTACTTGGGTGCCCACTACAACGGCCCCCTCAACTTCAACCACTCAAAAGAAAAGGAGGCCGCAAAAAGCCCCTGTGAACATGGCGAACCGTAAACGCGCTGAGCACAAACACCCCAAATCTGGGGGCATGGTGGTGCACACTGTTTATATGGCTTCTGGAAAGGAGGAAAGCCGTGCTTCGACGGGTCACTGACCGCTCACCCGATCCGTGACAAAAGCCCAGGAGCAGCAACAGAAGCTTCAGGAGATGATGACTGCAATGGCCACACTTACCGGGCCAAAAGAAAGCTCGGAGGCATCATCAGAGCAGCGTCATGAACAAGAAACTGACGCTGACTATCTACGAAGAGTCCTCGAAAAGAAAGACAAAAAGGCAGCAGAACAAGCTGCCAACATAAAATAAATGGTGCTCCTCTTCCAAGATATGGTAGGGATGATGTTACAGCCGGGCCCTCCAGCTGAAGACCCTCCGATCATTGTTGGAGACGACAGAGGGGAGACATCTAATCCTCTTCCGGCTCTTTCAGCAGCCAAAGAGGAAACTATTTCCAAGGCCGTCTTGGATGACTACATAGCTCAGCAAATACGAGCTCATTAGGCGAGTGAAGCGGCTGGGCAAATTGTTAGAACAGGACGACCTTATCTGGGCTGGTATGACTAAATCAGTTACCCGCCGGGATATACGATCCCTAAGTTCCACATATATAAAGGGACAGGGAATCCGCATCAGCATGTCGCTCAATTCAGGGCCTTATGCGGCAATACTGGAGGCGATGACGAATTATTGCTTCGCCAATTCGTCGGCAGCTTAGCAGAAATAGCCTTTGAATGGTATTCGGAGCTACCTAATGACTCTGTCAAAATGTTTGCGGAGATGGAGCTACTGTTTACACAAAGATTCGCAAGTGCTAGTGGACGCACCCCGATAACAACACTGATTAACACCAGGATAAGGCCAGGTGAAACGTGGGTCCAATATGCAACACGATGGCGGAACCTATGGTCGAAATGCGATCAACGCATAGAAGAGGCACCTGCGGTAGGCATGTTCGTGGGCACTCTTGATCCGCAAGCGACCATCTCGCAATTTATGATGTTCTTCAGGCCGATCACCTTCCAGGCCCTGATCGACAAATTAGCCCAAATAGACCAGATGGGCCATGAACCGTCTCCTCCAAAACCAGACTCTCGAAATGAGAAAGGAAAAGGGAAAGTGATCGTCGACGCCAATGCTCAACAGCAGCCGAGCAACTCAAAGCTGGTCATTTGCCAAAATGACGTGCGTCCACGCCCATCCCTGGAGAAGAGGTTAGGACGTCCTTACTCATTTCCTCAGAATAAAACGAGAAGACTGTTCGAGCTGGCAGTGTGCAACGGACTCATCAATCTGCCGAGTCCAAAACGTCTGTCGCAGCTAGGCGATCTCAATAATCCCAATCATTGCCCTTACCACCAAACGGTAAGTCACCCGATCGAGGATTGTTTCATCTTTAAGGGATGGATCGAGGATCAGTACCTACAAGGCAAGTTTGCGCTGTCTGAAAACTGGAAGGTAAACCCACCATAGCCGCACACTCCAAAGAAGATGGACACGATGTGGGCAGCTTGTTCTTTTGTTGAGGACGAAAACGATGGAGAAGACCCATCAGATGAGTCTGAAGACTACGTAGCGAGTTGTCGTGTGATCTCTCACTCATTGGCGGATGATAAAGAGGCTCCTTGCGCCGAGAAACCGAGGGCGGACCCTGAACCAGAAATTCTGCGGCCTTCAGACGAGTTGATCGATGCCTTCCTGAATGAGATTCGTCTGAAAGTTAAAGCCAATCAAGAGCGTGAGATGGCCATACTGGAAGGAGCTAAACACCGACGACTGGACCAAAGAGTCGAGGCACTCCCGTCAAATCAAAAGTCATCCGCTGCGGATAAAAACAAATTCAAGACGAGGAAAAGGTTTGCTAAAGCCCTGTCAGTGGGAATGAAGCTACCACCCTCTGAAGAAAATACTCTCGGTGGAGTAGAGATGCATCATAACTTCTGATTATATCATCAGAAGATCATACATCCTACCGAAGACTGCGACTCCTTTAAGTGTTGGTGGCAAGGGTATGTCGCTCAAAAGCAACACTTCAACAGGACAAACATGAAGCTCGTAGATATCAGAAAAATGCGATAGATGAGCGCAGAAGAGCCGCCGACGGCTGTCACATAGCCGACTCCAAGGGATCGCAAATTATCACCTTCGGAAGCGACTCTGATGAAGAGGCTGCCCTCAACCCTCTCCTCAAGGAATCCATTTCAAAAATGAAAGAATTAAGGAGTTGCGAGAACGTTCAGCCGTGCAACTGCACGCTGCTCGGAAAAAATCTCGGCCCCATAAATAAGGGGTCGAGCAAAAAGGATAAAGGGAAGGGGGAAACAGCCCTCGTAACCAATTCTCAACAGCAATCGAGTGACCCTAGACCAGTTGTTTGCCGAAACAACAAGCGGCAACCCCTCCAGGAAAAGTTGAAACGTCCTTACTCGTTTCCTCAAAATAAAACAAGGAGACTGTTCGAGCTGGCAGTGCGCGACAGACTCATCAATCTGCCGAGTCCAAAATATCCGTTGCGGCCAGGTGATATTAACGATCTCGATTATTGCCCTTACCACCAAACGGTTGGTCACCTGATCGAGGATTGCTACGTCTTCGAAAACTGGGTTGAAGATCAATACCAACAAGGCAAGTTCGTCATCTCCGAAAACTGGAAGGTGAGCCCGTCACAACCGCACGCGCAGGGGAAGATGGAGACGCCGGGGGCATCATGCTCATTCATAGGAAAAGCCCCATAGACCGAAAAGTCCGTAAACTAGAGCTTCGCCTCAAATACGGCGATGATAGACCGAAACGTCCTTAAACTAATGATAGACCGCAATGTCCTAAAACTTGCAAATGACCGAAACGTCTTTAAACTACTACCGCAGCATCCTGAGGCGGACGAGATAAAAAAAAAGAATAAAGAACAAAATAAAAAAAATAATAAAAATAAAAAAATAGAAAAACGGTATGTCCATAAGCAAAACGGGCACGGATGAAAACCCGAAAGGGCTCCGTGAGTAAAAACAGCAGGGCTACCGGCGAGTGTTTGTGAAAACCTGGAAGGGCGCAACCTCGTTAGAAAAAAATAAAAAGAATAAAAAAAAGAAGAGGAAAAACGGTTTGTCCATAAGCAAAACGAGCACGGATGAAAACCCGAAAGGGCTCTGTGAGTAAAAACAGCAGGACTACCGGCGAATGTTTGTGAAAACCCGAAAGGGCGCAACCTCGTTAAAGGACACTTACAGGGTCCTCTCGACCTTATAAGGAGAAACCACCCGCGTGAGATCCTTACGACTCACAAGGGAGCAACACACTTAGGGATCCCCATGATTCCTAAGGAGAAAATACACTTGCTAGATCTTCACGACTCGTAAGGAGAACTCTCTTATGGGACCCTCACGGCTCATAAGATTTGAAAGTCTTAAGTTATAGAGACCTAAACCTGTGCTTAAGCAACCCCCACAACCTTCGATATTGCCCTATAAGTGGCTCAATACTGACCCTTGTATACGATCCACGGGCGCGAATAAACATTTCCCTAACCAAGCCCTATCCGTGACCGGGGATATGTTCGCATGGTGAACAACCCTTGTAAGTCCTCTCGACTTACAAGGAGAAAACCCTCTTGTAGGATCCTTACGACTTACAGAGGAACATACACTTAGGAATCCTCACGATTCCTAAGGAGAAAATACACCTCCAAGATCCTCACGACTTGTAGGGAGAAATACCTTTGTGGGACCCTTACGGCTCATAAAGTCAAAAGCCTTAGTCGACAGGACCTTAACCCTATTCACTAAGCCACCTTTGTTTGACATCGATAGAGGAAAATGATGATTCGCTCCTGGCAATATCCCAGTTGTAGCGGTGCTGATGCCGAAATCGGTGTCTAATTTCAGGTTTACGGAGAAAATCCAGTAAGCCGCACATGCATACGAAATAGCCGAAATGATGGGGCAACTTGCAATAAAAAGCAGCACGTAAAAACGTATGCACACAAAATAGCCGAAATGATTGGGCAACTCGCAATAAAAAGCAGCGAGTAAATATAAAATAAACAGCCGAAATGATTGGGCACCATGAAAAATAGCCGAAATGATTGGGCAATCGCGACCTTCGCGATATAAAAGCTGAAATGATAGAGCATCGCGGAAATAAAACAATAACAAAAAAAATATGATGAAACTTTTGCCCTACAGGGGAGATCACGTCGATCCCTGTATAAAATCCAGGGGCACAAACAAAGAGGGAACCACACCTTCCCGACAGGCTCCGCCAGAGAGTGAAGCCAAATCTCGACGGTTCACAAGCAACCTAGAGACAACCGTGACGTTCGTCTCGATACAGCAGACGAGATGTCACCCCAGCGTTCTTCCTCCAGCAGGGTTCAGACGCGACAATCAAACAAATGGAGCCCCGGCAAAATCCCTAGTTCCAAACCTCAACGGTTCACCAGCAACCTAGAGATAACCGCAACGTTCGTCTCGATACAGCAGACGAGATGTCACCCCAGCGTTCTTCCTCCAGCAGGGTTCAGACGCGACAATCAAACTAATGGAGCCACGGCAAAATCCCTATTTCCAAACCTCGACGGTTCACCAGCAACCTAGAGACAGCCGCGACATTCGTCTCGATACAGCAGACGCGATGCCAGCAAAAGAAGCAAACGCCAAATTCCTAGCTTCAGGGTCTTGACGACAACTCACATAAAACCTGAAAGACTATCGGAGATCACCCCACACCAGTGCGGAGTGGTTATGACTCATCGGGACTCTCCAAGATGAGCCTAACCTCAAGTATAAAGCGGCATGGCAAAATTCCTAACGCTTGCTCTTCCGAAGGTCAAACTGCCAAGGAGGATTGCTTGAAGACGTCTTGTCCAGCCCCCGAAGGGATCAGAGACACGGCAGTCGCAGGGCTACTCGAACAGCACGATTGCCTATCGAGGAATATATCAGCTGATGCGACGGTACGACGGCCAAAACCCTAAGTACCACAGACCCTAACGGACTTCTGTCGTAAAGAGCAGAGGTTAACTGTGACGTTAGGATATTCTTGCGAGAAAAGCTCGATTCGTCTCGACTTGTGAAGAAATTGATGTCTTTGCGAGAACTTCTCGATGCGGCTCGACTCGTAAGACAAAGCCTTAGGCGGCGGGGATTAAAAAACTTGCTTCCTAAGCACTGGGACCCTGCAAGTCGGCCCAAAACGGTCTCTTGCATACTATCCACGGGTCTCACTCTCCAAAGTCGAATCTCGACAAGGAGGGAAACAACCGCTTACAAGTCCTCTCGACTCGTAAGAGGGAAAATTCTCTTATAAGATCCTTATGACTTATAAGAGAAAACACACTTAGAAATCCTCACGATTCCTAAGGAGAAAATCCACCTACGAGATCCTCTCGATCCGTAGGGAGAAAAGTCTCTATGAGACCCTCACGGCTCGTAGAGTCAAAAAGTCTTAGGCAGCAGATCTGAACCTGCAGCCTAAGCCATCGCTATCCCTTAAAGAAACCAAGATACTTACTCTATTATCTGTCAACCATGTTTATCAAGACAGCATGCTGATAATAAAAGAAGGGAGAAAGCAAAGAAATAGTACAAGACATTGCAAAAAAAAAAATGTGTGTATCTTTATTAATTCAATCAAGTACAAGGTGAATCGTACAAAAGAATAAAGAATGGATACATCTTATTCAAAAAAGAAAATTTTTACAAGTATATTGATAATAAGGCAACTACTGGGAAGGAAGCGTCTTAAATAACCCTATCAGTTGTTCGCGCACTTCCTTCCATGCCTTTTCTTGGTCGGCCGTCACCGCCAGTTCCGCCTCCACTTGAGCCCGCTGCTGCAAGAAGGATGCAAGCTGCTCCCCGACGGCCTGCTGAGCTGCTTCGCGGTCTTGGGCGTCACGCTCGGCGGCGTCAAGCTTCCGCTTCAAGTTTAGCCCATTAGAGATACGATCCAGAAGGCCCTCGAAGATAGCCTTCACCTGAGCAGCGTTCGCCTCAAGCTCAGCGCGCAGACGAGCCGTCTCGTTTGAGGTCTCTTGGCATTCCCTCAGCCTTAAAGCCGCTTCTTGTTCCAGGTGACGGAAGTAAGAAGCGCTTTGCTCGATCCATGCTGCTCTTTGATTGCTTGTGGCTAAGGTCTCGGGAGCAGGGCGCATAAGCTCCGATTGATGCAGGCGGACCTCGATTTCCCTGCAGTGATTAACCCAAAGCTCGACGACGCCTCCATCATGAAAAGTCACAAGCGCCGCCAACATCGGGTTAACCTCCGCAGCGAAATCCGCAACAGATGGGAGAGCGTTTGCGTCAAGCTCCTCGACGTATCCGCTCAGCATGCCCAGGCTCATTACAGCACCCTTTGAAGACGGACGTCTCAGGAAAGGGCCTGCCGGCATTATAACGCGAGACTCAAAGGGCGCCGGGATTGGAACGATAGCTGAAAGAACAAAATACGATTAGATGACGGTTCAAGAAATACAAAAAAAAAGAAGTCATCGATACGATAGTTTACTATACCAGCTGCATCAGGTGGCAAGGTCGGGAGGGCCGGTGGCGCGACCGATCTTTCATCTCCTCCTTCGATTTGTAGCACTGCAATTAGGACAAGGAAGAGTCAGAAATAATTCCATTATTGAAAAAAGAAAAGCATCAATTGGAAACAATACTCACCAGTGCCACTAGAGGAAGAAGCGAGTTCAGATGGGAAGGAGAAGTGCGGGTGCAACACCTGATAGAGATGATCAAAAAGCACCCCTGAAAAGACGCAATAGTATGACAGTAGTACATAAATTATGCGCTTGAAAGATAAAACTAATAGGTTGCAAATCCATACCTTCCAACATCTGTGATGGTACAAGGGAAGGCTGAGAGGTGACCACCGCCAAGGCAGTAGTTGACGGTGCTCCCTCGAGCAATGGAGCATCGGCACTGGCCGCACCTGCGTTAAAAACAAAGATAAACTTGTCAGAAAGGATCGCAAGATATAAAAAAAAGGGACAATAACTTGAAATTTACCTGATGAGCCGCCAGCCGAAACGAAGGCGTCTCCCTCCTCCATTGATACGAGTCTACCTCCCATGGCCTCATCACCGGACTCGACAGGGGCTGTCGTAGTACTCGCCCGACCAGGAGACGGCGGGGGACCGTAGACGGGGAGAGCAATAATTGGAGCATTGCCAGACTCTTGAGAAAGAGCGACTGGTTTGTCCGCAAGAGTCGTGCCCTTCTCACCCGCTACTTCTTCGGGCTCGGCGGTCGCCATTGTCTCATCCGCCGTCACCATGGGGTCGCCGGTCTCAGGCGCCTCATCCGCCGCTGCCCCAGGCTCAGTTATAGCGGTCGTCTCATTTGCCGCCACCTCGGGCTCGACATCAACGACCTTCTCTGGTGTAGCTCCCTCAGCCCCCAGCTCAGGCTCAGCAACCCCGGCAATGTTGCCTATCGTCGGCTCGGGTTCGGCCGGTGCCTCTTCCTCTATCCCCTTAGGCTCGACGGTTTCCGCCTCCCCTTCGGTTGGACTTGGCCCTGCAGGACGAGATATATAAGAACTGATAGGTTTACAATTCTTACAACAAAATCTTGAAAGACACACTACCTGAGGTGGACTGATCGTTGGTCTCCCGAGCTGCACGCAACGCCCACCTATGAGCAGTGGACAGGGCGACCGGAGACTCTTCCGAAGGAGTAGCAGCACGAGGGACGGTGCTTGGGCCAGCTCCCACGGCCAAAGTCGCCTCGCGCGCCTTCGCCTCGCGCCTTAGCCGCTTTCTCTCCTCCTGGGTCGTTGAGACAGACCTTTTCAAAGCCTCCTTCATTGAGACGTCCTCGTCTGTGAACAGGGATGCCTCAAAATCCTTCAAGACATCCCTCGTCGACTTGTCGAGTTGAGGCTCTCGCAGCAGCCCCGAGGAGACTGGGACTTCAGTAGCGGGCACGGGAAGAGTCCCCGCATCAGCTGGCGCAGCCCTTGCAAAGAAGCAAAGGAAGAAGGTTAGGTTGACCATCAGAAAAGAGGATAAAAACTTAATAAGGCGAGACGTACCGATGCCCATTGAAGCACGCTTCTCTTCCTCCTCCTGGAAGGTTTTTAAAGAGGCAGCGACGGCTTCTTCGGTAGTGACACCTGTTAAAAAAGGGAGAAATCATTAGTCGAAGATAATAATAAAAATGCTATAAAATGAAGAAGAGTACAGCTAATGATTACCTGCTTGAGCGAGTTTATCCAACCACGCTTCGAGCCTCGCTGATCGCGCAGAAGCCGCAATGGCAGCCGCCAGGTCAGTGTCTGTGGGGTCTACCGAGAAGCCTTTATTGCTGCCATACTCGCTTATACCTTCGGTAAGAGGGGACTGAGGCTCTAAACCGAGGATCGCGTCGAGAGAGAGGAGCGACTTCTTCTTCCTCTTCTGCCCACCAGCCCTAGGTGCACCCGAGATCGACTTGCGCTTTGCAGGTACCCTAGGGCGGCGGGTCCCGATATCTGCGCCCATGCCGGACTCCGGCGAAACCACATCTACCATCTCTACTGGAGCACGGGGCGCTGGTGGTGCATCCGCAGTACCACGGAGCGGCAGTCCGCGCGGAGGGCTCAACACGCGCGGTGGCACGGTTCCGGCATCTTTCAGCGAGGAATGACCGGGGTCCTTGGCTTCAAGGGAGCCTTGCGATCACCGCCGGGAGGCGCACCCTTGAGGTCAACCGGCATGCGCTTCTCCATAAGGATAACTGGACCCATTGCATGCGCGTACCAAGCCACGTACGTGTTGAGCACCTTGGGGACGCAGCTCGGCTCGCTGTTGAAGAAATAGGAACCCATGTTAAGCCACATGAAATGGTGTATTGCATTCCTTATCCCCTCTCGGCTGGCCACGGGCTTTTCCAAGAAAGCTTCCATCGGGATCCCCTGGTGATAGCTCGATTGCTGAGCGAACCGGTGAGGGTTATACCTCATGAAGAGTGCCGTCTCATTCTGCCTAAACACCAGGTAGCCCGGCCGAATAGAGTAGAGGTGGAGGATCTCCCGAGCTTTCAATATGGAGGCCCCGTCCTTAAAAATCATCGCGCAGCGGCACTACCGACTTGGTGGTCTCTGAGCCTATGGTTATGACTTTATCCAAAAAAGAAACCTTCGCTCCGACTAGGTGTGGACGAAGGAGCAGCCCCCTAGCCTCCTGCGGAGGTGCAACCACGATTGAAGCGCTGACCAACCGCATGACTCTTGGGAGTCTGCACTTCTCAAAAACGGAGGGATCTTATGGGCGCCGAACACCCCGTGCACATGCATTTCCATCCAAGAGGTGAAGTAGTGCATCGGGAAGTTAGCAGGCTGCACCCCAGGCTCATTAGCGTCCGCCGCTACGCTGAGTCCATTATAAAGGTGAGCCAGCCCGGCGATTCCTACTGTTAACTGCAGACCAGCCAGCATCCGATGCGCTGGGTAGAAAATAGATGGCCGCATGTGGTGCGGGTGCATGGGGAGCGCAAAGCTGCACAGCCACAATCCCAGGAACCCTACAAAAAAGGACTCCTCATCCATGCCCGGGACGGCGATTTCTGACAAGGGCATGACGGCGGCGCCGGGGAGATAAAAGTCCTTGTGATCATCCTCCGATGTGGGTCGGCGGTCCAAGCCGAAGCCAAAAGGGTCATTAAGCTGGGCGAACTTCTCGCTCCGCTCTGATAGGAACTCTGGTCGAATGAAGCGGGCGATAAAATCTGCGAAACTGACTCCCCGGACGTCCGATTCTAGATAGAGCCCTTCATAGATCTCCAGCACCTTCACCAAGCCCGGAAACTGGTGCTGAATAGCGTTCTCCGGCGTCAGATCAAACACCAGTGGCTTGGTAGCAAAGACGTATTCGTCAGGAGGAAGCAGCTTCTCGTAATGCTCCCCCCTCGTCGGCAAACCCGAGATTTCAGCAAACTCCTCCAAGGAGATAGAGACTTCCCTGTCCGTCATCAGGAAGGTGTGGGTGGGGATATTCCATTGTTCGATAAAAGCCTTAACCCACCACGTTGGAGGAGAGGGATACTCAAAGAGCGAGACGTAGATGGCCGAATACAAACCAATCTTCATCAGATGAGTCCTCTTCGCTGATAAGATGTACCGGGCCCACTGCAAATATCCGGCGGGCGGACGCGGGATCGATCCAATGTTATAGGCCTGTCCCCAAGGGCGTGCTTCGCCCTGACAGATTCGCCTCCCCAAAATATCTATTGCCGGCGGTGGCTGCACGGGAATAGCCCCAATTGCAGGCTGGAGGAGGTCATCCGATTTCCAATTTTTGACCTCCACGGCATATTTCACTCGGGGTTCATCCGCATAAGGGATCGAAAATATTGGCTCAGACGGCGTAGCAAAACCGAAGCTTCGGCGACCCTGGATGATATCGTTATACCACCTACCCCACAAGTGAAGGTTCTTATGCTCGGGGTCATGATCCTTGATGAGGGTGAGCACCTCTCGTTCCACTGGTGCCTGGGGAAAACCTCCCTCCGAGCGAACGAACGGGAATGATAGGTCAGCAGGCATGTTTCCTGTGGAGGGAAAAAAAGTAGCCGTCAGTGTTGTAATTCCAACGCTTGGCATTTTAAAATTTACACCACACTACAATGCAGTGGGTAGGGGACCAAATGGGGACCCACAAAATCTGGACGACAGTGCGTCAGTTAATAGGACAACCCCATCATTGGATGAGACTGTCAATTAATCCCTAAGAGAATATTCTCATTCATAAAAATCCCTAGCGACAAAAAGAAAATCTTCTCTTTCAGAGCAAAGCTCTGTCACAGAGTGACACTTGTCAAACTCTGGTCTCGAGGGAATAAAATTCCTTAAAAGAGCCTAGCTCTGTGATAATGATGAGAAAATCTCTTGTAAGAAATTTTTTCTTTAAACTCCTAAAGATTAAAAAATTTTGGGATCTTAAAGATCCATGAAAACTCTTAGGAGTTCTTCATTTTTAGATCAAAAAGATCTACATGTGATCCAAGAGCAAAGCTCTATTCATGGGTTAAAACCCATGAAACAAGATCTCTGTAGATCTATGAACTCTTGAGAGCAATGCTCTGTTGGTGAAACCCCAAAGGGGTTTTCTTTATATCAAAGATCTATAAGAGTAAGGCTCTGTTGATTAAAGTTAATTTAATTTAATTTAAGTTAAGTTAAATTTTACCTAAGATGATCTAAAATCTGAACTCTGGAGTTCTTGAAAAGAAATGAGAGCAAGGCTCTAAAGTTCTCAAAAGCAAGAGCAAGGCTCTGAAAATCAAGATTCTTGAAAATGGTAAAACATTTACTAAGGACCAAGGGTCCTATTTATAGGTGCCTGCGCTCCTTCAACTCACCCGTTGATCCAACGGCCAAGATCCTGCCACCGCTGCACTCACGTGCGCGCCACGTGAGCGCAACGGTGGGGGGTATTTGTTTCCCCCAATCAGAGCAAAGCTCTGTTTGAATTTCAAAAATTCAAAAATTGAAGCAACGCTTCAAATCCCTTGCACTGCGCGCAACGCGCCACGTGTCAAAAGCTGATACGTCAGCGCAGCGCCCAAGACAGCGCGCCCAATCAGAGCAAGGCTCTATTTAAAACAAAATTAAAAGAAGCAACGCTTCAGTTGCGCAAGCACTGCACTGCGCGCCACGTGGCAGCGCAGTTGCGCTGCGCTCTGCGCTGCGCGCCACGTGGCAGCGCAGTTGCGCTGCGCTGTGCGCTGCGCGCCACGTGGCAGCGCAGTTGTGCTACGCTCTGCGCTGCGCGACACGTGTCAAGCGCTGGTGCGTTTGCGCCAAACAGAATTAAAATTCTAGTAAGATCTTTCTGTTCTTTTTAAAACAAGAAGATTGTTTTCTGTAAAACAGAAGCCCTTGGATCAAAGATCCAACGGTGGGGAAAAATCCCCAAATCACTCAGAGAATGATCTCTTTAACAAATTTAACAAATTAATGGGCACTATATAAAGGCCCCTAGACCCCAATTTAAAAGAAGAAGAAGATCATCAAGAACTTCAAAAACAACAAAATAGAGAGAACTCTGAAGAATTTTGAGTAGAACTCAAAAAGGGAAAGAAGGTAAAAACCTTTAAAAAAAAGAGAAGAACTTCTTCTGAATATATCATTGATCTAAGAACAAGATCAATGATCTTCAATAAAAATAAATAAATAATAACAGTGCCTTGCACTTTTTTATGAACCATTGGTTCTGGAATCTTAAAGATTCTCCAGTTATTGAAACAGTGCCTTGCACTTGCAAAAACTGCACTGTTGCGCTCCTGGGTTGGCGCAAACCACCAGAGAGCGCCACGTGTCATCTCCAGAACCACTTGCGCTATGCGCTTTTAAAAATAGAGCATTGCTCTTTAAAGTTGGCGCAACTCACCAGAGCGCGCCACGTGTCAGTAGCGCAACAGCGCAGCGCACTGGCGCAGTGCACTGCGTTGTTGCGCTTGCGCTCACCAGAGTGTGACACGTGTCGCCACGACAAGCGCTTGCGCTCAGTAATTGGCGCAAAGCGCCTGACAAGCCACTGTCAAGTAATTAATGCACTGCATTATTTACAGAAGGGCCAAACCCAATTAAAAATGCCTAACAGGCCTAATAAAATGCAATGCATTGTTTTAAAAAAGGGCAGAGCCTAAACAAAAACAGATGTTGTGCATCATTTACAAAGGGACTGAGCCCAAATCAAAAAGGCCTAGCAGGCCAGAATAAATGCAGTGCATTATTAAAAAGGGGCAAAGCCCTAGCACAGGCCTAATAGGCCAAAGATAAATAAAAACGTTGAACATTTTTCAACTGGACTTAGCCCAATCATGGCCGTAAGTCCTCAAATTAAATTGACTGAGCAAAATTGCTCTCTTAAATCAATTTACACCCGGTTCAAGGGCACATCTCCGAACTCCTCTGACATCTATCGTTGTAATCCTTCAACGACGTCAGTGAGGTGACGGGTCCCGACAACCACACATCGATACGGACTGCGGGGTCCCTAAACTCGTGGACCGAAACGTCCTTAAACTAATATTCATCCCGAAATGGGAATGTTGGACCGAAACGTCCTTAAACTAATATTCGTCCCGAAATGGGAATGCCGGACCGAAACGTCCTTAAACTAATGTTCGTCCCCAAATGGGAATGATGGACCACCATGTCCCTAAACTGGAAATCGACCGTAATGTCATTAAACTAAACAATGGAGCCAATTGCTCTCTTGTCGGATCCAAACGATCCCCTTAAGTTGATCTTAGTCTGGAGATTAGGCTAACGTATCCTTAACACAAGTTTAAGTTGATCTTAGCCTCAATATGGCTAACGTATCCTTAAACTAAAACACCAAACCCAAATCTAAGTAAACACGGATTTGGACTAATCCACGTCCTACGGGCGACGGCATCACTTAGTCTCCGTATACAATCCACGGACAACCACAAACAAAACAAACACACACGACACGAAGTGAACATCTGGAGAAGGAGAAAGTGTCTACCGCGATGTGGTAGCGTAATTAACTGCAGGGGCTTGCGCCTGCAGGGAAGAGCGTCCCCACAATCAAAACCCCCTCAAGCGAGGGGGAATCTGACGAAGTCTGCTACATCGGCTGCATCCGTCTAAACCTCCGATACACTGTGCCATAAATCAACTTGGCTTGTTCGGAGAGGTGGATGGATAAAACCAAATAGCATCTGCCCCGAATTTCAGGCAAGACGTTTACCGCGTCTCCCCCGCGTCATTCGGAGGGGAACAAATACATTCTCGAACTCTCAAACTAGCTCTGGCTTCAATCCTTCCGCTTGGAATACTGCAATCTCTGCCTTCTTTAGTTATGCTCGGTAGATGCTAGGCTCCACGGTCCGGTCACCACTTTTGAAGTAGAACACTAGGTGATATGGTATTTTGAACACTACCCTCTTTTGGCGACAGTCGATGGCAGCGAAGAAAGTTCTCAGCCAGTCCATTCCCAAGACTACGTCGAAATTCGGTATGTACAACACCATGAAGTCTGTTAGCTATAGTTCCCTCAAGTCAATTATTGAATCGTAGGCACGCGATTGTGATGATTGAGGGAGGACCTATACGGGGAGAACAGTCTTATTCAAGATGATAGTATGCTAGCTGGTTTGTCTTTATCATCATGTACATCATTAGGTGGCATACAGATCACTATTACATGTTGATAGAGTCCATAAGATTCTTGCTTGACTACCAGCATTATGATGGCGACCATATACATGGGAGCTGGGTAGTCTATAAGCACATCCTTAAATGTCCCTAATCGTGTGAGTATCGAGACCGGGCATCGATACTCCGGACTAGACTAGTGTATACTTATCAAGACCCCGACGAGGGGCGGTGGCCTATCTCACAATCCATTGGTGTCGGTTAGTCACCAAAGATATTATACCGGTGATCATTAGGTTATGAGTACACCGGACGGACTCGTCGGGAACATGCTAATTGGTATTATACCTATTGTCAGATAGCAGTTCCAAGGTGACATGAGTACACGTTAGTCTGTCGACCTGAGATCATCATTTGTCTCGTGTGAGTTTCCACTGTGCTTTGATTACTACCCTACCACAGCTCAAAGGAGTCGTGCAAACAGGTTTTAGTTGGGTACAGTCCCAAACCACATGGAGGCAGTGAGCGGATCTTCGAGGTTCCGTCTCTCCCGGTATTGGGGGTTGATGTCGCGTTGTGCATGGGTGGCTATCACTAAAAATCCTCGGCCGGGGTAGTTGAGAATTACCGATTTGGATTAGTAGTTTCTCAGTGGGTGATCGGCTTCATACCGACACGAAATATCTCGTTATTAGGGGTCTAGCTTTACCCACCCCCCTAGACTCGATATGCGATACTC
This sequence comes from Agapanthus africanus, assembly GCA_030015575.1. NCBI lineage: Eukaryota > Viridiplantae > Streptophyta > Magnoliopsida > Asparagales > Amaryllidaceae > Agapanthus > Agapanthus africanus. Next base: position 947,629,742 of record JASDDO010000019.1, read on the forward strand.
TTAGACGAACAGATCGGACTGTATGGAGATTGTCACGGACAGGCTCAGTAGGGGTTTGGATGAGCTTGCTCGTCGGCCTTCCTTTCGCTCAATATCTAGGTAGCCGTTACATACAGCTAGTACCACCGACGTGTTTGTGCTTAAACCAACTGCCAGCGTATTGAAAAGTCTTTAGAGTCCCACACAGAGAGTTTTCCTGGTTCTGGCAAAACGATGTAGTAACCGTATTGGATACGTGCAGGGTTCCGATCGATCGATTGTACTATGTACTCGGACTTTCGATCGGACAGTTGGTAATACCAGCCGGCTCAGGATTGAGTCGGATTATTAAATCAGGTATTGATTTGATAATTTACATATATATATTTCGATATGTATATTTTAGTATTATGTTCTTTGTGTTATTTTATCTCTTTGGGTATTCGTATTTCGGTACGAATACAGGTATGTATATACAGTAGAATGTAATCCGTATTTATCCGGAAAACATTCTAGAAGGTGGACATCTCATTTTGGATTTACTCATTTGTTAAAAATGAGATAATGAGGTGGAAATTGAGAATGGGGAGTATGGTGAGAACCATGCTTGCATAGTGTGCACAAATGAATTTTTAATTCATTTGTGCATACTATTCAATTATGGCTTGATTTTTAAAATGAAAGAAAATGTTTTACAAAACCTAGCATTTGATTTTCTCTCTATAGATGGTTCATTATTTTCTCACTTGAGATTTTTGGACCCTCACCATTTTTAGCTTCACTCTTCTCTCTTGAGTTTCCTTAGTTCCTCTACCTTCATCTTCCACTTCCTCTCAACCATCTCATGTGTTGAGAATCATGAGAGACGGTGAGATGAGATAAATAAACACCTAGTTCACTCACTACATCCAAGGCACTCTAGACTAGAATTCTAGAATCACTATTTTCTTCACTTGCTTTTTTATGTGAAGCTAGAGCCATGACTACATCCCTCGGGTGGATCATCTTCGACGGAGGAATACCGGCGGCCATGTTCGTTCGAGCATGCCTCAATGAGCTAAGAAAGGTGATGGAAGACCGAAAGACTTGGTTCTTTTCGTATAATCACTCTAACCCTTTAGTTTAGCTCATATGCATGTTTTTGTTATTTAGGGCTTATGAGTCGATCCGGGTTATCGGGTTGTTCTAGCGCCAGTTTCGTAAATTTTTGTTCCGCAAATAGTCACGGTAGATGGCTAGGGCACTGGCATAACCCAACGAAGTCTGCATAGAATTCTCGACTGCAAACGACCATGTTCTCCGCCGAAAGACCGGACCGAGACATTAGGACGTCTGGATTGAATTTGGGGCAGATGCTATTTGGACTTATCTACCCACCTCTTCAAAGATACCAAATTGATTTATGGCACCATATATTGGAAGTTTGGATAGATGCGACCATTGTTGCAGACTTCATCAGATTCCCCCTCATTTGTGAGGGTTTTTTGATTGTGGGGACGCTCTTCCCTGTAGGCGCAAGCCCCTGCAGTTAATTATATTATCGCGTTGCAATAACCACTTTCTCCTGCTCTGGAAGTTCACTTCGTGTCGTGTGTTATTTTGTTTATTTTGGTTTCCTGTGGATTGTATACGAAAACTAGTTTATGTCCTCGCCCGTAGGGCACGGATCAATCCAAATCTTTATATTTTAGATTTGGGTTTTTTTTGTTTAAAGACCGTTAATCTAGTTTGAGTTAAGATCAACTTAAATATATGAGCATTTGGGCTCAATTTATTTTTAACTAAGGATATGTTAGCCATATTTGAGACTAAGATCAACATGGTGTTTATAATGGTTATACTTGTGACTTCTCTAGTTTTTAGACAAGTGTTTCATAGAAATACAAAGTCTAAGTTTTGAGAAGTTATGGGTATAAGAATAAAGTAGAGAACCAGGTGTCGCAAGTATCGGGATTCTTCAAAGAGATCGAAGATGTAGATTCTTGTGATTGGTATTCAGATGATAGTAATGGTTTTGAGAAACTTGTTTCTCTTTCAGGTTACTCATAATTGGATGGATTCCTAAGTTGAGTAATGCTGATTAGCCTCTCTCCATTAAGTTGATATGCACTGGAGATAGCCGCATGATTTGAATCTGGTTCCAATTAAATAAGTGCCAAAGTTTCTATATTGGATATAGAATGGTTCATATCTTAACGATATTAAGGTACGAGGAGTTTTCTAGCTTATGATTAAAACCAGACTCTGGACAACTCAAGGCACGTTTCTGTAATGGCTGTTTGTGGGTTGGCCCAGGCTATGACGAGGGTTGACTTTCTACCATCTGGAAGATCAATAGTGATATTGTTCTTGACTTGCCACAGTTTTAGTAAAATGGATTTTTCAGAAAACAGCAGTGGGAGTATGGTAGAACTGGAAGTGATTCCAGAACCGCAAACGATTACGGAAAATTTAATAGGACCTAAAGATTTAATCAGGTTTGACATTCCATTAGCCACTCCGCAGATATGGTGGGTAACCTCAGACACCCGAGAGGTACTCCGGTAGCCTCAAGGACGGTGACAGTAAGGTTCTTGTTTACCCAGACTTGATACTACTGTTGTTCCAGGCTATGAGACCGGGCAGGAGGTTAAGTATAGCGTCGTTCTAAACTAGCTTTAGAAGTGTACGTATATATTATTCTGCCAGAGCGTTGTTGTGGTCAGTGTGAGCAGCGGAAGCATAGTGGGCAAGTAGCTTATGTCTATTTATAGACTTGAGCAAATATAGCGGAGATAGATCATCTATTTTTGATGTGACAGTCATGGATTTGACTTCATCAGAATAGGGGATGGATCTGTTAAGAAGGTAGTAGGGTGTGATGTCCTGGTATTTGGATGACATACACAAGAGTAGAAAGTAAAATTCCTATACTACGATCGGTTGTACTGTGGTCGTCACACAGTTGTTTCTCCACAAAGGATTTGGATATAATTTATGACATTCTGGTTTCTAGATCTATGGTTTTAGATTTAGATTTGGGTAGTTTCCCAATGTTGGTATTTTGACAGTATTCTAATAGTATTTTAGAATAGATCACTCCTGGCATGGTGGTGTACCTGCAGTTGATGGAGTCACTCTCTCTAAAGGTGTCTTACAGACTAAAGGGGAGAGGGATGTGCATGATTGGCATATCACTTGCTTAGGCAATTGAATCAATCGTGAGATGTCAAGTACTACACCAGATGTTGTTTTTGCACTAGATGCGATAAGTTTATATTAATCCAATCCTGAAGAAACATAAGGAAGCAGTTTCAGAACATAAGTGCATGTTCTACGGATTTAATGACGGCAGCCTCCTTCGGGAGACGGTTATCATTCCAGGCTTCAAAGGTGACATGGATGACAGAGTGATTGTCAGAGCTATAGTTTTCCCTCTGACGAGGGACATTATTATGGACAGGTGGTCCAAGAGGATACTGTGGGAGGCATGGTGCTGGACACTGATTAGTTTCAGTTGTCAATACAGTCTAAGAAATTTGGATTTGGAGTTCATTTATGAACTAGGTCCCATCAGATATCCAGACATATTCTAAGACAGGTATTACTCAATTCGGGAGATGGCTTTCTCCACGAATTTGTGATTAAGAGAGACATAGAAAGGAACATCAGGGCGGATCCACTCACTGAGGCTATTTCTCGAACACAAGAGTTTTACAAATGGGCTTTGTGAAACTGATTAGTAGAGGAGTTGGGTGTTCGGTATCACACGGGCTGTGAGTATGCGACATCGCAATAATTAGCCTTAAGTGCAAGTGGGAGATTGTTGGATATAGTGCCCTCAAAGTCAATTATTGGATCGCAGGTACGTGATTGCAATGATTGAGGATGACCTATACCGGTAGGACAGTCTTACTCGAGATGATAGTATGCTATCTGGTTTGCCTTTATCAGTCGTGTATAGGTTCAGGTGACTGATCACTATTACACATTGATAGAGCCCTTAGTATCTTGCTTGACTACCAACAGTATGATGGCGATCATATACGTGAGAGTTGGGTAGTCTATAAGCACATCCTTAATAGTGGTCCCTAGTCGTGGGAGTTTCGAGACAGGGCATCGATACTCCGGAGTAGACTAGTGTATACAGTCGAGACCCCGACGAGGGGCGGTGGCCGGTCTCACAAGCCACTGGTGTCAGTTGGATCACCTAAGATGTATACAGGTGCTCATTGGGTTATGAGTACACTGGACATAACTCGCCGGGAACCTGCTAGTTGGCATTTATACCTAGCGTCAGATAGCAGTTCCCTGGTGACATGTGTACAGGTTAGTTCATCGACCTGAGGTCGTCATTTGTCTCGTGTGAGTTCCCACTGTGCTTTGATTCCTACCCTACCACGGCTCAAAGGAGTCGTGCAAACAGGTTCTTTTTGGGTACAGTCCCGAGCCATATGGAGGCAAGTGAGCGGATCGGCAGGGGATTCGTCTCTCCCGGTATTGGGGGTGAGATCGCGCTGTGTCTAGGAGAGCCATTACACAAAACCCTCGGCCGAGGTAGGAGATTTACTGGTAGGTACTCCAGTAGTATCTCAGGGTGTTCTGGGCTACACTCCGACCGACTTATACCGCTATTGGGGGTCTGACGTTACCAGCCCCTAGGCCCGATAAGCGATATTCATAGACGAACGGACCGTACTGTACGTATATTGTCACTGTTAGGCTCAGTAGGGTTCTAGGATGAGTTCGCTCATCGGCTTCCCTTGAGGTCAGTACATGGGCAGCCGTTACGCACAGCTAATGCCGCTGACGGCTTGTGGTTAAACCCACTGCCAGAGTACCGACGAGTCATTAGAGTCCCCCACAGATAGTTTCCCATGTTCGGGCGAAACGTTGTAGAGGCCGTATGGTTTTATGGCAGGGTTCGGAAAATGCACGTGCGTTTACGCACGCGTCATATTTCGGGCAGATAATACTGGTGGGCTTTGGTTTAAGACGGATCCATGTATTATACTGTGTAGATATAATATCTTTGTCTCAGTTGCATTTGTATTCGGTCGTAATACAAATGCAGGTATGTTTATACTGTTACGGGGTTATCCTGAAATTCGTTTCGGGATCGCTTTTGGAAGTTGCCAGTTTTCTATCACCCGTCTTAAACATTCGGTTTAACGTGGAATTATCTTTTCTTCACTTGGGTGAGTCATGAGGAAGCTTCTTGATTTGGTGACTAGGTTGATGAGGTGTTAAGTGAGTCATTCATTTTGCATTAAATGGTTAAGTGAGTCATTCATTTTGCATTAAATGGTTAAGTGAGTCATTCTTTGCTTTAATGACTTTGTTCTTGCTATGATATTTGAGTGAGATCTTTTGAGTTATGATAAGCTTTGCTTATGGTCACCCTTCCTCCTACACTCACCCCCCTCCTCTTATAGTGGCCGCCCCCTTGTAGGAAAGGGATGGGGGAAAAATATAGATGATAGATTTTGGTTCATAGAAATTTGATATGCTCATTTCTCATTTCATTTCATTCAAAAGGAAACTTCATTAACCGTTCATTCATGGCTTTGGATGAAGCGAGACAAAGTGTTCTACTCGTTCTCTACTTCATCTTGGTCATCTCTTTTAGCAGACTTGATGACCGAGTTGCTCGGTATAGAGGCGGGAGCCCGTTTAAAGATCCGTAGATGTGGTGCCATCTCGACGAGGAGCCAGAAGATCTGTCACGCCCCGCTTCCCAGTGTACGGCGAAGGGGACGCGACGAGGTCCGCTACGTATATACTCAGAAGTACATACGCTAAGCGTATCTAAGCAATATAAAATAAATACACAAGAGACAAGATATAAAAGAACACCAACTTTTATTTATTAACATTCTTTATACAATACATAAAAGGAAATACAACTGAAATAAAACGATGCCTAAACAGTGGCATAACAGGAAATGAAAAGTACAGAAAAAAAAGTGTACAATGAAACTACAGTGCAGGGTCTTCAGTAAATTGCTCCAAGTCTTCTTGCGATGGCTCTATCTCTGCCGGGTCCAAGTCACCTGACGACATTCAAAGAAGAGAGAAACAGAATGTCGTCAGCGAACAGGTCGCTCGGTAAGTCCCAAAGGTAAGAGGAAAGTAGAATAAGACAGAATAAGAAAATATATTTTAAAGTTGTATTATCCTGTAGTAATGTCGTATTAACGCTGTTACTTGTAGCTTGGTACAGAAGGATGCCGGTGTATACGAGAGGAGTCTCTATATGCCAGAGACTAGGGGCACGTATAGTACAAGGAACCGTTTATGCCACGGTACAACAGCAACTGGATTCATGTTAGGTGTATTAAATCTGACCATCTCGTACCACCTTTAACACCTTCCGTACCAATCTACCCCTTAAACCTCACGATGTCTTGTTTGTAATGTTATCTTGTAAATTGTGTTGGTTGTATGATTGATTGACTGACTGACCGAAACCATGATATTAGAAAACGGTTATATCCGTAGAGTCATGTAAATGGAATACTGAGAATCATGTAAAAGTAACATATATCCATGGTTCGGTTCAGTCAAGTTGTATAAATTGATAATTGTATTCATGGATTCATGTGTTCATATTGAATTGGAATCTTGTAAATTATAGATTGGCTTGAATTATATTCAAGTCGGATTAATCAGACTCAAACCCGAGTCAGACAATCAGAAATGTGAATCGAAGTCTTATAATTGCTAAGGTCCTTAGGGTAATTTATAAACTTGAGGGGGTTTTATGTAAAAATACTTTTATATACTTTTCAAAATACACCTCAAGTATTTATTGTTCGTCTTTAGAGTTGTAATGGGGTGGATTTTATGTTGTGACATTTCTAGTGAAAATATCATAGTTTTATAAATAAGAGTATTTATCTGTAATATTGATTTATTTGAAGTTCATGGTATTTTAGTGTAAAATTTATTCTTGTGATTTTTAGAAAAAGGTGGAATATTTATATTATAATAAAATAGATATTTAAATGATAAATATACATATATTTATACAAAAATAGTTTTAATAAATATTTTATATTCCAAAAATCTCATTCTCTTAAGATGTCGTATTTTAAACCTTTCGAGACCGAATGCTCCTTGCGGAGGTCTGAATCTCGCATTACTAGCCCGAGGGTGCGCGATAAACCGCACGATCCCGAACGGGTTCCTCAAAGATGGGTTGTAGCGGCGCTTTGCAAAGATTGTAAAATACCAATCCTTTAGAAAACGGTTTTCTAAAGTAAAAGGTATTTATTTGCAAAGTGTAATTTTCCGTATTTTAGATTTTAGGGTTTTCTAAGCCAACTAGCCCATTTCTAAATGGTCTAAACGACAAGTCGTTAGAAACCTCAAATCGCATCTTCACCGCCAATTACGGCCAGGTAAGTGCCAGGTAAGTGGGAGGCTCTCCACTACAAGTAGTGGCCCTAATTAAGTAACCACTTGCCTTAGACACACTTGTCTAGACACCACAAAATCAGGTTTAGATAAACGATCGATGTTCACAACTTATCGTATTTTTTTCTATTAAAGATATTGTTTAAACAAATGTATCAAACCTAAACTTTTATAAAAGGTTTTATTAAGGAAAAGGTATTTTAATGTAAAATCCTGTTTTATCGTATTAGGAGTTTTCAAGATAGCGTATTATGGTTGCATATGTGTGTATGAGGAGGTAGGTCATTACCTTGTGATCTATTTTAAGGTATAGCAATGTTAAAGGGTTAAATATGAAATTTAAACATGATGGTATTAAAGTGAAAAAATACGGTAAATTGAAAAGGTTATCATTTCATGTATGAAAACTTATTCAAATTGATTTTTACAAGTTTAATAATCATGATAAAGATGTTTGGACATGATTGAATTGATTAGAAGTGAAATTTTATAGAAAACCGAATCGGAAATCGGATTTGTTCCGATTCCGTCGGGTTTCAAAATTTCGTATTTTTGAGAATTAGAAAGGGAGATAGAATGGGACTTACGGGTTTCGATCTATACTAAAGAGTATAGGGGAACTAGATGAGTTGTCGAGGCGTTGCTTCGTCGCCGGTTGTTTCAAAAAAACGTCGCCGGAATTCCGTCAGAGCTTCGCCGTGAATTCGATTTCAATGTACACCCTTCTTGTAAAAATTTTGAGAGAGTAAACCTAGTGTTTTGGGATGAGAAGGTAGAGGGTAGGGGGGTCTATTTATAGGATAGGCTACGGTAGGGTAGGTGAAAGGTTTTTATTTAAAAAAATTGTTAAAATTAAAGAAAAAACATTAAAATTTATAGTAAATAGGGTGTATTTAATATTTGGGAACCGATCCAAGCATTTAGAGTATACAGGGGAGTTGAGAAGACAAAAAGCTACAACTTTCGTTTTGGGGACTCGGCCGTCAGGCCGAGTCTGGCAGGAGGCGCCGGCCCGAGTCCGGTGGTCGTTGGGTGGGAATTCTTCTGACGTAGCTCCTGGTATATTTAGATTTTAGGGTTCAGTTCAACTTTTGGGAGTTATGGCTTGTGGACTGTTGGGCTTCCAAGAATTTTAAAAGAAAAATAATCTAAAAATAATGTGGGGCATGGGATTTGAACTCTGGTGGCTTGGTTCAGCAGTGCAAGGTATTACCAATGAGCTACAAGCTCCTTCTTGTAATTATTGTGGGAAAATAAATACTTAAAGTGATAACACCAACATTAAATACTCCAAGTATACTTCAAATTTAAATCAAATTTATGTATACAAAATTTGAGTTGTTACAAGATCGGAGCAGCCGCAACGGAGCGTGGGATGATGGTTAAAGACCGAAGGACTCGGATCGTTCGGTATAGCCTTTCTACCCACTTTGTAGTTTGTTAGTTTAGCGTTAATGGCAGATCCGGGTTATAGTATGCGATAGCGCCAGTTATAAAAATTTTTGTTCCGCGTTTGGCGTCTGAAAGACGGCCAGGGCGCTACCATAGACTTACATATAAAGTGCTAAGTACTCTTGTACTACATCCGCGTGAGGAGCACGTGAGGCGCTGTCTCATTTATTTTGTTGGGCGCCCACGTGTGTTTCACGTGAGGCGCTGAATTCTTTGTTGGAGGCTCCCATATGGGAAGCACGTGAAGCGCTAGGTCCTTTGTTTTGGGAAATCTTTTGGGCGCCCACGTGGGAAACACGTGAGGCACTATATAACTTAGCTTTGAGTGCTCACATGCTTTTCATGTGAGGTGCTAAGTTTCTTTTTAGAGGTTTAACCTCTGCTGATGTTTTTTTCCAGTGAACTTAAATCTCTGTTAATGGTGTTTTGATCATTAACAATCACCAAGATCACTACTTTGAGAATCATGGATCGAGTTTTTAAGAACTAAGTTCTTGATTTGAAAGAACTAAGCTCCTGGAGTGTTATGTACTCCATCTTCTCTATGTTCTCACTTTTTTTATGTTCTCTCCTGAATCTTTGATTCTCAAGAACAGGGTCTTCCCGATGAGCATTAAATTCTCAACTTGTGGAAGACTTATCTTGTGGATCTCAAATCCAGATAAAGAACTAAGTTCTTTGAGAAGGGTTAAACCCTTAAATATGGTATGATTGGTAAAGCAGATGTTTTGATCTCTGCTTTTTTCTTTACCTAGGGTTTTGAAGGAGGAAGATCTTCTTCTTCTTTTGAGAATTAAATTCTCTATTGCTTATGGCGGGGTCTCCTCTCTATGTCTGTGTTTATCTCTTTCTGTGTGTTAAGACTTGAAGTCTCGGATCTTTTATATAGCGGAGGCAAATTGTTAATTAGTTTGAGAAAATCACTCATTAAGAGATTCCAATTGATTTAATTTATCGCAAAATTTGTTTGGGGAATTTTACCCATCGTTGGATCTTTTGATCCAAGGACTTCTGTTTTACAGAATGTCTTCTTGTTTTTTTATAACATTAGGGAAATATTTTTTCCATATACAGAATTTTATTCTGTCAAACAGTGATTTTTAATCACCGTTGGATTTTTAATCCAAGGGCTCTCTGTTATAGAGCACATCTTTCTTTGTTTAGAAAGATGTATAGAAATATTTTCCCATTTCATTGGATCTTTAATCCAACAATTTTTTGTTCATTTAGAAAGATTAGGAGAATATTTTTCCTTAATAGAATTTTATTCTATTATTTGATGATTTATCATCACTATTGGATATTTGATCCAACGGCTCTGTTTAACAGAGAGTATCCCAGTTTTTAGGAAAATATCACCCTGTATAATTTAATTCTACTTGATTTTACTTAGGCGTCGGCGCTCACGTGTTGTACACGTGGGCGCCACTTAAGAATTTAATTCTTATTTATGATAGACGCTCATGTGCTTTGCACATTGGCGTCCACGTGAGCTTCACGTGTGGCTCCATAATAGGACTCAACCCTAAGGGGTTGGTGCTGGCACTGGCGCCCTCGTGGGGAGTACGTGAGGCACTGCCTCATTAAATTTAACAGAACTTAGCTCTTTTATTATGTTTAAATATTGGGGAAACAGACCACTGGACACAGATCGTATCCCAAGGTTGCTTTTAGAACGCCGTTCCCTGAACTAACGTTCCGGCTGGATACGAGCGGCTTAACTGGGATCGCATGAGTTCTTATGAACCATTGCGATATAAAGCAATGTAATGCCCCAATTTTGAAGAGCGCGAGTGCAGGTAGGGAGGCTATTAAGACTGTACCTAAGTCGCATGAAATATGTTTAGGTATAACAAATATAATATGGCTATGAATTGAAAGGACTTGAAAGAAAATAGGGTAAGAATTTATCAGTGATAACCTGACCCGTGGCTTCGGTCTCTTCGACCGACATAGTGAATGCTTGGCATCGCTGCACTTTCCTCTGTGCCTGGTTAAATACTTGGCGTTGGGGTTGCGCGTGTTTCCCCAATCAGAGAGCAAAGCTCTATTTAAAATTTCAAAATTTGAAATTTGAAATGAGGCAACGCCTCATAAGAGCGCTCGTGCCAAGAGCGCCCGCGCCAAAAGCGCCAGCGTTAGGAGTCAAAGACTCTGAGGCAGCGCTCACGTGCAAAGTACGAGAGCGCCAGCGCCAAAAGCGTCAGCGCTGAGGACTCTGAAGCAGCGCCTCACCTGCAAAGTACGAGAGCGCTAGCGCTAATTGCTAATTGCGCTAGCGCCAAGAGTCAAAGACTCTGAGGCAGCGCCTCACGTGCAAAGCACGAGAGCGCTAGCACTGAGTGCGCTAGCGCCAAGAGTCAAAGACTCTGAGGCAGTGCTCACGTGCAAAGCACGAGAGCGCCAGTGCCAGAACTAAAAGTTCTCAACCTTAGGATCAAAGATCCAACAAAGATGATAAATCATCAAATTACCAGAATAAAATTCTGTTGAGGAAATACTCCTCAAAATCTTTCCAAACAGGAAAGATTGTGTCCTGTAAATCAGAGCACCATTGGATCAAAAATCCAATGGTGATTAAAAATCACCAAGATACAGAATAAGTTCTGTATGGGAAAATATTTTCCCAATCTTGTTAAAAACAAGAAAATTATTTTCTGTAAAACAGAAGCCTTAGGATCAAAAATCCAATGGTGGGGAAACATCCCCAAATCAATCAGAGAAAAATTTCCTTAACTGATTCAACAAATCAGCCTCCCCTATATAAAGGACCCAAGACTTCAAGTCTTGCAGAGAGAGACTTCCCCATAATTTCTCAAATCGAAAGAAGAAGAGTAGAGAGGAACCCCCCTAAACTTCAAGTTCTCAAAAAAGAAAAAGAGAAGAGCAAGCTCTAAGAGGAAGAACCTTCTTCAAGGTAAATAAAAAGAAGAGAGATCATAGCATCTCTTGATAAAAATAAGAACTTAGTTCTTTTTCTAGATCACAGATCTGTAAGACAAAGTCTTTCACAAAAAATAAGATGTCATATCATCTCTTCATAAAAAGAAGAACTTAGTTTTTAGATCCATGAGATAAAGTCTCTTATAAACGAGAATTTAATTCTCAGAACACAGAACTGACCAGAACTGCCAAAGAAGCGCCTCAACGCTCCAAATCTGGCACTCAGCGCCAAGCGCACCACGTGCTACTCACGTGTGCGCTATTTCAAAAGAAGCGCTTCAGCGCTCTAAGTCTGGCGCTCAGCGTCAAGTGCACCACGTGCTCCTCACGTGTGCGCTATTTCATAAGAAGTGCTTCAGCGCTCTAAGTCTGGCGCTCAGCGCTAAGCGCACCACGTGCTCCTCACGTGTGTGCTATTTCATAAGAAGCGCTTTAGCGCTTCAAATCTGGCGCTCAGCGCCAAGCGCACCACGTGCTCCTCACGTGTGCGCTGGGAGAACACAAAGTGTTCTTTAAATAAAACCCATCGTCATAAAAAGTGTTCAATACTTAGTAAAAAATAAAAGAAAGAGGGGGTGTCAGAACCCAAATTAATGCTCAGCATTATTGAACCAAAAGGGACTGAGCCCAAACAAATATTCAACATTTTATTCAAATTTGAGTGGACTGAGCCCAAGTTGGCCATAAGTCCTCAATTTAGATCAACTGAGCCCATGTACTCATAATCTCTTTAATTGGTCTTGGTCCCAAACCTGACTACAGATCTCTCAACCAATATTGGTTCAAGGGTATATCTCTTCATATCTCTGATACATATCGTTGTAATTCTTCAACGTTTTCATAGAGATGGAGGGTCCCAATAATCAAAAAACTTTTGGCGCTGTAGGGTGTTTTTCGTCACCCCATTGAGATGGGAATACGCGCGTGCTTGTCAGACGTACTACAGATTCCCCCTTTCTAGGGTAGGCCGGGGTTTATTGATTGTGGGGATCCGAATCTCCGGCAGTCGCGGACTAAGCCGCCGTTAATTACCCCTCGCCTTTGGAGCGAAGGAACCTCCGATTGACGGGTTAAACTGGTCATGCGAACTCAATGTGCAGTGTTGTGTTTTGAAATGGTTTTGGATATATCGGGAGCCCCGCAGAGTTTTTACGGGGGTCCCGCTATCCAGATAGCGGGATGGGGGTCAAGGGGGCTAGCAGCCCCTTTGCGGGGTGCGGGGCAGCGTCCCGTTAGAAATTTTTTTCTAACGGGGAAGTGTTTTGATGTGGTGTGCATTTAAAAAAAAGACGGGGGAGGAGCGTCTTAAAGACACGTGCGTGGCACGTGGGCGCATGGTGCCCACAGGCACGTGCCTGGCGTGTGAGCGCTTGGCGCCCGCCGGAACGCGAGGCGCTCGCGGGTCACGTGCGCTGCACGCGACCACTGGGAGCTGAGCGGGTCGCGTGGGGCGCACGTGGGCGCTTAGCGCTCGCGGGTCACGTGCGCTGCACGCGACCGCTGGGCACTGAGCGGGTCGCGTGGGGCGCACGTGGGCGCTTAGCGCCCGCGGGTCACGTGGCACACACGTGATCATTGGGCGCCTTAGTGCCCCAGGGTCACGTGGCGCACACATGACCGATGGGCGCCTTAGCACCCCGGGGTCACGTGGCGCACACGTGACCGATGGGCGCCTTAGTGCCCGGGGTCACGTGGCGCACACATGACCACGGGAACGCCCGCGGAAAAGGGGCCTAGCCCTAGGTTGGGGAGTTGAACTCCCAAGGGTTTTTTTGGAGTTGAACTCCTAACAAAAACTAATTTATGGAGTTAAACTCCAACAGATCTAGAAAGGAGTTAAACTCCTAGGATTTTTTGACTCTTTTTTTGAGCCTTGGATCTGTCTAAAGTTAGATTTTTGGAGATGAGTCTCCTTCTTCCTTCTCTTGATCGGCGGGATCTTGGAGAAAAGGGGGTGAGACTTAAAAGTCTCCCCTTTTTGAGATCTGATTGGAGATCCGAGCCCCCCCTTCGTGGGTTTTGTGGTGAAAAACTATTTATTTTTGAGAAAGAAAGAGTTAAACTCTTGATTTAATTCAAAAGAAGGGAGAGGGTTTTAGACCCTTGAGAAAGGGGAAGGAGGCATAAACCCTAGTTTTTTTTTGGGAGAATGAAAATGTGTCTATTTTTATTCATTATCATGTTGCCTCTTATAGGCTTACACATTTACATGTAGCCCCTGGGCTTTACAAAATGGCATTTTGCCCATCCCATGGCTCATGTGCATTTCTTTTGCACATAAGCCATGGGCTTTACAAAAGTTTGGTTTTATACCCATTTTACTTACATTCATGCATCAAAATTATTTATTATATGATGATTTTTTTGGCATAGAGGGGGGTCCGGCCGCTTCATGTTCGGACCCGACTTGGGCATGGGCCCACATGATCTGGGATTGGGCCCACTTGGTTTGGGGTTGACCATGACTTTGATTTGGTCAACCGGGGTGCAATTTTCGACCCCAACAAAATGCCCCCCATCAATAAATGCACACCATACATGTGGGTCGTGTGCACGAAATTGATGGATCCTCTTTCGCGTGGAGGCGACTTGCTTTGATTCCCACTTTTTGGGATGCACTGCCCTTTTTACGACATGGACGGTCGACGTTTGCGTCTCCGAGGTGGAGTGTCCATGGTAGACATTTCCCTGGCCCGGGGTGATTTGGTCTGCTCTTTGTAGGAAGCCTGCACTGCCATTTTTACGACATGGACAGTCGATGGCACTGAGTGTCGCTGGTTGTTCAACTTGTCTCCGGCACGGAGTGTCGCTGATTGACTTGTCCCCGGCGCGGAGTGTTGCTGGTTGTTCGACTTGTCCCCGGCACGGAGTGTCGTTGGTCGACGTGTCCCCAGTACGGAGTGTCTGCTGGTTGACGCGTCCCCGGTACGGAGTGTCTGCTTGACGTTTCCCTGGCACAGAGTGTCGCTATTGGACGTTTCCCCGAGGCGGAGTGTTGCTGGTTGACGTGTCCCTGGCACGGAGTGTCTGCTTGACGTTTCCACATTACGGAGTTTCGCTATTGGACGTTTCCCCGGTACGGAGTGTCGTTGGTCGACGTTTCCCCGAAGCAGAGTGTTTGTTTGACATTTCCCCATTACAGAGTGTCGTTGGTTGACGTGTCCCCGGCACGGAGTGTCTGCTTGACATTTCCCTGGCATGGAGTGTCGCTGTTGGACATTTTCCCGGTACGGAGTGTCGCTGGTCAACGTGTCCCCGGTACGGAGTGTCTGCTGGTTGACATGTCCCCGGTACGGAGTGTCTGCTTGACGTTTCCCCGTTACGGAGTGTCGACTGTTTGACGCAGAGGTCGATGTTGGAATTGGTTGGTTTGATTTGTGTTGACATTAATATCGCTACACTGGAATATGGTACCAGGAGCGAATCATCATTTTCCTTTGAGAGCATTTGGGGATTAGTTTTTTGTCGGTATCTGCATTGCTGCACTGGAATAATGCCAGGAGCAACTCATCATTCGCCCCGGAAGGATTTGGGAATTAGTTTTTTTTTTGGATCGGCATCAGCACCGCTACACTGGAATATGGTACCAGGAGCGAATCATCATTTGCCTTTCCCTGTTGGGAAGCGATGGCTTAAGAGACAGGTTTAGATCCTTATCACCTAAGGCTTTTCAATTTTATGGCCCGTAAGGGTCCCATAAAAGCATTTTCTCCCTACGGGTCGTAAGGATCCCGTAGGTGTATTTTCTGTTTAGGAGTCATGTGGACTCCCAAGTGTGTTACTCCTTTGTGAGTCGTAAGGATCTCACGCGGAAATTTTCTCCTCACAAAGTCGAGAGGACTTTGCGAGTGCATTTCATCTCTTTTTCACGAGTTTGCGCCCTTTCGGGTTTTCACAAACTCGCCGGCAGTCTTGCTATTTTTACTCACGGAGCCCTTTCGGGTTTTCATCCGTGCCTATTTTACGCCCATGGATTGTATACGGTTTTGCAGGATGTATGATCCAGACCGTAGGGCCGGAAAAATTTCGGGACTTTGTTGGCGTCTGCACTGCTGCACTGGAATATGGTACCAGGAGCGACTCATCATTCGCCGTTTTGGAATTGGGTTGGCGTCTGCATCGCTACACTGGAATATGGTACCAGGAGCGACTCATCATTCGCCATTTTGGGATTTGGAATTTGGTTGGTGTCTGCATCGCTACACTGGAATATGGTACCAGGAGCGAATCACCATTCGCCATTGGGATTTGGAATTTAGTTGGCGTCTGCATCGCTACACTGGAATATGGTACCAGGAGCGACTCATCATTCGCCATTGGGATTTGGAATTTGGTTGGTGTCTGTTCCCTCATGGGAACTGAATAAAATACAAATGGAGCAGCAAGAAAAACCCCAAAATGGGGAATCACGTGCTCACAAGTGACCGGACCTCACGTGCAAACACGTGACCATCTGGAGAAGGAGAAAGTTGTTACCGCGATGCGGTAGTGTAATTAATTGCAGGGTCTTGTGCCTGCAGGGAAGAGCGTCCCCACAATAAAAAAACCCTCAAACGAGGGGGAATCTGACGAAGTCTGCTACAACGGCCGCATCTGTCTAAACCTCCGATATATGATTCCATAAATCAACTTGGCATCTTCGGAGAGGTGGACGGATAAATCCAAATAGCATCTGCCCCCAAATTCAGGCATGACTTTTGTCTTTCTCGGCTTTCGGCGGAGAACAGATTCTGGCACGCCCGGTGGGACCTTTTCCTCTTTCCACTCCACACTTCGTGTGTCATGTTTTTCCCGTGATCAGATAATCGTGGTGTGTATGTTTGTGGTTGCCCTTAGGGGAGGGGATACTGAAGTCGGCGCTTCGTCTCTATGAAGAATGGAGTTTGCTCCCACCTTAGCAACTCAGGCTCTGTCATATCTGGTAGAGTCAAGTACTGGCCACTTGCAGGCTCAAATCTCTGCAATGCGGCTCTTCAAGAAATCAACGGGCTTCTTTTTGGGTCGATACTCTCACCTCCCACCCTCGGTGCCTTAACGCCGATGGAGGAAACCCAGAGGAAATCTGTCTTCCACAGGCCGGTTCCCCAAGCTACAACTTTGCCGACAGAATCAGACCTCCAACAACTGGCACCTGCCAAGGACCAAGGTCGACGCAAGGGGAAGAATATTTAGGCTCTCAAAGAAAACAGGGGGCAGGCTCGGCAAAATCCTGGAGCTAATCAAATCCAGGCCGTAAGAAACGGTCAACGTCAATATCGGCATCATACAAAATGAGCTGGGGCAGTTCTCCGCATGGTCCTATTTCAACCCCAGTGGTGAATATTGTTGTTCTAACTGGGAACAGCTTCAAACTGTTGCGAAGGGTCAGGCAAAATTCTCCTACCGCAATATTGAAGAAATCTCCGTAGCCCATTGAGATCTGTCATCCCCCGCTTCCCAGAGTGCGCTAAGATAGGCATGTGACAGAGCCAACCATGCTACCTGTGGATAGGAAATATCCCTCCACAGTCATATTACGGCTGTAGAGATATCAAGAACAGGAAAGTAAATAAACTATCTAGTATATGTCCATAAGCCAGAATAAACGAGTCAAGAAATAATATGCGGAAGCAATAAATCCAAGTAACAATAACATCTGGAAAGTAAGAAATAACTAACTGGATACTAACAGGATCCTCACTGCTCGGCCTGACGGCGGAAATACTCCTGATCAGCCTGCGACAAAGGTAGAGGATCTGGGCCATGCAAAACCCAGACGTCAGTGCGTCATAATATCAAGCGATAATAAAAAAATCAAGGAGTAGCAAGCCATGAAGGTACGAGTATGAACGACCAATAAGGTATAACAGTAACATAAATAAGGACAGTGCAGGGTAAGGTACTAGTGATATGCAGTGAGAAATCTAAACTGGTCTACTGGGTTAACCACTCTCAAGTCTTTGAAATCAATTTGATGAATCATCGATGTAACTCAATAGTATCCCGTGCATGCCCGGGACCACGGTCAAGATTCTCGGGCTGAATCCGAGACGTGCCGCTATGCAGTAAAAGGTAGTATGTAACGATGAATGATGTCAGCAGCATCATCCCGGGGCTGGCCTAGCCCGTAAGACTGATCAGTAAAGGCATCGAACTGTCGAGTTCCAAGTCAGGTTTCAACATTGATTTCCCCATACCCCCAAGTGATGTGTTCAAGTCAGGTATTGGTAAATCTGGAGCTAATGCCAACACAAGATCAAGCAAGTACAGGTTTGTCTGAATAGACAGCAGGAAATGTCCGCAGGGACAACAGGTCAAGATTGTTGGCATTAGTAACAAGATCAGGTAACAGGTCAAGCTGTGGTACATCAGGTCATGTCAGGTGGTGTACATGGATCCAATCATGTCAAGTAGTGCACATGTATCGAGTCGTGTCATGTAGTGGTGTATCAAGTCATGTCAAGCAGTAGTATATCAGGTCATGACAGCTAGTGCACATGTGTCAAGCGGATGCTCATACTAAAACTGTAACAAGTACGGATGCACGGTAAAGCATGGATGCACAAATATTTTGTCAGGGGTTACATCATGACCATGTAGGATGCACAATTATCAAGCATGTTACACTAATACAACAATAACATGAAATAATATGGTCTCGGTGTGCAACTAGATATGTAATAAACCGTACGGATACAGACGGATACTATAAAACTGTAAATCGGTAAAATTTGCTGAATATTAAAACACAAGCACTATTATTTATTAAATAGATATTGATATAATAATATTAACATGGATAACATATTCAAACCGATTAATAAATATAAAAGTGGTATTGATTAACCATGCACAAGAAAGTTCCGTTCAGAAATTCAGCGTCACCCTGATTTGTAAAATAACTTAAAAATAACAAACGTTCTCCAAAAGTGACGTGTCTTATACCAAAACAAAGATAATTCAATAAGGTTTTCATTTTTATAAGTATAAGCATCTCAGGTTGTCCCTACAAAAAGGTATGAACATTCGAAATTGAAAGTTTGCTGCTGGAATTTCCCTGGACAGCAGTTTAGAGATATTTTCATTTGCATTTTACGTTATTTAAACAATTTATTTTGCAAGTAAATATTTCATAGAGTTATAGTATTCTGAGTTAGCTTCGTAACGAACTTAAGAACGTATACTAATGATTTTTCTATGATTTATAATGAATTTTATAAGGTAAGGTGTACAGTAAATTTCAGATTTGTCGTATCCGCTTTGCGACGACGTTTCATGTGTAAACTATAATATTTTCAAATGTATAATATTATAAAATGCAGATTATAAACTAATTAAAGATAATAATAAGAAATATTACGACGATATATATTTTAAATGATATGGATGCAAACGGGTATTACATAATCGTAAAATGATAAACTAACAAGTGCGGAACATATAACTAAGCAATATGAAATGTAACTATTCAATTTGATGCAGTATATGATAGTATAGTATGTAACAAGATAAGTTTTCATGACCTAGATCTGAAATGATATGAATGGATGCAAACTGAACATCGAAAAGTTATAAAACTAAATATGGGGTGCATGATTTTAAATACAGGTATTCCATTGTTAAAATAGATGCGTCTAAAGTAATGTAGCATGTAATTAAAATTGGTTTCATTCTCTAAATCTGAAATGCACTATACAAATGTAAACGGAACGTCGAAAGGATGTAATATGAAACATGAGATACTTGATTTAAAATACAGGTGTGATATTTATTTAAATAGGTATATAATGAGTTATACAGCATGTAGCAAGATTAACTTGCCTAGACGGAACAGGAACGGATGTGTACGGAACGTTCTTCGGCGGCGAAATATCGCAACGCGCGCACGGTACACGGAACGGTTCCAAACAATGTACGAGGGTGATCACGCAAGTCAGGTACGTTCACTGGATCACTCGGATCGTCAGCGACGAGCACGGCTCCGGCGGTGATCATCGGAATCAAGAAACAAGATCAAGAAAAAGAAAGAAGAATGAAGAAGAAGAAGAAGATGCTGTGTATTAAATAAGGAAAGAAAAAATTAAATAAATAAAATATATACAAATATATATATGCAGAGGGGAGAGAGAGAGAAATAGGTTGTTAGTTTGTTAGGAAATTAGTTTAGATTTAAATTAAAAAAATCTTTTATTAGTTAACTAAATTTTAATTTGTATCAATTTATAAAATTAATATTATATAAATAAAATTTGATATTCTGGTAAATACAAACATAGTCCAAAATATGCCCGGGTCGGGTCTAAAATTCAGTTTTAAAATACGAAAATTATACATGTCGACCAAAATAAAAAATGAATGTCCGGATAACGAAAAATGCATACCCCCAAGAACGGATGCACGCACGTGCGCGTAGCCATCCAAACAAGTCCGTTTCACTGAACGGGACGAGAATAAGATGCGCGGATGCTACCACGGGGCTAGGGGTATCAAGCAGGCAATGCAATGTATTTTAAAAATATTTTATGTGACTTAAAATGTTATATTGTAAAATGCAAATGCTAGATAAAATTCCAGTATGCACTAAACATGAAAATGCACCAGTCCACGTAACAAGTCAGGATAATTCATAAATATGAATCAGGACTGGTTTCAAGCATGCGGGTCGGGTCGGATGCAAATACAAATGTCAAATACACTATTCGCACCCAAAACACAATAAATCAGGAAAATACTATAAATAAAGAAATACATGAACTAGAACTGGTATAAATGAACTCGGGTATTATAAGATCCCACGAGAGCAGAAACCAGTTCGCTCCCTGTGACAATTTTCCTCATCTATATATAAGGTGTGGAAGCAGGCGAAGAGGACTCACCCCAAGACGGATCTTGATACAGCGGTTCCTCCCAAAACCAAAGCGGATTTTCATAACAAGAGGCCTAATAAAGCTCAAGTGCCCGGAGCAAACTCTAAAGGCCAAAACTCCAAACACCCTAAGCCTGGGGGCATGGTA
Source organism: Agapanthus africanus (assembly GCA_030015575.1). Lineage (NCBI taxonomy): Eukaryota > Viridiplantae > Streptophyta > Magnoliopsida > Asparagales > Amaryllidaceae > Agapanthus > Agapanthus africanus. The sequence continues at coordinate 947,650,507 of JASDDO010000019.1, forward strand.
GTTCACATAGTCTATGTGGTGAATTCCAAAGACAACGTTCGAGCTTCTACTAGTCACCGACTTCAAACTCGGACCTTAACAAAATTTCAACTGCGACGTGAAAAGCTGCAGGAGATGCTTGCTCCGGCGGCACCATTCGCTGATCCATCGTCTATGGCAAATCCCGAAGATACACCTGGAGAAAGAATAGAGAAGGAGTCGAATATTGATTTTCTAAAGCGCGCTCTGAAAAAAGGAGATGCAGAAGCGGCAGAAATGTCCACTAAAATGAACCAGATAGCCCTTCTAATTCAGAATATGGCTGGAATGATGGTTCAATCGGAACCACTGGCGAATGAACTGCCGGTAGTCGGTCTTAAAGATAAGGATGATATTTCAAATCCTATCCAAAGCTCATCAATGGCTGAGGAGGAAATGATTCCTAAAAGCAAAGCTGTACGAATATATCGCTCAGCAAATCGAAGCTCACTACGCCAGTGAATCCGCAAATAGATCAATCAAGACTGGTCGACCGTATCCGACATGGTACAATCAAATACAGTACCCGCAAGAGCACACACTTCCAACGTGCTACATGTACAAAAGAACTGGGAATCCTCGCCAGCACATTGCGTGATTTGAACCCATGTGCGGCAATACTGATATACTTCTCCTTTGATAGTTCATCGGCTGCCTGGTGGGCTTTGCCTTCGAATAGTATGCGGAACTCCCGAATGAATCCATGAATACCTTTGACGAAATGGAGATGCCCTCCTGTCAGAAATTCGCTAGTGTGAATAAACGCACTACCGTGACGGCACTGTTCAACGAAAGGGTAAGACCGAATGAGACTTGGGTTCAATATATTACCCGATGGCGAAATTTCTGGTCAAATACAAGTAACGTATCGTGAAGTTGCAGCCATGGGAATGCTCATAGTCACCTTTGACCCAAATTCAAAGGCGTCCTCGTATATGGCCCTCTTCAAGCCGACCGTCTTCCAAGAGCTCACGGATAAAATGACTCGATTAGATCAGCTGAGTCAAGACCCTTCTTCATCTGATGAAGATGAATGAAAAGCGGAGGTAAGGTGGTATTTGTCGCCGACGCTCAAAAAAATGAGCGACTTTGAAGCAACCTGTCACCAAAATAGCGACGACGTGGGTATTCGCTCGCCCCAAGGTATACACAGGGGGCATATTTCTCACTGGAGGAAGATCTCTACGTAAGATTGTCCTTTCATCTCAAAAAATAGAAAGGATATCTAGGGCTTACAAACGAGTCCTGCAGTCAAGTGGAATGCCCCACTTGAACCTAAAAAAAAACGGTACAGTCCACAAGCAAAATAGACACGTATGAAAACCCGAAAGGGCTCCGTGAGTAAAAACAGCAGGGCTACCGACGAGTTTGTGAAAACTCGAAAGGGCGTAGACTCTTAAAAAAAAAGCGGTACGTCCATAAGCAAAATGGGCACTGATAAAAACCGAAAGGGCTCCGTGAGTAAAAACAGCAGGGCTACCGGCAAGTTTGTGAATACCCGAAAGGGCGCAATCTCGTTAAAAGACACTTGCAAGGTCCTCTCGACCTTGTAAGGAGAAAACTCCCTGCGTGAGATCCTTATGACTCACAAAGGAGCGACACACTTAGAGATCCCCACGATTCCTAAAGAGAAATTACACTCACGACATCCTCACGACTTGTAAGGAGAACTCCCTTATGAGACCCTCACGGCTCATAAGATTCAAAAGCCTTAAGCTACAGGGATCTGAACCTGTTCTTAAGCCATCACAATCCCCAGATTGCCCTACAAACGATTTAATATTGACCTTTGTATACAATCCACAGGCACAAATAAACATCTCCCCCATCAAGTCCCACCAACGACGAGGGATGTCCTCATTTGGTGAATAAACACTTGTAAGTCCTCTCGACTTATAAGGAGAAAATTCTCTTATGAGATCCTTACGACTTATAAGAGAGAACACCATTTAGAAGTCCTCACGACTTTTTAGGAGAACATACACCTATGAGATCCTCACGACTCGTAGGGAGAAACACCTTTATGAGAGCCTTACGGCTCATGAAGTCAAAAGCCTTAGTTGACAGGATCTTAACCCTGTTTGCTAAGCCACCTTTGCTCGAACCGACGAAGGCAAATGATGATTCACTCCTGGCAATGTCCCGATGGTAGCGACGCTGATGCCTAAATCGGTATCAAATTCCAAGCTCTTTTACGACAAATGATGATTCGCGCCTGACAATATTCCAGTCGCAGCGATGCTGATGCTAAGATTGGCACCAGATTCCAAATTCCACACTCGCGATAAAAATCAGCGAGCCAAAAATGCATATGAAATAGTCGAAATGATGGGGCAACTTGCAACAAAATCAGCAAGTAAAAATATATATGCATACAAAAATAGCCGAAATGATTGGGCAACTCGCAATAAAAAGTAGCGAGTAAGAAACAAAAATAGCCGAAATGATTAGGCAATCGCGACTTTCGCGATATAAAAAGCTGAAATGATAGAGCATCGTGGAAAGAAATAAAAAATGATGGAAGAATGAAACTTTTGCCCTGCAGGCACGTCCATACTGACCCCTGCACACAATCCATAGGCATAAACAAAAGGGAACCACATTTCCCGACCAGACCTTGTCAAAGGGAGAGTCAGATCTCGACGGCAATATCAGCATCCCAGAAGAACAACAACGGCGTTCCTCCTCATCCAGCAGGATTCAGATGCGACGTCAACAATGGAGCCACGACAAAGTCCCTTGTTCTAAGACTCTACGGTCCACAGACAACTTAGAGTCAACCAATGACCTCCCCACCGGACCAACGCTCCGTCTCGGAAACAAGTCAATCAACTCCGAGGAAATCAGTGTTCTTGGCAAAAATCTCGATCCAGGGAAATTAGCGTCCTTGGCGAGAGCATCTCGATTCGCGTCGACCCGCAAAAAAATCAGTGTCTTTGCAGGAATACCTCGATTCGTCTCAACTTCGAGGAAATCAGTGTCCTTGGCAAATACTTCGATTCAGGGAAATCAGCGTCTTTGACGAGAGCATCTCTATTCGCGTCGACCCGCAAGGAAATCAGTGTCTTTGCAGGAATATCTCGATTCGTCTCAACTCCAAGGAAATCAGAGTCCTTGGCAAAACCTCGATTTAGGGAAATCAACATCCTTGGCAAGAGCATCTCGATTTGCGTCGACCCGTAGAGAAATCAGTGTCTCTGCAGGAATATACGACGTCAGCAAAGCGGAGCCACGAAAAAGTCCCTAGTTCTAAATCTCGATGGTTCACAGGCAACCTAGAGACCCTCTCGACATTCGTCTCGTTACAGCAGACGCAACGTCAGCAAAGCGGAGCCACGACAAAGTCTCTAGTTCCAAATCTCGAAGGTTCACAGACAACCTCGAGACCACCTCGACATTCGTCTCATTACAGCAGACGCAACGTCAGCAAAGCGGAGCCACGGCAAAGTCCTTAGTTCCAAATCTCAACGGTTCATAGGCAACCAAGAGACCCCCTCGACATTCGTCTTGTTATAGCAGACACAATGTCAGCAAACCAGAGCCACGGAAAAGTCCCTAGTTCCAAATCTCGACGTTCACAGGCAACCTAGAGACCCCCTCGACATTCGTCTCGTTACAGCAGACGCAACGTCAGCAAAGCGGAGCCACGGCAAAGTCTCTAATTCCAAATCTCGACGGTTCACAGACAACCTTGAGACCACCTCGACATTCGTCTCGTTACAGCCAACACAACGTCAGCAAAGCGGAGCCACGGCAAAGTCCCTAGTTCCAAATCTCGATGGTTCACAGGCAAGCTAGAGACCCCCTCAACATTCGTCTCGTTACAGCAGATGCAACGTCAGCAAAATGGAGCCACGACAAAGTCCCTAGTTCCAAATCTCGACGGTTCACAGACAACCTAGAGACCCCTTCGACATTCGTCTCGTTACAACAGACGTAACGTCAGCAAAGCGGAGCCACGAAAAAGTCCCTAGTTCCAAATCTCGATGGTTCATAGGCAACCTAGAGACCCCCTTGACATTCGTCTCGTTACAGCAGACGCAACGTCAGCAAAGCGGAGCCACATCAAAGTCCCTAGTTCCAAATCTCGACGGTTCACAGACAACCTCGAGACCACCTCGACATTCTTCTCGTAACAGCAGACGCAACGTCAGCAAAGCAGAGCCATGGCAAAGTCCCTGGTTCCAAATCTCGACGGTTCACAGGCAACCTAGAGACCCCCTCGACATTCGTCTCATTATAGAAGACGCAACATCAGCAAAGCGGAGCCACGACAAAGTCCCTAGTTCCAAATCTCGACGGTTCACAGGCAACCTAGAGACCCCCTCGACATTCGTCTCGTTACAGCAGACGCAACGTCAGCAAAGCGGAGCTACGACAAAGTCCCTAGTTCCAAATCTCGACGGTTTATAGATACCCTAGAGACCACCTCGACATTCGTCTCGTTACAGCAGACGCAACGTCAGCAAAGCGGAGCCGCGGCAAATTCCCTAGTTCCAAATCTCGACGGTTCACAGACAACCTAGAGACCACTTCGACATTCGTCTCGTTACAGTAGACGCAATGTCAGCAAAGCGGAGACATGGAAAAATCCCTAGTTCCAAGCCTCGATGGTTCACACGCAACCTAGAGACAACCGCGATATTCGTCTCATTACAGTAAACGCAATGTCAGCAAACGAAGCAAAGGAAAATCCTTAGCTTCAGGGTCTTGACGGCAACTCAAATAAAACCTAAAAGACTATCGGAGATCATCCCACACCAGCGCGGAGTGGTTATGACTCATCGGGGCTCCCAAACCGAGCCTAACCTCAAGTAAAAAGCGACATGGAACATCCCTAACGCTTGCTCTTTCGACGGTAATACTACGTGGAAGAGTGCTTGAAGACGTCTTGTCCAGCCCCCGAAGGGATCAGAGACACGACATTCACAAGGCTGCTTGAACAGCAAGATTGCCTATCAAGGAATACATCAGCCAACACGACGGTACGGCGGACAAAACCCTGGTACCACAGACCCGAACGGACCTTTGTTGTAAAGAACTGAGGTTAACTGTAATGTTAGGACATTCTTGCGAGAACTTTTCGATTCGTCTTGACTTGTGAGGAAATTAATGTTCTTGCGAGAACCTCTCGATTCGTCTCGACTCGTAGGGAAAAGCCTTAGGCAATGAGGATAAGGACTTGTTCCCTAAGCACTGGGGCCCTGCAAGTCAGTCTAAGATGGGAGCTTGCATACTATTCATGGGCCACACTCTCCGAAGCTGAACATCGACAAGGAGGGAAACAACCACTTACGAGTCCTCTCGACTTGTAAGCGGGAAAATTCTCTTGCGAGATCCTTACGACTCTTAAGAGAAAGCACACTTAGGAATCCTCACAATTCCTAAGGAGAAAATACGCCTACAAGATCCTCTCAACTCGTAGGGAGAAAAATCTTTATGAGACCCTCACGGCTCATAAAGTTGGAAGGCCTTAGGAGAAGGATCTGAACCTGACTCCTAAGCCATCGCTGTCCTGCAAGAAGATCAAAATAGATTATCTACAAAACGCATTTGCTGAAAAGGGACACACCACCATGAAACAAAATATGTCTTTTATTCATGAATCAAAATGAATACAAAGTACAATCTATAAAAGAATCAAAAAATACTCTCATTCAGGAGTAAGTAGAGAAGGAGAATAAAAAGAAACATATACATTTGTTTAAGCCGGTGGATGGTTTAATAGATTCGTCAGTTCATCCTTCTTCCGCTGGGTCTCGGCTTCATAATTTGTTATTGCTATGAGACGGGCCTCCGCTTGAGACTGTTGGACCTGGTACGAGGCGAGCCGACCTTCAAGCTCCTTTTTGGTAACTTTGTGAGCTTCAACCATCTCGCGAGTAAAAATGACGGCTTTATCAATAGCTACCACCTCCTTGACAGCTTCTTGAAGCACCCGCCAAAGTTCATACGCATGAGTGGTCTTGGCCGTGAGTTCAGCTTGAAGTTCCCCCAGCGTATTGGGAGCCAGCTCCCTCTCCGAAAACTTTCGGTTGAGCCTCTTCTCACTTGACTGCAGATTTGCGGCGCATCGTTCAACCAGCCCCCGCAAGCTTGCATTTGCAGCCACGACTTCTGAAGGAAGGCGCGTGCACTCAAGACTATGTAAGCAAGACTCCACCCGACGACAAAACTCAACCCAGACATGCACCAATGTCTCATCATGGTAAGCAGCAAGAAAGGGAAGAGAAATGTTGGTTTCAGCAGCAAATTCTTCGGCCGTGATCGAGCTACCAGCACGAAGATCTTCGATGAGAGCCGACAAAGAGTGAAGGCTTTGCTTCACCATCCGTTCAGATGCATGTAGGGCATAAGGGCCAGGTGGCATAATGATGCGAGACTCCACCGGGGTAAGAATGGGCAAAGCTGTTAAGATTCATAAACAATCAGCGAGATTTGCAAACAAAGAGTAGATGGAACAACATCAAAACTTTGCTTACCCACAGTCATGCAAGAAGGGTTTAAAAGATCCCCAGGCACGTCAAGGATCTCAACTTCGTCGTCAGCTTCTAGAACTACAGAAGACATTAGTATCGTTACACGAAATAATAGTAATGCCATGAGGAGGAGCAAATAACACTAACCTTGCCCAGAAGAGAGGACGATGCGTTGCGGGGATATTTCCTGCGGAGCGGCCATATCGAGCAAACGCTGGAAAGATTTTCTAGGGGATAGGTCCGTGATGTACGCTGCCAATCCTCGTAATTCTGGAAAGACGGAAAGATTCAGATAATGGAGAGATCATTAAAAAAAAAGATAGAAGAATACCTTCGATACTCCTCCCACTTTGAACAGGAGGGATGGCAACTTCGGCAGCCTCCTCCATACCCTCGGGCACATCATTGGAGACATTTGCTGGTGTGACGACTATCAGTCGAGGGGCAGTAGCCACCATTTCAGGGACGGCGATCTCAATTACCTGTTCCACCATCTCCAGGCCGTCACCAGAAATGTCCATTATATCCACGGCCGGTAAGGACACCTCTTCAAGGTGAACGGGCACAGGGGGAACAGAAGCCGCCAATGGAAGCTCTGCAGCAGGAATAACAACTGTAGCGACCCCCTCCATGTAAGTCCACGTTGCCCACCCCGGTACTTGCGGGGAGGCGGAAAACGGAATAAAAATCGGATTTTTATGAGCTTAGGCAACATGGACTACACTATTAAGGATCTTTGCTAAACAAAAACTTGCTAAAGCTAACTAGAAACTAGCTAAGTGCTAGAAAGGTTATACCTTTGGTCTTTATGTCCTTCTCTCCTTGCTCCTTGGAGTAGTGGAAGGAGGTCACCTTGTCGTCTTCTCCTGTCAAAGAAAGATCCACCCGAAAGCCTCAACCTTTGGCTTCAACTCCAAGCTAGAAGTAACTAGGGTTCAAGAAGTGCTAGTCCTTCAACCCTAGATGAGAGTAGAGATGATCAAGAGAGGGTTTTTCTCAAGCTCAAGTGTTTCTCAACACATGAGAGGGGAGAGCTTGAGGGAGAGGAAGAACAAGAGAGAGAAATGAAATGATAGAATGAGAATAGAATCAACCATTCTCACAAATATATGTGTATTATTTTAATTAGATAATTAGTAAGATAATTGTCATGGTTAATCATGATATGACCATTATCATTTCAATTTGCAAGGATCAAAAAGCATCTTCCAAAAGAAATGATGATGGTCAAAGTGTCAACCTAGGTCAACAAGTCAAGGAGGTCAAATGGTCAACAACCATAACCATGCACAATTATTAAACTAATTATCAATTAACTATAATACACACATAAGCATTAGGGTTAATAAAATGACAATAGCCATTAACCCTAATCAAGGTCCTCTCCCTCTGTCTCAAACAACTGTGCATACGCACCCGCATTCGTGATCCGAGGAACACGAATACATTGAGAAAAACCAATCCCAGATCATATACTAGGATCCGGCTTAAACCAAAGCCCGCTAGTATAAACTGTCCGGACAGCAAACGTGCACAAGTGCATGGATGTGAACGAACCCTGTCGCAAAACCATGCGACCTCTACTCATTTTGCCTAAAGGCGAATAGCTCTCTGTGTAGGACTCTAAAGACTCGACACTACGCTGGCAGTGGGTTTAACCACAGACCGCAAGCGGCACTAGCTGTACGTAACGGTCCCCAGGTAGATGTCGATAAGAAGACTGACGAGGTGAACCCCATCTGAACTCCTACTGAGCCTGTATGTAACAATTTCCGTACAGTCCGGTCTGTTTGTCTGATACATCGCATGGCGGGCCTAGGGGGCGGTGAACGTCAGTCCCCTAATAGCGGTACAAGTCGTGTCGGAGTGTAGCCCAGAACACCCTGAGATAACACTGAAAACCTACCAGTATATCTCGCTTGCCCTGGCCAGGGACTACTCGTGTAATGGCTCTCCTGGACACAGCGCGATGTCAACCCCCAATACCGGGAGAGACGAATCCTGTTTAACCGTCACTGCCTCCAAGTGCTTCGGGACTGCACCCAAAAACTACATGTTTGCACGACTCCTTTGAGCCGTGGTAGGGTAGTAATCAAAGTGCAGTAGGAACACACTCGAGGCGAAGTGACAGTGTCAAGTCAGCGGACTAAGCTGTACTCATGTCACCTGGGAACTGATAACTGACGATAGGTATAATACCAACCAACAGTTCCCGACGAGTCCTGTCCAGTATACTCGTAACCCAACGAGCACCCGCATACTATCTCAAGTACGACGTACTGACGGCTGTGGGACAGACCGTCTCCCACACTGGGATGAGAAGCGCATACGCTAGTCTACTCCGGAGTACCGATACCCTGTCTCGATAGTCCAACGACCAGGGACCTGTATAAGGATGTGCTTATAGATTACCCAGCTCCCACGAGTGCGAGCGCCATCACAACGCTGGTAATCAAGCAAAGATCCTAAGGGCTCTACTAATATGTATATCAGCGATATGCTAAAAGAAACACATGCACACATTGACGTAGAGACAAACCAAGTAGCATACTACCATTTCGAGCAAGATTGTATATACAACTGTGAATATCCCAAGCTTCCATCAAGTAATATACAAACTAGTATGATACAGTAATGGCCTCTAGGGCATATACACTAACAATCTCCCACTTGCACTAAGGCCATGTACTGGCGTATCGAAGACCTATCATCTCGATCAGCCGCTCGAACTGAGTCTGGGGCAAGGCCTTGGTGAATGGATCTGCTGTGTTATCTTCTGAAGCAACCCTCCGGACCTCGATCTCCTGGCGATCTACGATCTCCCTGATCAGGTGATACCGCCTCAAGATGTGTCTGGATTTCTGATGGGACCTGGGTTCCTTCGCTAAAGCTATAGCCCCGTTGTTGTCGTAATACAGAGGTATTGGGTCAACAATGGACGGAACCACCTGAAGTTCTCTCAAGAACTTCCTCATCCAGACAGCTTCTTTTGCGGCATCAGATGCAGCGATGTATTCCGCTTCCATAGTCGAGTCAGCAACGGTTTCCTGTTTGGAGCTCTTCCAACACACCGCCCCTCCATTGAGGGTAAAGACAAAACCCGACATGGACTTGGAATCATCCTTGTCACTCTGGAAGCTGGAGTCAGCAAAGGCCTCAATCTGCAGGTCTTTTCCGCCATACACCAAGAACATCTCCTTAGTCCTTCTCAGGTACTTGAGAATGTTCTTTACTGCTATCCAATGTTTCTCCCCAGGATTTGACTGATACCTGCTTACCACACTCAGTGCATAAGCCACATCCGGTCTGGTACACAACATCGCATACATTATAGAGCCTACCGCAGAAGCGTAGGGTATAATAGACATGCGATCCCTCTCCAAATCAGTCTTGGGAGACATCTTTTTGGAGAGGGTGATCCCGTGACAAGCTGGCAGATTACCGCGCTTGGAATCTTCCATACTGAATCTCTTCAGTATGGTGTCGATGTACCTGGACTGCGAAAGTCCTAATATCCTCTTGGATCTGTCACGGTAGATCCGGATACCTAGAATGTATGAGGCATCACCCAGGTCTTTCATGGAGAACCTGTGTGACAAGAACCCCTTGACAGATTGTAGCATAGGAATGTCATTTCCTATTAAGAGAATGTCATCCACGTATAAAATGAGGAATACTACAGTTCTTGCTACAAATCTACAATAGATGCATGGTTCATCTGGATTTTTGATAAAGCCAAATTTCTTGACCGTCTCATCAAAACAGATGTTCCAACTCCGCGATGCCTGCTTTAGTCCATAAATGGACTTGAGCAACTTACACACCTTTCCGCTGCTCCCACCCTGAATGAAACCCTCTGGCTGGTCCATATAGACACACTCCTCTAAATGACCATTTAGAAAAGTTGTCTTTACATCCATCTGCCAAATCTCATAATCGTGGAAGGCAGTAATGGCAAGAAGGATCCGAATGGATTTCAGCATAGCTACTGGAGAAAAGGTTTCGTCATAGTCCAAACGAGGTCGCTGACGAAAACCCTTTGCTACCAGTTTAGCTTTATAGGTCTCAACCTGTCCATCTACACCAATCTTCCTTTTGAAGATCCACTTGCATCCTACGGGTTTTACCCCGTCTGGAGCAATGTCCAACGTCTATACTTTGTTGGTGTACATGGACTCCATCTCGGTCCGCATTGCATCCAGCCATTTTACCGAGTCGACGCTCTGAATGGCCTGCTGGAAGCTAGTAGGCTCATCACAATCTATGATGCAATCCTCTCTATCCCTGTCAATGAGAAAACCGTAGTATCTCTCGGGCGGATGAGACTGCCTACTACTCCTGCGGAGTGGCGTGGGAATGTCCTGATCTTTCGAACCCTCTGGTTCTACTAAGCTTTCAGTAATAGCTTGTGGTTCTGGAATTTCTTCCAGTTCTATTGCGCTCCCACTTATTTCTTTTTCTAAGAATTGATGTTTCAGAAAATGGGCATTACGAGAAACAAGGACTTTTTGTTTCTCTGCGTAATAGAAAAGATACCCCCTGGAGTTCTTTGGGTATCCCACAAACTTGCACAGTACTGAGCGTGCCTCGAGCTTGTCCGTATGCTGCTTTTTGACATAAGCTGGACATCCCCAAATCTTCAGGTACTGAAGATAGGGTTTCTTCCCACTCCATAACTCATATGGTGTGGTAGGCACAGTCTTAGTGGGAACACGGTTCAAAAGGTATGCAGCTGTTTCTAGCGCATATCCCCAGAACGATCGCGGTAACTCAGCGTTACTCATCATGGACCGTACCATATCCAATAGGGTTCGGTTCCGTCTCTCCGATACACCGTTATGTTGCGGAGTGTATGGAGGAGTAAGCTGAGAGAGAATTCCATTCTCTTTTAAGTAACCCAAGAACTCGGCACTCAAGTATTCACCACCTCGATCAGATCTTAGTGCCTTGATACTTTTGCCTGTTTGTTTTTCTACTTCATTCTTATATTCCTGGAACTTATCAAAAGCTTCGGATTTATGCTTCATCAAGAAGACATGTCCGAATCTTGAGAAATCATCCGTAAAAGTAATGAAGTAAGAATAACCGCTTCGCGCATGTGTAGACATTGGACCGCACACGTCGCTGTGTACGAGTCCCAAGAGCTCGCTCGCTCTTTCTCCGTGTCCAGTGAACGGAGTCTTTGTCATCTTTCCTTTGAGACAGGATTGACAAGTTGCATACGATTGATATTCGAACGAATCCAAATATCCTTCTGCATGTAACTTAGTCAACCTTCTCTCATTGATGTGACCCAGTCTACAATGCCATAAGAAAGTTTTATCGATTTCTGGAGACTTTCTTTTGTGTGTATTCTGGACATTGAAAATCTGTGGTTGGTTTAACACGTATATACCGTTGTTCAATGTACCCGACCCAATCAAAACTTGATTAAGGTGAATGTTCACTACATTACTTACAAATGCAAATTCATAACCTTCTTTAGATAATAAAGATACAGAAATGATATTACAGGTTGCATTTGGTACATAATAACAACTACGCAAAACCAAAAAGTGTCCATCCGATAATCCCAGGTGATAGTCCCCCACGGCCTCAGCATCCATGCTAGCACCGTTTGCAACTCTGAGGGTCATGTCACCTGCCTTCAAAACTCTACGCTTTCTCAACGCCTGCAAAGAATTACAGATATGAGATCCTGATCCGGTATCCAATACCCAGGATATAGAGTTTATTTATAGACAGTTTTCAATAACATACACACCTGAAGCTGAAGCTGCAACTCGCTTCAAATCCTGTGTTCTGGCCTTCCAAGCCTTGCAATCCTGTTTCCAGTGACCACTTTTGTGACAATAGAAGCATTCTTCCTTCCCCACCAGCTTTCCCGCTATCTTTGTTACTTTTCCTTTTCCCTTCGTATCCACTTTACCGACACCGCCTCTTGGTTTGGCGGGGGCTTTCTTCTTCTTGCCCTTGGCTTTCGCCCTGGACCTAGAAGAGGAAGATCCTCCTACAAACAAAGTGGATGTCTCCCTACCCTTCTGTAGGGTGCCCTCAACACTCCTCAACATGTTCAGAAGCTCGGAAAGTTCAACCTCCTTTCCTTGCATGTTGAAGTTAAGAATAAACTGGGCGTAAGTGGAAGGAAGGGACTGGAGAATCAAATCAGTATAGAGTTCATTCTCCAACGTGGTCCCAAGGTCCGCGAGCTCCTCAATGTAGCCAATCATCTTAAGCACGTGTTCCGCTACCGATGATCCGACGGCCAATGTAGCGTATTGAAAAGTCGTTTTGGAGTTTTCCTGAAAATCGGTGAAAATTCGGTATTTTTCCGTAAACCGTCTTTTTGTTATTTTGCAGTTTATGACTAATTATACCTTAAATGGATAGGTAATTGCTTGTTTTTTGTAGCTAATGAGTTACTTATTAAATTTTGGTCATTTAAAATTTTTTCCCTATTTTTCAATTTTTTAATATTATTTTAAGCTGGTAAGAAAATACATTAAATTAGCGATAAATACAAATTTAAATGGGCTAAATTTAAGCTTTAAAATCATGTTAATTAAAATCTAGTTGAAATATAAATTTTTAGTATTTTATTTTGATTTTTAACTAATTTTTATTATAGGAAACAAAATTTATTGAATTTAAGCTTAAACTTGCAATTTTTGACTTGTAGGGGGTCTTTTTGCATAAAATTTCTTTTGTAAAACCCCTCTCTCTCTTCCCTCAGCCCTAGGCCAGCCCCATCATCATCAGGTCCAGAAAAAAAATGCCATGCTCTTTGACTTTATTCTTGTGTAGAAATGGTTTTTTTTTTAAAGGATTATGAACTGTTATTTTGGGTATGGGTCTTTGTGGATTGGTAGGGGGTTGACCAAGACTTTTTCCCACACCCCACACCATCCCCTTCCCTTGTTCTGGCCGAAATTCCAGCAGCCCCCTTCATCTCTTTGTTCTTTTCATTTTCTTCAAAAAATTCTTCAAAGTTTGCTCCAAATTGCAATTTAAAGCTCACAATTTAAACCCCATCCTTCATCCCTTTTTCCTTCACCTCTCTTGCTTGGAATCATGGTGCTAGGAGGCCATCATTGAGGCAAATTTCTTCTTGTAGATCCATAGGTTTGAGGTATGATCGCACGCCGAAAGCGTGTCGGATGTTCAAAGTTCTAAAGTATAACCGCGATCAGGACGGTGTCGCTATGCAGCTAGCCGGTTGAGCACGGGTCGATCCACAGGGAGATGGTTGTATGTCCGTTCTTGTCTTAGACGAGTCAATAAAGAATTGTATGTGTTTGTTCAATCTAACCTATGTGTACTATTTGCAAGTATAAAGTTGTTAAGAAAAAGATACTAGATTGTAAGCTAAAGAAATTCGTACTCAAAACCTTTGAGCCGAGTCTTGACCAATTGAAGCTAAAGCAATCGGCAACAACGTGGATTAGGGGATTTAAGCACGGTATTCATGGAATACGGCTTATTTACCCTTGTTCTTCTGTTCTTGTCTCTTGCTTTCGCCTCCGGCCAAACCGAACGCAACCGGTCGCGGTTAGGAATCACCGTTACCTTGTTAGGGTAGGGTGCCTAACGGAGCGCTTGCGTATGGTTTGGGCAGAATTCAATGGAAAATAACGGGAAAAGGAAATGAGAAAGAAGATATTAACTTACAATACCGTATTTCATCTTAACAATGATAATTACAACCATTCACAAAATGAACTAAAGAGAGCAAAAGAAAAGAACAAAGAAAAGAAAAGATTACAAGTAATTAAGTGCATGAATTAAATTGCAAGAAAGTAAAGCAAGATAATAATAAGCAAGTAATAAAAAGCGATAAAAAGAACAAGAAACTAGAACTCAAGACAAGCATGGGATCAATAGCCAACCCTTAAACTTGCAAGCTCAATCAAGAGGTTGCAAGATCAAGAGAAGGGTAGAGAACGCATGTAAAATGAAGCGCTAATTCCATAAGAAAATACGACCTTTGAGATCAATAACTAACTCTTAACCATTCAAGCTCAATGAAGAGGTTGAATGATCAAGAGAAAGCAAGAATCTCAAGGGAAAGTTAAACAAAAGAGAATGATACAAAAGTCCTCATCTTCATTGATCTTCCACTCAAAAAGCTCTCACTACAATTTTCATGGAGACAAGATGAAGAAGAAGAAGAAAAAGACTAAATCCTAACAAAAAGAGGAACAAAAGAATGAACATGAAATTCGACCCTTGGCTTAGCTCAATTCTGGAGTATTTATAGGTAGAGGGTTGAAGACCTAGGGCAAGAATCTGCCACTATATGAAGTCCCCAAACTACCCCCAAAAAACGACACATCAAGAAGTCAGTACGGCCGCGGATCCGCGGCCAATACCCCCTATTGGCCGTGGATCCGCGGCCATGTAGAGGAATTAGGGGGTCGGGTTTCTTTGGTGGTCCTGTGTTGCTGTTTTCTTCTTTTAAACATGTACAGATTTTCAATATTCTTCTATGATTGCTTCAGGTTCCAATAGTCAACAATGATGGCTTCATTTTTCAACACATTTGACTTTATCTCCCTCGAGCTCCGCGCACCCATTGATTCTTGTGTAGCCTCCCTCGTGCTCTGTGCTTGTCTCAGACACGAATGACCACTGTCATATGTCTTGTCTCAGGAACTGGTACTCGGCACTGGACGGATATGGATGATCGGAACCCGGCTTTTATCTGCTGTCAACAGATGTTCTGTATTTGGTGTAACTGTGGAGATTTTGTCTTGATTTGCAATATTTGGACTGGAAACCTGTACTCTGTAAATATGTAACAAACACGGATTAAAAGCACCTACCTATAAACACACGAGCATAAGAATGGGCGGTATAAAATGCAATATTCTGTTATGAACAAATACCCCCAAACTTAACTTTTGCTCGTCCCGAGCAAAACCAATTATTCACAAAAATAAAATCCTAACCGCACTTTCGCAGGGAACGCGATTACACTGAGCATGTGCAACAAGCCGTTAAACCTCTACGTGTCCCTAGTAGGAGGAGTGTTGTCTCCTGAGGGTTTTCAGCGGATACTACCCACAAAATCCCGTCAAGCTAGTGTCATAAGTTAACATCGATTCTACTTCTATAGTTTAGTATTTACGTTAGAAATTCTATCATCCTAAGTTAGAAATATCCAACCCTTATTTTTCACACCTTCTATCTATTTAACCTTAGATCCTATACGTTCCAAAAAAGTTTAGAAAGATGTTGGTTCTCCTGAGTTTTCCTTCTAAAGTGCAGCCTCAAATCAGGGATTTTTATCAATTTTACAGAAAACACAAGTCTTATTCTTTATTTCTATCTTTTATTCAAACACCGATTGTATACCCCTACGTGTGTGTCTATTTGCACCCCTACACTCAAGAATTCAATTCAAGCTATAATACCCTTGCCCTAATACCTAATACTACTTCTTTTCATTTAATGATGGACGGTGTTGCTCACACACCTTTCATGCGACTATTAATGCTTCTTGAGGCACTAACGGCCGATTACTGAATGTGTGAGCTTAAAGCGTAAATAGCAGTTTCCAGGTCTTGACTTTATTCTATTTTTCTTTTTCTTTTTCTTTTTTTTTTCTTTTTCTTTTTCAAGACCAGATATATTTTTCAACATGCTCTTTTGGTGTTTAGCTTTAAATACCGTTTTTTCTTTCATACTAGGCTTTCAGGCAAGAGTATTTCAAGGTATCCTCTACTATCCCAAGTTTCAAGGTGCGTGTAAGTGCAGTTTGTAGGGTGTATACTTTCTAAATTTAAACTCAAGAAAAGAAACTATTTTTCATACTTATCCTTTAGTAAAACATCAATACTTTCCCTTCATCTTGACTTAACTCAAGAACTGAACTCAAGATTACCTATTTCTCAAAAAAACTGTAAGGACGTATACTTACCAAAGTTAGACAGAATGAGGGTTATTTTAAGGATTTTCAATTCATAAGTTTAGAATTTAGTTATTTCTAACATATCAACTAAACTTTCAGAATAAAAATCTAAGTTACCCTATTAGCTAACTTGACGACAAAGTTTTTATATTTTTTGAAAATTTTTCGATTTTTGTGGGTTTTTAATAAGGTATGCAAATGCAAAATATACAAATGAATGCGAAGGAAGAAAGCTTACCGAGCACACCCCCAAACTTAAACTTGACAGTGCCCTCACTGTCAGGCTACACCAAGAGGGTCAAAATTGCCGGCGCTTCCTAAAAACAAATTATATACAAAACAAAAACCAAAAAGATATATACAAAAAAAGTGTCCCCCCCAAACTTAAGTAAAACAGTGTTTCCACTGTTAAGCGTTGAAGTTCAGGATTAGGGGGGAAAGAACAGTATCAAACTATACAAGGCCTTACACAGGCCAAAAGTGAGTACCAACCATTCAAAGATTTTATCGCTATAAAGCAGTGGCTGGTGAAAGAAGGCGTAGAGAAAAGAAATGGAGAATACGCGAGACCGTGCGGGATACGGTCTCGGTATATCGGAAGAAGAATGGTGGAAGGGAGAAAGAAATGGAATACGAACTTGAGGGTGGAAATGGATTGAATAAATTAGTACAATCTGTAATGATCGATGTGAAAAGATGGATTGTACTAATCTATCAATATGGCGAGAAATTGGGTCAAATCCCTCAAGATTCGTAAGAAGCCATGGGTACGCCGAACTTGGTAAACCAGACATAGTAAATGAAAGTGAGACGGTTTCTTGCAAGGTCGGAACGATGGAAAGGATGGAGGGAAGTGGTTGAGGAAGGTTCTCGGTTAAAGGTTCAGGAGGGTGTACACAGTCAGTGGAAGGGATAAGATGAATTGGAAAATCCGACTCATCAATTATAACTGGTTCATCCTCAAAACTACCCTCAGAATTCTCCTCAAAGTTAAGCTCATCCATGCCTTTATCAACAATATCAAGACGCATATGAAGTTCGGGAAAAACATTTAATGACTCGGGATGATGATTTGAAGAGAAAAACTCAGCCAAATCTATGGGTTCATCATCCAAAATATTCCCAGCGTCAATATCCTCAATCAAGTGAAAATCAATATTCTCAGACACCTCATCAAAAGCATGGATTTCAATCAATTCAGGTTCTAAGATGGAGGTGTAGAGGTCAAAAGGATTGGGTGTGGTTTCACTTGGCAAGGTCCCTTCACAATCTGGCAAATCAAACACTACAAAGTCGCACAACTCATTAAACATTCTATCTTCAACTGATAATTCATTTGGGACACTTGATAGACTTTCAACACAGGAGTTGTGGGATTCAATTTGAGACGGGTAGGTTTGATTTGGAAGGGTATACAGCTCACTTTCTCCACTCAAATTCTCAGCCTGTCCTACCGCCTCATCATACATTGGAAAATTTGGAGCTAGCTGGAAACTAGCTACCGGGTCAGTAGGTTGTATGAGAGCGGCCAAGGACGCATTCAAATCCATCATCTGTTGGCTTGACGCTACCCTAAAGTCTTCCAAGGACTGTTCTAGACTAGACATTGGTTGTGAAGGGGTTTCAGTAAAAGATTCAAAGTTGTTTGGATACTGAAAATTCCCAAAAGGCTGTAAAGAAGCAATGTCTAGGGAAGGTGCAAAAGTTGGGTAGGACTGGTAGGAATTGAATGGCTGGACAGGAGCAGGATCAATATTTGGATAAGAAGGTGAATGGAATTGTTGATCCCAAGAATTTGAAGTGGTAAAAGGAGTGAAAGATCGGTTACGGGATTGTTCAATACGTTCAGCGATGGACAAAGGACGACTTGCAAAAGTGGTATCAACATTAGTGGGTGGGGGAGGTTGAAAAGGTTGATACAAAGTGGAATGCGGAGGGCAAGTGTTTGTCCTAGACGCGTCTATGCGATCTTTCAATGACATTTTGGGCATGGAGGGGTCGTTCGATGTTCGGCCAAAGCAAGAACCGTAAGAAGTAATGTCTGGTTGTGGGTACCAAAGTTCGGCAAGAGTTTTGCGAGGTGGAGTACCCATGATATGAAGAGAGAAGGAAAGAAAGGCAGAGAAAAGGAGGGGAAAAGAATGTGGATTTTTTTTTTTTAGTTTATATATTAACAGAAGAATGAAATATACACACAAAAAGAATATTGACAAAAACAATCACGACACAAAAATACCACACACCTAATCGTTCTAGGGTTCACCTAGGTCAACTAGACCTGCTCCAGAACTTGATTGTCGAAGTAAAACTGTGTCGAGAAACGGGCTCAAGATACACTGATCACGAGGCCAGGTAAGTGCAGAGATAAGGGGAGGTTTTCCAACGCTTTCGCGAAGTTCCTTAATTAAATAACCCTTTATCTTTTGGCGGTTTCGCCGTTAACACTTTTCTAGACACCCCGTAAACAATATACCGTTAAGCAAGGTTCTAAACACAGTTAACTTCTCCTAGTGAACGCGAAGTCCTTAAGGCTTAAAGTCTAGTTTCTTTTAAATTTTGTGCGGGTAAACGTTATGCTCAAGTTCGTGATTTGTGGGCCACGGAAAAGGTGATGAAATCCTTTACCGTATTTGTGGGGTTCGCTTTGCCTTAAGTCCGTATTAATGTATGCAATGCACAATTCAAAAAAAATTCTATAAAGAATCAAACAATCATTTTTTAGTTTAAGCACGGCACTGCAACAAATACGGGTTAGTCAATTTTTATCGTTTGCTAGCGAACTTGCAAAGAATCCCGCAAACAATAGTATATTGGAAGCGTCGGATTTGAGAAGAAGGTGTTAGTAAAGTACGTACCGTTAAGTTTTTGGGTTAGGAAACCCCCGTTGAATCAAATCCGGTAAGCTTGAAAAGTTCGCTTGCACGGGTCAAACTACCCGGATCTTTGGCACTGTACTTTGCAATCACCTTAACTTTGAATGTACACTTTGCTCCCCACAATTGCAGTTTGCAAATACGCAAAAATCTGCACACTTGCCCACAAAAATGATCAAAAAAAACAAAAAGATTTTTTTTTAATAAATATATACAAAAAGAATATTAACCCGAATAACAAGAAAGAAAATACGCTACCGTCTCCCCGGCAACGGCGCCATTTGATCGCACTCCGAAAGCGTGTCGGATGTTCAAAGTTCTAAAGTATAACCGCGATCAGGACGGTGTCGCTATGCAGCTAGCCGGTTGAGCATGGGTCGATCCACAGGGAGATGGTTGTATGTCCGTTCTTGTCTTAGACGAGTCAATAAAGAATTGTATGTGTTTGTTCAATCTAACCTATGTGTACTATTTGCAAGTATAAAGTTGTTAAGAAAAAGATACGAGATTGTAAGCTAAAGAAATTCGTACTCAAAACCTTTGAGCCGAGTCTTGACCAATTGAAGCTAAAGCAATCGGCAACAACGTGGATTAGGGGATTTAAGCGCGGTATTCGTGGAATATGGCTTATTTACCCTTGTCCTTCCGTTCTTGTCTCTTGCTTTCGCCTCCGGCCAAACCGAACGCAACCGGTCGCGGTTAGGAATCACCGTTACCTTGTTAGGGTAGGGTGCCTAACGGAGTGCTTGCGTATGGTTTGGGCATCAAGACGGTGTCGCTATGCAGCTAGCCGGTTGAGCACGGGTCGATCCATAGGGAGATGGTTGTATGTCCTTTCTTGTTTTAGACGAGTCAATAAAGAATTTGTATGAGTTTGTTCGATTCTAACCTATGTGTATTATTTGCAAGTATAAAGTTGTTAAGAAAAAGATACGAGATTGTAAGCTAAAGAAATCCGTACTCAAAACCTTTGAGCCGAGGCTTGACCAATTGAAGCTAGAGCAATCGGCAACAACGTGGATTAGGGGATTTAAGCGCGGTATTCGTGGAATCCGGCTTATTTACCCTTGTCCGTGCGTTCTTGTCTCTTGCTTTCGCCTCCGGCTAAACCGAACGCAACTAGTCGCGGTTAGGAATCACCGTTACCTTGTTAGGGTAGGGTGCCTAACGGAGCGCTTGCGTATGGTTTGGGCGGAGTTCAATGGAAAATAACGGGAAAAAGAAATGAGCAAAGAAATGTTAACTTACAATATCATATGGATTCTTAACAACAACAACAAATACAACATTCACAAAATGAACAAAAGAGAGCAAAAGAAAAGAACAAAGAAAAGAAAAGATTACAAGTAATTAAGTGCATGAATTAAATTGCAAGAAAGTAAAGCAAGATAATAATAAGCAAGTAATAAAAAGCGATAAAAAGAACAAGAAACTAGAACTCAAGACAAGCATGGGATCAATAGCCAACCCTTAAACTTGCAAGCTCAATCAAGAGGTTGCAAGATCAAGAGAAGGGTAGAGAACGCATATGAAATGAAGCGCTAATTCCATAAGAAAATACGACCTTTGAGATCAATAACTAACTCTTAACCATTCAAGCTCAATGAAGAGGTTGAATGATCAAGAGAAAGCAAGAATCTCAAGGGAAAGTTAAACAAAAGAGAATGATACAAAAGCCCTCATCTTCATTGATCTTCCACTCAAAAAGCTCTCACTACAATTTTCATGGAGACAAGATGAAGAAGAAGAAGAAAAAGACTAAATCCTAACAAAAAGAGGAACAAAAGAATGAACATGAAATTGGACCCTTGGCTTAGCTCAATTCTGGAGTATTTATAGGCAGAGGGTTGAAGACCTAGGGCAAGAATCTGCCACTATATGAAGTCCCCAAACTACCCCCAAAAAACGACACATCAAGGAGTCAGTACGGCCGCGGATCCGCGGGCAATACCCCCTATTGGCCGCGGATCCGCGGCCATGTGGAGGAATTAGGGGGTCGGGTTTCTTTGGTGGTCCTGTGTTACTGTTTTCTTCTTTTAAACATGTACAGATTTTCAATATTCTTCTATGATTGCTTCAGGTTCCAATAGTCAACAATGATGGCTTCATTTTTCAACACATTTGACTTTATCTCCCTCGAGCTCCGCACACCCATTGATTCTTGTGTAGCCTCCCTCGTGCTCTGTGCTTGTCCCAGACACGAATGACCACTGTCATATGTCTTGTCTCAGGAACTGGTACTCGGCACTGGATGGATATGGATGATCGGAACCCGGCTTTTATCTGCTGTCAACAGATGTTCTGTATTTGGTGTAAATGTGGAGATTTTGTCTTGATTTGCAATATTTGGACTGGAAACCTGTACTCTGTAAATATGTAACAAACACGGATTAAAAGCACCTACCTATAAACACACGAGCATAAGAATGGGCGGTATAAAATGCAGTATTCTGTTATGAACAAGGTATAATTTCTACTCTTTTAATTTCTTATGGTTAGAATCCTTTAATTAAATTGTTTTAGTGTTAATTTAGTGCTATTTTCATTCTAGTTTTGTTTAAAGTTAATGGTTGAGTTAATTAGGGTTTCTTGAAACCATGTTTTAGTTAATTAAATCTAGTTAATTAATCTAGTGGTTTACTTAACCAACCTATATGGTTACTTTGCTTAAGTGGCTTGATGTATTGCTAATCTAAGTTAACTTGTGTGAAATTTTCTTTGCTTTGCTAATTACCAAAATCAAGAAAAGGTTTGTGTATGGAATGTAGGTTTTGATGCATGGTTAAGGGGTTAATTTAATTGTAGTGGCTTTCTAATGGTTTAATTTGGAT
The DNA here is from genome assembly GCA_030015575.1 of Agapanthus africanus. Lineage (NCBI taxonomy): Eukaryota > Viridiplantae > Streptophyta > Magnoliopsida > Asparagales > Amaryllidaceae > Agapanthus > Agapanthus africanus. The sequence goes on from JASDDO010000019.1 coordinate 947,672,618, forward strand.
ATTTGTGTGATAATGTGTGCACTTTGTCACAAATTGTCGATATTTGCACTAAATTTGCAAACTTCTAGCTTACTAGGTTTTTATTTTATTATTGTGGCGAATTAATTACGATATCTAGATTATATTGTTGGCATATCCTATGACATTTAGGATGTGTGAGTGCGGATTTTTGGGTAATCGGGTTTTAGTTTTTCCGGGCGACCAAATCGACGATTTTTGCAGTTTTTGCGGTTTTCGCGTGTGTTCCGCGCACTTTGTGCACGTTGTACCTAGCTTGTGAACGTTAGTATTTTCGTTTGGGTTTTGCGTCATTCCTGATATGTAACCTTATGTTTGGTATTGATGTAAATTCCAGGTTCGGTCGCGGAAACGTCAGACGCGGCTCGAAAGGGGAAAGCGGTGATTGGACACAGCTAGCTAGGGATTCCGGTGAGTAGATATAACATCTACGGGGGACTATCGTTGGATGGCGCAAGCCGTCCGAAAGTTTTAGTAACTTAAAAGATTCTTAGTGATGTTAGTAATTAGGGGTGTAATACTTATATGATTATTTGCTGCATCCATGCCTTATATTGACATACATATGCGAACCCATTTTATACGACACCTGCACCATTGCCAGGGTTTTTATATGCAGCACGAGCACTATTCATGCTTACACACACGCCCTGGTAATTGCCATGCCACCACACTAGATAACCTATAATTTGAAACATTTTACTAATTGATACTTAAACCTGTGCTATTGCCTTTAATTCCTTAAAATGAAATCGTAGGATTGCTATTCATGTGCATGTACCTCATCATATTATTTGTTCATGCCTAGTCTATTAATCATACAGCGTAGCTTAATTATTAATACCATATGCATTCATCACCATTGATATATGCACTTATGAGGATTTCTTGAGATTTTATGATATTTCTGGATTTCGGGGGAAAGCCGCAAAATTTCTAAACTTATTATGTTTTTTAAAATATGTAATTGCGGTTTTCTAGTGATGTAAAGTGTCGTCCACCATGAGTTTGCTGTGGTTTTCGAGATCCGTGTCGAGGAGTGGAGGAACCGTCACGGGTATATGGTGGGCCCGGTATGGTACCCCGGGGCAAGATGAATGTGGTGTTGACGTTGAGCCTGGCAGGGGACGGATTACCTACCGGTGACTGTTTGGCACGGCGGATATCCAGAGGATACCGACCGTAGCCGCGAGATGATAAGATTTTGATATTGAGCTGGGTCAGCCGGATGGCTGAGGCCAGAGATACTATGACATGGATATATGAGATTTGTGATAGTTTTGAGGTGTCGATGCTGGACACAGATTCTTGTTGATTCTATTGGTATTGTGCTGATATTTCAAAAGAGATTCTTAAAGGGAAAAACATGATTTCTTATACTTACACATTCAGATCACGAGTTGATTCGCATTGCATTCATACCTGCTAGTATATTCATATTGCATACATACCTGCTATTATGTCCTGCCTTACCTGTATTTGAGATGCTAGGATGCTTGTGTGCATGCATTCGATAGCCTGTGTAGATGTTATTTATTACTCACGAGTTGGCAACTCACCCCCGTTGTGCCACAGCCTTTTTCAGGTCCGCTCCGTCAGTACAGTAGCGGCGGGCGCACCTGCCTCTTTTGCCTGGACTCGAGGTTTTGCTCTTAGGTGGGTTATATCATTATTTTTGTACCACCTTGTATATTCTTTGTATCTAGTGTACTCCATCTACTGTTTCTATCAGTATTGTTGTATATTGACCTAGAGATGAGACTGTGAGATTTGTGGACTTTTTATGCTGTATTTTGGGGTCGAGCTCACCTGAGTCGACATGCTGTTTTTCTTATGCTTCCTTATGATTATTTCGCATGTTGTTGCTTTATATTGCGTGGGATTTGTGACCGCCTTGTGGCGAAGAGCTAGCTCCCGCTTGGGGATGCCCTATTTTGTTGGATTCATATATATTCTTGTTGTACCCATTTTGGGGGCCAGTATTTACAAAGGAGACTCTGCCGAAATTTTCAGAAAAATTGGTATTGTTTTTAAAAAGGGTTTTATATGACTTATTTGATAAACTCGCTTTCAATTGATTGGGTTTTCTTCACTCTTTTGCTTATTTGGTTTTGGTTTCTGGGCTTTGGCTTACTTATTTTACGGACGTCTTGAGACGTTTCATAAACTTAAGTGCCAGTCACGTTCCGTACCTTGCGGGTCGTGACAAAGTTGGTATCAGAGCGATAGGTTTTACCTTTTTGAGTGTAGGATGACCCTTGGTAGATGGAGTAAGTGACTTAAGCAGGGTAACGTAGCGTGCGTATGTCCGCGGCATACTTGCGATACGGTACTCCGCCTAAGTGACTTTAGGATATACTTGCTTGAAAATTCCTTCTTCAATTCCGTGTATCCTATGATCCTATTGCACTGTTCTTATTATCCGTTTTCCTGTAACAGCCACTATGCCGCCGAAGGCTACAAGGGCACAGAGGGCTGCCGCCAGAGACGAGATTCGAGCTGGCTCGTCCGAGACTAGGACTGAGCAGGGTGGTATGCCTACGCCGCAGGGACAGACCGATCCACCTTCCCCAGGCCGTATGGGTAGGCTTGAGACTGGTATGGAGGAGTTGCGACAGATGATGGGGAGTATGCAGGAGCTACGTCAGATGGTAGGATCCCTAGTTGCAGCCAGTCGTACACCGAGGCCGGATGACGTACCTACTACATCACAGACGACCATGATACCTGCTCCTACTACTACCACCGTGGCCATTCCGGTTTCGCTACAGGATTTCATGAGGCTGAGACCTCCAGTATTCACCGGTACCGAGGCAGCGGAGGACCCACAGACGTTCCTTGACAGTTTAGCCAGGATCTGCCGTTCGCTGAGATGTTCGGATGATCGATGGGTAGAGCTTGCGAGTTTCCGACTAGAGGGTCTCGCGCAGACTTGGTGGGAGTCAGTCTTGAGAGGTCGAGCTGCAGGTCTACCGCCTATGACTTGGGCCGAGTTTACAGCGGTCTTTCTAGCTCGTTTCCTCCCAGAGAGCGTTCGTGACGCCAGAGCTCGTAGCTTCGAGGCCTTAGTCAAGACACCTGGGATGACGGTGTCTGAGTATGACATCCAGTTTACACAGTTATCCCGATATGCTCAGTATTTGGTGGATACCGAAGAGAAGATGGTGAAGAGGTTCGTACAGGGACTTGATGCCCAGCTATATCTTGCCATTGGCGTCCAGCACTACGACACTTATTCAGCTGCTATGGATACGGCATTGCGGATGGAGGCACGCATATCACAGACTTCGGCCGTTTCTGGGCCGAAGAGGATTCGCACCGATGTACCGTCTCAGAGGCAACGCGCCAGATTCTTTCCGAGAGATAGGCCTGGCGGAGGATTTGGGCGGGGACAGTTATATGGTTCTTATCCCCAGGGGCAGCAGCTGTCGCCAGGGTGTTTTGGATGCGGGAGTCCGCACCATCTTGTCAGAGACTGTCCGACGAGACGACAGGGAGCAGCGACAGTTCCGCATGTGACCCTACCACCATCACCACCCCCTTCTCAGAGAGCTCTACTTCCTATCACTGGCGATGCTCCACGCCAGTTAGGTGCACCCAGAGGCCGTGGACGCGGCGGTCCTGTTCAGAGAGGACGAGGAGGCAGAGGCCGAGGTCGAGGTCAGCCCGCTATCGGTGGAGGACAGGCCCGAGTATTTTCTTTGACACCGCAGGATGCGCAGGCATCCAATGCCATTGTGACATGTACCTTGCCAGTTTTCTCTTTCGACGCACGGGTATTATTTGACCCAGGTTCCACACATTCGTACGTCTTTACACACTTTGCACCGATATTGGACCGTGAGTCGTCGTCGTTAGATCTTCCGCTTGTTGTTGTTACTCCGGTAGGCGAGTCGTTTGTCGCTCGTTTTGTATTTCGTTTGTGTTCCGTTCGTATCAGGGAGAGGGAGTCATTGGTTGATTTGATTCTCCTCGATATGTTGGACTTTGATGTGCTTCTGGGCATGGATTGGCTAGCCACTTGTTATGCTTCGGTGGACTGCCGTAAGAAGGCAGTCAGATTTAGCCAGTCCTTGTTATTCAGGGAGACCGCAGCGTCACCCTTCCCAGCTTGATTTCGTCTCTTCGCGCTGGTCAACTCTTGCGGAAGGGATGTCAGGGATTCTTAGCGTATATTTGTGATACTCGAGCTACAGAGGTTCCGTTGGACCGGGTCCCGGTTGTTTGTGAGTTCCCTGATGTTTTCCCTGATGAGCTACCTGGGCTACCACCTGAGCGCGATGTTGAGTTCTGCATTGATTTGATTCCCGGCTCGGGGCCTATTTCTATACCGCCTTATCGGATGGCCTCGGCAGAGCTTCGAGAGCTGAAGGATCAGTTGCAGGAATTGTTAGATAAGGGGCTTATTCGACCTAGTGTTTCTCCGTGGGGTGCTCCGGTCCTGTTTGTCAAGAAGAAGGATGGAAGTTTGCGCTTATGTATCGACTACCGCCAGCTGAACAAAGTTACCGTTCGGAACAGATATCCATTGCCACGCATTGATGATTTGTTCGACCAGCTTCAGGGTGCGGGATATTTTTCGAGGATCGACTTGCGATCAGGATACCATCAGCTGCGAGTTCGACAGGAGGATATACCGAGGACAACTTTCCGCACGCGCTACGGCCACTACGAGTTTTTGGTGATGTCGTTCGGACTCACCAACGCCCCAGCAGCATTCATGGATTTGATGAACCATACATTCAGGCCGTATCTTGACTTGTTCATCATCGTGTTTATCGACGATATCTTGGTGTACTCCCGGAGCAGAGAGGAGCACGAGCAGCACTTACGGATTACGTTACAGACTCTGAGGGAGAACCAGCTATTTGCAAAGTTCTCCAAGTGTGCATTCTGGCTGGACAGCGCCGGATTCTTGGGTCACGTGGTTACGAGAGACGGCATATGTGTGGACCCGAAGAAGATTGAGGCTGTTCAGCAGTGGCCCCGACCTACATCGGTTACTGAGATCTGTAGTTTTCTAGGCCTGGCGGGCTACTACAGGCGTTTTGTTCAGGACTTCTCCCGTATAGCTGCACCTTTGACCGGTTTGACCCTGAAGGGAGTTCCTTTTGTTTGGACAGAGGAGTGCGAGCACAGTTTTCAGCAGCTACGGACTTGTTTGACTACGGCGCCGGTATTATCTTTGCCTTCGGGATCAGGCGGATTTGTGGTCTACTGTGATGCTTCGCGAGTGGGATTAGGGTGCGTACTGATGCAGCATGGCCGGGTGATCGCTTATGCTTCTCGGCAGTTGAAGAAGCATGAACAGAACTATCCCACTCACGATTTGGAGATGGCTGCAGTGGTCTTTGCATTGAAGATTTGGCGACATTACCTATACGGCGAGTCGTGTCAGATATTCACCGATCACAAGAGCTTAAAGTACATATTTCAGCAGCGAGACCTGAATCTCAGACATCGTCGTTGGATGGAGTTAGTGAAAGACTACGACTGTGAGATCTTATATCACCCAGGCAAGGCGAATGTAGTGGCAGATGCGTTGAGTAGGAGGCCCGGGGGTAGTCTATCCTTTTTGCGCGCAGTGCAGAGGCAGTCGTCAGCAGATTGGCAGATGTTATGCGACAGCCGAGTTGAGTTCGAGTTCACTCAGACAAGGGGACAGCTCGCGCATGTTCGTGCACGCCCACAGTTGCTTGACCGTATATATGAGGCACAGCACAGTGACGACCGTTGCTCAGAGATCATGGCACAGATGGGACAGGGCAGATTTTCCGAGTTCGTGATTGACGATCAGGGGATTTTACGCTATGGATCTAGACTGTGCGTACCAGATGCTGATGGATTACGGCGCGACATTCTTGAGGAGGCACACCGATCAGTGTATAGTGTCCACCCCGGTTCCACTAAGATGTACCATGATATGAGAGAGACCTACTGGTGGGACGGGATGAAGAGGGACATTGCGGAGTTTGTATCGAGATGCCTGACTTGTCAGCAAGTCAAGGCCGAGCACCAGAGGCCCGCAGGAGAGCTGCAGCCGTTACCCATTCCGGAGTGGAAATAGGAGCAGATTTCGATGGATTTCGTTGTGGGTCTACCCAGGACCAGTCGAGGGTACGACTCCATCTGGGTGATCGTGGATAGATTGACGAAAGCGGCTCACTTCCTGCCAGTGAAGACGACTTTCAACTTCGCTCGGTATGCTCAGCTCTACATTGACGAGATCGTGCGACTACATGGCGTACCAACTTGTATCGTGTCAGATCGAGGCACCCAGTTCACCAGCCGACTATGGCAGAGACTCCAGGAGGCTTTGGGCACTCGTTTGAGCTTCAGCACAGCATTTCATCCGCAGACCGACGGACAGTCAGAGCGGACCATTCAGACTCTCGAGGACATGCTCAGAGCGTACATTTTAGACTTCGGCGGTAGCTGGGATCGTCATTTACCTCTAGTGGAGTTCTCCTACAACAACAGCTTCCAGGATACTATTCAGATGGCATCTTTCGAGGCATTGTATGGGAGGAGATGCAGATTGCCCGTCTGTTGGACAGAGCTCAGCGAGAGCAGTATTTTGGGGCCGCAGCTTGTTGAGGAGACGACAGCGAAGATACAGTTGATTCGAGACCGGATGAGCGCAGCTCAGAGCAGACAGAAATCCTATGCAGACAGGCGCCGTCGTAGGTTAAAGTTCGCAGTTGGCGATCATGTTTTTCTGAGGGTCTCTCCGATGAAGGACGTGATGCATTTTGGACGAAAGGGGAAGCTTAGCCCTAGATTCGTAGGTCCCTTCGAGATCCTCGAGCGTGTCGGCGCTGTTGCATATCGTTTGGCCCTTCCACCCAGCTTTCTCGATGTTCACCCCGTCTTCCATGTTTCGATGCTCCGCAAGTACCTTCACGACCCTTCGCATGCGATTCAGCACCCGACAGTCCAGCTAGAGCGCGGCCTTTCTTTTGCAGAGCAGCCGGTGGCCATCCTGGATCGGCAGGTGAAGAAGTTGAGATCGAAGATTATACCAATCGTCAAGGTCCTTTGGCGTAGCCCGAGCAGCGAGGAGGTTACCTGGGAGACCGAGGGCGAGATGAGGAAGAAATATCCCCATCTCTTTGAAGGTACGCGTAGTTATATTTTTAAATTCGGGGACCGAATTTCCTTAAGGGGGGAAGATTGTAGCGTATTGAAAAGTCGTTTTGGAGTTTTCCTGAAAATCGGTGAAAATTCGGTATTTTTCCGTAAACCGTCTTTTTGTTATTTTGCAGTTTAGGACTAATTATTCCTTAAATGGATAGGTAATTGCTTGTTTTTAGTAGCTAATGAGTTACTTATTAAATTTTGGTCATTTAAAAAATTTTCCCTATTTTTTAATATTATTTTAAGCCGGTAAGAAAATACATTAAATTAGCGATAAATACAAATTTAAATGGGCTAAATTTAAGCTTTAAAATCATGTTAATTAAAATCTAGTTGAAATATAAATTTTTAGTATTTTATTTTGATTTTTAACTAATTTTTATTATAGGAAACGAAATTTATTGAATTTAAGCTTAAACTTGCAATTTTTGACTTGTAGGGGGTCTTTTTGCATAAATTTTTTTTTGTAAAACCCCTCTCTCTCTTCCCTCAGCCCTAGGCCAGCCCCACCATCATCAGGTCCAGAAAAAAAATGCCATGCTCTTTGACTTTATTCTTGTGTAGAAATGGGATTTTTTTTAAAGGATTATGAATTGTTATTTTGGGTATGGGTCTTTGTGGGTTGGTAGGGGGTTGACCAAGACTTTTTCCCACACCCCACACCATCCCCTTCCCTTGTTCTGGCCGAAATTCCAGCAGCCCCCTTCATCTCTTTGTTCTTTTCATTTTCTTCAAAAAATTCTTTAAAGTTTGCTCCAAATTGCAATTTAAAGCTCACAATTTAAACCCCATCCTTCATCCCTTTTTCCTTCACCTCTCTTGCTTGGAATCATGGTGCTAGGAGGCCATCATTGAGGCAAATTTCTTCTTGCTAGATCCATAGGTTTGAGGTATAATTTCTACTCTTTTAATTTCTTATGGTTAGAATCCTTTAATTAAATTGTTTTAGTGTTAATTTAGTGCTATTTTCATTCTAGTTTTGTTTAAAGTTAATGGTTGAGTTAATTAGGGTTTCTTGAAACTATGTTTTAGTTAATTAAATCTAGTTAATTAATCTAGTGGTTTACTTAACCAACCTATATGGTTACTTTGCTTAAGTGGCTTGATGTATTGCTAATCTAAGTTAACTTGTGTGAAATTTTCTTTGCTTTGCTAATTACCAAAATCAAGAAAAGGTTTGTGTATGGAATGTGGGTTTTGATGCATGGTTAAGGGGTTAATTTAATTGTAGTGGCTTTCTAATGGTTTAATTTGGATATTTGTGTGATAATGTGTGCACTTTGTCGCAAATTGTCGATGTTTGCACTAAATTTGCAAACTTCTAGCTTACTAGGTTTTTATTTTATTATTGTGGCGAATTAATTACGATATCTAGATTATATTGTTGGCATATCCTATGACATTTAGGATGTGTGAGTGCGGATTTTTGGGTAATCGGGTTTTAGATTTTCCGGGCGACCAAATCGACGATTTTTGCAGTTTTTGCGATTTTCGTGTGTGTTCCGCGCACTTTGTGCACGTTGTACCTAGCTTGTGAACGTTAGTATTTTCGTTTGGGTTTTGCGTCATTCCTGATATGTAACCTTATGTTTGGTATTGATGTAAATTCCAGGTTCGGTCGCGGAGACGTCAGACGCGGCTCGAAAGGGGAAAGCAGTGATTGGACACAGCTAGCTAGGGATTCCGGTGAGTAGATGTAACATCTACGGGGGACTATCGTTGGATGGCGCAAGCCGCCCGAAAGTTTTAGTAGCTTAAAAGATTCTTAGTGATGTTAGTAATTAGGGGTGTAATACTTATATAATTATTTGCTGCATCCATGCCTTATATTGACATACATATGCGAACCCATTTTATACGACACCTGCACCATTGCCAGGGTTTTTATATGCAGCACGAGCACTATTCATGCTTACACACACGCCCTGGTAATTGCCATGCCACTATACTAAATAACCTATAATTTGAAACCTTTTACTAATTGATGCTTAAACCTGTGCTATTACCTTTAATTCCTTAAAATGAAATCGTAGGATTGCTATTCATGTGCATGTACCTCATCATATTATTTGTTCATGCCTAGTCTATTAATCATACAGCGTAGCTTAATTATTGATACCATATGCATTCATCACCATTGATATATGCACTTATGAGGATTTCTTGAGATTTTATGATATTTCTGGATTTCGGGGGAAAGCCGCAAAATTTCTAAACTTATTATGTTTTTTAAAATATGTAATTGCGATTTTCTAGTGATGTAAAGTGTCGTCCACCATGAGTTTGCTGTAGTTTTCGAGATCCGTGTCGAGGAGTGGAGGAACCGTCACGGGTACATGGTGGGCCCGGTATGGTACCCCGGGGCAAGATGAATGTGGTGTTGACGTTGAGCCTGGCAGAGGACGGATTACCTACCGGTGACTGTTTGGCACGGCGGATATCCAGAGGATACTGACCGTGGCCGCGAGATGATGAGATTTTGATATTGAGCTGGGTCAGCCGGATGGCTGAGGCCAGAGATACTATGACATGGATATATGAGATTTGTGATAGTTTTGAGGTGTCGATGCTGGACACAGATTCTTGTTGATTCTATTGGTATTGTGCTGGTATTTCAAAAGAGATTCTTAAAGGGAAAAACATGATTTCTTATACTTACACATTCAGATCACGAGTTGATTCGCATTGCATTCATACCTGCTAGTATATTCATATTGCATACATACCTGCTATTATGTCCTGCCTTACCTGTATTTGAGATGCTAGGATGCTTGTGTGCATGCATTCGATAGCCTGTGTAGATGTTATTTATTACTCACGAGTTGGCAACTCACCCTCGTTGTGCCACAGCCTTTTTCAGGTCCGCTCCGTCAGTACAGTAGCAGCGGGCGCACCTGCCTCTTTTGCCTGGACTCGAGGTTTTGCTCTTAGGTGGGTTATATCATTATTTTTGTACCACCTTGTATATTCTTTGTATCTAGTGTACTCCATCTATTGTTTCTATCAGTATTGTTGTATATTGACCTAGAGATGAGACTGTGAGATTTGTGGACTTTTTATGCTGTATTTTGGGGTCGAGCTCACCTGAGTCGACATGCTGTTTTTCTTATGCTTCCTTATGATTATTTCGCATGTTGTTGCTTTATATTACGTGGGATTTGTGACCGCCTTGTGGCGAAGAGCTAGCTCCCGCTTGGGGATGCCTTATTTTGTTGGATTCATATATATTCTTGTTGTACCCATTTTGGGGGCCAGTATTTACAAAGGAGACTCTGCCGAAATTTTCGGAAAAATTGGTATTGTTTTTAAAAAGGGTTTTATATGACTTATTTGATAAACTCGCTTTCAATTGATTGGGTTTTCTTCACTCTTTTGCTTATTTGGTTTTGGTTTCTGGGCTTTGGCTTACTTATTTTACGGACGTCTTGAGACGTTTCATAAACTTAAGTGCCAGTCACGTTCCGTACCTTGCGGGTCGTGACAGCCAACCTTGCCAAAAACAACTTCTTCGACACTTCGTATCTTGCGATACGAGACTGCTCTCCATACAGTTCTTTTGTATGAAGAAATATGGACTCTAGGTCCATATTCTCGTGCCTCCTCTGATGTTCGTTGTCCATCGAGGCTAGTACGAGGCATCTGGCCTTCGTGCAATCTATTTCCCAGGTCTTGTAGATTTCCCTATCTACGACACTGGTTTTAGGACCTGGGACAGGGGGAGCTTTGGTGGTAAGGACATACCCCAACTTGTCGTAAGTGATTGCCATCTTGACATTCCTGAGCCAATCTTTGTAGTTTGGCCCTGTCAATATGTTTTTATCTAGTAATAACTTAAGTCCGGTCATGTTGAATGGTCGCTGCAATTAGGAGAGAGAAAAAAAACACTTTAGCATGATGCTCTTGCAAGTTTAGAGTGGTTTTTAGTTTGTCTAAACTGGATGGCTCCCACTATCTCTCGAATCCCCTCTCAAACCGTAAAGAAAGGATTAGTCAGGATCAATCTCACTGTACAATACTTGCTTAACCGTTCAGCCAGGCCAGTGTCGGTACTTCGAGGGAGGTTTTCCAACGCTTTCGCGAAGTTCCTTAATTAAGTAACCTCTTTTCCCTGTGGGCGTAGCCCCGCTAACACCTTTCTAGACACCTACTAAGTTTATAGCATTGATCGTTAAGTGAGAGTTTTCCCGAGGAGTAGCATATACTCACAGTAGGATCGGGATCCAAATATCATCGCGTGATAAAACCGAAGGAATCCTACCAGAATCATCACACTCCAAATGGTATGCAGCGCTAGCAAGTTTCAGTACTTATGAAACTCCCGATGTGGATTTTTGCCCCATGCTCTTATGACCTTGGCGTGGGGTCAAAATGTCATAAGTCACATGTCAAGTTCTTCCCATCATTATCCTGGTTAATTTGAACCCACCCGTACCTACCCTTGACGTAGGCCAAAATGGCAGTATGACTGTCTCAAACCAACGCATTCTATCTATGCAACAGATAAATATCCGGCAGCTACCAATCACTATGCCTTGGCGTGAGGTCAAAATACATAGCTTGAATACTACCGAATATTTAACTAAAATGATGGAGGGCTACGGATGGTTTTGGCGAAACCGTGAACGTAGTGAACTTGATATAATCGATGGAACGAGATAGATTTTAAAAGGAGTGGTTCAAGCTCCGCGTTTAAAAGTTTAGTTTTGAAAAGAACCGAGTGGTTTTCAAAGTGTTCCAATCGACTTTTACTTGGTTTATTTTCTTGCATTAGTTCTTTTAATGCGTCCCATCATTTAATCCTACCATTGCAGAAAACAACCAAAATATGACGTACGCTTATGCCATTCGCATTCGCCACGGGGCCCCGTCATCACCCGTTAGGTTACTTAACTAACGACAGAGCGGGGGCTGGGCTAGCGCGGCTGTAAAACATAAGCAACGCCTAAATAGTTATCATATATAAATATATAGCAATGATAGACATTACAGATCACAGATGAATACATTGGATATACTAGGAATCCGCAATCCGTTCGAGCTTGCAACGAAAAGCGGATTACACGGTCGCGGTGAATAGCCAAATACCCCACCCAAGACCCCTACGGGTGCGGCAAACTACCCGCCAAGTACCCGAAGCAAAGCAACCTCCCTTAACACCGTGAGTAGGCCACTCGGCACTTCGAGATACCCGGTAGTTTGTGCACCCCCTCCATGGGTCTATCCTAGGAGCAAAAACAGTAAAAAGAATTATACAATGACGGCTACAACCCCGACCCGATTGTGCGGCCATACAAATAATAATATTACATCAATTTACATATTACAATGAATGAAAGAAAAAGCAACACTCATCTCACATCCACCCCGGCTATTCATCCGCGACAATCCAACCCATTCATATACACATACCATCATCAATCACAGATCACAGATATGTATAACCCCGACTAATCGACATATAGCGATTAGCCGACGTTCAATACATGCAAACATCACAGATATAACCGTCATAGTCAAAGTGTAGTGAAGTTCCGAAAAAAAATACGGATTTATAGGCCCCCAAAAACAAATTTCTATTCTGGAAAATCTGGGCACATATAACATATCTTAAAAATCCTAAAACCAAGCCAGAGATACACTGCACCAAACTCGACCCAGTGAAGAGCCAACTTGGCCGCGGTTGCGCGGCAATAGCTTGCTATTGCCGCGGAACCGCGGCTCCTTGGTCGAGTCACTGGACCGGGTTTGGTGGTTATCTTTAAAAAACCCTGAGACGATTTTTAGAGTATAACAAATTTTGTTTTGACCAGAAAATTTTTTAACAGAAACTAGGGTTTTTGAAAACTCGGTTTTTGGATTTTTCGGTCTCGAACTTTGTTACACTTCACTACCTAGCTAGTTTATGTTTAGTTAGGCTCTGATACCACTGTAAGTCCATGTTGCCCACCCCGGTACTTGCGGGGAGGCGGAAAACGGAATAAAAATCGGATTTTTATGAGCTTAGGCAACATGGACTACACTATTAAGGATCTTTGCTAAACAAAAACTTGCTAAAGCTAACTAGAAACTAGCTAAGTGCTAGAAAGGTTATACCTTTGGTCTTTATGTCCTTCTCTCCTTGCTCCTTGGAGTAGTGGAAGGAGGTCACCTTGTCGTCTTCTCCTGTCAAAGAAAGATCCACCCGAAAGCCTCAACCTTTGGCTTCAACTCCAAGCTAGAAGTAACTAGGGTTCAAGAAGTGCTAGTCCTTCAACCCTAGATGAGAGTAGAGATGATCAAGAGAGGGTTTTTCTCAAACTCAAGTGTTTCTCAACACATGAGAGGGGAGAGCTTGAGGGAGAGGAAGAACAAGAGAGAGAAATGAAATGATAGAATGAGAATAGAATCAACCATTCTCACAAATATATGTGTATTATTTTAATTAGATAATTGTAAGATAATTGTCATGGTTAATCATGATATGACCATTATCATTTCAATTTGCAAGGATCAAAAAGCATCTTCCAAAAGAAATGATGATGGTCAAAGTGTCAACCTAGGTCAACAAGTCAAGGAGGTCAAATGGTCAACAACCATAACCATGCACAATTATTAAACTAATTATCAATTAACTATAATACACACATAAGCATTAGGGTTAATAAAATGACAATAGCCATTAACCCTAATCAAGGTCCTCTCCTTCTGTCTCAAACAACTATGCATACGCACCCGCATTCGTGATCCGAGGAACACGAATACATTGAGAAAAACCAATCCCAAATCATATACTAGGATCCAGCTTAAACCAAAGCCCGCTAGTATAAACTGTCCGGACAGCAAACGTGCACAAGTGCACGGATGTGAACGAACCCTGTCGTAAAACCATGCGACCTCTACTCATTTTGCCTAAAGGTGAATAGCTCTCTATGTGGGACTCTAAAGACTCGACACTACGCTGGCAGTGGGTTTAACCACAGACCGCAAGCGGCACTAGCTGTACGTAACGGTCCCCAGGTAGATGTCGATAAGAAGACTGACGAGGTGAACCCCATCTGAACTCCTACTGAGCCTGTATGTGACAATCTCCGTACAGTCCGGTCTGTTCGTATGATACATCGCATGGCGGGCCTAGGGGGCGGTGAACGTCAGTCCCCTAATAGCGGTACAAGTCGTGTCGGAGTGTAGCCCAGAACACCCTGAGATAACACTGGAAACCTACCAGTATATCTCGCTTGCCCTGGCCAGGGACTACTCGTGTAATGGCTCTCCTGGACACAGCGCGATGTCAACCCCCAATACCGGGAGAGACGAATCCTGTCTAACCGTCACTGCCTCCAAGTGCTTCGGGACTGCACCCAAAAACTACCTGTTTGCACGACTCCTTTGAGCCGTGGTAGGGTAGTAATCAAAGTGCAGTGGGAACACACTCGAGGCGAAGTGACAGTGTCAAGTCAGCGGACTAAGCTGTACTCATGTCACCTGGGAACTGATAACTGACGATAGGTATAATACCAACCAACAGTTCCCGATGAGTCCTGTCCAGTGTACTCGTAACCCAACGAGCACCCGCATACTATCTCAAGTACGACGTACTGACGGCTGTGGGACAGACCGTCTCCCACACTGGGATGAGAAGCGCATACGCTAGTCTACTTCGGAGTACCGATGCCCTGTCTCGATAGTCCAACGACCAGGGACCTGTATAAGGATGTGCTTATAGATTACCCAGCTCCCACGAGTGCGAGCGCCATCACAACGCTGGTAATCAAGCAAAGATCCTAAGGGCTCTACTAATATGTATATCAGCGATATGCTAAAAGAAACACATGCACACATTGAAGTAGAGACAAACCAAGTAGCATACTACCATTTCGAGCAAGATTGTATATACAACTGTGAATATCCCAAGCTTCCATCAAGTAATATACAAACTAGTATGATACAGTAATGGCCTCTAGGGCATATACACTAACACTCCAAACCTACTGGTGTCTCATCGGGGGTATTTACAGAGTCCACGGTCAAGACGCTACTCAAGCTCAGATTCTCTGCCATGGCCGAAGTCCCTGCAAAGTTTTATGAAGATAAGAAGACATAGAAAGTAAAACAAATTACTTGCCAAAGGGAAAATACAGAAAGACGTGCGTACCGATACGCCAAGATGCCTCGAGTATAGCTTTTTCAAGCCGACATTCCTTCCTAAGAAGGTATGCACGCAAGGGTTCTAGGGTAGATTCATGGCCGCCAGTCCACAATGATAACTCATCTTCAGAAGCGGCAGAGATAGGCTGTTTTAGGGCTATCTCGCCTCCCTGCTCCAGAGGACCTATGAATACTCGCCGTACTGATGGAGGATTTTCGTAGAATACGACGGTAGGATAGGAACTCTTCGGGACGCGCATGTTCTCGGCCTCATCCTGAGAACGTCTTATAGCCTCAGCCAATTGTGCAGCTTCCTTGGTAGATGAACCCGGGAAAAGAAGACCATCATCCGGCTCTTGCATAGTATTGGTTCGTCCTGAACGATAGGCTCGGATTCCACTAAAAGGTCAAGCAGACCGGTGACTGCCTTCTTCCTCCGCTTCGACCCGGAACTAGCACTGGAAGAAGGTCGCTTCCTTCCCTTCGGCGCTTTGGCGCGATGTTGACCCACTTCGCCTTCACTATCCCCTTTTGGCGACACCGCTGCTGATAACATCGCCACTAATGTAGAGGCCGCTGGCGCCTCGGCGGTAGCCTTTGCTCGAGCTCTAGTACGCATCGGCATCCCTGCAGCAGGAGGAATCGACTCGGTTTCTGCGGCCAGCGAGATGACGACCGCACTACCATCCCTCAAAAGAGGGCGAATGACTGACCGCGGTCGCAACGGAACACTAGCAGCTTGGGTTGGGGCAGGAGTTTTATATTCGAAGAGCACCCGCCTTTCCTTAGAAATGATAGGACCAACCCAGTGACGATACCAGCCCACAAAGGAACCCACAGACCTGGGGAGATAGTCAGGTTCTGGGATCATGAACACGGAGCCGTATTCAGCCGCATAAAATGATGAATAACGTCATGAATAACTCCCAATGATGAAGTGGGCTCAACCAAGAACGCTTCGAAGGGGACGCCCTAATTATAGCCCAGTTGCCGGGCAAAGCGGTGCGGATTATACCGCATAAGGAGAGCCGTATCATTCTGGCGGAACACCAAGTAGCCTGGCCTGATTGAGTATAGATGCATGATCTTCCTAGGTTTTAAAGAGGGTGCTCCCCCTTTCGACAAGTCGAATAGTTGTTGTACAGGCCCCGCTGGAGCAGAAAGAACGCGATCAACAAACACCATTCCTCCCTCATGGGTATATGTATTGAGCAGAACATGGAGGGCCCCTAATTGAGTCGGATCGGGAGCGGAGGCATCCACCAATCTCATAACTCGAGGGAAGGTGTAGGAGTCATAGAAGTTCGGCCGTTGATGTGCCGTGAATGCCCCCAGCACGCATTTCGATCCAAGATGTGAAGTAATGAAGGGAGAGATTCACAATATCTACACCTGGAGTCGAAGTGTTGGCCGCAACACTTCACCCGTGATATAGATGTGATAGTCCCGCAATACCGACGGCCAACTTCACCCCTTCAGCTACACGATGGGCGGGATAGAAGACAGAAGCTCTCATGAAGTGTTGGTGTGACGGTATCACAAACCAGCTGAGCCAAAGGCCGATAAAACCAACAAAGAAGGTCTCTTTGTCCATGCCGAGAGCCGCAATCAAACCAAAAGGAACAACTGACAAGATCGGGATGTAAAACTGTGGTAGATCTTCCGCTTTAGCCGGCAGTTTATCCAAACCAAACCCAAAAGGGTCATCAATGCTCGCAAACTTCGGGGCCTCCTTAGATAAAATATCCCTTTGAATGAAACAGGTGATAAAGCTCTCGAAAGTGACACCCTTCCCTTCTGACTTCGCAAACAATCTGTCGAAAATTCCCAGGGCCTTGATCAGACTGGGATACTTATGACGAACAGAGGTTTCGGCTGTCAGACCATCGAGTATAGACGACATGGTGGAGAACACATATTCATCTGGAGGCAGCAGTTCCTCGTAATGCTCCCCCCTAATGGGCAGTCCTGAAATCTCACGGAATTCATCCAATGAGATAGACACCTCTCGATCCCCTAGCAGGAAGGTGTTGGTGGGCAGATTCCACTGGTTCAAGAAAGTTTTGATCCACCAGACGTGAGGAGCATGGTAATGAAAGAGCGATGAATATACCGCCCGATTTAGTCCAACCTTCTGCAGTCATGCGCGGTGGGAAGAAAGAATATAGCGAGCCCAAATAAGGTAGCCCACTGGGTGCCGGGGGGTGATACCCACTTTATAAACCTGCCCCCAAGGTCAAGCTTCACCTTGGCAAATCCGACGCCCCAAGATGTCTATAGCTGGCAGGGGCTGGTTCGGTATCCCAGAGGTAGAGGGCTCCAGTCGGCCCGAAAGAGTCCAATTGGTCACTTCTACCGCATAAGCAGTCTGTGGGCGTTCCATCGGCAATATAGGACGAAGAGGTTCCATCGGCTCCCCGCAAATAAAACTTCGGCGACCACGAATGATATGACCATACTAGGTTCCCCACAAAAGCAGGTTGGTGCAATCAGGGTCATGAGCCCTAATCATTGCCATCACTTCTTCATCAGACGGTGACTAAGGAAAAGTAGCCTCCGAGCGGGTGAAAGGAAAGTATGGAAGAGAAGCCATTGTTCCTGAAATAAAGGAAGGGAAAACTGTTAATGAAACCCATACATGCATATATATATATATATATATATATATATATATATATAGACAATGGAAGAAAACGACAAGCAGCTCATTCCATGGGACCATTGACTGCAAAACACATGGGCCCCACAAAATCAATATGGCGGCTCACTAATGATGAGGCAGGGTAATCATTATGAGAGGAAAAGGAAGATTCTCAATAAATGAATTGTGGAGTTCAAATATCTTTGCACATTCCCCCAAGGAAAAGCCCATCATGAACTCTGTGCAAATCAAACAGAATCTCTCCTAAAATTTTTTTGTCAAGAACAACTGAGGATAAAAATCCCAAGAAGTCTTCTTGTTAGAACTAAGTTCTCTGAGGGAATTAAATTCCTTTTGAACAGAGAAATTAAATTCCAAGAAAATTTTCAGAGTTGAGTTCTTTGGAATGGAATTAAATTCTAGAAGAAAACAAGTACCATCATCAATCCCCTAAGAGCCGAAAAACGCCTAACATTGGGGGCTTACTACCTAAAGATCGTGCGTTCTTAGAGCTTGGAAAGATGAGTTTTTATTTAAGGAAAAAAACTCTTGGTGTGGATTTAAAATCCAAAGAGAATTTTCTAAAAAGTTCCTCGGTCGTTCAAAACCATTACTTGAATAAAAGATTCTTTTTGGACAGAGTTAAACTCTGAAATTTTTTGAACTGAGAACTGAGCTCTGAGAAAGAGAATTAAATTCTCAAAGAAATTGAAAGGGGAAGAAGATGAAGGAGTGGAGGCGCTGCTGAAGAGACCCTTGCATTTATAAGACATGATAGGAAACGGTTCATCTTCCCCTTTCCCTAGGCAAATCCAACGGCCACAAAGATTACAGCGTTGCACTCACGTGCAAACACGTGAGAACAACGCTGTGGGGGCATTTGTTCCCTCATGGGAACTGAATAAAATACAAATGGAGCAGCAAGAAAATCCCCCCAATGGGGCATCACGTGCTCACACGTGACCAGGCCTCACGTGCAAACACGTGACCTTTTTATGGGCAGATTCTATCTACACCTGAATGCCTAATTGATAAAGTCATGTGTCCATACGTGATGGGCTTTTGAACCCACTGAATTAATAGAATTAAATTCTAATTAAAAGGAATTAAAAGAATTTGTTCCCTCATGAGAACTGAATAAAATACAAATAAAGCAGCAAGGAAAACCCTCAAAGGGAGCATCACGTGCCTACACGTGACCGGCTCTCACGTGCAGACACGTGACCTTTTACAGGCAAAGCGTATGCGCTGAATTAAATAAACAATTGGAAATGCTTTATCAGTGGGGTCACGTGCCAACACGTGATGGGTTTCTGATCCCTCTGATCTAACAGAATTAAATTCTAATTAAATACTGTATTAGTGGGGTCACGTGCCAACACGTGATAGAATCTTAAACCCTCTGAACTAATAGAATTAAATTCTAATTAAAAGGAATCGAAAACCTTAATTGCAAAAATATTTCCCTAAATCTTTCCAAACAAAAAAGATTGCACTCTATAAAAGAGAGCACCGTTGGATTAAAAATCCAATGGTGATTAAAAATCACCAAATTATAGAAAGATTCTGTACAAGGGAATATTTTCCTAAAATTTTTCAGGAACAACAAATAAAATATCTTTTGGATTAAAAATCTAATGGTGAATAAAATTCACCGAGTGATCTAAAAGATCATGTTGGTTATAAAATCAATCAAAATATCTCAATGAGAGATTGGCTGAACAAACCGATTCTTTTTTTTCTCCTATAAATTGGAGCCAAGAAGGAAGATAAAGAAAAAAAATACACAAAGAGAGATACAACAACAGAGAGAGAAGATAGAAGAGAAAAAAGAAAGGAGAATTTAATTCTCCAGAGAAAAAAGAAGATCTCTTCAGAGGAAAAACTTTAGGCAAGAGAATGAAGGAGATCATTCTATAAGCTCCCACAAAACAAAAGACAATTTAATTCTCAAACCAAGAGTTTAACTCTTCTAAAAAGAACTTAGTTCTTCTATTGGTTGAAGATCTGCAGAAGCAGATCTCCCCACAAGTTGAGAATTTAATTCTCATCGGGGAGATTCTGCCATGCAGATCCAAAACTTAGAGGGAGAATTGGGTTTAAAGAATTTAATTCTTTCAA
This sequence comes from Agapanthus africanus, assembly GCA_030015575.1. NCBI lineage: Eukaryota > Viridiplantae > Streptophyta > Magnoliopsida > Asparagales > Amaryllidaceae > Agapanthus > Agapanthus africanus. Next base: position 947,692,659 of record JASDDO010000019.1, read on the forward strand.
ACATATAGGAATTTAATTCCTCTAAATAAAATTAGGGTTTAACACTATCAAAAGAATTTAATTCTTAAACAAGGGATTTAACTCTCCATGCACGTAAAAGAGATTAGTACCCAACATGATCACGTGGTAACACGTGATCCCCTTTCTCTGAACCAGAAAAAGAGATTTCCCAAAGTGTTTAACACTTATTTAAAAGGGAAAAGAGAAAACAATAAAGACAGTTTCTCTTTTAGAGTGTATCATGTGCTCTCACGTGACTCTTAAAATGCTCCTCAAAACAAAAGAGAGTAAAGTCAAGACAGTTTCACTTTTTGGGCGTCTCACGTGTTCCCACATGACCCCTAGAAATTATCAAACAAAAGAATATCCTACCCAAAGGTAATGCCCGCCTAAAGGATGCCTCACGTGTCCCCACGTGACCCCTGACAAACACCATTTTAAAGAGAAAATGGGGTAAAACTGAAGGATTAATAGCCAACGCATGGATACACATCACGTGCCCACACGTGATGGTCATAAAGGTCAAGTGTTTAACACTTACATGCATATTCTGAGAGTAAATAAAAGAAGCAAAGGCCAATCTTCAGGCGCCTCACGTGACCCTACGTGAGCACTTCAGTTTTAGTGTTTAACACTACTTTAAGCGCCTCACATGGGAGCACGTGAGCGCCGAATGTACTCTAGCGTTTAACACTATATTCGAGCCAATCTTAGCCCAAATTAGCTAAGTCTTCAAGAAGCAAGATCCCCTGAAACTGAACCCCAACTATGCTCTTGTCTTCCAAAATTAATCATTCTATATGGCATTCAAAGTAATTCCCAGAGCCTTTCAACCAATATTGGTTCAAGGGTACATCTCTTCACTCCTCTGATATTTGTCGTTGTAATCCTTCAACGTCTTCAGAGAGGTGACGGGTCCCGACGACCAGACATTCCACGGACTGTGGAGTCCTTAAACTCATGGACTACGATGTCCTTAAACTTTACGGACTGTGGCGTCCTTAAACTCATGGACTATGATGTCCTTAAACTTTACAGACTATGATATCTCTAAGCTACCATGGATTGTGAGATCCTTAAACGCATAGACTATGATGTCTTTAAACTATGGACTATGATGTCCTTAAACTCCATGGACTATGACGTCCTTAAACTTTTGGACCGCAATGTCCCTAAACTAAAACAATAGAGCCCAAATGCTCTTTTGTTGGATCTAAATGATCCTGTTAAGTTGATCTTAGTCTAAAATTAGACTAACGTATTCTTAACAAACTGTTGAGTTGATTTTAGTCTAAAATTAGACCAATGTATCCTCAACAAACGTTTAAGTTGATCTTAGTCTCAAATGAGATTAACGATCCTTAAACCCAACCCAAAACCCAAATCTAAGAAAATACGGATTTGGACCAATCCACGCCCTACGGGCGACAGCACAAATTGGTCTCCGTATACAATCCATGGGCAACCAAAAATAAAACAATCACACACGGCACGAAGTGACCATCTGGAGAAGGAGAAAGTTGTTACCGCGATGCGGTAGCGTAATTAATTGCAGGGGCCTGCGCCTGCAGGGAAGAGCGTCCCCACAATAAAAAACCCTTCAAACGAGGGGGAATCTGACGAAGTCTGCTACAACAGCCGCATCCGTCTAAACCTCCGATATAATTTTCCATAAATCAACTTAGCATCTTCGGAGAGGTGGACGGATAAATCCAAATAGCATCTGCCCCCAAATTCAGGCAAGACTTGTGTCTTTCCCGGCTTTCGGCGGAGAACAGCGTCTGCATCGCTACACTGGAATATGGTACTAGGCGCGACCCATCATTCGCCGTTTTTTTTTCGTTTTTTTATCGTGATTGCTCTATCATTTCAGCTTTTCTTATCGCGAAGGTCGCGATTGCCCAATCATTTCGGCTATTTATTTGTGGTTGCCCCATCATTTCGGCTTTATTTTCATTTTTATTTTTACTCATTGATTTTTATTGCGAGTTGTCCCATCATTTCGGCTTTTTATTTATATGCTTATATATATTTTTTTATTTACACATTTTTACATCCCCAGTTTAACGACTTAGAGGTCGATTATTCCCAGTTTAATGATGTGGTGGTCGACGGTTCCTAGTTTAAAGACTTAGAGGTCTATTATTCCCCGTTTAACGACGTGGTGGTCAGTGGTTCCCAGTTTAAAGACTTAGAGGTCTATCATTCCCAGTTTAACGACGTGGTGGTCAGTTGTTGGAGCTTGGGCTTGATTTTGCAGGAACCACGGGCTCCTTGGGCTTAATTTTATGAGCGAGCTCTTCATCATTTGGATCAATCCGGTGTTGGATGGCAACAACCGCATCATTGTCATGGCTATGAGGCGTAGGAGGACTTGTTCCTCCGAGTTCCATCATATAGGCCGTATGGGTTGTGTGCCCGTCTGTTGCTTCTTCATTGGCAATGTGACTCGCTTGGCTCTTAGCTTGCTGCCTTGGTCCGCTCTTTTTAAAGAAAACAGGTGTCTAAGAGAATCAGGTCCCTGAAGGACTTCGGTCTCCATTTGTATGAAATTGGCAGTCGCAGCTTGATTGTTTGTTAACACGCCAGGGGACAACGATATTTCTCCCGCCTTGTATTGTTTCTCGATCCAAGTCTTGAAGATGCAACAATCTTCAATAGTGTGTCCCAGCACTCGGTGGTACGGGCAAAAGTTGGATGATCAGTCATGTTTGCTTCACTTAGCCTTTTTAGTTCTGGTAGCCGCAAGCCATTCTTCAGAGCATCTTTTAAAATTTTGTGGACCTTGTCCCTTCGGAAAGAGTAGACCTTATTTCTTCTTTCCTTCAAAGTTGGCTCTCGAGATTTGTTAGTCTTTGCTCCGCCCGCTCTCTGCTTATCCAGAGAATCGGTGCTGTTGGAGCTTTCGCTTTTCCGGTTGTCGCCCCTCCGATGTCTCGGTCTGTTTGTGAATTGGAGATTCTGAGTGGACTCGGGCTTTGAGCGTTCCAACATTTGAACTCTCTTGGTCAGCTCTTGGAATATTTTGAGGCCTGCGGTGCACAAGAAAGGTTTCATCCAGTCGTTCAGATTTTCTATAAGAAGTCTGACGGATTGGTCTTGCTCCAACGTCCGTTCGCATTTGATATAGAGATTGCGCCATCGGACTATAAAATCCATGTTGCTTTCGTTGTTCTTTGGCTTGATCCTTACAAGGTCAGCAATGGTGATTTTATCGCTGACACTCATGAACCTTTGCTTGAACATGGATTCTATTTGAGCGAATGTCGTGATCGAGTCATCCGGTATGCTTGCATACCAATCGAAAGCAACATCGGTCAAACTATTAACAAACTGGCGGAGAAGGAGCGCATCATTTCCCCCAGCGTTCGCACATGATGCTTTAAATTGGGCAATGTGCCGGTTCGCATTTCCCGTCCCATCGAACCTTTCAAATTTGGGGATGACATAGCCAGTAGGAAACTCCATAAGATCGTACCGAGCAGGATATGGTTTCCCGCTTCTACTAACCTCTTTTTGCTCTCCGGCTTCGGCTACCAATGTTTTGACTTTGTTGGCAACCAAATCCATGATTTGATCTTGAGTTAGCGGGTTGCTGTCATCGGTAGCCAAGACATTTCCCCGAGATAGGATGCGACTGACTTTCGTGCGGTCCGCCCACCTTTGGATTTGAGGGAATAGGCGTCGGTTGTCTCGGGACACCGTTTCCCGGTTCATTAGTAGAACCATGCGCTTGATTGGGCGACTGAGAGGCAACTTGAGTTATGAGCCATAAGACGATGTTTGTCAAGTCGTCAATTTTTTAGTAGAGCTTGGCCATATCCTTGTCTCCACTTCTGAGCTGCTTTTGGAGCTCCTGGAGAAGTTGCTGCTCTGCGGTCTTAGGATGGAAAGTTGGTTCATCTTCGCTTTCCAAGCCCAACTTCTCATGAACTGAGGGCTCTCCCTGCTTATCAGCTTCACTGGAAGGGTCTTCATTACCTTCCAGAGGAAGCTGTTCTTTGAATATGGCAGCCATATTCATACCAGATTGAATTTGAGATGTAGTGGCCCCTTCCTTGCTCTTGCTGCGCATGCCTACCATGTAGACAGTGTGGACCACATATCCAGCCGTCTCTTTATCATTGGCAGGGAGCTTAAAGAAGACACCAAATCGAGTAGTTGTCGAGGGTACCGTTGGAGCTTGCTCGAGATGCCCCGTTGCTTCGTTGATGTTAATGGCCTTGCCCCCAGCTGGAGCGACGGAGAGACGTCCGGAAACAAATTTGCGTTTGGGTTGGGGCGCCCTCGAGACCACCACATTTGGCCTCTTGCCTTTCGAGACCGGTTTTTCGGTTACCGGAGCTTGAGGTGCAGGAATGGCGTTAGCTGGCACGAACAGAATAGAGCCGAACTGTAGCAGCGGCTCCTCCCACTGTCGCCCAAGACTAGCCGGGAGGACCGTCCTAGAGTCCATCTTCATCGTGTAGGAGATGGCAGCCGAGTTCATCTTTGGAGACATTGTTGAAAATTGATTACTTGGAAAACTGCATGAAAGAGCATTATTTTAGTATAAATATAGATATGTATATTGATTGAGTTCGTATGAACGTTTAACCTGAAATATGGGAGGAGAGATTGGTCTAACCGGGCGTGCCAGAATCTATAAGGTGTTTTTCGTCACCCCATTGAGATGGGAATACGTGCGCGCTTGTTAGGCATACTACAGATTCTTCCTGCCTAGGGTAGGCCGGGGTTTATTGATTGTGAGGATCCGAATCTCCGGCAGCCGCAGACTAAGCTTCCGTTAATTACCCCTTGCCTTTAGAGTGAAGGAACCTCCGATTGACGGGTTAAACTGGTCATGCGAATTCAATGTGCAGTGTTGTGTTTTGAAAGGGTTTTGGATATATCGGGGGCCCCGCAGAGTTTTTACGGAGGCCCCGCTACCCGGATAGCAGGCTGGGGGTCAAGGGGGCCAACAGCTCCTTTACGGGGTGCAGGGCAGCGCCCCGTTAGAAATTTTTTTCTAACGAGGAAGAGTTTTGATGTGGAGTGCATTTAAAAAAAAGATGGGGGAGGAGCATCTTAAAGACGCGTGCGTGGCACGTGGGCGCATGGTGCCCACAGGCACGTGCCTGGCGCGTGAGCGCTTGGCGCCTGCCGGACCGTGAGGCGCCCGCGGGTCACGTGCGTTGCATGCGACCACTGGGCGGTGAGCGGGTCATACGCCCGCGGGTCACGTGCGCTGCATGCGACCGCTGGGCGCTGAGCGGGTCACGTGGGGCGCACATGGGCTCTTAGCGTCCACGGGTCACGTGGCGCACACGTGACCATTGGGCGCCTTAGCGCCCGGGGTCATGTAGCGCACACGTGACCATTGGGCGCCTTAGCGCCCCGGGGTCACGTGGCGCATACGTGACCGATTGGTGCCTTAGCGCCCCGGGTCACGTGGCGCACACGTGACCATTGGGCGCCTTAGCGCCCTAGGGTCACGTGGCGCACACGTGACCGATGGACGCCTTAGCGCTCGTGGTCACGTGGCGCACACGTGACCATGGGAAACACTCACGGGAAAGGGGCCTAGCCTCTAGGTTGGGGAGTTGAACTCCTAAGGGTTTTTTTTGGAGTTGAACTCCTAACAGAAACTAATTTATGGAGTTAAACTCCAACAGATCTAGAAAGGAGTTAAACTCCTAGGAATCTTTGGCTCTTCTTTTGAGCCTTGGATCTGTCCAAAGTTAGATTTTTGGAGATGGGTCTCCTTCTTCCTTCTTTTGATCGGCGAGATCTTGGAGAAAAGAGGGTGAGACTTAAAAGTCTTCCCTTTTTGAGATCTGATTGGAGATCTGAGCCCCCCTTCGTGGGTTTTGTGGTGAAAAATTATTTATTTTTGAGAAAAGAAGAGTTAAACTCTTAATTTAATTCAAAAGAAGGGAAAGGGTTTTAGACCCTTGAGAAAGGGGAAGGAGGCACAAACCCTAGTTTTTTGGGGAGAATGAAAAGGTGTCTATTTTTATTCATCATCATGTTACCTTTTATAGGCTTACACATTTACATGTAGCCCCTTGGGCTTTACAAAATGGTATTTTGCCCATCCCTTGCCTCATGTGCATTTCTTTTGCACATAAGCCATGTGCTTTACAAAAATTTGGCTTAATGCCCATTTTACTTACATTCATGCATCAAAATTATTTATTACATGATGATTTTTTTTGGTATGGAGGGGGGCCGGCCGCTTCATGTTCGTACTCGACTTGGGCATGGGCCCACTTAATCTTAGCTTGGGCCCACTTGGCTTGGGGTTGACCATGACTTTGACTTGGTCAACCAGGGTGCAATTTTCGACCCCAACAAGCACATCCTTAAATTATGAAACCAAAATACCAGACTATGATGTCTTTAAACCGGACTATGATGTCCTTAAACTCATGGACTATGATGTCCTTAAACTTTATGGACTGTGAGGTCCTTAAACTCATGGACTATGATGTCCTTAAACTTTATGGACTGTGAGGACTTTAAACTCATAGACTATGATGTCTTTAAACTTTACAGACTAAGATGTCTTTAAACTCCATGGACTATGATGTCCTTAACCCAATGGACCGCAACGTCCTTAAACTAAAACGATAAAGCCCAAATTCACTGTCATCGGATCTAAATGATCCCGAACCCCCGTTGAGTAGATCTTAGTCTATAATTAGACTAACGTATCCTCAATAAACGTTTAAGTTGATCTTAATCTCAATGAGATTAACGATCCTTAAACCCAAATCAAACCCAAATCTAAGAAAATACGGATTTGGACTAATCCACACCTTACGGGCGACAACATAAATTAGACACCGTATATAATCCACAGGCAACCAAAAATATAAAAAACACACACGACACGAAGTGACCATCTGGAGAAGGAGAAAGTGGTTACCGCTATGCGGTAGCGTAATTAACTGCAAGGGCTTGCGCCTGCAGGGAAGAGCGTCCCCACAATCAAAAATCCCTCGTACACGAGAAGGAATCTGACGAAGTCTGCTACAACGGCCGCATCCGTCTAAACCTCCGATACACGGTGCCATAAATCAACTTGGCATCTTCGAAGAGGTGGACGGATAAAACCAAATAACATCTGCCCCAAAATTCAGGCAAGACGACCTACGCGGTTTCGTCTCTGTTTTCAGCGCGAACAGTGCGGTCTGGGTGCGGGGGGTTGTAGTTGATAAAGCTAACCAGGTAGGAGGAGCTTGGATCACTGGTCTAGCTGGAGGATTGTAGTTGATAAAGCTAACCGGGTAGGAGGAGCTTGGATCACCGGTCTAGCTGGAGGGTTGTTCGGTCCTCGGTTCTAGGGGCATGCTCCGATGGCGTGAGTAGAAGACCTACAGATCAGGCACAAGTTGTTCGCTCTACGACAGTTCTTCACAAAATGCCTTGTTCTTTTGTAGTAGATGCAAAAATCTAGCCTGTTGTTGGCGAATGAACCTACCGGCCTCTGAGGTGGTCTATGGAAAGTTGGCCTGGAACAGCCCCCTCCCGTGATATGGTGCGTCGGGCAGCCTTCAAAGCAAGCTTATCGGTTGAGAAATCCCCAGTAGTGAGTGCTGCTTGGGTTTTAGGGTCCAACCCTTACTGGAATCATCGTGCCCGGATCACAGCAGTGAAAATATGGTGTGCAGCGAATTGTTTAGTCGAAAATATTGCACTTTTAACATAACAATTTCCTTACTTTTCTTAATCATCTAAAGGTGTTTATTATAAATATAACACATATTAGAAGTTTATCTGCAAAATACTATTTACCATGCGTTTATATATTATAATCAATTTTATGAAGGAAATTGTGCTTAATATTTTGATACGCTTATCATATCAAATTGTATCTCAAATATAACTAACATTGTTTATTGAAGATATTCTGCAAGATTAGCTCAGGTCAGATATCGGGAATCAAGAATCTGCCGATAAACTAAGAAAGTCGAAGAATCAAATACTTACAGAGACTCAGAAGAGTTAAAAAGGTTACAAACATCAAAGAAATACTCAAATACCAAAAGGAGAAGACTCCAGAAGTTTGAAGCCAAGATCTCACTAAGAAGAGGCGGAACCGCGGCCGAGTCCGAGAGCAAGCAAGTCTTAACTACCTGACCCAGCATGACCAAACAACGGAGTGAGCGCTAGCGCGATCAGGCCGAGTCGCCGCGGATCCGCGACCCATTCAAGGGATTAGGGTTTGGAAAATTTTTGGAACCTTCTTCGCAACAAACTTTGTTTGTTGGGGGCTTCGGATACTGGTTTTGGGGCTATAAAAAGGACAGAGGGATACATCTCAAAAGGGGGGATCTAGATCTAAAATCAAAAACTTCCAACATCCAAGAAAAAAATCAATCTCAAAGATCAAAATCCAATCTAAGATCAAGAATCTACAATCTTGAGATCCAAGATCAAGAAATCCATCGAGAAATCAATCAAGCGATCAATCGAGCAAGTCTCCTTTACACGAAGCCAATCACCGTCAACGAGCAAGCGATCCAAGACAGGTCCACGATCTGAGGTGATCAAGCGACGTGAAGATCGACGGAACGTTTACTTCTTCGAGGCAGAGATCGAGAGCAAATTCTTCTTCCTCTTGTAATCTAAACTCGAAGAATTGTATTGTAAAGTTGAGTAATAAAGGTAGAACATTAGTTTTATCATTTCGCTTTCTTTTAAATTCCGCATTATGAATTCTTTCTCTATTCTTCCTTTTATTTTCATGATGTACGAGTAATTCTCCGCTTGATAGGATTCGTAGGATTATGGTAGATCAATGGATAAGAAAATACCATACTCCTTTTAAGTCTTATGAAGTTTATAAACTTTAGTAAAGGAATCGTCAACATTCTTATCGGGCGCGATATCAAATTCTTGATAATCTTGACCACGATTTGAGATAAAATTGACGATCCTTTTGTTAAGGGCTAGACATGAATGTAGATCAATGAAAGGACAAGGGTCAATAGAGGAGAAACCCTAGTTTCTTCCAAAGAATCCTAATCTTCATTCATCGCCATCAATCTAGTTTTAAATCTATCAACAGATAAGAGGAGTAATCTTTATCAGTCATCCATGTCTACTAAATCCTAAAGAATCCTACAAGCCTTCTTCATATAAATTTTCTTGATAATTCAATTAGATCTTGAAACAATTTTCTTGATAATTCAATTAAATCTTGAAACCGTTTTCTTGATTTTCTTCAATTAGATCTTGAAACTACCTTCTTGATTTTCTATTTTCTATTTCTTTCGACCCATCTAAAGCTAGAATTATAAAATTCCACGAATCCCAGAGGACGACCCATATTCACCACAGCTAGCTACACGTGACGCCGTGCTGATTGCGGTTACTTTACTAAAACTTCTTCTTTCTCCAAAATTACACAACCAATCAAATGACGCTGTTGCTGGGGATCCGTGCGTAATATTTTCTTTCTTGTTATTTGAGTTGAAATATTATCAAATCCATAAGAATATAAATCAAGAACGCATATTGTGTTTAACGATTAGTGTGTGAATTTTTGCAAGGGGATCTGAAATCACAGTAGCAGGGGGATAAAGATTCAAGAGCATTCATTAAGACCAAAGGAGGAAGGGAAGCAACTGTAGCAAAAAGAGTTTCAAGAACCCTCAAGTTAGTGGCGGAACCGCGGCTATAAGCCCATTCTAGCGGCGGAACCGCGACATCTTTGGTGACTTAGGGCATCAAGTTTCTCTGGTATCTTTTCTATCTTATTCTCTCTCCTCTGAAAAGTCCAATAACATTTTTTCTGCAAGATTCATTGCAAAAAATTTGCCACTTAAAAAATTCTTGTTGCGTGTTTTTTTTTGGTTGTTTTTGCATATTGCAATACGGACAATTAAGGGGAAAAGACCAAATTCGGATTAGGTGGGGATTTCATTACCCTTCCTAAGCCCCACAAATCACAAAACGAGCATCTGCATTACCCTTCATTAATTAAAAAATCTAGACTAAGACTTTAAGGACCGTCGCGCTCATTTAGGACAGAGGAAGGTCGTGGATAATCGACTGCTTATCCGCATTTCTTTTGTGGTGTCTAGGCAAGTGTATCTGAGGAAAGCGGTTACTTAATTAGGCTCGCTATTTCGGTGATTCGTATAACGGATACCTCCCACTTACCTGGCACTTACCTGGCCACAAGAGGGATAAAGAGGTAGTAGAGGATTGATCCTGCGATTTTTCTTCTGGAAGTCTAGGAGCGGTCTAGTGACTTGACCTAGGTGACCTTAGATCTAAGGTTGATTGTGCATTTTTGTGATTTGTCTAAGTTTGACTTTTTAAAAAACAAACCTTTCTTTTTACATAATTCTCACAAACGCTGCCACTTGCGCTAAACCCACTTAGTGCATGCTCGGCTGGACATGGGATTTTAGTGCCTGTCTTGTCCACGTTTCTTCTATCGACTCCGAAATCGGTACTTCTTCGTCTTCTTTTTTCTCCCCACCCACAACATCGACCGAGGTGGACAGTTCTCCATCAAATTTTAATAACACTACTCTGCCACCACCCGCAGGTGCACAAAATCCACCGTGTATCTCTCTTCAAGAGTGATGCTACCCTATACGTGGTCCCCTTTCTACTTGTTTATCTATCCCACCAGCCAATGGGGATAATTTTGAAATTAAACCCCACTTTATCAATTTTTTGCCTAAATTTCACGGGCTTGAGTCTGAAGACGCATATGTTTTTATCACCAAATTCGAAAACATATATGCTATGATGGGCACTTCACAACTTTCTGTGGATGCTATGCATTTACGTCTTCTCCCGTTTACTTTGTGCGACTTACCCGAAATGGCTTTATAACACAACCGCACACTCTATTTCCAATTGGGATGAATTCGTTATAGCATTTCTTAAAAAAATTTATCCTAATCATAAGACTGCCCGTGTTCGGAGCGAAATCAACCAGTTTACACAGCTTCCCAATGAACCATTTTGGAAATGCTTTGAACGGTTTAAGGATCTGCTTGTCCAATGTCCTTATCACGGAATCCATAGATGGGATCTGTGCCGAATTATATATAAGGGCATTACTCCAGCGACAAAGCAGATGCTTCAAATCATATGTCAATGCAATTTCATGCCCAAAGACGATGGTGAAGCTTGGAAATTTCTGGAAGATCTTGCTGAACACACTTTGCAATGGGAAAGCATTAGACCACCATCATCTAGGGGAGATATCCATCAGCTCGATGTTTCTATCGCAGTAAAAACCGAAATGGCAGCGATGCAAAAGAAACTCGAAGCTATGGAAAACAAATTTTTATTAGCCTCCCTAAACCAGGTGACGCTCCTTAAAACCGTTTCTGGATACTGTTCCGATCCATCATATCTGACGGAAGAATGTCCTTTGAATTCTTCGTTTCAAGGTCAAGAACACACTAATACTGCTTTTCAACAGCGACCTAGAAACGATCCTTATTCTTCCATATATAATCAGGGTTGGGGGAATCACCCCAATTTTGCTTGGAACCAAGACCAAACTCAAACTCAAAATACGGTTCTAAACCAAAATAACTATCAAAGGGTTCCTCCACAGCAATAGCAACCACCACAGAGTCAGCACCCCTTTCAACTACAAACTTTTCAAAATCCGGCCAACAATTCTGCACCTTATAATAATTCCTTCCAAACGGCCGGTACTGAAAAATCCTCTGCACTCGAACGATCCTTGGAAATGTTTATAAAACATTCCATGTAAATGTCGGCTGATATAAAGTCTTCTATTGAAATATTAACGAAGGACTCCGCCTCCCACGGTGAGAGTATAAAATCGATAGAAGCATAAATTGCACAATTAAATACTGCGATGAGTGCCAGAGAGAAAGGGAAGCTTCCATATCAACCCCTACCGAATCTTGTCCACTCACAACATCATAATGTAAATGCCATTACCACGTTGAGATCGGGAAGAGTGCTGAACAACCAAGTCGGTGAACAGGTTGATAATGAGGAATCAATCAATGATACCCCGGCTTCCACTGCTAATCCTATTTCGTCTAATCTACCATCTTCTTCCGAGCCTATTCTCCGTTTTTCCCTAGGCTCGAACCCTCCACCCACCTCTTTGAGTCAACCAAACACGATCCCAACTCCAATTCTGGGATCCGTTCCACCCCTCGATCTTCTCCAATATTGGACCCAACTCTTATTGATAAAGCTCTTTATCCAAATCGGTTAAGGGGAAACAAACCAAGCCCATAAATGGAGAAAATTATGGAAATATTTAAATAGGTTAACATAAATATCTCTCCCCTAGATGCTATACAACAAGTTCCGGTTTATGCGAAAATACTTAAGGACTTGTGCACTAGGAAGAGAAAAACTCAAGTGCCGAAAAAGGTGTTCATGATGAGTGATGTAAGCACAGCTTTTACCCAGCAATTACCTAAGAAACGTAAGGGCCCCGGCTGTCCTACAATCTCTAATTCTATTGGGGGTAAAAATATCAATCGTTCTCTACTCGATCTTGGCGCTAGTGTTAACTTGCTTCCTTATTCTGTCTATGAGCAGTTAGGTATAGGAGAGTTGAAACCTGCCCACTGGACTTTTCAGATGGCAGATCGATCTATCACCCAACCTAGGAGTGAGGTAGAGGTCATGTTGATGAAAGTTGGGGAATTTATATTTCCTGTGTACTTTATTATTCTAGATACACAGCCTGTAGCGAACCCATAAAACCAAATTCTGGTAATTCTCGGTCGACCCTACTTAGCCACTTCCAATGCTGTCATTAATTGTCGTAACGGTTCTATGAACTTATCTTTTGGGAAGATGACAATTGAGCTTAACATTTACGAGCTAGGAAGTCAACCATCTGAACCTTCTGCTCATCTAATTGATGTCTGTTCTGTTAATGATATAGCTCCCGACAGCTGCAAGGTTGAGGAATTTTGCTATAATGATCTCGACGACACTAATACATCATTGTTTGATCTAACAAATTATTATAGTAAGGACACTTTTGACGAGTCCACCCTTGAGTTTGAACCTTTTGACTCATCGAAAAAGTCAGTAGCACTTTCCGAGTCAATATCCTACGCAAGTTATCAACTTCTTAAGGAGTCCGAGTATCATTCCCTTACCCCACCTTCTATCATCTCTCCGCTGACATTAGATCTCAAACTACTACCTTCTCATTTTAAATATGCATATTTATGTGAGAATGAGTTTTTGCCCGTGATCATATCCGCTTCTCTTGTTTTAGAGTAAGAAAACGCTCTTTTGATGGTCTTGAGATCAAATCGGCAAGCATTTGGTTGGATAATGGCAGACATCAAAGGAATTAGTCCTTTGATTGTTGAACATCATATATATTTGATGGATGAAGCCAAACCAACTCGAGACCCACAAAGACGGTTAAATCCCGTCATGAAGGAGGCGGTAAAGAAAGAAATCGTCAAGTGCCTAGATAGTGGAATAATTTACCCAATCTCTTATAACCAATGAGTAAGTCCTATTCATGTAGTCCCTAAAAAATCTGGCATCACGGTCATAACTAATGAGGCTAATGAGTTGATCCAAACACGCACCTAAACTGGGTGGCGTGTATGTATTGATTATAGGAAACTCAATGCCGCAACGAGAAAAGATCACTTCCCTCTACCTTTCATTGACCAGATGTTGGAACGATTAGCTGGACATGAATATTATTGTTTCTTGGATGGATACTCTGGCTATAACCAGGTCCCTATTACCGAAAAGGATCAAGATAAAACAACATATACTTGTCTTTTCGGTACCTTTGCTTATACATGCATGCTCTTTGGGTTATGCAACGCTCCCGCTGCATTTTAGCGGTGTATGATGGGGATATTCTCAGACATGGTCGAGAATTTTCTGGAGATATTTATGGACAATTTTTCTATATTTGGGGACTCCTTTAAGGATTGCTTACCTCATCTTGACGCGGTTCTTACCCGCTGTAAGGTTAAGAACTTAACTTTGAATTGGGAAAAATGCTATTTCATGGTCCAAGAAGGTATCGTGCTTGGACATGTCATTTCATGAAAAGACATTGAGGTAGACAGAGCTAAAATAGATATCATCCATAACCTTCCTCATCCTAAATTTGTCAAAGATATACGATCCTTTCTTGGTCATGCAGGATTTTATAGGAGATTCATTAAGGATTTTAGCAAAATTGCTAGACCCTTAACTCTTCTCTTGGCCAAGGATACAACATTTCACTTCGATTCGGATTACGAGGCTGCTTTTGACTCACTTAAAAGCTCCCTCACTACAACGCCCGTTCTATCATCTCCTGATTGGAACCACCCGTTCGAGCTAATGTGTGATGCATCAAATTTGGCTATTGGTGCAGTCTTAGGACATCACATTGATAAGATGCCACATGCAATTTATTATGCAAGTAAGACCTTTAATGATGCCCAAATTAATTAAACAACTACCGAGAAAGAACTCTTGGCGGTTGTATTTGAATTAGAAAAATTCAGAACTTACTTGATTGGCTCACTGATAGTGGTTTACACCGATCACTCCGCCGTAAAACATCTTTTATCGAAGAAGGATGCTAAGACCAGGTTAATACATTGGATCATGTTATTACAATTTGATCTTGTTATACGAGATAAGAGTGGATATGAAAATGTAGTAGCCGACCATCTTTCACGCATATCTTCTTCACCTACAGTGACCTTTCCAATAAACGACTTTTTCCCTGACGAATAGCTCCTGACCGTATCTTGCGAACCTTGCTTCGTGGATATTGTGAATTATCTAACAACGGGACTTATTCTTAGCGAATGGTCTAAAAAAGACAATCATCACTTTTACTGGGATGAACCTTATTTGTTTAACTATTGTCCCGACCAAATCATTCGCAGATGTATCCCAAATGATGAATTCAAGAATGTATTGTCTTTTTGTCATGATCAAGCATGTGGCGGTTACTTTGGTCCACGTAAAACGGCGGAGAAAGTTTTGCAATGTGGTTTTTACTGGCCTACATTATTTAATGATGCATATGATCATTGCAAAACTTGTCCACAGTGTCAACACACGGGTCAGATTTCTCGAAAAAATGAGATGCCACTCCAACCTATATTGGTTGTGGAAATTTTTAACGTTTAGGGTATTGATTTTATAGGTCATTTTCCCAACTCTTTTGGGAATTTATATATTTTGTTAGCGGTTGATTACGTTTCGAAATGGGTGGAAGCGATACCGTGTCGCACTGATGACAAGGGTGTTATTAAGTTCCTTAAAGAAAATATCTTTTCGCGATTCGGACACCCTCACACTATAATTAGCGACAACGGGACGCATTTCTGTAATCGATCTTTCGAGGCTTTGATGCGGAAATATTCAATTAACCATAAACTTTCTATGCCTATCATCCCCAAATGAGAGGGAAAGATGAGATTTCCAATAGGCAGATCAAACAAATTTTGGAGAAGACGGCTTCTAAAAACCGTAAAGATTGGTCAACCAAATTGACGGATACTCTTTTGGCATTTCGTACCGCTTATAAGACTGATCTTGGTATATCTCCTGACCGCCTAGTGTAATGCTTGCCACCTTCCTGTCGAGATCGAACATAATGCAATGTGAGCCATTAAAGAACTTAACTTCGATTTCAATCAAGCCCGCAACTTTCGAACGCTGCAATTAAATGAGCTAAGCGAACTCCATGATGAAACTTACGATAATGCAGTTATAGTAAAGAGCCTGTCACGCCCCACTTCCCAGTGTACAGCAAAGGGGACGCGACGAGGTCCGCTACGTATATACTCAGAAGTACATACGCTAAGCGTACCTAAGCAATATAAAATAAATACACAAGAGACAAGAAATAAAAAGAACAGCAACTTTTATTTATTAACATTCTTTGTACAATACATGAAAGGAAATACAACTGAAATAAAAGATGCCTAGACAGTGGCATAACAGGAAATGAAAAGTACAGAGAGGGAAAGTGTACAATGAAACTAAAGTGCAGGGTCTTCAGCAGACTGCTCCAAGTCTTCTTACGATGGCTCGATCTCTGCCGGGTCCGAAACACCTGACGACATTCAAAGAAGAAAGAAATAGAATGTCGTCAGCGAACATGTCACTCGGTAAGTCCCAAAGGTTAGAGGAAAGTAGAAAAAGACAGAATAAGAAGATATATTTTAAAGTTGTATTATCCTGTAGTAATATCGTATTAACGCTGTTGTTTGTAGCTTGGTACAGAAGGATGCCAGTGTATACGAGGGGAGTCTCTATATGCCAGAGACTAGGGGCACGTATAGTACAAGGAACCGTTTATGCCATGGTACAACAGCAACTGGATTCATGTTAGGTGTATTAAATCTGACCACCTCGTGCCACCTTTAACACCTTCCGTTACCAATCTACCCCTTAAACCCCGCGATGTCTTGTTTGTATTGTTATCTTGTAAATTGTATTGATTGTATGAGTGATTGACTGACTAACCGAAACCATGATATCAGAAAACGGTTGTAACCTTAGAGTCATGTAAATGGAATACTGAGAATCATGTAAAACGAATATATATCGATGGTTCGGTTCAGTCAAGTTGTATAAATTGATAATTGTATTCATGGATTCATGTGTTCATTTTGAATTGGAATATTGTAGATTATAGATTGACTTGAATCATATTCAAGTCAGATTAATCAGACTCAAACCCGAGTCAGACAATCAGAAATGTGAATCGAAGTCTTATAATTGCTAGGGTCCTTAGGGAAATTTATAAAACTTGAGGGGGTTTTATGTAAAAATACTTTTATATACTTTTCAAAATACACCTCAAGTATTTATTGTTCGTCTTTAGAGTTGTAATGAGGGTGGATTTTATGTTGTGACATTTCTAGTAAAAATATCCTAGTTTTATAAATAAGGGTATTTATCTGTAATATTGATTATTTGAAGTTCATGGTATTTTAGTGTAAAATTTAATCTTGTGATTTTTATGAAAAGGTGGAAAGTTTATATTATAAAAAAATAGATATTTAAATGATAAATATACATATATTTATACAAAAAAATAATTTTAATAACTATTTTATATTCCAAAAAATCTCATTTTTCTTAAGATGCCGTATTTTAAACCTTTCGAGACCGAATGCTCCTTGCGGAGGTCTGAATCTCGCAATACTGGCCCGAGGGTGCGCGATAAACTGCACAATCCCGAACGAGTTCCCCAAAAATGGGTTGTAGCGGCGCTTTGCAAAGATTGTAAAATACTAATCCTTTAGAAAACGGTTTTATAAAGTAAAAGGTATTTATTTGCAAAAGTGTAAATTTTCCGTATTTAGATTCTAGGGTTTCCTAAGTCAACTAGCCTATTTCTAAATGGTCTAAATGACAAGTCGTTAGAAGCCTCAAATCGCCTCTTCACCGCCAATTGTGGCCAGGTAAGTATAAATGAGGAAAGGAGGGATCCGCTCACGAATCGTGAGACGGGCCTTTTAAAGTTACCTTTGCTCACTTGCCTAGCCTAGACACCATAAAGTCAGGTTTAGATAAACGATCGATGTCCACTACTTATCGTGTTTTCCTAATAAGAGGTATTTATTTAAAAGTGTATCAAAGCTAAAACTTTTAGAAATGATTTTATTAAGAAAATGGTATTTAAATGAAAGTATTGTTTTTATCGTATTCTAAGTTTTTGATGATGTCGCTTAGGGTTGTATTTGCATATGTGTAGAGGTAGGTCATTACCTCGTGCTCTACTTTAAATGTATAGTAAAGTTAAGGGGTTAAATGTGAAATCGAAACATGATGGTATTAAAGTGAAAAATACGATAAATTGGAAAGGTTATCATTTCATGTGATGAAACTTATTCAAATTGATTTTTAAAAGTTTAATAGTCAACATAAAGATGTTTAAACATGAATGTATTGGTGAGAAGTGAACTTTTATAGAAAACTGAATCGGAAATCGGATTTGTTCCGATTCCGTCGGGTTTCGTAATTTCGTATTTTAGAGAAATAGAAAGGGGGATACAATGGGACTTACGGGTTTTCGATTACACTAAAGTGAGGGGGAACTAAAGGGATTGCCGATGCGTTGCGTCGTCGCCGGTAGTTCCTAAAAACGTCGCCGGAATTTCCGCCGAAATTTCATCGGAGCTTCGCCGCAAGCTTGTTTTCAAAGTACACACTTCTTGGAAAATTTTGAGAGAGTGAGCTTAGGGTTTTGGGATGAGAGGGTAGAGGGTAGGGGGTGTATTTATAGGGTAGGCTAGGATAGGGTAGGTGAAAGGTTTTTAATTAAAAAAAATTATAGAAAATCATTAAAAATTGTAGTAAATGGGGGATAATTAAGTTTCGGGAACCGATCCAAATAAATGGTGTATGCAGGGGGGTTAGGGAATACAAAAAGACGGACATTTTGTGTTGGGGACTCGGCCATCCGGCCGAGTCCGGCCGAGTCAGGGGTCTATGAGGTGGGGAGGCTCGGGGTTAAGACACTGGTATATTTAGTTTTTTTAGGTACAGTTCAACTTTTGGGAGTTATGGTGTTTTGACTGTTGGGCTTCCAAAGGATTTTAAACAAAAATAAACTAAAAATAATGTGGGGCAGGGGATTTGAACTCTGGTGGCTTGGTTCAGCAGTGCAAGGTGTTACCAATGAGCTACAAGCTCCTTCTTGTAATTATTGTTGGAAAATAAATACTTAAAGTGGCAACAGCAACATTAAATACCCCAAGTATACTTCAAATTTAAATCAATTTATGTATACAAAAATTGGAGTTGTTATAGAGCCAGACTAAATTATTCCACGATGAAAATATTTTTAGAAAAACTTTTATCCCGAGACAACAAGTCCTTCTTTACGATTCCCGTCTCCGTTTTCATGCGGGTAAGCTAAGATCTCGTTGGAAAGGACCATTTGTAGTGCGGTATGTATACCCTCACGGGGTAGTTGAAGTTGAAAATATTAAAAACAGTAATATTTTTAAAGTGAATGGGTATAGATTAAAACCGTATTTTTCCACTGACCCTGCGGAGGAGCTCCTGTTTTTACAGGAGCCTCTTTATCATAACTAAATTTCCTCCGCCTCACCGCCATGTCTCGATAATATTTTCTCATCCAAAGAATGGAGGTGAGTGAAGAAGGACTTAACTGAATATCCGTATGATCAAAAATAAGTTTGGGAGAGATTTTTTATGTTCATTTATTTTTATCCCCGTTAATAAATTTTCCTCCTAAGTCTGCGGGTTTTTTGAGATTTAAAAGATGACAACAGTGAGAACACTGCTGCAAACAGGTTTGGGGGAGGTTTGTGCTTATTTACGCATTACTTTACATAACACTTTGCATAAGCACAACGAAATTTTTTTCTTTGATAGTGAAAGATTAGAAAGTGAAAAATTACATTTAAAAGATTGGAAGAGTTTAAGAAAAACAAGAAAATTAGATGTTTTCTTAAACGAAACTAGTAATAAGCAATTATGAGCCGTTGTCCCAAGGGTTAGTAAGATGAAGGAAGTCACTAATCTGAGTATAAAAATAAGTCTGAAAATTAGTCCCAAACATTTGAACGTTGATACCCTACTATACACACTTACACACGTCTTGAAATTCGGGATAGTAGAGGTTACCTTAAAATGCTCTTTCCTAAAAGCCAAAATACGAAGAAAATATAAATGAAGTATAAAAGCATAAAATGGTGAAGAAAAATGAACACTGATTTTGTAATCACCAAGGCAGCATAAAAAAATATAGCGAGGGTGCTTTATCACCTAGTGCCTTAGACTAACTGGTTTGGGAGCCACTGCTAAGCCTTAGGTGTTGTAAGACGAGAAAATTGCTAATTACGCCTAATAAGTGAGCACATTTAGTAATCAGTCGATTAGTACCTCAAGAAATATTAACGGTCGCATGAAGAATGTGTGAGAAATTCCATCTAAAATACTCACCGACTAAAAGTACTGAGGTAGATGGACAAGAGTATGATAGCTTGAATTGAATTCTCTAAGTGTAGGGATGTCTTTTACACACACATAAGGGTATATGATCGGTGTTTGAAAGAAAGGTAGGGAGGAAGACTAAAGGCAATATTTTACTGCGAGATGATATGATTTCTAATATCTTTTCATGACCATTAAGATAGGGCTCATGGCAACCGAAAAGCTAGTGTAGTTGGAAACTCTTATTTTCAAGTTCTTTTCTTTTATAGTTCTTATCTTTATATGTAATTTTCACCAATTTTCTTTTATTATAGGATTTTGTGGGTGTAATCTGCTGAAAACCCTCAGGAGACAACACTCCTCCTACTAGGGACACCTAGAGGTTTAGGCTTGTTGCACGTGCTCAGTGCAATCGTGTTGCCTACGAATGTGTGCTAGTTAGTTTTTCTTTTTCTTTCTATTTTCTTTTCTCCTTCTCTTGAATAAATAGTTTGCTCAAGACGATCAAAGTCAAGTTTGGGGGTATATGTTCAGTCAAAAATATTGCACTTTTAACATGACAATTTTCTTATTTTTCTTAATCATCTAAAAGAGTTTGTTATAAATATAATACATATTAGAAGTTTATCTGCAAAATACCATTTACCATGTGTTTATATATTATAATCAACATTATGAAGGAATTTGTGCTTAATATTTTGATACGCTTATCATATCAAATTGTATCTCAAATATAACTAACATTGTTCATTGAAGATATTCTGCAAGATTAGTTCAGGTCGGATATCAGGAATCAAGAATCTGCCGATAAAGTAAGAAAGTCGAAGAATCAAATACTAGCAGAGACTCAGAAGAGTTAAGAAGGTTTCAGACATCAAAGAAATACCTAAATACCAACAGGAGAAGACTCCAAAAGTTTGAAGCCCAGGTCTCACTATGAAGAGGCAGAACCGCGGCCCAGTTAGGCCGAGCCGCCGCAGATCCACGGCCGATTCAAGGGATTAAGGTTTGGAAATTTTCCGGAACCTTCTTCGTAACAAACTTTGTTTGTTGGGGGCTTCGAATACTGGTTTTGGGGCTATAAAAAGGACAGAGGGATACATCTCAAAAGGGGGGATCTAGATCTAAAATCAAAAACATCCAACATCTAAGAAAAAAACAATCTTAAAGATCAAAATCCAATCTAAGATCAAGAATCTACAATCTTGAGATCCAAGATCAAGAAATCCATCGAGAAATCAATCAAGCGATCAATCAAGCAAGTCTCCTTTACACGAAGCCAATCACCGTCAACGAGCAAGCGATCCAAGACAGGTCCACGATCTGAGGTGATCAAGCGACGTGAAGATCGACGGAACGTTTACTTCTTCGAGGCAGAGATCGAGAGCAAATTCTTCTTCCTCTTGTAATCTAAACTCGAAGAATTGTATTGTAAAGTTGAGTAATAAAGGTAGAACATTAGTTTTATCATTTCGCTTTCTTTTAAATTCCGCATTATGAATTCTTTCTCTATTCTTCCTTTTATTTTCATGATGTGCGAGTAATTCTCCGCTTGATAGGATTCGTAGGATTAGGGTAGATCAATGGATAAGAAAATACCATACTCCTTTTAAGTCTTATGAAGTTTATAAACTTTAGCAAAAGAATCGTCAACATCCTTATCGGGCGCGATATCAAATTCTTGATAATCTTGACCACGATTAGAGATAATATTGACGATCATTTTGTTAAGAGCTAGATATGAATGGAGATCAATGAAAGGACAAGGGTCAATAGAGGAGAAACCCCAGTTTCTTACAAAGAACCATAATCCTCATTCATCACCATCAATCTAGTTTTAAATCTATCAATAGATAAGAGGAGTAATTTTATCAGTCATCCATGGCTACTAAATCCTAAAAAGTGCTACAAGACTTCTTCATATAAATTTTCTTGATAATTCAATTAGATCTTGAAACAATTTTCTTGATAATTCAATTAAATCATGAAACCATTTTCTTGATTTTCTTCAATTAGATCTTGAAACCATCTTCTTGATTTTCTTGATTTTCTCTTTTCTATTTCTTTCGACCCATCTAAAGCAAGAATTATAAAATTCCACGAATCCCAGAGGATGACCCGTATTCATCACAGCTAGCTACACGCGACGCCGTGTTGATTGTGGTTACTTTACTAAAACTTCTTCTTTCTCCAAAATTACACAACCAATCACGAACTTGTTACGACCTTGTGTTAGTAGTGTATTAAGTGAGATAAGAAAATTGAATTTGAGACTATATCTTACCTGCCGAGCTTGGTAAACTCAGTATCATATTCATCCTCTGACATGACCCACATCGAGCCTTGTTGTAAATGGATGAATTGCTGCTCCATGTCAAAGCGGGCAGTCTCTGGGAAGTACTAAGCATCGAAGAGGTCTCAGAATGTTCTCCATTCTATTGGTTGCGCGAGATGGCTCTCCTCAGCCTTCCACCAAACGCTGGCATTATCGGTCAGTTGCAACTTAGCAACTTTCACCCAGACTATATCTGTCACTTGAGCCGCTGCTAGATTATTCTCGATCACTTGAGCCCATTCTTCTGCCTCAAGCGGGCTCTCTTTACCCGAGAAGTTCTTCGGGTGCAGTACCCGAAGTTACTTAACTCCGGGTGCTTTGTTTTCGGGGCGGTTCATAAGGATAGCAGTCTACTGCTGCTGACCCTCCAATAGGCTCTTGATAGCCTCAAGAAGTACTGTTTTCTTATTGATAGGAGCTACAACGGCAGGTGGTGGTGGTGGTGTAGGCGGTGGAGTATTGTCGTTGACGTTTGTGCTCGTTTTGTTCCGAGAGTTCATCACCTTGATATAAAAGATGGGTTAAGATTGATTCAAGGAATTTGAAATGTAAGGAATGTAAATATTTGTTGAATTCATTAATTCTTTTGATATATTGTTTACGACTTCATGAAGAACTGACCTGTATGGGCCACCAACAAAACCTGTCATGCCTCGCTTCTTAGTAGACGGAAACGATGACGTGGCAAGCCCGCGGCATATTTATTTAGAGAAGGTCATTCCCTAAATAAATATACTAAGCATATTGAATAAAAATAACCAATGCAAGAATA